>BCGF01000002.1:3984558-5194296 GCA_001599175.1 Pestalotiopsis sp. JCM 9685
AAAATTATTAAAAATTATTAAAAATTATTAAAAATTATTAAAAATTATTAAAAATTATTAAAAATTATTAAAAATTATTAAAAATTATTAAAAATAATTAAAATGGAATATGATCAGGCCGCAAGTACGAGGTACAATTCAGTGATTAGGATTGAAGAGAGTAATTTCTATCAAATAGCATCTTCGTGGCCAAGCCCACGCTTCACCTCTGGAATTTGAAGCCACCATTTGCACAAATAACACTGCCTGTAGTCCAGGCTGAATCCGGTCCGCACAACATCCCTACCACGGCGGCGACCTCTCTCCAGTACGCTGGCCTGCGACCACCCATCTTCTCGTTTGCGAGCTTCACCAGCCCGGGCTCGTCCACCTCTGGGCGCACAGCGCTCAGTGGGCAGTTGAGCTGGAAAGGCTCGAGCTGCTTCCAGAACTTCTCGCCGGCAGCAAAGTACATGTCGCCCTCCACAGGCCCCGGATTGACGGCATTGACCGTGCAACGCTCGGAGAGCTCGCGGGCCCAAGTTCTGGTCATGGCTTCGAGAGCCGCCTTGGTGCCGCCGTATAGCGTATGGGTCAGGAATCCCATGCTGGACGCCACGCTGCTGATGTTGACGATGCGTCCGGACCGATCTCTCGGCAGGTACGGCAGCAGGGTCTGTGTCACGCACAACGGGGCCAGGACGTTGACGGCGTACAGGCGGTGGAACTCGGACACGGGCACCTCGCCGAGCTTGTAGTCGCCACCGACTCCGGCATTGTTGATCAGAATATCGACTTGCAACTCTCCTCCGGTCTTGGAGAAGAACGCCTTTGCTGCTTCGAGTATCTCGAGGCTCGATTTTTCGGGATCGGCGAGGTCGGATTGGACAAGTGCGGCCTTGACACCGTGGGTCGACTCGAGCTCAGAGCACAGCGCCTTGACTAGGTCGGTCGAGGAGTCGGAAGTATATGTGGCCAAGATGTTGGCACCTTTGGCACCGAGGTCGCGTGCAATTGCGGCTCCGATGCCTATTTGTGTTGGAGATCATTAGTCGAAGGCTAGACGACGGCCTTTTCATTCCACACATGTAAACATACCTCTAGATGCGCCCGTCACTATGGCGAATTTGCCCTCCAGAGGGCGAGCAATTGACTTGGTGGCCATTGTGTTTCTGAAGTGGCCGAATACAAAACGGAGATGGATGTTGCAGAGTTGCAGAGCGAGCTCAATTCTGTGAAACAAGTAGCCTGGCCAGACTGCAATAGATATGCATTGAGTACCGTAATATTTGTATTCGTACCATGATGGCCAAGCTCGCAATAGACTGATCGTTGGTTCTAGTTGTGAATGTGTTCAATGCTCCACTGATCTTCACACGATTGATATGGTAAAGATCACTCCAGACGTACCATGATGGCAGTTGAGCACCCATCCGGATGGAAAAGTCACGGGCGGTCCGCCTCACCCGCCCTGAGTTGATTCTAGAATCAAATCATGACCTTGGTCGAGCGGCCCGCCGCCCGCCTGACCCACATTGACGCGGTCGTCAATTACAACTAAACTGGTTTATTTGAGTGTAACTACGTTGGTAGGCCGGCTCTATCATATCTAGGTAGTGTGTAGTCACCTGAACAATTGGTCTTCTCCATCTTTTCCAGCATAGATCTTTCAGCTGAGGCTATTGATATGATGCACATCCGCTGGAGGCCCTCAAGGCGGCCCGCCTTGCTCGTCACTTCTGCTGTTGCCCGAGCTCATGAAAGACTGATACCGCCAATCAAGTTCCGCTGGCCATATATCTAAGCACACGACATTATATCATAACTTCTCCATGGGGTTTGCGAGGTCCCCCCACGCTAAGTTGAAGCCATCATGTTAGGCCTTCGACGAGTATAATAAATGAGAGTATTAATTGCCCGCTATTTCTCTACCTAAACGTGACTGTCTTTGACCATCAAACTTCTGCACACCGCTGGCTCAAATGACTTGACCATGAGTGATCACACCCCCGTCTCTAAATCAACTGGCAGTGATGCCGTCGCCGCCGCGCAAGACGACCCTCCGCCGAAGACGCTGAGCGGCGACGTGCCCAAGCCCGAGAATCACACAGCCTCGTCCAACAACATGAAAAGCCGACAGCAAGCCCTCGAGGCTGCCAAGAAAGAGGCAGACATGACTCTATGGCAGGGTCTCAGACTCTATCCGAAAGCGACAGCGTTCTCGGCCATCATCGCGGCGTGTATCATCATGGAGGGTTACGACGTGAACCTCCTCCAAGGCCTCTTTGCCTTTGCGCCCTTTCAGAAGCGCTACGGAGAGCTCCAACCGGATGGCTCGTACCAATTGACCGCAGCGTGGCAAGCCGGGCTGGCCAACGGCGCGTCGATTGGGGAGATCATCGGACTGTTCATCAACGGCTATGTCTCTGAGCGCTTCGGATACCGCAGGACGGTGCTCGGGTCCCTGACTCTCCTCACCGGTCTCATCTTCATCCTCCTGTTTGCCCCGAGTGTGGAGGTTCTGCAAGTTGGCGAAATACTGTGTGGTATACCCTGGGGTGTCTTCCAGACTCTGACCACGGTATATGCGTCTGAGGTTTGCCCCGTGTCGCTCCGTGGGTATCTGACCACGTACGTCAATCTGTGCTGGATTATGGGTACAATCCTAGGTCAAGGCGTGCTTCGAGCGTTTCTGGACAGCCAAAATTCCGAGTGGGCGTACAGAGCCCCCTTTGCCATTCAGTGGATCTGGCCCTTGCCGATTGCGATTGGTGTTTTGTTCGCACCCGAGTCGCCGTGGTGGCTTATCAGAAAAGGACGCCTCGACGACGCAAAGCACGCCGTCTCCCGGCTGACTTCGCGGAAAGCCGATCCGGACTTTGATGTCGACTCGGCCGTGGCCATGATGCACTATACCCACATGTACGAGAACAACTCAGAGGCAGAAGCGACGTACTGGGACTGTTTCAAGGGCGCCTATCTCCGCCGCACAGAAATCACATGCATGGTTTGGGCCATCCAGAATTTGTCCGGATCTGGGTTCATGGGATATTCCACCTATTTCTTCCAACAAGCCGGCCTGGACAGCAAGAGCTCCTTCTCGATTGCCATGGGCCAGTATGGAATGGGCGCCGTCGGCACAATCATCTCTTGGTTCTTGATGAGTCGGTGTGGACGTCGGACCCTCTATCTGGCCGGCCTGGGCACCCAGTTCATCATTCTACTGGTCACAGGGTGCCTTGGAATCCCGTCATCGACGACCGCCACCTCCTGGGCAGTCGCGTCGATGATGGTCGTCTACACGTTCGTCTACGACATGACGGTCGGTCCGGTGTGCTACGCTCTCGTCCCCGAAATGCCCGCCAGCCGCCTGCGCACCCGGACCGTGGTTCTCGGCAGGAACCTGTACAACATGATCAACATTGTGATGAACATCATCATCCCTTATATGCTCAACCCCGGCGCCTGGAAGTGGAAAGCCAAGTCCGGTTTTCTTTACGCGGGCCTATGTGCGTTGTGTTTCGTCTGGACCTTTCTCCGACTGCCCGAGTCAAAGGGGCGCAACTATGCCGAATTGGACGCATTGTTTGCTCAAAAGGTCTCGGCAAGGAAGTTTAGCAAGACACATGTAGAATTGTTCGGGTCTGGGAAACTTCTGTTTAGCGATGATAAAGGCTCTAGCAAAGTTGTGGCCAAGAAGGACGCTGGACATGTGGAATATGTTGAGTAAACACCACCTGAGCTAGTCATAAACACGCAAACTATTGATCATCTCAAGTTTTGATTTATACAGCTAGAGGATAGCCCACAAGCTGCTTCGATTCTTTAAGTACATGTTCCGAAAATGACACTGGTTGAAGGTATGCTTTATTTATTGGCCAGTGTATTGCCCCCAGTGACTGAGACGTCACGTTAGCCGAGCGGATTGAAAAGTTGGAAAATATGAATATCGATCCTGTGGACAGGTAGACCAGACATTATGAAGAGCCATTTCATTTATTCGAGCCGATGATTTTCCACGGAACCATTTGCGTTGATTCAGCTTGGTTTGAAGCGGCCAATTGTTCCTCTCGTATTTTTCGGATTTCAAGCTCGACACTGAACAATACACGCAATGCTTTCAGCACTTCTGGTGGTAGTTGGTACGTCACATCATATCTGTGATGATACCTCAACACACTGGCACGATCTCGATATATCTCAGATCACTCCCAAGATGGAGGCTTGCCCGAGACAGTGCAGACTTCGAAACTCCCATTGATATCATATCTGGCGACTCGAGCGGAATCGAGATCCCTTCGGTATTTGTCAGGAATTGCAAAGCTGAAAGAGAGAAACACCAGTAAACTGCCGAGGATCTTTCTCCGCGCTACCTGACGCATATCCAAACTATACCGAAAGTGCTGCAGAATCTGCAGAGCCTGCAGAATCTGCCTCCCTGCTGCATTCTGAGCCCTCTCAGCCGCCGAGCAGTTTCCAGGTACGTGGTAAGTGGCCGCACGCCTCCATGCGCCACTGCCGCGGGCGAGGGCAAAACGCGCCCCAGGGCTGAGAGAGCTGCGCAAAGTTCGCCTCGAAGAGTATCACGTCCGGCGCAAGGCAAGGGGGCGGTTTTATCTCCGCTGTGGGAGCTGTAGGTATTTGCTTTCCGCGGCGGCGGCGTTTCCCAACTCGAGCGCAGCGCAGCGACGGGCGATCACATGGCTGAGCGCTAATGCAAGGACGATGTAGCCACAACTGTAGCCCACGAGGGCCTAGAACGTTTACGTCGCCGATAGAGAAGGGGGCAGAGAGAGGGAAAAAAGAGGATCCCCGGATACGCGCGCTCGAAAAATTACGGAGTAGGAGACCTCCAGTCTCAGGAGGGATCCGGGATGGGCAGTGGGAAATCCTTCGGAATCCGGACGCTTCGGATCGTCTGTCGTGGGGCCTTGTACTCCGTACCCCGTACACACACAGCCCTGAAAGGCGAGGCCGAGCTTACTACGCATGCATATAAAACTCAAAATGGGGGACCGCTATAGACGATGCTCGTGTCTCACTGGTGGGCAATTGTTTGGCATGAGATGGGATGGAGTGGCCTTGGGAAGCAGGAGACATGGCATACTTGACAGCATTAGTGCATCACGGTAAGTGTTTTGAAACGCAACACGTCGTCACAGAATTCGTTTTTGCAGGTGTCCATTTTCTTCTTCTGTCTTTTGCTAATACTGGACAAGTCCAATAGCTGATCTACATTGTCTTGGTGGATTATCTGGCTTCATATCTGACCTAAACGCCCACGTGAAATGGAAGCGATCTCGCAAACGGTCTCTCTCAGCTGGTCTTCAGCTGACCGAGAAAGCTGGTGCCACCAGCTGAACATTCGGCCGGATAGACCGAATCCCTGACAGAGTCCCATTTGATGTAGTATTCTAGAATTTCCCCGGCCAGCAGATCGGGAACATTGCTCCGATGACAGGTACTTTGCATCTACCGAAGAGGCCGTAGCCCTACCTGACCTTGATCCATGGCGGAACTCACGGAGCCGAAGAAGACGAGCTCGATTCAACATCCTGGACCGTTGAACACGAATTCGCGGAGAATAACAAGTTTTTGAGTGATCTGCATCTCCGATTGATTCCAAGAAGAAGAACGTGAGAAATTCAAAAGTGTCGTGTACTAATGGTCCATGTACTCTACGTTCACGCTCACAGGAGTGAATATAGGAAAGTTGGCATTTTGTGATGTATCACTTGTGTCAGCTGCATCATATCACGATGCTGATCATCCATCTAACCGACAAACTTTGTCCGTGGGCGTGCTGTGAGGGATATCCACCGATTCACGATCGCAAAATGAGGACGGATGCCCCGTAAGGTTCACGATATCAGCCCATTCTTGACTCGACAATTTCCGAATATAGGCATGAAGGGACGTGGACAAGATTGATCGCCAACATGGTTCCTTGATATCAAATACTCGAGATCTGCTCTTTTAGGGGTCCTCGGGGTCCTGTTGGGCATCAATGCTAGTCATGATAGTTCCACGGACCATGAGGGTCCCACTGACAGAGGATGCTACACTAATTCCAACGCTTGCCCATATTGGCTCACGTCTGGAGCAGAAACGATGGAAATGAACCCACGAGGGTTGTCAAACCTTAATTCCCCCCTGCCAGAGAGAGATGTCGAATCTCAAGAAACCGGGTCGGGCTACTACCTCGCACATGCCAACATGCCTCGTGTTTGATTGCGTAGCATTGGTTGAAAATTATGGGAATTTATTTTATTTTATTTATTCCATTCTCCATATCGAGTTTCAGTATGCTGCTTCTTTATTACTCGGTCACGGCCGAGATGCTGAGTGCCGACATGACTCTTTTCTGATTATATGAACCCGCTGACATAAGGTTCCACTGCGTTGATGAGCCTGCTCCTTTGCCACTCAATCGCAAGCACTGCCTTTATAGTCCACGTACTCGTACACCGATCAGCATACCGTATCTGGGCAGCTGTGTGAAGGACTCGCAACGCTAAAGCCAAGATTTTCAGGAGATGGGTTTTCTTCGCAATATCTTCGCTCTCTTACCCCACGCGCTAGGTGAAGGTGATCTGCTTGCCCATGAGATTCTTGAAAACGTCGTCGAGAGCTTTGCGCTTCCTGGCCCTGTCCTCGCTGGCCTCCGACGATCCCACTTCCTCGTCTTCGTCGTCCAGCCCATCAAGCTGGGGTATCCAGGTCCTGATTTGCCCGTCAAGATGCGAACTAAAGATTGCCCCAGCCATGTTGCTGCCTCCCATGGCCATGCCGCTTGATTCGCCGCACCCCCCTGCTCCGCGCCATGCGATAGCGGTAACTCTGTTCTGCACAGTCCTCTCGGAGCCATTGGCGGATCGCACGCCAGCCATGGCGGGACCAGTACCTCGTAACTTGGTGATGAGCCGGCCTTCATGGAGGTCAAACACCAGAACCTCAGTCTCATTGGGCCAAAAGAGGAGCTGCTCCTTTGGATGGGTAATCCCCGTAGGAGAAGTGAACATGGGGACAGTGCCCAGCTGTGAATTCTTGATGCTGGGTCCAAAGCTGGCGAGGGTGTTGGCTCCAGTGGCCGCATCCCATACGCGAATCCGTCGATCGTGGGCTGCCGAGACAATGTAATTCCCGTCGTCGGTCCACGTAAGGCTGTTGACTGGGCCAGAGTGAGCCTTGGCGGATAGCCGGGTCCGCAACTGCCCGTCAGATCCGAGGAGTCCATTGTAGTAGAGCCCTAAGCCGTCTTCTTTATCGAGCATGCCTATAGCGCCACCGGCCCGTCGGACATCCCAGATGCGGACGGTACCGTCTACGCTACCGGTTGCCAAGACGTGTTCATGTCGCGGCGACCAGGCAGCTGCCAGTATCGCACTCGTATGGCCTGTCAGCGACTGGACGCTGGCGCCGGTGCGAAGGTCGGCCAGTCTCACCGCGGGGTGCTGCGTGCCACATGCGACGAGAAGGTGATCTGCAATGGAAGATATGGCATGTGTGTACACCTTGGATCCCATATCAAAAGACCCGGAGATACTCGCAGTCTCTGTGGACCATAATTTCAAGGTCTGATCGTAGGATGTAGACAGAAAGGCTGCGGGATCAAATGGATACCATGACATGGATGTGATGCCAAACTTGTGCCCATTCTGTCCACGTTTCACAGTGGCAATGGGCTTGTAGGTGTGATTCTCCGACGGGTTGCCGCAGGACTCGAGATCCCAGAGCTTCACCGAGGCATCGGAGCCTCCGGACACGAGGCTGGGAGCTTATGAGTTATGCGGTCCCTGGGTATCGTACAGTAGGACCCGAGTAGACATGGACTCACATTCGACCATCAAAGCGTTCCACGGCTATCGCATTGACCCCGGCTTGGTGTGCCCAGATGCCACTCCTCAGAGTCGACGGCCCAGCCACGTCTTGGTGGATGGCAGTGCCGCGCTCGCCCCCATCGAAACGGAACTGCGGCGCAGCGCCAAAGGACTTGAGCAGCTTTGTAGTCTGAAGCCTTGCGAAGGCGTTGGGCCCGACATTGCCGGTGGACCGCTCAAACAGGAGCTGATTCATTCCATTACGTGGGCGCTGGCGACTCCCTGCGCCAGGATAAGCCAACGGAAGTATGGCCAAATTTTTTAAGACGTTGAGACCAAGCGCCGACGCAATGAAGAAACACGATGGAGGAATGTGATCTTTGTTGTTGTAGGCAGATGCGTAGTATGTAAGCGGCATGTGCCATTCAATGTTCTACGGTCACTGTGGATCCATTGCGGAACCCAGACCGCGGCGGCACTTCCCCACTCTCGGGCGGCGCGACTGGAGCTCTGCGCAAACTCGACCTCAGCCCCGACGCTTCCACTCATTTCAGCCAGGTCTGGAAATTATTTCCTGGCTACAGCTTTAGGCAGAGAGCGCCTGGAATGCTCATGAAGACCACAATTTGCCAGGGTTCGATCGGCTCCCCAGGCGGTTAAGAAGTCTCGTCCGCGTTCGGGTGGCTGGCTCATGGCGTCGTCAAATTTGCGGGCGCGAAACTACCTGGTGCCGCCGTCGTCGACAGACACGGACTCGGACTCGTCCGCCGCGCAGCTCGCCAAAGCAGAGAGGCGCAAGAAGCGAAAGCGAGATGCCAACCTCTACGATGCGGTAGCCGGTAAGACAACATCTTTTTTGCAGTTTCGCTGGCTTCCTGACCTGGAATGACTGACCATTGGCCACAGGCCGCGTCACGACGAGCCGTGCCCTGGGCGACGGGTCTGACTCGGAGACGTTCTTTCAGCGTCGCCACCGCGCCAACCTGCGCGATCCGACGCTGGCCCCAGAGGAAGTCTTGTTCCAGCGGGCCAGGGCCCCCATCAGATATGCCGAGAAGGACATCTACAACGCGCACGAGCGGCTGCCGGACGGCGGGCGGGACGTTCTGCCCGACAGCGACATGCTCAAGGCCGTCCATGGCTATGCTGCTCACTTCTATTCGGCACTTGCCGACTCGGAGCGTCGCGACAAGCGCGCCGCCGCGGAGGGCGCTCAGAAGAGCATTGACGAGCGCAGCATGGACGAGACGGCGCTCATGGCCTTTGGCATTCTGCTGGAGGAAGCGGCTCGCGATGCGCTCGGCAAGAGGGGCGACCTCGTCTTCACAGAGGGCTCCGATGTCAACCCTAGAAATGCTGCAGGGTTGGCGGAAAGCCGCACCGTCAGCTTTCTTGACGTCGACGCTGCCGGCTCCCGGCCAGCGCGAGGAGGGACTCAATCGTAGGCATGTGCGCCAGGTCCAGTGGCCAAAGCCATGATGATGCGGAATAGATCTCACTTGGTCATGATTGCAACGTTACTACGGGAGGCCGTCTGCCTTCTACTGATCATGACAATGTCTTCGCTGGCTCACCGGATTCAGACGTGGCGATCAAACGCATTTGCAGTCCATTCAGAACAAAGGCGGCACTGCATTGCCTCTCTCGTCCACTCAGTCGAGAACAAACGGGAACGCGGTCGTCGACGATGTGGCTACGTTATTGGTATGCGGGCTTCTGCATGTCTTTGCTTTCATGCTGTGCGTGCATTTGTTCGCACCGCCCAAGCACACACCGGAGCTGAAGAAGGCTGCCTGCAGCGGTCGTATGTCATGCTGAGAAAAGCCCGCCAATCACAGCAGACGTGGCTATCACCACCAAAAAAACGGGCCCCCGGCAGCCCGGGTGACAGCCACTCTAGTGTAGATACCCCAAATCCGAACTCAGATCTGATAAGATTTCTCCCCGAGCGCTCCCAACGAAGAAAATCCAGACTTGCCCACCTCTGCCCTGCCTGATCTGAGAAATGGGAGAGGGGGGGCCGGGCGATAAGCGATGTGTGGATTGGCGCGGCCCGATGCATTCTCGCTGTCGACGTGTATGTAGCGGAGTCGAGACGCGCACACACATGTCTTCGCTGTTCGCTGTGGTGCATACAAAGAAAAGGAAAATGTGATAGGTCAAACATCGTGAACACGGCGTGTGGCTTTCGCGCATGGAGCAAGGGGAGCAGCCAAGACCAGCCTGCTTGCCATCCAACTCATCATAGAGGCGGGGGCCTTGCAATCATGTCTCCCCGTTGGTCAGCCTCGTGGAGAACAAAAAAGGTGTCGCACACGCCGTTTGGCCCATGAACCAGGTGAGTGGTCTACCGTTGTTTAATTTCTTCTTCTCAGTCCGGCCGCCTGGGAGCTGAAAGTGTCAGTCATTAATCTTTGTAGTTTATTTTTTCCGTTCCTCTCCCCGTCGCTCCAGCTGCCAATAGTGTCCGGGCTGAGAGGTTGTGAGTTCCCACTATAATGTCTTATTTCCCCCGGGTTCTGGCGGATACCAGCGTCGAGATGGCCACCAGACATAAGACACGACGGGGGCCGTGCCTCGATGGAACTGCAAGCGATGTGGCAGCTTGCATGATTGCTTTTTTGTATATGTTTTTCCTTTCCTCCGGGTTTGCTTCTAGCAGTGCACAAGTAAAATATGGGATTCAATATCTACCTACCACTCAGAACTCGGTGCTTGTTGAGTTGAAGCAGTGTAGCTTACACATATTTGTAACCCGGGTTGACATGCCCGATATAGCTGCTTAAGCGAGCACCGCGGGGCAATAGAGACATGGTTGGAGCTACATTTACCAGGTAGGTGGTATGTCGCTTGACACGGTTGCATGCGAAAGAAAGGGAAAAAAAAAAAAAGTACGATACAGTTGTATGGGTTTTATATCATCTGCTGATTGCCAATCACGGCGGCAATAAAACTGTTTATTGCTTATAAACCTACAGCATGTGGGACATGACCCTCCCAAAAGCAGAAACTCTGCCGGCCACTTACAGTAATGGACTGTCGTTGCAGCTCTTGCTCGGTACCTTTTCCTCCCCCTCGTCATACCAAGCATGGGTATGTTCCCTGGACAGAATGTCATACTAAATGCGGAGTGCATTGGCCCCTCCTCTAGAGGGTGAGCAGTCGAAGCATTCTTTGAGTCTAGTGCTTATCAAAATGGGCTGAGGGCGACATGTTTGCGAATAATCCAAAGTATCTGATGTGCCCGGGACCAATGACACGTAACTCTTAGCCTACTGAAAGAAAGAAAACAACATCTTTTTTTTGCGATAGCCTTCGCTGATACACAAGTAAAGCTGCAGTCCAAAAACAAGCCCAACAAGAAGCATGCGATCGCTGATTGCTTCTTAACCCGCTGCGAGGTCCCCGGAATTCCCAGTATGGGACAGATATACGTACATAGTTCGATGCAGTGTGCGTACGTGCAATGCTTACGTATAATGAAAGACGATCGGCCCTTGGATCTGAACCAATCGATTATGGAAACCCGGTTTTGTCGACGAGAATCTCCATATAAGCAATGACGAAAATGACGACGAAATTTCGCTTCTGTCAAGGAGGTGATCACCGACTGCTCTGAGCGTTCTGGCTATAATTCGAAAAGTGCACGAATCCAGGGAAATACTAGGCAAGCATCATCCATCTACTACTTACACCTAGATAGCCGCGGCCGAGTGTGACCTCGGCGGGCAAGGCACCAACAACGGCGTTACAACGGCTTTCTTGGACGGGGTCATTTAGCAGTGACGTTTCATCAGGGCCATTTGCCCTTTCGTTATCATGGGTATCTACATTGGACCAGGGTGATTGATATCTGCTGACTGGTGAGATCTTGTTTGAGTGAACGAGCAGAACCCCTGGCCGCGTAGTGGGATGCATGTGTGATATGCTTGCCCCCCTCCCTTGTTGCACCTCCGAATGTCCTGGAAAGTGGCCGCGGCAAGCTGCATGTCCATAATAAAATCAATTCGAGAAGAATTTCTGGAATGGGACATGAAGAAAGCGATGTGCCCTTGTTTGTTTTGTTTTTGTAAGAGCCGGGGTTTTAGTACTTTGTACATCGACAGTTCATGGAAACCTTTCAAAGTACTCTACGTTGTCGTTAGAACACACCCCTGGTTTGCCGACTGTGCTATGCGACGTTGATCATCTGCGTACGGCGCGAGCAAGCAAGTCAGTCAACAGCAGGCTGCAGCGGCCGCTAGAAAGAAGGACGCATGTTGACTTCCTAGGGATCCGAACATGTCCTGTCAGAGGTAACAAATAAGAGAGCAGCTCCACGTCCATTGGTGCAAAGGATGCATGCATCTGCCGTTGGCGTTTCCCATCACATCGTCACACCGAGGATGCCAATTAGCAAACTATTACCGGAGCAGGCTACTTTATCACCAGGCATCTGATACGCTACAAAAAAGACGTCAGATTGAAAAGTTGATCTGGGGGAAGATGAAGTCGAATGGTCACCCGGCCGCAGAGCCCCGCGGCCCTGTGACTTTGTGACCCTGTGCCCCCGTTTGATGGGAGTCCGTGATGAGGCCATGCAAAGCGGGGCTTTGGAGGTACACATCGGATTGCCTGGTGTTGAGGCAGCTGGTGACATGTACACCAAATGTCGGAATATCCTTGTGGTGTTTCAACTGCTGCAGGAGCAAAGAACATTTCATGGCCAAAAAGGTGCTTTTGAGAAGAAGAGCGAGAAAAAGCGAGCCGGTTGCCTATTATGGGGGTATCTCGTTGCCCAGAGAGTGCCCAGAGAGTGCAATTCGGTGGAGTCTGCAGTACCTTAATATGTTTCCTATGCACGATGTTCATCTTGCCTCTGTGAACGGCGGCGACTGAACCCTGACACAAAAAATGCCAAATTTCTGGTGGAGTGGGCTTTCGTATCGCGATACGATTGTTGTCGATAGGTGAGTATGTATTCGGGTTATACGAGCAGCTTTGTCGTGGCGCAATTTTAGATGAACAGCTAAGGCGGGGAGTTCGAAATGCAACTTGCAGCCGCAGAGCCTCTTTCGAAACACAAAACAGGACAAACCTTGCCCCTGTCCAAGCCGCTGTCCTGTCAATAGACATGTTTCACGACATGCCGACTGGAGCCTGTCGCGGTCAGATTGCCGCTGGGATCGGAAAATTGTGACGCCAAATGCCCTCTCAAGAGCAGTTTGGAGATCTGTATCACAGTGCACAGATGTGAAACCCTATCAAGGTGGTGATGAGGCTCGAAGGTGAGTGTCTATGGCGCTGAGGGTTACACTCGACGAGGCTGAAGGTCTGTCACCCGGCACGGGGACACTTCGTCCCAGGTCGGGGAGGTGCTTGCTTACGTATGCTTGGGCATTGTATGATACTGCAAGCCGATGATCTGGAGTATATGATGTTTGGGGCTTGTCCTTGGGCACGACTTATGATACGCGAGCTTGCAGCGAGGTCTGCGTTTTGGAGGGGTCATGTTGGGTATGTTCGTCTGGTCGGCTACTCCATAGTTGATTGACTGGAGTGCATACTGGAGAAAATTTGCAAGAGGAGTCGCTTTCAGGGTCGCACTCGCTAAATTTGCGCTCAGTGCGCTCCGTACGTGTGAATGGTTGCGATCGACAATGGGACACTGCCCCTCACCGGTGAGTCGTTGTGGCGGAAAAAAGTCCGACATGATACGTAGTCGGCGCGGTGTGTAGCATGCTGTCGCAATCTGCACACTTTTGGGGCGGAATACTATTCTGGGACGACAGTATCAAGGCTACAGGATCTGCGCTGGCACACCCCGGAGCTGGCACATGCTGGCTGGCAGGCTGGGTTGCAATCATCTGGCTGCTCGACCATTTGGGTATCCTTCGGCAGCAGATTTGCGAAATTCTCATAAGCACTCATCCTGTTCCAGAACCGCCCAAGGGCCCCCCCGAAATCACTTGGGCTTGAATGGGGGGTAATGACAACCCATGCCATGAAGCTTCTTGATGCCAGAGCGTTGGAACCCAGCCCATGACCTGATTGGACTGTGGCCTCTGCAGCAACAGGCCTGGCTTGTCGCCGACGCGACCCATGTCATTCACGAAATCCTCTTCGCAGACAGACGGCTATCCGCAGCTATCCGTACCCTTATCGTGTCCTAGCTCACCGAGCATCAGCGAGGTTCCTGTCGTATATCGGATGCTGGGCTCATATTTCGGTAGTGGTCTTCCCGATGATGCCTGCCAAATCCAAGGATTCGACCACCTGAGCTCTGCGTTGGCCTTCAATCTCTATGCAAAACTACCGGAGCAGTGACAGCGCGTTCTTTGTTCCCTTCCTTGGTGAGCTGCCATTAAGATGGTGGTAATACGGTAAAGCGATCCCAGCCACGTGATGGTTGTTGGAGGGTGTGGCACAAAGGCGGCGGGGAAGAGATTGCGAACCGCGCCCGTGCCTGGTTTTCTTATTGGATGCAACCATCAAGATCTGGACGCAGGTAGGTTAGGTAGGTAGGCAGGCAGGCAGGCTGAGAAGACCGACAGCTCTACGTGGAGTGCTGCAAGATTAATTCCGGTTTCAAGACTGCATCCACACGGAGGAGGACCTTTTTCTGAGCCTTCTGGAGTCTCGAGGTTTCTGAGCTGAATGCCGAACGTGGTAATGATAGTTAGTGGTAAAAAGTCATGGCTTATTCCGCCCCGAGCCCCGGCGACCGAACCTCCATAGAGGCATGTTCAGCGCACGACCACGGTTCCACGTGGGCTCCTGTTGGCTGCATCAGGTTTCCTGCCCGTTATTGCTTGCCTGCTTGCGCTGCCTTGCGCATCGCGGGCTTCTAGAAAACAACATGGCGTCGCAAGGGGCATCTTCTGTGGGCTTGTTGCATATTGGTCCTTGCCTGCAAAATAGTAGGCACCTGAACCGGCAGGGGCTTTTGCGAAATGTTTCGAGAATGTGCCCAGGTTCGTGAACAACCCATTTCCTTGGCCGCAACCCTCCGTCATCGTGGCCTTGGCTGTGGAGAAAAATAGAATATAATCAAGAAAATCTCTCATGGCGCGTGCCGGCAAGCACGTATATGTGAGAGAGCCAATTGGCAACGTCCAGAGGACAAGAACCTCGGGCGACGCGAACAACCTGGTGAAGCGGTCAAGGCTGCAAACACCAGTCTCCAGATCTGCTGAGCTGCAAGCGCATAGAGGATGGAAGCTTATTACGGTGCGCTAGATGGCAGGCGCAGGTAGGCAAGGTAAGGTATGCTTAACTTGACTGCTGTCCGAGCATGCCGATCATCTTCAGACTCTCGGCCGTCGCTAAGCCGAGCCACCCGACGAGACCTCGCGGATTGCGCGACCTCTTCGGTCCCAGGATCTCCCTCTAGAGGATGGAGGATGTTCTAAAAGACACGAAATATCAATATCGTGTGTTCCATATAGAGCGCTATATCTAGTATGATGTATGGTGCATTTGCAAATGTCAAGTGCATTCCAAGGCATGCGGAAAATATAGTTTATCGGTCGAGTACTGGGGGACTCGACGAAGAATCCCCACGTCGAAGCAACGCTGCACGGGCTTGGGCTACCTTTGAAGCTGCGCGAAACCCTACCTGCTTGCAGGCATTGACAGTCTGCTGCTGCTGCTGGCGACGGGATATTATGCAAGTCAACAAGCGTCGAGAACCATGCTCGAGGGCTGCATCTCTTCCCAGCGTACCAACGATGTCCGTGGCCGCAATGGCCGCAACTGCCGTGCTCGATACAGTATCGTGATGCGTCCGAACAGAGCCGTATGCTGAGCTATGTTGGCTATTTACGACCAGCTGGTCCTTTTACTGCAGTCTAATGCAGCCTTCTGAAGAACTACTGCGGCCATACCGCTCATTGAGCTGATTGCATCATGCTTCGTCCAAAACGAACCTCTCATCTTGTATGCGGCCGACACTTTGCCTTCAATGAGGATGAAAGGATGCTCTAGAATTCCCCGTATGGAGAGACGCTGGAATGGCGCTGCCTCCGTCACACTTCTGAGCGAGGAGAAATCTGTCCGACGGCAACGGCGTGTTACCAGGGTCAAGAGGCAGAGATCCGCCAGGAACGCTCGAGCGTTCTCCAAGCCTTCCAGAAGATTGGCTCTCACCCAGGCGTCAACAACGTCATTTCTTCAGCTGCTCAAGTCGATCAGTGTCAAGAGCAAGGTGGGCAGCTCATCGTGGCCAATGTTTGCCGTCTTACTGTGGTTGTACTATAGGCTGGAATGGCATCACACCGATGTCACCTACGGGCGGGCGCCGGAATAGAAAGTGTTTGGCCCAAGCTTCGTACTTGTAAAGCAACCACTATCAGCTACCTACCACATACCAAGTACGCTACTTTCGGATTGGCGCTCTGGTAGGCAAGTTTCAGGCACATGGCTACGTACATCTAGTGACGACAAGCCATACTCTCATGACAGAATTGGCACTGGCTCAGAGAGCCGGTTCTTTTCTTCCGACGCCAAATCACAACTAGCCAAGCCAGCAAGCCTGTGGATGTTCCTTCATCCTCCCACAAGAGGGAGGGCGGCGGTGCGGTGCGGTGCGGTTCGAGCGAGCAAGCAAGCAAGTGCATGCGGACCTCGCAACAACCGGCTGAAAGTCGACAAGATGTCACCGGCAAGGCTGGGATCTAGCGAGCAGTCACCATTGACCAAGCTACTCTGATATCAATGCCAGGGTATCAAGTGATTGCCATCGCTGTCCCCGAAGTATACCACATGCACATGTCGATTATTACCATATCGCATACATGGCAGCAATTCTTCTTTTCTCTGTCCCTTTTAGTTTTGGCTAGATGGACGATCGAAAGATGATGCTTTTCAAGCTTGACAAATCTGTCTTGTTCGAGAAGTTTTCGACTTGATTTCTGACTGCAGATCACACTCGCACCCTCTGTAGCCGGTGGGCACCAGGCACCCATAGCATCTACGATTTGTCATTGCCACACGACACGACTGAGATTCATTGTGATGAGCTCGGAGGCTGTGACATGAAGTTGTGCATGTTGCAAATTGCAACTTGCTAATCCTCCTTTTCTGTTGGAGACAGACAAAATTTGCGAACACGCGTCGTGGTGAACCATTGATGAATGTCTCTCTCAACTGCCCTTGCACACAAGTATCTTGCTTGCTGAAAGGATTGGCCAAGAATGCATCTTGTAGAGTGAGACATTGACGCGTGAGAAGCGTGGAAAAGACTTGGGCCAGCGGCTGTCAACCGTTGTGGGTGTCACTTTGTCGGTCAAGGGTTGCCCCACCCCACTCCTCGTTGACTGATGGGCCATACGACTTTGATTGATGGACACTTCAGGACTCCCACACTTGACTCTTTTCGAGCACGCGATTTAAACGTTTTGGCGTCGCTAGAAATGGATTTCCGGGCTGGCTGGGATCAATGCTAAGGTAGGTACTCAGTACTTGCAGCAGTGCATTGAGCAGCTCAATGGCAGGCACAGCTTTGAAGGTGGCGGCAGGAGCAGCAGGAACTGCAGGTAGGGTACGTGCTGGGTACGGCCGGAGCAAGTCACTCTGGTCTGGCAGGGAGTAAAGTTCTTCTGCGCGCTGTACGTCAAGTCCCTGGTCCCTTGAATCTGGACTGAGTCGTGCGCCTCCACAACCTGCAGTTGCCCTCAAGTTCGAACTTGAACCCCGTCTCCTCCTGCCACCACGTCCGCTTGCATGTACCATGTACGGTATTTGCTTATTATTATTGGGGACATCATGCTGGGCGCATATCCTGTCTTTGTCCATGTCCAGTCTTCAACGACAGCTGCTGATGGCTACAGCAAGCAGCAGCAGCAGCAGTCTTTGCGAGCTGCCTGCCTCCTTGTCCTGGCTCATCGCTACGCATACGCCAGTCTGATCAGTTCCTACGGCACACCCGACCCTGTATCTAGCTCAAGACATCAGTCTGGAGGTTACAGGCCGTCGGTACCAGACGGATCAAATAGAATGTACACAAGTCGGGTGTCTATAGGTGAAGAGTCTTGTCAGTTTCATTACAGGAATTTTGGTGTCAAATCTGCGAACGTGCATGACTCCACACTACTGATCTGGATTTCCATGTTTTTTCCCCAGCGCCAGAACTTGCCAGATGCCGACATCCCTACAGTGGCTCCCTCGTACTTTTCGTCAGTTGACATTGATCCCCTCAGAGCTCGCCTCGGTACATGTCGACAGGGTAGAGCAGTCAGTAGACCGTCGTACCTGTTCATTTTTTTTTTAACTCAACCGTCGCTTCGTCCACTTACAGCAAGGCACGATAAGAAATCGAAACTTTCGCACCAGTAAGCGGCCCGCGCACGCGAGAACTCTCCAAAGACCTCCACAAAAGCATGCTCTTTCGGGCCCCTCCATTGAACCAGCACACACCCGATTGCTTCGCATCGTGAGAGTCGCCTTATTACTCTTGCAAATCCACAACGACACCCACCCACCCACACAAACACACCGCCGGCCCTCTCAACGGCCCTGGCCGCACAACGGCAAGCTACCTTTGTGTCTTCTCGTCTATCTGTCTGACTGGCTCGCGCTGGCTGGCTAGCAGCTTGGCTGGTGCGCGCTGCCCTGGTCCAGTGTCCCCAACCACCGCCTCAGCTTGTTGTATCGTCGCTGCCACGCGGAGGGGTGGGCGCGAGCAAGAAGAAAAGAAAAAGTCGTAGTAGTGCTGTCTAGAAAGTCGAGAAAACGAAAGTCGTCGTCGTCTGGAGAGCAGAGCACTGACGCCGGCACGCCCATCTCACGGACCCAGTTCTGCCAGTGAGAGATATCCACCTCGTTCACGCGCCGTGCGGTTATATGGGTGAAGCATAGGTATTACGCTGTGCCGAGCGAACCCAAGCTGCTGGGAAGCAATCTCTCGCAATCTACAAGGAGCTCCATCCTGTCGGACTTGGCTCGTCGTCGCGACCCTGGTCGAGCGCCCAGACAACCCCTGTCCTACTAGTGTAGCTTCTCCCAAGGGCGACCGTCGCCAAGGGTCGTTCGTCAGTACCTCGATCGGGTCTGCAGAAGCCAAACTGCTTTTACACCAAACATCACCTTACCTCTACTTCCAGATGGACGGAACTGCCTAGTCACCCGGGCTCATTGTCACTTGTCTTGAGCTTCGACCGCTTCCGAAACTCTACCAACCCTTTGCTTTCCTCCGTACACCCCCGGCCGCGCCTCCGACGACTCTACATCAGAGGTGGTAGTAGGCACATCTCTCAGTCCTTTTTTTATTTTATTTTTTTGGTCTCTGCCCAACCGCAGATCTCCTCGAATTGGGCCCGCCTCGCACCGAGCGCGTGTCTTGGAGAATCTCTGTAGTATTTTTTTTCTTGCCTTCCGTTCCCCTTGCACCCGCCCAGGAACCCGGCAACCCCTCTGCTTGCTTGCGCCTCGCCCACGCAAGAAGTCTGGACAAGCTCTTTTCGAGCGCGCACCGCCCTCTTGGGACCTCTACTCCCGATATACCGACTTGTTGGTCTCTGTATGTCGTCACGCGCCAATCAGGGTTCCCACTGCTCCAGTACTATACCACCCTCCTCCACAGACTGATCTGCCTCTCCGAGGTACCTTGCCTGTCCCCCAGACCGGCTCCTTCCCTCCTGGGCTCTCTGGTGTACTCTGACACTTTCCATGGCCTCCTTTCCGACTACCGTCACTGCTTGACCTGCCTGCTGCACAGCCTATGACTGTTCACATATATCTACCAACTATGGAACCCGGGCAGTCTGAAGCTAAACGCCCTCGTTTCAACGGACCTCCCTCGCCATGGCCTCCTTCAGCACATCAAGAGGCTCGACCTGTGCTACCCCCACCTCAGCCATCACAGCATCATCCTCCTTCGCTGTCGCCGTATCAGTCTCACAGCCTGTATAACCGCCAGCACCAGGACCACGCGCCTTACCCGAACCATCACCACCCAGACGAACGTCGCCATCATGAGCAAGACTCCTACCCGCCTTCACTGCCTCCGCCGCCACTGCAGGATCACCGACCGCCTCACTCGCCGGCGCATCAAGCCTTTGCACCTCACCGGAGGGGTTCGATCGTGAAGAGAGAAAACGGCGACGACGCCTCTCTGCCCCATATGCGCCGCCCAAACTCTACGGGTACCGCGCCTGAGGGCTTACCACCTCACCCACATCCTCCCTACCCAGGAGCACATATAGACGATCACAGAAGACCACCAAGCTTTGACAATGGAAGCTCAATTCCGCCGTCGAGCTCGATTCCACCATCGCCAGTATACCGGCAACCGCCGCCCTACCCACCACCTACGCC
The DNA here is from genome assembly GCA_001599175.1 of Pestalotiopsis sp. JCM 9685. Lineage (NCBI taxonomy): Eukaryota > Fungi > Ascomycota > Sordariomycetes > Amphisphaeriales > Sporocadaceae > Pestalotiopsis > Pestalotiopsis sp. JCM 9685. The sequence continues at coordinate 4,004,652 of BCGF01000002.1, forward strand.
CATGGCCCAACATAACCAGTACGATGCGTCACCTTCAGGCTACGGCCCTCCACCCTCCGTCCCAGATATGTACCCAAATATTGCCATCACCAGCGCAAAGCGGAAAGCGCAACGAGCGTCGCAAGTGAGTATACCGATCTACTCCGCGTCTGCAGTGCTAATGCAAGGGATGTAGGCATGTGATAACTGCAGGCAACTGAAAGCCAAGTGTGATGAGCAACGTCCATGCAAAAACTGCAAAGACAAGTCATTGTCTTGTGTGTACAGAGATTTGCCCACGAAACAGTGAGTGCTCCGAACGGCTCAATGATCTCGCGAAGATGCAGACTGACCCGCCGAAACTAGACCAGACAAGGTCAGCGCCGACATTTTGGAATTGATGAGCTCTCTGAAGGGTGAAATCGTCAACCTCGGTCACCGCATTTCGAGCCTGGAGCGGTCCATTGCCACTTCGAATCATGCGTCCGACATGAAGGTTGAGTCCATTGAGCGTGATCAAGTGTCCGGGTACGACATCATGCCTGCGCAGGAATCCAAGGACCAGATCGACGATGAGCAGCAGTCTTCGCCCAGAACCAGCGATGATCCAGACAAGAGGAAAATCATCGAGGATGCGGTCAAGGTTGTCGAGGAAATGGACTTGGACGAATTCGAACGAAACCCAGGACCGCCAGTTATGCCAGGCCAGCCGTCTTTGCCCGCGAACCATACAACGCTAGCTGCATTGCTGCTCAAGTGGCCATCTATCGAAAGCCTGGTAAAGGACATTCTCACCAAGGAGAACATTCATCATATCAATGAATTTCCGGTCAGCCAAGAGCAACAGCGCGGTGTTCTACGCGTTTGGGGTAGAGGAGAGGGCTACCTGCTGAGCAACAAGCATGAGAGCAAAGTCAACCAGATCATCACCGATGTCACAGTCGAGGACTCGCCTGGCGAGACTGCACAGTCGGCACCGTCTCCCTTTTCGGAACGCGAAGGGTGGACTGATCGCGAAGCCTGGGGGACAGTTGGGGCCGTCCCCACTCACACGGTCGAGATTCACAAGGGCGGCGTGCTCTATGCCGACGGGAACCCGGACTTTGACCGTACTACCGTCAAACAATATGTGCAGAGTTTCAAGGATAACGTGCTCAATATGCACCCTATCCTGATCCCAACGCAGCTGGACGCCATGGTTACAATGTTTCTCGATTCTTTGCCACAGTCCGCCAAAACGACCTACAAGTCCGCCAAGTTCGTCCAGAGTGGCGGTTCAAGCACGACCCCACTCGGACCAGAGGCAGGCTCCAAGAGAAAGCGCTCGCCTGCCGTGGAGGAGCAGAATGCTCAATTCCATAGATCAGGAGTACCCGTATCGAGGAGTGTCCACAGCGCTCTCGTACTGTCTGTCTTGGCTCTGGGGAAAATCAGCCTGCACAAGCACAGAATTCCCGATCTGGTGTCCGACTTTGATACTCCCGCCCATCAAAACTCACCACTGGTGCGCAACGGAGGTCCGGTCTCTTCTCCGTCCCAAGGGTCACCGCCAGGGCCGCTGCCAGTTCAAGCGTCAGGGCTCCCGTCGCCCAAGGATATGGACCGAAATATGGCCAGTCGCCGAGCCTCGCTTCAGGGTTCTAATACAACCTTGAGAGGCCACAATGTCAAGCGCAACTTTGATGTGATTCCGGGTCTAGAATATTTTGCTCTTGCCGCCGACATTTTCGGCAGCCAGGTCGCCGGTTTTACCCTGAAGCACGTCTATGTGGCGTTGTTCTTGGGCCTGTACCACGGACAGCTTGGTCGTGTCCTTGAGAGCTGGTCGTATATCGCTCTTGCTGGCAGGACTTTGCAGGTAGTCCTTCGACCGTAGGTCTTGAATCTGCCCTAATATGTGTTGAAATCCGCTGACCTCTTGTAGGAGTCTTTCGCGACTGAACGAGCTACGGGAAAGCAACAAAGTGCCACAGTCTACTCGAGACAACCAGTTAGCATTTGCGTTTTGGACCTGTCTCCAGCTCGAAAGGTGCGATTCAGAATTCTCATTTTTTATTGTTCGTCGCTAATAAGATTATAGTGATATCTTGGCCGAATTGCCAATGCCTCATTCTGGCATTTTGACGTATGAAGAGGCGATCCCGTTCCCAAATCTCTCACAGCAACTCAACGGCGGTTATGCTTCTACCATTCTCACGAGTTACGCAGCGCAGCTTTGGGTGCGCAAGCAACTGAACCAAGTGCACAACCAGCTCTACCGACTGGACCTGCCGGATGGCGGACCTGCAATGCAAGCAACAACGGAACACCTGGAAAAGGTCTTGGCCAAGTCGCAATGGGTGCCTGCAGAGTTCCAATTCCAAGACAGCGACGAGCCGGCCTCGGATTTTCTTGCAGCACGACTTCGCGCCAAGTACTGGGGATCTCAGGTCATCCTGTACAGGAAGTACATTCACATCATCCTTCACAACCAGCACTCGGCGCATAATGTGTTGGATGGCTGGACTCTGTACAAGGTTGACGACAAGCAGAGCTTCCGGGTGCCCCCTGGTATGAACCCTCAAGCGCTTAACTATGCTCGTTTGGGCATCTCCGCACTAGTGCAGAGCACCAAGGCATTCCACGGCCTAGAGAAGGGCCACCGCATCCTGGTCACTAATGTTTTCACAACCGCGCATGCGTAAGTACATCCAACCGAGGCTGCATATCGATATGTCCCAGCTAACAGCAAGAAAGGCAATGGGGTAATCTATTGGTCCTATCGGCCTGCCACAAGCATCAGGTGCTTCAGCAGTTCATCGACGGCCACACCCTACAAGAGCTCTTCATTCGTACGATGGACTTTTTCAAGATCATTGCGCACTCGACAAGCCCCCTCAGGATCGACTTGAACATCCTCGAAGGGCTTTACAAGAAGCTAGGGTTCTCCTTCGACGATCACGAAGCAGGTACAAGCTCAAGCTTCTCTAGTATGAACAGCTCTGCACACGCGTCAGGACCAAACTATCCACCGATTCCGCACATGCTACCACCACCTTACAACGTCTCGTGATCGACAGACCGAGCAGCATGTGCATATCCAGGGATCTGGCCGGATCCCTGATTTTCTTTTGTCTATCATAGGAACATGGGGAAGTTGGAAATTGCCATGGCACACCCCGAGCGGTCACGCGAGTATACATAACGCTCACGACGATATATATCCTCTATACATACAATCATACATGGGCCGCCTACTTATCCCTCAGGACATTGGAACCTTCGTTTCAAAGAGTGGACTTTTACAGCTAAGCCTGTCTGATTCACAGCGGGCTCAGGCCACCCCTGGCGGGACATATTTGTGTTTATCTTCGACAATCACCATGCGAGCATCATCGGCAGGGGCGGAGCTTTTGCATCATTTTCCTAGGTGGGAGTGGAGGAGATACCATTTTCGTTGGGTTTTCTGGGTCGACTTGGTCCCCAGCGACATTTGGGCGGAACCACATCATACCAGTTATCGTATTATGCATTATAATGTTACAAGATGGCGGACATACACAGAAAGGAAATGCGGAGGAGAAAGGGATTAAGGGGGGGATATGAATACCCAGCTGCGTCGCTAGAAAGTCTTTTATTTTCTCCATTAGCAGCATACGGATCATTTCACAAAGCAATGTGGTGGATGTCGATTATCAATGGCGGGACGAGGAATGTTGACGACTTACCATTACTACTTGGAGACTCCTGTCTTGTGTATATTACAAAAAGTTGCGAGAAGTGAACAAGATGGACAAACGACTGCTACGGTACAATAAAAGCATCACGGGAAAAGCGGTACAATACCCAGATCATGTGTGGCTCATGTTTTCTTCCCAAGGGTACCTGGACAATCCAAAATAGACCATGGGCATGAACATGATTAATCAAAAGCGGGTGCGGGAAAATCGCTCTTGGATCCTTGGATCCTGAGGGTGTGATGAAGCTTCCACTATAGTACAGCGGCAGCATAGATTCCGCGTGCGATACCCTATCTTTTATTTTTTTTTTCTCCCTACCGATTTAAAGCAGCAGTGATCGAGGCTTTATAAATTCCGAGTGCCAATCGGCTGTCGGACACATCTACACCCACACACAAGATGGCAGGAAAACTCTATTGCGCTCCAACGGATCGATTTGAAGCCTCGGGAGCACAAGCGAGGATCGCTAAAAAGGCGGGTTGGTTAGACTACCTACCCAGGAAAGCCATGAGTGGTGTTTGTGCATTAGCAGTATCATGTTATTTTCTTTTTTCTCTGACTTGTGTTCGCGTAGATGCGCAGCCACGAGTCGGGGCTTTTTGGTCATTTGATTGATTGAAAAAGCCACAATATAAAAGTTTGGGAGGAATGGATCTAATTCCGCGACAAGACATATGTGTCTCGCCAATTGGAGCAATATTCAAAAGTGCGTCGTCCCAAGATATGAACTTGGTATACTCTATTATCTAGTCGCATATGCGATAGGAAGACATAATACTGCAGCCATGCACTTTATGTCAATTTCGTCCGCAGAGGAAGATGGGCAAAAGGTCGATGCATGGAACCAGGTTCTCGGGCTTCTTCTTTTCGACGACGGCCAGCGCATCAAAGACGCAAGGCCGGGATGGCACAGAACATGTCAGTCGGGAAAAAGAAAACATAAATGCAGCAAGTCAGTCCTTCCCTCCCTTCGGACGGTGGGATGGGATGGGCATGTCAGTGCTTTCCCTTCGTTGGCCACCATGGGAAAAAAAAATCATTCATTCGCTCTGTCTGTGCTATCCATCCATCCTCGTTGAATAAAGTTGGAGCCCTCTTCGACTTCAATGAAGGACCTGGACGCGGAGCGGCTGCGACCCATGACGATGTGGATCCCAGATACCAAGAAACGCTTTGCTCCTCGTTGCTTTTTCTTCTCGTCTTTTTCTTTTCTTCCCCTGCTGTCTTGCCAGCGCATGAACGAGGACGAGCATCAAAAAGAGGCGGGGGCCCCCAGAAGCTCAACCGCCTAGCAATTACGTGCATGCAACCTTTTCTTGCTTATTCCCCTTGCTGCAGATAGTATTTGGACCCTGGGCAGTACGATGTACCTTGCAACTGGTCTTTGCACGTTTTGGATGGCCCCCGCATTGGAGTCTCTTGTCCCTCCCAGTAATCATATGCTGTCTGTAATGTGGCTGGGGTCGGTGGCTGTTGTGGAATCTCGGTTTGGAATCTCGCCGCACCGCCAAGCTGCGCAGCGTGGTGTTCGGGTGGCGCACAAAGTGCGATGTGTTGCTCTTGATCTCTTACCCCCTGTTTATACTCTATCCATCGACTATGAATTTATTGCTCTCATATCATTACCCGTTACAGGGATCCCTGGGATCTGCCGCCGTATATCTCGACAGCATGTATAGTTGCGGATCGAAAACAACATGGGGAGGAGCAACTTTCTGCCGCTTGCTATGAAAACCCGAGTAGGCCAAGGACAAGGAAACAAATCCTTGCCTAGATAGCCAACACGTGTCGGTATTGCTCGCAAGCCCTTGATATGTATCATGTCTGAGCATATCCGTCCTGCGTTGGTCTGTTGTGCGATCTGTGCGATTGGTCATATTTGTGGTTGCGTCCGGCACGATCCGGCCGATCCACGTTGAAAGATTTGCATATCGATGGCTCTTTTGCTGCGGGAGCAATTTCGAGACCGCTTTACCGTTGCGTTCATCTCCCGGACTGTTGTACTGTGCTGTGGCTTCGATTCCCATGTGGTGAAATGATCATCTTGGGGGCCTGGAAAATCTCTGAAGCCAAATGCCGAACCGAAGCGAGCGATCGCAGGTTACAATTACGGAGAACCATTTCAATCCGCAGTTGCCTCCCCCCTGAAACTCCTCCATCATCAATGTCGTGTCGTCATGCGGGCAAATAAAGACCCAGCATTGTTTCCTTTTGTGTCTTTCGTAGATGAGAGTCGCACGGGGAGAGACTCCGCGCGCCTCGTCCGGAGGGCGGTAATAAACAAAGTACCGAGATATCACGTTGCCCCAGGTCGCATCACACAGAGATGAGGGTGCATGCAACCCACAGGAGGAAGTGGCCCACGGGTGAGTTTTAGACATCCGTGGGAACCACGACGAGGCAGATCCAGCCGTCGGGATAAGCCGCGTTGCGCATCAGCTCCTCGAGCGGTGCCGAGAATGGCACGGGAGCACCGTGTAGGACCGCGTTAGCCAGCACGGGATCCCGGCTGCTGGGGAACAACATGGGAAGAAGGCCCCTGAGGGCTGCACCGATGGTCTGTGGTGTTCCTATAAGGGTACGGAGATTGGTCCGGTCAGTCTCTGGCCAATAGAATAGATGATCCCTACGATATACAGAGATGAGAGGATCATCAAGCTGTCATAGATGTAGGCAGACGTACGGTCGTTGACCCGGGCATTCACCAGTGATTGGACTACCTTGAATGACCCTGCTCCGGAGGCATCTCCGTCGAGACCCGGCGTGGGGGACTGGGGAATGTAAACCCTGATGGGCACGTTTCTGAGCTGGCGAGACGTGTTGAGCAGCCTCGAGTTGACCTTGGCGAACGAGGTATAATCATCTTGAGTCGCAGGTCAGACCAGGAGAAGACAAGGGAGCGGCATGATACAGGCGGGCCACCGGGGTTACCTACTGTCCCGAACGGCGTTCCAGAGGGCAGTTGTATGCTCCTTGGAGAGCGACATGATCTGCTGCGCATTGCCGTTCCGCACAAAGTCTGCCTGTGCCATGCAGAGAGATTCGTTAGCGTCTGTGCCCTTATACAGAAGTAATGCTTATTGTGACAGAGTGTGTTATTTCGGGAATTCTTTTCTATTGGCCACCGGAGAACAGCCGCAGAGCTTTTTGGAGCAGGGCCCCTTCGAGGAAAGAGAGAGAAACAGACAGACCTCTTTTGCGCTATTGAGGAAAGTGTCCCCGATATCCCAGCTGGTGCCGTCGCCAACGGTCAGGCGCCAGGGCAGAGCGGGCAGATACAGGTCGACGAGGAGACCGACGGCGAGGTTGCGGAGCAGGACATGCTCGTAATGGAAACTGGAGCAGGGCAGACCAAAGTAGGAGGTCAGACGCGGCAGCAGCAGGGCCAGGTAGCTGAAGCGCGGGACAGAAGTGACAAAGGGCGTATTAGGGAGCGAGGTGTGGGTGATGTAGAGCGGGACGTGCAGGTCCCAGAGGGTCTGCGGGATTGTGCGATCGCCGCCGCCGCCGCTGCCGCCGCTCATCTGGCAGATGCCGTTGAGGATCTCGAGATGCTCCTTTGGAAAGAAATTCGAACGTAACGTCCAAGGCGGGAAAAAGAGTGGAGGAGGGTGTATGGATGCAGTCCAGGGTATGGGATGGGATGGAATCAGTCTGGGATGGGCGAAAAGAAAAAGGAAGAGACGTCGTCGGTCGGCTAGGCTGAGAGAGAGCTGGAGCTGATGAGTTGATGAGAGTCAGAGTGGCTCAACTCAACGTTGGTTCCAGGGGTCCCGTGCCTGTAGGCTGTTAGGCTCCCGCACCTGTAAGTTAGGTGAACCGCTATCACTGATACCTGGGACGGGAACGAACACCTGAGAGGGGCGCTGATCATGTGGGGTAGTTAGCGCAGTCAGTGGCTGGTTCAACTGTGACGTTGATTGAGCCTTTGACGTTCCTAGAACAGAAGCCGCTGGTAGGGCTGAGATCGACCCAAGGCGTCTGTCTAGTGAAGTGAATACAGTTTAGATTGTCTTTCTTTCTTTATTCTCATATTCCCTTTTTCACTCCAAGATAATGTCTCACAAGTCAGATAGACCAATCCCCTGCCGATGTGCCGTCCACTGTAACAATCCTAGATCTGCCCGCTGACTCACTCATTCACTCAGTCACTGACAACTGTCTCACTCACCTTTGGACGACGTGTCACAGTAACGACTAACACACCTCTGGGTTGAACCCTTTTCTTTGACTTCATTATTTTCAAATTGCCACTTTGGCATCATGGAAGAAAGTGATTCCACGCGGGCTTGCCTTCTCGGCCATTCGCCATGTGTCACCGCTGCTTCCAACTGTCAGAAAGGCAATCCGAAACACCGGGTTCAGTCATCACTTCGCTAAACATCACTGCGTCTCTAGTGGCCGCCAAGACACACACATATGCCATGGATCTTGCGCAGGAGCCAGGAGCGTACCCGATATCCAGTTGCATACTCACCTTTGTCACCTAATCTTACCTGTTAAAGCCGGGGCTGATCAGTACCTAGTATGTCAACAAGAAAAAAGAAACGCTGTCAGCCAGTGAGATGATGGCGATGTCCAGACCAGGCTGCACAGAGAACCCATCTACCCACATGTTGTAATCATACTCCATGATCCTGGAGAGTCCGTTCCAACACAGCATGATCCCACACGACCCGTCCTGTACCTCTCTGTCAAGTATCGGCTTTGTACCTGTATTACCTAGATCCTGACACGTTGGGAATTTCGGCTCGCACGTGCACGAGATAAAGAAGGGAAGAAGAAACAAGAACAGCATGATATCCACCACGATGGAAATCTCCTCCTGGTTGCCAACGCTGCTGATAGGCCGCGGCGTCGGCAAGCTGGCCAGATTCGTCTGCCTCTGCTCAATCAAATAATCATCATTACGCACCGCTTCATGTGTCACTGTCTCAGGTCTTTTTGCTTTTTTTTTTATCCTTTGCTCTCTTTCCACATCCCGGACAACACCTGCTCCGTAGAGTTCGTCACAATCCATCGGGCAGGTCGAGTTACACAAGAGCTTTGGGTCAGCTTTGGTCCGGGATTAGTTTTTGATCACACAAATGGTATTGCCGCCGGCATCTTCCTCCCAAATATCACTTGACAGATGGTTGATAAGAGAATATATGACCGGAAAAAAACGGCTACCTAACGTCAAGAGCAAGGTCAAGACCAAGGGCGGAAAAGAAGACAAGGATGTTGCAAGGTCAAGATTACTATTCCAGAGAACTGGACCTTCTGGCCAAAACGCCACAGAGACGCCACGGGAGAATTCAAAGTTCTTTCGCTGTCCTCGTGGCCCGAGATCCGTCGGAGATATATTTCGGACAGGTGGCAGACTTCACGGCGGAAGGGAAAAAAGGCCACATGGCGAGATGGTGATACGAGCCTTCATCTATCAAGGGCGGAGGACTGAACAGATAGACTACCAGTCCAATGCCCCTTGCTCTGTGTGACGGTGGACAAGCCACGCCTAGCAGCCAATCTAATCAGATAGATGGAGTCCAATGCAGGCTATCTCGTTTTGCATATTCTACAATGTGTCACTTGAATGCATATGGAACCCCATAGATACAATTGTTACATTATTTAGGATCATATTACTCTACTCAGATGCAGGAGCTCTCCTTGTCGACCACGGGCATCCTCATCTACGATGACATTCACTCTGGTGATTTGTGCCAAGTCATCAAGTTGATCATTGTCGCGTACTGGGCATGGCAGAATGTCATCTACATCGTCAAATTTCGAAATGCTTTGAACATGGAACAGTGTCATTTACAAAAATAGTAAGATGTCATACATTGAAACATAAAAGTCGTGATACATAAAACTCATACACACAATCAAATCCCATCGTCTCCAATCTCGTCATCGTTCTGTTTGTCATGATCGTCGCATTCATTCCAGTCCAGTCAGCTATCGTGATTGAAATTTCGTAGGCAGCATCGCCTAGGTAAAGATCTTCTTGAAGATTCCCTTGAAACCCGTAGTGGCAGCAGGCGCGGCGTGTTTCTTGGCTTCCATGTCGCGGGTCCTCTGCCGCTCCTCACGGCGGTAGTTGCGCTCCCGCTTGTCCTCGCGGTGCTCGCGGTGCTCCCTGCGCTCCCTTGGAGGTCTGCGCTCTCTCGGCTTTTCGGCATCGGCACCGTTGGCAGGAGAACTGTCTTCGACCTCCTTGGCAGTCCCGGAGGCGGGCTTCGGCTTCTCAGGGGTCCGCTCCCGTCGATGGGGTCGGTGGTGGTGGGAATGATCACGCTCGCGCGGGGATCTGCGTTCACGCTCACGGGGCTTGGGGGCATCTTCTTCTGGCTTGGGGACGTCTGGTGCCTTGCGAGTCGGCGCCTCGCGTGTGGTATTCGACCGCCTTGCGCTCTCTGGTCGTGTGGCCTCCTTGGAGGCTCGCGGTACACTTGGCTCCGAGGCCCGAGAAAGAAGGTTGGGTGTCATAGTGCTCTCTGCGGACCTGAAGCTGCTAAAGATGCTCTTCTTGGGTGGCGTGCTAGGCGTGTCCACGGATCGTGGCGTTCTTTCGGGACGGGAAGACGAGGCGCTTTGAGTGCTCTCGCGCTTTGAGCTGCCGTGAGAATGGTGAGAATGGCGACGACTCTGTGGAGTTTCTGGATCTTTCCCTTTGGCTGCTTCTCGCTCCCGCTCCTTCTCATGACGCGCGCGACGTTCCGCCTTTCGCCTATCGTGATCAGCCTGCTCCTCTGGAGTCCTTTGCTGTTTCCGCGCCTCGTGCGCCGCCTGCTCCTCCGCAGTTCGGTGGCGCCTCGGCCTCGTGCTGCGAGAGCTCTCCGACAAGCCGCTGTCCGTCCTACTTGGCGGGACCAGATTAGACGTATCTGACTTGGACGACGCAATGCTGACTCTCCGCTTTTGACGACTTTCCTCCTTGATCTCTTCCGGCTTGGTCTCAGAAGACCTCGAATGCCGCCTTCTTCGACGTTCACCGGATTTCTTATCTTCACCATCTGTTGAAAGGTTGTCAGTCACAGAGTTGTAAACGTCCGTTAGCTCAACGGCCCGAACGCCCGCTTCCAGTCCAGTTTCCAAGTCCTGTGATGTTGAAATGTCTCCTTCTACCTGGGCACTACCCAGCCGAGAGTCCAAGGATGAGCCCATGTTGCTTGCAGTAGCGTAAATGATCACAGCAGCCGTGATCGTTTCCTCATTCATCCTAATGGTTCTACGCCGGGATCTCCTCAGGCTCCTGGCCCGACCCAGAGCCTTGGCAGCGGGATCTGACAGGTCCGGAAGCACAATGCCAGGTGTTAGCGACCTCATTGACATGAGACCGTCCACGTTGCCAGGAGAATGTTGCGCCGGCAGCCTAGAGGCGGAGTCTCGCCCTGTTTGCGTGCCAGAATGGTCCAAAATTGGTCTGGTAAGAGAATCTCTGGTAGTCCCTTCGAGAACGGTCTGATTGTGGTTAGTTGGTAGTTCTGGGGGAGGCGGAGAGGCTGCATTGTCCGGACGGTGTTCCTTTAAAGCAGCCTTTGGAGGTAACTGACTCATTATGCTTGTTTGTCCAGCGCTTCGTGGCACAGCCGCTTCGTGCAGGGTGCTGTGATGCTCCAGCGCTGAGTGATCATCCAAAGTATAGTTTTCTTCCTCGCGCGAGGACTCCGAACTGAGACTACGCGCCGGAGACTTTGGTGGCACCATGGGAGCATCTTCTGACTGAGGTAGCTCACGAAGTTGCCGCGGTACCTCGTCTTTGGATGGCTCTTCCGCGTGTCGAGATGTGAAAAGTTGACTCGCCAGGGCGCCTGCTCCAGCCGTGATTGCTGCAGCGCCAGCAGCAATACCTGCAGTCAGGCCCTGATGCTCAGTCGCCTGATCTTCTTCAGTCTTTGACTGGATTGAGTCTTGCTCGGAGGTGTCAATCTCTGGTTCTTGCAGAACCTGGTTCTCTTCACCCACAGAAGACTGAGGTTCGTCGGGACTCGCGTCGGCCAGAGACTTTTCACCAGAGTCGGGCAGAGAGTCTTGGGGTGCGGTACTTGTCTCGACGGTGTGATCTTGAGAGTTGGCCTCGACAGCCTCACTACTCAAAGCCACATCGCTTCTCTTGTCTGTCTCGGGAAGAGAGCCCTTCACAGATCCAGAGTCTTCGACATTCTCAGCTGCAAGTTGCTGTGAGCCACCGAGAACATCAGTTGGCTGAACGTCAGCGCCCACTGCCTCGGGCTCGTCTCTTTCGACTGGTGGCGGGAGATCAACACTCTTGTCATGAAGTTCGGCACTGCTTTGCTCTGGCAAGTCTTCTTTGGGTGCCTCAGATTCGATTTCCTGTGGTAACGAAGCCGGAGCTTGATCACCATCGCGCAGGACTTCTTCTTCTTGCACTTTCTCCAGAGGGGCCTGACTCTCGGGCGCTTCAGCAAGATCTGTGCTGCCCTCATCGGCCTGAGACACATCTGGAAATCGTCCCGTCGGGGGGTCTTCAGGTTGAGCAATCGCGCTCTCCTGGATGGCATGGTCTCCTACCAGCACAGTTTCAGGTGTCTCAGTGGTTGAAGTCATAGCGTCCTCAGGTTCCCCAGGCAGAGGCTCATCTTGGGCGTGCACAGCAGCTGATTGAACAGGATCTTGGGACTCATCCATTGACAGCAGGGCTGCGCCGGGGGCTTCTTGAGGCTCAATGCTTAGCTTGGGCTGACTCTCGACCAGGAGATCGCGGTCCACAGGTTGCTCGGGGCTCGTAGAGGTATCAATCTCCTCCTCGGGGAGAGTCACGGAAGGCTCGGCCATTGTATGATCCAGATCCGACTTGATAGAGCTCGAATCTCCAGCGGCAACTTCACTTCCGGCAGTGGCTTCTGGCAATGCTGTGTCTTCACTGGCTTGAGGCTGGACAGTTTCCTGAACAAGAGATGGCGATTCTTGTGGAGCGACAGGTTCCAATAAGGTTGCTTGTGGATCCGACTGCTCTTGAGTGAAACCTTCGCTCTCATTAGGCTCTGAGTTACTCGGCGCCACATCCTCAGTGAGTTTCTCAGAGCTAATAATAGCATCCGGTGGAGACGAGACGTGACTGTCTGAAAGCACTTGGTCGTCAATGTCGACGACTGGAGAGTCCTGAGTAATTTTCACGTGCTCGGGGCTCGTGTCCGCAGGTACTGACTCGCCATGTATTCCCGCATCTGAGTCTTCTATCGTAGAAATTGGCGACTTGGGTTCCTCAGCAGATGCCGTAGCTTCAGTCAGCTCTTTGGCGGTTTCTGGGACGGGTTCTACGACCAAGTGGTCCTCGACCTTCGGAATATCCAGATTCCTCATCACAGCTTCTGGGAACTCAGGCACTGGTTCAGAGACTGGCGCCGAGTCTTGTTTGTCGATCGATTCTTCAATGGATTCGGCTCTTATCGCGTGCTCTGAGTCCATAGTAGATGAGACCACCTGGTCAAGCGCTGGCGAGTCAGGCGGTGAAAGAGAAGCATTGTCGATGTGATGTTCCACATTCGCTGCTTCACCTTCAGCTCTCGCCTCCGGAGCGATGGTCGGAGCGATGGCGTCCTCGACATCGGCTTGTGGCTCTTGAGTGCTGATGGAACTGGCCTCAGGCGATGGCTCCGGATTGTCTTGCAACGAACTCTCTGGGACATCGACATGTGAGTCTGTCAACTCGGGGCGAGGCTCGGCAACGTGATGCTGAGCTTGTGACTCGTCTGGCAAAACAGGTAGCTCTTCGCCAAATGGATCTTTTTGTGTCTCTTCGGCAGCAAAAGAGTCCGTCTCAAGCTGATGAGCGACGGAAGTAGGCTCGCTTTCCTGCTGATCATGTAGCGGCTGGACTGGATCAATAGGCCTGACGTCGTCCGTGACTTCATCGTAAACTGGTTGGATCAATGCGCTCGAATCTTCTTTGGGCTCTGGAGCTTCACTTCCAACCAGGAGCTGGTCATGCGCAGGCGAAGATTCTTGAGCGCTGCTTTCCACGGTCTCTCCGGAAACAGAATCGTGTGAAGCAGCAGGTTCCGCCAGCTGAGGCTGCTCAAGATCATGCGAAGGGAGCTCTTCGGACGTTTCGGGTACAACGTCTGATTGCTCGACAGGTTCGTCGACTTGAGCTTGCGGTTCTTCCAAAGGCGGCAGAGTTTCAAGCGGCTCAGTAGACTTTGGTTCTTCCGCGTCTTGGTGTGCGTCCGTAGTGTTCGCTACATTGGGTGCTTGGTACGAAGCAGCAGGCTCCAATTCCGCATCAGTAATGACGTCCGAGTTGGAGATTGGTGCTTCTTTGGCCAATTGTGATTCTTCTGGCTCGATTGAGCCAGCGATGCCTGCATGATGGTGTTGATCTTGCTCTGAAGCAGATACTGTGTTGGCGGGCGAAGACTCGTCATCTAGAGAGTTCTCAATCGACATGGCTTGATCGAGCGATTTGACTTGTTCTGTGCTGAGAGCAACACTTTGATCTGGATCATGCGGTGTTGAGTCTTGCTCCAAGACCTGAGAGCGCTCTTGATCTTGGCCATGTCTCGAGTCTAAGTCGGGTATAGCTAGCTCCGCATCTGTGACAGCGGCAGTGTCAGGTATTTGTGATACCTCGGAGTCTTGCGCTGCCAACGATTGATCTTGTTGACCTTCTGACTGTGCCATTGTGATCTCTTCAGGCACGAGCTGATGAATGAGAGAAGCTTGAAGAGGCGAAGAAATATCCTTATCATGTAGCTCGGGACCCGAGGTGTTTTGATCAACAGTTTCGGGAAGCTCCTCACGCCCAACCACTTCAGAGGTATCCTGGTTGACAGGGGTAGCAGATCCCTGCACTTGGATCATATCGCTCGCCATGGCAACATTGGGAGAAGGGTCGTCCGTGACTGTATTGCTAAGGATGGCGCCCGAATGAGATATGTCCTTGGCGAGCGGATCTGTAGCTTCTGATTCGTCTTTTGCCAACGTCAAATCTTGTGAAGAAGCGGCAAGAGATGGCTGTTGGTGACGATCCGATCCGGGTTCGCTGGATGCGGCATCAACAAGCACCCCGCCATGTCCCAAAGAGTCAAGCCCGGAGCTGTCCGTGATTGGCTGGGCGCCCTCAATGCTTTGAAGCACATGTGTTTCCTGGTTGCCAGATTCATGCGATCCAGAGAGACCTCCAGAAGGCATCTCGGGGGCGGGAGCATGAATATCCAAAGCGTCCGGCTGCTCCGCCTGGTCCAAAACAGAGCTGAGCGGCTCACTAGCCGATGGGTCATGGCCTGGATCCAAATCCGATGGTATATCCTTGGAATGGGTACCTGTGGCGGCAAGTTCATCCTCAGTAGTTCCAACTTCCTCGACATGCTGTGCAATGAGCTCATCCTGGGGATAGTCTTCCTCTACTAGATCACTCTCAGGCCCGCTTCCACCAGACTCGGACGCCATGAACCCGCTAGGGTCGGCAACTCTAATATGGAATTGCTGCTTACCTTTGGAACCCTTCTCAGACGAAGGCATTGGCCCGACTCTGTCTTTGGCCTCTTCCTCATCTCCCGGGGATTTGACGTTTTTGCCTTCTGCTGGCAGAGCCTTGTCCGAGGAGGGCTCTTCCTCGGCGGGTGGAGCGGCCTTCTCCTCCGGGATGGGATCAGGGGCACTATGATGAAATATTATTAGCCGTGATCAAGATCGTACAAATGTTTGTGCATAGCCTCCAAAATAAGGCGATCGTAAAAATGCATTCTACTTACGTTTCTGCCGATGCAACTGCGGGCACCGCATCAGCGACGACAGCGGGTTCAGCGTCACTATATGATATTTTGTTAGTATTGCATCCTAGCATTATTCGAGGCTCGAGAGAAACTCACGCTTCCTTGATAGTCTCGGCTGCTGGTGTGGCTTCGACTTGCTCAGCCGCCGGCTCGCTACTATATTCTTCGTTAACAAGAGACACAGATAGAGCCCCAGAGATTGATCACTTACACTTTCTCTTCTGCTGGCGCCGGTGTCTCTTCAGCGGCTTCTGGGGTAGCCGGTGCTTGCTCGACTTCCTTCTCCGCGGGAGGGGACTCTTCAAGTGGAGCTTCGCCAGATGGCGCGGCAGCTTCCTCGTTGACAGCCGGGGTCTCTGCAGCTGTTTCTTCGGCCGTTGTTGAATCTGCAATTGCTTCAACTGGAGCCTCGGCAGGAGCATCAGCAGCAGGTTCCTCAGCAGCAGCAGGTTCCTCAGAAGCAGCAGGTTCCTCAGAAGCAGCAGGTTCCTCAGTAGCAGCAGGTTCTTCAGTAGCAGGAGCTTCAACCTGAGGATCTTCAGCAGCAGATTTCTCAGCAGCAGGCGCAGGCTCCTCGGCAGCAGGTTCAGGCTCCCCAGCAGCGGGTTGAGGTTCCTCAGCAGCCGGAGCTTCGGTAACGGGATGAGGTTCTTCAGAAGCAGGTGCTTCGGCAGTCGTTGGCTCTTCCTCGATGACTGGGGCTGCTGTGGCCTTTTCCTCCACAGCCGCTGCTTGTTCCTCGACAGCAGGAGCATCAACAGCCGACGTATCTTCTTCAGCCACTGGAGCTTCTGCAGCTTTCACATCGGCTCCTGACGCCTCAGCGGTTGTTTCTTCGGCAGGTGCTTCGGCAGGTGCCTCGGCGGCTGGTGACTGAGCGGGAGCCTCTTCGGCGGCGGGAGCTTCTACAGCGGCCTCTGCTTCGTCAGCCTTTGTCGGTTCTTCAGCTGCCTCTTCAGCAGTTGTAGTGGCGTCTGTAGACTCTGGGACGGCTGGAGTCTCTTCGGCTGGTTTTTCTGCCGCCGGAGAGTCTGCTGCTGCTTCCTCCGCGGTTGGAGTGGCCTCAGCTGCATCCTGAGCTGCAGGGGGTTCTTCTACTGCTTTTTCGGCGGGCTCAGTCTCCTCGGGAGCCTCTGCAGCGTCTTTATCGACACTGGCTCCAGGCTCGCCAGCGCTATCATCTGTGGATGATTTTGGTTCAGTGTCCACGGAGGCAATTGCAGGCTCTGCCTCGGTCTCCGCAGCGGCTTTGGCTTCAGGCTCTTCAGTAGTGGGAGGCTCGGCCTCAGATTTCTCGGGCTCGTCGACGACTACCGCGGGCGCATCATCACCAGCGGGCGCAGTCTGTTCCTCCGCAGCAGCCTCACTGTCTTTATTTGCTTCCTCAGAGGGCTCGGATGGTTCTGCGGTTGCTTCCTTGACAAGCTCATCGGCAGGCTTATCACCACCTTCAGCGTCTGCAGTCGCCTCAACAGGGGGCTCATCTGACGGTGCAGCGGCGGCATCGGCGTCTGAAGTTTCTGGCTGCGCTTCTTCTTCTGCTACCGCTGCCGCCGCTTCCACTGCAGTATCCTCGGGCTTGGGGGTCTCTTCTGTCGCCTCCTTCGCCTCCAGCTCTGCTTCTGGCTCAGAAGCAGCGGCTCCAACCTCTCCTGCCCCTTCGGCGGGGACGGTGCTGCCGATTTGTTAGTCTTTAGCTCTTATATGTGCTCTGCGACTTTACTAGTCGGGCTTGTTGCTGGAAGAAATAAATACCTGTCTGGATTCTCAGGCGTGTCATCACTGGCCTTCTCTGCGGTATCCTCGACAGCCGGTGCAGTTGCACTATATAAGTCTCTGTGAGTAAACGTAAAGTGCCATGGATATTCGATATGATCTGCCTTGGCAGACTTACCTCTCCTCGTTCTGCTCTTCGGCGGGCGGTGCCGTTTCTGCCTCGGCTTCGGGCGCCGCCTTTTTCTCTTCTGGCCCAACGATCTCACTTGAGCCACCATCGGCGCTTTTCGGGGCCTCTTCAGTAGTAGCTTCTTCTGGCTCTTGCGCCTCGGGCTCAGGCTTTTCGAGCGCTGGAGCAGCCGTTTCGTCCACCGCGGTGCTCGTTGCCTCAGGGTGCGCAGCTTCAGCTATTTGAGCACATACATTAGCGAACCTGTCAGGATAGCTTCGACCATATTGTTGTAGGGTACTTACCTGGTGAGGTCTCGACTTCATCGTCCTTGGTGCCTTCTGAAGTACCCTTAGCGTCCTCTGGCGGTGGTGAAGCAATCTCTTCCTCCTTGACTGGCTCTTCGATCGCAGCCGCCTCCTTGTCTGAAGAAGCAGGTGGATCGGTGTCGATGGGCTTGTCTGCAGCCTCAGTTGACGTTGTTTGCTCCTCGGCTGTAGATTCCTTGTTGTCTGGCAAGACACTATCAGCTGGCTTCTCTTCATCGGCTGGAACCGACGCAGTCTCTTTCGGTGTATCATCGTCCGCAGCTGGAACGGACGCAACCTCCTCGACAGTATCATCAGCGGGAGCAGTGTCTTTTGCTTCTTCACCAGCTCCAGTATCCGGGTCTGTTGCTTCCTGAGACGGGGCCTCGGTGACAGCTTCGGCGGACTTGTCATCCTCGGTGTCTGCTTTCTCTTCGGCACCATCAGCCGGGCTGCTGTCACCTTGCGCATCGCCGGAAACCTCTTGAGCGGCATCGGCCGACGAATCTGCTTCAGCTGGCGGCTCTGTATCAGCAGGGGCGGCCTCCTCTGAAGTTTTATTCTTAGATTCCGCATCGGCATCCTCATCAGCCGGAGCAGCTGCAGATTCTTCGACCACCGCAGCGGGCTCGGTCGCGGCTTTGCTCTCATCGTTGCTGCTATCTTCGGGTCCGGCCTCGGCCTCGGCCTCAAGAGCTTTGGGTAGGGCGTCTACTGCTGGTTGTTCCTCCACCTCTTCGGTTTCTCGGCTGACGTCTGTTGCAGGAACTGGTGTATCAGATTCTACACCCGCAGATTCAGCTGGCTCTACATCCTGCTCGACTTTGCCATCCGAAGGTGCTTGTGTCTCGGCAGGGCTTTCCTCACTTTGAGCTGTCTTGTCGTCGGCACTGTTGTCGGCCGGCTCCGTGGAATCCTTCTCAGCAGTTGTATCGGCGCTGCTTGGAGTGTCTTCGGCCTTCTTGTCGTCGACGGACTCCTGGGCCTCGGGAGCATCGCTCTTGATCTCGTCTTCGACCTTCTCTCCAGGAGAAGTCTCATCTTTCACAGCAGCTACAGGCGTTTCTGATGGGCTTTCTTCCTTTTCGGTCGGCTCAGCGCTATCTGCGTCTGCTGTGGCACTGGCTTCGGACGAGACCGGCTCATCAGGGGAGTCTTGTGAAGCAGCGGGCGCAGGGGTCACATCTGCTTCTGTACTTTCCTTGGCTTCGGTATTTTCCTCAGAAGATGCTACTTCAGCGGGACTGCTCTCCTCGGCTTTAGGCGCATCTTCTGACTCGCTCGAAGTCGCGGCTGAGACGACTTCTTCTGTTTCTGCAGATTCGGCCTCGGGCTCCGGCGCAACTACCTCAACGGGGACAGACTCTTCCTTGGCCGGGGCAGCATCACTGAGAAATAAGTGTTAATATATATATATCTGTACATTAAATATTCATGGAGATAACTTACTCGCTTCCAGCAGCTTCCGGTTCCTTCGGCTGCTCAGCTGCTTCGCTGACTTCTTCGGAGGCACCAGCAGGTTCTGCAGCTGCACTCTCAACGACGGGTTCATTTGCGCTGGCCGCATCGGACTCGACATTGGCCTCGGTTGCTTCTGCGGGCTTCTCTTCACTTTCCTCGTCGTCGGGCTTGGACACACTTTCCGCTGGCTGTTTACAAATTAGCTCAAATATACAACGCAATACTGGAAATTGACTTCTGTCCGAAGTAACAAATCCAACCGGACCAAAGAGTCAAAAGACTACACAGACATACCTCTGGGGAATCTTGAGTATCTTCAGACTTGGCGGGAGCCGCGTCCTTGTCGTCGTTGGCTTCAACCTCATCCTCAGTGGGCTTGGGATCGGCTTCAGCAGCCTTGATTCCCCATTGTTAGTTGATGCTTACGAAGATTTCGAAAGGAGATGGGTAATTCTCGAGATATACTTACAACTGGCGTCTCCTGTGGTGCTTCAGGCTCTGCTTGATCTTCCGCTGCCTTTTCAACCGCTGGGCTTGAATCCTGACTCTCTGCTGCCGCTTCAGGCTTGGGCTCGCTGGACTCGGAAGGCTCCTCGACAGGTGCGTCGTCCTTCTGGGCTGGTTCGGCATCACCACCAGCCGTAGTTTCCGGCGCTTCCGCTGTAGCTTCCTCTGTCGAGACGGCTTCAGGCTCCGGCTCCTTCTCGACTTCCGGCGCCGATTCGACGGTGACTGCTGGCTCGGCAGGCTTTTCCTCATCTGCCGTATCAGCGGCATCATCTGTGTTTGGTTCTGCTTCGGCTTCAGGGGCAGCTTCTGGTGCAGCCGCAGCTTCTGCTGCGGGCTTCTCCGGAGCTGCAGCATCAGTATTTGTGCTTTCAGCGGAAGACTCAACACTTTGAGCATCTGTAGTTTCTTCCTGCTTTAGGGCTTCCTCTCCCTTTGTAGGCTCTGAAGCAGACTCTGCGGATGTCTCCGTAGAAGGCAGTGAAGAAGCCTCCGTAGAAGCCTCTGTAGTAGGTTCCGCAGAAGTTTCTGCAGAAGCCTCCGTAGACGCCTCCGTAGAAGGCTCTGAAGAAGGCTCCGTAACAGGCTCCGTAACAGGCTCTGCGACAGGCTCTGTGGCAGGCTCTGTGGCAGGCTCTGTGGAAGGCTCTGAAGCAGGCTCCGCAACAGAGGGCTCTGGATCATCCGCGACGGTAGCTGGCTCAGATGGCTGTTCTGATGAAGGTGCCGCTTCCTTAGATTCCTCAGCCGCCTCTGCCGCTGGGGCCTGCTCTTCAGGGGCTGCCTCAGCCGGCGCATCAGCTGCTGATTCACTGGCCTCTGCGGCTACCGAAGGAGCTTCTGGCGCCGGCGCCGGCTCCTCGGTGGCCTTGGAAGCTTCGTCCGCGGCAGGCTCAGGGGCTGCGGGAGTGGGCGCGGCTTCCTCGGGCTTCTCTTCGGCCGGGGGAGTCTCCGGCTCCGATTCCATCTTCTCGACGGCCGGCGGATCCGCAAAGGAGACGCTCTTGTTCCTCTTGCCGGAGGCCTTTGCCTTGTCGGCCTTTTCCTTGAGAGCCTTCTTGGCATTCTTCTTGGCGTTCTTGGACTGCTTCTTGCCCGAGGGGCTCTTGGCCATGTCGTCATCCGGTGTGGTTTCCTGCTTGTCAGTTGCGTTCGCGAGAGGCTCCTCGGCAGGTTTGGCCTCCTTGGGCGAAGCGGCATCATCTACAGGATCACTCTGCTTCTTCTTTTTCCTGTCCTTGCGGTTCTTCTTCTTGGGAGGGCTCCAGGGCGCCTCGGCAGCGGGCTCCGGCCACTCCTCGTCGGCATCCGGGGATCCATTATTCCCTGATGATGACGGTCCGGGAGATGGGCCGCCGTCTAGATAGTCATCCTCGGCTGATAGTGGTGTCAGTAACGGATTCTTTGCAATCATTTGCTCTGTCTTGATTTGATGGTCTACGTACATTCAGCTAGCTGAGCCGCCTCATCCTCGGAGTCTTGGATTTCCAAAAATTGTATGTTGGAGAAGTCGGCAACCTGGACGTGTGAGAAGGGGCTGTACCGGATGGGGCAAACGGTAACTCCGTTTGAGTCGTTCATACTGTCTTCTGGTCCTCTCCCAGTGTAGGTCCGACGGAGGATTGCTCGCGAGGGTTGTCCTGAGGATTGGTGGTCTTGTTCTCCTCTGCCATTCAGAGAGGTTGATGCAGGCGGACTCCGGCACCGGAAGGCCGCAGATGAATGTCTCGTTCGATTAAGGTTATGATTGGACGGACAAGATATTCTTGGTTTCCACGATCACGCAGAAAGGGTATCGAAGAAAATATGCACTGCAGAGACAAAAAGCAGCAGCGCTGTGGGAATAGAGCAAAAGTAACAATATGGGGGTATACGTGGGCAACAATTCTTGTAGGTAATACGCGAACAGTTTTGTGAACAGTGGTGTATCGAGAATCAATTGAATTAAAACTCCGATGGTGACCACGGGCAGCAGTTTATTTCTGGCCGTGGACATAAGGGTCCTTCCTCTACGATCGATCCCGAATGACGTCCCGAGCTACGCGACAGAGGTTCCACCAAGTGTCTGGAGATGTTCATAGACCCAGAGAGGGCGGCATATTGGAGCAAACCACTTGGCCCCACGTCGTGGAGACAACGACGCAGCAGCAATGTGAAGCTCTTGTGATCAATAGGTACCATGCTTGAGCATTATTGGGCAGATGTGAACGCACTGGCGCCACGTTGCAGAGTGGTTGGGCTGGGCTAGCAGCAGATGAGCCGAATCGGTACTTTGTTGAGTATAGTACCGTAAATATGAAGCAACAACAAACATGGACGGCCTCGGACAGAACAGGGAAGACGATGCTAGATAACCAAGCCAGCCAGCGAGCAGGCCAGAGAGATGGATGGGATATGTAGATAGATAGCGGCCCAACTGTATGTTTGTAGCAGAGGCACTGCAGGACGGCAGGACGGGGTAGCGCCCATGCAGGAAGGCGTATGCGCGCACTGTAGAATGCCCCAGATGAAGAGCAGTTGGTGTTTGACAGCAGCATGCATTGCTGACGTGACGGGCCGCGTGATGTGGCTCGAAACAGTTCGATACGATCGATACCAAACCTGGGGTGATGCTCGGCTAAGCTGACGGCGAGAGCCTCCGAGAGACAAGAGACATACGTCCAGAGACGGAACGCCGACTGGATCCCGCATGTGAGTGTAGTAGGTAGTAGTGTAGATACTTCCCAACGAGGAATGTTGGGCCTCAAGCAGCACTCCATCCTTTTGCCACGAGGAGACGAAAGAGACATCGGATTCTTTCCTCTTCAGAGATGGCTCGGCTGTTCCTGACTTGGCTGATTCGTGGGCGAGGCCCGGCCCAAACCAGCCGCCCGCGGGAGCTGCAGCTGCATGGCCGCCGATGATGGTTTCGTTATTTACTATCGTGGTGCTTGCGTGTGCTACGTGGCCGAGCTCGTTGGGCTTCGCTTCCAGGCGCCGGTGCATCGATCGCTTCTTTTGGCAGGGGTCGGGGTCGACGCACCCCGATTGATGTGGGGCGACCATCGGATTCGCGGGATACATGCAGGAGGCAAGACAGATCGAGTGCTCAAACTGTAGGCAAATTTGGTTATTCTCTTCTCTTGTTGGATGATTGCTAAATGAATTGCTCTTTACATCTGAAAGTGCGGTAATTAAACAAATGAAGCAGAGGAAACCAGGGTCTTTCTTCGATTAACACCCATTAGATACTCAATTTGCCGAGTAGTTCCGCTCTGATGCTTCCCCGGAGTCCGGACTGTATGGAGTAAAAGCTTCATCACACGCAGACACTTTGCAGCCGAAGCACAATACGAAGAATGTGTACTCGTATCGGAGTCCAGACTGAAATTCCAAACATGACAAAAGCAAAAATATCTCCAGTTCTAGTCGACAATTAGGCACTGATGTGTTTTCGGCTTTCAATGGTGCTACTCATAGCGTCTGCCAAACCTCTCGGCGGTAATATATTGGCGAGGTTGGTGATCTTTGCATTGGGCTTCCGCGTTTTTCTTTTATGTCCAATCACAAATCCCTCAATTTCTACAATTATGATAGGCTCCTGGTTGAACCATGAATTTCTACAGCCACCCGATTGATTCCGACAACGATATCAAACGCCTTTTCATATTCCTTTCATTGCCTACTATACAGCTATTCTTGGAACCTATCCACAGACCCGCACAATCGTTCGAGATCCAGAAATGGGGAGCGCACTTGAATGAGATGCCTTGCATGACATGATCTCGAATATCCACGATGGTCTTTGTTCCAACAGTGATCAGTGCGTATCGATATCCAGCCTTATGATATATCCATTATATACCTAGGTACCTTGTTTCGGTTCTGTGCTATATAAACTTCGTACGACAAGCAACGTCGAAGGATGTGGATCAGCTACTAGGTTAGTAGTAGTGTTTGCGCTTTGTATCAGTCATCACCGCCAACGGTCGATTTTAGATCCATTGTCTTGGACCCTGAATACTTGTGGGGAATCAACATGTTTCCAGCTTCCAACCTCGTGGAATCAATCGACCCGGTGCATCTGCTGACGCGACAATTCGAGTCGTTTTTACCGCAACGAGCTGAGTCCGAGTCACTAAAAGACTTATATAGTAGCCCGAGTTGTCGAGTCATGATTGTAAAAACCACCGAGTGGGCCTGGCTACCATGCCAACCATGGCGGTGTGTGGGCACATTGTACAATTGGGCGTTCGTCAGCAACCTTATACACGCATCGAGAAAAACGATGTTTTTTGAACTTGAGTCCGGGCATGCTTGTCCATCAGGCTGAACCTACGTCGTCGCCGAGTGGTCAAAGACGGCAGGATAGAGAACATAATTAATTGTCGGTGAGCGGGCCGAATGATCTAGCAAGGATTCCGGAGTAATTTCAATGACAAACACAAAGTTGTGAGTACCCGACAGTTGTGTACCTTCAAATGCAACACCAAAAACGTGCCAACTCCTACGCCGAAAGGGCCAAGAAAAAAAAGAACATAGGTAGACAAAATGACGTAGACGTCATTCGGCACAGCTCGAGAGCCTGCCGAAGCACGACATCATGCATGTGCCTGCCTTCAACGATGGACTGCCTCCCCAAACCCCGGCCCATACCTGCAATGCCATGATTGACGGAAAGAAAGTAGTGAGAAAACGCGTGGCAGGGCGTCTACATGGCCATCTCGGCCTGCAACTTTCTGAGCTCGGCTTCCTCGTCGTCCTCCTCGACCGCGGGTGATTGGACTATCCATGTACGTTAGCATTTTGGATACTCTGCCTTTCCCCCTTGGCCACTTACTCTTTCCATTCGCCACGGTTGGCAGCCGGTGGATGGAGTCCGATACCGGAACTGTGCCAGTCTTGAGCATCTGCTCGTCCAGCTGTTCCTGTTGCATGGCCTCCAGCTCGTCGTCGAGCTCGTCCTCGTCGATGGGCTCTCCGATTTGGTTGCTGGTAATGGCATTGACGATTTCTTCGCTCAGCGCGTTTTGCTCTTGCAGTTGGGCCCTATCCATATGTGTCAGTACAGCGTGAAAGCAGAGAGGTGCGCGCATTTGTGATGTCCATACATGGTCTCGTCCACTGCCTCGGGCGTGAGTTTGCCGTGAATGCTCTTCATGGCCTCGCCTGCCTTTTGCATGGCTGCGAGAGTCTCGCGGTTGATATTGGCCGACTCGATGGCATTGATCTGTTGCTCCAAGGTACCGATCTGTGCCGTCGTCTGCTCCAGACTGTGCTCATGTGCCTTCTTCCGCTTGAGGGCAGCCTTTGCCGCTATCGATGGCATCCACGTCAGCGCAGCCTAGGACGATCCATCCTCGAGGCAGACCTACCATTCTTATTTGTGTTGACGTACTTTCGCGCGATCGAGTCCTGTTCCTCCATCTGTGTCGTCAGGTGCTTCTCCCGCTTCTGCAGCATATCGAGTTGCGATCGGAGGCCCAGGATGGCATTCTTGGGGCTGTCCTTCTTCTTCTGGGCGGCGCCGCCCCCAAACCAGCCCCATACACCAGACATGTTGGATGGTTTATGGGTTGCAGAGATGAATGAGAGCTGTGCGCGTATCGGAGATGTCGATGGTCGAGGAGAAAATTGTTATCGGTAGGTTGCTAAAATGCGAAATGCGCCGCCTGAGGATACCGATGGCGGGGTATCTAGATAGAGGTTGAGTCGAGCGACAAAGGGGGCGTCTCCAGTGCTGCCAACTGGGGTAATAGTGTTTGCGATGCGAAAATAGATCCGAGGCAACACTATTCCTGCAGAATGCGGCCGTCGTCGTCGTATCGCTCTCTGTCGTTTGATGGGGCTCGAAAGACTGAAGCCTGGCAAGATACTGAGTTTAGGTCCCTAGGGTAGGTATGATGCAAGACTTCCAGGTTCGTCCTTCGGCTTCCAGCTGGTGCGGCTCGGCTGATGCGGGCGGCGGCCTGCCCAGCTGATCAGTGGTCGCATGTCGTTTCAGGCAACTGCGCGACAGCTGGCAAGCTCAGTAACCATGGGCGCATGTGAGTGCTTCACGGCCAGAGCATCTGCCTAAGCTTGCAAAAACACATCACCTCCTTTCTGCACATGATGCAAATCAAGTCGCTTAGTGAGAGAGAGCCTAGGTGTCACTTATTCCTCAATAATTCCAACCATGAAAAGTGTGCCTCGATAGATGCACAGACATATACGCCCTGTTGCCATCAGTCATGTCAAGAGGCCCTCTCCCGTCAAAACGCTGCCTGCTTTCGGACCTTCCTGACTACCAAATCGGCGACAAGGTCAGGTTTCTCGGATGGTGAGTATCGGAATTCTCAGTGGTCTTACATCCAAATTGACGCACTTATTTCTTCAACGGCATTTTCTCACCGACCCAAGTAGCAAGGCTTTTTGTTAACGAGCTTTTGCTAATAAATCCAAAGTGTAGATTCGTATGGTGTGCACACTGCCATTTTGACACTTAGCCATGCTTTTCCCGCGGATAGAGCTGTCAAGGCCTCAGTGGATGTCAAGCTTTTGTTGAAGAACCTAGGCTCTGCTCAGACTGATGTCGGCCAGTGGGTACACGTCTTGGGCTACATTACATTCGTCACAAAAAAAGGTCGAGATCGTGACAACAAATGGCTTCCGGGGGCAGACGTCGGAATTCAAGCATTGCTTCTATGGTCGGCTCAGGATCTCGATATCACGGCGTATACAAAGTCGATGACAGCCAAATCTGCTTGATTCACCAAACCGGTCGTATCATACATGTGGCAACATTTCACGCAATATCGCCTACTGCTGGTAACTTGGCAAAATTCCGAGCGACCAATACACCATGCCTCTACAGTAATCACGATGTAATTACTTGAAGGGGGAAAAGGAAGGGGGGAAGCGTCCGAGACGATAAGATCAGACCCCAGCACACAATTCCAACGCAGATGTGCGACGCGTCAAGGCTTTATAAAAGCAATCGACATTTGCATTGCAACTACTTCCGTCAGTCGTTCGCTGCCAGTACATTTCCGGAGTTTCCATTCCTGGCCAGATTATCTCGGATTGTTTTTTCAAGGGGTTGCCTGAAATGATTGTACGTCCGAATCTTTCCGATCCTTGGTTACACCTAATACGGTACTATCAGCTAAAAGAAGGGCTGTCACTCAAGACAGCAATGCTGATTATGTCGCCTCAAAGCAGAGGCCAAGGTTCAAAAAGTCAGTCCTTGCGACAAATCAAAATTTGTGCAGACGAACTGGTGCATATCAACCGGACGCAAGCAATAGCGAAAGTCGCGTATGCAACCAATCAGACTTGGATGCAACCAAGAATGCTTCATTGGGGCTCGCTATGCCAAACTTTGGGCGCTTCGATGCATAGTCATCGATCGACGACGCATCATCTACAGGATATTGTCTCCACTGTTGTTCAGCTGCGCCAGATGGCGTCTTCTCTCTGGACGAAGTGGCGCCCACGTAAATCTTCGGACTCGCATATCCAATCATAATGGGCACAAGACGCAGTGTTTCCGTATTCGCAGATGTCTCGAAACCAGAATCAATCGACCAATCCTTCCCGGTGTACTCTATGGGCCTGATCAAATCGTGTACTGTGTCATTGTCCGAACCGTGCTGTCGGTGCATTTTCGAGCACGGGGACTGTCATTTGTGGAATGTGTGACTTCGACGCCTGTCACTGTACGGTTTATGACCATCAGATCGTCTCCGGTCGCCGTTTCTGCGCCCGGAGCCGTCATTTGACGAGATGAGAACTGGCTGATGAAGTGGCCGTTTCAGCTGTTTCTCGGGATTTGACGCTGCCTTGGCCGCAGCCTGCTTGTCCCATATCTCCTTGGACTTCAAGCAGATGTCGTTGATTTGTTCCTGGTTGGCTTTGGATTTAGAGGTGCGGTTCCCAATCTTCAAAGCCAAAGGAAACCCACATCACTCAAACAAGCACCTGGTGTTGTGATGAGGAAGCCGTCTTCACCCTGAGGCTTGATAAGCGACGCGTGTGCCACTCGTATACGACGGCTATACTTCTCGAGTGAATGGCCTCACTAACTCGCGACGAGAAATTAGTGCTGAGTTTTCTGAAAAGAGAAAAGCAGTCTTGGAAATGTCCAGAGCACAGGAGACACCAAACTCACCAGTCGCATCCGGGCCAAGGTAGTACTGGAGCTCCTGCGTGATCACTCTCTTGTGTATATCGATATGCGGAATCCAATATCGGTTGACAGTCTCGGACGACATGGTGAAGAGATGAAAAATTATTCTCAAGTGGGCTTCGGCGATCAAAGTTGATTTTCGACCACGTCGTACAGGGTCTCCAAGCAGCAATCGACGAGTATAAGTAGGCATGAGGCTGATATAAGGACAGGTCGACTATTCATGGATTAAATTGACTGTACAAGACGTATTCGGCAACTCTTTCACCGCCAGCAAAAGCCAAAAAAGACTCGGCACATGGGGGAGATGCATGTATGCATTGCAGCCCCCTTCGAGAGGCAGCCACCATACATTTCTCCCGCCTCACTTAACGCTCTGCTCCTGACCACAGGCGAATGAGAGCGCTTACTCCATATGGTGTCTGTCCACCTTTATCCTGATCAGTTCAACCACCTGTTATAGACGCCACAGACGTGGACGATTTCGGGACGTCCGTATGCCCGGGTTTCCTTTTCTTCGACATGTGACGAGACTCATCTGACACATCTTTTCGGTCCATCCCGCCCTATAATTGGAAAGCGATATAGTAGAGCTACCAAGTATCCATGGTCAGCCATATCAGCATCAATACTACCACGTATTACAACAGCCCTCGTGGCACCTCTTGTCGTACCGACCATACTGGCACGAACTCCCGGGCCGCACCTTGGGTCGGCGTCAGGGATCATATTTCTGTTTGCATGAAGTCACTTCATCCAACACTCATCAGCCATCGGAACGACCTCGCGTCGACGGTGAAAAGTGGCCTGCACCCGCACAATTCTATATTAAAAGGGGACGGCCCGATGCAACTTTAAACCGAGGAGCCTTCTTTTTGGTTTACTGATCAGTCCTTGAGAACGGCTTGCTTTTTCTTGCCGCTGCCGGAGAGGTTGAATTTGACTTGAAGAGGGAAGAAAAGGTTCAAGTCAGATCTCTCGGCACGGGTCGGGTTTCACCTATTCCAAGTGACACATGGAGCGTTCTAGCCGGGCATTCATGATGATCGACACCACTTGCGCATATGCAACCGATCGAGGCTACGAGTGTAAAAGACGACGTATAAGGCACACCTAATGACAGGATTGTTTTGAAAAAATATAATCAATAAAGAAAGTGAAAAGGGAGAAGCAAAATAGAAAAGTAAAAAGAGGAAATATAAGTAGTCAACTCAACAGCTCAAAAAGATTGCAAAGGAAATTGGCAAAAGAATGATCCGAGGCGGGCTCGATCCGCCGACCTTCAGTGTGTTAGACTGACGTGATAACCAACTACACCATCGGACCGATGATTGATTGATGGAAAGTTTGGGCTTATGGCAGTACAAGTTTATTAAAAACAAACACAAGTTGGGTCGGCGACGAGGTGCTTGTATACTGTTGAAGGCATCATGCTTACAAGATCGCTGCTAATACCGTGACTAGCCCCATGTCTAGTATCATTAGCTCACTTCATGTGTACAACTGCTGTGTATAGTCGCAGATTAAGGTATTTCTCCCGAACTTTGTGGAAATTCGTAGGTCACTCATGCGAGTATCGCCTTTGAAAATGCACACAAGCCTTGGTAACGATTCAGGTCCTTGTCAAGTAATCTGTAGCAGTATGCCTATAATTAGCCAATCAGCCGTGGTTGAGTCTATGCTGAGTACTCTATTCTTCTATGAAATGACCCGGCTCAGCAGCTTCGTTCCTGTGGAATAGGTATCTCAAACGGAATGGCACCTTTGATTGGTGGGAGCTCTTCGTCGGACGTGGCAATGATAGCAAAAAACATCCGATTCTTGTTTTGAGATCGACACGCCCGCAGGCTGGTCCCTCCAGTCGTCGGAAGACATGTTACCAATCACGGACTGTCGAGGCCGAATCATCACCTGTCCGAGGCGACAGCCTCGCGTCCTCCTTCCGCGACCTCGCGCTTCTGCGGCGATTTGCTGCCCAGCCAGATGCCCACGACGACCGCCCCGGACGCTGCCCATACTCCCAGCGACCACATCGCCGTGCCCCAGCCTGCGCTCGCCTTGACGTACCCTGCCCATAGCGGCCCAACTACACCCCCTGCGGCAAAGGCCATCGTAAACAGTCCGTAGCCTATGCCGTAGGCACCCTTCTCGCCAAAGATGCCCGGGTTGTCCTCGGCCTTCTCCATGATGACATAGGTGATCTCGGCCATCAGGGGCGTGTTGCTGAATGACAGGGAGACCCCAATGATGGCGAGCAGGACCGTCAGCAGGACCTTGTGCTGGATCGTGTCCTCCGTGACGAAGCGCAGGCAGATGACCGGCGGTATCGTGGCCGCAAAGCCAGCCAGGGACAGCCATTTGGCCCCGTACTTGTCAGCCAGCCACCCGACCAGCGGTGATATGAAGCCAGGCAGAAAGATGGCGATAAACATGAGGCCCGCCGCTATCGAATCCCAGCCAAACGTCGACTGTACGAAAAGTGCAAGTACGGCGTCGAAGCCCATCCTGGACGGTGTCAGCACATGTTCCAAGAGAGGTATCAAGTACGGGGCATCTCACATGATTCCCGCTTGGACGAGGATAGCATAGAGGGCTGCTAACAGTCGAGGGGACTTCAACAGTACCCATATCGGCCTCGATCTCAAGTACGAGCGTTGCGAGCCCGTCGCGTGGCGTGTTAGAGCAGCATCATCGTGGTTGGCAGGCTGTGAGGGCGCTGCTGTAACAGTGCTCGCTTCTGCAGCATTGTTCCCGGCATCAACTAGTGCCTGATGGCCCTCTTGGATCCCGCCCCCAGAAGCAGCGGCTCCCTTCTTCTCGGCATCTGTCTCGGGATTCGTAGCATTCTCAGAGACATCTGGCACCAGCCATTGCCTTGCCACCTTTTTTTCTATCATGACCAGTCGCAGTAAGATATCAACAAGCACAACACCAAATGCGATGTAGTCTGGTCAACGTGTACATGTCAGCACTCGGTCTCTCATTCGTGATGCATGCCAGATGATGGTGTATGGTAAGTATATGTGCCAGCTTGGCATCACTCCTTCGCCAACAAGTTCCATGATACAACAATGTAAGCCAGGGGGAGCGCAGCATATCTGGTGTACTCACAAACAGCGTAGTATCCAGCAGCGGCATAAACAGCACCACCAACGGTTGGCGCGATCAAGAGAGCAACAGACATTGCGGTGGCCACGTAGCCCATGGCGACACCAACAGCGTCCTCCATAGTATCGACAAGAAGGGCGCAGCCGACGCTCCAGACTATACCGGCGCTGAGGCCCTGAAGCAACCGGCCCAGAACCAACAGTCCGATGCTGGTTCCAAAGCAAAGCAGCAGCGTCGAGGCGGCCAAGGCCAAGAGTCCAAGGAGTAGGGGCCATCTTCTCGACGAACTGTGGTCGGCGTAAATTCCCGCCAGCGGACTACTCACAAACAGCGCGGCACTGTAGCAAGCCAGTAGGATAGAAGTCCATGATCTGTGAGTGTCGGGTAGAATTATCAGCGACTATTCAGGCAAGTCTAGACAAGACGTCTCGAATGTGATCTATCACGAAAATTGCGGCATCACAAGAAGCATGGTACCAAGCATGTCAGATACGTACTGGACCTGATCCTCAGCAATACCAACTTGGACAGTCAACGAAAAGGGAATCACGGGAACGATCAGGGCGTAGTAGAATATATCGGTGAATAGGGCCAAGCAGACGGTCAAGACGATGAAGAATTTGGAAGATCGCCAAGAGAGCAGAACCGGAGGCTTCGATGAGGCGTTCTTCCTTGTGCCCGACATGAACTGCCGCAAATTCTCGAGGAAAGACATCTTTGGCAATGTCGAGGCAAACCTCGAATGGCGAGTGTCTACGATGTAGCCTGGTCAAACTCCCTCTGATGCGCATCGATAAGTCATGAGCTAATGAGGACCGGGACTGGTCTCCGCGGGGCCCAGGGCCCCCGTAACTCCGGGTGGGAGCCCCGGTCTTGCCATCTGCAATGGAATCTACAGCTCGATACAAGCTGTTTCACTGGACATGAGGTCGTAAAACTGCGACGATGTGAAATTGTTGCTGATGATCATATTAATTTGGCTTCGGGATTATACACAGCGACAGTTGATTGGCTGACTTGAAGGTCAGCATAAGCCCTTGTAAGTGAGAAGCCGCACCTCTAAAAAAGAGAATTACTATTCGGGCTACCCCCCTTGGCTATCGGGGCTATATACATAAGTACTTACAACTCGTTTTAATTACAACTCAGCCAAACCTAATCGGATTCGGTTGAAAATTCGGTGCGTGTTATCTGTAAGATCGCCTATATACGCAGATTTATTTTATTTTTTCGAATTTAAGCCTCGAAGAACGCTCGGGGCGGTTGCAAATACCTGACCGTACGTGCAAGCAGGAAAGGGCCGTACTCTCGCACCGCGGCCGGCCACGAGTATCGTACACTTTGATATTATCCGCTACGCTGTAACGTTTAGGACCCTTTTAAGCTTTTTACCGCTCCGATAATAATAAAACAAAAATATTGAAATATTATTTCGATATTTAGAATTCGAATAGCATAAATTATAAGATCATGCGGGCAAAAGTGGTAAAGTTATACTCAAAACAATCCCTTATCAACATAGCCCGGATAGCCAAGGGGGGTAGCCCGAATAGTAATTCTCCTAAAAAAGAGAAATGTCAAGCTTCTGTCCGCTGAGCTGCAGCATCAAAGGTACCTAGCGCACAGGCCATCAAGTCTGTCAGTCAGTCGGCGCATTGCACAACTTTTGGCCGCCAAGTGCCCCCACCTAAACTTTTTTCTGCACCCGGAGCTCCAAAACTTTTTCTTCCCCCATCGCTGGCACCTGGCTACGCTTCCTCTTCACAAGCTCTTCACTGTGCAGAACACACAGCAGCTTGCTCAATGAGGCATCCCGCAGCCTCGATTTTGAAGTGACTATAGTCAGTCACAACGAAATCATGGCTGAGTCAACAGGGCAAGATGACTTTTCTGTCCTGACACTCTCCATTCCTCCCCTGCCGTCCTACCCTGTCTCGGCCACCCATTCCGTCTATCTGCGCAGAAATGCAAAGATCGTTACCAAGGACGACACCCGCAGCCTCTTCTTGGTCAATGTCCCGACAGACAGCACCGAGGCTCACTTTCGCGCCGTCTTTGCGAGCCTGGTAGGCGCTGGCAAGTTCGAGGCTATCACCTTTGAGCAGGACGCGAAGACTGCCAAGACGTCCCACGAACCTGGACAAGCTGCTCGACTCGCCGCACTTGGCAAGCGAAAGAGGGAGGAGCAAGATGCTCAGAACAAGAAGGATGAAGCGGCCGCACAGTTGCCCGCCATCTGGTCCAGGCCCTTGCGCCGCAGTGGCAGCACTGCAGTTGCCCTCCTTGCCGATGAAAAGAGCGTCGACCTAGTTCTGAAGGCCGTCAAGAAGCTCCACAAGTCCAAGAAGTTCCCCGTCTGGGGTGAAGGTGTCTCGGACAAGGTTCCGGCTCTGGGCTCTCAGTGGCTCAAGACGCACAACAAGCTCTCCTATCCCGGCAACGATGCCATGCAGAACATGGTCGACGCCTACTTCACCGTATACAACAGGAAGGAAGTCGAGGCTGCCCAGCTGGCCAAGGCCTTGCAGAACGCACCCGACGAGGACGGCTTCGTGACCGTTACCAGAGGTGGTCGTACCGCCCCTGCCAGACAAGAGGAAGCAGAAGAGGCCAAGCGCAAGATGCTCGAGAGGGCGCAGAAGAAGAAGGACGAAACCCAGAACTTCTACCGCTTCCAGCTTCGCGAGAAGAAGAAGGCCGAACAGGCCCAGTTCCTCAGGCGCTTCGAGGAGGACAAGTCCAAGCTCAGAGCCATGCGGGACAAGCGCCGCAAGATTCAGCCAGACACTTGAGCTGCCCTGGCGGTCTTTCCAATACACCATCACCATCTGTATACTCGAAATGCTGCGCACATCCATGGCGCCATCCATACATGATGCATCATATATCCAAAGGTAAGCCAAGGCCACTTTTCCTAGCTCTCTTACCACTAATGATGAGATATGCGGGGGCCAGCGAAGAGTGGCAGAAGTCTCGTGCTTTTGAAGCTCGATGCCGAAAACACCCGCATACAATCAATCTTCTCACTTATATCTGAAATGTTTCTATTTTCAGTGTATCTCAGAAGTAGCCGGTAAAACATCGTGCTAACAATCGTTCTCTTAAGGTATTGAAGTGTACAAGAATAGATCCGATCAGATCTATTGTGTGTACATAATGCACTGTGTGCTTCTGCCTTTGCACAACCCGACAAGATGGTCCACGCGCTCATCTCCATGGTCACTGTCAGCAGTGATCTGACCATCCTTTTTGGATGAGCCCCCAAGATGGGCTTGACTCGGTTCGTTCAGCAAGTTGTGACTTGACTGTGAGTTGAGAATACGTGAGCCCAACGGCCACGAGCAATGTGGACGTAAACGCGGCAACCTCCCGGCCCTCTACAGTGCTACTCCAATCATTTTGGAGCTCTGCTAGAGCGATGGTGCCGAGGCGCAAGCGCAGAGTTTCGAGGGAAATATCCTCTACTGCTTCAGCGTCGATATTCCAACAAATGGGACATGCGATGGACGCTCATCGGTAGTACTGACAGAATCAATAGACATCGTTGAAGCCTGTTGTATGCTTTACGAACCTGAAACATCTCAATGTGAACGACTCCCTGCGTATATACTTGACCGCATGCCATGTTACGCTTCGGCGTAAATTTAGCATTCACAGCATTACTCCATTGCTGCGAATGTCTTGAACATGGCAAAGATTAAATTATGGACACGTTGCTGGGCGCCCGAATTCAAGACATCGTTTTGAATGTCTAGGAGATTTCGGGAATCAGTAGAGGTTACACTTCAAATTTCATGCTCTAATAGTTGTTTGTTACCCCGGTAGCACTCATATATTCAAAATAAATTGAACCGATCTGATATTATCATTCACTTGTCTCTGTGTCAGTAGTACCAACAAACTTCACAAATGCTCCTTATACCTCGTGATCCTGTAGATGATTTCACGGAAAATGCCATGTCCTTGCTGGAGGCCGTGGCGAAGTTGAAGCTCACGACTTAGAGGATTCGTACAATACGTGAAAGCCAGCTCTTACGATCGATTCTTGATTTCCTCGTCCAATAGGTTCAGCTTCGATGCAACAGCCGCAGGAATTACTGCAATACACTTGATCGTCAGATCAATCATAAGTGGTAGTAGTGATTGGATCCGTACGAGAATTAATAGTCCACAGTTTCGGACACGTAGATCGCATGTCCGAAATTATTTTCTTAACCTTTAGCCAACACCAACCAAAGAGCTTCATCGAAAAATTAAAAATCAAAAATCAAAGAATTTTTTTAAACTACTCGTTCTTTTCAAAAATTTGGGTATCCCGTCCAGGGACCCGATATCACCAATAAGAATGCCGGGCAAACAAAAGAAAGGCAGCAACAAGCGCGCCGACAGGATGCTGCTGCCCAGCACCAAGACGCCCTCCTCCAAGTCCTCCACGACCAAGCCGCCGCCGGCGGAAGAGGAGCTCGTGGCCAGGGAGTCCACCAAGTCGGCGCCCTCGCCGCAGGAGCTCGCCTCCCAGCAGAAGCTCCTGTCCGTCTTCCAGGCGGCGTACGCCGGCGTGCTGTCGTCGCCCGGCTTCGCCCAGACGCTGCAGGAGGTCAAGGCGGCGCTGTACGAGCGCGAGTTCGAGCGGGCGTTTGCCCGCGAGGAGTACCTCGACGTGTACGCCGCCCGCTGGAGCCCCACGCGGGCGCTGGGGTACGCGGCCGTGCTCGAGGGCCTCAGGGAGCCGCTGGACGGCGTGCTGACGGAGGGCGACGGTTCGGTCTGGGCGTCGTCCCCGGCTGCTGCTGTCCAGGTCGAGGGCAGTGATGGAGCGGCGGAGCAGTTGGGGGATCTATCTCTGGAGGGCGAGGCCTCTACTACGAATCACGAAACCGAGGACGTGGAAAGCACATCGCCGGACCCTAAAGAGCCCGAGGGCGACGACGACGTCGAGCCTGAGCAGCAGACCGCAGCCGCACCCAGCAAGACGCTCAAGGTCCTGGCGCTGGGTGGCGGCACCGCCGAGCTCGCCGCCTTCGTGTCGTTCTTATCGAGATCGCCCGACGTCCGGGGCGACGTGACGCTGGTGGACAGCGGGCCGTGGGCCGGGCCGGTGTCCAAGCTGCACGCGGCGCTGCGGCTGCCGCCGCCCATCTACAAGTACGCGAGCGCGGCGGCCAAGGCGGCCAACGCGCCCCTCACAAACGACGCGCGGCTGCGGTACGCGTTCCTGCAGCGCGACGTGCTGTCGCTGTCGTCGTCGGAACTATCAGGGGTGCTGGGCCCCGGGCCGCTGCTGGTCACGCTGCTCTTCACCCTCAACGAGCTGTACACGGGCGGCGGGATCGGGCGGACGACGGCGCTGCTGCGCGCGCTGGGCCGGGCCGTGGCGCCGGGGAGCCTGCTGCTCGTCGTCGACAGCCCGGGGAGCTACTCCGAGGCGGCCGTCGGCGGCAAGGAGAAGAAGAAGTACCCCATGTCCTGGCTCGTGGACCACACGCTGCTGCGGGCCGGCGAGGACCGGGCGAGGCGGAAGCCCGAGGAGGGTCAAGGCGGCGAGAAGGAGGAAGATGCCCAAACAAAAGAGGAGAAGAGCAAGGCGAATGTCCAAGTCGAGGGCTGCAAGTGGGAGAAGGTGCAAGAGAACGAGTCCGTCTGGTTCCGCCTCTCGGATGAGCTCAAATTCCCCATACAGTTGGAGAATATGCGGTATCAATTACATCTCTACAGAGCCATTTCCGCAGCAGAAAAGAAAAAATAAATGCAAGATTTCAATCAAACAGACATGCTTCGTATTGCTAAAAGGTGTTGATTACTCTCGTGATATTGTATATAAGCCGTGGCGCGTGTATGCAATGATTTGCTCCCTGCCGCAATGCAACCTCATGCCCCGTATGCGGTGTGCGATCCTTTCGTTTATCATGTGTATCATGTTATGCCCATACCAGCTTCTTGACAGCATGCCCCCAAGTCTCGAGCAAGCCGGTGTTCTTCCTTGCCTCTGCGAGACTAATGATATCTCCTCGCTCCACGATGCTCTTCTTTTCTGTTTCACCTTGTGCATTATTAAGCGGCTGGGCGATGAACACCTGCCTCTCAATCTCGGATGCCAATACTTCAACTTGTTCCTGTTCGCTCAATACACGACTGCCCCTTCTAGCGGCACCAGCGTCGTAGTCAGACGATTGTGCGTAGAGAGCCTTGAGTGCGATTCTTTTCTGAGCCTGGCTTTGTCTGCCCGATTTCGATGGTGAAGAAGAACCGAAAATGGGAGCGAGAATGCCACCAGAGAGAGAGGGACCCGGGCTGTCTTTGTGGTCATCGGTGGCCGCTTCGCTCTTCTGATCACTACTGGATGGTGCAGAACCAGCAGTAGCTGTCAGACTCCGCGTGTTGAAACGCCTTATATCATTCTTTCCGGGTTCGTATGTGATGACCAAGCCGACGTTCTTGTCTTCGTCTGCTTGGGCTGGTGACATTGTCGAGGTCACGTACGTTCCGATCTTGATGCCCACAATGTTGGCTAGATCAACCCTTTCAAAGCTGGCAACCTTGTCGAGTTTCCAGTCAAATCGGCATACATACAATGCCGCGTCTGTCATGAGCAGTACAATCTCATCAAAGGGAAGGCTCTTGATAGTATCGGGTTGTTGCGGAGATAGTAGAGTCCAGCCGCCAATGACATCTTCAGAGTCCAAATTTTCAATGACAATCTTCTGTGACGTCTCAATGGCCTGCTCACGCATCCTGGACATGGATATCGCCGGGTCTTTGGTCATCATTGTGTCTTCGAATTCTTCAAATACCATGGAAGAAACGCTGCCGAGCAAAAAGTCGATGGCGGCCTGGGAAAAGTAATCATTCACCATACTAGCAACAAAGTAAGCAAAAATTCAGTCTTGGTCCCACGCGCGGCCACGGCAGACGCGAGATGAAAGGGGGAAGCACTCAAAAACTTACCCATTGTAGTAGCGAGTCAGGCTCAGGCCGAGGTCGTTTACCATACCTCGATAGTCCCTCTTTCGTGTTCGAGTGTAATCTCCCTTCATTGCAGCTGTACTGGCATACTGCTTACTGATCGCGTCACCATTGTCGGCCCAGAGAGTATTGAACCAAGTGGTCGTCTGATCAGCCTGGGCACTCATGTCGAATCCTTCGTCCTTCAACTGCGACTCAAGCATGTACTTTGCAAAACTGCTCTGGCATACGTTTGTTCGATCAAGGCAGTCCATACAGTTGGTTCGAAGAGCGCCTTTCTGAGATGCTGTCAAGGCTCCAGGTCCGGTATTATCGTTTCCAGTGGGACGTTCCTCGATCGTACTTCCCCAGCTCTCAACCTCGGCACCCAGAGTATCAATCAACAGACTGACATTCTCGAACTTCATGCCCCGGCAAGCCGAGTGGAAATCGAACCACTCGAAGCGCACCTTGTCTGACTCTGCTGGCTTGTCTTCATTGTATTTCTTGACGTTCTGCTCAAACGCCCCTCCAACAACAGATTCCACGCCGTGCTTTTCGACCAGATTCACGACTTGAACACCACCGTAGCGCTTGCGCAGCTGGTCAAAGTGCCGCGACAGTGCCTTGAAATTGGCCGTTTCGGAGTGCTGTATCACAGCCGCAGGCTTCAAGCTGTACGGAGACTGGGTAAAGAAGACCGGAATACTGCCTCGGATCTGGACGAAACTGAATATCCTAGAATCCGACCAGGAAGGACTGGAAAGCAGCTGCTCCGTCTCGACGCTGTTGGCAGCGTGTCCGTCTTCGTCAATGCCCCGACGAAGATAGCGCAGACCGGCTCGCTTGATGCTTCGACGCGATATCACAGTGATCAAGAACTGCTTTTCGCTCGGCCTCGCGTTGTTACCGGGCTTGGCCGCCGATTTCTCGGGTGATGGCGATGCAGTGTCAGACGCAGACGGTGTGAAATCATTCATCTCCATGGCTGCCGATCCCCTGTCACTATCTGTCTGTGGAGGATGGCGGTCTACGGTGAACTCGCGCTGTCCAACGAAGCCTTGTATCAGCGGCAGAAGGAGGGCGTCTTCTTTTGCAGCTGCAAACGGCTTGAGGAGGTGCTTGTTCCAGAAGAAGAGCGGTTCCGCGGTCCGATGCAGTGGCACCTCGCCGGTGGTGTTCAGGCCCTGATTTTCCAGGTTTCGCGTGATGTCCACATCGTAACTGAAGTAAAAGCTTTGAGATGCGCCAAACCAGATGTGCGCCATGCGCAGTAATTTGGGTATCAGACTTTCGCCAGTCGACACGGCATTTGCCACCTTGTCACTGGCTGTCTCGGCGACCACCGTATTGCTTAGCTTCTTATCTCCCTTCTCTTGTTTCTTTGCTTCCGTGTCGACCGGCACGTCTGCATTCTGGGCAACTGCATCGCTCATGCCCATGTTCCGTTTCTGATCTTGCACCCATCCACGATGACTGAACCAGCGCTCCGCAAAGCGTCCGTAGCTTCCCTTGCGCTGGATCACGTCTTCGGCAATGGAGCTCCGGCCTTCTCTTTCTCCTGCATCTTCATCCTGTCTCTCGCCGATTCCACGGACACGATTATCAGTGAGACTCCCGCGGTCGCTTTGAACGTCATCCGCCTCGTCGTGTCCCAGCAACGAGGCGACGTCGGCCTCGGTATCAGACCCCGTCAATTCATCGTCTGTGTCCGTGTTGTCTCCCGCATGTGCAGCGCGTCGAAGCTGAATGCTAGTATGTCTCACGGCAGACTCGGCCTCGGCTTGAGATGTGCACGGCGTGAGAGCGACATCTGTCACCACGTAGACTGGGTAACCCCGGACTTGGGCAACTTGTTGGCGACCGGTGATTGTGACGAGGTAACTCAGGCGGGAGACGGTAAATAGGCCTGTTTGTATAACCATGAATCAGTATAAGTCGGAGTAATTCCACTCGGGATAT
Organism: Pestalotiopsis sp. JCM 9685; assembly: GCA_001599175.1. Taxonomy (NCBI): domain Eukaryota; kingdom Fungi; phylum Ascomycota; class Sordariomycetes; order Amphisphaeriales; family Sporocadaceae; genus Pestalotiopsis; species Pestalotiopsis sp. JCM 9685. Next base: position 4,044,398 of record BCGF01000002.1, read on the forward strand.
GCGCCGGCCTCAACATTGACGTCCCAAGTGTTCGCCCGCTCTATGACGTAAACGTACCGACAATGCCAAAGGCCTCAAAAGTCGAATTTGGCTTGCTTATGTCGGGCAGCTGGTCGCGAGAAATTGACGAAACCGACGCATCTCCATATTTGACTTTTACTGGTTGGGATGCACGTTGGCCCTTGGGTGCAAGCGGTTGGATTATGAGGCCATCGACGGCAGCGCAAATGAGGAGCTTGCGAGCCAGCGACGAAGGCATGATCGCCACAGTCGACTTTCTGCGCAGGGAGGGAAATAATTCAGGAAATTTGAGATGATCAAGCCCAGACTAGAAGTGAGATCTGGGCGCAAGCATGTTGGATGCGAATCCAAACTCTGCTACTATACTATGCCTTCTCTCGCTCGGGTGAAAGGCAGGTTGGTTTGATTCCAAAGGTCATTCCGAGTTTCGGCAGCGCATGTTATTATTGTCACCTGGGGACTTGTCTTTGAAGCTAGGTCAGCGGGGTGACGCAGTTATGTGGTGGGGCTGAAAGGCTTTGGTGGGGCGAAACAATATGAATGCCGAACAGAACAATGGGAGTGTAGCATTGGATATGGTAAACAGATCGACACGTGAGAGAGGCACCGACAAGAGATAGTGGTAGTATGCCAATGTATATCGTGTTGTTCACATGGACCGCGTGCAGTAGAGGTCTTGGTTGACCTTGCTCGTGTACGGACCATCACATCACAATGAATGACAGTCACTGAAGATATCTGTGCACTGGGATAGCCCAGTTGACCTTGTAAGTGCATCCAGATCGTAGTGAGATTGATATTCTACAACCAAACTTATCACTAACTGAAATGTATTGCCAGACCATGCCTCTCAGATCTCAGAGAGAAACACCAGTCCCCATGTCTTTCCCAAGTTTTGAGGACGTTGTTCAACACTCGCTAGATCGATAGATCGAAAGTATAGTCGTCCGCTAATTTGCTCGGTACTATATCTTAGATCATGAGGCGCTCGATCTTGTCCTTGATGCTGCGGATTTGAGTCCTGTACTCGAGTTAGTCGTGTCGCTCCCACCATGGGGAATTGTATTGCCCAACTTACATCAGGTCAGAGGCCTCGTTGGTGGTGATGCTGGCAGCAATAACGCTTCGGGAGACACCAGTGGCACGGCCCAGGGCGATCTTGGAGGGGACGAAGACGTAAGGAACGTTCTGCAAGTGGTTAGCGAACGCGATTCTGCTGCAGATTGATTCTTGGGTCGAGTTCTCTCACCTTGTCCTCAGCAAGCAGGGGCAAGTGCAGCAGAATGGCCAGGGGCTGGGTGTCGGCGGCGAGGATGACAACCTCGGAGATACCACGGTTGAGGGTCTTGGTGGTCTCGTTGGCGCCCTTCTTCAGCTGGCGGTAGTGCGAAGCCTGCTGGACGAGGTCGAGGAGCTCCTGGGTCAGAGCAGCGTCGGCCAAGGGCCAAGCAGCAGACTGGTTCTGGTCAGACATTTTTTTCGATTGCTGGAATGCGGTTTGGTGTGCAGGGTTCCTTGCGTTGGCTCGCCCTGTTGTCGACGACTGGTGGTGCAGTTGAAGTGAATTAAGTAGATGAAGAAGGATGAGAATAACTTCAGTCACAAAGTTTCCACACCTGGGGACCAAGAAAAAAAAAAGCTGCCCTTGTCGCTAATCGATAACGAGGTACGTACCGTGGGCTACGGGTGTTCACGGCGCTAGGTCGTTTCGGGAGAGAGTCCGTGCATCTTTTTCCCAGCTGCAGCTTGGAGCTGCAAGCACTGGACGTCTCATCTCATTGGGCTGTGCTGTGCCTGGCAAGCTTGGTGCTTTGGGCTCAATGCTTCGCTTGGGTTGCTGGGGCAGGTCCAGGGCTCCCAGGCAGCTCGATTCCAGGTTTGGCTGGGCTCGGCTGCGCTCTTTTTCCGGGCCCCGGCTGACCTAACGACACCGCGAAAACCGCCTTAGCTCCAATCAAAGGCCAAACCTTCCTTGGAACGGGGCGACCAAAGCAACACTTGACCTCTCCCCGTCACTACGTTAGCTGCTGCTGCTGCCGTACCGATTTCACCTCCTTCGACGTCGTCACCATCGCAATTCCAAAAAGCTTCGAATCTTCCATCCCGTCAGCCAACGACAACATCCATCCATTTCTTTTTTCTCTCTTTCCGAAAAGCTTCACTTCAAGCCCATCACAACCGCCAACATGAGCGACTCCGTTGGATTCACCGAGGCCTGGTACGTAATTGAGAGCGCCTTTTTGCCCCAGTTCCCGAGCTCTGCTCTGCTTCGGCAGAGAGCTCCAATACCCATCATCCCAGGCTTGCAGCATCTCCAAACACGCTTCAACCATTTCATCACTGGATATATCAGCTGTAGAAGATGCCTTTGCTAACGTTGAACTCTACGACAGCCCCGTCTACGCGGTCAGTTTACCCACTCCACTCACCGAGCTTGGCGTCATAACAGCTCAAAACACATGGGCTTGCCGAATCGAGACGGGACAAATCAACGAGTATCGTGGCTAACACATCACAGCCATTCTTTGGTGCTATGGGTTGCACGGCCGCCATTGTTTTCACTTGCTTGGGTGCCTCTTACGGTACCGCCAAGTCCGGTGTTGGTATCGCTGCCATGGGTGTCCTCCGACCTGACCTCATCGTCAAGAGTACGCGACAGTCAAGCTTTCTCCCCTGGAAACGTCGAGCTAACACACATCGCCAGACATTGTCCCCGTCATTATGGCTGGTATCATTGGTATCTACGGTCTCGTCGTTTCGGTCCTGATCTCCGATGGTCTTACGCAACAGCTTCCTCTCTTCACCGGCTTCATCCAGCTCGGTGCTGGTCTCGCCGTCGGTCTTGCTGGTCTTGCCGCTGGTTTCGCTATCGGTATTGTCGGTGACGCCGGTGTGCGCGGAACTGCCCAACAGCCCCGACTTTTCGTCGGTATGATTCTGATTCTCATTTTCGCCGAAGTCTTGGGTCTTTACGGTCTCATTGTCGCCCTTCTCATGAACTCGAAGGCCACGCTCAACACCAGCTGTTAAGCGCGACGATGGCAAACCTGGCCACTCGCCAGGCTTCGCTGGGGATTCGGATACGATTTCGAGGATGGTTGTCAATATGTAACTGCCCGCCAAAACCCATACCTCGACATCGCGATCGCACGCTGGAGATATCATCTCATGGCTCGAAGAGGTCAGCACAAACCGATTCACCATGGCAAAACATGACACGGAAAAACATTTCATCAGACATGAACAAACATGTCGATGACAAGGGAATCCATGATAATGCTGGGAGAAGGGCTCACATGTATTACTGCTGCTGCATTTTGTTACCACATTAGGAAGGGGATTCATTATACATAGACGAATGGAGGGAAGGGGTGTACGCTTAGGTTGGCAATTGAATTTTTCGAAACCGTCCTGAAAATATTGTGCCCGCTCTAAGTCAAATTGCTCTATGTTCTACTTGGTGATGGTAGAGTAAATCAAGTCGCGGGAGACCGCGCGAAATGAAGACATTACAAAGTTTTGGTGTGTCAAATGGCAACAGACCTCGAGAATGGGTTTACGGGACGACCTCTGTGACGTCGGGCTTGGAATTTCAAGGCGTCCTTGGTTCCAACATTGGCAGGCATTTGTTCAAAGTACGAACTGATCACTAAGGTACTGAATAGCTCTACGCAGCAGGTTGGCGCATAGCTTCCTTTCAAGTCTATATCATGAAAAGGCCCTATGTATAGATCAGAGCCAGCGACTGCTTCCTTTCGACCTTGATTCCTACACTATTTGCAACCAGTTCATCAGTACGACTTTGTGATCAGCATCCGCGATGACAGGGCGGCTTGATACTGGTGCCAGGAACGACGCTGCCAAAGTGGAAGACAGGTTACCTACCTTCGGGGGCAAAGCGTGCAGGACAATCAACTTTTCTACGAACGAGACCACCGGCGAGCAGGCACAGTCGCACGTGGAGACTTAAAAAAAGCGACACCACCCGGCTCACACATGAACCGCAGCCCTCGCGCGCCCCTGTCGAAGACTGTCCAGCCTTAGTACCGAGGGATCCGCCCGGCCTAGGGAGGAGATTCGGGCGAGGGTACAGCAGGGAGGAGTGGCCGCAGACGAGGCTCCCAGTACCCGCAGAGTAAAAGCACAACTATGCGAGCGATTATGAGGTCGGCGAACTTGCCGCAAAGCTCTTCGTCGGAATTGATCCGCGGCATGAGGATATATGTGATAGCGAAAAGGAAGAAGATACGGACTGGTAGGGGATATGAAGATGTTGAAGATACAGACATGCAATCTAGAGGGTCCAAGTATGACCTCATGACTGACGTGTGATGGACTTACAAGAGTATATGTATGGGTGTACTTTTCTGGTTTTCCAAACCTCGCAAACTCGCCACCCGGAAAATGATTATTACCTTGAGACAAATTGGGAAAGATATCAAAATTTCCGTTTCACACCGTTTTGCGCTGATATTGGAATATGAACTGGTCTCGTGCCCTCGCTATAATAAAATCTGCTACAAAATCAAGTTAGCTGTGCATCATAAGCTGTCCAACATTTTCTCATCTATGTCTGTCCCGTCGGTTGCGATTTGATGGCTTTTGTCGACAACTCATCATCATTGAAAGCAGCTAAACCTCCAGCAAGCTCAACATTGTCCAACGCCCGCTTCACCCCTGCCGGGACGAGACCAGTTGTTTTCCACTGGACACAAGGGATACATTTAAGATCTTCTTCTCGAGTAAGCACGAAGAACTGAACGCTTCGTTGAATAGCCAACCCCATTATCAGGCTTTTCTCCTCATCACAATCGATCAGATCCTTGTCAAGCTTCGCATAAGAGAGCATTTTCCCTGCCCTCGTGTCCTTTTCATGCTCGGTCACAAATCTCACTTGCTCTTCGGCGTCAAGTCTCAACTGGGTCAACAATTTGATGAACTTTTTCGTTGGTTTCAGTTTCTTCAGGTCGTCCAGCAGCTTCTGCAATTTTGACCTCATTTTCGATATCTCCGTCTCGCAGTAGCTTATATCTTTGACACGATCAATGGTCGTTCGCATCGGAATACAGCCTAGCTTGCTGTGTAGTCGCTCGTTGTCGTTGCGATACCGCTGGCGCTCTTCCTGGAGAAATTTGCAAAGTTGCTCGACATCCTTATTCAGGCCCTCGAGCACGCGCAGTCGGTCCTCGGCATCTTTTCCGCGCTGGATATCCTGCTTTTGTCGATCGAGCTGTTCCTGGAGATCTTTGCAACGTTGCTCGGCATCCTTATTTAGCCACTCGAGCACGCCCAGTTGGTCCTCGGCATCTTTCCCGCGCTGGATGTCTTGCTTTTGTCGGTCGAGCTGTTCCTCGAGAGTTTCGCAACGTTGCTCAGTGTCTTTATTTAGGTCCTTGAGCTCGTTCAGTCGTTGCTCGGCATCCTTCCATTGTTTCTCGAACTCATGTTGTTTCTCGAGATCTCTTTTGTGCTGCGCATCTTTCTCTATTCGGTCGAGCTCGTTTTGTCGTTGCTCGGCTCTTTCGCGGCAGTAGAAGCAAGATTGGTCAAAAGTAGCCATGAAGAAAGCAACGACATAAGTCGAGCGTCCAGACAAGCCCACAGAGAGCGGTGAGGGCTTGGGGAGGGAGCAAATCAAAATCCTCCAAGGAAGCAATCGTTTAAAGAATGGAAAGAAGTTTTGCATGTAGTCAGTCGGTGTCGGCATCCACCCTGGGTACAACTTGAATGCATTGAGAAACGGAAGCAAGTGCTTGCAGGTGAGCGAGTTGTCAAATGAATCCTGAACCAGTCAGTGGGGTAAACAAGGTGAATTGATGAGTAACAATCGAATGGCACAGTACCTGAGTTTCTTGATCCATTTTCTAGATCAGCGCAGAATTCGCAGAAGACAGGGCAGAAGTTCAAAATCTCAACCGAGAGGAAAGGTGGGTGGTGGTCAGGTACCAACAATGGTGCAGCCAATAGTCTTTAGAGGATGGATCAATAACTTGTCGAAGCGAGTGGGTATGGACGGTATTCTCGGCTTGGTATAAACTTCTTGTAACTTTGCTGAGCGGCTTACTGATGCATGCGGTCGCCAAAATGTGTTTCGAGAAATGAGAGGAGGCAGAATGTTTGGACAAGGACTGGTACGTACGCACGAGGCCAGGAAGACATGAGCACTTCAATGTTGTTGACAATAGCCAGATCATACTTGGTACTTTCCAACTAGACGAAAGGGATATGCATCTCGGGCTGTATTATGGATTGCGGCTTCCGGGTCACCAGGGGATTCCCCATCTCCGTTTTCTCTCTCCCTCCCTCCCGAGCCAATATGTGAAGGTACGGAAGCAACTGGGTTAAGAGCCTGGAAGGAGGTCTGGGTTGACCATGCAGAGCTATAAAGAAAACGTGCTGGGGGAATTGATAGAACTCGAGAAACGATTACTTCGTTCGTCCCAAGATTGTCATAAAAATAGCACACCGAGAGACGACCAGATTATCCATGTGATTATTGATTATTCTACATAATTTGCTGCAATACAAAGCTACAAAAGTCCAAAGGCCGCTAGACCTTTGCCTTTTCCTAGGTCTGCACCGCTACATTCGAAACACTCCAAACGACTCTGTTGAGCCATTCCAATAGGTTTGTTGTTTCCTTGTCTCTGCTTCCCTCTCTGACTTCAACCCACCCAAATTGGCAGCGACGCTGTTTCCACTACCGCCAACTCCTCCTCGGCGACAATCCCACCGCAATAACTCTGTTGCAACATTTTATTGTATCAGTCCATTGCAACAATTGACAGCGAGCCAATCCAAGCACGCAACTTGGCCACCATGGACGCCGGCAACGGGATCGATGCACCTCAGGGAACCATGACTCGAGACCCAGAAGTGATCTCGCTGCTCTCCAGCGAAGGCTCGCCTGTACTCGAAATCATCCCTCAAGGCTCGCGACCATCTCCCACCAAGCGAAGACCCGAGGACGTCGCCGGTCAACATGAGGCCAAGCGTTACAAAGAGAGCACCCGACACGACGGCGCTACCGTCATCGACCTCGACTCGGACGAAGACGTCGACACTCAGACCATCACCGACCTCGACTCTGATGAAGATGTCGTAGGTAAGACCATCATCGACCTCGACTCCGATGAAGATGTCGAAGGCAGTCCTGCCGCACAGACTGCCGAGCAGACGGCAAAGAATACTCGGGGCATTTCGAAGGCATATTCGGGCACCCACGCGCAAGATGCTGGCAGCGCTTCTCGACGGAACGGCGACCAAGGTGCTCAGCGCCGTAGTCGACAAGACAGCGAGACTGCTTCATCGAGATACACGGCAGTGAAAGAGGTGGATCGAACTGTCCATCGAGGACCCGACAGACGTGTCAGGTGCGAGACGGTCGAGGACGAGGCAACTGAGGAGAGCACTATCATTCATCAGTATCAGCTTCATCCACAGCTCCTAGTCGAGAGAAGCCGGCCTTAAAAAAAAACGCTGGAGACGACGCTGCAGATAAGTGATTGTTTGAACGATGCAAGCATGTATCTAGAAGAGGTGGTCGACGCGGGTCTGTCCGAATAGCCGACGACTGCAACCACATTCGTCAAGGTACTGCATATGATCCGCAATTATTGCTGCAGTCATCATCTTATTAATGAAATCCCATAGAATCTAGCGTGGGACGGTCAACTGGGAATAATGCCGAGACTCGCTGCACCTCCAAGGGGAGGGACGATGGCGCTATCCCAAAACCAGTACGACACCGGCACGGTAAATACTATCGGTGCGACGCTGGACTCGAGAGCCATTTTCTAGGCTGGCAGGTTGCGACAGACGTGGAAGCGTCAACAGCAACCACATGATTGTGCATGGGATTTGTCAAATCTTGTCTTTGCCCGCGGCATGGGGCAGGTTAGGATCTGGTATGGGGGTGGAAAGGTTCAAGGGTAGAAGAAATGGACCGGATGGATTCCCACGTTAGTAGCAGTCTGCCAACAGACGAACTGGAAATGATAGGGCTGGTTTTGTGTAACGCGAGCAGCAAGAAGCTTCCCCCCGACTCCTTTTCAATGCTTTACTGTACTGTAATCTGCTTGCCGGGGGCTAGAAGCCTCTCTAATAAACCTACATGCATATTCCATGTTTCCAAAATCTGCCCTTGCTTTGTGAGCTCTCTTATTTTTGACACCCGACGCGAAAACACCCCAAATCTCTATCTTCATTCCCAGCTCCATAGTTCACCACCAACTAACCCCAGGGGATCGTTAGCGTCTGGTTTATACTTCCTCTCCTTCATCTTTCTATTCTCCATTGCTTTTTTTTCAAATCTCTTTTTTTCGTTTTTCTCTTGCTTTGGTCGTGCGCCTCTTTGCTGAATCAAATGACCTCGAGCAGATGTGCTGCTGTTCCTCATAGGGCCCGGTGACAAATCCATCACTACCTACCTTACCTACCTCACATTACCTACCCCAACCCCGCAGTTTGTTGGTCCGCCTCTACACACCTCTGCGCAGTGATCGTACCATGCGCTGCGCCGCTCCGCCATGTCGTCTGCACCGCGAGGGAAGGCCTGGGCCTCCGAGGAGGACTGGCAAATGCACAGAGATGTGATCACTCATCTGTGGTGGGAGGAGGACAAGCCTCTCAAGGAGGTCCAGGGCATCATGGCCGACAAACACGACTTCCACGCCTCGTAAGTGTCTTGCCCGTCTTCCCGTGCTCTCCATCATGGCCGTCCGATGCCTGATGATAATTACGCGGGACACCGGAAGCTGAGAAAGTGCACGTCTAGGGACAAGATGTACAAGGGCAGGCTCAAGGCTTGGGGCCTCTTGAAGAACCTCAAGTCCAAGGATGCCGATCAAATCATGGGCTTGGCCAAATCAGGCGTAGCCACCGGCCCGCTCGTCATACGCGGCCGCAGCATGGGCTCCAAGAAGTGGCAGAAACGTTTAAATAGAGTTACGGCGCCCGACGAACTGACCGGCTCCGCCATAGGCCGGCGCAACGGCGTCGTCGTAGCGCTGCCTCTGCCCGGCCACCTGGCCGCCCCCGACACTCTCAGGCTGACCGAGGCCGGCCTCATCGCCATCCGCGACTTCACGGCCCTGCAGTTCACCACCCAGGCCTGGGACCTCTCCGGCCTCCCCTACGACTTTGACAGCGACAAGACGGACAACTGGAGCACCGGCATCTCGCTCGCCGCTCAGAACCTCGTCAAGGACCGCACCTCGGCCAACAACTTTGCCATTCTGAACAAGTGCTTTGATCAGTACGCCGCCGTCGTCGAGCAGGCCAGCCCCATGCTGATCCCCTCTACCTTGAACAACGTCATCAGGCTCTTGCCGGTCCCCGAGATTGCCCAGTCTCTGCTGAGCTACGCGGCCAACCTGATCAACATCAGACTCGGAGAGGACCACCCCCTCAGTCGCTTGTTGTCACAGCTCAACGTCTTGGGCGCCTCCCAGGTGCCCTTTGTGGCGCGCACGATCCTGAACGCCTATTTTGACATCATCGTGAACAACAGCCACCCGGCGAACCGGTGGCGGTCCTCGGTGTATCCGCACTACGCCAAGCTCATGCAGACGTGGGGCGCCATGCCGGGCGAGGCCGTGACGACCGTGTTCCACAACACGATCCACGGCATCGAGTCGTCGCTGGCGGCGCTGGCGCCGGCGCCGGGCGACGCCGAGGCCCTCGAGCACCACGAGCAGCTGCACCGGCACCTGCAGGAGGCCAAGATGTACTTTGCGCTGTACCTGATCGACACGAAGCGGTTCGGCGAGGCCGACGACATCGCCGAGGAGATGTCGGGCTGGCTCCGCGGCGGCGGCGCCGACAAGTACCCGGAGCAGTACGAGCAGTGGCTGCGCACCAAGGCCCGCATCCTCGTCGGCCTCGAGCGCCCCGACGACGCCACGCCCTACTTTGTCCAGACGTACGAGGCCCGCCGCGACCGCCTCGGCCACGCCAACCACCGCACCACGCGCGCCATCAGCGAGCTCGAGGAGCACTACCGCCGGATCCACGACGAGGAGGCCGCCGAGAAGCTCCACCGGGAGTTTGAGGAGTCGTACGAGGAGGTATGATCTGCCACGGTACCACGCGGGCATCTGGTAGGCTTTGTTCTACGATGGACGTTCCTCGTATAGTACACCAGAAGTGTACGCTCCAGGAATCTTGTTTACGTCGAGGGTAGTTGAAGCTTCATCTTCCACCCTTCAGGGTCTTGACGCAGGACACGGACCCAGACTCTGGGGCGAGCGGCGCGACGAGGGCCAGAAGAATACCACGAAATGGCATAGAGGGAATTTCCACATTCACCGGGCGTGGATCCGGCCAAGACGACAAGATGGCATGATCAAGGTTGATTCTTGACCCCCCGTTTCTGTCGTCGGATGTCTCAACACTATCAGACCAGTCGCATCGCGCCATGGACAGTAGCCGGCTTTGAATAATGGCGTTCACCAGGCTCTTGATAAAAGGAAAGAAGAAAGAGGGAAACGTTGCTGGGGGAACATATGCTGGAGAGTCTAGCCAACCACACACAATGAGTGCGGTAGGAATATTATCTTCCCTTGCATATCTGGGGAATAATTCTGCCAAGCCAGCTCGACCAAGTTATTTGGGTATAATGGATGGTTCTCGCAAGGGTCTGCGACTTGTGCGAAGTGGCCGAGCGACGAGAGGAGTCAAAGTATGGAGTTTGATACTGGTGGCTTTCTGTTATTCTTGATACCTTTGATTTTATACATTTTTAATCAATCACGAAACGAAATAATATCCAGCTCGGTAAAATTAAACCCGTGTCAGTTTTCCTGCATTTTGCTTTGTCAGTATCACGATCTCAGTGAGCAGAAACTCGATTTGCATACATTCAAGCTGGAGCATTGGCGGTTTTCTCTTTGAAGAATACTTGTATTGATTGTATAGTCTCATATACTCGCTAGTCCACACATCCGCTGGATATTCTTCGAGCATTACTACTGTCATTGATTTCGTGTGCGCATCAAGAACTTTTTGTTTCCCTTTCCGAGGCGCTGTCCAGCGCTATTCCGGTCGCTGTTATGGCCTTCCGTCCTCCAGAAAATAGATACGGGGATACCAAAGGTACCCCTGGTTAGATAAGACCCGGGTGAATTAAATCATATACTGTAAGAGAGATAGACAAATCAAATCCCATCTCCGTCTGTTTGATGGACCATGCCGGGTGTAAACGCCATGACGCCTTGCCAATGTTCAATTTTATCCCACCGTGATTTGCGAGCAAACCACTCAGACACGCTCGCCCCGACAACAAGGGGTTCCTAGATTATAGAGGAGTCCTGATTATAAGAAGAAGAAGGAGAACGCGCATGAGCGCAAAGGGTATCATTAATTTTTGCCGTTGGTTTGCCTGACCTCTCGATAGCTAACCTCGGGCCCTGCGGATGTGACCTTCTGGCTGCTGCTGGATGTGGACGCCTCGGCAGGCGGCGTGGTCTTTTCTGGTGTAGTCCTTTCCGGCGCCTTCTTCTCCGGCGTCGTTTTGGTATTATGGAGAGAAGCAACCTCTGGCTCCTCGGGAATGGTGGCGAATCTCTTCAGGACTTGCTTCAAGGCTGGTCGGCGAATGGGCTTGGCGAGGAACTCGTCCATGCCAGACTCCATACACTCCTTCACATTGCTCTCCTCCGAAAAGGCAGTCAGCGCCACAATCGGCGCCTCGTAGCCCATCTTTCTGATCAATCGGGTACTTTGTAGGCCATCCAAATTGGGCATTTGAATGTCCATGAAGATGACGTCGAATCTGATGTTGTTGTCCATGCTGTCCTTGACGATATCGTATGCCTCTTGCCCATCCTTGGCAATAGTGACATCGTAAATGTCTTCCAGCCTCAGCAACTTGCTGACGACCTCGACGTTGACGGAATTGTCATCGGCCACCAGAACACGTAATTTGCCGCCAGCCTTTGCGGCCATGGCGCGATCGATTGCTTCTAGTTGGCGTTTCTTACTGGGCGTCGGCGAGGGCCCTGGGCTCGTAGCAAAGAACGGCGCGCTGAGACCAATAAGACGGGGTTGATTTTCCAGCACAGTCGCTTTAACCTCGGATGTTGTGTTACTTGCTACCGAGTTACGGTGAGTCTCCCCCTCTGGTGGAGCAGATACGACACTGGGTGGTCTCGACTTGACACTGCTCGACGCGGTACTGGATGCCCTAGATAACATGTCAGCCAGGACGTTGTAAGTCGCTGTTGCCTATACTTTACTCACCTTTCTCGGGTATACCTGAGTGGAATCCGGACCGTGAACGTTGTTCCCACACCGACTGTGCTCTTGATCGCTATCGATCCGCCCATCAAGCCGGCCAGTTGGTGACAAATGCTGAGACCAAGTCCAGTGCCGCCGAACTTCTTGCTCAACCCGAGGTCGCCCTGAACAAACGGCTCAAAGACCCGCTGCTGCATGTGCTCTGGAATACCGGGCCCCGTGTCCTCCACTTCAATTTCAAACATGTATGATCTTGCACCGGGAGGTGGTGGTGTTGGAGATCTTTCGCGAATATGAATATGTGGTGTGGCCTTTGGATCCATTGGATTGATGGACAAGGCGGTGCCTGCTGGCCTCTGGTGCTGGGGTGTGGTAGCGCCTTTAGAGCTACCAGAGTGGTTGGACCGATTGGAGCCGGAGCCCATCCTATGGCGGGTGCGTCCTGCACGGCCAGAGCCACGAGAGAACGAGGAGGTTCTACTCTCGTCGAAATGTGGTTCCACCTCACCGATGCATTGTATACGGACTGAGACTCGACCGCCGGATGGTGTGAACTTCAAGCTGTTGCTCACCAAGTTGATGACCACCTGGAGTATTCTGTGCTGATCGCCCCACAAACACATATCCTTCAACCTGCCAACACCCTGAGGTCCCATGGCAGGCAATTTGGGATCTTGTATGTCGATGCTTTCGCGTTCAAGGCTCTTGTCCGGATCCATGTCGGTGCTCAAGAATGTGACACTAAAGTCAATCTTGCCCTCGCGGACCTGCTTGTCGAAGATGGTCAACACTTGCGATCTGATCTCGCCCAGTCGAAACTCTCTCTCCTCGAGCCGTAGTTGCTGTCCTATCTGGTTCTTGGAGAAACTCAAAAGGTCCTCCAGCAAGTGCAGAAGCAGATCACCCGACTTGTAAAGCGTCTTCAAGGATTGCTTGATCCTGACAATGTCGTCCTCCTCCATGCAAACAGCACACATGCCAAGGATTCCATTGAGCGGGGTCTTGAGCTCATGTGAAATGTTGGCGATGAATAATGTTTTGCTTTCGTTGGCTGCTTCGGCAGCCTTCTTGCTGACCTCGAGTTCGCTGGTTCTCTCGGCAACCTTTTGCTCAAGAGAGCCATATTGCTTGAGTAACTCATCTCCCATCTCATTGAAAACACCAGTCAGCTCCGTCAACTCGTCCGTGATGTAATGCTTGGTGTCCTTGACTCTTCCAGGTATCTTGAAAACTCGGCGCCTTGGATCGCTGTCGTGTTCTGACGGGGGAGGTCTTCGTCTCCCGCGAATCTTTCGTTTTATAGCGAGCAGCCAACCCTTTTCTGACCGGGAAGATATCCCCGTGGACGCGGGATTCTCTGGATCAAAGTCGTCGTCATAGTCGAGCTCGTCCCTGTAATCGTATCCTGGTGGCGCAACCGATTTTTCAGTGGCAGACTTGAGCTTCCGAATCGGCTGAACACTGAAATGAGCCAAAGGCACGACGAGGAGAATAACGACGCCAACAGTGCCGAAAACGCAGCCAAGGATGATTTGCCGCAAAGTCGTGATAGGACCATACGCCTCCTTTTTCTCCTGCTCGACAACCAGCGTCCAATTTACAAGGCTTGTCTGGGGGCGAGCAAAACCAACGGCGACCTTGACTCCTTGTTCGTTCGTGCTGGACATGAAGCTGCTCGCGTTGTTCGTCGCTGCATTGCGATTTGTAAAGGCGGCCTGCACAGCAGGATAGTCCTTCACCTGGAAGTTGTCGGCCCAGTCGTTATCTTCGATGCTGCGGTCCGAGTGCCTGTCGGCATAACCAGAGACAATCGCAGGAGGAAGCACAAATCTGACAGTCGCATCGGAGATATTGGGCGCGGCGTTGTTGGTGCTGTTAGCTGGCAGGTTGTACTTACTAAACCTGTTCCATCCCGTGTCGGGGCCAATGACCAATAGTGAACCGCTGTCACCCAGACCCTCACGCGACTGCACTATGCCGAGGAGAGCAGTGGCTTCGGAGATCATAGTCATGTAGCCAAGGTTTGCGGCAGTATTGAGGTTGTCTTTTATAGGAACCGTCAAAGATACCAATGCGTAACTTGAGTTGATGACCAGAGGGCCAAGAATCAGGCCGTTAGCGGCTGAATCAATCCTGACCTCTGGCCACGGACGGGCAACCTGCAAGGTTGACCCGTTGACGAGAGGATCCGGATCAGTCGTGTTGTAGTAAGTAATATTGGGATACAGACTCGATGGGTAACCGTAAGTGGTGTCTCCAAAATAGACCTGCGCGCCAGTTGGGTCTTCGTAGGGTAAGAGTATGGAACCCAAACCTGTGCCAGTGACGTTGACGAGGCCATGCACATCTCCGGTCTGATTTCTCGAGAACAATTTCACCTGGAGTAAGTTGGCGGAACTACCGCTGGCGGCGTTGAGGGCGCTTTGCAGATCACTCGTTGCGTCGTCCCAATTGTCTGACGACGTGTTGCCCAGATAAAAATTCCTGAGAGCAGCCTGAATGAGAAGTCTCGTGGATATGGTCCTCGTCGTAGTCTGAAGCAGCTCGATTTCGGCTGCGACCGAGCTTGCCTTGAGTGAGGCAGCCAGGGACAAGGCATTGGTCTCGACATTGGTAACGAAGCGATTGACATAAATCCACGTTGGTATCGAGAGAATGGCAAGTGAAACCAGAACAGCTAGCAGCACCAAGGCCGCCAGCTGCTCTCGGATCGCGATCCTCATGGCGATTTAGTGAGTCGAAGAACGACTATGGCGGAGAATTGGAGAGCTGTCGTTTGGCACGCATATTCTATGCTGGAGATGGATTTCCGCGTGCGCCAATTTTGCTGGACGTATCCAGAATGAAAACGACGAAGATTGACAATCGATGGCGAAGACGGCAACGACAACAATCTCTAATAAGAGTGCTGTCAACTCGATACGCAGGCTCGGGGGTTTCCTTCGTCGAAACGGCCTTTCGGAGCCCTCACCAACAAGTCGAAGTTCTAGGGGCGGGCGAGCAGTAGAATCGCGCGGCGCGCCGTTGCAGAAATGGCCAAGAGAACGTGTAGGAGGCAGTGTGGATCGGATCAGCGCGCGCGGCGACGGGTAGCAGCAGGGTGGGATCGAGGTTACAGTCGAGCCCAGCAGCGCGAACTCCCGGCCACGACGATTGCGGAATGGGAACTTGACCCTGACGGCGATGACGGGAAGAGACAAGAATGCTGCCAGAGAGACGGGCAAGATGAACAGAGACGTCAAACGTTGACAATGGGGTCAACCGGCAAGGAGAGGGAGGATAGAGAGACAGAGACGGGTTAGCCGCACGTTTCCATACATTAACGTCCCTCACCTGCATGCAGGACAAGAATTGGGACGGGGCCAGAGGTGTTAGTAGCTGCAGAGTCAGCGCAAGCCAACTGGGATGAGGGTGTATTAGCGATCGCTGAGCACGCTGATCAGGGTTTAGCGGCTGGGCTAACACGCGGAGCTCTCGCCTATGGTCTCTGCGGCTCCGAAGATTGTAGGCAGGCATTTTTTCTTTTTTTCCAGGCGATTTGCGCTGTCAGATCTCTGCCAAAAACTCTACGCGGGCGGTGCCATAGGTGCCCCAGTGGGCCAAGCTGACCATTTCGTCCAGTTCAATCTGTCTGCCCGCCGGGGTTGTCCTTGACACCCGAGGCCCCAAATTTATCTGCCAGGGGCGTGCTTGCGAGCTGCCTGAGTCGCGGCTCGTGGGGAGGAGAGTCGCAACACGCCATTTTGGTTTTTCCCATCTGCCATCCAGTCTTCCATCTCCCCTTCTGGCGCCCAGCCTTATTATTCATCGGTGCTAGATCCGAACCCAGTGGCATAACCGCCGGCATCTCCTTTGCACGCACGAATGGGATTTTGAATTTCCAGGCACGCCCGCTCGGTCGGCCTTTTTCTTGCCTTGACGTGCGGCTCCGCGGTGCTGCGTTTGACGATCAGATCGGAGGTATGGATGCAAAGTGCCAATCCATCGTGGGTATATATGTAGAATAAGCGGAACAAGCCTTTGGGGTGTGGGACTGCGGCCATGAGCAGCGCGCACACGCAACAGCCATCAGTCTGGACGGCCCCCGTTTCCCTCCCGAGCTCTGCAGTGTCTAGCACTGATTCTGGCCGTCCGTGATTCGCCTGGGAATACGGAAAAGCTGGAATCTTGGGTACAATGTCGGCGAATCACGCATCGAAGTCTGCAGCCACGTCCTCGGTGGGCTGTGTACAGACAGACTCAATTCACCATTTGTTTAGGAATAGGTCTGTCTGATAGGTACGTACGCTTCACTATTTGGGCTCAATACATTGATCACATCGCATCGGGTCACAGCTGACAGAAAGATGAGGGACATCAATATTTTGAACCTTTTTTTTCCTTTCCCCTCTGTCCCGGGGCGCCCACGAATTTCGAACCAGCCGCCCGAGATTGCCGTTACTGCTTGCCTAGCGGCACCTCTGAGGGCAATATCTAACGTATTTATCAATGTTCAGTGGTGCTGCTGGGGATTGACCGGGAAAGTCCCGATGGCCTCCACCGAAAGCTGGAGCCATGGGTTCAGATCCGTATTTTGCTTTGCTGGCCAGGACTGGCAGCTGGTTGGCCGTCGACGACTGTTGGTTCTCCGGACTGTCCACTCCTCTGCTTTGTTTGATGGAGAAAGTCCCATGTCCATTATGGGGGATTGACATGCGTGAACCCAGTCGAGCCCAGCCGGGGTATAAATTTGTTAGGTCGGCCTAGACCGGTTCTGCACAAGGATCCAAACCACATTTAATACAACCCCTGCCCTGCTGCTCCTGCCCGGCGAATGCGCATTGCTGTTCTGAATCTCGATTGTCTTGCTTCTTCGCCCCTCCGGCGGGGCCGCCGAAAGGCTGCCGGGCTGATGATATAGAGACAACACGGCATAGCGTTGCGATCGAGCATAATAATTGTAAGCGATGTTCCAGCTTCCCGAAAGACCACTCTGTTCATTCAAGGAATGAGCTGGGATTATTACCAAACATTTTGTTTCAATGTGTGACAGTCAGTCAGTCACATACTTCTCTCCAAGCTGCACACTACCATGGGGTTTTCGCCCTATTTTGTTATTCAGCTTGTTATATCGGCCTCTGCATGTAGGTCCAAACATAAATTTTGCATGTGTTTCTGCCGTGTCTGCGGCCCTTTTTCTGCTTCCACTCCGAATGCCCAGTGAGCTCCGAGTACTGAGCCCTGCATCACTCGGTAATCTGTCGTCTGTCAGTGCGTGCTGCGACTCCAAGACTATTCGTCGTGGGCATCGTATTCATCTCCGACTGCGTTACACCATGACAACCGTGCGAATTCGTGGTCTGCGCACGCACTTGGTCTACACTTACTATGTAATCTGTACGGACTGCTTGTGCTCGCGGGCCGTCGACTACTAGATAATTCAAAATGACCTGATTCCCCAGCGTCTGATGATGCAGCTACGGCATAGCGCAAGCCACATTAGCTTTTTGAGTCATATTCAAAACGGCCCTGCATTAATCAGATTGCCTCGGTTCTCAGCGCGGTCCGTCATCGAGGCGTGTTTATCACCAGTACCGAGCCACTACAGGTGTACGAAGCCTCGTCGATTCTCCATCGACATAGTATTCTGATCATCGTGATACAGTGCGACTTGGCAGGGTGATGCTAATGGCCAATTTTAATGTACCTCGTTGTCAGCCATTCATATGGCTGCATGCTGCCAGAAGAACCTGACAATTTCCTCGTCGAGTGTAATATTCAGAATATCTGTCACATTTAGGACTTGGAGGATTCTGTTGACCTATTGTGTGGGCATGCCTGCTTGTTCATCTCGCCAAGAAGCCCGAGACTTACCCAGGCAGCTCAGCCATGATATGCAAGAAACGTTTTCTTTTGCTTCAGGAGTTCAAATCTAAAATCACATTATTAGGCCCCAAAAATAGCTCGATCATGGAAAGTATTCATAAAAGAAAATGTTCTTGTTCTCATCTAGCATCCCTTGCCACAGCTGTTACAACCTGTAGTCTGTAGATTTCGACATACCATAGGTCCAGGAAGCACACATCTCAAACCAGAACATAATGTAAAGACAATCCACCCAGTCGTGTCTGCCTCCCGTCGAATATTTATGTCCAAGAACTGCTTACGTTGATTTCAATTAACAGCGGGATTCATGATATTCTTTTATTATTTGCAAAAGTCTTGGACAGTCATTATCATGTTGTGAACCTTCAAGATCTTTCCATAGTAGCCCAACAATCTTCCACTCCTATTCACTTGGCCTGCTGCAAAGTCGTTCGAGGTAATACTTTATCTGAACGTGGCATCAAGAACACGTTATGAGCCGATTGTATCAGTATATTCCTGTTTTTCACAACTCCAGAGAAATCCCACCTACACAAAGGATGATTGCCGTGATATTACTTATATTTCCTCCAGGCTCGCCAGCTGTTCTGCATAAACTTGAATTAGCCCAAGTGTTTTGGGGTTTCTTCGTCTTTCGAAGAAGTTGCATTACTGCGAAAATAGGAATATTAGAAAAACGACAAAGTTGCATCTTGATCCATGACGTTCGTACTATGCGGCCACACAAAGCATATGTAAGTTATATTCACTCAAAGATAGGCATGGACATCTGTAGCCCACGTTGGCAGCAAGCCGTACCTACTACGATTGTTCACCTGTAGTTTTAGACTGATTGACTGCACTCGATGATGCACGTATCGTCTTGTTTTCTGTCAATATTGTACTTGTCAAGTATCACAACCTGACTGAATAGACTGCGGATTCCCTTGATGGACCCTGGCTCCTTCTCGACTCCGATGTAATATTATGTGAACTCGCACACACCCAGTCCACACCTGGCCCGTCCAAGGTGTTGATCCATGGCTGGCAGAATAAGTCAACAACATCTCCTGCTGTGAGCAAGCTACAACAAGCTGCAGCCTAAGGTAGAGGGTCTACCGTCTACCATCAAGTCCACAATTGTGAGCGCCTTCCTATTCATCGCAGCAAGTCAAACACATTCCGTCGGCTTTTTTACTCGGCTGAGTTTTCCTCCCTCTGAAGATTGACTACCTCATCACAAAAAGAGAGGCGTAACTACAAAAGGGCTGCTTCTGCACCTTTACCTACACGCGCCTTCGCTGACGCCTATTAAACTTGACGCGCCAAGATCGACGCTAAACGGCCTACAGCATCCCTTGCCCCACATTTCTCGCGTCACTGCCTACCTCGACCCAAGACGCAAGCTCAGCACTTTTCTTAGGCCTCGCAACCTCCAAGCTTCATTCTGCGAGAGGCTGAACCACTCACAACATCAACCCGCCGTCGCCGTCGAGCGTCATCCATCATCGCGATCGCGCCCCGCGTCGTCCATCAAGATGGCTGATATCAAGATCGACGGAAAGCTCTTCCAGGAGCGCATCAATCACTTCATCACCTCCTGGAAAAGCGACAAACGCGCCGGCGACATCGTCTTCAATGGCGTCTCCTCCATCCTCATCATGATGGGCAAGGTCGAGGAGAACCCCGAATTCCACAAGAACAATGCCATGCACGTGAGTCGTGCCCTCCCTCCCTCGCCTCTGTGCGGCCGACCTTGAGATCCTTGATTGCTAAAGGCTTTCGCAGTTCTGGTTGCTCGGCTACGAATTCCCGACCACTCTCATGCTCTTCACGACCGAATGCCTCTACTTTGTAACGACCGCAAAGAAGGGTAAGCTACATAATGACTCAAGACATCACTTGCGAATGCGCCCGCTGACCCGATTACAGCCAAGCACCTGGAACAGCTGAAGGGCGGCAGATTCCCCATTGAAGTTCTGGTGCGCGGCAAAGATGCTGCCGAGAACGAGAAGCTTTTTGTCAAGCTGGCCGACACCATTAACTCCTCTGGCGTGAGTCACAGCCCGAAGCTTCCCCGCACGAACTCCAAAATATGCTGACTTGAGATCCCGCAACAGAAGAAGGTTGGTGTTCTCCCGAAGGATACCTCGAAGGGCCCGTTCGTAGACGAGTGGAAGAAGATATTCGCCGACAAGTGCAAGGATGCTGAGGAGGTCGACATTGCACAAGCCCTCTCAAGCGCCGCCTTCTCTGTCAAGGACGAAACCGAGCTCCGCGCCATGCGAACCGCGTCTAAGGCATGCGTAGCCCTGATGAACCCTTACTTCCTCGATCAAATGTCGGACGTTCTCGACCAGGAGAAGAATGTCAAGCACAGCGCCCTTGCCAACAAGGTCGACCAGAAGCTTGATGATACCAAGTGGTGGAAGACAGTGGAGCTGCCTAACAAGCAGAAGCTCCCTTCGGACTTTGATTCCAGCCACCTCGACTGGTACCTTGGTCCCTCGATTCAGAGCGGTGGCAAATACGATCTCAAGTTCCAGCAGGAGTCGACCAACGATAATCTGCACGCTGGAATCATCATCGCAGGCATGGGAATGCGCTACAAGTCCTACGGATCCGCAATTGCACGTACCTTCCTGGTCGACCCCAACAAGACTCAAGAGAGCAACTACAAGCTCCTCTTCGCAGTCCACAACCTTGTTCTGAAGGAGATCAGAGACGGCGTTACCGTCAGTGACGTCTACAAGAAGGCACTCGCGCTTATCAAGTCCAAGAAGCCTGAGCTCGAGAAGCATTTCCTCAAGAACGTTGGTGCTGGTATCGGTATCGAGAGCAAGGACCCTACTCTGCTGCTCAACGCCAAGAATAGCAGAACCCTCAAGGACGGAATGACCCTCTGCATCACCACTGGTTTTCAGGACATTGAGAACCCTCAGCCCCAGGACAAGCTTAGCAAGACCTATTCTCTGGTCATCACAGACACTGTTCGTGTCACCTCCAGCGAGCCTGTCATCTTCACGGGCGACGCCCCCACTGAGCTTGATGCCACATCATTCTTCTTCAAGGACGAGGAGGAGGAGAAGCCCTCGCCCAAGAAGGAGAAGAAGGACCCGCGGGTTGGTGCAGTTGCTACTAAAAACATCACCAACACGAGGCTCAGATCCGAGCGCTCAACTCAGGTCAACGAGGAGAGTGACAAGAAGCGTCGTGAACACCAGAAGCAGCTTGCTACCAAGAAGCAAAAGGAGGGATTGGCAAGATTTGTCGAGTCCACCAGCGACCAGAACGGCGCCGAAGTCAAGAAGTTCAAGAAATTCGAATCGTACAAGCGAGAGAACCAGCTCCCGTCCAAGGTGAAGAACCTGGAGATTTTCATCGACGAGAAGAATGGCACAGTGATCCTTCCAGTCATGGGACGTCCCGTACCTTTCCATATCCACACGATCAAGAACGCCAGCAAGAACGACGAAGGTGAATGGTCATTCCTCCGAATCAACTTCCTGTCACCCGGACAGGGTGTCGGCAGAAAAGATGATCAGCCCTTTGAAGATCCTGGCGCTCAGTTTGTCCGTAGTTTGACTTTCCGCTCATTGGATGGCGACCGATACGAGGAGATTGCGACTCGCATCTCGAACATGAAGAAGGAAGCCACCAAGAAAGAGCAGGCCAAGAAGGAGATGGAAGATGTCGTTGAGCAAGACAAGCTTGTTGAAATCCGAAGTAAGTGCAAGACATTCATCACTCTCATGCACGTCACTAATTCTGTTTAGACCGTCGCCCTCAGGTGCTAGATAATGTCTTCATCCGCCCTGCCATGGAAGGCAAGCGAGTTCCCGGAAAGGTCGAGATTCACCAGAACGGTATCCGATACCAGTCGCCTCTGAGCAGCCAACAGAGAGTCGACGTGCTGTTCTCCAACATCAAGCATCTCTTCTTCCAGCCTTGCGCCCATGAGTTGATTGTCATCATTCACATACATCTCAAGGACCCCATCATCCTGGGTGGAAAGAACAAGAAGACCAAGGATGTCCAATTCTATCGAGAAGCCACGGATATCCAGTTCGACGAAACTGGTAACCGCAAGCGCAAGTATCGATATGGCGACGAGGATGAGTTCGAGGCCGAGCAAGAGGAGCGCCGCCGCCGCGCTGAGCTCGACCGTCTCTTCCAGAACTTCGCACAGAAGATTGCTGAGGCTGGTAAGCCCATTGAAGTAGACATGCCGATTAGAGATCTTGGCTTCAATGGTGTTCCGTTCCGCAGCAATGTCTACGTTCAACCGACCACCGACTGTCTCATCCAGGTGACGGAGCCGCCGTTCCTTGTTGTGACTCTGGAGGACGTGGAAATAGCTCACCTGGAACGTGTGCAATTCGGTTTGAAGAACTTTGATCTTGTCTTCGTGTACAAGGACTTTACTCGAGCCCCAGCACATATCAACACCATTCCGGTCGAGTCCCTCGATGACGTGAAGGAGTGGCTTGACAGTGTTGATATTGCCTACACCGAAGGTCCTCTGAACCTGAACTGGCCGACCATCATGAAGACTGTGCTGGCCGATCCTCATCAGTTCTTTGCCGATGGTGGTTGGTCGTTCTTGGCCGCTGAAAGCGACGACGAGGATCAAGAAGAGGACGAAGAGGAGTCCAACTTCGAAATCTCTGAAGAGGAACTGGACGATGCCAGTGAATCTTCGGAGGAAGACTCGGACTTTGATGACGACGCCTCTGCTGACGCTTCGGAGGAGGAGGCTTCCGATGATGAAGAGGGTGAAGATTGGGACGAGCTCGAGAAGAAGGCTAAGCGCAAGGATCGAGAGAGTGGACTCGACGAAGAGGAGCGTAAGCAAAAGAAGAGAAGAAAGTAAAGAATTCGCAGGCACTGAGCTGGCTGTGCTGTCGATGGGCCACTCATCCGGCTCAAGCGCTGCCTCTTGGGGAGCTTGCTGGCTCTCAGTTGGGTCAGGATCCGCAGAATGTGTTTTGCAGCGGCGCGAGGGCAAGCGTGCTTTCCTTCGGGTTTGACATCTTCGGTTTGTAGATTATAGTTCCTTTGGTGGGAGCGAGAGGATTTGCTTTAGAGAGTATGATTGGCATTGAAGCCAACCCAGACGTAGCAGCAGATGGATGATATGGATGTCTGGGCAAGGATCCACGTTGTATGGTACGATATTCGTTACGAGAAAAACAGACAATGCAGAGGCGTTTATGGATGACATGGAGACAAGTACTCGATTTCGTTTTGACGTGATGTATCACTTTCTCAACTGACAGTATTCGCCTGGTGATCACGAAGTGCACAATGTTTTATATCATTTCTTTGAATTAAACAGAATTGGTATCAAGAGGTATAAGTGTTGCTAAAAACAAACAAAAGCAGGAAATCATCATCATTCCGGGGAGCAGAATCCTCAGTTCCTGATGCGCCGCGCAGTGGTATATGCCAAGCCTGGATTCTCTGCTACATCTTCATCACCATTCGACAATCTGTCTCTGCCGCCAACTCGGAAAACCATTGCGCTTGTGTCGTTTCTCATTTTGTTGTGATTGTTGTTGTTTGTCGGGAGGAAGTAGTGTTCATGATATTATAGTCTGATTCGAGACTTTGGGGTATTTTTCGTTGTTTCATGATTTGGGAAGGGTGACAAAAGGGAATTTAGAACCACCGTCTGCGGGCAGAGGGAGGGCTGTCGTAGCGCTCGACCTTGGCGCTGCTCCTCTTCTTGTGCAGGCGGGCGCTGCAGCAGGTGAAGAAGACGACGACGGTGGCGATGAGGTTGCAGATGGCGGCGACGAGGAGAGTCCACACTGAGAGGATGAAAGTCAGTACATAATGATACCTTGTGTGTTGTGCGAAATATTGGAAAACGTACTGCAAGCGCCAAACTCGGCGCTGGCGCCATTGTCGGCGCGGTTGACGGCGTTCTTGAGGACGGCGAAGCCGACAAAGTCGGTAATGAGGACGACGAGGGTGACGACAAAGGTCAGGAGCGAGACGAGGGCGGCGAGGAAGCTGCCGACGACGCCGGCGCCGAGGGCGAGCAGGAAGGAGATGAAGGACAGGCCGGCGGCGACGGGGTGCAGGACCATGACGCGCGTCAGGGCGTTGGCCGTGTCGCCGGCGAAGTCGGACGTGTCGAAGGCGCCCGACGAGCTGTTGGCCAGGACGCCGGCGGCGTCGTAGCCGACGTGCGTGCCCGAGCAGTCGTCGCCGCCGCTGGACTGCGACACGCACCAGCCGAACGTGCCAAAGGTGATGTCCGGGTTGAAGTCATCGTTGTTGTTGGCCAGGTTCACCTTGAGCACCGACAGGTTGTGTACGACGGGCGCGCTGATACACGTGATGATGAGGAGGATCGTGGCGGAGAAGAGCAGGAAGGACCCAATGTGGTGGAAGAAGCCTGTTTGACCCATCTTGACGAGTTATGGAAGAGTATAATGTGCCGGTAATTGGTTGGCTACGATTACTTTCTTGAAAGGTCCGTGGGAGGATTGTCGAGCAGCGAGCGCGAATGAGGCCGTACAGATGGATATTATTGGAATGATCGATCACAGGACAGAATTCAGCAATGGGTGGGAGGGAACGACAGCACATATATTAAGAAAACCATGGTCTTAGACAGACGCGGTCTCAGAGCCATTGATGACTGGGTGATGTGATACCTGCAAATCTTCTTGGCCAGGACCCTGTCGCTCGGTAGTATACTACTGGCTGCTGGCAAGGCTGGCAGCAAACAAGGAACTGGGAGCAGAAAAAGGAATGTTCGTCACGTTGCCAGACCAAGAAGCACCAATGCGACGGCCTGTCTGTGGCTGGCCCCTGACACGCAACGCGGAATAGATCATACGACGTCATCCCGATCAGAGTCGGCTGCCCATTATCCTCGACTTGGCCCTGGGGGATGGCCATCAAGGGTAAATCGGCACGAACCAGTCAGTGTGGCCAGACGGTTGCACGGCCAGGGAGGGAGGATTTTCGATAGATGATTCAGCTGCCCGGCTGCCGACCAGGAGGGTCGTCGTCGCGGTCGTCGTGGTTCGTGGGCTGCTTCGCCAGTGACTATACCTGCTTCGGGCATAACGTTCATCAAATTTCAAGAGCCGGCGCGCATTAGGTAAACTGGCCGTTGGTGATGAAATGACGTAGGGGCGCTCTAGAGCACCTGTCAGGCCCTGGAAGCAGCAGAGCAAAGGAGTCCAAGCAGCAAGTTCAGAGTTCAGGGCCCCTGCATTGGCTGGACTTCCACTAAAACAAGGTGCGGTATTGGGCCACATGTCCACCCACACAGCGCAAGGATCGGCCGTTCCTTGATTTTAGAGCCAAAAAACCACAAGGTGACGTGCTAAACATGGGGGGGCTTGGCGAGCCAAACGCGACTTCATGTCTTCGATCTTCGTCGATGGTTCGTAACATTGCGCTGCCGACTGCCGAGGCGCGCAACGAGCAGATAAAATATGGATAATATGATTACTCATTCATTGATTCTTGCGTGGCTTGGCTGTTCTGCACGCGTAGATTGTGTCTGAGTTCTGCTTCGTGGCTCGTGGCGAGCGTGGCTCATGGCCTGTGGCAATCAATGGTGGTGGTCTGCCACTTTCCCTCTCAAATTGCACTTCTGCATGGCACAGATTGCAATTCCGTTTCTCGCGTTTCGTCCAAGCTAGCTGCTGGCATTATGCGAAACAAACAATGTCCCAACCCAACCCCTCGGAAGACAGACCCCTTTCGGCAAAAGCTCACATGCTAAATGCCGGCATTGGAGTTTCTTCAGGGTCGGGCTGATGATAAGGTAGGCCTCAATCTCCTGCCATGCCTGGGAGGTGTCCCATAGAGAGACCTCGGAGCTAGGTTGCAGCGGGCCATATTGCCATACATACAATCCCATGCTATGCATTCATTCGATGCGCTTCGCTGGCCATTGATGACTGCCATTGGTCAAAGGCCAAATAGACAATAGCATGTAGCCAAGGCCGTAGTGTTTTCGCCTGTATTTCCAGGACTGATCTACGGTCTGATACTGTCGCAGTTGTTGAGTATTTTCTGCAGTCCCAGTGTCTCTTTCAAGACCCCTTGAACATATCATGGAAATCGGACGGTGCCAAGGGGTTGTCCTGGTCCAGGTTGTTGTTTTGTCTCTTGGTGCTGCTGCTTGGACTTGGTACCGATTGTGTATTAACCCGACCAAGAGCGCCCGGCAGCACAGGCCCCGGCGATGGCTTGATCGCGTCCTGCGTTGCTGGTATCTGTTTCGGAAGTGTTGCTGTCGAGGCTTTTGCGACAGCGGCCAGACTCTTCATCACGTCGGGCAATTCGGTCTCGGCTTTCCGTCTGCGTTTCTCGATAAAATAGGACCGGCGTAAATTGCTTCCAAGGAGACTCTCTGCTCCCTCATCCTCGCGGCCGAGAGAGCCCTGAGAAATTTGTTTGCCCGTGTGCCAGTCGCGCAGACCAGGCGACATGCGACCGCCCGGGACCGCCTTCTTCAGTGCCATAGACACGTAGGTATCGTAGCCATCATTGCGCGGCCACGGCCCGTGCAAGGGATTCAACTCGACGGCGCGCTTATGGCTGAAGGACGGATTGGCTGGGAAGACATGTATTGTAAAGGTCTTGCTGGTGAGCCCCAGGCTGCTGTGCTCCAAGCTGTTGCTGCTTCCGGCCGGCCCGCTCCCCTCGCGCCACTCTTCTGCCGGCTGGACATTGACGGGATCTGTAATTGTCGGCCTGAACGAGGCGCCCCAAGCGGCAGTCGAGAATAGCGAGGCCTTGGCCGAGTCCTGTAGGTGCACGATGCGTTGGTAAGGCGATTCGCTGACGAGCGATCGGGCGCTTTCGGGCTCGGTTGTCACCGCGATGAAGGAGGAGCTGTCCTGTACGCCAACAATCATTAGATATCTGTCGGAAGCCAATCGATTCCTGGAACTCGCAAGTATTTACCTCGAGCTTCTTGAAGACTTCAATTTTCGTGTCTGCTCCGGTCGTGGCCAATGCCTTGAGGATAGCTCGGCGCTCCGTGAAAGTCGACGGGGCCGGCGAGCATTTGACAAACAGCGTGCGGGAGCTGAGCGACGACGGGAGCGTCCTTGCGAATGCCGAAGCCATTCTTGGTGGGGAAGCTCACCATGCGCCGTACGGAGGTGAGAATTGAGCGGATCGCAAAGTCTAGTCGTGTAGGACTGGAAGCTACAGAATACATTCCCTTAGCTCGACCAAAATTCGACCTCAACGCCGGAACCTTCCCGCGTCCAGTAGCGGATGCGGAATACCTAGTAGCTTGAACCAATCAACATCAACCAATATCAACCACACAAGTTGCGAGATGCAACTTATCAGCGTCGACAGTTGTCTGAAATCTCCTATTCGTTAATTTGTGCCTGTCGTACTTCGTGGTCGTATCAAACACGGTCGCAGCAGTAAACATAGTCTGTAGCTGGAAGGCACGTCACCTGATATTCGTGGACAATGAAGGGAGCCAGCATCAACTGGTACCAACTTTTCAGATCAACATTTTGACGAGTGATGTCTTTGGCACTTTTCTATGAAAAGATTGGGATGAAATGAAGTTTTTCAGATTGTTCCTTTTCGTGTCTCCGTGCCTGCCACTATCTTGAGAGCGATGAACAACTTATACAGCATCTGTCCGGACCCCCCGCCCGTGACAATTGTTCAGCGTGATCGATGTACAGCAGAGATCGACCCTTGCATCCACGAATCCTCAAACTTCCCTTCCAAGTCATACCAAGCCCCTAATGATACAGCCAAAGTCTCGCGGTATTCCCGAATACAGATTATCGAGGACCTCAGGGTCGTTGGAGATCAGGGTTGCAAAACAGAAGTAGAACTCAAACTTCCGCACTTGCTAAACACAAATCCTTGGTGACTAGGCCTTCTTGGCCTTCTTGGTCTTCTTGGAACCGCGAGCCTCCTTTTCGTCATATGCCTCGACGAGATGCATGCAGCCTTGGAGATTCTCGATGGGCTCCCATGTGTTTTCCGAGGCGTCGTAGTCCTCCCACTTGACGAGGTACTCAGCCACTCCCTTCTTGTCCACGCTCTTGTCGACGAGCTTCTCGACCGAAAAGATGGTCTTCTTCTTGGGACGGCCCCTACCGCGGCCAGCAGGCTGCTCGGAAGCCTTCTTGCTGCCCTTTGCGGAAGAGCTATTTGCCTTGCCAGCAGATGACTGCTGCTTCTTGGTCTGAATTACATTAGCAGCAAATCCCCGAGCGGGTATGGCAGAACGAATAAATGCTTACCTGTTGCTGCGAAATGTTTGCCTTGGCAGACTCAGCGGCAGCGCGACTGGATCGTCGGGGGGCGCCTTCATCTGCATCAGAGTACGAGACGCTCTTGGCAGTCTTCTTGGTGGGCGACTTGGTTACGGCAGAATCTTGGGCGTCGCTGCCAGTTGTACCGGCAGAAAAAGACTTTCGAGGCCTGCCTCGCGTCTTGGAAGCTGATTGCAAGTCATGATCATCTGAGTCGATGATTGCAGCCTTGGTACCCTTGGCGGGGCGACCTCGCTTCTTCTGAGGACCAACTTCGAGCTCTCCAGCTTGATCAGCTTCCAATGATTTGCGACCACGCTTCTTGCTGGATACGATCTCGGATAGTTCAGGGAAGTTGGACTCGTCATCCTCTTCATCGTTTTCGCCACTATCATGGTCGGCGAAATGTCCGTCATTACCATCGTCCAGATTGCCGATGCGAACAATGGTGGGGGTGGGCCTCTCAGAAGAGTTCTGCGTGACGGCCGGGGACGACTGTAGGGCTGTGCATTGTCAATAACCGATCGCCTTGGTGCCTTTACCTCTGTTAGCATGGATGGACTCACGCGTCGATGGTAGTCTCTTCTTCTTATTCTGGTTTGACGGGCGGCCTCGCTTCTTGGAGTCCTTTCTGGGTCCAAGGTCGGCGTCCGAGTCCAGGGCTCCAGTCTTGCTGCTGGTGCCCTCGATGTCCTTGCTGACTCCAGAAATGCTAGTTCAAAATGTGTCAATATTTGGTACGCTTGCGGGAGAATGGCGTGGTGTCGCTTACTCGGACTCGACACGAGGCATGTCGTCCTCAAGAAAGCCACCCTCTTCGGGAAGTGGAGAAGGCATGTTGGAAGACGAGCTCGTGCGCGGTGTCTTCTTTTGCCACCAACCAGTGAGCATGGGTGGTGATGAGAAAGTGTTGGTCGGGCAGTGCGCCAAACAGTGTTGGAATTGTCTGACTTGGCCTTATGCGGTGACAAAAAGCACCAGAAGACGCGAGGTGCACAATTGAACTTTTTTGGACAAGTCGCGTTTTTGCGCCGACATTCGAACGCGTGTGGGAAATTGAGGACGCGCGCTGTTGTTGACGTGAGAGGGCGGGTGGGATGAAAGCAGCTTTAAATACTTATGTGATGTTGCGAATACTAAGCTAGTGAGCATTTGGCAGTCAATCCAAAAATTCCATCCTGTGACTGCTGCCGCCTGGAAAAAAAAATTACTGAATTAATGCAGGAAGGCGCATTGCAGCTCCATTATTTGGGACAATTGATTATCCCATTGTGCTAATCGAAAGATTTCCAAAAAGAGGGGGGAAAGAGGAACAAACGCAAATCGGTTCCAAAGCTGGATATCAAGCCAACTTACATGGGAACTGAGTTCGATTCGGTCGGCAGAGCAACAACGCAGGCAGCGGCAGGGTAGACCTGAACTGTGACAGGTTGACCAAGACAAAGCTTCCGTAAATCTAGCACCAAGAAATCATTTATTGATCCAGCATCTGTCTATATGTTCAGTTGCTGTAGAATATCCCAGGCCTCTTGAGCATATTGCTTGTGCCTGCTGACTCCTTTTCATATCTCATTCTCAGGCTCGAAGTAATTAGTCGAGATCATCCTCATCGTTGTCTGACAATTCCTCGAAACGTCCCGACTGCTGGGCTACTCTGACTGGGTTCTCTGCAGAGATGATCCCGTTCGCTCTCAACCTAAAGCAATACATGGTCAGTGGTGAAGTGAGATGCAGCTCGGACGTCAATACTCACCTTTCAAATAGCACAAACAGACGTTCTGCCTCTCTCTCCTTCTCCTCATCGGTCATTTCAGGAACATTGGGCTCCTGTTCAGAATTCAAGAACTGGCCCGTTACAGGGTTGACAGGTTGAGCTTCCCCTTCAGCGTCCGCAAAGGCCTCCTGTGCATTATTCGGAACGGGCAGGCCCCTGTTGTACAGGAATCCAGAGGCAAATCCAAAGCCTACATTGTCCACAAATGTCGATGCGTCTTTATCCGACATGTCAAACAAGAGATCCGAGATTGCTTCCCGCAGCTGTGGTGTCAACGGGTTCGACGAGTTTCGTAGCAGCCAGGATGCAATCGTTGTGCCGCGGCCAAGGACTTCCTTGCGATCGTCTGCAGATGGTAACAGCGCCACCCGAATAGAAGTCTTGACATCTCCTGGTGCATATTCATGGACACCTCGGATGACGCCGACCAAGGCGGTTGCATTGTTCTCGAGCTCTTCGTCGCTGTAAGCCTTACTGGAAGACTTTAGAAGGCCGATGAGGCGATCTGAGAACTGTGTTGACTCGCTGGCAGGGTAGAGCGAACTGTGAATGTCGGCAGCACCAATGTCGAGATTCAAGAGAGCATTGATGAGGTTGACCACGGGTGCATCGAGTGGTTTCGGTCCAGTCTTTGCGTGCGTTCCCTGACAGAGTAGTGTAACAATGTGCGGGATAGCCTGAGTGAATTCCGAGGTCTTGTCTTTGCAGTAATGCGTGATGTTGAAAAGCAGCTTCAACGTTTCGATCAAAGCCATGCCCTCCATCGGGTCGGTCGGCCCGGCCCCAGTTGTGGCATGTTTGGCATGCCGTTCCAGGGCCTTGATAATACTTTCGGCGATATGGTGTTGATCGATTAGATCACGGAGATTGGCCTTGGCATATGTGGTGAGGAAAAGAACTCTGGAAACCAGAAACTCATCATCTCGGTTGTCGTTTTTCAGCTTAAGACAAGCCTTTGCCTCAAACTTGAGATCAACAAAGAACTGTCGTGTTTCCGCCTTTAGTAGCAAGGCATTACATAAACAACGAAGAGCATTTCTCGACGTTGTGCTTGAGGGACTGTTGAACGCATGTCGAGCAAGAGTTTCTATGCCCTAAATTCGGTCAGCCATTCGGTTCTTTGCATGAACCCATAATGCATACGGTTTTGGTGAAGATGGGATCTGCGTTCCTCGGGTCCCTTCCGTAAATCTTCAGCTCTTCCAGTGCTGCATCACGTTCTATAGAGCTTGTTATTGTCACATTCGTTCCATACTCACCGAGGGCACGACTTACGATGTGGCAGAAGACTGACAGTCTCAAGATCTTTGGTCAACTTGTCGATGAGATCGGTCACCGCGGTCAGCTTGGCTAAATACAAATTTTAGCTGACATCAGGCTTTGGTTTTCGGAAAAGGATAAATACCTGCTCCAGTCAAATTACCCATGGTTTGGGCCATTTCGATCTGATGTGCAATTGCCTTTCCAACAGGGGCAGCCTGGCTAGTTGTTGAATTTGATTGAGGAGCCG
Organism: Pestalotiopsis sp. JCM 9685; assembly: GCA_001599175.1. Lineage (NCBI taxonomy): Eukaryota > Fungi > Ascomycota > Sordariomycetes > Amphisphaeriales > Sporocadaceae > Pestalotiopsis > Pestalotiopsis sp. JCM 9685. The sequence goes on from BCGF01000002.1 coordinate 4,076,058, forward strand.
AATGTGTGAACAGTCTTCTGAGACCGTGTGGCCTCCGAGGACAGATCTGCTGAGGCATCGTAGATGTCAGCGATGACGGACAAGAAAGCAAGAGGACTCGATGGCGATGGTACTAGCTCGAGGAAGAGGCTGCGGATACCATGATGACATTGCGCAGTGCAGATTCAATCATGAAATAGATATTCGTGTAACAAGGATGGCGTGTTTAAAATCCCAAGAACAGGTAGGTATAAATCATGGATTTGTTCTCGGACCAACCAACACCTCGTGGCCGGGGGAGTATAAAAAGGGCTAAATTGGCAATCGGCAGCAAAGGGCCTTGAAGCCGCCAATCTATGCTGATATGGGATGGGAAGTGTGTTATATGTTCTGAATCAACTCTGATACTAGGGAAATAATTTGGAGGCAGTTATGGCGACAAATCAATGATGTATGTATGGTCTTTGATAGAATGATGTGGCTGAAGGGGTATCGGAATGCTTTTGTGAAAAGACGAATATGAGCGCGGCGAGGAGCTTTGGGGGCCGGCCTCCACGAGCAGCTGAGATGTACAAGCAAGGATGCAGCGGTCTGCTCAGGTCGGGACTGCCATTATGACACCAGAATGATCTGTGGCTCGGATGGGAGGAAGAGAAATATCGACTTACTTTGAAATACTTCGAGTCTGATACAAAATCAACGTGACACTCACGCCAGTAGTGGTCGGATTGAAGATGCAGCAAAGAACTTGACGGGTTATCCAGGTCTGGGTTGGTTTTCAGATTCAGCAATTACCTTAGGTAGTGATGTGCTGAATGAAGTGCTTGCATTGATTGATTCAGGCTGACCCGGAGCCAAAGGGGCTTCCAAGTGGACAGCCGGGACCCCTCGATTCTGCAAACGCCGGGCACCGTCTCCGCGATTTGATATGGGCGCCCCGCTTTGCGACTCTAGTGTACTGTGACAGGTACCTTCGTACCTACCTTACTTGACGATGGTCTGGTTGATGGATCAAATGGCTGATGGGCGCGCAGCCAGCGTAACAAGCAATTCACCCCAGACTTGACTTTTTAGGTCAGCGACGCGCCGCGTTCTCTCTCTACAGCGCCTGCAGTACGGTAAGCGGGAAGCTTTAGCGTGTCTTTAGGAGCACTGACCCCGCCACCTTGGCCGTCCTAGGTGGGTGGTTGGCGAGGAAAAATCAATTAAGCAGGGGTCGAGCTTTTGGCAACGCGCCGCGTTCACAGGGTCCTAGACGCGTTTCCTGCCTGCCTACCTAACCAAATGTGATCCCGGACCGGGTGACCAATTTGTCGAGAGCTTTCCGAAGCCACTCTACTCACCTTCTCAACTCTTTGTGATATCGACTTTTTGAGTATTCTTGGTTCCTTCCTTGCAGCGAGTTTCTCTGAGAGCTGTCCATTCTTTACCGCCTCTGAGCCCGACTATCACTTACACCCGCCAGACGCCACATGCACGCGGGTCTCTAAACGAGACTCTTCGAGCGGTGGGCCTGCAAGTCCGCGACGTGCCCGACTCAACAGTCATGGTTCCGGAAGTCGTCGTGACCGGTAGTAGTCTGGAGACATTACCTCCTCGACCGCCCACGCCACCGCGAGAGAAGCCCACGGACTCTGACAAGCCCAAGGAGAAGCAGCTTCTCAACCGCCCTTCCCTCGACCCGAGGCGAAGTCTCCAGACTCCCCCAGACTACTCGCCGTACTCGTCAGACTTGTCCAACCCGACCTCGCGGAGGACGCGCAAGAAGGTTGGCTTCTCAAGCCAGGCCGACTACCGCGAGGCACCGTCCGGCCAATGGAGTGCGACGACACCTGCTTCTACCGCCTCGACGTCTAGCCCAGCGCAACCGCTCAAGTCTATCCTCAAGCCCTCAACTCAGACCATCTCGAATCCTCTTGATCCGTCCGCCGGAAGTGACGAAGCTACGAGAAATGCCACCATCACCACAATGCTGGAGTCGACCACGAAACAGCTTGCCGGGGCTGATCGAGCCTCCAAGCTCGACGCCTACTCGATGCTTGTACGGGCTCTCAAGACCTCGAATAACTTGCCCGATCGAATCGCCCTACAGGACAAGATGGGTCTGTTCACTCAGTTCATCCAACGCGATCTGACAATGGTGCACGAGGAGTCGAAAGAGCTCGACTCATCGCTCTCCAACCACGCATCGACACTTCTCATCACTTTTCTCAACTTTCCTGCGATCGCCTCGTCTATATCCAACGACTTTAGGGTCTTCATCATGGATCATTGTATTCGTTCGTTCGACAGTGCTACTGTACCCAAGGATGTGGTCAGGCATCTGATGCAGGTCGTCGCCTCGCAAGACTTTCCCCCAAAGGTCATGTCTGCGGACCGTGTCGGTCGCCTGGTGTCATCTCTCCACCGCATAGAGGAGCATGTAAAAGGGAAAAGCATAATAATGTCCCGCATTCTCATCTACCGACGACTGATCAAGCAGTCCAAGGCTCACATGGTCATACACTCGGATTGGCTTTTGGATCTGTTCACCGATCTGTTGAGCAGCATCAAAGAGATTCGAGCCTCTGCCATTGCTCTTGGGTTTGAAGCAAGTTTTTCCATTGCAAAGGAGAAGCAGCTGTCGAAGCGAGTCATGGAGATCTTGGAGCTTACAATCGACGATACCAAGTATATTCAGTACTACGCTGGGCGGTTAAAAACCATGCTCAAGTCGAAAGACAAGAATGACTGTAGCGTTGTGCCGCAGATATGGAGCGTCATAATACTGCTCATGAGGTGTCCTGTCACCAAGTGGGATTTCTTCGGCACGTGGCTTGGGATCATGCAGATTTGCTTCAATCACGCCGACCTGCAGACCAAGCTCGAGGCGAATTATGCTTGGAACCGGCTGGTGTACTGCATGCAGCTCAACGACCAATCGTTTGACAAAATTGTCCCAACCATCCGTCAACCCTATGAGAGTCAGCTGAGACGAAAGAAGCTGAGCGACGAACTGCGCAGGGTCGTTGTTGGCAGTCTCTGCAATCTCTACTATTACGCCTTCAAGCCCAATACAAGCGTGGATCATGTCACCAGTTTCTGGGACTCGTGTGTTCCTCAATTGATGACTGCGATGACGAGCCCAGCTGCCAACTCAAAGAAACCAGAGCAGACACAATCTGCTGGACCAGATCAACTACCTCAAGCTATCCAGATCATGGCAGCTCTATTGAATTCGACCACGCCGCGGATATGGAAGGAAGACCACATCGCGGACGCGCCCCTGGTCACCTTTGCCGAGCTGCCTGCTCTCGATCCGAAATGGGTCAGACGGAATGCCTCCAAGGTATTTTCGGTCATTGAGCCTATGCTAACCAAGACATTCTTGGACCTTGCGGATGCTACGTCGCCCACAGCTAGACTCTGGCGGTCTCTCGTTAATTCCGTGGCATTGGCTGCGAGCAAGGAAATCAAGGTGTCGACGGATACGGCTGTCTTCATGGCGCACACTTTCACGTTCCTCCTTAGGATCTGGTCTCGCGGAGTCTCTGGCCTCGCCCCTGATGACCAAAACTCGGATCGTTTTTACGATGCGACTGGAGCACTGCTTTCGACTCTCATCAGGTCCCTAGGTCCTCTGCCATTCACGGAGAAGCAGCTCTCCATTGGCGGCCAAAACACATTCGCACCAGTGGCGACCCCGTCCCACCGTCCCGGAAAGTCTCAAGGAAGCATTCGCACGCCTCTACACCATCTTTTCTCCATATTGTCGTCACTGCCACCCGGCGCTAATGACGACGAACGCCTCGCAGTCCTCCTTCGGGAAACCTTTACTCCCCTTTTGACATCAAAACCGCAGGCTCGAGTCGACCTTGCCCATGAGTTCATGCAGTCCCTGCCTATGGATACCCTGGCACCCTTCGGACCCTGGGTTCTTGTCTCTGAGATCTTGCAACGATCCATGGAAGTTAGTCAAACGAGTCTATCCTCCACCAGCACCAGCAATCGGCCTCCCATGGGGCAAGAATTCCGCGAGGTAGTTAAACACCTTGAAAGAGGCCTTCGCTCAACACCAGACCTCCCAGGAGATTACTGGCAGTCCCTCCTGCAATTCATCGTGGCCCATGCGATTGACGAAACTGGAGAAGCTGGCTCTGCTATTGCAGTAGTTGAACCAACGGCCAAGTGCCTCCTGGACATCTTGACTAATGATCCCGAGTCAAAAAAGTTGCCTAGTCTCCTGCAATATGGCGTTGATTTGATCTCGAATGCGAAACATCCGCGCGACAAGCAAGCAGTTGAAGCCGCTCGGCGCATGCTTTGGGGAACTTCGGTATCTGGCTCGCGTTCGGCCAGTTTCGACGCGTACGATCACCTGTACAAGCTCACCAACCACCTCCTTCATGTTGCGTATCAGCGTTGCCAAGAGCGCGATATTGCTGGAGTTGTGGCACCATTGTTGACCGAAGTTGCCGGACTTCTGGCAAGGGCTAACAAAGCGTTGGTGCTCAAGACCTTGGTGAGCCTGCAAAATGGCATTGGGCTTTGGATCCAGGATATGGACACGCGATATAGCAGCCGACAATCTGCTGATATATCCGAAGCTGTAGGCTACCTCGCACAATCTACCGTAACTATTGCTAACCAGGAAATTAGGTCAAGTTGCTTTGGAACCGAATCCGCAACATATTCATCGTGGCTGACAATCTAGAGCTAGTACAACTTGACACTATCGAGCCCCTGTTGTGCTCAGCTTTCGAAAGCAAGCACAGGCATATTGTCAATAATGTTACTGTGATGTGGAACCGGGCATTTGATCAGGCCGACGAGGTTGATTATCCAGAGAGACTGAAGGCTACCCTCTTGTCGCTCCGCCCGTACGTCGAGATTACACTGCCTGGCATCGATGTCTCTAGCCTCGAGCCAAGCGGCCAGCAACCCCAGTTCGTCGATTCTCAAGATGAGACTGACCTTGCTGTCCGTCCAACGCGGCCAGCGGTCAAAGACACACCTCCCGTCAGTTCGCGTTCGTCCTCAAAACGCTCAAAGTCCAACACTCCGACGTCGCTTCAACTTTCCGTGACGAACCAGCGGTCCATGCAGAGCACACCCACCAGTTCTCGATCCAAATCAAAGCGTAGTGTGACTGCGAGACTACGACACGATGACTCGCAAATCCAGTTCGCTGCCATAGAATCTTCGTCCCCCATTCGCATCGCCGACGAGTCGCAAGTCTTGACTGAACGACAGATGGAGATCAAAGAGCGACAACGAGGCAATGCTCTGTTCGCAGAGATGCGGTCAAGTAGCGAACTTCCGAGCCAGGTCCAGCAAGATCTCGAGCCGAATGCAGACGAGGCGCAGAATGACAAGATAGTCACTCCCAAGTCGCACCGCAGTTTTGAGGATTATGTATCCTCGACGCCAACTCCACGACGTGGGCAGACTATTCTCATTGATGACAATGACCACGAAATGACGGACGACGTGCCATCCTCGCCCCCAGATCCCCGGCGCTACCCGCTCGTTCCAGAAATCATCCAGGCGCAATCCAGCAGTTCCAGCGTCTTGGATGACTGGCAGTTTACGTCATCCCCCATTTCTGGCTCACCTCGAGCCGATCAGACAACAACCTCGATTGGACAGGCCAACAGCCATGGCCCCAGTCCACAGCCCTCGCGGGGCCGGCCACGCACCGTGAACCCTGAGAGAGCTGCGCCAAACACATCTGATGATGATTGCAATCAAGCCGACATCGAGGACGACGAGTCTGATGCTCCGATGAGTGGCGTCGAGCCTGTCCTGCCAGCAGCCCATCAAAAGGAGTCGACACCGCCTAACACCCGTGGTATCAAAGCTCAAGAGACACCAAAGTCGGACCACGAGGAATTTGTTGACGCACTCACGAGCCCTGCACCTCAGACCCCTCGAGGTCAACGAGCTTTGGCCAGGGCTGCACAAGCCGCGGCGGTTCAGACAGGCAAGGCAGTCGCGAACCAGAACCACTCTTTTGACGCCAGCGACGTCGACGAGCGCAGTCTTCTGCGTCTTGTTGTTGAGCTGGACTCGCGCAATAGTGGACCTCCAAAGAGTTCATTAGAGGGGGCTGACCAAGAGGAGTTATCCCGTGCTCGAGGTGCTTCGCCAGTATTGGACTGTATCACTGTCAACACGGGGTCCAGCAAGTCGAAGAAATCCAAGAAAGCTAAGAACGGGTCGACATCCTCGACGCCCGCCGAAGCCAGCCCTTCGCACGAGGCTGGCCGGAAGTTTAAGAGGAAGAGAAAGCGAAGTGGTGATGCGTCTGAGGAAACGACCAGCAGAAAGCGAAGAAATAGTTCGGATCACGAGCAGGCCAGCGAAGCGTTGCCTGACAGCCAAACTACTCGGGCCGATGATGGTAAGCTTTCCATACCATGTACTATGGCCGAGACAGTAACTGACAGCCAATGTAGGCGCTTCGCTTGGGCGATGCGGGATTTCTGGTGGAGAACGACAGACAAATTCATCGCAAGAGTTTTCTCGCGCAGATGAGGACGACATGGTGGCAGAGGTACAGCTCGAGGATTCTCATGGTGGTGCCGATACCTCCATAGATGAGCTCGAGGCCGTGAACTTGCAGATCGTGCAAGAAGCTTCGCAAAGTACTGAACAGGCCTACACAGCCGTGGAGGCTCCTGTTTCAGCTGAACAGGAGGCAACCGAGCTGCTAGCTGAGGCTCTTGAAGATGATGCCAACGTGGAGGGGTCACCTTATGCAGTGACAGAGGAGAACCTGGGAGATGCGACCAAGGACGTCTCAATGGACCAGGAGGGGATGACGCCAATGGAGAAGATCATGGAGGCCCTCAAAGCCGGTCTCACGGAACTACGTACGGCGACACTATCACGCGATGATGCCAACAAGGTGGAGGATATGTTCATGGATTTCAAGAGGGAGCTATATGGCGCCGAACTTCGCGGCCGCAAGTAAACGACATGAGAAGAGAAGCTTGCCTGGTTAGATGAATCAGCAAGAGAAGGGTAAACTACAAAAAGTCATGACTGGGTAACCATTTTATGTATTCAAGGACGGATACCACATTGGCGAGGAGTTAAATGGTCTGCATGCTCAAGATATCATTTTCTAGAGCCTTCTTTTAATGTCTTTTCTGGGTTACTTGTAGAGTTGAATTGCAATGAGGTCAAGAAGCCTTCTCCTATCGGAGGAAAGAATGATTCCGCGTTTGTATCTCTTTGGTGGACAGATTTCTGTGCACTGAAAATTCTTTGACAATGGTGCCCCTGAAAGTATTATGTTCGTAATAGAATCCCTTGGTTCGAGATAAATAATGCTGGGAAAAGACCATAGTATCATCGCAGCAATAGATCACCCAGACGTCGCTTGCTTCGCAAAGAAAGCAGATATAGCAACGAGAGCCCAATCTCCCAGCAAGAGACAACCTTGTATCCTTGATTGTATTATTAGCATTGCAGACACGACTTGCAGCGGCGGACGGGACTCACCAGGTGACACAGCCCTTCTCCATGAGAAAGTTGAGCAGCAGGATGGCAGCAAAAAGGCTGACAATCTCAAAGCCATCAAACACCATAGTCATTTCGTCGACGCCCATCCCCCAGGCGATGAGGACTGTAAGCGGTGTGATGAACAAGGCCGTCTGTAGGCATTTTCCGATCGTGTAGGTCATGGTGTTGTCCAGCCGGTCTTCGATCGCATTGGCGATTGGCGAAAAGTCGCAATTGGGTATGGGCAGGAGGATGAGACCGATGAAGGTGTGCGAGAGGTTGGCGCCCGTGCTCAAGGCTTGGATGCTGTTGACTGTGTAGTCCACACACAGGGCCAGGAGCGTCGTGGCTGTGAGGAACGTGACCCAGGCCACGGACCCCGCGAGAGTGGCTTTTTTCTCTTCTAAATCTTCTTCATCATCAATTTCTTCCCCGTGCCGTCTCAGGGTTGCCATTGCATGTTCACTGTCTTCTCCCTTGAGTGAGGCAGCTCCAGTAGCAGCGCCAACTGCCGTTGCAGATCGTATCATTGCGTCGATACCCTCGCGACTTGGACGTTTTCTCAAGGGTGTTCTCTCCACTTTCTCAGATTCCTCTTTGAAAATCTCAATATGTGACTTGAACTGGTAGAAGAGGTAGCACGCGTAGAGACTGAGAAGGATGAATGCCGAGCCTCGAGACTGTTTCGGTATGTCCTGCGGCTCTATCTGTCCAAGCAGTTTCGACGCCGTGGGGATGAGAAGACTTGTAGCTGCTAATGAGAGCAGGTTTGCGCTGGTCTGAGCCACCGACAGATTGAAGTATTGGACCTGTCGTCCAATGCCCCCGAAAATAATACTGATCCCTAGAATGAGAAGCAAGTTCGCGAGAAGGCCACCGACCAGGGAAGTCTGTAGCAAGACCGTCTCGCGCGCCCGCAATAGGACGATCGATCCAACGAGCTGAACAAAGTTGCTGAGGCAAATAATTAGTTTCAGCTATTGTGACTGGGTGCCCCGGGGATGGTACCTCGTGGAAATATAAAGAAATCCCATAAATAACCCGCCAACTCGAAGGCTGATCTCATCCAAACCCAATTCAGACAGGAAGCCAAGTGGAATCAGGGCAAGAAAGTTCACAACAAAGGTTGGAATGGAGTCCCCCAGCTTGAAGTGCAATATAATTCCAGCGGGCACACAGGGGAGTAGCAACATCAACCAGGAACTCATGACAGTCCCCCGGATCTGGTTGGCAACGGTATATGGTTCCTTTGGCTCAACATGGTGTATAAGAAACCGCTGGCCATCTCCTCGCTGGTCTTCCCCTTGTTGGTCGTCTCCTTGCCGGTCGTCTCGTTGATGCTCGTTTTCTTGCTGGTCGTCTCCTCGAGTTGTCCTCGGCGGGGCAGGAGGAAATTCAAAGTTCCACTGGTGTTTCCTTGACTCTCTCCTGGCAGCTGCCTTAAATTTTGTGAGGTTGAAAGACCGATAATCTTCTCGAGTTGCCATTGCTTGTGCAGACCTCTGGATTGAGGTTACTGATTAGGCACAAAACTGTTTGGTCGAAACGAACGCGAGACTTTGAGAAGTGCTCGCGTTTGATAACTCAGAGGTCTTATCAAGCTTGAGGTAACGGAGCAAAGGATGGGAAGACTCAATCCGCACTTGGAAGCGGTCAGATTCTGTCCCCAGCATGAGGCTGAGAGTCGAGATCATAGCCGAGATATGAGGTGGCAGGCACCTATTGGGCACAGCCGCAGCAAGGCACAACGGGCGGCGTATTTCTGAATCGCCACGTCAGAACATCATTGACATGATATTCGTGGTCAATTGATGACCAAGTTTTTATAGTGAGTATAAGATTTCTTTTATTTGGGAAGATATACGCGTCTACTTGCCAAGAGTATCATCACCCTCAAAGATGGAACTACATCTCTACTTGTGAGATCAGGTTGCCAACTTGGTTCGACACCATGTGTGACGCGCTGGGGAAGGGTTTGCGCTGAGTGATTGCCGAGTGATTGGGATTCTCTCGCTGTGTCAAGGTGACTATAGAATATGCGGATTCCTGGTTATACTGTACAAATTGGCCTGATATCAAACGCAAGTATTGATTACATACATAGATAGAATTACTAGCACTATGGAGTTCCACTAAAGAAGAGTGATGGGGCAAAATGCAAAATGTCTGAGCGTAATGGCGACCAAAGTACCAAATATTTCTCTGTCCATCGGCGTTGGGACGTCCATAATGCCAGATCTTGGATCGACATTACATCAAAGCCATGAATGAGTCGTGGCAGAAGCGCACAAACAGAGAGATATCATACAAGTCGTCCATCTTGATAGGTTAGAGTTATGCTGTGTCTTCGAATACTCCCTGTCTACCCTGTGTTGACCGTCCATGGGTGCATTATGTTTATATGTTTTAGTGTGCGGATAGCATACCCCGCTGTGGGTGCGGTTCAAGCTTACGTCTGAGCAGATCAAACACGGAGAAGGACGTGTCTGGTGTTTGCATAACCCATAAACTTCAGGTGAGCCAATTTGTCTCGGACGACATTCCAGTACCCAAATGTCCGTGAAATTTTAAAGCACAAGATTTAAAAAGTAGTATTAAAACATCTGCCCCCGACCGATCAGCTCTCATCTGAGCTTCTACGGAGGGTTCCCCTGCCAGCCATACATCATATCGCATACCTACCCAACTAAAAACTACCGGGCGGATTACCTAGCTGTTGACTTGAACGGGCCCCCGCCACTTCACCCCGCCGAACCTCAAACAACACCAAAACCCCACCATCGTCACAGCTGCGCCCAGAGAGCTCTCACATTTGGCCAACACTGCACCTACCTAGTGCCGAGCCAGATAAATTGTCACAAACAAACAAACAGGTTGCCTCATACTTTCCGTCTATTGTAACTCTGCCCATTGGAAGCTTGTTGCCGCCCACATCGTCCAAAAAAGACTTCCGAACTCCCGAAGCTTACCGAAGCTCCCACGCCCCAAGTGTCGACGCAAGCCTTATTAAGAGCAACACACATCTGCCCAAAATGGTCGACCGTCCTAACAAGCCCGCCGCTCTGGCGACCACTCCCGGCCTGCCCCCTTCCGCCCAGGTCAATATCACTCACGACAACTCCCGCGTCAGCGCCGTGCTTCCCTCGGGAGAGAGCATCGAGGTTCTGCTGTACGGTGCCACCGTCCTCAGCTGGAAGGACCGCGCAGGCAATGAGCGCCTCTGGCTGTCCAAGGGCGCCAAGCTCGACGGCAGCAAGGCCGTGAGGGGTGGCATTCCCCTGGTCTTTCCCGTGAGTTGCCCTCTCCAGTTGCCCTGCGTTTGAAAGAGCATATTCTATATCCAGAACAAAGTACTTGTACTGACCATTCGGTTCTTCGTGTGACACAGGTCTTTGGCACAGCTCCCAACCACGCCGCCACCTCCAAGCTCCCACAACACGGCTTTGCCCGCAACTCGACCTGGGAGTTCCTGGGCTCGTCAACCTCGGAGTCGACTGGAAAGTCGGACAACTCTGTCAAGCTCGACTTTGGCCTGAGCCAGAACAACCTCAGCGACGAGTCCAAGAAGCTGTGGCCCCACGCCTTCTCCCTGCAGTACAGCGTCACCCTCACCAGCGATAACCTCGCGACCGGGCTGGTCGTTACCAACCAGGGCGACCAGCCGTTCGAGGCCCAGATCCTCCTCCACACCTACCTGCGCGTCAATGACATCTCCAAGGTCTCCGTCACTGGCCTCGAGGATTCCGAGTACGTCGACAAGGTCGCCGGAGGCCCCGACCTCGTGAAGCAATCTGGATCGATTAGTATTTCTAGCGAGGTCGATCGCGTCTACACCCCCAGCAAGGGTCCCTCGCACCCCGTCGACGTCATCGAGGATGGCGAGACCAAGTACAGCATTGTCCGCGACAACCTCGAGGACGTCGTGGTCTGGAACCCCTGGGTCGACAAAGCCAACAGCATTGGCGACTTTGAGCCCAAGGACGGCTACAAGAACATGATTTGCGTCGAGGCCGGTGCCGTCAAGGGATGGCAGAAGCTGGAGGCCGGTGATGCTTTTGAGGGCGCCCAGGTCATCTCCGTTTGACTTGGGAAGGGTTCAAGCAGAAGTGTCAGACTCTAGGCGCTCTGAGCGGGTGGTTGCCTCGATATACACATTGCATCGAGATACTGGTGGACAGGATTGCTCATATTGATGTGTAGATAGAAGAAGTATCAGAAGCCATGTTGGCAAGATGCTTCGCAAGCTAATGCAAAAAAAGGATCCACATCGCGACTGCTTCTAGACTGACTTTCGAACCATGGGAATTTATCCTGCCAGAAATGACACCCGAGCACGATATCTAGAATTCCAACATGCACACACGAAGTACACAGGCGTCAGATGGAGGAATGAATAGTAAAGACTTGACTGCTCCATGCTGAAAGTGCTGAGGCTTATGTCATTGCATATCCACAGAGTGACAAATGAATCAATTAGTGTGCCTAGACGATCTATAGCAGATTCCTGGCTAAGTGTATATCCGCAACTTTTTTGGTCCCTTATAAATGAGAACGCCCACGCCCTGTGCTTTTATCAAAGAAATCAACTCCCTGCATCTCCCGAATGTAGACATCCTGAGCATATCATATTTGGGTCACTCGAATACCATGCCGCCCTACTGCTGCTGGGCCTCGACCGCGCCCTCCACCTTTCTCTCGTTCAGGTAGTGGTCGGCAACGAGGAACGCCATCTCGAGGGCCTGCTTCTCGTTGAGGCGCGGGTCGCAGTGGCTGGTGTAGTTGGTCGACAGGTCGCCCTCGTCGAGGTTCTGGCTGCCGCCCATGCACTCGGTCACGGCGTCGCCCGTCAGCTCGAGGTGCATGCCGCCCAGGTAGCTGCCCTCCTCGTCGTGGACGGCGAGGGTCTCCTGCAGCTCGGAGAAGATGTCGTCGAAGCGGCGCGTCTTGATGCCGCCGGCCACGGACCGCGTGTTGCCGTGCATGGGGTCGCACTGCCAGATGACGGTGCCGCGGTACTCGCTGCCCTCGACGGCGCGAATGTGCGCGGGCAGCAGCTCGCGCACCCTGCTGGCGCCGTAGCGCGTGATGAGCGTGACCTTGCCGACCTCGCGCGCCGGGTTGATGGTGCGCAGCAGCTCCAGCAGGTCCGCCGTCGGCGTCGTGGGGCCGACCTTGACGCCGATGGGGTTGGCGATGCCCCGGAAGAACTCGACGTGGCCGTGGTCGATCTGGCGCGTGCGGTCGCCGATCCAGATGAAGTGCGCCGACGTGTCGTAGTACCGGTACGCCTGCTGCTCGCCCTCGGCCGGGTACCGCGGCACCGCCAGCCGCCGCGTCAGGGCCTGCTCGTACTCGAGCAGCAGGCCCTCGTGGCTCGTGTAGACGTCGACCGTCTCAAGGTTCCTGGCCTTGTCCGCGCCGATGGTCCGCATGAAGCGCAGGGCCTCGGTGATGAAGCTGACCGACTCAAAGTACTTGGCCCGGAGCTGCTCGTCCTGGACGTGGCCGAGCTCCCAGTTGAGAGGCCGGTGCAGGTCGGCGATGCCTGATGAGAGTGCTGCTCTTATGCAGTTCAACGTTGCTGCCGAGTAGCTGTAGGCCCTGGATTGGATTGTCAGTACACATTGTTGCTGAGCGAGGGAAGAGCTGAGTCATACTTTACGAGTCTCTGAGGATCCAATTCTCTCTCGCTGAGGTCGAATCCGTTCAAAATGTCTCCTCTGAAGGAGGGAACCTGCTTTCCGTCGACCGTCTCCATGGGGCTGGATCTGGGCTTGGCGTACTGGCCGGCCATGCGACCGATTCTCACGACCTTTCTGTTGGTGCCGCGGATCAGCACCAAACTCATCTGCAGCAGAAGCTTGAGCTTGGACTCGATGGCGTCCTGGTTGCAGTAGTCGAAGAGCTCGGCGCAGTCGCCGCCCTGCAGCAGGAAGGCCTTGCCCTCGGCGACCTCCTTGAGCGACTGCTTGAGCTTCTCGATCTCGTGGGGGTGGACGATGGGGGGCAGCCGCTCCAGCTCGCCGGTCGCCTTGTGCAGCGCCTTGATGTCCGGGTACTCGGGGTACTGCTTGATGGGCTTGGACCTCCAGGAGTCGGGCGTCCAGTCGCTGGCGACCTTGACCGGGATGTCTGCGTGCACGCCGTTTACGGACGCCATTTTTGGGTGTGAGGTTATCGTGAGGGTGAGACTGCAGTGGCGATACAATAGAGCGTGGTCTGCTGTAAAAGCAAAGCCGGTGTTTGCTTGTGTATTTAGTCTGTGTTGTTATAGGAATTGAGCTTCAATATCCACAAATGGTTGACAGGTGATGTGTCGAATAAATGACTGGTACAATGTTCAAGAGAGTAATGACTGGTGTTCTTGAAAATCTTTCCTGGTGAGGTGGCCTAAATGTGCGAGTATTTATACAAATTTCAGACTGGCTTGGAGTGTACAGTCACCGACGTACTGGGTCTCCTCGTTGTGCTGGAGTGTATGAACAAGAGGGATTTTTGAGGGAAGAGAGCTGTGTGATTCGAACGCCAACGACGTGTGACGGCCACCTTTCATATAACAAATCGATGAGTCAAAACGGGCTTGTATCGGTGGAAAGTAATATGAGTATAAAGACCTTATTGCACATCTGCCCACAGGTTATGTCACTGCACCCACTGCAAGGCGCTGCGTAAAGGTCCCCGAGGTCCCTGGCCCCGTTGAAGTGTGCCGTAAGTTTGGGCGCTCCAGGGCGGCAGAGGCCAAGGGTACCCCCGCCAAGGCTAGTAAGCTATGTAGACCACCCACAGTAAGCCCCACCACGGGACGATCTCGAACTGCTTGGATTCCAAACCTCGAGGGTTAGCTTCGAGATCACTACCACAGCTACCCAGCTACAGCTCTCATATCGACCTTCGTCAGCAGCAATAGCTCAGCGACCCAACAGTAACCCGGGTTACGAACACAATCCCGGCATTTTCCTCCTCCTTCGAGATCGCATACGAGCCTACCAACGTCGCAATGGCCGAGCCTCAACCCCCCAACGTCGTCGAGGGCGCCACCGCGGGAGACGTCGAGGACGAAGTCCAGGCCAAGGCCAAGTCGGCAGAGGACCGCAAGGCCGCGGCCGCCATGTCGAGGCTCGACGCCAACGACGAAGGCTCCAGCTCCGCGCAGGTCGACCAGGACGCCGCAAAAAAGGCGATGCAGAGCTTGGGCGGCGCGGCGGCGGCCAAGACCGAGGTCAAGAAGGTCAAGGTCGACGCTGCCGACGTCACGCTTTTGGTAGGTTTTGCGCCCGGACTTGTATCAGTGGAGGGTGGACCGCCGTTGTAGGACAAGAGAGGATGTGAGAACAATAGAGCTAATGTTGGTGCACCATCAGGTCAACGAGTTGGACCTGTCAAAGCCCAAGGCTACCGAACTCCTGAAAGCCCATGAAGGAGACGCCGTACAGGCTATGAGGGCCTTTATTACTGCCCCATAACAACTTCACCTGCTGCTCTGCTATGAGATCAGTAGCCCTGGATCCCACCAGAACATCCCTGGGCTCTGAGGTCAGAAATGCCCCATCACTTAGTCAGAAACCGACTCCACGAGCCAATGACTCGGATACCGTACAGGCGTACCCACGGCTAGAACCTTGGCAGGATGCCATATTACAGAGAAAGAAGCAACTTGATGAATTAGCGGCAAACTTGCAGAACCTCAAAAACCTGTGGATCTATAAGAAAATGTATTTCTAAATTCGTGTGCTTCCTATGCGGGTATCGTCTACATGTATAAAGGGAAAAGTTCTGATATTGCCTAGTTGGCCTCCAGGATCACATAAAGTACGATGTGCTGGCACACCTTGGCTCCCACAGCTCTGGGTCGTCTCCCATGAACCCCGAGCCACGCCCTCCACCGGGGCGTTTCCGGTCAGGGCCTCCGCCGCCTGGAGGGCCCGGGCCTCGGTGAGGTGGACCCCCGTACGGGACGTAACCACCATAGCCGTCGTGCGGAGGTGGATAATGTGGGCCCGGAAATGTCCCGTTTCCCCTTCTAGGAGGACCTCGCCCGCCTGGAGGACCGCCCAATTGCATCAAAGGCCACATGGGGATATAGCAGCGCTCGTCCCATTGGCAGACTTCGGAACATCCCGCAAACGCATCTTCCCAACCCAGCCAGGACGCAAGCTCCTCGAGGCCATCGTTCCAGATGCGGGCAACTTGTGCGTAACGCTCTCCCGGCTTCCCGAGAGACTCCGAGCTCCTGTCGGCTTTACTGAAATCTGCAGCCCATAGCTCCTCAAGCTCGAATCCTATGGTCAATAAGACGGAACATATCGCACCATATGTCTCTTCTACAGCCCAACGGAGATCCTCTTCTTCGGGACTCAGCTTGAGGCCTTCAATGGGGGCTAACAAGCGTGTGTACCGGTAGCGACAACGCGCATAGGTCTGCGCATAGAGCTCAGATTCGGTGGACCATTGGCCTGACTCATAAGTCGTGGGATACTCCAGGAACGCGACATAGAAGGAATGACTCTGCGCTCTCAGTGTGGACACCCAGGACTCGATTGCTGTTTCGTTATCAGCATACCAAGAGAAGGAGCCTAGAAGCTGTGTCATCTCTTTCAAGTGAGTCCCAGTGTTTTGGGTGATCTCGTTGCTGATATAAACCCAATCGGCCCCCGAACACTCGTGGCTGTCCTCTAGCAAGCTTTGCAGCACACGTTCGGAGCTATTGCGCATCAGCAGAGCCTCCACGCCCGTCACGTCTTCGAGATGGTGGTAACGCCGACGTCTCCTGAGTTCGGCCAGCCCAGTCGTCCTGTTCCCATCGGGACCTTCCCCCTTCCAGTGGCCCTGGGCCGTCAAGTTGTAGAGCTCTTGTTCGCCTTCGGTCCGGGTGCGGGTCAAATTCACGAATCGTGGTGAGTAGTATGACATGATGCCGCAGTTGCTGACTTTGACTCGTACTTCACCAAGACCGGGGCCTTGCCTCGACTTGCCGTAGTGATTTGTCGCACTGGAGAACCAACCCCAGGCTTGAGACCTCAAGAACGGCTCACGATCAATTTCCCACCGCCAATTCGGCGGCCTCGGTGGGTCAGTCGGATCTGTCGAGTGGTCTGTCCGCGTCGGCAACGGAGGCAACGGATAGTATGAACTCTCTTGCACCCCCGCGTCGTTCCTGGCAGCTACGCGGTCGGTTTCCTTTTCCTTGGATAGCTGGGGCGCAGTAACGTTCAGATGCGTGAGAAGGCGCAGGCTCGGGCTCGTGAAATCACACCAGATCATCTCGAAGCCGGCGTTCATGCGGACGACGCCCTCGTAGCCCCATCCGTGGCCCCGGAGCCCCGATGACTCAAGCCAGTCGCAGAGCCCGGTCGCGCGGAGGTACTCGTTGTACAAGCCCCAGCCGTCGTGCGGCGGCCCGGTAACGTTGCCGAAGACGTGCAGCATCTGAGTGTCCAGTTGTCCCAGACCCATCAACGTGGCGGACTCGCCGTCGAAATATAATGCCTTTACGGGCTTGGTCGTCTGGTAGGTGAGCATGTGCGAGTTTCTCGTGCTGCCCATGATCCCGTACGACATTTCACTGTTTGATGAACGTCAGTATACTCGAAAATACATGAATAGGTACTTTATTTCCAGAAGTACGTACATGTCAAAAGCAAGCCACTCCGGACTGGGAGGCTCATCGCCATCGAGCCGGCCGTGGTAGAACAGGGTGTAAGGCGGAATCTCGCAGGGCACTATACTATGGCCGTTGGGGAAGAACGTGTTTCCCCATTGCTGCAGCAGTGAAGACACTGACGAAAACAGGTATGGTGCCGTGGACGAAAAGTTGAGTTTCCAGGGCGATGATGAATCCAGCCGGCCGTTGCTCTCAAAATGAGTATTGCCCAGCGGTATCTGCTGCTGTTCCGTTGCCGCGGCGGTATCCAGGCAGCCGTAGTTTAACAATAGAGTTGCCAACGCGGCTCCACTCCGTTTGAACGTCCACATCTCGGCATTGCCTATAGTATTCTCAACAACAAAGTATACCAGGACTCTCAACCGGTGGATAAATTCATTTGAGTATATATGGAGATGAGAAGTCGTTATGCTCTCGTTCAAGAGCTGAAGCCTGAAAGCGATAAGGAAATGCATGGCTGACGCGGCCCCCTTGCTGCGAAGGGTAAGCGCCGAAAAAGCACGAGCCACTTGGCCGCCGTTATGTCTCATGATGGATCATACAAGTGTTCCAGAATCCAGACACAGGTCAGAAGTTACCGTTGCTTACTTAAGATTCATAGTTGTTTAATTTCCGGCTGACGAACCAGGGATATTCAACTATACCTGCACTACTTCGTAACTCTCTAAGACACACCGTCGAGCGCCTCGAATCATCTCTTCTTTGGCCTCGCCGTAGTATTCCTTCGGGCTTCCCAAATGATATAGCCCCAAGTTCGAGGATGAGGTTCTGCTACTGACGTCCAAAGTCAAACACACCATTACCAGAGTCGCTTCTGTCTATGTGTTGGGTCTCTGGGTCGAACCAAGATCGTATGGCTCAACTTGATCGCCCTAAACGGCTGTCGCACCACAAACAGAATCGGCGCATGAGCAGGGAGTCTATACCACCAGTGGGTTCGCCAGAAGTTCATGTATTTGCACCAGAATGGTACAAGGAAGCACCATACGTACGCCCATTTCTCCTTTCGCAGGATCTCTCTGGTAGGTCCGCCAAGTGCGCTGGTTTCAGGCAACCTCACGGGAATGAGATGATGTGGCGTCACGCGGCCGCTGATGTCTTCTGCTTCGTCCACTCTATAGTGTCCAATTTCAAGAATCATCTTGGGGTGGCAAGTTCGCTTCAAGTGAGGACATTCTTGAATCCCATGTATGCAGAATTGATATCCGACTCCAGCTCTCTGGCCTGCTCTTCGCTCAACTCCTCGGTGGCTTTCATCTGGTTCAGCGTGATAAGCCACTGGATGATCTTGCCGCGGTTCTCAAAGTCCCGATCCGTGACTTTGTTGACGCTTTGGATCACGTCCGTCAGGAGGGGGTGAAGCTGGTCTTTGGCGTGCAAGCCCAGTCTGAGGGCGTCCAGGAACGTGATAAATTCCTGGGTGGCTTCGAGGATGAGGGCTCCGGACTTGTTGCTGGTGGTGGCCGCCGGGGCCGGGGCGGCGCCGGCGGAAGCGTTCACGGCGGTCGACGGCATGCCGACCTTCAGGCGCTCCGTCGCCCTGGGGACTTCGAGGTCCCACTCGGCCTTGAACTCCTCCAGGCCCACGAAGCGCCTTGCCACGGTCTCGTCTGCCAGGATGGACTTGTACTGCTTGAGCGAGCGCTCGCAGATCTCCGTGTAGTCGGCCTCGGGGATGGCGTCTTTGAGAAAGGCCTTCTCGAGCTCATCGAGGGTGATGATGATGGAGAATATCTCGGCTAGCGAGTCTTGCACATCTCGCTCAGCTCGAGTCTCTGCTAGCTTGACTTCCTGAATGGCGTGTGAGTGCGCTGTGTCAGAACGGCGGAAAGCCACGACAGACTCACCTCGTCTAAGTCGATGGTGGCCGATAGGTTTGTATTCGGCACATAACTGTGAGGGGTTGGCGCGTATGCTTGTCGCATCATGGTGTTTGAGGAAGCGTTCCTGTTTGGGTTATAATTAAGTTCCTGTATTTGTGCAATTTTTTTTTGTACAGTTCAAGAACGATTCGAGTGGCAGAACGGACGTATTTAATGAAATGTTGTGATGTTTAGAACTCAATGACCATCCCTTTGGCTGGAGACAATAACGACCTGGATCATGGTGGGGTGTCTGTCTGGTGGGTCTTGGGTACGTACCTCCGCTAAGCTTATCGTGGATTAGACGCATGGGCGCGATAACGATAAGCCCAAAATTTTTGAACTTTTTTTGGGCAAGCCGCAAGCAATTGGAGAGAGCAGATCAACTTCAGAGGGGCCCGTCAACCTTCAATTCGCAACACCATTTTAGAACCGTTCGCCGCTACAACCAGCGACCGATTCACAAAATGGCCGGCGCAAAGAAGAACTTCAAGGCGACAAAGAAGTTCGAGACGAAACATCTCAAGGGTGTTCTCGACCAGAGAAAGTCTGCCGCCAAGATCAAGCAGCGCGTACAAGTCAAGAACAAGAAGCAGGCAAGACGCGCCAGCGATGCCGAGTACCTCAAGGGCCCCGCCGAGGGCGAGGAGGCCAAGAAGCCCAAGGGCAAGTCCAAGACCGCAAATGTCGGCGAGATGAGCGTCGACGACTTCTTCGGCGGCGGTTTCGAGATCATCGACCAGAAGCAGCCCGGCAAGAAGGCTGACAAGAAGCTGGGCAAGCGAAAGCGAGACGAGCCTGTGGAGGATGACGACGAGAGCGGTTCCGAGCTTCCCTCGGACGTCGAGCAACAACCGGCCGACGACGATAGCGAGGATTCCGGCGACGAGGAAGAGGAGCCTGAGGTCGGCATGAGCAAAGAGGCCATGGATGCGCTGGCCAAGGACGATCCAGAATTCTACAAGTTCTTGCAGGAGAACGACCCGGAAGCTTTGGAGTTTGACAATGCCGATCTGGCCGAGGTGGACGACTTGAGCGCCGGCGAAGAGGAGCAGCCCAAGAAGAAGCGGAAGAAGGAGAAGAAGGCTGCCAAGAAGGAGGAGTCCGAAGATGAGGAGGAGGAAGTGGACGGCAACGAGTTGACACAGGCTATGGTGGCAAAATGGAAGACTGCTCTTACCGAGACCTACTCTCTGCGAGCGGCCAGACAGGTCGTCCTGGCCTTCCGATCAGCAGCGCATCTCAACGAGACCGATGAGGAGAACCGAACTTCCCAGCGATACACGATTTCGAGTCCCGCGGCCTTTCACGATATTCTCATTGTCGCCCTGAAGCAGATCCCCGAGGTCCTCCAGCACCACGTTCCCATCAAAGAGACAGCGGGCGGTAAGGTGCAAGTGCCTACAGACTCCAAGAAGTTCAAGGTTCTTTCCCTGCTTCTGAAATCGTATACTTCCGCCATCTTGCACCTGCTCGGCACCTTGTCCGACGATGCCACCCTGAAGCTCACGCTGGCAGCACTCGAGCCTCTTGTACCATATCTGTTGAGTTTCCGGAAACTCTTGAAGAACCTGATCAAGACGGTGGTCGACTTCTGGAGCCAATCTACGAGCAGCGATGCTACCCGAATCACAGCTTTCCTGGTCCTGCGGAGACTTGTTGTTCTTGGTGACAAGGGAATCCGCGAGGCTGTCCTGAAGGCCACCTACCAAGGCCTGATCGCAGGTTCGCGTGTCACCAACGCCAACACTGTTCAAGGCATCAATTTGATGAAGAACTCGGCAGCCGAGCTCTGGGGCATTGACCAGACCATTGGATACACGACCGCCTTCAGCTTCATCCGCCAATTGGCCATCCACCTGCGCAACAGCATTGTACACAACAAGAACGACGCGTACAGGAATATCTACAACTGGCAGTATGTGCACTCGTTAGATTTCTGGTCATATGTGCTGTCCGAGCACTGCAATTCTCTCAGGGAAAGCGAAATTGGAAAGGAGTCACAGCTCAAGCTGCTCGTCTACCCCCTGGTCCAGGTGACGCTGGGAGCCATGCGACTCATCCCTACCGCAATCTACTTCCCTCTGCGATTCCACTTGACTCGATCGCTCCTTCGTATCTCGAGATCGACTGGAACTTATATTCCCCTGGCTTCTGCCCTTCTGGAAGTTCTCAACTCGGCAGAGATGAGGAAATCGCCCAAGCAATCGACGATCAAGGCCCTGGACTTTAGCGTCAACTACAAGGCGCCAAAGACTTACCTCAGAACGAGGGTGTACCAGGACGGTGTTGGCGACCAGCTTATGGAGCTCTTCTCGGAGTATTTTGTGCTTTGGTCTACCAACATTGCCTTCCCCGAGTTTGCACTGCCCGTCATCATCATGCTGAAGAGGTGGCTCAAGCAGTCGCGAAAGAAGACGGGAGGCAACAACAACAACAAGCTCCGGACGGGTCTTGTGCTCCTGGTGCAGAAGCTCGAGGCCAACACCAAGTTCATCGAGGGCAAGCGTGCCAAGGTCGACTTTGCCCCTCGGGACAGGGCGCAGGTGGACGCCTTCCTCAAGGACTTTGAGTGGGAGAACACGCCGATCGGCGCCTACGTCGTCGCCCAGAGGAAGGCGGGCGCGGAAAAGGCCAAGATGCTGGAGCAGGCCCGCAAGGAGGACGAGAAGAAGCGCAAGGAGGAGGAGCAAGAGGCTCTGCACGCCAACGGTGTCGCGGATGACGACGACGACGAAGATGAGGACGTCGATATGGATGACGAGGATGAGGACGAAGACGAAGATGAAGACTTGTCTGAAGAGGATGAGGACGAGGATGAGGACGAGAAAGATGAGGACTAGATTCAGAGTTTGCTTAGAGAGCACTAAGCACCACGTTGTCGAACTTTCGTGCTAGGCAGTAGATACCACAAAAGTCTGGTTCGTACAATAATTGCAATTTCATTCGAGTTACTTTAGGTATTTTTATGGACAACTATGGGCAATGGCGCATCAAAATGGCGAGGCTTTCCCTGTCACCTTCAGTGTTATCATTCGGCCGCTCCTCATTCAACCGATACCTGTCTGCGCGGAAGGCGATGATCGGAAACCCGAGACTCCTGTTTCCCGCCATCCTTTGTACCAGGTCCCAGCGCGAGGGAGCCCTGCTGGGCGCGTGTCTGCACGCCGGCCTCTCGAACTCGCGCCTGATGTTCATCATGGTGTCGTGGTTGGCGAACAGCCGGTCGCACCGCAGCGAGCACCACCGGCCCTCGGCCTCGCTGAGGCCGCCGTACTGGAAGAACAGGTTGGTCTCGGGCGGCCCGCAGAGGTACTCGAAAAAGTACTTGAGGCTCACGGGCTTCTTGACGACGGCGTCGTACCCGGCGGCCAGGTACGGCGGCATCTCCGAGGCCGTCTCCCAGGACTGCAGGGCCGACTGCGCCGCGAGGCCGACGATGGCGACGCGCCTGATGCCGTGGGACTCCTCAAAGTGCCGGATCTCTCTGGTGGCCCGGCGGCCGTCCATGATGGGCATGGAAACTTCTGTTCTCTTGTCTTAGCCGAGGAGCAGCGAGCTATGACGCAAGAAACGGGGACACAAACCCATCAAAATGGACCGGAAACGACCTGGCTCCTTTTGATATGCCTTGACTGCTTCCAGACCATTTTCGACGCATACGACGGGCTGATATAATACTGCACAAAATCTGCGATATATCTGTGAAGGTTTAGCCTCGGAATTTCGTATCTGAACATTTCTCAAGAACAAAAAATGATTTCAGGCTGTCTAAAACTAAAGTAAAAGGCTGTCTCCCTACCTGGCGTTGGATACTGCTGTCTACCGCGATGAGAAGGGTCATCCCCTCGGGTTCGTCAGGCGAGGCTCCGACACCGTTTCCGCTTGAACCGACGCTATGCAAGTCCATAATGTCAAAGACGGGACGTTTTTTCTAGCTCTCTTTTACTTTCTCCTCAGAAAAAGAGAGCGATATTGCTCATTTGATCAGGCGACATTTGAGCAGACGAAATCCGAGCAAAAGAAGCTCCAGCCTGATGAGGATGATGATGGGTGGGTTAGGTGTTGATAAAGGGAGGTAAAGTTGGTTCGGTTGGACCCCGAGTTAAGCGCCGAGAACGGGTATGTAAGAAGCAAACAGACCATATGCGGGTCCCACCTAATATTGACCAGAGACCGCAGCCGAGTGGATGATAAAAGGCGGCTGTCAACTCGCAATTATAGTCATTCGGACTGACATATCACAAACGTTGACGCAGTGTATATCTTGGTGCATATGTACCATGACGACGTAAGAATGCTACATGCAGGGCACAACACTTGGCAGGTTGATAGGCTTGTCCAGACTCCAAATAAGATACTTTTTGGTCCCTTGGAAAAAGAAAACCTCGATTATGATGCAGATTTCCATTCATCACAAGGTCAGCCGGAATTTCAAAACGTCCCTCTCGGCGATCTCTTCCTTCTTGGCTTCCAACTCCTGCATATCCCATGCAACGCTGACAAAACGACCTCCGAGCCACGGCCGACGCTCTTTTCCGAGCCACATGATCGTGTCACCGGACAACTCAGGCTTATCAGTCAACCAAGAATGTGTTTCTTTGGGCACTGTAAAATGTCAGTATAGTGTCTTTTTTTTTTTTTTTTTAAAAAAAAAACATTTTGTTAGGTTGGCTTACTGTTGCTCGCCAGCTCCGTCATGATGCTGCCAGGGTGGATGGCAAAACAGACCAGGCCCTGCTCGCCGTACTCGTTGTTGATGAACTCGGCGAGCCGGCAGACCTAGACAATATCAGTACGAGAGAAACGGGGCAGGTCTGTTATATATGAGGCGAGGCTCACCGCAAGTTTGGTCGTCTGATATCCCGAGGCGCCTGGCCAATGGACAACGGCTCCGTAAGACGACGTGAGAATATTGGTCTTCAGATTTCCCTTGAGCAGCAATGGGATGAAGTATTTCGAGCAGAGGTACGTGCCCTTGATGTTGATGTCCCACGTTTTCCACCTGTCATTAGACTTGATCAGCACGAGCAGAACTGATGGAACCCAGATGAACCAAGAAAGATCAACAGTTCATGGAGAGGAAACGTCTGAAGTAGAGCTTGAAGATGGACTGTACTAACCATTCGGTAGGATCGGACTCAGCGACCGGCTGAAACTTTTCGAGATAGCCGGCATTATTGATTAGGACATCGAGGGCGCCGCCAAACTCCCGGGCGACCAGCTCGGCTGCGGCCCGGACGCTGTCCTCGGACGTCACGTCGACCTTGATCCTGACGACCTGGGGAGCCTGCTTCGGGTCCGCCGCCTCGAGGATCTCCCGCTCGAGGGACGACAGGTCCGACCGGGCGGCGATGGCGATCTTGCTGCAGCCAGCCGCGGCGTAGCTCAGAGCAGTCGCCCGCCCGATGCCCTTGGAGGCGCCGCTGATGAAGACGGATCTTCCCGACAGGTCCGCGTGCTTGGGGGAGATGAAGTCGTACGTGTCCGTGTGCGTGGTCTTGGTAAAGGCTTGGGCCGCTTTGAGGTTGTCGAAGCAAGACATGATTCAGATACTCTTGGAGACGTCACACTAATTACGGTTCTGTATTCGACGAGGAAAATCTTGCGAAGACTCCAAACGGTGTTTATTTATGACTGCCTAGTATATAATCATACTTACATAGTACTTGCTTATGTGTGATTCGCATATGGTGTCATGTGGGGGTGGGCATGTTGCTTTTTTGCTACATCCGCAATGACGTCCAGGCGGTTTTAACGGGTTTAACTTATCGTGCCAAAATTTGGTAGCTACTCTGTTTAAATCATTGAATATTTTCGTACTAGATGTCGTACTTTACTCGATCGGGATAATTTTATCTCCGAGCAGCATCCCAATGAATGACCCTTCAGATGGATATATTCGGGTTTAGTAACACTAACGGTCGTGACTTTTCCAGGTCTGAATTTGTGTCCAAGCCTACGCCCTTCCCATCTTATTACGCCTCAGCCTCGAGAACTCTATATGATCAGTCGGTGTCCCCAGCTCGAAAAATAGTATCCATGTCTTCAAAGCTGATCACATTACGAGAGCTTTGCATATTGTCTAGTGAGCAGATGGAAGTGAATACTCCAGATCATGTCTCATATACTACAGACCGCTAGTCGACAAGTGCTTATTATATCATTCGGACTTTTGAGGAGTTAAGGTTCGATCATGCCGATGCAATTGTAGCCCCAACCTAGTATCATGAACAATGGGTAATCATAATCAATGCTTGGCATCGGCTTTACCATTTTGTCAAAAACATTGGCCGTGTGTATTCTTGGAAATCGTCGGGTGTGGTGACTGTCATGATATAAATCAGCATGTGCCCATCGTGAGAGGTTGGCCGTGATCAATCATTTGTCCAGAGTCAAAGGTTTTTGCTGGCACATGAATAATACTTGGCTGGCTTTACTTTCTCTCACGTTGGTTGATTCCATTCGCCATGAATTCCCGAGCTTCATGATAGGAAATCGGGAGATTCATCAACAAACTCCTGTAAAAACCCTTCGCCCTCGTCAGTCAGAGTGCCGAATTTGATCTGTCCTATATTCCTGTCGAGAAGAACACGATGAACTATCATATTTATTGTTGTACAGAACGTTCAAGATACTCAGCGGCCTGCTGTAGCCCGGTCATATCATCGCCGACGTGGCGCAACTAAAGGCGGCAACTTCAAGCCATGTACACCTCAACAGCCATTATGGAAACATTCTCACCCGGAACGTACCAGAAGCCCATCCTGTGTAAACCCAAATACTGCGTCCTTTATAAGTCAAAATAAAGCAGACCCTTTTAACAACTCCACAAACCACAGGACACAGTGGTGTAGTGGTAGAAGCGCTCCGTTCCTAGAAAACTCTCTCCCTCTGGCTGAGGCCGCCGCCACCCAGACAATTATTTTTGCTGTTCGAATCCCCCTCGGCCCTGTTTGGAATAATTTTTGTTCTCAGATACCACCATAATGATCTCAACTGCGTAAGAACGGAACATATATCTAACCTAGTGATGTAGCAGTGCTCCTGAATATTGATGTCTTACTGGAAATCATGGAATCGATGGTACAAGTATCTAAGTATTGACATCACGTAGGAAGCATTTATAGCCATACAAACTACATGGCTAATAACAGTAGTCTAATCTAGTTGATCATAGTAAATATTCATAATCAACTAGGTCAGCCAAGTGTTGCGGTCGTGTCAAAGATAAGATGATCAAGTCCCACAGCTGGAAAACAGGTTCCTTGCGTAAAGTATGATTATGGTTATTCCTCTTAAGTCTCTATTGTGTTTTTAAACATAAACTTTCACAGAGTATATCTGATCTCGCTATAGTTCGTCACGACAATACTAGCTCAAATTTTCATCGATATAGAAACACGAAAGATCTGCCTGGTAACTCCCTTATCGGTCCAATGTCTTCAAGCCCAAATTGTGCAAGAAAACAGATGTTCACTACCTGCTTGTGAATTTCAATTGATCTCTGTCAGTCGTTCTCAGTCGTATCAGTGTTTTTCTTGGCTGCTCGTAGTCCCGTAGTCAAGAAAAGGCCATTGCATAGGGTACTGTAATCCGAATCTTTAGGACGAATAGCTGCCAAAGAAGCGTATGATACTGATCAATAGATCAAAGAGAAACATGGGCTGTTTTTTATGAATGCCAAACTGCTGCTGTATGCGAAAGAACAAATAACAACGCATGCATACGATGTGTGATATGATACCGATGGCCTCAGCCGGAGGTCTCCCTTGGGGATGCCCCGGCCGCCTAGCCGACAGGCATTTAGGCTAAATAGAATTACCACCGGGGGGAGCCGATCAAGCACCAAGCAAGCCAAGAGGTTTGAGCATTGATCCACAACCAAAACATCACCCGCCACTGCGCAGCCATAATTACCGCCATGTATACAAGATTCTATGCAGAACGACGATGCTGCTTTCTGTGCTAGTATGTCCTTGCTACCGATCACCCTTGGCCGCTGCGTCCAGGCCAGCGAAGTGATGACCCATAGACAAGCGCTCGAAACAGGTCGGCCCAGACTGGCCCCAAAGGTTGTTCCCGCGACATGAGGCTCTGATTCGTGCGTTTATACTCGCCTCTAGAAACCAGCTTCGCCTCAGATGGACCCGCCAGCAAAACATGGATGTTCAAGCCGCAACAAAATATATGAGATTAGTCTCGTGAACGTCTGCTCAGCAACCAATCGACCAATCTCTCTTCCTCTTCTGTGCCTTTTTCGGGTCTTCTTTGGTAACCACCGAAGTCCCTCTTGCATGATTGAAGCGCCGCATATAGACGGGAACCCCTCTCTTGTATAAACTACCGTGATACGTTGCTACAAGATGTATAAGAAGAGCTTCATCCCACGCGTGAGCGGCGCCTTATTACTCCCATCACGAACTCTTTACTCCAAATCTGTTGCCTCGAGAGCTCCCACTCAGGTTCGGAACTTTTCTCCTCGATACAATAACATCATTGCCACATCGACAAATCTAGAACAGAGACGCTACAGCCACAACAACATGACGGGATCGACCATCAAGCTCAGCAGCGGCTATGACAGTTGGTGACCCCCCGAGTGGTCTCCCAAGACATCCAATCGCTGACTCGAATATATTGTAGTGCCCCAGGTGGGCTTTGGGCTGTGGAAGGTGGACAACAAGATCTGCGCCGACACAGTCTACAACGCCATCAAGGCGGGCTACAGATTGCTCGATGGAGCCTGCGGTAAGACAGACGGGGACGATTTCCAACAATGCCTTGTCCTGCCTTTCCACTTCATTCACACTTTTCACTCCACCATGATTGCCTTACAGTGATGACGCCAAGACTTTGCGAACGGTTTATCGTTTAGAACATCCCCCTCTGTCAAAGCAATCAAGCATTACCCCGCGATCGAGGGCCCTGATTACCCGGAGAGACGGTCTCATACCCTATTGGCGCCCCAGTGGTCCCGCCAAGCTCTATAATGAACGGGGGTCGATATATATTATACGGGCTCCAGTATAGTCGGCTCGTTCATATCAAACCCCTTTGAAATCGACGTCTTACTGTGATTTCTTTTCACTAACATTGGACAGACTACGGCAACGAGAAGGAGTGTGGCGAGGGCGTGGCCCGCGCGCTCCAGGAGGGGCTCGTGAAGCGCGAGGAGCTCTTCATCGTGTCCAAGCTGTGGCCGACGTTCAACGACCCGGAGCAGGTCGAGCCCGTGGTGCGGCGGCAGCTGGCCGACTGGGGCGTCGACTACTTCGACCTGTACCTGGTGCACTTCCCGGGCGCGCTCAAGCACGTCGACCCGGCGACGCGGTACCCGCCGGGCTGGCACTACGACGGCGCGTCGCAGATCGTGCGGTCCAGGACCACCATCCAGGACACCTGGCGGGCCGTCGAGGGCCTCGTCGACGCCGGCCTGGCCCGCAGCGTCGGCGTCTCCAACTTCCAGGCCCAGCTCATCTACGACATGCTGCGGTACGCGCGCATCCCGCCGGCGACGCTGCAGATCGAGCACCACCCGTACCTGGTGCAGCAGGAGCTGCTCAACCTGGCCAGGGAGGAGGGCATCGCCGTGACGGCGTACAGCTCGTTCGGCCCGGCCAGCTTCCGCGAGTTCGGCTTCAAGCACGCCGAGGCGCTGGTCCCGCTGCTCCAGGACGACGTCATCACGGGCATCGCCAAGAAGCACGGCAGGGAGCCCTCGCAGGTCCTGCTCCGCTGGGCCACGCAGCGCGGCCTGGCCGTCATCCCCAAGACGAGCCGCGCCGAGATCCTCGCCCAGAACCTCGACGTCAACAGCTTCGACCTCGACCAGGAGGACATTGACAAGATCTCCGCCAAGGACGCTGGCATCCGCTTCAACCAGCCGTCGAATGTAAGCGATTCCCTTTCAATGCAAAAATTCATCCCTCTCCAGACAACTACATGTGTCAAGGAATGCTGTTATACTGACCACATGTCTCCAAATAGTACTTCTCCACCCAAAAGATGTGGATCTTTGGTTGAAATGGTGATAGAGCATCAGGGTATGGTTCTTGGCATTCGGTGTTGAACTTTGGCTGGACGGTTGGTTCCATCAGAGGCACATAAAGTAGAACGATAATGTTATTGCGACACCGAATGTCTCCCGAACACATGATTGAAACACGAGAATGTGCAGATGATGCGACGCCTGGCGCGGGCCGAGCATGTCATTGAGTTGAACTGTCAATCTAACCTTTCTAACCCCATCATGGCGTATACATGTGCACCATATCAAAGATGGTGGTTCAAAGTCATCCCCCAAACGCCTGGCTATGCATGAAGAAATGGTTTCCTGCTTGAGATCAATGATGCTATTGGATCATGAAGTCCTGACAAATGCTGCAGAATGGATCAATTTCCGTCATCACTTATGAATCAGACGTACAGAATAGTACTTACTGGCATCGATTTGCTGCAACTGCGGTAGTGCGAGGCGGACCTTGTTCCTGTATAGTGCCGGTTGCCGCAGCTGCAGAGGGTTTCCTTCCAGGTAGACCGTCGTCAAGTTCTCCTTGTCCTTGAGTGTCCGCTCGACATCAGCAAAGTCGCCAATCTGGTTGTAGCTGGCCCAGAATTCCTCAATCTCCTTGAGGTCTTCGAGTCCCTTGAGGCTTTGGATCATGTTGTTGGACACATCCAGAATCTTCAGGTTGGGGTTGCCGTCTAGACCCTCCAAGCTCTCCAGCGCATTGTGTGAGATGTATAGTTCCTCAAGCTGCGGTGCTTGACGGAGAGGCGTCAAGTCCTTGATTCTGTTGGACTGGATGCTGAGTAATCTGAGCTTGGGAAGCCCCGACAAGCCCTTGATCTCGGTGATCTTGTTCTTGGCCAGCCACAGCTCTTCCAGGTTCTTGAGGTTGTCGAGGTTCTTGATCTCCCTGATTCTGTTCGATCCCAGCTCAACCTGGCGCAGGTTCACCAGCGTGTCCAGACCCTCAATCTTGCTGATCTTGTTTGCCACGAAGAACAAGTCCTTGAGCTTTGTCAGGTGTTCAATATGCTTGATGTGCTTGATCTTGTTGAAGCTCAGGTCCAGCGTGGTAAGGTTGGTAAGATCTTCCAGGCCCCGAATGTGTGCGATCAGATTATCGTAGAAATCCAGCTCCTCGAGGGTTGGGCCAAGCGAGGATATACCCTCGATGTTCTGTACGAGGTTCTGTCGGAGACACAGTCGAGTCACATGCTTGAAGCGTTCCAGGTGTAAAGCAGGAATGTTTCCAATTCGTGATTGTATGAGAGCAATGTCCTCCGTCTCGGGGTCTTCGTCGTTGAGCAGGTCTAGCAAACGGATCGTATTAGTCACCAGGCAGCAGCTAGCCTATTCACGCTGCCCTTCCTTACCTTCGTCGGCGGCCACTTCTTCGCCCGGCAAAACATTCTCGTCGTCCGAGTACTCGGGATCCGACAGGGCCTCTGGGTTCTGCAGGAGAGCGCCGCGATCTACACGGAGCTTGCCATCCCAGCCCTTGCTATCCGTCAGGGCCGGGGTGTCGTCGCCTTCAGCGCGCGGTGAGTGAGCCTCATCCTCGACCAGTTCAATGTGGCGGCCGGGCGACTGCGGGACGTTTTCTTCGGTGGTTGCAGGCATGGCGGCGCGGGTTTATGGTCGGTCTCGAGTGGATATCGTCGATCTTTCTGGTGGTTTCTGTACTATCTGCAGAGGGCGATGAAGAGAGGAGAGAGGAATGTATGTTTTGGAAGCCGGAACTTGGTTTTTGCTCCAGTCTCGATGTGACCTGATAACTTGTCGCTTGACGCGGGGCACTTTGTGATTACCTGCGTCTGGTTCCAAATGCAGGGTTTCTAGCACCGGACCAGTGGGGGAGAAACGTCAATTAGCGGGGTGCATACGATGCATTACCAAGTGTCCAGCACGCTACGGATCAGACGATGGCTGCCCTCGGCGCCCAAAGTACCCAAAATAATGACGGCGACGCCGCCTGGAATTTGGATTTCGTCGCCAGAAGCGCACCGTTGCCTCGGGTTTCAACCTTTAGGTTCTGGGCTTGAAACTTCTAGCGCAATTCGAAATGCAGGAAGAATTCCATTAGTATTTGCATCGCGGTCAGGGGTCTCCTTTTTTGGGTTATGACTGGCTCGTGAGATTCCGAGCTGCTACACCCCAACTCATTATCACACCATACAGAGAGCGACTGATACCGACTCCATAAAAATCGGAAACTCGGGATATTGCTGGTTATCAGAAGCCTCAACGACGCTGTCAAGCATCAGGGCAGGGTGCCCAATCGTTCAAGATGCTTCGCCAGTCTTGAGCTCGCGCTCCCTGATAAGACAGACAGATCACTTCAAGCCCCCAAAAAAAATGTACTCGGCCCGCCGCGCTGCAACGGCGCTGGGCACGAGGACCGTTCAATCACGGCTCACCACGCCTCCTCGCATCGCGACGCATGCGTCCACATGCGGCAACAGGAGACACTTTCACATCGAGGGTCTGGCGCTCGCCCCGTTCGTCTTTGGCGGACTGTTCGTTGGTCTCTGGACATGGAAGTGCTGCATGATGGTCGTATTTCAGAACAAGATCATCTACATGCCTGGCCTTCCACCCAATGCGCGCTCTGAGAAGATCGAGGACTATGCCGACAGGTGCGCCGGCGTCCGCTGGCGGGAAGAAAGAATCCGTGCGGCCGATGGCAAAGATCTTGCTCTCTGTGTCGCCGACGTCGAGGCTGGCCGCGGTGATGGCACAGTCGGAAAGAAGAGGCCGGACGTGCAATTCTATATTCTATATTTTCAGGGTAATGCATCGTCGATCCCGCCTCGACTCCCCGACCTCTCTTCAACTCTGGCCATGCTGAAGAGGAATCTACATCATGACTCGAGAAGTATAAGATTGACATTTGTCTGCCTGAGCTATCGCGGCTACTGGACTTCCAAGGGTCGGCCCACGGAAAAGGGTATTAGGCTCGATTCTGCAGCAGCTCTGGACTGGATATCACAGCAGCATCGAAGGGGCGGGAATATGAAAGATGCAGCCTCAGACGTCCCAGCTGATGGGAATGGCAAACTCGTCCTTTGGGGTCAGTCCATTGGCGCCGGTGTAGCCACAAATCTGGCAGCCGAGGCTTCGATGCCACGGGGTCTAAATTTCGACTCCATGATCCTCGAGACGCCTTTCACGTCCATCCGCGCCATGCTCGAGGTATTGTATCCACAGAAATGGCTCCCGTATAAATATCTGTGGCCGTTCCTGCGCAACCAACTTGATAGCTGGAAGAATCTGGGTCTGATATGGGAAAGACACTGCGCTGGCAAGACTCGGCCAAGGATTCTCATCCTCGAGGCGGCCAAGGATGAACTTGTACCGGCGGCATTAAGCCAGAAACTATACGACCGAGCTCAGGCGCTTGGAATACCTATTGAAAGAAAAGCTGTTCAGGGTGCATTTCACAACGATACCATGTTTCGGGCCGAGGGGCGAAGGCATGTTGCCGATTTCCTTGTGGGGCGAATTCACGGATATCATGGTACGGAGAAGTAGAAAGATGAGCAGTCAAACTATACTGTCCATTTGGCCACTGGCAATGAAATAGACGTAGATAGATACACCAACCTCGAGGGCCAGCATTTTGTGTGATGCGTTCTCACGGACTTTCTAGCATTTCTCACACGGGGACACATTGGCTCAAATCAAGATACCGACTTGAAAAAGTCATCAAATACTTGAAAAGTTGGGTATTTTGCTCACTCGATGCCTGGTAAATATAGTGGCAACATCGATGACTCACGATGAACGGGTAGATACAAGCATTGTTTTGGCCGTTGGGTTAATAGTCTACCTTTCTGGGATCAGGAGTGCCTGTAATCTGAAGCCCTGTAGCACCATGTGTGAGCAAATATATCAAAAGAAGATAGAAAATGGGTATTAACTTACGTCAAACGAAGCTCTGACTCTCTTCACACCGTCCTTCGCGGCCGACTTCAACGCCATGACGGCCAGAGCTTCCGGCCGGCCCGCCCAATGTAGATACTCGGATGCCACCCCCTTTCCCTCGGCCAAGGCCAGGGCCCTGAACCCGCACTCGTCGGTGGCGCAGTGGAAGCCGGCCAGACAGCCGCTCGGGACCGGCAGGTGCTCCTCCGAGCTGCGCATCACGTACCCGAGCTCCACGCAGTCGTCGTCCGTGTCCCCGTCGAACATGAACCGCAGGCCCGTGACGTACCGCGCCCCGAAGAAGTCGATCAACGACACCCGGACGCCCGCCACGCGGGCGCCCGCCGGGAACTGCACCTCGGCGCGGTGCACGACCCGCCGGATCTCGCCAAACACCATGGGCGCCTGCAGCTTGGCGGTGCGGCAGATCTTCCAGTCGGCCTCGAGGGCGGCGGCTACATTCCCACCGCCGCCGCCGGTCCAGCGCCAGTCGGGCCCGCCGCGCAGCTCGCTCGCCGCGCGCACGCGGTCCATGGCCTCGGCCAGGGGCCAGATGGTCGAGGTCCACAGGCGCAGGCGGTTGCGCTCGCCGAGGCAGACGCGGTTGTACTTGAGGCGCACCCGGTGCTGCCCGTACAGCCGGCGCCAGTCGGTGCCGCGCACGTCGGCCGCGGGCAGCAGGAACCCGTCGAAGAAGGCGCCCATCTCCCGGCCCGGCCAGAACCGCGACTGGAAGAAGGGCTGCGCCAGCGGCGTCGAGGCCAGCGCGCGCGACGCGAGGCGCGCCGACGCCGCCGACGCCGACCCCATGTAGCACAGCAGCATCTCCTTGAGCTCGAGCGGCAGCGCGGCGAACGGGTCCCTCGATCCCGGCCTGCCCACACCCGAGATCTCGCGGCCCGGCTCCCCTACCACGTCGCCGCTCCCCGCGCCCGCCGACGACGGGGCGACGATGCGGTTCTGCAGGACCAGCTTCTCGAGGTCCGGGACCCGGAACGGATTCGAAAAGGTGCTCGGGATGACCAGGTTGCTGTTGCGGCCGAGGAGCACAAAGTGCTCGCCCCGGGCCTGGTCGCGCATAGTGCCCATGTACAGGCCGCCGTAGTTGTGGCCCCAGTTGGGCAGCTCGCTGCCGCAGGGGACGGAGCAGAGGATGCGCCAGATGGTGGGGATGTCGACCTCGCGCGGCTTGACAGCCTGCTCCAGCACGGACCAGCACGCCTCGTGGAAGAGGAAGCCCCAGGCGTAGTCGAGCTGCTCGTGGGCCGGGACCTCTGGGCCGGGGGCCTTGATGTCGCGGATCCGCACGAGCTCCGGGGGCGGAGGCCGCAGCGGCGCGGGGCCGGGCTGCTGCTGCTGCTGCTGCTGCTGCTTGCCGCCCGAGACAGAGACGTCATCGTGGTCGTCCCAGCGCTGGTCCGCGCGCGCCGGCACGTAGTTGTCCTCGCGGTCGTGCCTGTGGAAGCCGACGCCGGACAGCCGCGGCGGCTCGTGCGAGTCCAGCGGGCCGACGGCGTAGACGGCCCGGTAGTATGGCGACCAGACGTTGTTGGGGTCGGCGCTGAAGTGCGGCGAGACGAAGCCGCAGAAACCGCAGGTTAGCTTGCTGATGGGCAGCAGCTGGGGGTTGACAGCCGCCGCCATTTGACTGGCGCCGCAGAATTTTTCCCTCTCTTTCCTCTAGCAAGGGAGAGGCGAGGCTGTCTGTCCCAAATCTCGACTCGAGTACTCTGTGCGCTCTTCTGCCCTATTCTCCTTGCCTGTCTGTCGGCTGGTACCTTTTCGAGCATGCAACTAAGAGCGGCATGTAGGATGGCACAGCTGTAGGGTAATCAGGTCATGTTGCCAAGTTGCCTGAGTTCGCCAAACCTGCACCGCCACCCTTTGGTTGCGGCGTTGCGTCTTTGTGCCGGTTTGTTGTGGGAAATGGCGGATGTGCAGTGAACGGGGTGCAATCCAATGCAGCGCCAGGCCAGTCGGTGCCTCGCGCAGGCCCCGAGATTTCCACTCCGTGGCGGCACTGGTGGGGATCGGCTCTGGTATGAGTGAATCGGGTCCACAAATGGGCATTTCTACCTACCGTGTACATATTATGTGATGCATCATATTTACTGTGTATTTCCATACCGACGACGATTTGGATGCCTACCTGGGAACACGCCGCAATTTACATCGTGACGATCTTTCCTGTTCCTTTCGGGAGCCTGTGTCGATTTCATCTCAACTATAACGAGTCAGTCATATGACTTTGAGAGAAGTTAGTCAGCCGGGACGAACTGGCGGCTCATCCGAGAGTGGCGTCATATATAGATGCTTTTGAGCTCATGCGGGTTGGTTGCTGCAAGACTGCGACACTTCAGGTTACAAGACCATGGCACTGGTATTGCTATATACACAGCCGCCTATTGGTGTGAGCTGTCAAAGCAAGCATCTTGGCATCATCCGATGTCATTCGATACAAGACTTCCCTTGAAGCGATGAACCAATTCCCCCCCTGGTCCGGTATAGATGAAGACATGATTATATTAACAGTTTTGGAAAGACTCTTTACTAAGCATTGCTCGGGATTCGTGAGAAGACTAAAGACCTGTAGATAGATTTTGACACAAGGAACGCTTAAAAGTAAATACTGTATGATTTTAGTCGCCAATGGACTAAACAATAACCCAAGTCCCTCGAAATTGAAATGATTGTAGCACATGTGCTTTCGGGATGCAACTATACAGACGTGTCCACAGAAAGAACCTCTATAGTTGTAATGACAAGGCAATGGTCAGGTTTCTCCCTCCACTCGTCCCCGGATCAAATTCCATGACGTTCAACTTCAGCCATGTGCTTCGTCTCATTATAGTATGAGCGCTTTCAAATGGGTATATGCAACAATATCGCAACCATGAAATAATATACGCACGTCTAGAAGTGTTCCTTCCAGAATCGGAATTGGACCTCCCGTACTGTTGCAGCCTTGGCTGCCTTTTGAATGTCGCGTGCTAGAACACAAAGTTAGTGCTGGTCATATAAACTATAGAAAGAGGATTACTCACCTGCTGCAGAGGGACCACAGAAGTAGACACCGACAGTGTTCTGCATGCTACCCTCCAAGCCACTGATGTAGGTGCGGTCCATGATACCATCACGCATAGTCTCAAACAGTCGTCGGAAGTCAGGTCGACCAAATTGGGTGCGGGCCTTGAGCTCGGTCAATGGGTCGACTTCGGCACCCACCGAGTTGAGCACAATGTTCTGAGTCGTGTCCATGTCCAGCTTTTGCGTCAGATACGTGTGAATCTTGAGGAACTCAACACCATTGCTGCCGGGGATGCGGGCAGCCTCGCTACTCTGTTGCTCAAGAGACGACAGCAGGGTCTGGAACCACTCAAAGGAGCCCGTGTCCTTACATACCCAGATGAACTCGACACGGCGAAGACGGGCTGGGGGATTGGGGCTGTTGCGAAGATGCCAAATGTTCTTCAAGATGGCTGCCCAGGGGGTTACACCAATACCGGTACCAATGAGCACGGCAATCTCGTTGTCGAACACATCTTCAGCTGGCGCACCGTAGGGACCATCGATTCGCAGAAGAGGCATCTGTTGGCCGTTTTGAAGGGCGACCTCGTACATTCCCATGGGGTCGACACCGTCGTACAGCTTGCTCTGAGCGGAACCAGCACCAACGGCATCACCCAAAGCCCTCGTGAAGTCTCCGACCTGTCGAACGTGGACGGACACGTATGGATCATAGGGACAAGATGTAATGGTGAAGGGATGCCACTGGTAGCTGGAAACAGACGGGACTTGCAGGAAAAGCCACTGTCCGGCCTTGTACTTGAAAGACGGCTTGTTGAACTGAAGCTCGACAACATCGTAGGGGTGGCGGACAACTCGGGTGATCTGGGTCGTACGCTTTGCGCGGATCTCACGGTACAGGCGCTCGATCAGGTAGAAACCACCGGCCCAAAGCTCCCATCTCCAGCCCAGGTATCCGATACAGTGGTTCCAGTAGTTGTCGCCGTCGAACGGAGAAAAGGGTAGAGCGGTGTCGCGGACGAAGCAACCAGTGGTGTGGGTGTACAGACCAAGGAAGAATGGGATAAACAGGTGGTGAGTGTACCAAAAGGTCTCAAAAGACTGCTGGCGAATTCTGTTGTGGGCAGTCGTGTACATGAGCAGCATGCAGAGAAGCATGACGTGTCCCGTGATGCCACCTGCCTGGGTGTAGTGAATCTGGATTGCCGTTACAGGACGGATCTGCGTCTTCTCGACGTTGAAGAAGCTAGCAGCTGTTAGCTCATGCAAGATGATAGTGTTATACTCCAGACTTACTTGATGTAATGACTCGAGGTGTGGATGATGGTAAACATCAACATGGCGTAGGCGACCTGTCGGTGAAACCAAAGGTTCTCATCAAGAGGCAGAAACTTGAGCTTCGGACGAACCCATCGCATGATGGTACGGCAGACGGGAAGCAGAATGATCATTCCATCGACTGAGAGGACCAGACCAGCTCCACGGGATAGCCATACTGAATACTGGAGGGTATTCAAACCAGCCAACCTGATATCAGCTGCTTGCTTGTACCTGTATTGGGTGTTTAGCATTTATAACTCCAGTCAGTCCCACGATGCTCAAAACCTACCATCCATAGGCAAAGAGCCCCCAGTGAAATGTCCAGAAGAGAAAGTGGAAGATCAACTTTGAAGCAGTGAACTGCTTCTTGATCAGCGTCCCCAAGGGAATGCCTCCGCTCATTTTGCCGGTTGATTATCCCTCCTCTTATTCCAAATCCAAGATAGAAATCCAATTGAATGTCGACCTGCGACAGTGCAGACGTAAAAGTCTCGTATACACCTGAGCACTCAAGCCGGGATGAGTGAGAAGTCGATGAAGGCGATTCGTCGGACCAATTGTTCAACCTATTCCGTCTGTCTCTTGCTTCCTCTACGACTGAACCTCCGGGTGTAAGACAATTAAAAGTGTACAGTTGAAAGCGCAGAAGGCGAAAAGGAAGCGACAGTAAAGAGCGATCTGAGCCAGCAGTTGAAGAAAGGAATGATGAGTAGAAGAAAAGAAGGCAAGGGTCTTCTACGTCCTTGGCGCCGAGCGAGGGAGTAAGGAGGAGAGGAGAGAGAGAAGAAAAAGCAGAGATCTTAGTAGATGCGGGCGGTGGGTATTAAGGCAGTGTTCAAGAAACACGGCTCGGCTGGGCTGGGCTGGGCCTGGGGGTGTGGGTGAAGGCTCGTCACAGCACAGGAGGAGCTGTCAGTCGCCGCAGCGGTGGATTTCAGATCCGGGCACACGAGGAACCGTCCCTTGTGGGCAGAGAAATGGAGTCGATTGTTCGGATGTCAGCGGTCCATGAAACCTCCTAACCAGTCATTGCCAATGCCGGTCAAGTGTTTTGCTCATCAAGGGGTGTCGATAGATGGGGCTGGCTCCAGATCGGACAGTTTACTGTGTACAACAAGTGAGAACGGGCCGCCTGTCGATTACGGGCGGCGGATTACTCTGGGTCTCTAACCACCCTTGAGATATCTGAGCTTAAAAGATGCAGTAGCAGGAGGAGCGATGAGGCTGAAGTGGATGTGGACGACCAAGATACAGCTCGGGGGTCGTCGATGGACGGGACCAAGGCAGTAGGTCGGCCGGTAGGTGGTAGTATGTGCGCCGACCTTGGAGGGCACTCAACGGCTGCAGGGAAGTGGGCACACCAGTCTCGTAGATCAGACGTCAAAGTGGTTTCGCCCTGGGCTTGGTGCGGTATCAGACCAGACCAAATCGACGTCCTTCAGATGGCAGCGCTGGGAGAGCCTGAGGCTGGACGGAGGGGTTGAGACGAGAAATGTTTTGGGGGGGCCGCCTGAGCAAGGGTGTCCTCGAGCCTCTTCTGGTGTTTCGGCAGGGGTTTGCCGAGTTGGGTGCTCCCAAGTGCTGCAGAATTGAGCCGGACAGGGAGAGAGAAAGTGCCAAAAAAGAAAAATCTGGGACTGAACCAGAGATTCGGGATGGGAACACGTTTTTCTATTATGTAGGTAGACGCAAGCCATCGTCGACTTGGGCGGCAAAGAGATGGCAGCGATGGCTGGCAATGGCGATTGATAGGTGATTGTATACCATGATGGCGGCCGATGGATTATTTTAGGGCCTCGCTAGGACGTGACCAGCCTGGGGCAACAACGTCCCGGCGGCTGCTGGCCGTCACGGATTCGCTGCAGTAGCCGGTGGAGCACCACGAGCAGCCAATGGTTGTGTCGCCTTTTCGTATAGTTAACCCCTGCGACGTGGGTGACACGGGGCACTTAGTGGGCGGGTGGAGTGCCTTCCCGCTGGAGAACTAGGTATATACTACAGAGTTACCAATGCTACCATGTGAATATACGTGGGTACGAATACATATACGCATCAGAATTCGAGAATCTCTATTGGCGGTAACACATATCTCTATACCTGGCAGCTTGGCCCTTCCCTCCATCACATAGCGTCTAAAGAATCGGTGATATGGAGAACAAACTCGGTTTTATCAGATGAATTCGAAAATAGAGAATGATATCAACGTCACGACGCTGCCCCGTAAATACATCACAGACAACTCATACACATCAGCTGACATTCAATTGTACGATGTTCAGATCAACACATCAGTCCTATCGACAGATACTTACTTACAACCTTTGGTCATATCGACACAATGTACTGGAAGGGACGGGTTTGTTTTGGCAGACCAGGAGATCCATGATTTGCATTCACCCTGCGTTAGACCTGCATGCTCGTGATCGCCCCTTACCGCATTCTGTACGAGTTACTGCCTATCAACAACGACGCCCAGAATGGCCAAAACCATACTCGTCATGTGTACTTCATACAACCTGACATCTATGATCCCAGAGGATTGGCTGATGCTGATGGGCGTCGTATATCTTATGTTGGATTTATACGTTGACGAATCAAAGCGGATCGATATTCGTTCACTGGAACGGATTAGTTCGGCACAAAACCACGTTCTAAACATTCCTCTAGGACATGTAGATGTGTATCATTAAAACCGACAGATATGAGAACCCCAGGTCCAATCATGCAGAGGTGACAGTGGTGTCTGATGTGTTTAGAACCCATGTCGGACATAAAGTCCGAGTATGCCGAGCGCAACGGGGGATGGCCAAGCTTTTGTAGAAGGGCAGGGTGGGCCGATACCATCCTCCACGAGCCCTCGGGAACAGACGACATCGTTCGAGGTTTGAGAACGAGAAAAATCGTACGTTTTTGTGTCTTCCATCAGGCCATTTCTCTGCAGGTTGTTGGTTTTCTCTGCTGTCATTCGACAAGAGCATTTCTATACCCATTAACTCTAATGCCAACCTTAATTTCTCCAGATTCTTGACGGCTTGGCATCGAATTGAACAATCTATAAGAACTTTGAGCCCTCCCTCCACTCTCTGCGCCGACAATCAGTCTCTGCTTTACTTTCTGATGAATACTTCTCTGCCGCCAAGCGTAAGTGACGTTCACGACCCCTCATGCGTCGGAGACGCCCCTGCAACACTCCTGGGAGGGCGTGAGCCAAGTCAACACAGTGTATATAGCACTCACGAATTCGAGCATATACACGGCGGAATTGCCTAGGGACTGCAACATTCGAAGAGCTCGGCAACCACTGTCACCGCCAGAGGAGGATCTTACCCGTGGTCAAACCTGCCAGCTTCTCGGAATCCCGTCATGTCAAACCCTTAAGGTGAGTTCAGACATGTCTCGTGCGCCCGCATACGACGTCGGATGGCGGCTGGGTTCGAAGGAGATGCGTGCGGGGACCGTCTGAGAAACATCCTCCACAAGCGACGACACGATCGAGCCAAAGCTTCGGCTGTGCAGCGGCAACGACACTTGGGGAAAAGATCCTCTTTCTGACCGTCGAGAAACCGGATTCGATGCAATCTTGATAAACTGCTGCGCTTTGCCATTGGTGCCCTGTGAGACTGTAAATACTGTTTTCTTCGCATTGCGAGGTGAAAGATCTCCTGTGCATGGGTTCTGATACAATACTGAGACCTGCAACTGCTGCAACGCTACGTGCGTACATATGGAACACGGGCCCATTTACATTACCCTCCCATTATACTATTACCCACTTATAGCCATAAATGGCCGGAGATCGATTAAGGTTTCAAGCTAAGCTTTTTCTCCCACGCTTTCTCTTATTGCGCTGTGGATCTCTTTGAATGTCCATGTCCTTGGTAACCATGACTTGTGTCCAACGTCCTTCTTTCTGCGGGATTCTTGACGAGTTCATGGTTGAAATTCAGTCCTCAAGATTCTGCACATCGAGATGCTACTCTCATTGCTATGGCGTTGCCAGAAATCATTTCTTATTGTATAAATCAGCCTGGGCCAGACAGCTCGGCGACATATTGAATCACTTACTCAACGCCTGCGAACTCGATATTGCCTACCTACCTCTCCTCAAGAACGGTCAAATCGCACGAAAGTTACCGACCGCTGCACGCCAGTACCAATCACCCATGAGAATCTACAGTGACCTGGTCTCAAGACTAAAACACTATGGCATCTGCATGAATCGCTGCCGGACGACAAGCGAGGTATATGGCATGGTAAGTAGCTCTGGCCAACAGGGCTTGTTCAACTACCTTCAATATCCTTCCCATCTCATCGTACCTCTGGCAGCTCCTAGGCATTGGTGTCCGTTGGGCAGACTCACAGCCTTGAGGGCCGACCAAATGATCCAGAGGCATGCCACTTACAATCGACCCACTTGGGCCAGCATAAGGTGGGCTTGATTATCTCGAAGCGGAAATTCATAAAGTAGAAAGACGTTCCCGTCTTACCATCGTTACCAGATCCAACATAACTCGTATGCCTTTTCTTACCTGGCACTTATGGTACCTGGCGTGGTTTGCATGTCTGCTTGTTCGATTTGGAGGCGATTGCAGCTGAACATGTCTAGACTTTGGTGACTGCCCAACCACCCAAGGAATATACCAAAGTGACATAGCCAGCAGCTCGGCACAGCTCGAATGATTGTACAAATAGATACAATCTCCTCATGCTCATTTGCAATTTAGTAAGCACTGTATCGGGACTTGCTCTTTGGATGAGTCCAATCTGTGTGATCCCGCGTCATCCGCAGGGGATTGCGGTTGTAATCACGGCCGTGGAAAATGTGCGTGAATCCTGCTTCATTACAGCGCTTCTCTTTTCAGATATTTGAGGAGTGAGAAATAAAAGCAAGGCCCACAACCCCTTAAGTCATTCCAGGATTGGGCAGCGGTGGGCTCAGTCGTAATTTCGTGGTAAAGGAAGTGGTGTAAGACTTTCACATTGCCTATGTATTGTGCAGCGGATTGAGAAAGTCGGAATCGTGAATGGCCGCGTGAAAGCTGCGAGAAACAATAAAAAAGGGGCATGCTTTTGAACAGTTGCATCACAGCCCGGGTCTGGATTGACTGAGAGAAAGACAGAGAGCCTTTTATTCACATTGGACCAAGCGTTTTGGGTCGGGTGCAAGTTGAACTGATTCAGGTCAATTCCATCCAGGCATTGATCGGTAAAACGCCGGGCCGTTGACATAAATGCAGCAGCCTGCAGCAGCGGGCAGCCGCCAAGAGCGCAAGCGGTGCTCGGCGCTACCTGACATCAGCGTGGGCTGCGTGGCCCGCACAGCCTCAAAGAGTACCGACCGTACCTTGCCTCATCAATTGCCTTGCCTCATTACATTACTCAATGCCGCTACTTGTAGCCAACACCAGTCCTGAACTCAACACATTGGGCGCAGGCAACCCTATAACGCAGAAACTGACGCAGCGGGCGGCATTTTTCGTGGCGAGCCCATTGATCACAACTCTTCTCGACCGACTGCTCTATTAGTTGGCGATATTCTTACAGCTTGTACAGCGTCTCGTCTCTCGCTACCGTACCTAAACCTACCTACTGCACTCCGACCAACCCCGCCAAACGTAGTGCGCACGTATCGCATTCATAAAGCCGCCCTCTCCTTTGGAACTGGCATTCCATCTTTCCGCCAGACATCACCGGCCATGGTGAGAAACAGTGCCTCCTATACGTCGCAAGACTGTTTGCTAACCGCTACTGCTAACTACAGGG
This sequence comes from Pestalotiopsis sp. JCM 9685, assembly GCA_001599175.1. Lineage (NCBI taxonomy): Eukaryota > Fungi > Ascomycota > Sordariomycetes > Amphisphaeriales > Sporocadaceae > Pestalotiopsis > Pestalotiopsis sp. JCM 9685. The sequence continues at coordinate 4,119,094 of BCGF01000002.1, forward strand.
TATCAGCAGGAGACCCAAGAAGGATGCCGGCCAGGCTGCCGGCGGCGCGCAATCCGGCGGCGGCGCAAAGCCCAAGAAGGCCACATTCGAAACCACCAAGAAGAAGGAGATCGGTGTCTCTGACCTGACCCTCCTGAGCAAAGTATCAAACGAAGCCATCAACGAAAACCTTAAGAAGCGATTCGAGGGCAGGGAGATTTACACATACATCGGCCATGTCTTGGTCTCGGTCAACCCCTTTCGGGATCTGGGCATATACACCGAACAGGTGCTCGAGTCCTACAAGGGCAAGAACCGTCTCGAGATGCCTCCCCACGTCTTCGCCATCGCCGAGTCCTCCTACTACAACATGAAGGCATACAAGGAGAACCAGTGTGTCATCATCTCCGGCGAGTCGGGAGCCGGCAAGACCGAGGCTGCGAAGCGCATCATGCAATACATTGCCAACGTATCAGGAGGAGAGAGCGCCGAGATTCAACACATCAAGGACATGGTGCTGGCTACCAACCCTTTGCTAGAGTCATTCGGTAACGCCAAGACGCTGAGGAATAACAACTCGTCGCGCTTTGGTAAATACCTCCAGATCCATTTCAACACCAATGGCGAGCCCGTCGGAGCAGATATCACCAACTATCTGTTAGAAAAGTCGAGAGTTGTCGGACAAATCACCAACGAGCGAAACTTTCACATCTTTTACCAGTTCGCCAAGGGCGCATCGGAGAACTACAGACAAATGTTTGGCATACAGCAACCTCAGACGTATGCGTACCTCAGCCGGTCCAAGTGTTTTGACGTGGACGGGATCGACGACCTGGCAGAGTTCCGCGATACCCTAGAAGCCATGAAAATCATTGGTCTGTCGCAAGGGGAGCAAGATGAAGTGTTCCGTATGCTGGCAGCAATCCTCTGGACGGGAAACATCACCTTTATCGAGGGTGACGACAGTTTTGCCCAGGTGGCTGATCAGTCCGTTGTCGACTTTCTGGCGTATCTTTTGGAAGCTTCTCCGGAACAGGTTGTCAAGGCCATTACTATCCGTGTCCTTACGCCCAGGAGTGGAGAAGTCATTGAATCGCCAGCCAACCCTGCCCAGGCCAACGCAACAAGGGATGCCCTGGCCATGGCCATATACAACAACCTGTTTGACTGGATTGTGCAAAGGATCAACCAATCGCTGAAGGCAAAACAAGCGGTGCCGAACAACATTGGCATTCTCGATATCTATGGTTTCGAGATCTTTGAGAAGAACAGTTTCGAACAGCTTTGCATCAACTATGTCAACGAGAAGCTGCAGCAGATTTTCATTCAGCTCACCCTAAAGGCAGAGCAGGACGAGTACGCTCGTGAACAAATCCAGTGGACGCCCATCAAGTACTTTGACAACAAGGTTGTGTGCGAGCTGATTGAGCAGGTCCGGCCTGTTGGTATTTTCTCGGCATTGAAAGACGCCACCAAGACGGCTCACGCAGATCCCAGCGCATGTGACAGAACCTTCATGCAGAGTATCAGTGGTATGAGCCACCAGCATCTCACTCCACGACAAGGCAGCTTCATCATCAAGCACTATGCCGGTGATGTGAGCTACAGCGTGGAGGGTATCACGGACAAGAACAAGGATCAGCTCCTCAAGGGTGTCCAGGCTTTGTTCCAGCAGAGCCAGAATCGATTCGTTCACACCATCTTCCCCAAGCAAGTCGATACGGACAACAGGAAGCAGCCGCCCACTGCGGGTGATCGTATCAAGGCCTCTGCAAACGCCTTGGTCGAGACATTGATGAAGTGCCAGCCTTCCTACATTCGAACCATCAAGCCAAACGAGAACAAGTCGCCCACCGAGTACAATGTGCCCAACGTTCTTCACCAGATCAAGTACCTTGGTCTGCAAGAAAACGTCAGGATCCGAAGAGCCGGTTTTGCCTACCGACAGTCTTTCGAGAAGTTTGTGGAGCGCTTCTTCTTGCTGTCCCCTGAGACGTCATATGCCGGCGAGTATACATGGAATGGTACGGAGGAACAAGCAGTGAAGCAGATTTTGAAGGACACGAGCATTCCCAAGGAAGAATGGCAGCTCGGTGTGACAAAAGCCTTCATCAAGTCTCCCGAAACACTGTTTGCGCTCGAGACCATGCGAGATCGATACTGGCATAACATGGCTACCCGCATCCAGAGGATGTGGAGAGCCTACCTGGCCTATCGTGCAGAGTCAGCGACGCGCATTCAGCGCTTCTTCCGCAAGAAGCGAACGGGCGCCGAGTACCTCGAGCTTCGTGACCAGGGCCACAAGGTGCTACAAGGACGCAAGGAACGACGGAGGATGAGTTTGCTCGGCTCTCGACGCTTCTTGGGTGACTATCTGGGCGTCAACGCTTCTGTTGGGCCTGGCTCCCACATCCGCAGCGCGGTGCAATTGTCCAGCAACGAGAAGGCATTGTTCACCTGCCGTGGCGAGGTCCTCGAGTCCAAGTTTGGTCGATCGAGTAAACCGAGCCCTCGCATCTTCATTGTTACCAACAGCAAGTTCTACATTGTTGCCCAGGTGCTCGTTAATGGCACTGTTCAAATTTCGGTGGAACGCGCGGTGCCTCTCGGAGCTATCAAGTTTATCAGCACTTCGACCGCCCGAGACGATTGGTTCTCCTTGGGTGTCGGCTCTCCACAAGAGGCTGACCCTCTACTGAACTGTCTTCTGAAGACGGAACTCTTCACGCAGATGCAGCGCGGCATGCCTGGCGGTTTCCAGCTGAAGATTGGTGATGCCATCGAGTACGCCAAGAAGCCTGGAAAGATGCAGCTCATCAAGGTTGCTAAAGATGCGCCTACTGCTGTCGACTTTTACAAGAGTAGTACTGTCCACACGCAACCCGGAGAGTCGCCGGCTTCGACATCAAAGCCCACGCCCAAGGGCAAACCTGTGCCTCCACGGCCGATCACCCGTGGCAAGCTCATCAAACCTGGTGGCCCAGGTGGAAGGCCATCGCGTGCGGGCAACAGCAGGCCCGCGGCCTCCAATGCGAAGCGAGGCCCAGCATCTCTACAAGCTCAAACTCCCCGCCCTGTCCCGGTCCCGACCCCGGCGGCGGTTCTCCCAAGTCATACGCGCAACCAGAGCTCCACATCCTCTGCGCGTCTGCCGCCTCCTCCCCCACCAGCGGCACCACCCAGAGCTGCCAAGCCGTCAGCCAAGGTGTTGTATGACTTTGCGGGACAGAGAGAGAATGAGCTCAGCATCAAGGCCGGCGATATCGTCGAGATTGTGCAGAAAGAAAACAATGGTATGTATACAAATGCTTGCCCGCCTGACATGAATCCTTTGATTTCAACATGCTAACTATCAACAGGCTGGTGGTTGGCCAAGAACGCTCAGGGCCAAGCATGGATTCCGGCTGCGTACGTCGAGGAGGTCAAGGCACCTGCTCCGGCACCCGCTCCACGATTGCCGCCGCCTCCTCCGTCGCAAAACGGTGCCGCGGCAAAGGGCAAGCCCACGCCGCCTGCGCCTCCGGCAAAACGTCCGGTCGCGAACAAGAAGCCGGCCGCCTTGCAATCTCGGGATTCTGGCATTGCCAATGGATCCGACAGCAGCCGAAGCAACACTCCGACGCCACAAGCACCCCTGGCTGGTGCTTTAGCCAACGCATTGAAGGCTCGCCAGACAGCCATGCAGAGCAAGCAGGACGATGACGACTGGTAGATGTCGGAGGAAGACTGCACATATCAAATTTCTTCGTTTTTCCGTGGAAGGCCCTTTTATAGAGATCGAGACTTTGGCCCTACCAAAAAGCGGGTTCGGGGCGGAAGTTGGTCACTTTTCATCTTCAGCGGAGTTTCGGTTGTTCGTTGAATGATGCACATTCACAACGACAGGCGGAGCTCTACATTTGGATTGCGCTTCTCACAGCTGCATTCAAGACACCGATTTGTAGATATGTCAAATAGACAAGAATCATTTTAGCAGCATTGTCAAGCAATTGATTTTATTCTAAAATTTCCGACTACGAGTCATCGTCTTCGTCCCTTGCTTTGAATTTTCGACGTCTAATGAGTTCGCCGAGAGGCACGTCGTCCTCCTCTTCGTCTTCGTATACCATGTCTTCGTCCCCAGGCTCGTCAAATTCGGCGTCCTCGTCGACACCAAAATCGCCGAGGTGCTCCCCCTCGGCGTTGACCCAGCCCTGCTTACCCTCGTCGACGATGATTCCACCTCTGGGAGCGTAGGCCTCTTCCACAAAGTCGTAGCCCTCGTCTCCGCCATCGAGCTCCTCGAGCTCCCCGAGTACCCTGCCCTCCCACCTCTGCAGGTCGCGCTGCTGCCTCTGCCGGAACGCCTCCCGCTGGTCCTCGGGCCGGGCCCAGCGCTCCTCGCTCTCGAACCGCCGGCGCTCCTCCTGCATGTCCGACCGGCGCTGCCGCCAGACCTTGGCGTGCCGCGCCTTGGCCGGGTCCGCCGGCGGCCACATGTCCTCGGCGTCGTTGAGCCCGTTCTCCTCGTACTCCCACCCGGCGCCGCGCATCGCGCCGTCCCGGTTGCCCGCGACGACCGGGTGCCCCGCCAGCGGGAAGAACCACAGCAGAAAGTTGCGCGTCCCCATGCCCTCGCACAGGTTGGCCCAGAAGCCAACGTCGTAGGGGAACTCGACGGCGTCGACGGGGCCGTCCTCGGGCCGCCGCGCGTCGGAGAAGAAGGCGTCCTCGCCCGAGCCCGACCGGCCGCGCCGCTCGAGCACGGCCTCGTGCCGCTCGATCTCCCAGCCCTCGATCATGGTGGTGTTGAAGAGCCAGCCCCTGAGCGTGGTGGCGAGCAGGATGCCGAGGGCGAAGCTGGCGGCGGCGCAGCCGAACGCGAACACGGTCAGCCAGACGAGCTGCGCGGCCGAAGGGCCCAGGTACGCCGGCAGCAGGCGGTTGTCCCAGAGGGCGCGGAAGCGCGCCCACAGCAGCCCGCCCAGGTACCACAGCGACAGGTTGGCGTAGGTCAGGAACCGCAAAAAGTGCGGGAACGTCTGCAGCCCGACGCAGTTGGACGTCCACGGGCAGTGGTGGTCCATCCGCGGCACGCAGCGCGCGCACGTCTTGCAGTGGTGCGCCCGCGGCGGCTTTGGCCGGCGGCACTTTTTGCACCACCGCTTGCCGCCGTTATGGTTCCGGGCCTTTCCGGGCGCCGATGGCTGTTGTGGCGAGCCCTCTTCCTCCTCTCCCTCCCCGGCGCCGCTCTTGTCCTTGCCCGCGCCGCTCTTCTCCGGGGGAAACGTGTACCGTCCGGGGTCCACGGTGCAGGCCTGGTAGTACGTCCACCAGAGGCACGCGATCAGGATGTTGAAGAGCCAGTTCTGGAATCTGGTCGGCGGGCCGGGGGCGAGGTCGGGCGAGACGGCGAAGAGGAGCTGCGAGCCGTAGCCCAGGAAGGCGATCAGGAGGCACACGGCGGGGACGGCGAGCTTCTGCACCGCCGATGGCGCGGAGGCGCCGACTAGGAATGCCATGGGTTTGATTGAGCCATGAGCTGTAGAAGAGAAGGGGAAAGAGATATGCTTGAAGTTCTGCGACTCCTAAGACGTCTCTGGACAGGTCTCGCCTGGGTTGTTGAATACGAAGTCAGCTCCAGCTCCGGGGGGACGCGGCACGCGACGGCCTGAATTAGCCCCACTATTGTGAAGCACTGCACTACCAGCCGTAGACGGATGCATTATCGTATGGACATAAAAACAACATGGCCAAGAAAGACTAACAGGGTAAATAGATATTATCACCGATCTTTCCACAAGAGAGTGTACCTGAGGTGCTGGAGACCTGTTGATATTGCTCTTCCCAACTGATGATCCAGCTGTCTCGAGTATGCTTTCGAGTTGCTTGCAAGTCGTAGCTTGTAAGGCTGTACCCGTACTCGTCGATGCATCGTAGATGCTCGCCTATTCGTCACATCAGTTTTCAGCTGGAGATTGTCCTTTTTAAACTCCTCGCAGAATTATTGGCGGAGGTGAGGGGCACTCTGGACCCAAGATTTGCAAATTTTACCGTGGGATCCTGACATTTCACTGTTCCAAACCCGCCCAACTGTTTCACGCTCTTCTTTCAACCTGAATAATTTTCTTACATTTAGTTGGCCTCTCAACGGAAGTATCAGTGACCCAAATCATATCAACGAAACAATCGACACGGCGCCACATTTCATCTTGGGATCCATACTTACAATGGCAGATAGCCCTCTCTCGATTGTTGCCAGCGTCACTGGCATTCTTACCTTCTTTGCGGCCATAGTCGGATTTGTATACGTTCGCTACAAAGTCTTGGACAATGCAAGCCAGGAAATTATGTCAACAAGGGAATCTGTGGTGGCTTTCCTCAGGGACACCGCGTCATTCCAGCAGACGATGCTACAGCCGAACATTACGAAAAGTTCCAGCCCTGATCTAAAGGGACGCATCTTGGTAGAGGTATATATCGCCGAGCTCCAGATCATACGTCTGTACAGAGAGACTGGCTTCTTCGAGGAGTTAGTGCATATAATAGGCAGTGCCGTCATCGAAAGGTGGCACGAGGGTTTTGCGAAAGCTTCTTCTTGGCCGCGCCGGAATGACATTGCCGATGCGCTGGGTTATAGGCATGGTACTCCTGAAATGTTTCGTCATAGCACTTTACATGACCTGATCAAGGAAGCAAGGGACGCTTTTGCGCTGGACAGATACCTAGTGGGTGAAAAACACAAAGGTTTCAAAGGTCGTCTCGTGGGCAAATCACCGGAGCTGGCTCTTGCATTCTCAGGTTTGAGCCTTCTGTTGAATTTTGGCGCAACCCCAAAAGTTCTGCAGTGGTATATCATCCGAAAGAGAGTCTTGGAAAAGGTCCAAGTCAGAGAGAATCTTCGGTCTCGACTATTATTTTATGAAGTGATCACCACCAACTTGTAAGTTTGCTTCTTCCACTTAGTCTTGAGGCGGGAGTATACCTTACTGACAATATCAGAGTTGCCCAGCAATTGCTGGCTGAAAACGCCACTCTGAAATCCGATCTTGATGAACTCAGAGCTCTTACGTTACAACTACACAACCGTGTACATGATAATCGATACGAGAGCAACAGTGGCGGCGATCCGGTAAACTATGGCATAGATGAGGTGGCGGCAGCGGAAGTTCTCAAACCCCTGGATGAGCCGGAAACAGCTGCAGAATAGTCTTGGGTCTGTAAACTTGTAAGTAAAACAACCGCCTCTTCTTTAAATATAATCTTAAAGTGCTTAGTATGATCGTTTCGGCTGTTTTCGCATGGCAGATGGCATAGCGAAGGCATAGCGATTGCATGTCTGGAGGGTTAGACATTAAGCACTGAAGTCTTGTAGGAGCTGGGAGACAATAATACTATACTTCCCCAAGCCCGAGAGGGACTGCTGAATACGCAGCTAAGTTCCAGCTTCAGAAGAACGGCGCGTGGAGGGACTGGCACCAATGTTGGCACTTAGGTGCTCTATACCACCGTTCCGCGCGATAATATGTGCGCGTTGTATTTCAAATTCTGTCTACAAAGTTCCTCTTACTGAATTCTTTTTATCAAACGATGTCACTTCAATTGAATTTTCCAGACTGTGGATCCAAATTGCATGTGGTCTCTTGTGATCTGAAGCTTGGTAGAAATATCACAAAACACATTCTTGACAATCGAGAAAACTCATAGCTGGACTAAGAATTGAATTATGACTGTGCTGGAAACGAATTACAGGTTTTTGACCTTCTAGGTCAAAATTTGATATAAGGCCCTACACTATAGGTTTCGTATCTTCCACAAAGGAGCGCTATAGTCTGTCCATTGAATGTCTCACGTGGTCGGTGGCTTTGTCGAGTCCCGAGTCGAAAACTTTTGGGGCCTTTTCAAGTCTCCGGAAATCAATGACCTGATAGTCACGCACCTTTAAATAGGCAAATATAAGAACGAATAACAACATGACCTTAGCATCACGGTAAATTATGTGCTTAAACGTCACAAAACTTACTGCCGCCATATTCGTTTCCCAAGAGGGCTTCACCAGCTACTTCAATTTGGATGTTCCTGTACATGTGTGACGCCCCGTGGAAGTGTCCGTCCCAGTCCTTGCTGATTGCATCCCCAGCCTGCGCTTTGCCGCGAACTATAATGTTTGAGTATTCGTGGCCGGAGATCGAACGCTTTTGTGGATCTTGGCTCCTGTCTTTCGTCTTTTCTGTGTTGACCCTCTCCAGGTGGCAAGACTGATTGTCACTGGCCAAGAGTCTCTTGTTGCCCGAGCATGCATCTTGGCCCAGAGACGGTGGGAATAGCTTTTCGAGGTTGTCGATCAAGATACCAATACGAGAAATGAGTTGTTCGAACTCTGTTTTCGAGTGCAAAGCCCATGCCGTAAGCTTGAACAAATTGCTGGATTTCTGTCTTTTGTCTGCCGTCTCCTTCACAAAGCTTTCGAGCCCAACACCATCGAGGGGTCTTTCAGTTGCTGTTAGATCCGCGGATCTGGCATCAACATCCACTTTCATATTATGCTTTTTAGATATTTTTTGCGCATCCAAGAACAATGCTAGTATTTGGAGTAGAATTGTTCTCGCCATTTGCATGCTCTCGGAGGATTCGTCGAGTATGGTAGATATCGGTTCTTCGTCGATGTGTATAGCTTCTCCCCATCGCAGTAAGCGCAGCCTTTCACAAGCTAGGACAATGATGTCGACTTGGTAATCCCTTCCGAAGTGGCGTCCGAGCTGAACATACTTGAAGCAATCGACGCAAGCAGAGAATGCGGAAGCAATGCCGACAGCGCCGGCGATAACGCTGAAAGGATCCGACATTCTTCTGGTGAAATGACCAGTATAGTAATGTTGACAAATATGTGCTGATGTGAGGGATAGGTACACAAGATAATAGCTGTTTCTTCCAGGTGTATGTGATAAGGCCATATTTGTAGGACAAAGCTTCTCCTGGGCAGACACTCTTACCTGCAAAAGGGGGGGCGCAGGGGATCAAACACATCGCCACTCTAAGTCTACTGCTCCCAGTGGCGGAGCGTTCTGGGACTTCCCGGCTGTATGACATCGGCAATGCACGTAATATAGAGCGACACTCCAGGGAAGATGGATGGACTGATGACACTTTCCCTTAACATCAGGATGCATTAGGCTGCTGTAAGAACTGTCAACCTGATCTAAAGTATAAGCGGGAGTATACAAGTCAGTGTTATTCTTCTATTTCCTTCGATATACAATCTAGATCCACCCTGAAGCTTTGTCTTTACAATATGCATATCGGCATCAGGGTCACACATTGCTAAGGTAGAGCCGTGTTTCTTCTGTTTTCCTGCTTCTTTCCTGCCATCGAATCAAAAATAGACGACATGCCATAGCTGTTGCCACAAAACGCAATTCCTTCACGTCCCACATGGGTGTCGTTGTAACTGTTTGGCCTGCCAAGTGGCTTTCCATCCCAGTCAGCAGCAAATGCATCCCCCATGCTCGCAGCGCCATCAATTTCAGAACTTAGATATCGATGGCCAGAGGCGGGAGCATTGTCTTCGGTAAATGCAGGCTCGCGGTCGCTCGCAACGTCTCCCAGCGATTGGCGATCCCCATCATCGAGTACAGAATTGTCTGATGAGTCGATCTTCTCGGCTTGTGTGGCAAAATTGGCGAGCGCAGAGAGCAAGTGGTAGATCTTCTCGGGCCGTGCGGCAATACCGGCGAATGTTGAGAGCAAATTGTAGATTTTCTCGGGCCGCGTGGCAATACCGGCGAGTGTTGAGAGCAAATCATCGATCCTACTGCCGGCTTGGGTAGCGAAGTGCTGGTTTGTCCCGTTGTTGGGGTGTTGTTCCAAAGATCGCGAAGGATGACTGAGGGAGGTTCCTGGGCTTTCGGCATGAGCTGCTGTTGTGTCCAACGAAGGAACGATATTGTCGTTTCGTGCCATGGCGGCCATAGAAATGGAAGTTCGGAGCTAGGAGATGTACCGAGACTTTTGGCACACAGCCCATTCGAATATTCCAAGAGGCATCTTATATCAGGAATGGTTTTCCAGTCCCCAGTGTATCGAACGCTGGGGTACCATTGTTCGAGGTTATGAGGACCTCATCCAGCTGTACCCAACGACCCGCTGTCCGAGCACGACTTTCCGTTAGTCAAGACTTTTTTGGTCAAGCCTTTTCTCGCCATACATGGTATCCATGAACATGTGAAACTGATAGCGACCACAATTGGTGCCAGCAATCCAAAGGTCGCGATGACACGACTGTATCAAGTAGCGTGAATCGCCCAAATTAGATACCTGGGTGACCGCCAAGGACATCTAGACGTCTGGACGTCTGGTTCTCGCAGCCGCGCCTATGGCACTTTTGGACCTCCTGGTTTACCAGCCCGTTGGGCTGGCGGCTTCGGCGCCTGAAGATTCGCGATCCTGTCCGTTGTAAATGTAAAAGCAAGTTTAAGTTTAAGTAAGTAGGTAGTACAATGACCTATCTTTTGCATTAGTGTTTAGTTTCTGCATTCGATGTGTGACAAGCAGGGGGTCCTCTTTGCTTTTCTCCCGAGCACGCTGAGCATCCAGCCTGGGCACGCGCATCAGTGCCGACTGAGCAGCCACATGAATGCCCAGCAATCCTCTCAATAACTGAATGGCTGCAGGCCATCCGTTGCGTCCGACTCACCGCCAACATGCACGACTTTGTGGCCGCCACAAGGTGAAAGTGGGTTCTTGAAAGATAGCCTTGCACGTTGTTCAGCTGCAAAACGGGGCGTAGCCAAGCATGCTCTTGTAATCGTGTTGGGGAGGAATCTTGTCCAAAGATTGAGGCTCTGCACCTAAAGCCATACAGGGTCAGACACGTAATATCGTATATGCGAACAGGCCTCGATGAGCAACCAGCCAGAGGCGTCTTCGAATCTCATCTGCCTGGAATGGCTCTTTTCGCTTTGGTTCTTTGGTTCGGCCGTGGTTGGAGTGCAGAATGTTGCATTCGCCTGAGTGTCATGTGACTTCAGATAAAGAATAGAGCCGTCGTCCGTTTCAACCTCAATTTCGTCTTCCCCCGACAGAAAACATGAGAAAGCAATTGGCCCGTTTTTGATGTCTATCTCTCGGTAGATAGCTTCTTGGGCTTGAAGCATGGGGAATTATAAGAACATCAATGTAAAAGCGACAGCCCATCTCGGTGACAATTATAAGATCGGTGGGTAGACTGACTTGCGCAACATAATGAATCGATATTTTTGAAGCCTTGAATACTGACACCTAGGCAGCGGAAAATAAGCGACATAAGTTCCTCAAATGGCTGTCCCGGCTGAATCAAATAGCTAAACACCAAGAAATCATTGATCAAGTTTTACCCAATACGTGTGAATGGGCCCTGCAATCCGACGAGATACAGTGGTGGCTCAATGGCACATCGAATGATCTGAGAGAGTTGAAATGTCATGGACCAAGTATGTATCCACAAACATTCTCGCGAATACAGCGCTGATGTCCTCGCAGTGGGCGTTGGAAAGACCTTTTCTGCGTACGTGTATGCACAGACCCTACTGCCAATTACCTTTTAATTAATACATAGTTTCTCTGCAGATCCAAAATCATTCAGCATATCAGTTCATTACAAAGCAGAGATAGCAGCGTCGGTCTGGCCTGGATATATTGCCAGCAGAGCGACTCCAGACTGCTGGACCTGGACGTTTTGATGCGAAGCCTCCTGCGACAATTGATCCCCAAACGGATCAAAGACATGACGCCAGCAATAAAGACTTTCTACGACGATTGGAAACAGGACAGTGCACCTCCGAAATCATCTGACATCTGGATCAAGCTCCAACCCGAAATCCAAAAATTCTCGAGATTCTTCGTTATTGTCGACGGGATCTACGAGAGGCATGACACAACGATATCTTCTAAAAGCGCGGACGAGTGGTTGCAAGAGCTCAGTTCTACAGTCAATCTGCTGATGACCATGCGTCACCCTAAAGACGCCAAGGAGTCTCCTATCACCAAATCTAGCAAACTACTCCATATTGGTCCCAGACGCGACAACAATGATGTCAGAGACTATGTTCAAGCTTACTTGAAACGCCTCAAGAGTAAGGACGAGCCACTGAGCCCTTTGATCCATGAAGGGACATTGGAGGAAGAGATCTTGCAAAGAGTTGTGCAAAGGGCTCAAGGCCTGTGAGTGCTTCCACAGTTCTTCGTTAGGGGAAGCTGCTGAATTTACTGTTGCGACAGGACAATCAGTGCAAAGTTCGACATGGATGCGTTGTCAGATTGTAGCTTGTCTGCTCTTGCACATAATTACCTCAAAAGGCCTGCCGAAGCTATGAAACTTCTATTCCAGGACATTGTGAGAGGAATAAACAAGAAGGGTACTGTCCGTCAGCGGTTGGCCAAACATGTAATTTCTTGGGTTCTGGGTGCCCGGAGGCCTTTGAGCCTAGAAGAACTACAGTCTGTTCTCTCCTTCATCGCAGAGCGCAAGATAGAAACAGACATCCAACAACCTGCCCTGCATACCTTGCTCGAAGCTTGCGAGGGCTTGGTCACTTACGATCAAGACAGTAATGAGATACGTCTATTTCACGGTCGTGCACAAGACTACCTGCCAGAACAGCCGTTCTCTGAAGGGAAATTACCACTGCAAGATATTACAATCACATGTCTACGCTACCTCCTAGAAGGGCGCTTGCGCAGCTCGACCGTGTGGCTGCCGAATGACAGTCCGCCCGGCGTCGAGATGGAGGTTCCCTCGACGTTTGAAATGACAATGGGGTCGCCGCCGTCGATGAACACATCGACACTGTTTGTGCCGGTAACACTGGTTAGACAGATGGAGGCAGAGGTTCCTTCAAAGGTGAACCCCAATCCGCTGCCCGGCCAGCTGAGTTCTCGTGTGGCTGGGTTGACTCTGCCGAGGAACTGGAAGCCTGCGGCACTGGTTGCTGCTGCTGTCGTGGTCGTGGCGGATGCGGCACTAGTTGTCGTCACTGTGACCAAAGTCGTAGTTGTGGCCGATGCGACTTGGCATTGGGAGTAGTACTCATTCACGGACACGCATGAATACCCGGACATGCAGGTCGTGTCGCCGGTGTAAGTCTCTCCTCCACATTGAGCCCAGGCTGGCTGCTGGGCAGCAACAGTGCTGGCGAGGGCAATGCTCGCGAGTAGATACACGCCCATTTTGGAAGACGGAGGCCCGATTACTTTAAAGAAGGACGTCTTCAGAGTGATTAGAATATTCAGAGTCTATCAAAAGATCGTGGTGGTTCTTGAGCAGACTTATATCGTTGTATCGTACTGCAGAGTGTCGTCACACATTCTCACTTATAAGTCAGTCTCATTATAGCATCGCATTCGAATCCGCACTGTATATAGCCTCGAAAAAGTTCCCGCGACGGCCAGCATTGCCGCGATCCGGCGCATGCCATTGGCTCCCATCGCCCGATTGACGGAAGAAATACCTTGAGCCCCAACGACTCCATGCCTCTTTTGGCCACGGCGGCCATGGATACTCCGCAACCGTTTTCCATCTTCCCTTCCAAGTCGCAAATACCGCCTAATTGAGGCTATAGGTTCCCTGCCCGGAATTATGCCCCTGGTATTGGTAGCCTTAGGACCTGCATTCTTGCAGGTATCTTGGGTTGCAGCGCCGAAGAGTACACAGTGCGAACGAGTCTCACGGGTCTTGACTGTTTGGCGGGTCAGTAGACATCTTTCGGGGGCGAAAGGCATTCCGCTTTCGCGCCATAGATCTCTTTTGATCTCCGCCGAGCCAAGATTGGGTAGCATTGCATTGCTACGATCTCGGAGATCATCTGCATGAATCGAAGTGTGATCAAGTCCGGAGCCAGTCCGAGTAATTATGGACATTCGCTGCCCGGTAAGTCCACGCCATCAAAGGGCAGCTCAATCTACGAGTATGAGTCCTCGACTGTGAACCGGTGAGAGACCTACTAGGTGATCATAGCGCTCCATGGTAATGGCAAAGGCAAGCAAATGGCAACGAACGACAAACCAACACTTTGACTAGCTATAGCTATACAATGCACTCTTTGGAGTTTATAGAAAGGTTGGAGAATATTGATATTTATATTAAATATGAAGCATTCTATTCCTCGTCATTCGGGCAAGACTAGGGTTAAGTCATAGAAATACTTGTGAGTTTTGGTGGATAAGTTATAGTTCTTTTGATAGACCCAATTACTCCACCCGGTAGTCTCCAACACCTGTCTTGGGTATCCTTCTCACAGATGGTCCCCATTCACAAAGGACTCAAGGACGTCAGTTGCCAATATGATGTCAAAAGATTTAGCCAAATTATAGACTTGCTGTACCCCTTGACTCAAATGGCAGAGTCAACACCACGATGCCTGCGGCAATGAATAGGGCGCCGCTGACATAGACGGGGACAGGAGTCGAGAGATTGGCGTACATGGCCACGATGGGGGCCATTATTCCAAAGATGCGGTTCGAGGTCGCCGTGAGCGCGTTGCCGGTACCGCGGTCCTTGGTGGGGAATACCTCCGGCGTAAAGGCGTACAGGACGGCGTACATGACATTACTAGTGAAGTTGAAGGCGCAGTTCCATCCCAGCAGCGATTGAGACCGAGTAGCGGTTGTCGAGCAATAGAGGAAGACCCCCGTCAATGCTGTGCTGATCGACAATGTGCCTTTTCGGCCCAGCCGGGGCACCTCGACCAGAATGCCTCCAACGATTGCTCCTGGAATGCCGAGGACAGCAATGATGAGCGAGTTGCGGTAGGTGATATAGGTCGAGCCATCCCCGAAATCTGCACCGCGAGATGCCTGGATATATGGGAGGAAAGCATTATAGAGGGGGTATCTGTAAATGATGTAAGCACAGAAACACTTGAATATACCGAGGCTTCGCATCGAGCTTACCCAAGACCGATGAAAGCCCATGTAATCATCAAACCAGTTGTGCTCCAGGCCAGTCTTTCGGTTGCGAAAAGCGGACGCACATGCTCTAGGCTGACCAGCCGTACCTTTTGTTTGATGGCGTCGCTCGCTTGTGTTTGGCGAACATAGCCCTCTGGCTCGCACTTCTTCAGATCTCGAATCGAAAACGAGGTCTCTTTGCGATTGCGTCTTGCAACTTCCAAGACAACCTTGACGGCATCTTCGTCACGACCCTTGCCCATCAGATATTTTGGCGACTCGTATATTTTGAAGAAGACGAAGCGGCCGAGAAACATGAGCAGTGTAAGTCCGCCCATGGCTACCAGAAAGTAGCGCCACCCCATGTTCTTCTGTCTTGTGCAGTCCGTGTCTCCCTGCTGGCAGGTCATGTAGCCCAGCAACGGCCACGCGACAAGCGTCGCAATCACCTGAGCAATGGCCCAATCGACCGACAGGATAGTCAGAAGGTACTGGTGAGAGCCCGGAAGGAACTCGAGGAAGATGGCCGAGTCGACTGGGAGATTACCACCGACGCCGAAGGACCACAGCGCCGCGAACACGCCAATGGCTGCGAAGTTGGGGGCGGATGCCGCGATCATGCCCCAGAACGCTGCCAGGCCGAGGGTCAGGTTGAATGCCCACCGGCGACCGAAGATATCGCAACCAAATCCCCAAAATATGGCGCCGGCTAGCAGGCCGATATTCTGTGCCAGACTTAGGAGAGGCCCCTTTTCCACGTGGAACTCATTAATGACTGGAGTAAGAATCAGTGACGTGACGATGGGCCACAAATTGTCCGACGCCCAACCGAAGCCGACGACTGCGAAGAGTTGCCATTGGTATCTCCCCATGCCAATCTCTTGTATCTACATGCAAGTTTAGCCTGTATTGTCACTAGTCGGCGGGTAGCTCATCAACATACTGCCTTGTTGAGCACAGTTGCCTTTGCTTCATAGACGGGATCGATCTCGCCCGTGAATACTGGGGCCTCCTCATAGCGGTTGATACCAATTTGGTCATGTGTATCATGCCTGACGTCCTTTCTGTCTACGGTAGACATTTCGATGTTTCTGTCTGCCATCATGGGCGGCCACGCATGAGCCAGGCGACGAGGAAGGATTGTTTTAATACCAAAATGCTACTGTAGGACAAGCAAGGAGAGAGGCTCAATGGCTCCTGCAAGAGCACACCTGATGAGCAATCCAAGTTACGCCGTCAATGGCGTGCTCGCGATGCCGACGAGTATAATTGGTTCGAGATGTGCAGCTAGATGCGGCCGGCCGGTCTCCCCGCAAGCACTAGGTTGCCGATCACCCCAGATTTGGACTCGAAGGGGAAGCTGACCGTGTTGTTGGTGACACAAACTTGCGGGTGATCTGCCGGTGAGAAGCGAGCGTATTATCTATTCAGATCTGGAGGATTTCTTATCCTGTGAAGAAGTGTTCATGAAGATGCTTCTTGGATGAACATTTGGAGCTGGGATGCTCTAAATATGGTTGATGAACCGGCCGGTGTGATGCCAAATTTTATTTTCGTAACTCGGCAACAGGAAATGGGTGATGCTTGGTTGCGCTCGCCATATGTAAGAGTTCAGTGAAACAAGGTACAGCGGCGACTGGAAAGCGTGGAACCCTCAGAATGCATGTTAGAGTTGTGGTGGCTTGACTCTAATCTACAAACAAAGTGAGTTCAGACCATATGCTCCAATAATGATTACCTACCTACAGAGCCAGATTTCATGGTACGCCAATGGTTTCTTATGCAGGTCGAGTCGAGCAGTGCATAAAGAAGAGGTTCCCACTTTCAAAGTACTCATAAAAACATATGCACAGAACAGAACAAGATTGACGAAGAGAAAGAATATGACCAATTCGTACGGACTTACACGGGACATGAGCCGGATATTTTGTGGAGCTGCCTATAACTCGTAGGTACCACTGAAAACCCCCCGCCAGCTGCCCGCAATGCAATTGAGCGCCAGGATCAATGGATTTCGTCTGCCCCACAATCACTGCCGTCTCATCCCGTCGCGCCCACCATAAGGCTGCTTGCCTGCCAAACCTGACCGCGAACAACGAACAAGGCTAGGGAGCTACTCGACTCTCAAAGACGAAACCGACCTCGACAGACTTTCTTGTCGCACCCGACACTCGAGACTCGAGTCAATCACCAAGCGCACACCTCAGTCATACCCAATACCGATCGCAAAAATGGCCGACGTGGAGATGGACGTGGACGAGCCCGGCTCCCCTCAGGCCACCCAGGCCAAGGTCGGCGACATGCAGACGCACGCAAAGGCCACCGCCGTGCGCTCCATCGAGGGCTGGATCATCATGGTCACCAACGTCCACGAGGAGGCCGACGAGGAGGCCCTGCAGGACGTCTTTGCCGACTTTGGCGAGATCAAGAACCTGCACCTCAACCTCGACCGCCGCAGCGGTTACGTCAAGGTAAGGAAGCGATTTCCCGTGCGCGACCAGCTCCGGACCAGTCGCTAATACACATCTCCCGCTCCACAGGGCTACGCTCTCATCGAGTACACAACACTGGCCGAGGCCCGCGCCGCCATCGACGGCGCCCACGAGACCAAGCTCTTGGACCAGACCATCTATGTCGACTTTGCCTTTGTGAGACCGCCGCCCGGCAAGAACAACAGGGGACCCAGACAATCCAACAGAGGCAGAGGCGGTCGCAGCAGAAGCAGGAGTCCGGAAGCAGGTGGCAAGGACGATGAAGACGTGCAGTAGACTGAGCTCAAAAGTCCCTGGTCTGTGGAGATTTGAATGGACCTGAATACCGGATGGTATCTCAGGAGAAAAAAAGAGACTGCTATTAGCGAGCTGGTATTAGCCGATATGTTGCCAAAACAAATGACATATCGGCATGTGTTCAATGGCCCCAGAGGTAAGCAGAACCACGACGCATCCCACTTGACTTCGCAGTCTAACCCATCGACTTTCACAGGCCCGAATTTGTCCAAGATGTTTGTGCATGTCTGATGGCTCAACAAGTGACAGCACTGTTGATGGTTCCACCCAAATCCACAAAATTGCTGTCTGTCGTTTCCCGAATGCAATCCTATCAAACTCAAGCCAAATGCGGAACGCGATCAGTCGCGTACTATAGGGCCCAAGAGTTCGTTAAGGGTTTTGCGCGCTTTCTTGCATAAGCGTATATTTTACCCACTATAGATGATTCTGATTGGAAAACACTCGGACTGCTGTCGAATCGAAGATCACTTGACTGGCGAGTCTTGATCAATTTTCGGCATGAACCGCCTACATTCATCAGTACCAGAGAAGCTGGCGGGTGGTATCTGCCCACAAGTCCATTTCAGCATTAACAAGCAGCATCATGGAAAAGAAATACTTCCCAGCTCTGAACTTGACTTGATCATTACTCCGTACTTACGACCACGCTCCAGAAACACATTAGAATGACTGCGAATTTTTAAATTGCTGAACGTCTTCTCGCAGCCGGATTCCTCCCAGAACATCTTCAAAGACTTCTCACCGTACCATATCCATGAGCGTCACAGGACCAGACTCCAAATGAAATTCCCAAAACGCCGGCGCCTAGATAAAAGAAAATTGGACAAAGCCATTGCAGTGCCCAGGATGCTTCTTGCGAAGCGTGCATCTTTCCCATAACAGAAGAAATTCATAATCTCGTGTCGTCAAGTTTCCATGTGACGATTACATCCCCATTTCCAGGTCTTATCCTCCAAAAGTAGCAACAACCTCCTCCCTGTTTTGCGTGGACCTTAGTCTTGTCCATCCATGGGTACCGCGCTCACGAACCAAGCGCATTATGTCACCAAGGTGCAGCAAGGTCTCCCAACGACTTCGTAATGCCTGGGAAGGACCGTTTGATGAATTATCGCCTGGTCTTGCTCGTCCACCTCCAACAAATAAGCGATCAGCCAGTTTCTGGCTTCCAGCAGCGGCTGCTAAGTGAAGCATCTGTGTCTTCTTGTGAACAGCCACAACAACATTTGCGTCGAGAACTCTGACAGAATCGCGTATTCTTTCCGCTGGGCTAAGTAGAGTATGTTTTCTCTGAAGAAGTATTCAGCAATGTCGTTGTGTCCTCTCTCGGCGGCAACTCGTGTTGCTAAAATCCGATGGAGCGGATCCCCAGACTTGTGAACAAGATCCCTGACAATGCCGAGGCATCCAAAAGATGCTGCCAACTCGATGACTATATCGAAATCAGTTCTGTGTCGTGGTTGATCCATTCGCCCAGGGCCGGAGATCGCCTGCGCTTGGGCCATCAGAGCTGTGAGTCTGCTGTACCCGAGCAACTCCATCGACAGCCGACGGACATCCTTCGAAAGATCGTACTCATCTCGGACATGATCTCCCCAATGCTGAGCCGCATATCTGAAGAAGGGGTATTCTTGCATATACGTGCCAAGGTCTTTGCAGCGATTGCTCTGTTCGTCTTTGAAGGGCTCCGAGGCCCTGTACGGCTCCATCTTCATCGGCGATGTGACGACGGACGGCACCCTAGGAACGTACGACGTGCCGGACCGCCGGATCGAGATCATCGGGGACTCGATCAGCGTCGGCTACGGCCTCGACGGCGTGAACCCGTGCACCAACAACGCCTCGGTCGAGGACAACCCGCTGACGTACGGGGCCGTGGCGGCCACCACGCTCGGCGCCGAGTACAGCGTCGTGGCCTGGAGCGGCAAGGGCATCGTCCGCAACTACGTCGGCGACGAGACGGAGCTGATGCCAGAATTATACACGCGGTACGGCGCCCTGAACGCCGACAACAGCTACACGTTCCCCGCCGCGACCGCGCCCGCCGCCGTGGTGATCAACCTCGGCACCAACGACTTTGGCTACCTGGGCTACGACGCCTCGGGCAACTCGTACGCGGCGCGCGACCCCATCGACGCGGCGGCGTACACGGCCGCCATGGTCGCCTTTGTCCAGTCCATCCGGGCGCACTACCCCGACGCCCACTTCTTCCTGCTGAGCTCGCCCATGCTGAGCGACACGTTCCCGACCGCCGCCGACGCCCAGAAGACGACCCAGACGAACGCCCTGCAGGACGCCGTGGCGCAGCTGGGTAATAGTACGGTGCACTTTGTCGACTGGCCGACCCAGGGCTCGGACGTGGGCTGTGATTATCATCCCAACGCTGCTACGCATGCTGCCGAGGGGGCTGTTTTGGCTTCGGCTATTGGTGCGGCTTTGGGATGGTAGATACCACGCACAAGAATATTTAAATCATAGTTCATAGTCTATAGTTAGATTATTTATAGGCCTTATAATGTTATATAAGTCTATATAAACTTCTTAAAACTTTTCCCAAGATAATACGTAATAAGCAGGCGTGAAAAAAGACTTCTATAAGAAAATTCGACTTGCCAACGGAGAGCGAGGTAGGAAAAAAAAGTGAAAAGAAAGGGAAAAAAAGAGAAAGAGGAAATAAAGGAAACGAAATGATATGGAAGGTTGTCGTCACGGTGTCTATGGCGGTAGCGCGGACAGCGACAGTTATATACCTTCGATCACAAAGCAGTACAACGCACGGGCTATCAAGGAAGCTTACACGAAACCAATACGAAGAATTGACACCGTCAAAAAGTATCTACAAAAAGGAACAACTCCATGACTGGAGAAGAAGCAATGTTGGGAAGAGTGGTGCATACACGACCCTGAGAAACAAGCCCTGGTCTTTACTTCAAAGGACGAAGCCGATCTCGCTGACCTACAGGAGGAGTTCAAGTACCATTCGTACATGTTTAAGCTCATCAATACGGTTGATAAAGAGAAAAGGCAAATCGGCTTTCTAGTATACCATTCAACCTTGGGTATATCTGACCAAGAACCTGGCTGGCTGAAGGACTAAGCATTGACGTACTTGTCCGCGCCAAATTGGATCAAAGGCTGAGAACAAAGTTTTTATTAAGAATCGGTTTCTCGACGAAGACACAGGAGGCATTTTTTTTCTTGGACATATCCTGGGCGTACTTCAGAACAAATTTCTGAAACTAAATCTGAAAGAGCGAGCCGAGCGGATCCCGAGAGGCTACTCTGTTGTCAAGCAGGGGGCCGCAACTAGCCTCATGTTTGGTATATGATGCGCCATCGAGGCTGTCACAAAAAACCAACCGAAGCTGGACCTGTGCTCGTTTGTTGGAAAATATCCATCATTTCTCGACCGAGACAAGGAAATACCAACGGCTATACAGCTTCTGGGACTCTGGTAATGCCTCTTCGACCTTGAAGGTCGTGTTGTCGGCCTTATCACCCGTCCAGCCAGAGTCTAGGAACTCCAGCGCAAGTTAAAGACGCGACCAGACCAAAGCATCGCACCAGCATAGGTTGCGGAAAATGAAGCTGGCCTATTGCCAGAGGAGCCGTCCGCCAAAGACGTCTCTTTCGCAACCCACATCGAATGGGTGCTGGCTGACATACAACGTCTAATAGGCCAATGGCCAGAGTTGGCATGCTGATCTACGGCGCAAACCGACAAACATCCCAGCGACTACCTTATAGCAGTTGTCGGACGAGAGAGAGAGACAGGAGCCGAAGCAGAAGAGATCGAAAGATTATGTCCGATATAGTACCGTACACCGTCGTGGCAGCTTTAATTGTGGCACGACTCCTGAAGCAGCATGTTACTAACACCAAATTTACTTCATACTACATCACTCTATACCATGAACCTATACAATCCCAACACGCCTCCAAGTCCTCATTGTTCTAACTCAATGCCATCTGCATCATACTAAGCTTCTCTTCCACCTGTTTGGAGAACATGGTCTGCATCCTAGAATGTATCTTGGTCCATGGCTCGTTCCGGTACTCGGGTTTCTCAACGCTTCTCGCTTGCAAGCAGGTTCTGATCACATCTCGGTTCCCGGTACCACAAATAGTCGACAGATCTACTACCTCTTGCCTCTCATCATTCTCGCCTAGTCGGACCTCCGAGCTAGAGCCATTGTCTTTTGTAAGCACCAGCAGCCGACTGTAGACATTTCGCAGCTCGTCTCGGCCCATCTTTTTGACATCATCAATGCCTAGAGTGACCTCGATGGGCCTCCAGAGCGTGATTTCCGTGAAAAGGACCCCCAAGGCATATATGTCGTAAGACTTTCGGTACACAGTCTTGGCCTCACCAAATTGTGCGTTTGGGTGGCGATATATGTCCGACCATGGATCGCAAGTCGGGGCTTCTGTCATATCGGCACGGTCGCTAGGCCTTGAGATGCTGAACCCGGTGATGTAAGGCAGAGTGAGGTCAAAGCTACCGTTTTCGTTTTCGAAGAAGATGATGTTATCGCTGTTCAGGCTCTTGTGTACCCAGTCCACCGAATGAAGACTGGAGAGACTGCGTGCCAAGACAAGACTGAGCGAGAGTTTCGCGAGTATCGGCTGCATGCGTTGCTTCTCCATCAGCTGCCGCAGCGTCGAGACCCGAGGTTCACTTCTTGCGTGTGTGGGCGGTGCAAACACGACACCGAAAGCCACGGTGTTGTGGCCATCGACCAATTTGACGTATCCCAGGCATTTGAGAACACGGAATTCCGCTGGGATCTCGCTGCAGAGCATCCTGACAAGGAGGGCGATCCTCTCTTCCCTCTCAGCCACTTTCTCTTCAAAAGGTTCGTCGTCTGGAGAGCTCTGGGTCCATTCGACCCAGACAGGGCGGTCGTGGAAAGAGGCGATCATTCTTTTTCCGTGGTTGTTGGCAGCAAATTCTTTCTCAGGAAACTGAAACGCAGCAATATCCAGGGCTATGTTCTGGAATTCTTCCTGGGTTGATGGCATGTCCTCGCCCTCCCACTGCTCCGCTTCCATCCTACGAATCTTGAGCTCAGCCAAGGTTTTGAGATGTGATTTACTTAATTCGTCGCTCTTATTTTCTTGTTGGGCGATAATTTGCAGATTCTTGCCCCTCTTGGTAGAAAGGTGGTCGTAATTACCATCGTAGGAGCCTTTGATGGTCAGTGCCTTCATGAAGGTCTTGATGTCTTTAAGTTCCTGCAGAATCTGAAGAGTGTTCATCTCTTTCTCCTGGACCATCTGTGCAAGCCTCTTGGCTTGAGCTGTGCTTAGAAAAGAGAAGAGATAGGAATTCAAAATGGAGAGCTTATGAATCAAGGCTTCCATGTCGTCTTTGTCGAGAGCAACCCAAACTAGCCGGCGCGGATTCCGCGCCACAACCCAAAGTCTTCGTGCTGCATTGCGAGGACGATTTTCCGACTTTTTGATGCTGTTGGCTTCGATGATACTTGAACTGGTTCTCGAATCGTTCGTCGAAGCCGGATGGAATACTGCCTCTGTCACATCCTTCTGTTCTGTGACTTCGTCCGACACTTCAGCGCTCTGCTGATCCACGATGATGTTGTATTTTGCGAAGTTTTTTTTTGATCTTCTTGAACGTGGCTTTGATCTCGAGGACGATAGGCGCTATAAGCTTTGGGGTACTCTGAGAATGATCTTTGCGGTCGTTCACATGTCCTGATTTCAACAAGGGGACCAGCTCGTCGGTGACATCGGAGAATCGCCGCTGCTCCATTGTCATGCGCAATTGCAGATATTGACAACTTTCAGGCATGTGGCTTGCCTCAACGACATTTTTGTACACTGGTGTAAATTAGCAGATGTTCAATAGATATATCGTAGAGCGACAAACATTTGATACATTCGTGCAGTCCCTGTATGACGAAGCCGGTCGTGCCAAGGCTTAGGCCGAGTATACTTAACGGCTCGATCATTCTAAATGTTGCAGCTATATGTGTCGGCCGACTGTGATCTCAATATTGTCGACTGGAAAAGGAGTGATTAAAACTACACTCGACCTTTCCGCCAGTTTCCTTAGTAAGTTCGTGTCGCATATGAAGTCCTGATAGATGTGTGCTTGAGCTAGGACAAGTAACACACAGGAAATATTGCAACCTCTCAAAAGGTGCCGATGTGGAAGAATCGGTGTAATGTAGAAGCTTGTGTTGAGACGTGGGTATATGCCGGGGCATAGCTAAATTGCACCCAAGATCCCTTGTTTCTACCTGTCCAAATAGAGCACAAGCAACAGATAGAACCAAAGATAAAACAACAGAGTTAAGACGATTTTACAGCCCCGTCTTTTGACAGCTTGATCTTGAGGACATCCTTGGGTATTGCTGCTTGAATGGACAGGCGCCTGCCTATATTGATTACTGAGCCACAATGCAATACATGGAAGGGACATATGCCCTGGTCGTTTCTTCCACAGCGGTATCCTCTTGATGATCCAAAGAAGGGCCAGTATACAAGTCAGGCTGCCACTAGGCAGAATCAATACCTTGCAATGACACCCTACCTGCATAGGCGGCAGTGAACTCCGCATCAGGCTGCGCGCGGGCATTACAATAGTGCTTGTTTAAATTGTAGAGAGTAATCAGTCATGTCATAGAAGACTTTCCAACTGACCTTTAATTGTGGTATTCCTTCCTCAGATGCCAAAGAGACACACGTATATTTGATTTACACATTGAATCAGGAACAAACTGCAGCTTGCCGTATGCTTGACGCGGTGCTATGTGAGTCTCAATTCTGCGGTCCTATGTGGCCTTCCAAAACTCTAGCTGCATCTGGCATGCGCCTTCGGTGTGACGAATGGGATCTAGCACCTTACTGACCTGTATTATGCATACCTAGCATGCAAGACGATTCGCTACCTCTGAAAGAGAGGCATGGACGAGTTGTGGCCAGAATTCCGAGTTTGGAGTCATACAAAGACGCACAGCAAATAATTGTCCTGATGAGCCAATTCGGTGCGAAAGAAGAGGAATTTCAAAAGGCCCTGAGAGACGAGGGCGTGACGGACTATTGGATCCCTCTGCCCAGGAGATTCGTGAGGTTCATTCTGGAGGCACGCCCACAGTCGTACTGGCGCCAGGTTCAAGATAGATTGTTGTCGACTATATTCGACTTCGATCCATCTCCGGAGCTCAACGCCACGCCTGTCCATTACAGCCTGAACTCGGCATCCTGTGACGAGCTTGGCCATCCAAAGACCCTGAATGTCGGCACGACACTTGGGATGACCAAGTCAGCAGTCGTGAACCAAGTCACGCTCAAGGGAAGAGAGAACATTGTCTTGGCTCTGAAAAAGATACGACGCAAGTTTGAACTTGAGGAAGAGTCCGGACAGATGCGACGCATTTTAGGAGAGATACGTGCTCTGAGAAAGGTTCGCCACAGACACTACATTCGAATCATCGCTAGCTACACAACAGAAACTCATGTTGGCATCATCATGAGTCCAGTAGCCGATTGCGATCTTCACAGGTATCTTGATAGCTTTTCGTTTGAAGAAAACCCCACGATCTTGTGGGAGAAACAAAACCAACTGGCTCGATTCTTCGGCTGCCTCGCCCAGGCCTTGGCCAATCTCCATTCGCCCAGGCCTTGGCCAATCTCCATTGCAGATACGGCATTCGTCACAGAGACATCAAACCTAAAAACATACTGGTTCGAGGTCAACAAATCCTACTTACTGACTTTGGAATCGCCCTCGACTGGTCTGGCACTCGTGATTCGACTACACAATCCAGAGATGGCATGAGAGATCCAGCGGTAAGTGCCTTGTATTTTCCAAACTCAACACGGCTGACGGCAGTGTTTCTAGTATTGCGCTCCAGAAGTGTACCACGGAGAGAAGAAGGGCACCAAATCAGATATATGGTCTCTAGGGTGTGTTTTCCTCGAGATGGCTCTTGTTCTCGAAGGTCGTCCGAGGGACTACATCAAGCGCACTATTACCAGCGGTTTTTACCACAAGAACCTTGGCGCCATACAAAGCAATATTGCCGAGTTACGCAAGAGGCGTTCCAGATGGGAGCACGAACCACTGGACTGGATCCAAAACATGATCAAAGAAGACAGGAATAGCCGATGGAAAGCAGCAGACGTTGTCAGAGCTATTCTTGCTTCTAATCTTAACTGCTTCTCAGAGTATTGTTGCCACACTTGGGAGGAACCTGTCTCCTTGGATGATGAGGAGCTTCAGGGCTACAAGGACGAGCAAGTAAGTGGTCAGAACTCTTTTCTCTCCTCCTATCACAGACGTGCATGACAAGAATCTGCTTACGTGATTTATTTTGCTGCTGACTCGCAAAAGGAAGAACAAGCCGCCTGGATATACGACCAATTCGGTACTCATATCAGAGTTATTATGCTCGAGGGTCCTCAGTATTCGTCAAATTGGATTTCGAGCGCAATTGTAGATCAATACGAAATGGAGACATGGGATACGGAGGACTCAGGAACGGTCGAAGTTGATGGAAATACCATTCACTCCAACCGACGCACACGAATCGCATGGCGAAAGACGAATGGGCCAACGAGAGAGGAGGAACTTTTCGTTTCTCAGCTGCCGTCATCCCTTGAGATGATCGTGACGGTAGGCAATTGAGATTCTAATGGTCGTTTTATTGTTCGGTGTAAAGTACATGAGTCGCAACATCAATAAAGACGTCACTGCCGGAGAGAACATGTCTATGCAAGGGACTTCGGGCCACTGTGACGAGTCAAGCAAATGATATGACATCGAATCAGTTATGTGCTTCTTCATTTGATGCGGTCCAGACTCATCGTATCCGGAGTAGCGGAAGGGCAGGGGTCGCTTTGGAGTGGTGGAGGGTTGCTTGCAGGCTGTGTGCATACATACATCGAATGTGGTTGGGGTTTATAGCGCAGCGAGGCGGACTGCGAACCGCAAATGGTTCGCAAGAGGTGGCTTCGGCCAGGCGTTGTGCTAACCATCTCTTTCCGGCGGCTCGAATCCCGCCAGCGTTCTTTTTCCAACGCACTCGTACGCCCTTCTTTTGTTTTCCCCCGCTGTGTACGCCCGGTTCTGCTGTCGATTTCATCCCATGATCCTTCCTCATTGCAGTGTGTGACACGCCACCAGCCTTCAAACAGATACTAGCTGCCCTCTCTCTCTCGTTTGGAGCTTACGCGTATCGTTTGATCGGCTGTAGTAGTTGATGACTGTATTTGGCATGACTTCCACAGCCGTGCCAACAGTCGATTTACAACAACAAGCAATTTCT
The DNA here is from genome assembly GCA_001599175.1 of Pestalotiopsis sp. JCM 9685. Classification (NCBI taxonomy): domain Eukaryota; kingdom Fungi; phylum Ascomycota; class Sordariomycetes; order Amphisphaeriales; family Sporocadaceae; genus Pestalotiopsis; species Pestalotiopsis sp. JCM 9685. Next base: position 4,146,056 of record BCGF01000002.1, read on the forward strand.
GACGCACATAGACAGCGTTTTCCTTTCCAGAGCATCCGCGATCTGTCTGGATTCTTGCAGAAACGAGTGATTCCGAGACCAGAGACAAGAGACAGTCGACGGCCTTCAAAAAGGGAGCAATTCGATTTGAGCTTGGATGAGATTTTCCTTTACAGAGGCCACAATGGCCGCCTCAGTCCTTTCAAGCTAGAGCAATGCGGCAATGAAGAGAACAGCATCTCCCGGGAGGTGGCAGCTCGTCTAAGGCTTGATGATTCTGCCAACTCGATACACGGGCTATACTGGTACGCAAATACTCCAATAATCTCGCCTTCTGACCCAATCCACTCAAAATAGATTTAGGTACAGACCTACGGCCAGGACTGTTCAGCATGGTTACTTCAGGGTGCGAGAAATGAACCACCAAGTTCTTCTAGGAAAGGACTGCCATGACTGGCACCGCCTTTCTTATCTGCCGCCTTTGAGCACAAGCTCAGGTAAGACAGTTCATCCTTCGCATGGCCATGTTCTGACGAATTCAGGGAATTCTGCTGGGTTTCTGACGCCGGGTCCATCTTCTCCACAAGACAACATTACTCCTCGCTCCATCTCGTGCAACATGATAAGAAACAGCTGGGCAGGCGTCCCTGGATATGCATCAATGAATCTGACAAATACTGGGCTTGGGCATGATTCTTACGACATATCTTCTCAGCAATGCCCCCAACAGTCATCAGCAGCGAGATCAATAGACGATACAGCAATTCCACCCACGCTCAAAGTGTCACTTGAGGCCCCGACCGAATCTGACTCAGTAGAGGCAACATCGGGAGCCCTGATCCGACTACCAATCGGCCGAAGCCCGGCTTCGGCGCCGCCATACCACGCTGATTCGCTGGCTGTTGTTCCTTCCAGTCCCCGATCTCGCGAAATCGCCTTGGCTCGACCAGAAGTCAATACTCGATGGTTAACACCTCCGAGAAATGTATCCCTCGCAGAATACAGACCCTCGTACTCGAGAAACAGTGAAGATTTCGATGGCGATGAAAATTCGCAATCCGACGAAGAGGATGACGCCACCGTTCGGCAGCCGCCAGTCAGACAAAGATCGCGAGATAGCCGTAGCCGGGGATCTCGAACACCAAGCACGAGCACGTGTTCTAGGCGATCTCGGAGCCACGAAAGAGGGCGTAGTGGAGGCAGAGGAAACGGCACATACACGGGGTCTACGGCCAGCGATGAAAGAAGTAATAGCCGCCACGTTCCCAGACGTCGTGGAGGCCAAAATCGTGTGCGGGACAAAGTTGCGAATTACTTTGGTTACGCCGCTGTCGGCGCTCTGTTAATGTTGGGAGCATCCAAATAGAACCCTTCTTCTCTGTTTCCTCCCTTTTCTTGTTATGAGGTCACATTTTCACGCTTATAATATAACAAGACATATAGACCATGAATTTATAGAATCCCAACACGCCTCCAAGCCCAACTTGCACCACCCATCAACGCCGTGACACCGGTAAACACAATGAGCCCGCCATATCCAGATCCATATCCGGAGCTGGCCTTCCACCCGCTCCCACTGCCCAACAGGGCCTCGCTCAGCGGGCCGCTGACGACATTACCGACCCCACGGCCCGCAGACAGCCACCCAAAGACCATGGTGGGATCGATGTAGCCGTACTCGTCGCCGCCGATCCTGGTGATCTCTGCCATGATGCCGGGCCAGCTGCCGACGAAGCTGCCGGCGAACAGACCGTACAGGACGCAGAAGACGTACAGCGTGGCCAGCGTCGACGAGAGGCCCCAGACGCAGAGCACGCCGGCGGCGCAGCCCAGGGTCGAGACCAGGATGCACGTCGTCACGTGGAAGCGGTCGATCATGAAGCCCATGGCCACGCAGCCGGACACGGACGCCACGTTGACCAGCAGGACCGTCGTCGCCGACGTCAGGGATCCGGCGTTCAGGGCCGAGCGCGCGAAGGTCGGCAGGTAGATAGCTTCGAAGAGAATACTGTCAGCTTTCAAACTTGAATTAAACAGCTATCTAAAAATGACCGTTCACTTGATCACCACTTACTCGGCAAGAAATAACCAGTAGCCTCGACGACATTGCAAAACTGATATATGAGGAACGCCTTCAAACTCCAGAATCTCAAATCCCAGGGCCGCGCCCGCGTTGCACCAGGGCCAACAGGGACCCTCGGCTTGATGAACCAGACGAGCGGCGCCGAGACGGCGAACAGGATGCCCGCCCAGATGCGGAGCGTCGTGCGGTGGCCGTACCCGTCGAGCAGGGACTGCAGGAGCAACGGCAGCACGACGCCGGTGAGCCCGTTGCCGGCCCACATGAGGCCGTAGGCGAGCCCCCGGCGCGCGACGAACCACTCGTCGATGAACAGCATGCACGGCGAGTAGGCGACGGAGCCGCCGACGGCGTACAGGACGCCCTGCGTGGCGATCAGCCCGCCCACCGTCGTCGCGTACGACGAGGCCACCAGCGCCGCGCACATGATCAGCAGCCCCAGGACGGGTATGTAGCGCGCCCACTTGGCGAAGACGCGGCACGTCCCCAGGACGAACGGGCTCAACAGGTACATCAGCCCCATGGCACAGGTGCCGATGACGGCGATGTTCGGGTTGCCGGCAAAGGGCGGCGTCGTGGCGTAATAGTCCTGGAAGACACCAAAAGCGAATGGGAAACCTTGAAATTTCAACCTGTTAGCTCTTGGAAATTAATACAAGTCAAATAGAAAATAACTGACCCCAAACCAGTGCCTCGAAGACGAATCCTGCTGCTAGAAAAAGCCAAGCGTCTTTCCCGCCATCAACAGGAGGCAAGGACCCGAACTCATGGCGAGAAGAGTTCAGAGCAAGTTCTCCGGTATCGTCGGTTGATGAGGCGTTGCCCGAAACAATACTTGGGTCCGTACGGGCTCGGGACGGCGCCTCGATCCGCTCGAGTTCTGTTGACTGCCTCGCCATGGGAATACTGCCTTGGTGTTGGACGTGAGTTGAGAGTTTTCGATTGGGTCCTGTGCTGTCGTCTTTTATACAAAAATATTGGAGGAAAGACGAGTGCTGGAAGCACTAGAGATCTCAACTATAAAAGTCTGTCCCGGGTATATCTTATAAACTGATGTCCCGCTACTCAATGTCTTTCTCGATAGTGTATGTCATTGCAGACTGATACATATTACGATTCTACGAATTATGGTACCACATTGGCTCATAGAAAATTTGTGACTACCTCCGGCGCCGGTCGTGATGTGCTGGTAACCTTCGTTGGCCGTGACCGGAAGTCATTCTCATTACCCTATGGCACCCGGACCTAAAGCCAATAAAGTGTTGGTGTTGCATCATTTTATTACCCCATGGCTCGCGGCTGTGGATTGACTATGCAGTCGTCCAGGCTAGAAAGTGGGACCTATACTCTCGGAGTCAGCCTCCGACTATGGATCTAGTCCGTCGGGTTTCGATTCCGGCCGTTGAGTTTTCACGGCTCCAAGCCGAAGCCGAACCAGCGCACGTGTAAAGATGACCGAAATAGCAGCAGTAGTATCAAAATCATGTCTATATTATTAATAACTCCAAGCGCCTCGCTTTTGCAGGTCCAAAAATCAAGTCGAATAGCGCCCGTTATTTTGAGCATGACTAACATTGCTGGCGTGCGCAATCAGGAATTTGCAGCAAGTCAAGACAAACTTGCAAGCCTTTGTCCAGCTCTCGTCATTATTCAGCCCCAGCTTGATGCTGTAGTGCCCTATTCGATCGTCACCAATCTTGTCCCCTTCAATCTTATAAGGGAGCGCAAGAGGTGGTGTCGTGTAACCGTCTCTATCCGAAGTTGGCTTGGTCTGGTTTTGCACGTATAAGCCAAGCTGCCTGACCAGCTCGAGGAATGCAACCATGGCAGTGTCAAACTTGCGGTGCCAAAGAAGATTCAAGGGCATATCACCAGACGAAAACAGTTCGAGAACGTGCTTCTTTGGTGCTGGGGGAGGTCCGCTTCGGTGGGAGCCCAACCGGCTGGATGACGGTGAGGCGTGGTCATAGCGGACGATCTTGGACGTCGAACCCATTGGAAGTGGTTCGTAATTCTCAAACTTGTATCCAAGCTTGTCGGCAACGGTGACCACTAGAAGAAGCGACTGGCCCCAGGCTGCATTGATCTCAGGCCAGTCCACCGGTATATTAGATAATCTTCCAAGCCGCAGACCATTAATAGTAGCAAAGTGACCGTCGTGGTGTATCGAGAATGTATCGTTGTACACATTTGCGCGCTGCAGCTTGATGAGCTGCTGAGAGTCATGGTCGAATCGAGAGTTGACACTATCCCTCTCGTTCTGGAATTCCGAGAGTTTGGCCGAGAAGGAGTTCCGACCTCGCCAAAACTGCTCCTCTTGAATATCCAATGCACGTGACTCTTCTTCTAGAGCAGCCATTTCTTTATCGAGAGCTTCCCTCTGTTTTTCCAGTGCGAGAAGAGATTCGAATGCAGCCTGCTCGTCCTTCTGCGCCTTCTCGAGTGCCTCTTCCGAGGCAGCTATCTCCTCTTCGGTTGGCATATCGGCCTGCTGCTGCTTGAGGAAGTCGGCATAGAGGTTGCGCTCCTTGGTAGCACCATCGAGCTTTTTCTGTAGGCCATCTACCAGAATTTCGGTGCACTCGACACATACAGGATGGTCTATATCGGAGCGGGCCGACAAGATCTCGAAGAGTTTGTTAATGCGCTCGGCCTCGTGAAGCTGCGCTGGTCTGCCATCCTTGCCACCACCGTCGCCCGAGGAAGACTGACGTCGCGGCTGCCGTGGAATCGGCTGTTCCCTTTGGCTCGGTAATCGGGGCGGTCCAACTTGGGAATCTGTGAGAAAGACGAAGGAGTTTTCGGGCCGTTGCGTATTTCCTTGCCGCCTGAACATGGCGGTCGGCGCGTTCCTCGCAATTTTATCGTAGAGGCCCCGTCTTTCCTCATTCTGCGGATACTGTGGTGGGATTATATGTTGAGACTTTGGTTGTTGCTGCGATGCTGCTGCTAGAGAGATGGGAGCGCAGGGTCAGCGGCACTCTCATCCGGCCAGGAATGGGACGAAAACGGCCATGGAAACAAGTATTCAGAGGTGGTGCACAAACCTACTAACAGATCGTATGCGGCTGGGTTCAGCTCGGACAACGAATTGTCGAGTTTGAGGGGGTTGCGACACTTTTGGCAATACATTGTGGTGGTCGCAATCGATCTCCCATGCTGTATCACAACGTAGATAACATATCAAGGGTTGGCCGTGCTGATCTGGTACCCAGAGGAGGAAGAGACTGGGCCGACGAGTATATGCCTAGGTAGCTGTGGTGTCTCGAGTCTCGTGTTTGCCGCAAACTCCCCATCGGTCGAGGGTCTCGTTGCTGGCGGCGGGGTGGACTTGCAGTGGATGGTTTGCTGTCGGGCTTGGGTAACGTGAAGACGTCACAAGCGCGCGTCTTACGGGCAAGAAGAACCCATGTGAGAGCTGTTCAGGCGTGGGACGGGGACAGCTACGGGGCTAGCGCTGATCAAGTCTAGCGCATTTCATCGTTGCCTGTCCAGCGACACTAGGGGAGCCGCACCCTGTTTACTGCAAAGGCCCATTGCGACTGCATCCCTAGCTCTACAGCCAGGCTAACAAACTGACTGTAGGCTCTTGAATTTTGATATTCGATGACAGCCAACGTGGGGCTTTTCGCGAAAGGCTACACACAGCTTTGGTGCTACGAATCTTGACTCCATCCCTGAAGTTGCTCTTTTGCGCTTCATTATATGCCGGATCAGTGGTCTTCAACCTCCGAACACCATGGCAGCATTGCGGACTTGAAAGCTGCTCTTGCGCTATAGCTTCATTGCCTTTCGACAACTTTAATCAGAGTCTGTCGCGTTGCTGAGGGGCGCCGTGCCTCCCTTTCGATGCGGCCATGGAGTCGACTACCAAACAAGCACGTACCCCTCGCCATCGCCCCAGAGATGAGGACAATGATGATGCCGAGGCTAATGACGACGAGCTCACATTGTCGGCCAGCCAGTTCGATGCTCGCCAGCATCCCATGTATGAGCTTGACAAGAAGCGCGCCAAGTCTGCCTTTAAGCTCAAGTCCCGCTTCGAGGACATCTTTGAAAAGTTTGGCAAAGATTTCGAGGGCGTTGGTGACGAGATAGACTTGCGTACTGGCGAGGTTGTCGTGAACAACGGGCATCTACAGTCTTTGGAAGATGAAGACCTGGACAAGTCCGAGGACGAAGAGGAAGAAGAGGACGCCCCAGACTCCGAAGTCAAAGAGAAATCCAAGCGCTTTGATGCAAGTCGCCGTTCTCAAAATGGTCCTGCAATGCTCAGTAATGGATGGGGCCACCCAGCCGCATTTGCGCCGCCGCCGATGTTTGGCTCACATCCGCCCCTTTATCCCGGTAGTAGCGGCGCAACTGATCCAGCATGGCAGACCCCTGAGCTGCAACGACCAATGCTGCAAAATGGCCTCGGTTCCGGCTTGCCCTTCGATCATGATTACCACTCGCCCTTTGGAGCTCCTGGCTTTGGAATGGGTTTCAGTCCATGGGGTGCCATAGGTCAACCGTATAGAAGGATGGCGACTGCGAAAGAAGTTGGGCCCAGGGCCGAGGCAGCGTCAGATGCGGAAGAAGGGGGAACTCCAGGAGCCGGAACCGCCGGTTCAGACGAAGAAGACGCCCTTTGCAGCGAAATCGGTAATCTGCCAGAGGCCGCTGCCCGCCACCGGACGAAGAAATCGTTCGATGCCTTGAACATTCCATTTGCTGGCTTGGAAGAGCCCGCCAAGGATGATGAGCCCACATCCAACGGGAAAGCATATGCCAGAAAGAGCCAGTCCTTTCGGCGGCGACCAGGACGGCCAGTACGCCTGAAAAGGCAACCTCGCGCGAAGTCCGGACATGCAGCCCCGACAGAGACATCGTCGCCAAAAACGATCTCAAATTCGGTGTCCTCAGTTCCAGCCAACAATACGACTCTTCCACTACGGCCCATGCACGAGTCTGGGAATATAGATGGCAACGCAGCCACCTCCGCAGAGGCTCTCGTCAAGGGAATCTGTACTCAAGACCAAGCATCTAGTACCGACTATTCTTCAGACTCTCAAGGCCGGCGATCTGCGCGCGTGCGCAAGCCAGTCGAGCATTACAGTCGAATTTCCTGGGCTCTCACTCGACGTTCTTGTTGGCCACAAGCCGGGAATCAGGTCACGCGTGTCTTGACTCCACCACCAGAGGTAGACAACCGGGAACGGCTATCGCCAGACAACGCGCCAAGGTCGGAAAATCAACAGTCAACGACAATCGTGGTCGAGCTTGCAAGCTCAACTCAGGCTCAGAATTACGAGGTTGTCGAAGATGTTACGACTTCTACTCCAAGTGTCGATATAGGCACTGTTGAAGAGCCAGAGCTGAATAACAAGAAACAAAATATTGAAGTTTCTACCCATTCTATACCCGAATACGAAAAGAATACTTCACAACCACCAACTACAGCATTGAGCGGCGCGTTACCTAATAGTGTTACAGACGTTGGGAATACATGGCCTACAAAGCAGCCTAGCCCTTTGCTGGAAGCAGACGGATCAGATACATTTGAGTCCACTTTGGAGCCTCCACTATTTGGTCAAGAAGATCCTGATGATAACATCGAAGGAAGGGCTCGGGAGGGAGCGGAAGTTTCTCAGCAGGAGGAAGTTGTCGCGGATTCCGATGACAATCTCGATAACGAGAGAATCCCGACGCCCAATTTGGCGCCAGGTGATGAACCAGACGAACCTCACGAGGGAGATGAATCAATCGAATTGGGTGAGCCGGTCGACTTTGATCCGGGTCATTCAGAGCTTGCCAGTGAAAGCTTAGAAGGCCCCGTCGAAGCCCAAGATCTCACCACCCAGGCTTCCGAGACCTTCATACATGAAGAAGATCCGAATAGCGGCGATAAGCCGTCTTCGTCAGCATCACAGTCTTCACCTAAAACCCAGTCTAGTCCTTCCAGGGGGGTTATTGGCGATCTTGAGGCACATTCACCACCCGTTTTACTTCAAGAAAGTCCCTCTCAAACTTCACGTGGTCGCCCCGGGAAGCGTAAACGATCGGCGGCCCCCGAGATGACCAGCTCAAGATCGCCCTCGCAAACTGTAGGCAGACCTCCGAGCCGAGCCTCGCAGTCCACACCACAACCATCCACTCCCAAGAAGACTCGCACTCTCGCTTCTTTGGTCCCCAGCGGCTCTGACGAGGAAGAAGACGAGTTGAGCATACTTTCCTCCTCAGTGCCCAGAACTCCATCGTCGAATTCATTATTGCGCGCCGCTTTTGTTCGTGGTGGATCAAGCACATCTACACCACTTTCGAACCGCCAAGACGGCCCGGTCTTGTCAACACCGCGGCAATATATGCGTGGCTCGAGCCGGGTCGGCTCTCCGGCTCTTCCAAGGCTGCCAGCAACAGACACGAACGCACTCAGGTTCGGACTCAGGAGGAAAGAGTCCGTCGCCGGCTTGGCACAAAGTTCACCGCTCGCCCGGACAGTGTTTAGAAGAACTCCACGCAAAGACAGGAATACCCGAAACTCGCTTTCGACAGACGCTGACGACACTCCCTCGGATGGCGTAGGAGAACGGACACCCGGAGGCACGGCACGACGGTGTGGCGAGGACGGGTTTGTGTGCGATCGGGATTTCTGCTTTACATGCTGCAAGTGAAGCAACTATTCCATGGGCTGCAGTAATGATTGTGGTCCCAGATCAGAAGCCATCAGCTTCTGGACCTCGTCCTCGAGCCATTGGTTATATGCAGTGCCCAGAGACACATGGACATCCCGTGTCAGTTGCGATCATACACTAAGGACTGGTGTATCATCACATGAGATACCATGACATATAAATACCTAGATAGATATCAAAACGAGATTTGCAGTAGTAACAAATTATAGAACCAAGCCCCAGCGAATCTGGAACATTTCAGATAGTGATGTCCTTGGATCAGTTGCAGGTTTCCAGATAGAGCTGCCTGCATATAAAGTTTTCTTGCACAATGCTGGATCCAAAAACGAAAAATGGGAAAATGGATTCCTATTAACAAGCTGCCTTAACTACGACATATTTACCATCAGCCTGAAACGCCAAACGCGTGCATGTGGTCATCCGCCGTTGCTGCAGCGCTCTGACCTTTTCTCCGAAGGTCGTCACGTACAGTGAGTCAGAAATGCAGATGCACCGCTGTATGAACCCTAAACGCAAGTCCCCTCTCTCGAATGCATTCTTTACTTGCGAAACTCCAGACTCTGAAATCGTCCCGCTCAGTCTCGAGGCAGCATGCGCCTCTCGTTCTTCGAAACCTATTCGCTCTCGGTCAGGCTCAAATGGCATCCCCTTAGTCGCATAATTCAATTTTTCTAGGGCGCAAATGCGCACGCCGGGGTCAGACTTTATTTGTTTGACCACTTGCTGTGACGTGACCGGCGCTTGACACCGCTCTCAGTATGGTCATGATGACTATTTGCCATGTAACCTGAGGATGATGAGGCTGGAGGATCAACTAGACCCGTTCTTCACGATTCTGAGCTGACGACCGCTCCTCCTAGGTAGTTCTTGAGAGTCGTTTCATCTCTGATGGGAGCGAAGTAGGCATGCGCCATGGCTTCCTTAGCGGTTAGGCGTTCCTACACAGCATTAGTGGCCTGTTGAAGGGTCATATAAATATGGATATATCATACCTGGTGGTCGTAGCGGAGAAGCTTGTCCAAGAAGTCGATGGCCTCGTTACTGACAAATCGCTGGTTCTCGGCGCTGACAAAGCTATGCCACGGCTTCTTTTGGAAACGTCCGAGGATGTCATCGTACTGCGGGTCGAGCTCAATCTCGTACTTGTCGAGATAGTCGAAAAGGTCATCCGTGCCGAGGACCTTGGCGATCTTGACAAGTTGGTCCGAGTTGCTCTGCCCATGGAAGAACGGCTCCTTTCGGAAGATCATGGAGGCGAACATGGCTCCCAAACTCCACATGTCCAAGCTGTAATCGTACTCTTGAAAGTCCACCAGCAGTTCTGGTCCCTTGAAGTAGCGGGATGCGACGCGAACATTGTATTCGGTGCCCGGGTGGTAGAACTCAGCCAAGCCCCAGTCGATGAGACGCAACTACGAGACACGTAAGTTAAGTGATACAGCAGACACCATCAAGAGAAGAATTTGACATACCTTACGGTTCTCATGATCGATCATAACGTTATGAGGTTTGACGTCTCTGTGCATGATGCCCTTGCTGTGACAGTAATCGAGAGCCTTGAGCAGCTCGAAGATGTAGTAGCGAACATCAATATCGTTGAACTTGGGGTAGAGGCTGCGGAAGTCGGTGTTGTTGACATGCTCGAAGATGAGGGAAGGAGTTTTGCTCTATGGGAAGGTCAGTATGCAACATGTATGCGCAAGGGGAACCTGCTCCAGAGCAAGGAGTGGCCTGAATTCTAGCGCAGTGTGACTTGCTAGAGGCAGCAATTGCTCCTTGTCTGGAATGGGGGACATCTGATGCGTACCTGGCTATCGCGAACAACGTCCAACAGAGCCACGATGTTGGGACCGCCTGACAGGTTCTGCAGGATCTTGATCTCTCTCTTGATCTTCTTCTTCTTAACAGGCTTGAGGACCTTGATTACGCATTTCTGGTAATTCACGATGTTGATGCCTTCGAACACTTCGGAGTATTTGCCGCGGCCTAAAGACGAGAAGGTAAGGCGTTAGCGATTCTTGTCCTCTCCGCATTCGTGGTATGCCAGTAGAATGGCCATGAGACGCGCAGCATAGAGGCGGACGTACCAATCTTGCGCACAACCTCGTAATTCTCCAGAACGCCCCAGCCTATGCACATGAAAGAGTTAGCCCAGGGCTCGAGAACCTGACGATTCACATGCGCAGCGGCCACCGACAGCCAAGAAGGAGCAGTCATGAGCCGCGGCATCGATCGCATCAGGGTGTTTACTGACTGATATTGACGCTATCATAATCCCAATAGCTTCGGGGCATGTTCTGGTTGACTTCGGCGTAGACGCGCGACATGATGGGCGGTCGGGACCGGCGGTCAGATCCAGTGCAGTGCAGTAAAGGCGGACTCGAGGGCGAAAAATCGACTTGGGTAATAAGGATACCGGAATGGGGATGCCCTCTAATGGAGTCGCCTGGCCGGATCTCAAAGAAATGCTGGCTCAAGTGTCGACCATGCAGAGATGACTGACGGGGTTTGAGCGACCGTTAGGGCGGGTTGTCGAATCTGGAAGTGGGATGTTTGGAGAAGCCAAAGCCTTGACTTGGAGCGGGCCCTGGACTGGATTGATAGCAAGCAAGGAATGGATGGATGGGCCAGCGACTGCGCCTACCGCCTACCGCCTGGCATTTAGGTGTGGATGGTCCGCCCTGTTGTGTTGCCGTTACCTGGTACCTACGGGTTGGCAGTTGCTGCCGATGCCCCTCGTCTCTGCTCTGTTGCTGCCAAAAATGGCCCGTGCATACGACCCCTCCCCGCATTTTCGACACTTTACTGGATTCAACCTTATCGATTGTCGATCGCTTCTTATCAGCAGCCTCGAGCCAACCGAAGCCAACTCTTTCGATTCAGCGATCAGAGCCTCGGGTTGAAACACCAGGACGGCTATGCAAGGTACAGAAAACTGACGATTATTCCTCAAAACATCTTATTATTCAACTGTCTGAAACCATGTATTGTCGTTGAGTTGTCATATATTATTTTCCATTCTTCGACGTGGTGAAGTGTACTCCAGGTTTTCTAGGTATGACAATTACATACTATACGACTGCACCACGTCTAAGCGAACTCCGAATTCCGCATCGTTCTGCAGCAGTATTCAGTCATATTATTCACCTACCTTCATGCATCAAGCAAATGAGTAGTATGTCGTGTGACATGACCGGCTTGGATGAATAAGGTGCAGTTCGGCGTGGCTTCATGACGCCTACCCGATATATCCTCGATACCCAGCTCACGTAGCCACTTCGAGGCGTGGCGCCGCGCTCCGGGGCTTCAGTCTTGGCTGCAGCTACAATACAACCTATGCTAGCTTCAATACTCCGAAGACTAGGTAGTATCCGGTCTGAGGCTCACTCGATATAACAAACACCCCACTGTGCCAGGCTGCCAGCTCAAAGCTGGTTTCCTATCTGGGAGACACCATGACGTGCAGTCTCGCATGTAGCGGATGTAACTTGACCGGTATACTGGTCTTTGTCTTGTCCCACATGTCGGACATGCCTGGGCGTTTCAATATCCTACAGACTAATGACAAGTTAGCGGTCCGTACCAATCTCATCGTCGCAGAAGTAACAGGTCGAGGTGCTACACGAAAAGATTCGTGTTATCAGAGAGAAGATTATTTGTCTCGACATGAGCCTGGCGTCAGGCAAGTCTTCGCCAGCAAGCTGACTCCAACTTGCCCTGCTGAGCTTCCGTCTAAGGATGACGATACTAAGTTCTCATCATGTGAGGTAGATGGTGCGCAAAAACGAGAGAAAACATGGTGGCTTACCTTACTTTGCGATTTTTGTATCGCCATGCCGTTTGGGTCGGTGGTCTCACTCATGTCCGTTTCCGCAGGATGGCATTACCTCTGCGGGCATACGCTTTGTTTGCCTTCAGTCGTCGTACGAGATCCTGCGTCTCTGGGCCGTTTGTCCCGTATTCCGCCCTGCGCCTCCATCCAGTTCGTCGTAGTCAAGACTGTCCATACCAGTCTCAACTACATCCCACGTTCTCTTCCTGAGGTCTGGCTTGACGGTTCTTTTGAACCACCCGGACTCGCCCTGTTGGGAACCACCTGCGTTGGAGGCTGCAGAATTTTTGCCCTTCTTGGATTTCTTTTTCTTCTTTTTCTTCAACGCAGTAGCAGAGCTGGGCTTGGGGGTGTCTGATTCAATCTCGCCCTCTTCGCCCTCCTCACCATCCTCGGGAGTGTTTGTCTCGAGCATGCTGGAAGCACCCGTTGTCTCTGCGTTGTTGTCATGTGTATCGTCACCCACCTCGATATGGTTTCGGGAACCATGAGCAGATGCCTTCTCTTCAGCACGGCGTAGAGCTTCTAGTTCGGAGTGCCGGAAGATGGCGATTTGTTCGTCGGTCAACGTGCGCTTTACGCCGTCAGGGTAATAGCCGAGCCCGTCATCTTCCTCCTCATATTCCTCGTAGTACTCTTCGTAGTACTGATCATCGTTCGGCGGCTGTGGCTGGATGAATTCGCTGGCAAAGAGCTCGATTGCCGCGCTGGAGAAGTGCTCAGCGTGGAAGGCTTCGATCTCTGACTGCTTGGAATTAGTTGCTGGACAGAATACGTGGGAAGATATAGTAAAGCTTACTTGTGATACATCTGGCGCTTTGGAGACTCCTGGGGAGCCTAGCATTGCTGCCATGCCAGAATAGTTGTTGCCTGGTGTTCTTTGTGGTGAGCGTGTTTGGGAGACGCGTTTGGTGAGCTCCAACTTTTAGGCGACAAAGAGGTGACTGCATCACTTAAGGCAGGGGTAGGCAAAAGTTGCCTACAGTGTTATATCAGTGCGCACTGTCCTAACCACAGTACTGCCTGCTCTGGCTATGGCCGAGATATTAATGCATTCAGGATTCAGCCATAGATTTCCAAACACAAGAACTTCATGACCAAATTCTTTGCTAGTGGAAGCCCGCATATTTCTTTTTCGGATTCATATCTGGAGATATTCTCAAAATATCGCTGCATAACTCGTTTCTCATAAATCATTACTTCGTGACCATCAGCCCTGATTGCACCAAGTAGACCTTGGCACGACAACGTGGGGAGAAAAAAAAAGGAGATCGGCGATCGAAGAATTACAAGGACCAAGAAATCGAAATATGGTCCAAGAGGTTGTTTCTTTTAAAGATGTGTGCTTGATACATCCATTCAACAATTAAGATCTGTCCGAGCTTAGTAGGTGGAGAGCACTCTTGAATGCTTTCACAACTTCCGTCACTGTTACTGGTCAGTGGGTGTACTACCATCAAGATTATTTCCAACTCACGATGTTGCTTCTTCTGCCTCAGTTTGTTCTCTGATAGATGAACATATCTAGACCGAGTCTGGAGCCTGCCAAGATGTCAGCTGGTTGTCGTTGCCACAGAAGTTCTTGCATACCTCTTGACTGCTCTGTCGCTATCGTGACTTGAAGATGCCGATGCCCAGACATTGAAATACTATATAGTGGTCAGCCAAGATAGACATAATAACTGGTCTATAGTGTTTACCTGGACAAGCTGCTCAAACTCCGCCAAAAGTTCGGTCTCCTTCTGATCGGCATCGGCCAAAGCTTTCTGGTAGCGGCTCTCAAAATCTTCCCAGTCGAATGGCTCAATGGCCCCAGGGCTTCCGGGCCATGGCTGTGACGAGACTTTCTGACTGCGGCGCTCACCGGGTTCGGGGGTCCTAGTCTGTTGGCGGCGCGGCTCCGCGGGAGGTGGTGGAGTTGGTGATGGTATTTCTTCAACCTCCATATCCTCCGGATCGTACTCGTCCTTCGCTTGTACCTGGGTCTGCTCAAGCTCTGATTTTGGCAGTGACTTTACTTCGGCCATGGTGTGTCCCCCATCCTGGTCGTCTTCGTCAGGCAGCATCTCGTTGACGAGCTCATAGCTCCTGAGATCCTCCTGGCTTTGACTGGCTGAGACCTTGACAGGCGAGCGCTGCGGTGTATCTGACATGTTGGCAAGAAACTCGCCAAGAAAGCACGTGGGCGTTCTGGTTAAAGGCACAAAGTCGTTTTGGCCCTTCTCGGGTCGATATGGCGACCGCAAGAAAAGTGGCTTATAATTGGTTGCTTCAGGTAGTACGAGTGCTTCAAGACTAGGTATAGGCGTGACGCGATTTCAGTCACGGGAGTCGCCGGGCTTGACTCTTGAGGATCAAGTGGGATTCAGGCCTTTGTCAAGCAGGTGCGAGAAGTGTATAAGAAGTAGCAGGAAAGCCCTGATGGAAAAGAAATCTGCGAGCAATCAATTAGGCAACGCCGTGGTCCCTTCTGCCCTTTGCTGCGTCCGCCACTCAGAGTTGAAGACGCGTCGCTGCCCAAGGAAGCTCGAGTTTAATGGAATTTACTGGGCGCGGCACACGAAGTGACTGGTGAGTGCACTAACGATGGACCTGCACCTGCTATGCGGAGGGACCTCCAGGTAACTGACAGGGGGTCCATGTGCATATGGCAACGGGCACGAGCTGCTAGCGGAGCTGATAAGGCTGATAAGGCAACAAGCTCCACCATCTCAACGAGGTACCCACGTACCCACTCGACGTCACTTGAGCATCTGACAAGGCGTCCAATCTTCAAGTCACCGGCTTCATCAGCTCCCATCCGCCAGAAGCTCTGCAGATGACCATTTTCGTCCGGTAAAGATGAAATCGCATGCCTCGGACGATCCGAATAAAATTCTGAGGGGGCCTATTTCTCATCGGTAACGCGCTCCTCAGATCTTTGGAAGTGCAGGGTCCTCCTGCTTCGCATTCACGATGGAGTCCAGAACGAGCCATATGACATGTGATATATGTCGCCGCGGGCATCATGCGCAGAAGCGGCCCTTCTACTGCGCGATGGATGCCCGTAACTCGCTTTACGAAGGCCGACTTGCCAACGCCAGTGTCATGATAGAGATGGACGAGCTGGAGCAGCGAGCCTCAGCTCTGGTGACCGAGCACGAGCCGCATAGCGCAGGCGTCGCATCGAATCGCGCGCGTTCCTACGTTGAGGACTGTACTTCCAAAGAAAAGAGTACGATAAACCGCACGACACAGATCATCTCCGCGGCAGAGAAGCTGCAGCAGGAGATTGATCAGGCCAGGAAGGAGATCGAGCAGCGCAAAGCTGCGATAGCACGGCGCAAGGCTGATCTCGTCACGGCATCACAGGGCATCGCTGCGAGACGGAACAGAGAGCTTGAAGAGACGAAAACTTCCATTAGGAAGCTCAAGTATCACTGGGATCGAGAGCACGAGGCAACGGCGCAATACCGTGCTGCATTATGTGCCGAGGTCGCCAAACTGTACAGGCTCCAACGAGTAAAGAGAGGAAATCCCAATCGATACGAATACAAGATCGGTGGGCTGGAAGTCATTGACCTACATCTCTTGAACAGTGAGCGCACTCCTGTCGGTGCACCGGTGGGTCTATTCATTTGCTAATTGTCCCCAGGTACGCATCCTGAGCATATTTCGGCATCGCTAGGTCATATAGCACATCTGCTCTGGCTGGCATCCCATTACCTTGCTGTGCGGCTACCAGCTGAGATCACGTTACCACACAACGATTACCCGCGGCCCACAATCTTTTCCCTCGCTTCGTCGTATCATCACGGCCAGGTCGGATTTCCAGGGACGTCTCCGCTGCCTGATGATGCGCTCGAGCGCCAATATGGACATGTTCCGCACCCACGACCTCTCTTCTTGGACAAGGCCCTCTCCTCGTTCACCAAGGATGAGTTCAGCACTTACAACTCCTTCATCGAGGGCGTGTGTCTCCTGGCCTACAATATCGTGTGGTTGTGCAGGACTCAAGGAATACCCGTCGGAGACAACAGCAATAGTTTTGAAGACTTCACTTACATGGGGCGGAATCTCTACAACCTGCTGAATGGGTCTTCAATGCAGCGTAACCAGCCAGGTCAACCGATCATAGATGCCAATGCGCCTCCTCCTTCGCCTGCTGGCGCCGCGGCAGCTGCCGAAAACGACGATATCACCAAGTCTGCACCAAAAATGGGATTGTGGTCACACGGCGCAGCGCATACTGCTCTCAACAGTATGACTGGGCAAGAGTTCATCCGATCATTCAAGCTACCGAATCCCATCAAACTTGCGGACAAGCTGAAAGCTCGTCTAGCACAAGATGTCTCCGTGCCAGAGTGGGAGCTCATCGAGGGCGACGAATTTGGACCTAACGATCTTGATGAAGGCGTGCTGATAGGAGGTACGCCGCAATCGAGATCGAGGAACCCAAGATACGGTATTGAAAGCTACATGAGTGTGAATACCGTAAGAAGCAATGGTTCAGCCGATGCCAGAGCGTCACTGGCCACTGTCAGCGACGCCGCCATGAAGAATAAAGAAAGGGGTTCAAATGGCTGGACCAAGATTAAACCTAGGTAGACCATTGAGAATGCAGAGATCAAGTAGTAGCGTCAGCGTGCCAGATATTACGAAGAACCCAGTGGCATGTTGTCATGCAGTCAATGACCAGACCAGACCAAACTAGTAGACCAGCAGTTCGATCCCAACAAATGACCATTTTCCCCTCATACCTGCCCAGCAACGGGCAAACTCATAACGAAAAATATTGTCAAAAGAAATAGCAAAAGAAGACACACAAGTCCGAGCCATCGAAACGTCTCGAGGATATCATGGCCCCGGAAAATCTGTCAGCTATGAAAGCGTTTATCCTTGCTGTTTATCCTCAAGAGCGATACTTAAACCACTCGGCCACGAAGACCTTCGGCTGCAGCCATTGAAAACAGGACGATTTAATACTGCCTATAAATCTGCCTCGGGAAAAGTGGGTCTTGGGTGTTTAATCAGACAAAGAGACCCAGTGACAAGTTGTTTGCAATACTCGATACTACCTACTAGCCCCACTTGACTATAGCAATAGTATAGAAGACCTGCCAGTAGGCACCTACCGAATCGAGTATTCGAAGCGCTTGGGTTCGTAATACTTTTTCTTTTCAAACGGACGTGTCTCCTTCTCTGTTATTGCAGACTGAGAGTCACACCATCCCAGCAATACAAATATATTACAACCATCATATTCGCATGTCAATGGGGCATTTATGAATCATCACTGCTCAAGTCTACGGTCGGTAGTTTCGAAACCGAAGAAATAGATGCTTATCAGAACTCTCTGTGTCCTTTATTCAAAAGCCTGTTGTCAATTGATTCTTTTATACCGAGATATTTGGGCCATATTTAGGCTCGACAACGTTTAACAAATGTTTCCACCAGCACTCGCCAAAATACAGGGCCGCCACTTTGTCTGAAATTTACAGCTCACTAGGCGTCTCGGCCTTGACACTCTTCACCGGCGGTGAGATCAGGAGAAACTCGGTCTGCTGCCCAAAGACCCACTCCCAGGTGCCCGTCTCCTCGCTCCAGTAGACGTCCTCCTCCTGGGGGAAGAGGATGGTCCGATTGCGCTCGGGCACAAAGTGCTCGGCGTAGAGCTCGACGCTGTAGTACGTATCCTTGAGGAGGGGCAGGTCGCCGAGGACGGGCACGCCCTCCTGGAGATTCGACATGCCTAGAGGAAAGGCCTCGGGCGTCAGAAAAGGGGGAAGACGAGAAGAATTATCGTAGTATGGAAAGGTCAGACTCACCGATTACCGTGCCGGCGCTGTGGCCGAACTCGCCCGTGGCGTGGCAGTAGATCTTGCCCTCGATGCCCTCGGCGCGCGCCTGGGCCAGGACGTTCTCGAGGATCTCGTTGCCGGTCAGGCCGATCTTCATGTTCTCGCGCGTGATGTCCTGCAGCCGGTTCACCTTGCTCAGGCCGTCGAGGAAGCCCCGGGGGATGTCCGCGGCCGTCTCGCCCGGGTTCAGCACGTAGCCGAGGTGCTGGGTGTCGGTGTTGAGCCCGAGGGCCGTGACGCAAAAGTCGGTGTGGATGATGTCGCCGTAGCGGATGACGTGCGAGGGCGAGACCAGGGGCGCCTCGCCCTTGGCGGGCAGGTCGTCCTCGGTCAGCACGAAGACGCCCGGCTGGAACCAGGTCGTGTAGTTGAGCGACTGGATCCGCTCGCGCATCCACCAGACCACGTCCTCGGTCGTCGTCTCGTTGGACGCGATGACCCTGCTGCTGAAGCCCTCCTCGATGATGGCCCAGGCCGTCTCCATCATCTTCCGGTACCACCCCAGGCGGTCGGGCACCATGGTAGCGATGAGCTCGACGCCCAGCATCGGCTCGAGCACGAACTTATCGGCCCACTCCTCGCCGAGCCCGGCCGCGATGGCGTCCCGCTCCCCGGCGTGCAGGCCGCCCGAGAAAGCCAGTTCCGAAGCAGTGTTGAGGGCAATGGAGCGCGGGCGCGCAGCCGCGAGGACGTCCCTGAGTTCCTCCCACACGAGGGGCGTGTTGTCGATCCATGAGTACGACGTCTCGTTGAACTCGGCGCTGCCCTCGGGCGGCCGGGCCAGGAACAGCTCCGTCGTCCTTCGGCGCGCCGAGAACTGCACAAAGTCCTTGAGTGCCCAGAACGTCGTGTCCTCGGCGTACTCGCGCTGGCTGATCAGCCAGGCGTCGACGTCGTACTTGCGGAGCATGTCCGGCACCAGCGCCCGGCGGTCCGCCGTCCAGCCGTCCACGATCTCGGCCTGCTCGCGCAGCGGCGGCAGCGTGTGGATCTGCGGCGACTTGTTGGTGCGCGCCGCAGCATAGGTCACGTCGCTAAGGAACGAGGCCAGCACGACGGCGACGCCGGGGAGGCTGCCGAAGATGTTGCCCCGCATGATGTCCTGGTGATGCCGCTATAATCGGGTATGATCCGATGCCTGCTCCGATTGGCAGTAGAGGTAGACAAAATATTCAACCACTTTGAGGGCAAGAACCCGGATGTGACGAGTGATATATAGTGAGGTATGATGCAGTCTCACAAGAAGTGCGACCTGGAGAGAAGCGCAGTGCATCAGTGATAATTGACGCGGTAGCGGGGAGTCGGGGTGTGCTGGGGCATCGTCATCTGCTCACCTTCTTCGCTGGTGGCCTGGGTGCTGCAGTGCTGCGTTGTCGCTGCAGCCATAATCCCTCATCACTCTGTGATCACATTGCGGCATTGTGCCCCTCTCCTGGCTTGATAGGCTCTCGTCGTCGCTGGCACTCCACCGGGCGGCCGTGAGGACCCTCCCGCCGACAAGGTCGCTTTCCAATGGCAGCAGCTGGCCTGACTCGAGCCTATCGCACGTGCAGAAGCAGAGGGACCCGATCCTTGCTTGCTAGTATTTATCGCCTGCCGTTGAAACCTATCCGAAAGCGATAGTCGACCTTCTCGATTCGGCAACGTGACTCAGGCTTGTTGGTTTTGCTGCAGATCGCGTATAGAATACTCAATATGGAAGGGAATCATGCTTGACATGCGAAGAGAAGTTGAACTCTCCAGTCAAATTGCCAACTACTATATTAGTATTCCAAATATGTGCTTCAAACAATAGTAGACAACAGTGTACTAGAGTCACGTTAATATAACAACATATTATCCAAGAATATGGTAAATAATTGATAATGGGTATCTGTTGCATTAATACAAACGCTGGATATCAATATTCGACTCAATACAAATGCGCACGTCTTTCGCCCAGATATGACCAAAGATGGATGATCAAAGAACACACGCCGAGGATGATCAGACCTGCCCCCATTACAGAGGTAGCAAATCCATCCTATGAATTGTCTGCGAGGACGACAACAGGTTCCTAAGAGTTGTTTCTTCGGGCTTTCCGTTCCCTGTCCCAAATTCTCAGAGCCGTGATCACAGCCATGACGGCCCATCTTTCCCCCAGAGCGCCTGTGACGCCGCTACCCAGGAATTGAAAGTTCAGTTGCTTGCTCATGCTCATGCGCGCATTGGACCAGACGGCCACGACCTCCTTGGAATCGCTCGACTGGGGGCCTCCCCTAACGAACTGCGATCCGTCGCCCTGACCTCCGGGGGCGTCGGTCGCCAATCGCACGAGCTTCCAGCCGGAGCTCGAGCCGCCGAGCGAGTCCACCTCGTTGCCGTGGCTGTGTCTCCACTCAAAGGACTCCCGGCGGCCGGTGCTGCCGACCTCGATGGTAAAAGTGTACGTTCCATAGCTGAACCCGGAGAAATCGAGCGTCTCTTCCGCCGAGTGGCGCCCGGAGCCCGGCAGAGGCGGCAACTCGACGGTGGCAGAGCGACTCAATGTGTTGGCAGAGACGCCGGCCAGCGGAGGAGAAGACTCGCTGGAACTCGAGTGCAAAACAACGTCTGGCTCGCCGCTGAAGCCCGTATGCGTCTTGACGGCGTACAGTGGTTGATTCCCGTGCTCTCCGAGGTAATATGATCTTCCGAACCCTGACTGTGAGTACATGGAAAACTTGCCGGGAAACTGTCGGTTGATGTGCTGGTGTGTTTGCGGTGGCGGCGCCGAGTGCTGGCCATTCTGCTGTTGCGGTACTGTTTGCTGGTGTGCTCCTGCACGTGGTGCGTTGGGACTTTCTACATAGGGCGGAGGCGCATCTTCGCCCTTAGAAGCCAATGCGCTGTTGTCCATCGTGGTCTACTCAGACAATACAGAGTCGGGGCGTATTCCGGAATCGATAGCAATCGCGAGACTGGTCTTGACTTTGTAAAAGTTTCTCTTGGGAAGAAAAAATACACCAAGAATCCCTAACGTATGCAAGGAGAAAAAGAAGTAGAAACAACAAATTCGCAAGTAGGGCCAAAATTGCAGATGAATTGAAGCTTCAGTGTTGCGTGTTTGCGTAGTAAGAATCGCGACTTCCCGGCCTTAGAGAGACGCAGTACAATGGGTATCACTTTTCTAGCGGGGATGCCTAGCACTGAGTTCAATCACTGCCTTCCCCTAGAGTCACTTCAGGCACCTAAAATTTACTACACCTGCCTGCAATTGGAGAACTGACGACCGCCAAGACTGCGCCTCAATCCTTCGAGGCAGACTAAGATGAGGGTTAGGAATGTCATCACCTGAGCACCTCGGCCTCCTTTATCGTCAATTGTATTCCTGCCAGCCCTACGGATTACCGAATCGGTGAAAGATTGTCGTTATTCTTCATTCAGGATCTAGCTCGCTCTGCTAGCCCCCAAAATGTGCCGGACCGACCCTTGACTCACAGGTTGCTGATCTCACCTCACCTGAGCTCAGCAGCAAACACACGTCGTGGGTTGTATTTCTTTTTTGCACTGCCTGCATTTCGGTAGTAGATGGCATCTCTCTCAGCTGATATGCAGATCATGACGGATACGACACCATAGCCGACCCACCGCCCGGGTAAAACACTGATCAATATCGTTCGCTTCGTCATAATGTGGTAGTATCCAAGGCTATGCGTGGGTTGACCCGCAACAATATATCGGGTGGACTGTGAAGCTGTATATATATTTGGCGTGGTCGCTGAACCGCCAACATTGGTTGTGGGGACACTGCTTGAGCTGACCTGAGCTGAGCTGACCTGGACTCCCAATTCCGTCCGTGGAAGAGGCCACCGATGCCGATAACGATGATAGCGACAGCCAGGAACCATTGATGATGTGGCCCAGGGATAGCAGAGTATCAGCTCTCCAGTTTTGAACAAATCGGTGGGTCGGTGATCCTCACCGGGACTTGCTTTGCTGAATCTATTGTATGTATGTTGTTGCCAAACCCGGTTATTGGCGTCCAGGAGCCCTGGAAAGCGGTGCTTGGGCGTTCCCGATAGCCCGGGACCTCGTGTGACTGGCTCGCGTTACCAGAGTATTCGGTCAACCCCTTGCCTGTCACCCTCGTGACTCCAGGGTCTTGAACTGGATGCGCCCTGCTGGTTGGCTGCAAATATCATGGATAGGATCACTTGTCACAGAGGCACAGTGGTTTGGGATTCGGGGTCCAAGAGATAAAGAAAGGGCAAGGTATACGGAAATAGGCAACTGCAGATTATAACGTATTCAAATACGAAACTTGTCTCTTCCCATGATTTGCTCCCAGGTTGAGATTTCAAGAGAGCAATCACTCAATAGTGTACGAACACTCCATACTTTCCATCACTCGATTATCCTTATTCTTATCCCCATAGCATTGCGTTCTTTCCAAGCACGAGTGTAGAAGAACGAAGATATGCTCGTCGAAGAAGTGTACCAGAGCCTACAAGGCCAAGAGCTGGTCATACCCGACCTGAGACCAGTATATTCAAAATGGAAGACGGCCGTGAATATTCATTACCACAAACTGGCAGTTGAGGTGAATAACTACATTGACAAATGGGTACCTGAAGCCTCGATGCGGGCAGCCTACAAGAAAGCCGACCTCGCGTTCCTTCCAGCATCGTAAGTTTCCCCCAAGTCAGGCCGTAGATGCTACGACTCAAAATGAAAGCTAATATGAAATCACAGCATGTATCCAGACGCAGAATGGGACAGGCTCAAGACGATGGGCTTGTTCACTGCCGCAGTGTTCGTCATGGATGATACGATCGACAAGGAATTCAGCGACAACCCGGACGACTATGCTGCCGACTACATCGCCGCCGATGAGCTGCGCAAGGACTGCGTCGCCTTCATGAGGGAGCAACTCCGACAGACAACCGGGCGATCCTTCGAGCCCGCACCGGCGCCGAAAGAGATCGCCGGCTTTTCCGTGGTTGCCCAAGCTCTCCTGAAAAGCGACCCGAGACAGGTACAGCTGCCAATGCTAGCCAAAGACCTCGAGGACTTCATCGAGGGCACCGCACCAGAGCAGACCTTCAAACTCAATGGGCAACTACCTACGGTCGAAGAATACTGGTCTTTCCGCCACTTTGTCGGATGCGTTCTCTGTTTTTCGTCCCTGCACCAATACGCGGCTGATACGAAACTTCCTATGGAGCTGGCTTGGTGCGACGAAGTCATTACCATGAGGACAGAGACCAGCTTCCAGCCTTGCGTGTAAGTATCACGAAACTGACGTATTGTTTCTTATGTTGCTAAATCTGCGTTCCTGCCCAGCTGCAATGATCTGTTCTCACTGAAAAAGGAAATCGTATGTCTTCACCACACTTTGCCGCTGTCTCTCTCCTGGCCCAACTCGCACAAACTAACAGAAATCACAGCGCGAACGTTCGGTCACGAACCTGATCCCCATCATGATGGCGCACTCGGAACAGTCGCTAGACGCAGTCATGTCCGAGTTGATTGGGCAACTGTACGCTTCGGCAGAGAGGTTCGATGCCGCCGCAGCGGCACTGCGGGCCAAGGGACAGAGCTACGACGCTGCCGTCCAGGTCCAACTGGAACGGTTCATCCAGACCTTTGAGACTTTCCAGACCGGCTGCTTCACATTCTATGTACGATCAAAGCGGTTCAAGATATTGGACTACAAGAAGGAGGACGAGAGCTTCGTGATACCCCTATAGAGTAGAGTTTTGGCGGCGTCTTGTACTGCCGTCCCATTGTACAGTTACCTCACGGTCAAGTCATTAGATTTAGCGGTTCACACTTGTATTTTACTTTTTGATTTAATTAACAACGTCTCAAACTCTACAGCTTTCGAAGCATAATGCAAAAACTTGTCTTTATTTTTGTTGTCCAGTAATGTTCTTCTAATTGTTGATGTGCAGCAAAGCCACGCCAACACGGTTGCTTTAAAGTTGCTCGTGCTGACGAGAACTCTGCCACCATTAGAACAAAGTCAATCTCGTTGACTGATATTTCTTGTCAGATTAACAATCCAGCCACTTCAAGCAAGAATTACATTGTGCGTCATGGTCTGGGTAGCTTCCACGTTTAGTAGATTGGAAACTAGGTGTCTGGAGAGAAAAATCGGTCTTTCATTTCTCGGAATTGTTAGTAATGACACCTTTGATCAAATACTACAAACACCGCGTCTTTTGGCGACCAATCGAAGACATGCCTGTCTTGTTACAATTAGTTTCGTGCCTGCGTTTATCAATGAACATTCACGCTAGTTTCCCTGAGTCCATTTGAAGGCACTTTTGTCATTGGCTCGTCATGTCGTGAGATGCCAATAGTCTTTTTGGTAAGAATGAAAATTATTCTCCAAGCCAACCAGCTACCCATACCAGTGACTTGTTCATTTTGTGACCAACGTCCTTTGGGACCTGGCGCAATGCCACTACTTGACAAAATAGCTCTCAGAAATAGGCTACTTTTGACAACTACCTAGGTAGGTAGGCAACAGTCAACGTCAAGGCTCTCACTCTTGACCCATCTGCCACGGACGGACGAGAAACTTGGTGATAATATCATCTTCGTAGAACACCGAAGATTAGGAGAAATTGCAACATCATGTCAAATCGAGTGCAGAACAAGCCTCGCTTGATATACATTCTTGCATTTTCCCTATCTTGTTAGATGTCAAGTCAGGAGAGAGTGTTCACGAGCATTGAGCAATATTTGATTGCATTGACACAGACGTAGACGATGCAGCTCAAGTGACAGCGTGAATAGGTGGTTTGTCTTCCGGCATCTGCGTTCACATCTCCAAATACTTTCTTGCATAGACCTCCCGTGCAAAAAGTCGAGTCCCGTTTGCATGCTCTTGCCTGAGATCAGAGACTCGGTACCTACCTACCTATTGACGTTCGAGATTATGCATCCCGTCAACCGCCAGCCAGCGGCCGTTTGCAAAAACACGCCGTGCCCCAGGCGACGCCCAGAACAATCAACCATCCGATCTAAGCGGTGAGTCTTTTCTGCCGGCAACTGCCCGCCGCAAATCAGTCCTGCCTGGTGTTGCCCGATTGGGAGTTGCCCAAGTCTATAAATTCCCACTCTTGGCGGCCATTCCACAACCACACTCTCCAACAACCACGTCTTCCCATCAAGCCTTTTTCATCAATCATTCTTGTCTGTTCACTGGACCAAGCCTTCTTCAACAACTCACCTTGATCCACTCCGTTCCTCAACGATCATTCAAAATGATGATGCAGAACTTCACCCGTGTCGCCGGCCTTCTGGCCATACTCACTGGCGCCGCCCTTGCCACTGGCCAGGAGGACAAGAACGCCTTGGAGCCTGATGTCACTGTCACGGCCACTTTCTTCCACACCACCTTGACCATTACTGACTGGCCCGCTTCCATCCGTGAGTCTCCTCTCTGATCCCTATTGTCCCCTACCCAGCGCACTGCTCTGCTTGGTATCTCACGACACCGGCGCCGCCGTCGAACTGGCAAGAACACATCCCAAGTGCTAACCACTTCCATCAGCCACTCCCGGTCCTCCCGCTGCCAACCCCACTGGCGTCGTCGCTGCCGATGTCCAGCAGGACAAGAACGCCTCCCCCGAGTTGACCGTCACTGCCACTTTCGGTGATATTATCTACACTATCACTGACTGGCCCTCCACCATTCGTAAGTATTCGCTATTGTCTGACAAGTACGCTCGTAAAGTGCTGACCGTTGCCACCAGCTACTCCCGACATCACTGTTCCCCCCAAGGAGGCCGCTGTCCAGGCCATCGAGACCGAGACCCCCGTTCGTAAGTGTCTATTCTCCCTTCGTGGCTCCTGCCGCCCAAGAACCACCTGTCGGCTAACATGAATGTCCTCAATAAGTCGATGCCCGCGATATCGACGAGCGCGACTATGTCACCACTTCCAGCTACATGGACACCACCACCCAGACCTGGGTCGTCCCCGCCACCACCCTGAGCGGCCCCTCCAGCACCGTCACCCTCTCGGCTATCACCTGGACCAACACCTGGACCCGTCTGGTCACCACCCACATCACCCGTGAGTTCCTAGCACCATTTCTAGAAAGAGAGAGACATACTGACATTTCCCATTAGTCCCTGGTGAGCCCCCCGAGACAACCATGAGCAGTAAGTTTTCCACTTCCCCAGCGAGACGTCCATGTCATGTTACGACATAACCATTGCTAACTTGTCTTTCTCAACAGCCGTCGTCAAGGGTACTGCCACGCCCAGCAAGCGTCACGGCAGCAGCTTCCCCCCTCACTCTCAGGTCACCCAGGCCAACTAGGCGACCAGCCGCTCGAGGTACCTTCCAAAGAAGTGATTGTGACTTTCGATTCTGAAGGAGTTGGAAGGGCGCAGTTTTGGAAGGGAAGAAGCGGATGGGTTTTTCGGCGACGTGCCGTTCACGGCTGAGCCCCTATGGTAGCACTTGATCCAGCACGAAGCAAGTGAAGTAAGGAATGTTCTTGGCGGCATGGCGGGTAGATAGTCTCTAGAGACAAGTCAACCAGAATTGAGAATCTGCACATACTTGAAGTGTCTTCCTGTGAATACTTGGTACGTAGTGATGTCTTCTGGAAACCACATGAGGCTCTTTGACAGTAGACCCCTGTTTGTGTATTCAGTCTCGAGGCTATTCGAAGTGTCTAGTTATCCCAACCAATAATTGCCAAGTTCTACACAGGATTGAAGTACAGTTCATCAAAGTGTCCTTCATGGTGGAACATGAATGGGAAGACTGCTGCGCTTTCGGCATAACCATGGGTAGTTGTGGTCGGCAAGCGCATTCATAGGCCGGCCGTCAAAGCCTTATAGGTTGCGTTAAATGTCCAAGTTTCGACAGTGAACTGATTCATCACCCAGTGAATGGGGGGTGTTGGACCAGTTCGCTGTCTATTTTTGGCAATTTGGCGACCTGGGTTCGAACACCGGCGGCGTTCTATTTTTTTTTCTTTGCCTGCTCATTTATTTTCAACATCCAAGATCACTTTCCATCGCCACCAAGACCAGTCCACACGCCATCCACCTTCCACACGCCAAAATCTCCGTACCGCACCAGCTCGTTGTTCCTGACCCATCCGAACCTGATGTAATCCGCCACGGCCTGCGGTCCACGCATCCACACGAGCTTGTCCTCGGCCCCGGGCCCGAACAACACCCTCCCCCTCTCGACGTCGTTGATCAGCATGCTGATGCCGTCCACGGCATCCGACACGGGCGCGGCCCAGGTGAACGTGATGTTGGCAAACGAGTCGGCCATGCTGATCTGGGGCTCGTGTACTTCCGGCGGGGCGATGACGGCCGCGGTGGCCTGCGCCGCCGAGGCCGAAGCCGAGCCCCAGGAGAACGGACTGGCCCAGGGCAGAAGACTGTGCCCCACGAGGCCGGATACCAGAAGTCCTACAAGCAGACCTTGGAATACTAGATTGGGCCGCGACTGGATGGCCGAACCGGGTAGCAGGAGTAAACCCATGGCCAGCACATGTTGTGGACCGGCGTTTGAGAGCAGGGAGAAGACCGCCAGTGCCGCCGAGAACGTCGCGTAGAGCGGGATCGACTTGTGCAGGCTGCGGTTCCGATGCAGTTCATACGTCTGATGGAGGGCGATGAAGATGACCAGACATGGTATGGCAAAGCGAGACTCCTGGAGAGTGTGGCCTTGAAGCAAGCCAATCCAGCAAGCGCCGAGCCAGAAAATGGTCTTTTCTAGCTGGGCTGTCATCTTGTACAGTGTCGTCCTCACAGAGCATGTATACACCAGTGCCAGGCAAATTACGGCTGGTATGTATCTTGCCGCGGCAGCGGCGGTAGACAGTTCTCTTGTTTCCTCCGAGACCGTTGGTAGCATTTTGAGTTGTGCAAATCCAGTCCCGACTGCCGTTGAGAAGAGGACGACCGGCGAGGTAGTGAACAAGAAGACCAGCACCGTGAAGGCGACGCAAACGTATGGCAGCAACCACCTGTGGTCACTGACGTGACAATCGAAGCCCGAATCGAACTTGAATCTGTAGGAGTGCGGAAAGTATGTCCGGACCCCGACGGAAGACACGCCGTTGAACCTCGACCCGGGGTACGAGTTGGTCTGGAGCAGCCGCGTCAGCGCACCGCAGCCCCCTCGCGAGTCATCCAGCAGGTCGGCGTGGACGGCCGCGGCGCAGATCCACGAGTCTGCCCGGTATATGGGGCCACCGATGACCACGGGCTGGTCGACCACGCTCTGCGGCCCGACCAGGTGTGGCTTCTCGGCCTTGGTCGCCGCGCACCTCGCCGGGCAGTGGAAGGCCACCGGTTCTTCTGCCGGGGCCGGGCAGTTCTCGCCGTTGAGGCCGCAGCCGTAGTCTGTCTTCCAGAACGAGTCCGTGCAAGTAAGCTGCTTCACCGGTCGAAATGTGCCGTCAATACTTGTGGGAGCGATACTCGTGTCCGAGAGGACCGCGAGTGCCAAGCACCATCCCAAGCACAAGCCGACAAACAGCAGTATCTTTTGCCTCTTCAGAGGGCATCTTCTTTCCAGCCAGCGCAGAGGGGCGCTCTGGACGGAGGCCATTATGGGCTTGAAACTGTTTTGCAATTGTTGGGTGGGATTCTCGGGATGAGCAGAGTTGCGTTTCGAGCAGTCATCTCTCGTCAATGTGTCTTCAGTAAACTGTCGATACTTCTTGGTGTTGTCTCTCCAGCTTCCGTTCTCATGGCCAACTAGGCTATCTTTCCTGTCTTGTTCTTCCATGACAAGGCCGGATATGTCGTCGATCTTCGGAGTCAACAGGCTGGTAAATTCAGATGTTGGCAACCATACGGTTTCCGGTAAGTACATGCCAAGAATCGACACAAGTAATGTTTTTCAAATGGCATGTTAGCTGTACAGAGATTCATGTAGTTTATATATTTGTAGATATGTTATTGGCAGTCTGATTTCTGAGCCAGAAACCAGACTTGTTTCGCTACTCGGCTTGGGCAAGGGTCTGTGCCCCGACAAACCATGCTGCGCGCGAAACGCCCTGACATTCAGACGATGGCATGGCGCTGGGACGTAGAGTAGTCGAGGTTCTAGAGGTCTGATATCCAACCTCGCCCTAGCACTGGCCTCTAATCAGTGTGTACGTGTAGCGCTTCTGTGGGAAGCGTTGCAGAGCTTCTATGTGTAAATTCGCGGATCTAGTCCATCTCTTCCGTCTTTGCTGATATGGTTCTGGCGAAATGAAGTCACCTTGTCCTCATGGTCCTCTTATAATGACGAAGCGGCCTCGATGGCTCCAGCTGCCTTGAACTTCTTCTTGTTCGTCCATGTGATTTCGACGTTGTGCAACCATTCCATATACCTTGCCCAACCTGGCAACTGTTAGCAAGAGACCCATGTCCGCGTAGGTAATGGAATGTGCTCACTCCAGTATGCAAACTTCCTGCCAAAGTATTTGCCGGCAAAAGGCACCAAGATCATGGTCAGCAGGAGTTGCAGCTGCTCCAAGCTTCGCTCCCACTCGCGCTGAGCATCATAGTCCTCATCCTCGGAGCTGAACGAATCGGTCGTGGTCGAGGGCAAGGAATCGATGTCATCGTTGTCCGAGTCCGAGGCATGCGGAATGGCAAACGAATCGGATAGAGACATGCTGAAGATGTGGCGACCTCGGGGGTCAATGGCCGATGGGCGAAAAGGAATGGACTGCTCAGAGGCGGAGCTGTAGGACGGAGGAAAGCGAACTGTTTCCCTAGGACTGGTCGCAGCACGACAGGCGCATCAGGTCGAAAAGGCGAATAACCTACTATCCGTCTTCTAGACACGTATGCATCCACTTACTTGCCAGAGCAATGCGCCTTGTGCTCGGGGTAGCAGGCGGTGGAATGTAGGTAAGGTAGGTTTGGCCGTGAATGTTTGTGGCGGTTTGGGGACAAGGGAATACGTAGGTACAGCTTCCCCGGCCAATCTGCAGTGCCTCCAACATCCGCAACAAGTGTCGTTGGAGACCGGGAAGCTCTGCCGGGCGCCGCCTTTCAGGGGGGCATTTACTGGTGTCCGGAATTCATCTGTATGATCATTCCGAGATGCCATGTACCAATAACGGATTTATATGAGTGCAACTTCATCCAACCACTGGGTCTTAAAAAGAAAGATCTATGACTTGGTCTGTTATTATAATATGCTATCACCTTTGATAATCACTCATGTATATGTATGGATATAAGAACACATCTTCTCTTCGGCGTTATTGCAAGTATGTGTTTATATATAACCAAGGCTTTCTACACTTTTCGGACACTCCCTGTAGATCTGCTGCATGCTAAAATCCGAGCCTCGACCCGTTTGCTCCAGTGCGGACAGCACCCATATGGATTCCTTGGCGGAAATCGCTGCCCACTGACTCAGAATCTGACGCAGGGAGGGGCAGGTAAGCGTAAACTCACGAGGCGATCAGTGAAGGAAACGGCTCTTTGACCCCGTCGCGCTGGGAGTGATCCGTGGTGACTCAAACGTCATTTTTCTGAGGCGCTGGGCATCACTGCACGATAGGTAATCTTTTGCAGCGCCAATTGCAACTGCGCATCGCACAAGTTTTTATTTTCTCACTCGTCCATAACTGTTCCAATTCGGAATCGAAGACAAGGAGAATCCCAACATTACAAACCAATAGCACACGCTGCTGGAAGAAAAAGTCACTCGCCTAATAAGCCAAGATCCTCCCTATCACTCTGGCGAGGCCAAGAAACATCAGCCCAACCCCAAGACACCCGAAAACACTCTACTTCTACAACCGGCTTCCCAATCGACTGGGCTACATATCCTAGTGCAACCGCAGAATATATCGGAGGAACTTGAAAAGTCGCAACCATGGCGGACTCTTCTGAAGTAAGTGCGCATATTTCGTTCTATACGCATCGATCGATCCCGGACCCAGATGTCATAGTGCAGTGTTCCTGCATCGCATCAACCTTCGAGTATGCCTGCGTTCCAGAGGTGTGGTGTGGGTTCTGTCTATCTGTCTATCTTTCCCGGTGTCGCATCGCAAAGGGAAGGGAAGTCCAGGAGACAGATCTGTCATATTTCAATATTACACGGCGACTGCTGTACCTATCCCCAATCGCGCTACTTCGGTCGAAGCGAATGGCGGGCAGATCTGCACCACTTTCCTACCTTTTTGATGCGACCCGAAGACGAGACGTGCCTCCAAATGCAGAGCAGAGCGCCATCATGGGCTGAGGGCCGCCTTAGTAGGCTGCCTGGTCGCCAGGCGCCGCAGAAGTTCAGCAAAGCCTCGAGCTGCTAAGGTTCATATGTTGGGCGCTAGTCGGCCTACCCCTCCAATTGATCACTCTACCTTATGGATCTGTGCACCTGCCCACCACCTGCACAGCTCGGCCAGGCGCACCAAAATTTCCCGGAGGGACGATGACACACAAGCTCTAAGAGTCATCCCCTCCATACCAAATTGTTGCAAGCTTTGGAGGCGACATCAATCCGCCCATCACCTTTTGTCACGTTTTCTTGTCCCGTCAGTCGGAATCGAGTACCGAACCACCGGCCGAATCCGAACGCGATATTAACTTTGCAACCGCAGGAACGTCCCTCCACCGCCGATCGCAAACAACGCAAGAGCGTCGTATTCAACACCGAAGCAACCGTAGTCGAGGCCGACGGCAAAGTAGTCACGATGGCTTCCACCGAGGAACCCAAGGACACCGCCCAGTCCCACGCACCTAGTACGCCGCCGCTGTCCGCCGCCCTTGGCGATTTTACTGACCCGAGCCCAGCTGATGCTGGTGATGCCCCCACCGAGGAGCCTTCCCTCGACCTCTCGACCATGAAGAAGAAGAAGAAGAAGGTCAAGACTGAGGATGCCGAGGGCGCCGACACTCCCGCTGAGGGCGAGGATGGACTGGCTCTTCCCATGAAGAAAAAGAAGAAGAAGAAGACCACCAAGGAGGGTGACGACGATCTTGCCGCCAAGATTGCCGCTCTGGAGGTCGATAAGGAGGACGGCGAGGGTGAGGCCGAGGCCGATCAGGAGGAGCAGACTGGCGACATGGAGAAGGGCACCGGAATCTGGCAACACGATGGAACGAAGCCCATCAGCTACGACCTGCTGCTGAGCCGCTTCTTCAGCCTCTTGTCGCAGAAGAACCCCGACCACGCATCAAGCGGCGCTCGCAGCTACAAGATCCCGCCTCCCCAGTGTCTCCGTGAAGGTAACAAGAAGACCATCTTCGCCAACATTCCCGACATCTGCAAGCGCATGAAGCGTACGGAGGAGCACGTCACACAGTACCTGTTCGCCGAGTTGGGTACAAACGGTTCCGTCGACGGTAGCAGACGTTTGGTCATCAAGGGTCGTTTCCAGCAGAAGCAGATCGAGAACGTGCTGAGGAAATACATCCGTAAGTCTATGCGCATCGCTCTTCCACGTTTGATTACATATCTAACAACCCTCTTCCAGTCGAGTACGTCACGTGCAAGACCTGCCGTTCTCCCGATACGGAGCTCAACAAGGGAGAGAACCGTCTGTACTTCATCACCTGCAACTCTTGCGGTTCTCGACGTTCCGTCCAGGCCATCAAGTCTGGTTTCACTGCCCAGATCGGAAAGAGAAAGAAGATGCAGGGTTAAGCTGGATCTTGTTAATGGGGCGCTGGATTGGACGTTTCTATGGTTTTTGACGAGCAATGTGGCATGAAGAACCCATGAGGCACGCCCGAGGATCCGATCGATAAAAAAGGGAGATGTTCAGAATGACTTATGTGCGTTTGCGTTCTTTGGGTCAAGCTTCATGGCCAATCTGCATTGTGTGTATTATGGTATCCCATTACAATAGTCTGAACGGGCGAATACATAGTCCAGAATCACAAGGAAATTGATTCGTGCAAAAGAACTTGTGATATCAAGGAAATGATCGTCTTGACCGCCCTCTGAAATGATACTTTTAGTCGCCATATTCCATGGCCTGTTTCGGCTCATTGTACTTGCTAGAGACATTCATGTTGTGAATCAGGGTCTATAAAGTGGGCGTCTAGTCCAGGGCACTGTCGAAAGAGTAAACACAGAATGTCGGCATGCTGACTCGCATCTTTGGACGAAGGCCATTCATACAGACCTGACTTTCAAACAAGAAAATAGATACCGCCTTGCTAGCGACTTTCGTCGAGGCCTTTGTACCTTCTTTCCCTCCATCGCCATCAATAGCGAGGACGTAGTGTAGAAAGATGCCCCACCTGCTGTCATCTGGGAAGCGGTCAACTCGCTCTCCACCGTCCCACTGGCCCAGGCACGGTACTACTATTAATTATAATCAACATCTATTGCCAACCTCCAGAACTTCCTTGTGCCAGTGACTGTCTTTGGTTATTTACATCAAATATCATGGCCGAACCACAGCTCCTGCCCGGTCAGTCGGGCCTGCCGGTACCCAACTCAACCGAGTCACATTGGCACAAGGAGCCTTCTGAGAAGCTCTTCGGCCACCGCACGACGCCCGAGCTGCCTGCTTCCTGCGATTGCATCATTGTGGGCTCGGGCATCACTGCGGCTATAGCCGCGCATACCCTCAAGGAGAGGAGGCCAGAGTTGAAGATTGTCATGCTCGAGGCTCGTGAGGCATGCTGGGGAGCCACTGGACGGGTACGTATTTACAACTCCCACCACTAGTCGTATCATTAGATTTCATATGGTCAAATCATATATACCCTGTTCCTGGAACCGGTCTGGCTGACACCAACCCAGAATGGAGGGCATTGCCAACCCGCCATGTACGCTGCCAAACCGCACATTGCCTCTTTTGAGCTGCGGACGTATTCCTACCTGAAATCTCTGGTTGAGGAATACTCCATTCCTTGTGATTGGCATTCGACATCAGGTGTGCACGCCTTCTTCTCCAAGCCTCTGTTTGAACTAGCGCAGGAGGTCATCAAGAGTCTGGCCGAGAGGTATCCAGACCTTGCCGCCAATGTTGCCGTCGTGACCAAGGGCGAGCAGGGAGCTCCAAACTATCTGATCGAGGGCGAGAGAAAGGAGATGACCCTCGAGGGCCTGCGTATCCCCACGGCCGAAGGCGCTGTGGTACAATGGAACGCCGCGAGTCTATGGCCGTACAAACTCGTTGCCTTTGTGTTGGAACGCCTCTTGGCTGCCGGCAACTTCAACTTGCAGACCAACACGCCCGTAACGGGTCTGCAAAAGGTCGAGGCCCCCTCCAACGTGGCATCGCCCACCAGCCCCAACGGCGACAAGAAGGGCATCGACCACCCGACTTGGATCGTTCACACTCCCCGAGGCCACATCACAGCTCGCGCTGTGCTCTTGGCGACGAATGCGTATACATCGCACCTTCTTCCCGAATTCAGCGATCTGATTGTGCCCACTCGGGGCCAAGTGGCGGCTCTGAAGCCCCCGCAAGAACCGGCACCGGGCGAGCCCCCGCTGGATATCGGCCACACGTTTTATATCCTCGGTGAGCAGGGCACCGAAGATGTACATCGCGAGGACTACCTTGTTCAGCGCCCTCCTCCCCACGCGGAGCTGGTCCTCGGCGGCGGCCGCCAGCTGGCCAAGGACTACGCGGTAGGCGTCTGGGACGACAGCACCATGGACGAGCCGGTCAAGTGGTGGCTGCGCGGCGAAATCACCAAGGCCCTCGATCTCAGCATCCGAGACGCGCCCCAGAGCCCCGTCAAGCACGACCACCCATCGACGACCAAGAAGCAGGACCTGGTGCCCACGCACGAGTGGACGGGCATCATGGGATACTCGCGCGACGCCCACCCGTGGGTCGGACCGGTCCCCAACGGTCTCGGCGGCGGGAGCGGCCTCTGGATCAGCGCTGGATACACCGGTCACGGCATGCCGAATGCGGCGCTCTGCGGCAAGGCCGTCGCCGAGCTGATGACGGGGGCAGACGAGGTCGATCTCCCGGAGGAGTACGAGATCAGCGAGGAGCGGGCCGAGCGGGCGAGGGCGAGGGCCACCGTCAAGGAGGCTGAGGAGAAGGGCGCGCTGGTGTTCGACCTCGGCGCCGTCAGGGTATAAAAGTGTCGGGATGTGAGTGATACCAGAAAGGCTACTCAGTCCATAGAAATCATAATCATGAGTATGAGCAAACCAGGTGGACACCCCTTTGACTCGCACTGCCCAAGGGTTCATACATGTCCTGGTCTGGACGCAATGCACATATCGGTTATCTGTGTTGCAAGTGATACATACTATCAGTCAAAAATCTACGGCACAAGTAAACATGCATACTGTAACTGCAGACTCCGGTACACAAGGCTGTTGCGACTTCTCATTACGGTTGAAGCACCACCGAGAATAAATGGGCAGCTGGGTGTATCTGACAACTGGAAGTGGAAAGAAGTGGCCCAATCTAAAGTTTGCGGTCTCGCAGAGGCGCACTTGCCCTTCTCTTTTGATTCCCATGCCGCATGAGAGGGGAAATACCCCATTCACAATCATGAAGAGAGACAAAGCTCCGTTCAAATAGATGCATGATGCGCGGGCGCGGCAGATTTGCGTGCGACTGTGGGTAGTGGAGTCCAGAGCCGAGGAGGAATCAAATGGCCTCATTGCTGTGAGATACATACGTAGCCGCTCGGCCTTTGTGGGAAAGAAAAGTCGCCAGAGATGATGCGGCATCTCCAGAAGTTGCCTAGTAGCCGTGTGCAGAAAAGCGGATGATCGGATCCCCAGCTGACTTTCATGGCTCTGCTTGGACTTGAGTTGGAGGAGGCATGGCGGACAAAAAATGACGCTCCGAGCTTAGCAAGTTCGACGAGTCGGTTCAACGGGCGCTGACGAGAGCAAGGCGAGAGAGGAAAGATGCCGAGGAAGGGGAGCTTGTGAATCCCTCTCTCTCATCCCCATTTTTGGCGATGTCTGGGGGGCGCCTTGACTCTGCTGATGCATGGCGGCGTTGGTTCGGATTGGGGACTCATCGGCCGGGGGTTGCAGTCGCAGCAGAAGTCCGACCTTTGGGAAAAACCTTGAATCATGTCAAGGCAGTCTTCAGGAGGTTTAGCCGTGGCGCGGTCCCATTGACCTAGGCGACGATCGTAGGCCAGTCACAGAAAAACTCCCAGCCCAGCCGTGGTGTTTCATTTGTGTAGACCCTTGCGCGATCCAAACCATCGAAACCAAAAGAAAGATGCAGCGCTGTGGAAGAGGAAAGACACCAGACCTTGCATCTGCATTCAGAGCAAATCTGTTGAACTGTCAAGATGATTTCAATACATGCAATTGCATACGCTCACGACCAAGGGTGCCGTCGGGACCCTCTTTCATTTTAGTAGCAGATTTGAAATCCGACAAAATCGAGGCCTTCCTTGATGGGATTGATGGAGCACGAAGTGGGAGGTAGCACCAGTGGTGATGATGATGAACCTAGCCCGCTAGGTAACTGGGGGGGCGAGACTGGACTTTCTTTCTCCGGGGGATGTGCGTTTGCGAGTTGCGTTGCGTGCCCGTTGTGAGATGAGTGTGTGTGGACTTTGCCCAGCAGTCCAACAAACAGTCCAGCCTCCAGCCTTCATCATGGACCGACCAGCTTTGTGCTTGGCACTAGGAAACATTGAATGCACGGGAGTACGTAGACATCAAATACGGAGTACGATCGGGGGCCTGAGGCTTGATTTATTTGGATGATTGATTGATTGATTGCCTTTGTTCGTATGTTGCTGCTGCTGGTGCTGCTGCTTACTGCCGCAAACGGAAAAGATCAAGATGGGAATTGTCTGTGGAATTCCCTTGCTTCGTCAATCGTCACGTATTGGCAGCGCCGGAATGGTTAGGTAGGTATGAGCTGACTGACCGACGGCGATTAGCTGAAGGTAGAAGAAGAAGGGATCGATGAAAGGATGGATGGATCCGTGCGGCCTGAGGCCAGACAAGTTGAGAAAGACATGTGCAGCCGGCCAATGAGGTGCCGGGCAGGGTACCTAGGTACATCGCGGCTGCTCAATCCACCACTATTAGCCAGGGAATCTTGCGAAGAGTGAGAGAAGCACCACATTGAGCAGCGCAAGCATCCCGTCCTTTTTTTTTTAATGTCAGGTTCTGTCACGCACGCCCGGCGCTGCGACCGAACCCGCGAGAAAATGAGACCAAAAGCCCCAAACCTACCAGACATCATGTCTGCCCCCATAATTAAACACAACCCTCTTCCCCCTTGACCTTTCGCATCATCACCATTCCTTCCCATCCCCAAATCATCATCGTCGCCGCCAGATGCACGACGCGCAAATATCACCGCCGCCTGCCCGCACCAACACGCACCCAAACCCACCCAGCCGACCGTCTGGGCGTGCCTAGGCAGTAGTAGGTCAACTCCGACAACGTCCAACTGGGCGAAGAAGCCAAATTTGCTCAAGGCCCCGGCCACCGAAAACATTAAAAGAGGTAGACCAAGCCCAGTCAGTCAGCCCAGCTCATCATCACCTCCATCTAACCTTTTCCCCAGGGACAAAGTCGGACTAGACAAGCCACGCAACAACAACAAAAGCCTGCCCTCGTCGCCCACGCACCTCACAAATCTCTGCAACATCTTTCTCCTCGACCACCAACACTTTTCGCCATCAGTCGATATTACTTGTCACCACAAACCAAACTTCGTCTATAAAGTAATCTTTACTCCCTTCCGCTGTCCACACCATCACGTCCATTTCTACAGATAAGATGGCCGGCACAGCAAAGACCACACCTCCCGCCAAGGAGAAGGATCGTCGCAAGTCGTCCATTGTCACCTTGAAGGTCTCGCCCGGCCGACTGAGAAAGATTATCGACCCTACTTCAGTCAAGGAAGAGACGCCCATGAAGGAGTCTCCGGCCCCGTCGGCCAACACGCCCGCCCCCGAGGCTGCTGCTGTTGCCGTTACTGCTCCTGCCGACGTCACTGCCACTGCCGCCACGAACGGTGACAACGCGTCCTCGTCCAACCCTGGCACGCCCGCCCCTGCCGGCACGCCGTCACAGACTCCCATGGGCCCGCCGACCGAGGGAACCAAGAAGAAGGGTACCAAGAGAAGTGCTCCTGGAGCCAACGGCGAAAAGGAACCCAGAGCTCGTGGCAAGCCCGGCCCCAAGAAGAAGCCCAGACTGTAAGTCAACATGACTCATTGTCCATGTCCATGTCCATGTGTCCCTCACCTGCTCCCTCATTTCACTTCTTGCTACACCTATGCAATGACTGACATTGATTCTAGCGAGGATGGTACCATTGATCCTAATGCGAAGAATGGTGGCGGCGCATATCACAAGCTTGGACCCAAGGCAAACATGGGTGCCATCAACGCTGGCCTGCGGGCCCTTGACCGCTCAGGAAAGCCCTGCAAGAAGTGGGCAAAGGGCGGCTTCCGCCTGAAGACGTTCACTGGTGTCGTGTGGGAGATTCCTCGCTGGACCACGCCCAAGCCATCTGTCGAAGAAGCCCAGGAGATCCAGACTGACTCGGCCGATGGCAGCAACAAGGAGAACAAGGAGGGCTCCCAGATGAAGAGCGAGAACAGTGCTAGCGCCGCTGATGGAGGAGAGCAGCGTAGCCAGCCTCCCAGTCTTCCGGCTGCCAGCTCACCTGCTCCGGTGCCTGTCGCTGCAGCATCGTAGCTACTAGGCTCACGTTTTCTTGGCGTTCTTTTGGTGGATTGCAGAGCGAGTGTCTTTTTTACGGAAATCGGTTTTCACTTTGAGCGAGGATATCGGAGTAATCACAGCTTCCCAACGAGGAGCTCGGCGTTCTTGGTCAGTTCAACGACTCAAAGGGAAGGGCTCATCTACTGCTGGCTTGCTACAGCAAGGCCAGCACATGGAAGGGGAGGGACAAAAGGACAGGCGTTACGGGCTTTGCTGGCAGTCCCAGCAAAGTGTCATTTTCTGAGGATGTACTATACTGCTTCTCTTTGTACATTCACATACAGGCCACAAAAATAGACGGTCATCTCGCATGCTTTCATACGCAGGCTTCTTACAATGCCGAGGTGTCAAACAGTGAACTTCTCAGCAACACCTCAACAGAGGATTCCAATAGCAACGAGCAATTGCTCGAGTAGCACAACTCAGTCTGTGCATGTTTTATAGCAAATCCGACTTTGTTCTTCTCGTATACTCGATCAAAGCAGTTGCAATAACATATTGCTCGGTCTGTCTCTCAGCAGGGCATGAGATGGATGCAGACCCACTGGGCAAGGCACGGTCCTGTTTATAGTACTCACCTGTGCACGGCTACGAGGTACGAGGCGTTGCGTGGCTATGTATCATTGTTCATGCAGGACTGATATGGCACTGCTCGCCTGAATTTTCCAGAAATCACAATAAGAGCGTGGAATATGCTATGGTAGATGGACATGCGGTGCTAGGGTTGGCAGCAATAGCGGCAGCGGTGAACAGTGATCGGATTTTCTATGTAGATGCGCCACGACTTACATGTCTTCTGATTTCGGGTTGATTCTTATTCACTGACTGGTAATTTGCACGAGCCTCAACATATTCGAAAAATTGATCGGTCCATCCAAGAATTGTGGCGATAAAAATGTTTTGGGAACCATAGTCTTTGTTGTATGTACTCTAGGTTTTGGCTACAAGCCCTCGGGTTTACTTGGAGGGGGCAGGGTGGGAGCTGACATTCAAATGATGGCATATTCTGCTACATACCGATATGTGCGTGTTTAACCGATGAAGCACGCACCCTGCTTTTTATGACTCTAAAAGCTTTTGTAGCAGGTGATACGAGATGTGAGCTCTCATTTTAAGTTGTTGACAGAGTGTGAAATCACAAGCAAGTTCCAATACTTTGCTAAGCATGGTTATCATCGGCACCAGAGTCTGAACTGGTTCATGAAAGCAATTGGACTTGCAGAGAAGCGGCTCGCATGATAGACTCGTTGACTCTGGTTCAAAGCACCAAGACATGGAAGATGATAAGGTACCAGCAGCTGGGTTGACAAGGAATCCAGGGACAGGAATCATCATGCAAGGCAGCCTGCAGGAATTCGACGATAGCTGTGTGAAACGGAACTTTGGTGTTCACAGTGTCAGAAAAGTAAAGATAGAGCTCCGGACCCCCTGATGTTAGTGGGCGACTGGGCCCCGGCGTTGTCAAATGCAGCGGCTTTAGCGTATCTAGGCTGTCCAGACTCCAGAGACGCGGCATCCAGGTTCTGGCCTAGGGAGTAACTAGGGAATAAGCACGGCCGATCGGGGTACCAACTAACACCTTTGGATCTCGTGATTGATAGCACGACCGCAACTGTTGAATTCATCACGACTCGGGGTTTCCTGGCAGCCATCTATCACCAACTTGCCTTCCGCTAGGTGGCCCATTTAGGTGCCCATTCGTTCAAGCGAGCATCTGGAGGAAACGTCTCTCGGTCGACCCCTCCAACAATCGAACGCTTCCATCCTACCTAACCTAGCATGCTCTCCGGCTTTTGAGTGACGTTATCCGACGGAGCTCTACCAAGCTCTACCAGAAGCACTTCTCTCCACACATTGAAGCACCTTCTTCGACAGTGCACAGAGCTGCGCCATCGCGACGCACTACTTGAGGCTGCATCGATGGTCAGAGTTGCCACGGATCTCACACGTCCCTAAACCGCCGTTTTCCAGCCATCTCGAGTGCACCCAAGCAGCTGCATCTCTCGCCCTCGACGACCAACCCACCCTTCCGTCTCTGCTGGTGGGGGAGGATACAAGCAGAACGTCAAGATGGCGAATCCGTACAACAACCCACTTGACACTTCACAAGACGGCGGCTACAGTTTCTTGTCGAGGAACAGAAGCTCGGGATTGCTGCCGGACATTCCACAGCCAACCTCGCATCCTCGCTTGAGCAATATCACGCCTCTCCTCAATCCGCCGCAAGCCGGCAACTACTCGGAGCTGTACACCACGCATCATTCCTACATTAGGACCGGCAGCGGCGCCGTCGACTCGGACAGAAACACTATGGCTTCGGAAGGAACAGGATCTGGCATGCACCAGCAATCTTCCCATTTCCCGTCCTTCTCCCGCGCTTTTGAGATGTTCATTAGCCCTGCCGGGGACAGCACGTGGCCAAGCCTACACCGGAACAACGGACTTCTTGTCCCTTCATACCTTGCAAACTCGGCGTACATACAAAAGTTGAAAGAGGCACATGCATCAAAGCAGGCGCAAAGGGAAGCGCAACCCCAGGCGGTGGGTAGCAGCGGATCGCCCTCGAACCAAGCCTCCGCACCCTCCGTCACATCCAAACCCATCGCACATCTGGGCATTACCTACGACTTGATTGAGCGTACGCCCATGTTCGAGGACAACTCTTCGACATCACCGCTGCCGACCAGATGGAATAGAGACGACAAGCAAGGGGGTTTGGAGGTTATGGCTGATGGTCTCGAGGTGAAATACACTTCACCGAAGCCTTCGGCAGAACGGGAGTATGAGGCGCATTCGATCAGAGCAGACCATCCAGCACCCTCCGAGGCTGGAATCTATTACTATGAGATCACAATCCTATCTAGGAAGAGAGATGAGTATGTTACTTCATAGCATTCCCTGAGGCGACATATGAAGAGCACGCTTGGCTGACGTTTATACATAGGACAACAGTATGTGTAGGGTTCGCAGCAAGGTCGGTGGCGCTCGGTCGGCAACCTGGCTGGGAGAAGGAATCATACGGCTACCACGGCGATGATGGGCAAGCATATCTGGGCGACAGTTCCGGCAAGCATTACGGCCCTCCGTACACGACTCATGATACAGTCGGGTGCGGTATCAATTTTCGCACCAGGACCATCTTCTTCACTAGAAATGGCGTCAATCTGGGTGAGACGACCTGGATAAGAGCTTGTTGACTGGGAATATAACGCGACTGACATATACTTGTAGACACCGCTGCCAAGGACATCAAATCTGATCCCAGGGACCGACTGTACCCCATAGTCGGGCTGAAACGGAACGGCGAGCACATTCAGACGAATTTCGGACAGACTCCCTTTATATTTGACATTGACGGTATGATGAAGCAAGAGCAACTCAAGGTCAAGCAAGAGATTGCAGGAACCAGTATTGCAAAGCTAGCTGGCCCGAAATCCAATGAGACAGAGCTCCTTCAGCAACTAGTAGGTACAAATTGCCCCTGGGTATTTCAAGGAGGCTGACATGGGCTTGCAGGTTTTACAGTTCCTACAGCACGATGGCTATGTGGAGACTGCAAGGGCTTTTGCCGAGGAGATCCAGTCAGAAAAGCGAGACCTTAGTCTTGATGCCAATGCTCCCGTGGAAGGTATAAACATCAAAGACGACGAAGACGCCAACCGTCGACAACGTAAGATAAACCCTCTAGACAAGTTACTCGTACGAATGCTGACACACTCCAGGAATCCGAAAATCCATTCTCGATGGCGATGTGGATAAAGCATTTAAGTACACGCAAACCTACTATCCCGATGTTCTGAATGAGAACCAACACGTGTACTTCAAATTGCGATGTCGAAAGTTTATCGAAATGGTGCGCCGATCGTCGAGTCTGAACAGCCATCACAGGAGTGTCAGCAAGAAGAGCAACGGTCACTTTGTTGACGACAATCTTGAGATGGATCTCGACGAGGACGGATTCTCGGACCAAATGGACACACAAGACCGGCTTGATGCATCGGCGGAGGATGAGGCTTCTGCTCTCCTCGGACAGACTATCAGTTATGGTCAGGAGCTGCAAGCAGAATTCAAGGACAACGCAAGCGAAGAGATGAAGAAGACGCTCAATGACGTTTTTGCGCTCATGGCATACCCTAACCCTGTTGAACAAACGGGCTTGAAGCATTTCTTTGAGAGAAAAGCCAGGGCACAGGTGGCCGAAGAGTTGAACTCGGCCATTCTACGTAAGTCGACCCGATGTTGAGGTTGCATTCTATACTGACATTGTTTACAGGGTCTCTGGGCCGGTCATCAAGGTCCGCTCTTGAGACGGTCTATGCACAGACTAGCGTCCTACTCGATTATCTACGTGAGATCGGAGGACCTGGATCCTTTGTGACAGTACAAGGCGTGATCGACGACATACCCAAGCCATCTTCCTCCGCATAAGGCTACGATTTCGGCCACGACTCCAGCCTGGTCTCTGGAATTCTTAGAGATGACTCAGATCGTGAAGTGATGAACGACGATGAACGTATCCATATCCTGCGCACCAAGGCGAAGGTTGATTCACCCGTGTGCCAAATGATTGAGCACTTCTGAAGAGAACTGCCATTCGGACGACAATTTCGCCGCTGAGACTCTAGTCGACCATCTCTCGGCGCTATTCACCTATTAGAGCTGGCATTGTTTCTAGGGGCTTTCTGTTCTTTCAGACTCGGAAGCCTCCCAAGTTGGAACATGATGTGTTGGCACAGTCATGTCAGACACGGTGTTTCTAAAAGCGCCAATCCACTTCGTCATTTCTTTATTCGTGTTCTGGGCGACTGCCTGCGTACTTTTGTGGTTGCACTTTCGAGTCCATGGAATGGCGTTAATGGCTATGGTCCTCTCCCTCATAGACCTGGGTGGCATCATTTCAAGGCGCCATAGCGCTGTCGGCCGTACTCTTCAACGAGACAGGCTGACTTGATACGTTTTGCATCAGTTTGGCAGCTTTGTCTGCTGAAGTGGAATGCCGAGCTACATATTGATTAGAGGAGGAAACATGGTAAATACGTCAAACATGCAATTCTCAACTCAGCTAGGGAGCACAGAAATCGTGTCTCGTCCACCTTGTTCATCGTGGCATTGCACGAGATGCGAGACGTAGATACGTGTTTAATCCCAATGGAGCTCCTGAAGTTCAAGTTGATCAACATGATTGTAAAGCCCTGATAACCATGGATGGCATCTTTTCCCCTCCCACCGAAGGTACCTGAAAATCGCAACATTAGTGCGACTTGATTGTCTGATACGGCGCTGAATGCTGACAAAGTGTAAGCGATTCCTCCCATGTGCAAAGAACCCATGTGTGAGTGCGTTCGTGACTAGGCGCTAATATGATTGATTGGAGCGGCTGGTCTAGGTCGAGCTTAATCTGTATAACTCGCCTCGACAGGCGGGCATTCTCATCATCACGGAGCAATGGAGAGAGAGTTTCTGCTAACCCCATCTCAAGCGTGCGAGCCGAAGCTACCTTGCGCACGACTTGAGGGGGGAAATCACCAGCCCGGGAGACGGCGTAAGGTCGTGGTGTTATTACCTAGTCCCCGGTAAAGTGTTCTCGCGAAGATAGTCATGAATACCTAGGTATCGGAT
Organism: Pestalotiopsis sp. JCM 9685; assembly: GCA_001599175.1. Taxonomy (NCBI): domain Eukaryota; kingdom Fungi; phylum Ascomycota; class Sordariomycetes; order Amphisphaeriales; family Sporocadaceae; genus Pestalotiopsis; species Pestalotiopsis sp. JCM 9685. The sequence goes on from BCGF01000002.1 coordinate 4,190,693, forward strand.
CGGGAGTTGTAAGGATTATAGCGTTATTTTGTATTTCTCCTTATCTGCACACTGGACCCTGACTCGAGGGGTCTCGCTCTGGCAGTATCTACCTAGTATGTTACCTAGTTTCTCTTCTCTCTCTCCTCCTCCTCTCTCCCGCGCAAATAAGGGCAACCCATGGGGAGAAATGCCGGGGCCTGATAAGAAAAGCATCCCAAAGAAATGCAGACACCCTAACCTAGTCTCGAATCCTCTCTCCCGTCCCCTACCTGGGCCTGGCCCCTTCAGCTTCCACGCTGCTGCTGCTGGGGACCGAGACCGAGGATAAACGCCGGAACCAACCGAAGAAAACGCCTGTACGCTTGCAATTGTAATAAGGAAATATAGAACGAGGAAATGGAAGAGAAAAAAGAGAGAAACCCGCTTGCCCGCCTTGCGAAGAACAAAAGAGTCTAGCATTTCGAGTTTGTCTGCCCACCGTATCCGCCAGGCCGGAACAGAGCCGCTTGTCTATAGTATAGCGGAAACCGAATTGGTAGGGGTGTTGGTTTTCCCAAAGCACATGCCATCGTGCCCCCCCCCCCCCCCCCCCCCCAAGGCTTGTGAGATAGAGATTGGCGTGGTACCATATTGAAGGTCCCATGGGGGGCGCTAGACAGCGTAGGTGCGTGGCTTCGGAATCTCCGCGACCAGAGCCCAAAAAACGAGAGTCCCACATCCGGGGGAATTGAGAAGGGGAACGAACGATAAGCGGGCCTGCGGATGCGGGTTCTTGGTGCGTTTTTCTTTGCCATGGGTATCTCGTAGCAATTGCGCCGAGCCTACCATCAATTGGTAATGTTTTTTTAATCTTTCCTAGTCGTCTCTTGTCGCTTGCGTTTGCTCGCCCAGGGAAGAGCCGCGCTTCTGGTGGACCAATATTCCCGAAAGCCGAACCGAGGCGTTGTGGATCCGGAATCTTTGCTGCTGCTCGAGCTCGTGCTCGGAATTCTTTATGGTTTGTTGCTGGTGGCAGCCGGCTCCAACGTTCGGGATTAAGGAACCACGTCCCAAAAGAGAAAGAATAGGACAGAGCAGGACCCACGTCATAAGCGAGTGCCTATCCGTACCATTATCGTAACATGGTCGGACATTGTTTGCGGTAGATATTCGGACGATGATGTCGTCCCCAGCATTTTGGGGTTGTTGGTGATTCTTGTCGAAAAGAAGGAAGACGACAAGTCATGCAGCGGCTGATGTCAGCGACGCATGCAGGGACGACATGTGCATTTCCGCCAATGAATGGATAGCTGGGCTTGAAAGATGATAGATGCATGGCTTTGGAAAACGAGGATCCGGACCAAGTCGAGACCAAAGATTTTCTGGACTTTTTTTTTTGTTGCTGTTGTTGTTGTAGGCGTTGCAAAACGGGTAATGTCCCTTCTCTTCGAAATGGAAAAATGAGAGGCTTGGCCTACGAGAGCCCGCAGCCCTCCATGTCTCGCATAAGACAGGCCATCTGTGCTCGCTTGGCGGCCTCGGCGACGAGGTTGAAGTCGCGCAGGAACGTCTCCGTTCCTGACTGCCTGGCCTGCTGGGGCGGCTGTGGAGGGACAAAGGCCTGCGAGGGCGATGATTGCGAGGCCGTCGACGAGGCTGCAGAGCTGCTGGCACCGCCGTGGCGGGCTGCCATGGGTGATGAGATGGGAGCGTTCATGTTTGCGTTGTCGGAGTGGATATTAGATTTGTTGGTGTAGATGGAAGAGATCGAATCGTTCAGAGCAGACTCGAGATTGGAGCAACAAAGACAAGACTTGGGATTCGAGTCTGAACCTTGTAGCACCCTCAAATGGTCGTAGACAATTAGGGTTGTGGCGTTCGGTGAATTGGGAAGACGGCTTTCCCTTTAAATGAGTTTGATGCGTGTGGTTTTTTGAGAGACAGACCACTTTTTTTTCCCTGGCCAGCGAGTGCAGGGTCCCGGGATGGTAAGTGTTGATGATGTCGTACGACTTGCGCGTCGTACAGAGATCGATGATCTAGGGAGGGAGTCGTATATGATCGACTTGGTTTTGACGATGATGCAGGTGCCGTGTCTAAAACAAGAATGACGCGCCGCCACGCAGGAAAAGCGTTTCGTTCTATTGTTGCTGTGCAGGAAAACAGAAGAAGTCTTTTTGGAAGAATCGTAAATGTCTATCGGGGGAACCGTAGAAAGCAGAATCCAGCCTTGTTGCTTTGGTAGCTGGTACCGAGAACAGAAACGACAAAGAGACAAAGAAGGTTTTCCGGGGGTGGGGTTTGGCTCGAGTGGCAGCGCCGGGATGGAGAGAAGAAGAAAGCCAAAAAGTCTGGGGAAGGGAAGGAGCAGGCAGGCAGGCAGGTAGTCGATATATTGGTATGTGGCCCGGTTTCCGTGTACGTTTCTTCTTTTGCAAACGCAAATCAAGTTGTTGGAAGCAGAGTTTGAGTTGGTATGGTTGGGGGGGTATGCTTCCTTCTTGAATGAGATGGTGTGTAAGAAGGGCTGCGAATCAATGGGAGGAGGATGATGATGTGGTGGCAGCAGAAACTGGGATTACTGTTTCTTGTGACGAGGGATCTTCTCCGATTTGCTTCGATCGAGTGGGATGTGAGACAAGCCAGTCCAGAAAGAAGACCTTTTTGGGGGGGTAATGGTTGGATGGTTTCCGGGTTTTTGGAGAAAGAAGGCTGCTGCTAAAAAGGCAAAGTGCGTAGCTTGCTGGTGTTTTTTTTCTTCGCTAGGCAGGCAGGTAGGTATAACAACTCGGGAAGTGGTGACGATCCTCTTATTTATCGTGTGTCGTGTTGCTCGATTTGGGTTCTGGGGTAGGTAGGCTATGGAGAAGAGGCCAATGGCTGCAAGCTTGTTACCCGGTCGCAGGGAAGGCCAAGGTACGGAAATACTGTAAGTGGTTGCGTGTCGACCGTGGAGCTGAGAGCGAATCAATGCGCATATGTCATTCCAACATTCGTTCGGTTCCTTTTTTTTTTTTTTTATCGTCCTTCTCTTCTCTCGACGGGGGCCGCGATGGGAACAGTGTCAGTATTGTACCTGGGGTCCTGTATGTAGGTAGGGGCAGAGACCACCATAGGCGGGGAATTATGGTAGACGGGCCAGCGAATAGCAACGAGTCTGGCCCGCCAACGGGGGAGACCGCGACGCGAGCGCCCTGGGGCCCAAAGGCAGGCAATCTATTTCTCGAGCTAGCAGTGGGCACTCCCGGTATATTTCGACCCGTTTAACCCACGTTCGGGATGGGACGAGAGGGAGGACTGAAGAGAAAAAACCATCAAAAAGTGGTCTTCGCGCCAAAGGAGGCGTCCCGACGAACAATCCCCGCGGGCGGACTACGGCCTTGATCTCGGGGACAAAGTGGATATCGAAGCCGTGGTGAAGCTGCAAAACTCTGGCCTGGTCACCTAGCATCGAACGCTACGTGGAAAGAAAAAGAGCTCATGAAAAAAATTCAAACAGGACGACCAGGTACTAGCAGGGTGAATAGATGCCATCGTCGAATGGTCCGGCATGGTCACGATGGGATGCATACAAGCACGTCGGCCCAACAACAACACCCTGCAAGTGGTGGAAATCTGGCAGGATAGCCAGACTTCACCTTCTGTCCATCGGCTACCATTCCCAATCTACCGACTACGGCCCTCATGAAATGGTTGCCATTATCAAGATACGAACCGGCTATACATACTTTCGTATCATGAAACTGCGACTTGACAACCTTTCCTTTCACATGCCTACAACCACGAACTCGGCTGCCGTTCGCGTTTTTATTAGTTGGGGTAGCAAGCTCACATCCCGTCAATCAGAGAAACATTTGATATGCCTGCCAGTGTCTCCCTTCGACCTTGCAGCCGGACCTATTTAGCTACTATGCCTTATGTCTACCTGGAGCCGAGTCGATAGTCACATCGCAGTCTAGGTAGACTGGATTATGATTGTTCGAGCTTGGTAGGCCGATCGACATCATCATACATGCGGCCAAACGCCGGCCTACATGGCTTTAATAATAGTCAATGGGACCACGGCTGTCGAGGGAAAGAATCGAACGGTCTTTTCTGTCATGCCCTGTCTCTGTCGTCCTAGGCAAGTAATCAGTTCAGGCACCGTGGGTGGCATTCAGGGCCATATGCCTTGCGACCCTGCGATAGGGGAGCGGTAATGCGGCTCGAGTATCCCGGTGGGCCACCGACGCGCAGGTTGATCGTTGGGCCCAATATAATACAACGACTCTGGATGGGATATCTGTTGGCTAATCGTATCATGGTAGACTTCGTATTTGCTGTAAGTGGGCATTCTGGCTACGTTGCACGAATGTCAAAAGTCGAGCATCAATATAACTGAATTCCTCCATGTGTTCTTGGTACTACAACCACAGCATGTCAAGAGCAGAGGATAGGCTTGTCATCTTCTGTCTTTGGCAAAGATGTTCAAGCCTAATGACTGGCTTTGGGCATGTCGCCGTCATCGTCACGACTCAAACACCTTGCAAGAACCGGCGAAACTGCCCCTTCCAACGGGAGCAGCAAACCCAAAGGAAACTCTGCGAAAGTCTGCCCTTCTGAACCCTTTGGAGAGGCCCCCCACGCGAGTGGACATCACCCCGCAATGCTCCCCAGGATGTTTTGACTTGCGATCTTCAGACCTAATTCCTGGTTCAGGCTAAGTGCAGGGCTTGAGTATTCTTCCAGAAAATCCCATCACGAGTCAGAGATGCCCATCGCGCCATCTCGATGAGCTTGGGATTAGGTAGGTAGGTGCAACCATCATGGGCTTGCATGTGTTTGGAAGCTTCTTCTTGTTCTTCTTCTGGGTGGAATTCCAGGTTTCAATTACAACCTACATTGAGCAGACCGCTTCGGAAGTTTGGAGTAGGTTGGGGGTTACCTATCTCGGTGGCAGAATATATGAAAGACGATAATTTTCCGTCTCGCTTGTCCTGCGGCCCTGGCAGGCCATGCCATACCATACCATGCCCTGGCCATGGCCACGGCCGGCCCTGGACAACGACCGACCATGGTTCTGTAAATGGCATGACTCGACAAGGGCGAGATAGGACCCTTAGTATGCGAATATCCACCCTCCAATTGCCCGTTCGAGGACCTGGGTCGTGCGGAAAACCACCCTAACAACGGCTCGATCCCTACAGCCCGGTATAACAAGAGCTCGTTTCGTGGGCATCGTGCTATAGATGCCAAAATCAGGTAGCAGCAACTCTGTGGAGCACTATGAGAGATTTACTAGTGGACAATATGGTGCTAACAAGGTGGTCGAATACTTCATTGCCAACGAATACATGCTAGTCATTGCGACTATTGCCGAGTATTCATGCAAATGATGAAATCGAGGGCTGAGAGTCTGAGAGTCAATGAGCACAATGGGAAAAAGTACTGCAGATATACACACTATTGGGCCTCGCTATTCCTCAATAACACGCTGATCTCTTGGTCTGATCTGCACCCGCATCCATGAATGATCTCGTTATACTCGCCCATCAATTGGAAAGTCTTAATTGACATATTTCCCAGAACATCAAAGCAGTGCCGGCAATCGTTTCCGGGGGTATGGCGAGCCAAAATGCGACCAAGAGCACCGCAGCATGGCTCTGCTGAGCACTAATGAGGTGCGCCTGGCCAAGACCAAAGACACCTCATATTGGCAGCAAAATGGACATGGTGTTGTCATCAATTCAAGGGTAGTCGACAGTAAATATACCAAGATTAGGACATACTTGTTGGGTTTCCGGAAGATAAAGGCCAATTGCACGTGTGTTCTGATGGCCAGAAACCGCGGTCACGTGATATGTCCCGCCAAACTACGACACTAGTATTCACTTCGCTGTGCAGCACTGGGAATTAATTGACCGAGATCGCGTCGCGGTTCGCCGCCAAACTCCCCCAGCAAGAAGGAGAAGACTCCGGCAACGTACGAGGCACACACACTCCAAACTGGGATCATGTCGCAACCCACTTCGGAACCACAGGCGCCCCCGGCTGACAGTCCAGCAACCACGACGCCGGCGCCGAAGAGAGCCTCAAGGGCAAGCTGGTTCGATGTCCCAGCTCCTCTGGCCCGCCTGTTCAGAAGGTTCCCACTCGTCACATATCCCGCCAACGACTTACCAGTTCGATCTCCCAAGAACCGTCACCTCCCGACGCTCTATGTCTTTGCTTCCGAGCACGATGCGCTGAAGGGGCTGCCAAGCTTCAATCCTTCTTGTCTGAAGTGGCAGGTGTGTACTCAATTCATTCACTTCAAAAATATCTTCTGCCGAATCTCGAGCTGACCGAGGTCTCAAACCTCCAAAGACTTTCCTCAAGCTAGCTGGAGTCGAGTTCCGGTTAATATCCTCCACCAACCATGCGTCGCCCACCGGTGCATTGCCGTTCCTGATCACCCCCTCAACACCAAGCGACTTCGGCTCTCAGGTTCCGGTGCCGTCGAATAAGTTGGAGCGGTACGCGCTGGACCATGGCGCGCAGAAAGTTCCCGATGTAGACACATTGCGCCTCGAGGCGTACCAGTCGCTACTCGACCATCGGATACGAAACGCTTGGCTGTACGCCCTCTACCTGTCACCTGCCAATTCGCCGCTGCTGTCGAAGCTCTACGTGGCGCCCGTGTCCGCGACAGGACTGGTGCAGATGACCGTCCGGTACCAACTACAACGTGCTGCTGAGGCTGAGATACTGCAGTCAGTAGGAACGGTCAAGGTGGACCCGGCAGTATTGTACAGAGACGCGGAGCAGGCATTTGACGCCCTCTCCGCCGCATTGGGATCGGGCGCATGGTTCTTTGGAAACTCCGGACCAGGCCTGTTCGATACGGCTCTGTTTGCCTTCACGCACCTGCTGCTAGACGAATCACTGTCATGGGCGGACACTCGCTTGAGCGACTCATTACGCAAATTCGAGAACCTTGTCGACCACAGAGAAAGAATTCTGGCCAAATGTTGGCCTGGATTGAGTGCTCAGTAATGGACACCACGGAGAGGAATCATCTATGTACAAGCTGTAACATTAGGAAGAGCATCTATCTGGCATGAAGGTACGGCGTTCAAGGAGGACATGCCTCGGCGGCAGGCATGTTCCAGAAGAAAAAAAGACTATACCCCTCTGTATTTGGATGATGTACAAACACTGACGGCTGAGATACAATCAAGTCCTCGCTTTTGCTTGATGTAATTCTACATGCATGCGTTGGTCAATTCTACATCTTCGAAAGGTTGGAAACGCCTCCATCTACATTGATCGTAGCTCCGTTGATATATGATCTATAAGTGTACGCGTCAGCACAAGACTTGATCTTCTTCACGTCAACATATAATGGTCCAAATACTCACCCAGCACGGCTGGCCAAGAATATACAGGCCCCAGCAACATCGCCCGGCTTACCGATCCGGCCCACTACAATAACGCGTGTCAGTAATCGCCTTTCTCGGGGTGGTAAATGAGTTTTGAGTCGCTCTTTTGGGTGCTATGTCTGAGTTGCTCCATTATAGCACCAAACTGGGGAAGTTGTGCTCTTGAGACAACACAGAACGGGCAGATAATAACATCGGAAGTTGCTTACTGGGGTTGCCCTCTTCAATCTCGGCCTTGGCGTTCTTCATGGCCCAGGCCGTCATCTTGGTCTCGAAGGGCCCGCAGGCCAGCGTGTTCACGGTGATGCCCCTCGGGCCCAGCTTGGCGCTGAGCACGCGGCTGAGGTGGTGCAGCCCGGCTTTGGCTGCGCTGTACGAGTAGTTCTCAAAGACTGGCACGCGCAGGGCGTCGATCGATCCGATCTGTATGGGATGAAAGTGAGCGTTGCCCTTTTTGACGAGTGCTCTGGAAAGAAGGCATGTCTTTCCTCTTTACATCACAAAGAGATGGTATTCTGCAAAATACGACAGAGGAAAGGCATACGCCACCGGCAGACCAACAAGCCCCCGAGAACACTGAGAGGATGCCGGACGATATATACTACACTCACATTGATGACGGCGGCGGGCGTGTCCTTGTCGGCCGAGGCCACGGACGGCGCGCCGGCGGCGTCGAGCAGCGGCAGCAGGAGCTGGGTGAGGGTGAAGACGCGCTGCAGGTTGAGCGTGAGCACGCGGGACCACTGGGCGTCGGGGAAGTCGTCGAGGGGCGCGCCCCAGGCGATGCCCGAGTTGTTGACGAGCACGTGCAGCCTCGGCTCCCGCCGCCGCAGCTCCGCCGCCACGCGCTCGCACTCGGACAGCTGGAGCAGGTCCGCCGGCAGCGCGAACGCCCTCCCGGGTCCGGAGGCGCCGCTGCTGAGCTCCGCCGCCGCCGCCTCGCACGCCGCGGCGTCGCGCGACGATATGTACACCCGCGCCCCGTTGGCTACGAAGCCGCGCGAGATGTGCAGCCCGATGCCCTTGGCGCCGCCGGTCACGAGGACCACCTTGTCCTATGGTTTGGAGATTCGGTTTAGCCCATGTCGTTTGTGATTGCTATGACATTTGGTAGTTACTCACCTTGACGTCGAACAGTTGGTTCAGCTCCATATTCCGGCTGGTGGGTTTGGCGGACGGGATTCGCGTACGGGATTCGTAAGTCTGATCTAGAGAGGACTATGCAAAAAGGGCCGACGAAAAGTGATTATGTGAAACGAGTATTAATCTGTAGACTACTCCGCTCGTCTGGACTGATGATGACAAGAGAAGTGCGATTCTGAAGTGGTTATGAGAAAGGAGACGTTGGTGCTTCTTCCATCATCATAATAAGCTACTGTGGGGCCGAGGTCCGTTTACTACCCCCTGTCCAGGGCAGTATACTACTGCATATCGAGATAACCAACTACCGAGATCCAGCATGTCATTTGCTTCGAGAATAGTAACATGGGCTTCTTTGGACTGACAATCTAAAGCCATCTTGTAATGTTAGTAGTAAACGTATTGATTGAATGTGTGGTTGAAAAATGTATTAATACCACAGCCGGATACCAGTTGATGAGCCGTGTTCAGCATCCGTTAATGAGTATTCGTCCACCCAGTTACATGTCCCCGATCTCTTGAACTTGAAGTCGTTTTCCTTTTTCATTTGAGTTCATCTCAAGATTATAGTGGATACGAGACTAGCAGAACCATACTTACGAAAGATGTGTATTATTGAGTCTAGAACATATCATGTCGTAACTGCTTAACCACTTATCCGTGGTTCGACAGATGAATATGGGTTTCGCCGCAGATTGGAGTTGGTATATCGTACATACAAGTTGCCAGCCTTTTCAGTTAGGATATAAAGGACAAAATAATTATGTCATCGTTGCGGCATGACCCGCGAGGACGGAGATATGAGACTTCGCGACGCGGCACTGGCTTTGGCAAATGTCGGACTTCGCACGGCGGGGTTCATGGTAGTACTACGGTCTACCGGTAGTGAATGCCGTGCCGGTGTTGTGGACTGCTTCAACAAAGCGTGCTACTTTTCTCCACCGACGCTTTCTAGAGATCCGAGCACAGCAGTCTCTGAAAATATAAATTGTCTTGATTGTCGACATAGATAGGACAAACCACATTCGACTTCACTTCTATTCTTCTGCATTACATCCAAGAAAAATGTTCTATAAGCCAGGTGAAACGAGCCACGGGCTTCCCCACGACCCCTTCAAGGTGAGTATCCCGCTCTCCGGTTGTACAATATCCGGCCAGCCGTTCATAGAGACTGACGCAAGTTACAGGCGTGCGTGGTGCCGAGGCCGATAGGATGGATCTCGACCGTGTCGGCGACCGGGGAGCACAACCTGGCGCCCTATAGCCAGTTCAACAACCTGAGCTTCGACCCGCCGCTGGTCATGTTCAGCAGCAACCAGACTCTGCAGGGTGCCCGCAAGGACACGGTCAACAACGCCGAGGCCACGGGCGTCTTCTGCTGGCAGCTGGCCACGCACGACCTGCGCGAGGCCGTCAACGTCACCTCCGAGGGCGTGCCCGCCGACGTCGACGAGTTCGACCGCGCCGACCTGGCCAAGACGTGGTCGCAGAGCCTCAAGACGAGGGTCCCCATGGTCGCCGCCAGCCCCGTCCGCTTCGAGTGCGAGTACATCCAGACCGTCCGCCTCCCCGGCAACCCGCCCATGGGCACCGTCGACGTGGTCATCGGCCGCGTCGTCGGCGTGCACATTGACGACGGCGTGCTCACGGACGGCCAGATCGACACGCGCAAGACCAAGCCCATCGCCAGGCTGGGCTATTTCAAGTACGCCGTCATCGATGAGACCTTTGAGATGATCATTCCCGGCGACCGAGCGTCACTTTATGGGGTAAGTGGGAAGATATATATGTATATGCATAATGGCTGACTCGTGTCATAGCTCGAGGGAAATGCAGCCTCCAACAGACAAGCGGATGAGAATCAGAAACAGCAGCAAACCAAGACTGGAGAATAGATTAGACTTGAAAAAGTTTGATGTGAAGCCGGGATCAACTTCGAGATCAAGCATCGCTCTTCTACAAATTACAAGCACCATAGAACGTCGGAATCGCTCTGGATTCTTTTTACCTTTTCAATATAAAAACATAGTTGCTAGAAGCGGAACAGATGGCATCTGATTATTGAATCTCCTCATTCATGGTCGACTCCTACGTGATGTATGTAATGAAACACGGCAGCAAAGACATGAGGTTTCACAGAACAATACGATGTTTGTCCGGGGTTTGGTCGTTGTATAAATCAATCGGCGTCTTGGCTTCGCCGATTCGGGAGGACTAGTCTTGACTGCCGGCCCCACTTGGGAGATCGTGGTGATGTGTATAAAGTAGTGTGACTTCCAGTAGGTTCCAGAAATCTATCTCATCAGCAACAGTGCACCCTGTCGGAACCGTCCGTTTCCTCTCGCATGAGCTGATATTGCTGCAAACAAGAAAAGAAACCTGCCGAGTTGATTTATACTCCCGTCTCGTCAGCCAAACCATATCTCGTCACCGAGTCTTTCCTTCTGGACGACTGATATCCCGGACGTGTCGGAGCAATGGCAGAAGAACCACCCATCACCCTCTCAGCCCACTTCAAAGACCAGCCAGTCGAGGCTCACACTGAGAGATGGAACTCTCTGTGGGAGGACTACAACTACACGCCGTGGGATCGAGGCGGCCCTAGTCTGGCGCTGGCCGATCTCTTGGAGGCGCGACCCGATCTATTCGGCTCGCAGGGGCAAACACCTCGAAAGGCTCTCATCCCGGGCTGCGGCCGAGGACACGACGTCTTGCTGCTCGCCTCTCTGGGCTACGAGGCGTACGGCCTCGAGTTCTCGTCCACGGCCCTGGCCGAGGCGCGAAAGAACGCAGCCAAGCACGACGCGGCGGACGCGGAGCAGGGACGTCCCGCTGGACGATATCACTGGGTCTCGGGAGACTTCTTCAAGGACAGCTGGACGCGGGAAGCTGGAGTAGAACAGTTCGACCTTATTTTCGATTACACCGTAAGGCCCCCTTAAAAATACCTCACTCACGTTATGAAGAAACGTGAAATGCGACTTTGCATAAGCTAATACGGCGCAGTTCTTCTCGGCGCTCTCGCCGCCCCAGAGGCCGCTCTGGGCACGGCGCATGACCGAGCTGCTGGCGCCGGACGGCCGCCTCGTCTGCCTCGAGTTCCCGCGGTCGAAGCCGTCGTCGGAGCCGGGCCCGCCGTGGGCGACGCCGTCGCACGCCTACGTGGCGTATCTCGGGCGGCCCGGCCGGGAGCCCGCCACGGACGAGCACGGCGGCGTGCTCGAGGACCAGGTCGTGGAGGAGCCGGAGACGGGCGGGCTGCGCCGTATTCTGTACGAGGCGCCGTCGAGGACGCACCCCGCGGGCATCAAGGAGGGACAGACGATTGATCGTATTTCTGTCTGGGGGCACTGCTGAAGCACGTCGTGTGGGATGTTGCCACCTCAATTTGATAAATCATTATCGAATCATACTTCATGATTACCAGAGTTGCGATTTGGCTTGTAAACAAAAGAACAAAGTAGAAAGAGGCTCTGGTCACGGGGCGCTCAGTGCACTTATACTGTATACTGCAGATTTCTTAATCCTGAAGTGCGCTTCAAAACAGACGAAAATTGATGGGAGCCTATGGACATCAACTACAGCACCGATCTACTTCCTAATTCACTATGATAACCATGGGAGATTAGTGTGACTTTTCTCATGATGCTGCTTGTGATTAAACACCGAAAGACACCCTCAGCTAAAGTACATCCCCAGCGGCGGCATCATTCTGATCTCAAGAATAAGCCGTCCTGTCTTTATGATTTACCTTCTGACCAAACCTGACCCCAAGGAATTGTGCTTGCCGGTTTTCCTTGCCGAGAATGAGTACCTTTTCAGGACACGCCACCGGTCCGCATTCGACGTTGATCATATGTATCATGCTTGCTTACTTGTACCAACCCGGCAGAGTATTCTTCGAGGGAGTTCGGCCAGACTCAGATCGCACTATTACCGTGTACATGATTGCGAAGAGCTGCTTGCCGAGGGTAGCAACCATACCAGCCAAAAGTCTCGCGCAGGACTGGGATAAGACTCGCCCATCGTTGACGGCTTCCACGGGAGAGCACGCGAGCCAGACATGTACACAAAGATTTTTTTGATAGCGAGCCTGACGGACGTGGAGTAGAAAAACTGGTCTCCTGTTGTCAGCATGCCATGTGCGGATCATAATTGCCGGGCAGCCGGGGCGTCCTCGATACTGATCAGTGCTCTCTCGCCCATGGTCAGCACGCCGGGGGGGCAAGGGTCGTCTTTGTCGGGGAAGGGGTCCAATCCAAAATCCCAAGAACAGAAACCCAGGTGCTGTGCCCTTGGTGCCCTCCCGCGGATCCCTAGAAACCCAGGCAAGGCCAGGTGTGTGCCCTCTCCCGCGGGCGGTGGGCCGGTCAATAGTGTCATATCATATCGACGAGGCACGTTTTTGACGGGGTCAGCCACCCCCGGGTCAGCACCGTTAAAAAAAAAAAAAAAAAAAGTCTTCTTTTGCCTGCATGGTCGGAGTCGACAGACCTCGGCATTGCACACGTCATCTTCCTCTCTTCGCAGAAAGAAAGGCTTGATACATGAGAGACGCATGTAACGTTGAGTATAAATAGCATTCTGTCCAGGGGTCCCCCATCAGCAGGAGAGCCAACGGGGATAACTGCCTGCATACGAAAGAAAGACGGACTCAAAGCTGGTGGACATAATATTGGACAATTCGACTTCAGCCTGGCGGCGGCGGTCCGACGTGCCTTGTACACTAGGTCGTGGGAGAACGCAGCGCACGTTTACAATTTTCTTGCCCATAGTGATACGCGTTGTCCAACTCAGGGGACAAACAACTTGGCGCCAGCGGCTCGGGACGCAACCAAGGTGGTGATTCGCTGCTGACACGCCCATCCGCGATCTCGGGACTGTGCTGAATGGAGCTTTCGCGGCGCCATTTTGTCGCCTGTGCCATTGGGCAGGGAGGGGCAGGTGTTTGAAATATCTTTTCCCCTAGTAAACAGGAATGAAATCAAGCATAGGTCAATAGATGGCTGTTTTCCATGGGCCTGTTGGCAGATTACGAGGACAGCAACCGGTCTGATGAGTTCAGACGGGACATGACCAGAATCCCCAAAAGGCAATAGACGAGTCCGCAAGGGGTTGTCGGTCGTGATTGCAATTCCCGACGCAGTGGATGGCCAGATGCTGGGTACATACATACATTGGCATGGGTACGGACACGAAGACGACCTGGATTGTGTTGTGGGTTTTTGCTCTCCCCGCTTACCTAGATATGCCACCACTCTCATCAGTGTTCTCGCCCGGGTTGGAAATATTGATGTACGAGCTAGGAATGAATATCCTTGACCTCGGAGGCAAGTGTTTGCGTTGTATATATGCAGACCATTCGGAGTTGTTTGCTTTGCGTTGTGATTTTCATAGTAGCATTGAGTGGTGATCAGATTCTCACAAAGTCCTGAGCAAGTGTAAATCGATCGGGCGTGTTCCTGTTGCTGCGCTCATATTTCCTGCGTGGGAGGATGGCGTTGGCCACAGTCGTAGCATTACCACGACATCTGCGACCTTCTTGCGATGTATTTGAACCCACTGACCCCCGCTGTGCTCAAAGCTTTAAGACTACAGGCGGCCATCAAAGTATAGTAGTGACTATTGCGTTTGTCCAGCTGACGGATGAGTATCTTGCTTAAAGACAAAATATTCCATGCCGGAGCGTAGTTGTGTTTGATATTGTCGACTGGTATACATATACTGTGGTAGTTGAGCCGCCTTTGAATAAAGAATTCAACACCATGCGGAAGTGAAGCCTCGAATGGGGGGCGTGGTTTGAAGTCCATGCTTGTGTCTTCGAAGCTTTGTGTCTTGTATAATCCCAAAAAGCAAGGCGCATGCTCGATAGGTCGTTGCGTCTGAGCTGTATCGACACCTCTGCCACGATGTCAAATATTAGACAAGATACCGAGTTGCGCTGGGACATTGCTGGTCCGTCAAGGATGTTGAGTAATAGGCTCAATTAGCAGAGGCGAAAGAACAAGCCTCATTGTGATCTGGGCGGCAGCAAAGAGGGTTTGAACTTCGAAGTGCAAGATGAGAATAGAGCACAACCAAGATGAATGAATGTTCGTAATCGTGGTCTTGGTGGAAGCAAAGAGGGAACCCATGACTCAGCCCAGACTATGGATTGATTGAACATCTGTCTCGGTCAATAACATCAATACTAGACATGACTATACATACCAGGATATCATATTTCGGACCTAGATGTCATCTGTGCGACGGCTGGACGCTTCTTCTTGTTGCTGTTGCTTGCTCGTGGTGGAGTGACAAAAGACCGGCCGGGAATCTTGAGCCTTGAGCCTTGGGGACTGGGCTTTGCTTGCTGGTACCAGGTTCCGGTAGCCACTTTTATTTTATTTTTATTTTATTTTCTTAAACAGTGCGGGCCGTTCGAATGGTCAGGCCCAGGGGAGGGGAGGGGAGAAAAAAAAAACGTGAGAGAGGAGCGAAGCCCAACTTGAATGGCCCCAATCACCCCCACATTACGCCCCATTCTAAACAGAAGGGAACAGAGCCGAGAAACCCAAAGACCCAGCGGCGCTTGCCACTGATCAACTCAAGGCTCAAGGCTCATACTTACGAGCCCCAGGCAATTGGCAACCTGGACTGGACCATTTGAGCACTGCCAGCCCGGTCGGTCCCCAGCCATACAGCCAGCCAGCCAGCCCAAAAGCCCGGGCTTGCACAGGGCACAGGGCACCTCGATGTACTATCTGAATATGTCTGACTACAACGTTATTACTGACTACACTCATTCATGTTAGTAGTACATGCCTACATTACACCAAGCGACTGGCTGCCTGAATGAATGAACGAATGACCGACTGCCTTGATCTTCTCTTTTTTGACCACCACAGACATATACAGTCCCAGTCCCAGTCCATCCAGGCGCTGCTCCTCCAGGCTACCCAGTCCAAGGCTCAAGCAGCAACCCAATCCGATCCAATCCAGCACGCAGCCCAAGCAAAGGCACAAGCACCGGCGCCAGTCCAGTCCAGTCAGTCGCTCCAGTCTGGTCGCGCTTCAATCGCCCAGTCCAGTCAGAACCCGCCTGGGCATTGCCAGATAGACACCCCGGCAGCCACTCATCGAGAGACTGGAGACTTGGACTGCCCGCCTACCTTACGTATGTACCGCCTAGGTAGGTACCGCCCGCCCACTTGCAAATCCAGCCTACTACCTGTACCCATACCATTTTCACCTACCTTTACCTAGACCTGGGAAACTCATTCGTCAAAGTACCGCGGACCACACATTCGAACGAACAGACGAACCAAGCCCGACCCTCACACTCTCACTCACTACCTACTACCAACCTAACCTACCCGTACCTAACTTATTACCTACCTGCACACTACTACTTGCTGCTACTCGCTCACAAACTTCCCAGCTCGTGTCAACAACCGTGTGAGAGAAGAGAGACGCCGACCCGAGTCGAATCCCCCCAGCTTGCTTGTGTGCTTGCTTGATTGCTTGCTTGCTGTCCGTCTGTCTGTCTGGCCGTTCTTGCTCTGTTTATCGAAACCTCAAACTCTTGAGATTCTCCTCACTCACTCCTCATCCTATCTATCTCTCTCTACCTACCATCCCTCTCCCTCTCTCGCCCATCTCCGCGTCCCTCCCTCTTCCCTCCCGCCCTCACTCCCTCTCCGCCCGCAAGCTCAACCCGCCTGCTTTTCGCCCACCTTATTTGCTGCTAGCTTCGCTCGCTCGCTCCAAAAAATCACCCCTCTCTCCCCCCAATCCCGCCTTGCTCGTCTGCGCTCAACGCCAAAACCACCAAAAAATAAACAGCCTTTTCGACCACCGCATATATCGCACTTCCATCGCTCCTCTCCGCCTCGACACCGACCCCATTCAATTCCGCGACGAGATTTGCCTTGGACACGCACACCAACTAGTCCACCATGGCGGGCAAGATGGTTCTGTACAAGCTGGTGGTGCTTGGAGATGGTGGTGTCGGCAAGACTGCGTTAACAATTCAGCTGTGCTTACAACACTTCGTCGAGACTGTGAGTAATCTCCATCATGCCTCTTCTCTCCTCGTGCCCGCTCCTTCCCCGCGGGTTCGCATTGCATTTCCCCAGTCTGTTTCGTTTCGCTCCGCTCGGCTGACCACGTCCTCTCCCCCCCCCCTCTCTAGTATGATCCCACAATCGAGGACTCCTACCGAAAACAGGTCGTCATTGATGGCCAAGCGTGCATGCTGGAGGTGCTGGACACAGCAGGCCAGGAGGAATACACAGCGCTGCGCGATCAATGGATCAGGGACGGCGAGGGCTTCGTACTCGTATACAGCATATCGTCGCGGTCGTCCTTTTCGCGAATCAAGAGGTTTCATCATCAGATTCAAAGAGTCAAGGAGTCCGTCAGCTCGTCGCCCACCTACCCCGGCTCGCCGATTGCCGCCGCTGCCCCGTCACCAAACGTGCCCATTATGCTTGTCGGCAACAAGAGCGACCGAGTCACCGAGCGCGAGGTCTCGACGCAGGAGGGACACGCTCTGGCACGAGAGCTCGGCTGCGAATTCGTCGAGGCCTCGGCCAAGAACTGCATCAACGTGGAAAAGGCCTTCCACGACGTTGTACGGATACTGCGCCGACAGCGCCAGGCCGCCTCGAGGCCAATGGCACCCACGCGGGGCAGCAAGGAGAACGGAACCAACCAGTCCTCGGGGAAGAAACAGGGCAGGCGCGGCGAGAAAAGCGGCGGCCGCTGTGTTATTTTATAAATGTCTGCCCTGCCAAGCAAAGCAGACGAGAGAGCTGCTCCGAGCAGCTGTTCCCCTTTCCGAAAGCGCGCGGCTTTTGGAATTGATTCACGAACCGGCATGACCAGCGCTTTGCCCACATCTCGCGAGATGGCAAGGGCGCTTCTGAGCCTTCCAACCCATCATCTTTCTTCCTATTACTTACTACTACTACTACCCACACATCCATCATCATCCTCGGCGACACAAAGTGTTTATACGCGGGGCCGTCGTTGCCATTTATCATTTTATTTATTCCAATACTACGTACAGTTGATACACACAAATTCCCCGCAGCTCTCGGACCGGCGAATGGCGCATTCACAAAAGAAAAAAACAACCAAAGGAAGAAGGGCATCGCTGGGTACGGGGCTCTGGTTATCATGTCATGTGAAGGTGGGGAAGAAGGACGCGAACTCATCCTGGGGCATGGGTCGGTGAGACGTTGTTCTCCGGGTGTGTATGTGAGTGGTTGACAGAACCAGAGACAATTTTTTGGGGAAGCTCTTTTGCTTCATTCGATCGAAGAATCACGGTGTTCTGGAGTTGGTCCGGCGGAAAGTCCCTTTGCTGCTTGCGTCAAAAATGTTTTGCCTGTCCCGCCTTGCGCGCGCGCCGTGCGGCTGCCTCATTCCATCATGTTATACCTTTGATCTTCCATCAGTTAGTTGTTGGATCCAACACACGGATCTATCTCGTCTCGACAGTAGCTGCTGGGGTCATTTCTCTCGAAAGTCTATGTAGAAAAAGAAGAAGCATTCGGGCGAGTTTGTTGCATAACAGCATATAGGCCGGGCTGGGGGCACATTTCTACCTTACAGTTAATTGTCATTGGGGCTTCTGATGAGAGCCTCTGATCTACTCGGACTTTTACTACTACTGCTACTTTATTATGCGATCGTGGTTGCGTTGACCATCACATGGGAATCCGTTTGCTTCACTCGATCTTGGTGCGCTAATGATAATAAGAATGAGGAGGAATCTTGCTAGGTAGAGCAGACTAGTCTTCCTGGCCTTGATTATTAGTCTTTCTTGGAAGGGGGGACTTTCTTATCTGCGTGTGCCACCAGCCAACCTACGTACGTACGCAGTGTGCGAGGTGAGGGTGAGAAGTTGTGAGATTTCCCCACACCAGCGAAGAGGCAGATCGCCGCCTTGGAATCTACAGGCAGACTGGCAGACCGAGTCCAGCACGGGGATGGTTCATGGCGCTGAGGAGGCCTTACCTCAGCATGGTATCCCAGTCGGGGCTGCTAGTATTTACTATATGAGGGTAGGGTTTCCCAATCACCATCATCACTCTACGGTACTCTCTCGTGGTCCGTTCCCGTCGGGCCATTTTGGAGATGACGACTTGCTCTACCCTTTGGTTCGTTGCGCACTGAGGTCCCGATGATCATCGGAGGGGTCGTCTCTAGGTTGGACTGCCACTGTCCAGGGGGGGCAGGCAGGGACAAGAGCGAGCACAGAGCAACCGTCATGAAAGATCATCACGACTGACATATTTTTCTCTCTCTTCGGGGATTTGATGTCACCGATTGTGTATTTTTATTTTACATTTCTTTCTTTGTGTAGCGCACAGCAGGGGGGTCGGTATCTAAAGGAGGGGAGGGGGAATGGGGGATAGATGGTCGAGAAGGAGAATCGATCAATGGAAAGCGACAGACATACGCCGGGATACGGAAGATGGGGCAGTCTGCAGCTGAACTAGTAACCTAGCAGTTCCTGCCTTTACCTGCTGGGTGCTAGGCACCGCCGCCTATGCCCGTCGCGGCAAAGTTCCTGTCGTTCGTTGGGTTCATGGGAACCAGGTTGTTTAGTACGGCTGGTCTTTTGTAATGTATTTCTTTTTGACGGTGTTTCTCTCTTGCCAGAACGTGAACCTCTAATTCTTAGTATGCAGTCGGACTGTACTTTTCCCGTCCTCTAGGCATACACTTGACAACCAGCAAACAGGAAAACTGTTGTTGGCAACCATGTCTAGGTCCGGAGGAATAGCTCTATGACCTACATACGTTACATACGTTACATATGACTGGACCGCGGGCTACCAACCACGGATACTTACTGTCCCCTCGGTACATTACCTACCTAGCCTCCCCCGGGGTCCGACACCTATCAGAACGAGTCTCGGGATCGTGTTGCTTTTTACGGCAGGGGGCAATCACAGATCGAATCGCCAGGACTTTGCGCATCCAGCCAACGGATTGGGTGGTCGATGCAAAACTTACTTGGGGCGGATCTGATAGCGCCGTTGTTCAGCAGAGATCATTCAACATTATACGAAGTAGGGTCCGGGTCCCTGGCGACAATCTCTTGAAGCGCGTCTATGGAACGGCTTTGCTCTTTCTTGTCTAATAATTGCTAGCTAACACTGGCAGAAGTGGTCGTAGAAGGATTGGGTGCCAAGTGTTGCAGTATTCCTTGGGTCTTTGGGATTGCTCAGCACGTCTGTATTGCTTACAGACTATTCATAGCAAGCAGATAGAACTGTCAGGCGAGTGACAAAAAAAAAGTAAGATTCCGCCCATACTAAAATATATTGCCAGCACCCTACCTTTACGCTCAAACGTCTTGATTGTGCTCTGAATATTAAATATTCTTATTCTCGGTTGAATTCCGTTTCTTTGGATATAAATTTTATCCCAACATTAATCGTGGCGACCGGATGATATGCTACATTAAAATATAAGTGAGTAGCTCTATTCCCGCTCTATTGTGCACCCGCTTGACTGTCTCCTTACATGTGCGAAGACCGTGACCTTCACACATGACAACCACCCAATAGTAGATGCCCTAGCATCCCGTTTCGCCCATTGCGACGAGGTGCTGTTGAGCTGATCGCTTACTCAACACGGATCAGCTGGCATCAATATGATCGCAAATCGAAACCCCCAAAACTTAAAAGACTCGGAGACTCGAGCGGAAATAATTGACCAATCCATTGAATCGTGTCATTCCTTGAAGCTCTGCAGGCTTGCACGGCTGTTACTTCTTTCCGCATTGCTGCAGCAGTCTCGCTCGCTAAAGCAACCTCGCTACGTACTCCGTATATGAGATAGTGCATTGCATGGCAAGCAAATAGCTGCAAAGCAGCGAGATACCTCATGCGGCATAATGATACTATTACATGTATGGTGCTTGCCAACCCTGTGAAGCAACATGTCTCGGGGGTTCTCAATGGGTGATGCCGATCGCCCACCCTGCATCGTACATAATCCCCCGAACCGAGTTTCTCAACACCATGAAGAGGCGCAACAAGGAGCAAACAAGCTTTGTACATGGCGTCTATGCAAATGTGTCCTGTCGCCGCCGTTATACGTCACAGGCCTCTGATCCTTACTTGCCCGACGTGCCGCTTTGCAGTGGCTTGTAATGGGTAGGGATTATGCTCAAGTTGCCATGAAGCGTCCAAGTATCAAAGCCCAAGCTAGAGGTAAATGAAGACGTGAACATGTTCCATCTCTATTGATAGTCTCATTGTTGTTCGTCATCACCTTGGGGCCATTTGGGCAAGTAAAGCCCAAGTCTTCGCTTACCTAAATCTTGGTTTCACAACAACTGCCTACCTACCTACGAGGTCCCTACTAGCACGAACAAGCCCAGTGCCAACGGTGCTTGTCGTCGCTGATGTCATATACTGGTAACCTTGCTTGCTATAATTCAGGGTCTTTTTTTGATCTCCAAGCTATCCGTCCCATCGTCTCCAGGTAGATACCTAACATACTAAACGCTGAAACCCATTAGTAGGTCAGGTATATATTTTATGACGAAAGTGATAGACCAGATCCCTTCGAGCCCCCTACAAACATGAGGCCAATCAAGGATGGATGGAGGTTGCGCTCGGCTGCGGCCATAATAGTAAGCCCAGCCTAGAGGTGATGTAGGTATGGTCTTATTTTCATGCGATCGGCCCGCGCAGTTGATTAGCCAGCCGCGTTTTTTTTTTCCCCTCCATGATCGCCGTCTTGTTGCTTCAAGCATTGATGATCTTGCAGGCTACCATTGCAAATCCTGGTACCTGACCTACATGCTACCGACTACACCAACGATCTTCTGTCCATCAGCAAGGAACTTCGCTTTGCTACAGTCTACAACAGTTCATGCCCGACCGAGCCGGCCTGTTTGCTTACGAACACGTTGTACATTTGTCATGTTCAAGTTTTTCTTACTCTCTTGCAAGAGCTCGGGTCACCGTGACAACAATACCGTGAGGGGGCCTCGGAAATTTTATGAAATTTTGAATTTCTCGCTGCCCCCAGTCTTCAGAGTTCGCAACTGTCGGCCGGGGGGCCGCTTTTCATTGCACATTCCTCTCTCTCTCTCTCCTGGGTATTTTTTCTCGTCTTCGCATGGGTCTGTCTTACTGGGCGCAGGTGGGTACAGAGTACAAGATCACCGGCTTCCAGACTCTCGCGCTCTCGAGGACGCAAGCTTTAATAGAGCGACGGGGGTTCTGTATTCCTTCCTGCCTGGTGCCGGAGTTACGGACTGGGATAGGTCGGGACGTCGGAGGACTTAGCGATGATGGCTTTTTAGCAGGCCGGGGGGGGGGGGGGGGGGGGGGGGGGGGGGGGGGGGGGGGGGGGGGGGGGGGGGGGGGGGGGGGGGGGGGGGGGGGGGGGGGGCTTGATAGGTATAGTCTCTGCCCCGGGCAAGGCAGCTAATAACCTAGATGCATTGTATACACTTTGGTTCGCTCCAGGCCTGGCAGCATAATTCGTGCTCTGGGCCCTTCGTCAATGCTTTGAGCTGCTCTCACAAAAATCCACAAGCAAACCTGGTTCTGGTTTCTCGACAACAAGATATTGGGAGATCTACTTCAAGGATGGGGCGCTTTCTTTCTTAGGGGCATGTGGGAAGGACCCTCAAGGGGTGTCGAACCTTGGACCTTTTTTAGTGAGAGTTTCCAGTTTCATCGTTGCCGGGAACCAATCAGACCGGCCGGCGACGATTGTGGGCTGGCGGAAGTCGGGTCAGGGCCTGGCACTCGTCTACTATGCCATCTACTTTTTCCACAACGTTTTTATTTCTCTCCTTCTAGCTTTTGGTGAGTGCTTTCTCTCCATATTACCTAGTATTCGCCCTGGAGCGTCAGAGAGGCTTTGCTCGATCTCTAGTCTCGTCAATTCGGCTGCGCTGGCTCATCCCATGCGGAGAAGTCGAGCTGGCCCGAGTCAATGATTCTGATAGCGCGCGGCACCAGGATAAGAACATAGCCGTTGTCTCTCCTTCTCTGTCCCAGCCCCTCCAGCCATGCGAAACAACTTACAGAGAGCGACATCGAGGAACATAGCAAACTAACTTACAGTACTCACTAACAAGCCCTCGACCAGGGCAGTTTGCTAGAAGTACAGTAGTGTCATAGTATATTGGGCGGGAGGGATTCCCGCTGGCTGTTTTGGTAGTATCGAATCGAATCATGATCCCAAATCCCCACTTGAGCGTCTCCGGTTTTCCCTTCCGTGCTTGGCCGGCATGAAGCTAGGAAACTCATCCGTGGATTCCATCTGTAACTGGTGTCCCGTAGGTAAGGTGAGTGTGGGTAAGGTGGAAGAATAGTCTACACAATAGTGTGCCGTGTAGTTGTCGACTTGCGGCAATTGCAGCCCCGCGGACGCCGCCATTGATTATCATCCGTCTGCCTATAAACCCGTCTGGTTGTGGTATTCAAATATGCAAGTATACTGATTCCGACAAACACAACTTTCTCCCATTGCGTTCGAGCAGAGTACACCAGGATTGAACGCATAAAAGGAGAGCACGAATACTGCCATGGAATTCGGAAGCATGGTAGTCTCCCTCCCGATCATATCGCCGGCAGCCACCCATACGGTCCCGAACCATGCAACAAGGTCGTGCGGGCCATGATACTACCGCTGCTGCTACTACATGGAAAGTCTCACATTACTGATGCAGGGACTGAAGACAGTAGGGGTCTCTTTACCTGGACTGACTCTCTCCCTCACCTCAGGAGGGACACCCTTCTACCTGCTACTATAGTAGAGTTTCTACCCCCTTGGCGGCCTGCGCCCCGGAACCAGAACGTCTTTCCATCCTTCCATGACCACTAGCGGTGCCGGATGGAGGTAGATTGACGACCTACGACTTCACTAGGCCACCATATTGCTGCAGACGGGAGAGGGGTTTTGTATAGTGTATATGCTCTGGTAGTAGTCGGAAAGTCCCTATCATGTAATGCCATGACTCTGCGTCGTGCAGATTTTAGGATTTTCGTCCCGTCCCTTGCCTGGGCTAGCCCCCGGCGACGAGACTGCCAACTCCGGGGGTGGTGCTCGACTCGAGCCAGGACGGGGCCCCTTTGAAACTATAATTCTCGTGCGAGTGAGCAGGAGGACCCTCTCGGCCCTGTCCTTCGTCCCGCTGTACGAAGTATTTTACCCTTTAGAATGATCTTCTCGAAGGATTCATCAAACCTTCCATTGCGTTTCCACCCCAAATTTAGAGGAGGCTCCCCCTTCATAGCCCTTCCACTCATCTCTCGGCTGCTCAAAGAGATGTCCTAGGGACAAATTGTGGGCCGGGTATATTGAGGGACCCCACGATGGAAATAGACATCATTTCGGACCATGTTGAGTGCTAGCCGGTAGTCGGCCATCACCAAGAAAGAAGGAAACAGACAGCATGACTGATGAAAAGTGTATTAAGTCGTAGTAGTTTCACACCACAAAAAGACCCGCGGCCGAGGTCGAGAACAAGACTGTTATGTTTTCGGAAGCTCGCCTGCGTACCCTGCCCTTTCCTGTGTCGGTCTCGGGTCCCCTCCTGGTACTGGAGCCCGGCCAAGCCATCTGCTGCTGTCCGTCGCTGTCCTTCTTATCTCGCAACGGACAGACGACGAGGAAGAGGGAGAAGGACGTCGGCAGCCGAGTGGGTTCGCGTCTCCCGGCACTCGTCCCGGACGGCAGAGATCGTCAAAAGGTGCCTCACAAGGCGTTGCGCGCTGATCGGCAATACTTACTCGGACGGTTCTCGACGTCTTTCTTTGCCGGGTTTTGCCTGCACGGAAGTGTGTTTTTTTTTTTCTTACCTGGCCACAAGAGACAGTCTCCGTCTCTTTCCAAACCGGCAACCAGCTCGGCGTCGTCTCGCCCGGTTTTGCTTCTTCCTTCTTCCCCGTGGCACCTCGCTTTGGGAAAGGAAGGCAAAAAAGAAAACACCAGAGTGATGCGTATTATGGCGCGCGAATACCGCACAATTCACATTTACTTACACACAGACTGCACGATATATAAGCTTCTCCCCCAGTGCCGACCGCGAATCGAACACCTTGTCGGTTTGACCCCGTCTGCGTAGGTTAGGTGGTAAGGAAAGAGGATACACGTGCAGTCCTTTCGAGGCTGGGCCAATCCCGCGTCTCAGAGCCCCAGCATGACACGGACGGCATCCGGAAACGCAAACTCTGGTTCCTGATATCCGACACGGGGCCTGCATATCTGAACCGATGGGTTTTTTTTTTTTTTTTTTTCCTCTYCCCGCCGTTGACTCAGCTTACACGATTTTGACGAGTGATCAATTTTGATGAGATCCATGAACCGACCGGTATTGTCGGTTTATCCCTGCGACCCGGAATTTCTCGGTCGTTAAAATTAGAAAAGAACAAAAGCGTCCCGCCGGGATTATAACTATGCCCTATATTCCCCCAGTCGACCGGTGAGGAATCACAACCCGAGATTGTTTTCCTGACACCACACCCCTCATCACATCACATTACATCAACAGTCATGCCAGTCAGCAAGCAAGCTCGAGAGGCAACAAATGGCGCCCCGTCTGCAGGTAAGACGCGCACGCCTGGTCAGTTCTCACGTGCGGAGGCGGCCCGCGATCTCGCGATTCCCTGTTGTAGAGTGCTCGATGATACCCGCCCGATATAATCGACATTTTGTATAGTCGCGCAAATAATGGAAAATGCGTAATGCGTTTTCACTTTTTGAGCTGGTCTACTGCGATACTATGTGACAATCATCATGTCGGCATGCTCGTCTGCATTCAAGTTTTATTGACAGACTTTTGTTTTTCCTTGATCAGCCACATACTCCATACTGCTTCGCGATGCAGAGCTTGTCTGAAAGGACGCACTTTGGCATTTTGCCAAGACGTCACAATTGCTTCTCTCGACAATGGGCTTGGAACATCTCGCTCGTGAGAAGGCGGGAAACAACAGTTTTTTAAAGTTGGACAGCTCAGACATCATCGTAGGAAGTGGAGTGCATATCCCGTCTCTGCATGGTTCGATGCGCCTACTTGAGACCTGTCAACTCTGCAGCCCGGATTGAAACAAACGTGAAGGTCAAAGCTTACTTGCTTTCTTCTGCGGCTGCTTCTGACTTTTCTGTTTTCTGTTGTTCTCTGAAAACAGAATACGTGCGCGTGCGCCCGCAGCCTTGTCTGCTCGCCAGCCAAGTTTCTTGGTCAAACGGATCTAGACCTCTCGGGAATTTCGTATCATCCCAAAAGATGCTCGGGAATGATATGGTGATCGGGGTATCCATGTGCACACACGCAGATCTTCACACTGCGGCACGCACTATCCCGGCCTTGAGAGCCGCAGCCCAGGAGGATGGCAGTACTGTCGCTCAGATATCCGTCATTGAGTCATTCAGTCCAAGTCTCACCATGCAGGCTCTCCCAGTCAATCACACTTACGGCTCCGAATAGCTCACAGAAGCTTCTCTAACGTGGATTTATCGGAAGACCAAGTGGATGGACAAATGTGTTGAGATGAATGCGCCTTGTTGCATACCCGACCCGAACTTGAGATGAGTTCCAAAGAAATACTAGCATCATTCAACGTTGATTACATGCACATGTGTCTCCGGAGATGGCAAAATCAAACAAATACGATATCTCCAAACATGCGGAGGGCACAGGCTAGTCCAATCAAGCTGAAACGGCACAGCTTCATTCTATACACGCAGAGATATGCTCCCGATGACTAAATCTTCTGTAATTTACAGTATTCATCAGAAGTCCTGCTTGATTCCTTTTCCAATGGCTACTCGCGTCAACTCGAGAGGTGAGATGGTAGTGTGATGCCCATGAATTCTCGACTGTCTGCTACGTATGTACGTGGCAATCTCATAGTCAAATGCCATATGATAAGCAGCTGATCTGAGACCAAGACCGAATAGATAAAAATCATGAGCATGTTCTAGTATGGGAGTTAGCTTAATAAAATCGCACACCCTCCGTCTGGATTCCCATCCTGCGAGCAATCTCCAAAAGACCTCCCTTCCAAGGACCGATCCACACTGCAACATATTGTATTAGCCTTATGCTGACGAAACGGAAACGAAAACTCAACATCAATAGAAGGGGATGAAGTGAGACACGAGTCTCACAGGTATCCTATGGTACTTACTATCCACCCACTGTCTTGCCTGCTCCTCTTCATCTTCAGACAAGTCCTCCTCCCCGCGCCTGCTCACGTAGATGGTCCGGAACCCGAGCTCCCTGGCCGCGGCGAGATCGGCCAGGCGCGCCGAGACGAGGGCGCACTCGCCGGGGTCAAAGTACCCGGCCGCCGCGGCCTCGAGGTAGGCGGACCGGGACGGCCGGTAGGCGCCGAGCTCCCAGGGGGCAACGGGGCGGCCGGCCGAGACCCGCAGGTCGTCGATCAGCGCCGGGTTTCCGCTCGCCGCCGCCAGGCCGAAGTGCCCGTCCAGCACCGCCAGGCCGCCGGCCGCGTCCGCCTGCGGGCTCAGGCGGCGCCAGGCGGTGCTCATTTCCCGGAGCTGCGCCTCTGCGAACTCGCCCCGAAAGCGCCAGGCCTCGAAGAGCTCGACGAGCGTCTCGTAGTGGTGGGCGTCGATGGCGTCCGCCTTGTCCCTCAGCTGCACGTCCGCCCCAAACGACCCGACGAAGCTCTTGTGGCTGTCGGACCACTGCCCGGCGAACCTGAACATGTTCTGGTTGGTCACAAACGACTTGGCCCCGGGGCGAGAAAATGCCCGCTCCGCCATTTGGTTGTAGAGCTCATCGTGTATGGGCTTTATCCATTCGACCACGGTGCCAAGGAGGTGAAAGAGCAGCATTTTCGTCTCGCGAAATGCTGGTGGAACGCCGTCGCTGACCCCAGAGTGTTTCTTGTTCTCTACGATGGTGAGCATGGTTACATGCGTGTGCTTTTTGTCTTGTGGTGTCTTGATAGAGACCAATATCATACAATGGCCAGGAAACAACATAGACTTTATATTGCTAGCTCACATGAACGTGAGCGTCTTCAACTAGGAGTAGCGATGTCGATCTGAGACATGCTGCACATACTCAAACGAAGTAAGGGAATGACCGACTACTGCTTTTGGTAATCAGTTGGTTTACAGGCTGACTTGGGGAAAGGGAAGGAATGATCTTTTTCGTCATTGATACTAGTGTCGACCTACGCTTGACTGAATGCCGTAATCCATCAATTTGAAGACATACTAGAACAAGTTCTTCGATGAAAACGAATTGCCCAACTCGTTTATTGCAACACGGATGTTTTGGGTGCCTTTGCTTATCAAAAGGGGTTGGCGGCGACCCTTGGCAGGAATTCAATTGCTGTCAAAGTAGAATCGAGTCAACATCAAACGATGCCTATCTACCTACCTTTCTACAGCCGCATCTCACTCAAGACAGCACATTGCCAAGCGATGATTTCTGTTACCCTCACAAGAAGCAGCACCAGCGTCAGCATCATCGCCATCAGCCAGATCCCAGATCCCACAACCTTTTAAACTCGCTGTTGCGATCCAAGAGAGCCCGAGGACTATCCCACTCGAGAATCCTACCGCCTCCCATGACGGCAACCCGGTCAAAGTCGGCCACGGCCCCGAGGCGATGGGCAACGGCAATGACGGTACACCCGACGAACTGCTCGCGGATGACCTGTCGAATGAGCCTCTCGGACCTCTCGTCGACGTTGCTGCTCGCCTCGTCGAGCACGACGATCCTCTTGTCCGCCAGCACCGCCCGGGCGAGGCACAGCAGCTGGCGCTGTCCCTGCGACAGCCGGTCCATGTCCAGCATGCTGTCGAGGCCGCCCATGCGCTCGACGGCGTCCCGCATCTCCAGGCGGTGCAGCACCGCCAGTATCCTCTCGTCCGCCTGCCGCCCGGTCGGGACCAGGTTGCCGCGGACGTTGGTGTTCTTGAGGAAGAAGGGGTGCTGCGGGACGACGGCCACGGCCGCGCGCACCGCCTGTCGCGGCAGTGAAGTGATGTCGATCTCGTCAATCTCGATGCGGGAGTCGCTGCCGACCTCCATCATGCGCAGCAGACAAGCCATGAGGGAGCTCTTGCCGCTGCCGCTGCGCCCGCAGATGCCGACCGTCGAGCCCGCCGGTATGTCGAGATTGATGTTGTGGAGAACCGGCTCTCCGTCCGAGGTATATGCCGCTGTAAGGTTCTTGATGGAGATGTGTCCTCGGGACGGCCATGACTCCGGTACCGGATCTCTCTCGTAGGGAAGGTCCTCCCTCTCAGTCTCCCCGCAGAACTGTTTGACACGGGCGACGGCGCCAAAGGACGTCTCCAGCTGAGTCCAGTCCTTGATGACGTGCGCCAGAGACTGACTGAACGAGGTCACGTTGAGAACGGCCAGGGCGACGAATCTTGGGGAGAACTCGACGCGGAGTTTCACGACGAGGACCATGAGAATGGTGGCCAGCACGGCAACCATCAAGTCAAGGACGAGTCCTAACCAACGCTGGATGCAGAAGAGCAGGTAGTACGGCCGCTGGGATGCATCCAAGAGATCGAGGTATCTTT
This sequence comes from Pestalotiopsis sp. JCM 9685, assembly GCA_001599175.1. Classification (NCBI taxonomy): domain Eukaryota; kingdom Fungi; phylum Ascomycota; class Sordariomycetes; order Amphisphaeriales; family Sporocadaceae; genus Pestalotiopsis; species Pestalotiopsis sp. JCM 9685. Next base: position 4,219,741 of record BCGF01000002.1, read on the forward strand.
CCTTGAAACGATGCTGCCACGCGAACGCTCGAACGCTAGAAATGCCTTGAAGGAGATCGAGGAATTGAGTGAACAAGGGCGACTTGGCTTCCAGATCGAGGAGACGGATCTGCCGAGACGTCTTGAGATAGAATTTCTAGAAACACAAGCTCGAATTAGTAGGACAATCATCTGATGCATTTATACTTGGATTTACCTGAAGAACTTTCATTCACATCAGCATTTGGGTACGAATGATACATCATCCTAAGAGGTGAACTTACGCCAGCAGAAAAGAATTATTGGAGGCAATGTTGCTGCGAAGTAGCCCGAGAAGACACACATGAGGACGGCTGCCATGACCGCCGTGGTGATATTGAGCGCGAAGTCGATCAAAGTGTATGGCAGCTCCGTGTCTATCACCGACATGTCTTGGCTGAATCGGTTTGTCGTGACACCAACATCTGTGTTCGAAAAGAAGGACAAGGGAGCACCCATTACCGTGTTCAAGAGGCGGGCGTGAAGGACCTCGGAATTCAAAGGCACCATGACCGTCAACCAGAAATAAGCTCCTCCAGTAATACCTGCAATGGCGATACCGGATAGCATTCCGTAGAACCCAAGGTAGAAGTTGTTTGTCTCTTCAGTGTTCGTCCGGCCAGTCCAGAAACTAAGGAGGAGCTCCGTAGACTTGAAGCCTGCCGAGTAAAAGATGATGAGTGCTCCAAACAGGAGTGAGTACCACCAGGGAGATGATCCCAGGTAGTAACCATATGTCGCAAGTTCTCCAACAAATCCAGTCGTTGCGACCGGTTGTTGTTCCGGGGTCTGGCGTCGGGGCATCACACTGCGATCCATTAGGGACGAGTCAGCCTTGCCTTCTACCTGAGCTGTTCCGTTCTGTTTAATTTGTAGGCCCTGCAAGTAGTTGGTGTTGGATTGCAGCTCTTCGAAAGATCCCTGGTGAAATATGCGACCATTCTCGTCAAGTGCAATAACATGATCCGCGTACGAAAGTCTATGGACTGATGACAGTGGTGTGAGATTCGGATCATGATCTAGGCCGTGTCTGAGGTTCCATCGAGACTTACTAGTGTTTGTGATGCAGACCACAGTCGTGCCCATTTCACGGAACAGTCCGTCCTTTGCGAAAAGATGTTGATAAATATGTTCCTCCGTGCCCGCATCCTGACCAGCAAAGACATCGTCGAGGAACACGATCTTCTTTCTTGAGTAAACAGCACGCGCAAGTGTGACTCTTTGCTTCTGTCCTCCACTCAGCGAGACGCCGGCACTTCCAGTCTTGGTTTCGTCTTGACTAGGCAATTCCAGGATATCTTGCTCTAGTGAACATGCCGAGATGACTCGATCGTACCAGGCTTTATTGTAGGTTGCTGCCCCGAGAATGTTTTCGCGAATTGTCAAGTTCTGTATCCAAGGCTCCTGACTAGCAAATGCGACATCCCGCAAACCGGTGTAGATGGAGCCCTTCATCTGACGGATTTCACCGAGCAAAGCTTTCATGAGAGTGCTTTTGCCAGAGCCTTATATCTGGGATCAGCCCTCATGCAATACGGAGTATGAGATAAGGGGGCCCGCAAAACGACAGAGCAAAGGGATACCTACCAACGTTTCCAATGACAAAAGTGAGATGTTGCGAACGGATAGTGCAGGATATGTCTTTCAGAATAGGCGGTTCAGTGGATGACCACCCAACACTCGCATCTGCCACCATCATTAAAGGAGCCCCAGGATACAATGCTGGCTGCGTTCCAAGATTCTGCAGCTCGAGAGACGCAGGGTTCTCCGAGAGCGTGCTCTCTCCAGAAGAAATGGCATCTTCACTCGAACTCTGGCCCAAGGACTGTCGCATGTCCTCACAACTCTCTGACAGCAGGAAATGATGGATGCGCTCGAAACAAGCCTTGGCAGCGCTGAGCATGGGAATCGTGCGGATGACAATTGCTATCGGGTCTGACAGGAGATAGATCAGAGATAGAGAACTATACGCCGAAGCCACATCTAGAGGCTGCCCGCTGCCCCGGGAAATGATGACAAAGGTCGCAAAGGTCGCGAGTGGAGCAATGGTCTGCGTGCTGCTTCCTGGTTGGATGTTAATAATAATGCTTTCTATGTCGTGATCAGATATCTCACCAAGGAAGACACGAAAGCTCAGCAGTCTTCGATATTTACTGGCCAAATTGAGTTCCTTGACCCGAAGTTTCTGAACCGTCTTCGTCAAAAGGTCAGAGAGACCAAGCATTTTGACTTCCTGGCGGTGATGATGGGTTAGTAGAATTTATTGGAATTCATACTGGCGACCAGTCCTACCTTCATTGATCCGAGCATCGATGCGGTCACGTCAACTCGTGTTTGCGTGCCACGAATCCATGTCCTTTGGGCATTCCCCATGAAACGGGCGAGTTGCATGATAGACATGGTGGCAACTGAACTCATTAGTCCGGCCTCATCGTATAGCTCATCTGACAATGGTGATGAACAGACTTATCGTGACGGTCATTGGTGTCAATGCAGCCAAACCTAGATTCCTGTATAACAGGTATAGCGCGACACCACATTCTACTGGCGAGGCCCAAACTTCGTGCAAGTTGGCGAAAGTGAGACAGATATTCTCCGTGTCGGTCGACATCAGCGTGATCGCGACTGCGGTAAGATCAGTGGATGAGCTGATGCCAGTGCCTTTTATCATGACCCACTAGACTCATCCAGAGCGGTGGCGCTGAGATCCAGTGTCTTGCAATAAATCATACCGCACAGACTACCTCTTGCAGCAGTGACAAATCTGGGCTATGAGTATACAATGGATTCCCATCTAGAACGAGGCAACTCACCTATACGTCATGTGGTAGTAAAACCCATTGCATATCTGGGCAGAATGAGAAATTATCCGACCAATGTGAGGGGAAGACGCTGGTCCTTTAGAGACAGCAAATACTTACCGCCAATCCAAGGAACACAACAAGCCATGCTCCGGTGAGACCCCAGCCTATCTCGTCTGGTTGGGATAGATCTCCAGTGAAACCAGTTGTTCTCTCGATTAGAAACGGCTGTGTGTACTTGAGTGCTATCAAGCATAGGCGAGGTAGTACGCCAGAGAGGAACACCCATTTGCAAGCCAGCAGTGTAGAACGAAAGAGCGCGTTCTTCTTGGATTTGTTGGCTTGACGCCTGCTTAGTATGCGTCATAAACCTCCGTGGGAGCTTGCGACTTACCTGAGCTCCAAGCCCTCTGTGCATTATCTAGCAGCTTCGTCGCATCCAAGCTGTCATGAATTGGGAATCTGAGCTGGGGTCAGCAAAGCTTTGCCATGGATCGAACAGAGAAGCCACATACAAATCTTGATCCGTTAGCAACCGACCAAAGCCCGCCTTCATCAGCGGGTTGAGCCACCAAAAGACAGTCCTGTTGAGAATACCACTGGTGACCTCGGGAGAAAGCTCCCGATACTGAACTAGGAGAATGGATCTCTTCTCCCATGCCTCGACAGCCAGAACGAGGAGCTTCATCACCGCGGCCGAGGTGAACAACTTCGCGACGACGTCGACATTTCGGAGAAGCCAGAGCGTTCTGATGATGACGCAGTCGAATAGCAGCGTGAAGACGAGATATACGTTGATCAGAGTCGACGGGCTGACCGACCGCGTGTGCTCGGCATGCGATACGAGCAGTAGCAGAAGCCCATTCACGAAAACGAGCACAGCGGCGGCGATCTGTGCCTTTGATGTGACTGACGGTCCCACGGCCAGGTACAGCAGGACGGAAAATTGGAGAGTAGTATAGATTCCAATGAGTCCCTGTATAGTGAAAAGTAAAATATTAGCACATGGTTGCACCTGAACATAAACTATCTTATGAACACCTACAACTTTGAGAACAGGTCGTGATTCCCTTGTCACTTTGCGGGGTTGTTTGAACAGCCAAAATAGGCGCTGGGGAGCTACGATAAAGAATAGCACCGAAGGCACGATGGAAAGCACAACGTTTTCGAAAACGAGGGTAAAATCAAATCTGGATGGCGCCGAGGGCCCAAAGCTCGCCTTGGCCAAGATCTCCGACGATGCGTTGAACACCATGGTCTTATAAAGCCTTTTGTTTTCGGTGTTTCAACAATGTAGAAAAGTCATCGAAATAAGAGAAGATGCTGGGCCCGAGTAAAAGCGTCAAGATCTGGTTATATGATGTGCTGACGGTGCCGATGCGGCACAATATATCGGCGTGGGCACATTTCGTGCCGAGCTTTGTGCTCCATCGGCCGGAACAAGATCACATTGCGTTTTATGCCGAACTCCGGCATTCTGCTTGCGCAATACCAAGCGTCATCAACGTGTAAGCACATCAGATCATACTGAATCAAAACATATCGTACCTACATGATTAGGCAACCAGAATGCGGCTCTTTTTGATGAACGACATCGCTCTGGTGGGTGAGCCAAGTCCAGGTTGCAGTCTGACAACCAGGGATTTCTTCTTTAGCGAGCCAATTCAAGCCGAGCTTCTCGGCTTGAGCCCATCGGCTCGAATCCTTCGACTCGACATTCGATGTGGTGGTTTTCAGTCATATTGATGCATTGTATTATTTCAATGCGCCATCGCTTCCATCCATTGCAGTATGGTGCTTGAACCTTTGATCTCAAATATGGCTATACTTTGGGCACATCAGAGGTCGGTCAAGCCAAGTACAGAGAGAGACAGGGCAGGGGTTGCGACTGGCAATTCCCGCCCGCCACTAACCCGTCCCGTCTTCACTTCCGACAAACATGACGTGGGCGGACCGCACTGTAAATTGTTGGACATCGCGTCGCTGGCCAAGGAAACGGAATCCAAAACAGATCTGGAGGAAAACTTGCTGCCAAGACCATTAGCAATGACGAGGCTTGTGAGAAGCCACGAGCTTTCATGAAGTATACATATTAGTCTCAAGAAGCACGCATAGCAGCTCCAGTTTACTCCGACGCGTAAACCCGCGCGCGAAGCACATTGGAACATCACAAGTCATCATAACAACCATGGCTCCGCGCCTGCCATCTCAAAGACACCCGAGGAACGCGCACAGCGTCGCGGGGCCCGTCTCGTTCCTCAACCCGACCAAGGCGTACGTCGAAGCCGGCGCCGGCGCCAGCCAGTCTGATGACCCACCGTCCGCCAAGTCCTCGGACGCCAAGCCGGAGGGCGGCGGGACCACCAAGGCGGACGCTGCTCCGGGCGTCTATCACCTGTGGCGCTCCCGCGACAATCGCAAGGGCAGGCACGCCGTCATCGTTCCGCCCCATGATGGTGCCCATGACGACGGCGACGCCGGCGCCGTGTCACACCCGGGCACCTCCAATTCGGCGGGTGCTATCATGCGCGGTCTCTGGAAGATGCTCACTCGCTACCCCGTCTGGGACGTCAGCTACGATGTGGCCGTGATATTCACGCTCGGTGAGATTCCTCTCAAACCTGACCGACTGCACCGGAGTCACGATGAAAGTCACGCCGGAAAAAAAACAAACCGCTAACGATGAGATATAGGTTCCGTAGTATGGGTGTTCAACGGCTTTTTCGTGTGGCTGCCCACGCAGAGCCCGTGGACAGAGTTTCCCGGCGAGGTGGACTACGGCGGCGGGATCACGGCCTTTGTCGGCGCGACCATATTCGAGATCGGCTCCGTGCTGCTCATGTTCGAGGCCGTCAACGAGAACCGGACCGAGTGCTTCGGCTGGGCGCTGGAGGAGGCCATCGGGGGCCGCCTCGAGGGCGGGAGCCGCTCTCAGCGGCGGGAGCTCCGACCCAGACCCGAAGGCTGCTCGCATCACCACGCCGAGACCAGGTCGCTCATCAAGGCGACCGACGGCGGCGGCGACGGCGGCGGCGACGGCGCCGCGAGCAGGTCGTGGGCGTGGTGGCCGACGTGGGAGGAGCTGAGGACGCACTACCTCCGCGAGATCGGGTTTCTGGCATGTCTCTCGCAGTTCCTCGGCGCCACCATCTTCTGGATCGCCGGGCTCACTGGCCTGCCGCCCATCTACGACGCCCTGTCGGTGCCGGCCGCCAACGGGATATACTGGCTTCCTCAGGTCGTGGGCGGCTCGGGCTTCATCGTCTCGGGCTGGCTCTTCATGCTCGAGACCCAGCCCAGCTGGTACAGGCCGGCGTTCGGCACTCTGGGCTGGCACATAGGGTTCTGGAATTTGGTTGGAGCCATAGGCTTCACCCTGTGCGGCGCCTTGGGGTTCGCCAGCGAGAACGAGTCCGCGGCCTATGCGTCGTCGCTGACTACCTTTATCGGATCTTGGGCTTTCTTGGTGAGTACTATGACCATGTTGAAATTTCCATATTGTTCGCTGACACGATGATGAACCAGATTGGCAGTGTGGTTCAATGGTATGAGAGTTTGAGTAAATATCCAATCAACGTCAGCAGAAAGGCATTGGAGAGGCATAATCCAAAACCCTCAAAAGCGGATAGCCAGGATATGTTGTGAGCGGCGGGCGGACAGTACTTCGTATACGAGATATTTCGCACAATAAGTACGGTTTTTATGAGAACAATAGATGGCCGTATGTAGGCCTTGGTATTTGGGGTCTTTTCTCCACAGTCCATTTGGATAATATTGTGTTCGTTCGCTGCGTGCTGTGAGATGACTCTACCTGTCCAGACTCCTGGACACCACCTGAAGATCCCTTTTGAGTTCCAAATTATAGACGTGTAACTGGTTGCGCTCTTTCTACGCAGAGATGGATTATGCCGGACAACCTGTATTTGCTTAGTTGGAGGACTTTGAACTACCACGAACGCATGTTGGTTCCGCAGATAGAGCTGGCGACGAAAAGTCCAAGGAAATGGTGGCAAAATTGGCCAAAATCGTCAGCCCTTTTACTGGTGGAGGTGGAGTGTAGGGCTGCCGCATGATGTGACACTCTTATGCCGCCAAAAGAGAACCATCATTTTCGAGACCTCTGCGTGTGTTGAAGGGTTGCAGAACTGACTCGCCCGATGCCCGAGAACTCGGTGCTCTGTCAGAGATTCAAAAGCTTACTCGCCACTGTCACATTTTAGGCACTCGGAATTGTTTCTTCTTGGGATGGGCATAGTTGTCAGATTGTTCTAAGAAAACAAACTAGATCTGTGACCCGTCCTGGTAACATCTCTTCAACCTAGGCGTGGCATGACGTCGCAAGATTTTGTCTTATAGGGCAGAATCATACTTTCTTAGCAACAGCTTGGCCTTGACTATTCGTAGGGCACGCATGAATCATGTGCATATGCCGAGATGCTGCGCACGACAGGCTCTGTTCCGCACGCCCAGACCAAGGAGTATTACCTGGGGACATATCTAAGAGCCCGATTCCGAGTGAACCCATGGTGAAGCTGAGCAGGTCGGCCTGGATAGTCGGCAAAGTCGCAAGCACGGCACTCGGGACAGATAGAACTTGTAGTACCTAGCCATTTTCACCGGAACAACCTGAGTCATCCAGTGACAGAAACGTAGTCTCGCAAGCCATGCCTCTTATACGCAAGTGTGTTGCGAGAACAATGAACAGGTGGTCGACCAAGCTGCTGTCTAGTATACAAATTGTAGGAAACGCGGGAATAAAAATAACTCCCGGTGCATAAGACTAACGAGATACTTGATAGGTGAAGCAACAGAGCGCAACTGAGAGTCAAAAAGACTTAAGCCTTCATTGTACCAAAGGTAGCTAAAAGTACGAATGGCATGCAGTTATAAGAAACCCTGTCCTGGTTGTGTCTAGATTTCACAATCGTTGGGTTTTGAAACTTCAAGTCAGACGATGAACATCGGTGCCGTTCGTTCAAGATCTGTAACGAACTCCGCAAGAGAGCGGATCGACAGGAGACCGAGAACGCACTTTGGACCTTAGCGACAGCTTTAGTCGGTGGTTCGTTGAGCCTATTCATATTTGGCGTCTCTCTAGGATCACGGGCCGCGCGGAACAAGTGCAATTTAGTCCATGTTGACGGGCTCGTCGTGCTCGCCGGGTCTTTAGCTCCCTCTTGCACGACCCCAACACCTGGAGCGCAACGTTGGTATTTTCGTAATCTATGATCCTCGCTCCGAGTCCAGGGAAGGAGTTGGATCTCGAGCCGAGATCGCGTTGGTCGTTGCGTAGACATGGGGATACGAGTATGGTGTGCGTGTATGTAGGCTCAGAGGCAGTTAGCCGCGACTTAGTGCTTCGACCGGATGGTACCGGGCGTTCCAATGTAACGCTGGGCCTCTGATCCGAGATTGTCACGAAATATCAGTAGCAGCAACAGCAGCAAATGGCGCCTCGTCAGCCTTGGCCCTTTCAGGGTCAATGTGGACCACTCAAGCTAAAGTAGTCAGTCCGGTGAGCCAACGAACTCTCTTTGAGCCGGAGCTTGCTTGCGAGGTCGCCGCAAGCTGAGCTCAACGCGGGTTTGCGGACAAATATAAGAATGAGCCAACCGTACACGTATCTTGGGTCCGGGAGGAGGCTGACGGTAGACGTTTTCTAGAAATTGCCAACGCCGATCTGTTCGCAGATTGTTCATAGCAGAATCGATAGCGCTCTTCTCTTCTCTTCTCTTCTCTTCTCTTCTACCTGAGTTGAATCACCAAGCACTCCAGAGATCCATACTTTGTTTCCGTCACACTGGAACGGTGGATCCTACTGTTGTGTGAAATATGGAGCAGTGGTTCCTGCGCGATTAGCACCCCGACTCACCCTTGGCTAGAGGATTCTCTCGAGGTCGCATCTCGACCATACAAAAACCTTCTCTGGATAGAAAGATAAAGAAGATCCCGCCGGTCTGTGCATTGTAACCAAAGTTCAGGTTTTGATGTCGCAGCGCGGCCGTTTTCCATCAATTGGAAAGCTGCCGCATGCTGCAGATTCACCAATGCATACATAGTCCTCGGGGTTGGGCTCCCGTGCAGGCGCCGGTAGGTACGGAGCAAATAGGCGATCGGCCTGATCATCCTGATCCGCACTCACAGAAGCATTTCGATCTGCCTGAAGATATGCCATTCAGTTGGAGGAGAGGAGCATGCTGCATGGGGAGTCGCGTATTGTTTCTGTACTCCGGTTGAATTCGCGGCCTTGGTGACAATAACTGGGTCAGCGTAAGGTGCTCGGGAAGCATCAATGGCACGCGTTGTGATGAGCCTGGTGTGATAATGCGCAGTGGTAAATTAAAGCGACCACCTTTACCGGGGGTCGTTGGAATCGCGAACCAATATCGGAGCTGGCAGAGTGTGCTTGCATATCCGCATGCAACTGCAAAACATAGGGGACCGAGGGGACTTGCCCATCGGAGAACCTCACATAACGCCGCGCGCAGTGAGTGGTCGCAACAACGAATATTGGACATGGGAATACTGCCGCAAGTGCTCGGCGATTGGCTGCGTTCTCCTGCACGGCGGGCGTTTCTGTGTCTCGTCGTACGTGCATATATGGAGTACTCCGCGGTGTACAGTTGATTGCAAGGCATGCTGCAAGGCGAGCAAGGGTCGATATCAACGAGAACGAACCCCTCCTGCCGGCGAGCCTGGGCTCTTCCATGTCCAGCAGCTGCAAACCGCTCCAGACAACCAGGCATCACAAATGTGTCGAGTGTGACCAAGTGGCGCCGTGACGACGACCTTGACGATGGTACAGTACGTGTGTTCGCCTGTGGAAAAGCAGCTGGATGTGGCTTTTTAGAGTTGCCCTATAGAAGGTGGCGGGACCGGGTGTTTTGTACATGCTAGCGGACAGCCTCACTGTGAGGCTTGAGCATGAAGTACGGGTCGGCTCAACGTGCCGCGCTGCCACGAGGACGATTTGTATACTGCCTTGCGCAACTGCCTTTTTAAAGTTTGTCCTGTTCCAATAGGACGACGGGTTGCACGGTCGGCATGACGAAGCGTTCGAGTATACCAAGGCTATAGTGTGCAGTATGGGCCTATCGTCGCGTGGTTTGCTCAGGTCATTGTCATAGCTGCACTATCCACTCTTTTAGCTACCGACGCATCGAGGCACAGACTTTTCCGTTTATATATATCGAACAGCTGGTTTTATTCGTGACCAACAGCCGCATTGGACCTTTCAGGCTGTTGGGGTGCTCAGACCTGGTACCGAGATTGATACGTGCGTCTTTTTGGACTCGTTCTAATGAAGTGATCGACATGGGCGTTTTTGATGTTACAATCAGCGGCGGACGAAACCAGCCTAGTTTGTGACATTTCGAGCAAACTTTGGGTCATCTCTTTTTCGGTGGACGAAGCTGCATGGGAATAGGTTGATGAGTAGCCACACTCCATCACAGCTACCCCTGACTAATGCCCACACAGCCCGCACGTCTAGATTAGCACTAGCGGACAATCCTGTAGTGTACAAGCCCGAGCAGGCCCAACGTTCCTGTCGTTCGATGGCGGTTTTGTGATTAGCTGAAGATCGCTGCAACTGGATGAGTCGCCTGGCACCCAGTGGGCTGGGATGGCTGCTCGCCACTCTGTGACAAGACCGTTACTCGATGCTCGGTCCGGCAGTTGGGTTGATTTGATGTTTGATGATGGAGGTAGCAAAACAGCGAGAGCTTGAAAGAAGGAAGGAAGGAAGGGGATACATCAAGGTCGTTGGTCAGAAGTAATTAACGAATTAGAGACCGAACGTAGCTTCCACCGGTTCTCCTTATTTTTTGTCCCCTTCCTTCTCAAGGGTCTTGCTCACCAATCTTGTGCCCAATCAATCCCTGTCGTTCCGGGCGCATTCCAACGATTTGGAAGTCGCGACTTGGCAGCGCCTTCCGGAATAAAGCAAATTGTTCTTTCCTCCCTTGCTTTCTTTTCTAGTTTCTGGCAAGTGCTCTCACTGCCTTGGAAATAGATTAATGGAACTCTGAGACCGATTTGACCAGGGCATACAAAAGGTATTTCGACAAAGGAAGAGAGGTAAAGTTGATCAAGTTCAGTAGTAGTATAATTGTAATGGAGGGCATGCGATACTGTGTAGGTATGTGTAATAAGGCATGTACAATGTCTCGAGACACATCGTACTTTTATTAATAATCTGCACGAAGCACATAAAAAAGCAAGTGACACATGCCAGAGCGCGGGGATAATACCGTCCCATCCATCCCATCCCAATTCCACCAGCTCTCACAGCTCCATGACCATTCCCCACGCTTTCTCATTGCTCAACGCTGACCGAGGCAGGGAGTTGGAGGGAGGGAAGAGAGAAATCGTGGGCTGTGGGCCCCAGCGGTTTAGTGTCACCTCTGCATGCTGCAATGCAGGTCCTGGGTCCTGGTCCCATCCTCGCGCATCCCCGGTTCCCACTATCCATCCCAGCAGTCTGCGTATCGTCACTCACGGGCTCATTTGGTGTTCAGTGGTGCCCGTACCTTACCTGCTGTAATCAATTCGTGCCCCCCCCCCCCCCCCCCCCCCCCCCCCCCCCCCGTACGAATACGTACTACGTACTTCTTCAAATCATCACCAGTGTGCGACCCAAGCCAAGGGCGTAGTGTCACGGTAGTAGTGCATCCCGGCTCACTCTGCACATTTTAGGTCGTGGAGAACTTCGAGTGGGTATCATTTACACGCCATGGTAGTGCAATATGTACTACTACTAACAGTACATCTACCTAGCGCCTCCGTTCAATGTTCCCATTTTTTTCCCTTCTTCGTTTTGGTTCCTGCCAGTGACCAGGCGCTTCAGCTTTGCGAGAGCCGTCATTTCATACAGACGCCTTATTACTTGTTCAACTTTCTCATATCGTGCCCGCAAGCGCCTGCCCTACCTGTTTTGCTCGGTTCTTACGCCACGTACTTACACAAGTACGTTGTTGAAACCCTCTCTGGAGTTTCTTGCGCGGCCGACGACGATTCTTAAGAAACTCATGAGACGGACCCCGGCATCTCGGATCTGGGGAATCCTTTCCAAAGCTCTTACACCAATCGCAATCCCCACCCGGACTTGGAGCTGTCAACTTGATCGTCTATCTACGCTGTTGAGGCGAGGAAATCAGACCACTCCGGTCAGATTGCTGATCACAACGACCTTTTGTTCAAAGCCGATCCTTCTGTCGAGAATCTTGAGCCAACTGCCGTGCCTTTCTTTCTCATACCGGCGTCACATACCGATTCGCATCTCACCTTGTAGCTTGCTCAGGTCAAGCAAGTACGCCTGGAAGGTGACGCAAGTTCTACCCTCGCAGTCATTCCGCGTAACAGGACGACCCGTATCGGACACGCCAGCTGGGACTTTCTTGTCATCTGCGCCTTCAACTGCCGAACGAGTGCTTGACGACGCATGAAAAAGCCCACGAAAAGAAATCCCAGTCCGGTGACCATGTTCCCTCGAAACTGAGTCAGTTCTCGAGAACGTTGAGGCTTGGTATGCAATTGCCCTGGAGATAATTGCCCATATTCACCAGGTATGTTCATTATAGTCCGAGCTGCGACCCTCACCCTGCGCCTGATTCGCAATGCTCATGCGTTCCGTCGATACGCAGTGCTAATTGTGGACCCAGTTCAACGACCAGGGGGCATTTACGGGTCTCAGTACTATATCCAGGCGACAACATCCTGGTCCGTTCACGCGGGGATAGATTGGGCTTGACAGTCGAGGGGCTATCTATATCCTCCGAGCACCTCAAACAGCTTGTTTGCGCTTTCGAGGTGGTTTTTGCGTGACACATAGCATGAAACTGGTGGTATTTGTGATTCTGAGTGGACAGAATCAAGGAGAGTAGGCAGGACATCTCGACACAATGCCTGGATACCAGACCGAGCCCGAGGACATGCTGAGCAACGACTTGCCAGCGCTGGTCGATGCACCATTCAGGACACCGTCTAGGAGTTCAAGACGGTCGCGGAGGTCAGCAACGCCCGAGATCAGTTCTTCGCCGCCGCCGCCAATGCCATCGGAAAGAACAGACAGGCATTCAAAGCGATCATCGAGAGATGTTGTTGTGGATGAGTCTATCAGCATACTAGATCCCCGTCGATTTACCCCAACTCTTCATGCGAACCTCGTCTCCGAAATTCTCAATTTACGAAGGGATCAAGAAGAGAAGCTCAAATTCATCGAAGGCCTCGAGACTACTCTTCATACCACTCGTGAAGAGCAGGAGTCTCTACAGTCCGCCTTGGTCAGAAATGCGAAGGAGAGCCGGTCCCTGAAGCGACAACTTGCATTGCTCGAGGGCGGCACTTCTTCAGCACTGGGGGAACTATCTAGGGAACGTGATGATGCCGTCGAAGCGATCACCGACACCAAGAAGCGGCTCGAAGTCGCCCAGAAGAAGGTCCGCAGCCAGGAAGAGGATTCTCAAAAAACTCATGAGCTGTGGGCCAAAGAGAAAGATGGATGGGAGGAAGAACGTCGCAAGTATGAGAGGAAACTTCATGCCGCGGACACCCGTCTGAAGGCGATTCTCGACGAAGTAGCCCGCCATGAGGCATCGCAAAGCCAGCGCCAGCAACAGAACGAGCCAGAACCAGAGGATGGAGTGAGGGACAGCGACGCTGCCAGCATAAGAAGTATGGGGACCAGTGTGCGCTACTCAGTCGTTCCCGATAAGACCAATGGCCAAAGTCTTGCAGACGAACTTAACTTTGATGACGACGAAGAGTACGAGACTGAGCCAGATGGAAGACAGAGCGTCATGTCCCAGCAAAGTCATCACCATATGCGCAATTTCAGCCGAGAGAGCGTCTTGTCCAAGACGGCACCAAAAGCACACCGTCGCAACTTGAGCAGTGAGAGCTACGCACGACCTGGCAGTGTTACCCGCGCACGCGCGTACATGAATCAGAGCGTGCTCGAAAGGCTGGAAGGTCAAATCCGCGAGGATGACGAGGATATCTCTCCCCCAGCTCCAAAGCCAGAATATACGGAAACCGGTGTGCAGTTCTCTCCACCGCCATCGCCAAAGCTGGCTCCTGTCAAGAAGACATGCCCAGAGCTTGATGGCAAGAGCGCCCCCAAGGCCGAGTGGGAAGCCAACCAGAGCAGGAAGCGTGTGCACGTCACCAAACCACTGCCTATTGAGCCACAACCAGTACCCAAGACAATGGTTTCCACAAGCTCTCAGACTCTGAATGAGCCACTCAGCCCTCCTGCGACACCAGTGATCCCACTGCAGGTGGTTTCGTTGCCGGCGGTCGAAGTGAAGCCCCTAGAGACTACCAAGCCGCAGATGATTACCTCTGGTACTCAGACTGATGTCAAGCCATCTCCTGTGGAAAGATCACGCTCGCCTTCACCTCTTCTGGTTCCCAGCATCAGTATTCATCCCCCAACATCTCGGACATCGTCTCCTCGGCCTCATCGCTTGCCCCAGTACGTGAAGGATTTCGGCTGTCAGGTGACCATACTCGAGCCTGTCCCGACCAGCTCTATCGCCATTCAAACAGACGAAATTCGAGTGGATACACGTCTGGACAAGCTGCCGGCTCACTTGCATCCTTCGGCCATCTCATCACGCCCCGTCTCACCGAATCCTCCTCTAGCCATGCCTACTGAGGATCTTAAGACCTTTACTCCAGTTCCCGGTCATTTGCCTCCTCGAAACCCGCGTCGACTGACCAGCCAACCGAGTTTCTCATCCGATCTAGCCCCCTCGCCTCCTGTGTCGCCGAATGAAACTCGTGATGCGTATCCCGGCAACAATGACAATGGATCTCTGTCGAGCCGCAAAGCACCCGTCAGACGACCACACCGGATCAGTAGTCTGTTCGCAGGATTCGAGGCAGCTAGTTCCGATGAGGATGACTTGGCAGGCAGCGATTCCGAGTTCCGCACTGCTCTGTCTTCGCCCCAATCCAAGCCTAGCAAGCACAAGCAAAACGAGTCGATCGTAACAACCTCTACTATCGACCAGGCACCAGAGATCTTGAAGCAAGCAAGAAATACCATCAAGCAAATGAGCGCGTATAGTGCCTACAATGGTTTCAGCCTGGGCGATGATCGGAAATCACATGGCCGCAAGCCCTCTGGCAACAAGCCTTCCGCATACCGAACGAGCGTTATGCGGAAGTCAGCCATGATCCAGAACGGTATCGCATCTCATCAGGGTCGGTCACGTAGCCCTAGCCTGCAGAACTTGAAGGACCCTCCTTTCCCGATTCCCACGAGGGCAAGTTCCCGACAGCCCGGTATGAGTGTGAGAAGTTCTGGTGAAGGATCATATAGCCCCACCAGGCTTGGACATCGACGAAGTATCAAGGGCAGCAGGTCATACCGATCTAACAGCATCCGCAAGGCCCGTTCTGCGGCGGCTTTGCCACGTGGGTCCAGATATCGACAAGACAGTCGCTCACCACCTCCAATGACCCCTTCGGAGGGACCTGAGAGCCCTGGCCTTCCGCCACTACCCAGAAACGACATTACAACCCCGCGACGTGATAGTCGGGCACCTAGGTCAAGAAGCCATCGTTACCAGCCTTCAGTCACGACAGCGTACACCGATGATAACGTAGCGGTAGAGTCTGTCGCAAGCTCGCAGCCATCGCAGCCAGCTTCGGGTGTCGTCGAAGCTATTGCTCAAACAATGGTCGGAGAGTGGATGTTCAAGTATGTCAGGAGACGGAAGTCCTTTGGTATGGCGGAGACAAAGGCAGAGGAGAATAGTAATGACCGCCACAAGCGTTGGGTCTGGTTGGCACCATATGAGCGTGCCATATTATGGAGTAGCAAACAGCCTTCATCCGGGAGTGCCCTTATGGGTAAGGCTGGTCGGAAGTGTAAGTTTTCCCGTCTACTTCATCCTTGTATCGGTACCAGTGCTAACTTTGATCTACAGTGACAATCCAGTCAGTCTTGGACGTCAAGGATGACAATTCTCCACCCAAGGGTGCAGGGCAGATTTTCAACCGATCTATACTCATCTTGACGCCTCAGCGGGCACTCAAGTTCACTGCCGTGACGGCTGAGAGACATTACTTGTGGCTCACAGCTTTGGCTTTCTTGGCCCATTCGCAGCAAGCAGTCCCTGATATCATCTCGCCTGCAGCACCTGCACCCACAGGCCCGACGGCGGCCAAGTTGGCACCAGCGCCCACGTTGGCACCCAACATTGGGCCACCACCACCGCCCAAGGCGAAGAAGTCTGGCATACGTGACTCCATTATGCTGAAGAAGAGCAGAAGTCCCACGACGCCTTCTGACTCTACATCCAGCCCAAAGCAGCTTGGTGACGCAATTGATTTCCAGCCTGATGCCTTGCCGGCAATGCTGAATCACCAGCGCGATCTTTCGAGGGACGTGGCGGAGCCACCATTCATCCCTCGATTCCACGATCGATCCTCGGAGAGAGTGCATGAGCGAGCCAACCAGGTGGTCCTCCACGGCCGCAAAAGAAGCAACACTGGTGGACATCATGTCCCACCGCCACTGTCCTTCCGTGGCTTCTCGTCGCCACAAGCTTCGCATCATAAATATACTGATAGCACCGCTGGAAACAGCGTCGTGACAACTGGGTCATCTGACCTATACCAACCTTCCACGACCGGACATTCGACGTGGGCCATGAGCTCAGCTGCATCTCGCTCGCAGCGCACGTCGGATGCTTCCTCGCGACCTGGCAACAACTTCTTTGAGGCCATCGGTACGATTCGTATGGAGGCATTCATTAGTCCTCTTGCCTTTCCAAGAGTCGATGAGCATCCGGAAGATGAAGAAGTCCGATACCGAGCTCGCAGACGTAGCAAGGACATACGCCGGCAAAGAAGCCGGAGCAGACAACGAGAGCAAATCTCATATGGACTGCATTCAGCTCGCGGTACTGACGACTTTTACGGGGGAAGCAGAGCGAGCGAGGAAGATTACTTTCGGGACGATCCTTTCAAAGGATTTTGATTTCACATAAAAAAGACAGCAGACGCCAACACAACCTGATACCCAGTTGCTTCTCCATTTCGAGCATGCAGCACTATTTCCTTAATCGTATTATTATATAGCTGAGGCGGAGCTTGCCAGCATAGCCTGGGATTTTCTGAAAGGAGTTGAGTGGTTTGACCACGATACATATACCCATCCAATCAAAATGCGACATCAATCAAAAGAAAGATCGATGCTTGCTAATGTATATAGTAAAATCTAAAATAGAATAAAATACTTCCTCCAACACAGACCAGCTTTAGATATTTGCACTTGAATGAAGACAAGACGCTTGGCAGTGGTTGTCTTATATACACTTCGAACCTGTGCACAGTGATTGGTTTGAGAAAGGTAGTAGCTATTAACTATGATGAATCTGAAGGAAAGATATTGCTACTTTTCTTCACCAAACCACGCGTGCAAATCTATTTGATGCAACGATAAAGCTTTCTGTGCTCGACTACAAATCACAGACAACGTGCACACTGCAGTACATCATAGTACTAAGGTTAGAGGGTCCGATGAGGGAGCCCCACCAAACAAATGCCCCTCCATCGCCTGGCTACGATTAATGCTCCCCGCGTCTGCCCAAGAAATATTCCAACGTTTGCTCGGTTAAAACTGGATCCGGATTCGACAGCTAGTACTTGCCAATACTTCGCAAATCGGGCAGGATCACAGTTTCTGATCCTCGATTCACCACTTGTTATACTATACAAATCTCCAACTTCCCGGACCAATTCCTGACGACCGAAGCTCCATTCTCTGCTCGATCATCTTCCCATTCTCCCATTCCTTCGTCGGCGCCACACGAGCCCCCGACCGCCCGACGACCATGGACTCGAGCACGGAAAGTCTCGAGGCCATGCAGGCGCGCCACCGCAAGGAGCTGAAGGACCTGCAGTCGCGGATCACGAGCAAGAAGAAGAACGCGACCAAGAAGACGCGCAAGGGCGTCAACGACGAGTGCGCCGAGCTCGAGAGGCAGACCAAGGAGAGGCACGGCGACGAGCTGGCCGCGCTGAACGGTGAGGGGAAGAAGGAAGAAGACGGCGAGGAGGAACAAGAACAAGACGGCGACGAGGCGGCCGCAAAACCCGATCCCAATGGCTCAGCCGCCCCAGATGACGACGGACCGAACGGGCTGGCGGACAAACTGGAGAGCACATCGATATCGAATGGGACAGCAACAGCGCAGACCCAACAGGGCGGCAGCGGCCCCGGCAAGAAGCGCAACCGGCAACAAGAACGCATGGCCCGGCGCCGGGCGGAGCAGGAGGCAGAGGCCGTGGCGGCCGAGGAGGAAGCGAGCAACATGACGGACCACCGCGCCGTCGAGAAGAAGTACCTGCTCCGGGAGTTCGAGGCCAACGGCCTGGTGGAGGAGGAGATCCGGCCGGACGGGCACTGCCTGTTCTCGGCCGTGGCGGACCAGCTGTCGCAGAACGGCCTGAGTCTGGGCGGCGACGTCGACGACAAGGCGCCGTACCGGACCGTCCGGCGCCGGGCGACGGAGCACATGGAGCGGCACCGGGACGACTTTGCGCCGTTCCTGGAGGAGGACTTTGGGCAGTACGTGCGCAAGATCCGGGACACGGCTGAGTGGGGCGGGCAGCTGGAGCTCAAGGCGCTGGCCGACGCGTACGGCGTCGAGATCAAGGTGGTCCAGGACGGGCGGACCGAGACCATCGAGCCGGGCGCCGGCGCCAGGCCGGGAGAGACGCCGAGGATATGGCTGGCGTACTACAGGCACGGGTACGGTCTCGGAGAGCATTACAACTCGTTGAGGAAAGCGGCCTAGACGTCATGATATATATTGACTGTAACATAATCAAGGCGGAGAAAGCATGAAGAAATGCATATTCATACTCGCCATGTCTGATACATGATAACAGGCATGAAGTCAGAGCAATGGGCCGAGCGAGGAAAGTTGCAAGCGGGACAAGAAGCCACTCCGATACTTCGACCCTGGTAAGGTATACTATATATCTATGTTCGCGCTGTAGAGACGTACTTGGCGATTGATCACGTACTCGAAGTAGCATATGTATCCCAAGACATGGTACATGAATATTGATTGGTGAGAAATAGAACGACTTCGAATCTGGAGTTGTCAAACTCACACAAGGAATCCAATATAGAAAGTCCCGTCCGGATGGCCCTCGTCTCATTCAAGCGGCGGTGGAGAGAGTTGAGCGTATGAGCGGGAGCGCAAGTCCGCGAATTTCATGTGGGGCCGCCACTTCATTTTGGAACCCTCGATGAGTCAATTGCCGAAGATTGAAAGAAAAGAAAAACGTCCAAGTGCTGAAATCGTATTATCAAACAGCATTGCTAATTTTGGCCTTGTCAATAGTGATTTCGGGATCGTACATAAACGGGAAGGTGGGTTTAGATGACGACGTTCGCCGCTTCTTCTTGCAACTCCAGAAAAAGCTTGTTAGTTGACTGATCCGGGGAAGAAACGGTGCGGTTATCGGAGCCACCCGGTCGCCATTTTCATTTTATTATATCCGCCTTGGAGCTTCACGAAAAGGCCTCGGACTCTACACCAAAGGGAAGAAAGAAAAGAGATAAATCCTCCAAACATGTCTCTGACCAACGCATCCCCCGTGGACGCCGCCCAGTCGGCCAAGAGCGCATCGCACATACTGGCGACGCTCCCCGCGTCGGCGCGCAACGACGCCCTGACGGCGATCCACTCGGGCCTCGCGGCGGCGCGGGACGAGATCCTCGCCGCCAACGCCCGGGACCTCGAGCTCGCCCGCCAGGCCGCCAAGAGCGGCGAGCTGAGCCAGAGCCTCGTCGCCCGCCTCGACCTGAACAAGAAGGGCAAGTGGGAGGACATGCTCAAGGGCATCCTCGACGTCCGGGACCTGGAGGATCCGGGTGAGTTGCTCTCTTTTCCTTGGAGTGGACATGTATTCGTGGAAATGGCTAACAGCAGGGATGATAGTGGGCAAGGTGACGCTGCGGACTAAGCTGGACGACAACTTGGAGCTGGAGAGAGTCACTTGTCCCATCGGTGTCTTGTTGATCATCTTTGAGGCACGCCCCGAGGTCATTGCCAACATTGCATCACTGGCCGTCAAGTCTGGCAATGCGGCCATTCTGAAAGGCGGAAAGGAGTCGACAGAGTCGTTTGTTGCCATCTCCAAGGTCATCTCGCAGGCGCTGGACAAGACCGAGGTGCCCAACGGCGCCGTCCAGCTGGTCACGACGAGGGACGTCATCCCGCAGCTCCTCGACCTCGACAGGTACATCGACCTGGTCATCCCCCGCGGCGGCAACGAGCTGGTGCGCTACATCAAGTCGTCGACCAAGATCCCGGTTTTGGGCCACGCCGACGGGCTGTGCTCCATCTTCCTCGAGGAGTCGGCCGACGCGAAGCTGGCCGCCGGTGTCCTCGTTGACTCCAAGACCAGCTACCCGGCCGCCTGCAACAGCGTCGAGACCCTGCTGGTCCAGGAGTCGGCCCTCGACACGCTGCTGCCCGCCGCCGCCGAGGCCCTCGTAGCCAAGGGCGTCACCCTGCACTGCGACGCCAAGAGCAAGGCCGCGCTCGCCTCCCTCCCCGGCGCGGACAAGTTCGTCGTCGACGCCGCAGAGGCCGACTACGACACCGAGTTCCTGTCGCTGGACCTGGCGGTCAAGACGGTGTCGGGGCTCGACGAGGCCGTGGCGCACATCAACGCGCACGGGTCCAAGCACACCGAGGCCATCCTGACGTCGCGCGGGGACCTGGCCGAGCGCTTCATGTCGGCCGTCGACGCCGCGGGCGCCTACTGGAACGCGCCGACGCGGCTGGCCGACGGCATGCGCTACGGCTTCGGCACCGAGGTCGGCATCAGCACCAACAAGATCCACTCGCGCGGCCCCGTCGGCCTCGAGGGCCTCATGATCTACAAGTACAAGATCCGCGGCGCCGGTCAGCTCACGGCCGACTACGGCGAGGGCGAGGGGCAGGCCAGGTTCAAGCATGAGAGACTGCCTGTGTGAGTTTTGTCTTTTTACCGAGGTCGATCTCGAAAATGATTTAGGAAGGGGGAGGAAGATAGAACGAAACAAAAACAAATAGAAAAAAGTTCCACAAGACATGCATTTACAAACAATAAGGGACTAGACACCGAGTAGTATACTTAGCATGTGTCATTTCCAGGATTTCTAGGTATATTCTATGAGTTGCTGTTAAGATTCATAACCAGACTAGGTTGATTTTGAAGATACAGTCTTGGCTTCCGGAATATGTCCATTCATCCATGGCGCAACTTGCCTTTGTTCAGGGGCAGTCGTAACCTCTATCCTCTGTCCTGCTTCCAAATCAAACCCGCCGCGACATGCAGATTTTAGACAGAGTCGGAACATACTCATCTCGCCTCGTTGTCCAGTATGAATCACTTCTTCTCCGTCTCCGCCTTCCCCTCGGCGACGATCCTGGCGAGGACGTCCAGATCCAGGTTGCCGCCGCTGAACACGACGCCGACGTTGGCGCCGGCCTCGCCGTACTCGCGCTGGACCAGGGCGCGGAAGTCCTCGTTGTAGAGCGCGACGGCGAGCGGCACGCACGCGCTGGGCTCGACGACCATCTTGAAGCGCTCGAGGACGAGGCGCAGCGCGCTCTTGATCTCCTTTTCGGTCACGCTGTAGAAGCCCTCGACGAGCCCGCGCTCCCGGATCACGGACCACGGCACCGCGCCGACGGGCGTGCGCAGCCCGTCGGCCACGGTCAGCGTCTTGACGGCCTCGACGCGCCGCCCGCCCTCGCTGTAGAACCCGCGCTTGGCGTCGTCGGCGCCCTCGAACGACGGCTCGCACCCGAACACCCGGATCCCCGTGCCCTCGCACGACAGCGCCACGCCCGAGAGCATGCCGCCGCCGCCGCACGGCGCCAGGATCACGTCGAGGCCCTTCTTGTTACCGCCGCCGTCCTGGCCTCGGCCCTCGAGCGTGACGGGCGCGGCGAAGCTGCACCGGCCGCCCTGCCGCTGCTCGTTCCCTAGTTCCCGCTCCTCGGCTCTGGCCGCCTCGGCCATCATCAGGGCGGCGTCCTCCTGCAGCTCCAGTCCGAGCGTGCCCTGGCCCAGGACGATGTCCGGGTGGTCGTAGGGTGGGACGAGGCGGGCGCCCGTCTCCTGGATGACGCCGGCGCAGACGGCCTCGCGCTCGGCCGAGGTCGACCCGCTGAAGATGACGTCGGCGCCGTAGCCCCGGGTCGCCGCGATCTTGGGCGGCGGCGAGATGGACGGCATAACGATGTAGGCCGGGATGCCGTTGGTGCGGGCCGCGAGGGCCAGGGCCTGGGCGTGGTTTCCTGTAGGGTTTGGAGTTAGTCGAAGGTTTGATACATCGTGTGTGCTGTTAAGTCATGGAGAGGTGCTTTTGGGTTATTGTGACTGCAGTCCAATCCTGGTCGCTATGATTGTGCGTGAGGCTGCCCGTAGAAATTTCAATCCAGCGAGGCTCGTCCAGCTTCAAACATTACGGTGATTTCTTGGGAGGAAAGAAGTCAAGAAAAGAACGTCGATTCTTACCTGAACTATGCGTCACGACGCCCCTTTTTGCTCCCCCGCTGGCCAGCCATCCGGGCTCTCTCTTGAGCCGTTCTATAGCATCTGTAGATGTTTAGCCATTAGTTTGTGCCCGACCATTAACGACGCAAGAATGGGTGAATATATTCAAATCCGATCCCAAATGTCGCCCCTGATTACAGCCATTCTGTGCGCCCTTGAGCTCGAGGTTGGTCGCCTGGATAAAGACACCTGGTGCCATCCAGCCGTACATCTCTACTGGTTTGACCCAGGCTCCTTTCAATATCCTCATCATGGTCATCCACAGCGGTTCCAATCATTTCCATGCCCTGAAGAACATCTCTGAAGACCAGCAAAAGCAACAAGCAAGGAATAGAGGTAACAAAGGAGAATACTCTCTACTCACGAAACGCTCCCCGGACCTTGAACGCGCCGATCCTCTGCAGGTTCTCGCACTTGAACCAGAGCCGGACGGTCGGGGCGGCCGGGCCGCCCTCCCGGCCCTCCCACTCGGAGCCCGCGAGCTCGGCCCGGGTGCGCGGCGTGCTCGCCAGCCGCGTCAGCGTCGCGTTGGTCAGCGTCGGCGTGTGGTGCACGTACGGCCGGATCAGGTCGTGGGCCGCCACCACCGAGGCCCGCGTCAGCGGGGGGCATGTGCTCGGGTCCGCCATGATCTGACGGAGTCTCTTCGTGTCCCCCTCGGGTTTCCTCGAGTAGTTGCTTCAAAAGCCAGGTGGAATAACGGAAGCAGTCCGGTGAAAAGATATAGTCAAAAGGTCAAGAATAGACAAGCGACCTTGTCTGCCTAGCAGTACCAGGTTAGGTAGATTACCCGGGGTGGAGACGGTAGAGATACGTCCAGATAAGAGTTGGCTCGGAAATCGACGACAAACAACAGGCAAAGGTTCTCAACTTGCTGGCAACAAGATGACCAAAACAGAGCGTCTTGACTGACTGGGATGACTGCAAAGAGTCAATAGAAGGTACTAGATGTGCCAGAGTAGAAGATAGGGACTAGTTGGACATGTCGTTCAAAGACGTACTATACCTCCGCTACGGCCACCAATGAGGGCCGAGCGGGATCCTGTCCCGGGCGACGAGTCCCCTGGTATGTGGAAGGATTGGGAAAGTCTGGGGGCGTCGAATGAGGTTGCGTCAATTGCGAATCACATGCTGCATCCGATAGCGGAGGCAGCCAGCATGAGCTGAACAAACAAGCAAGAAATTGGAATTCGTACGACCTTGTCATTCAGCTATATCGTGCTGGTCTTTTGTTGAAATACGCCAAAAAGAAACCCGCTCTATTGTGTAACACCCGAATCAAGTCGAGCCGAAATAGATAACTTTTTGGCCCATTACCCCCGGAGATTCCTCATGAGATTTTCATGGGAATCCCATGTACAAGTACAAGAGAAGCTGATGCCCATCCATCCAGATACCAACCAATCATAAATTGAAAACCGAAACAACCGCTTACTTCTGGTTCTCGGGGCGGAGAGCACTGTGCGCATCATTGTTAGTGACATGTTCATCAAGAAAGTCGAGAATAAGAAAACATACCGGACGGCCTTGCCAGCTCTCCAGATCTCGAGGTTGCGGATCTCCTCCATCTCGGCCTCGAACTTCTGTCTGTAGTCCTTCTGGCCGTTGTAGTCGAGCGAGCGCTGGGTCTCGGTACCGTCGTGGACGGAGTCGTACAGGGAGTTGAAGACGGGCTTCAGGGCATCCTTGAACTTGGGGGTCCAGTCAATGGCACCACGGCGGGCGGTGGTGGAGCAAGCCTCGTACATCCAGTCCATGCCGTTGGCACCGATGAGAGGGTAGAGGGACTGGGTAGCCTCCTCGACGGTCTCGTTGAAGGCCTCGCTGGGGCTGTGGCCACGCTCACGGAGGACCTCGTACTGGGCGAGGAACATACCGTGGATACCGCCCATCAGGCAGCCACGCTCACCGTACAGGTCAGAGTAGACCTCCTTCTCGAAGGTGGTCTTGTACAGGTAGCCGGAGCCGACGGCGACACCGAGGGCAATGGCCTTCTCCTCGGCCTTGCCAGTGACGTCCTGGTAGACGGCGAAGGAGGAGTTGATACCACGGCCCTCGCGGAAGAGGGAGCGGACGGTACGGCCGGAACCCTTGGGGGCGACGAGGATGACATCAACGTCCTTGGGGACATCGACCTTGGTGACGTCCTTGAAGACGGGGGAGAAACCGTGGGAGAAGTACAGAGTCTTGCCCTTGGTGATCTGGGGCTTGATGGCGGGCCAGGTCTCAGACTGGGCAGCGTCGGAGAGCAGGTTCATGACGACGGTACCGCGGGAGATGGCCTCGTCGACCTCGAACAGGTTCTTGCCCTCAACCCAGCCATCCTGCTGGGCGTCCTTCCACGACTGACCGTTCTTTCGGACACCGATGATGACGTTCAGGCCGTTGTCACGGAGGTTGAGACCCTGGCCGTGACCTTGCGAACCGTAGCCGATGAGGGCGAGGGTGTCGTTCTTGAAGAACTCCTGTTATCGATTGTTAGCCATCGAGGTCTGAGTGGCAAAAAGCTTGGGGCTAGAAGCCAGCACCAATTGAGCCACCTCTGGGCGAGACATGTGCTCAATTGGTAGGATATGGCTTCTGCCCGGGACAGACATGACTCACCAAAAGTCTCTCCTTGGGCCAGTCGGCACGCTCTGCAGTTGAGAAATATTTTCGTCAGCCAATTTCTCTCTCTCTGGGTCCAGAGACGTTTCACGTTTCACGACGAATTGGGAGGCGGGAGGGCGAGAAGAGGATGGAGAGAGGAGAGCAGCTTACCGTAGACGTCCTCCTTGACACCGGCAAAGTCAATGGTCTTGACACCACGAACCTGCTGTCTGGCGACGACGGGACGGGCAGCCTTGACGGCAGTGGCCCTGGCGGCGCCGGAAGCAGCAGCAACAAAGGTGCGACGCTGGACGGCGGGAGCGGCCAACTGGCGGGCCATGGGCGTGCGGAGCGCCTTGGAGAATGATCTGGAGGCCATCTTTGCGGGTGTGTGATGAGGGAGTGGAGATCTGTCTGGAGGTGAGGATCAGGTAATGAGGAAGACGATGTCTTATTTACTGACGGGACAATTATGTACTATTTTCTCAGTAGAGCGAAGCTCGGTCAGAATTTTTTCTGGGATCGGAGCGTCGAGCAGCTGCGCTCCCAATGGCTCCCCAGTTGCCCAGCGACTTCGGCGCTTGGTCTGCGGTGAGGCCAGTGTGGGTTCCTCTCTGACATTGGACAATTGAACCTTCTTAGCCCGCCCCCAGTGGCTCGTGCTCCTTGCCGCTGGGGTTATATCGAGACCCTGACGCCCCCCTCGGCCCAATCACGCCCGCCCTCTCCCTAAGCAATAGCGGGACTCTGGATGCGAGATCGCGTTGGACCATCCACTGCCAGTCCAGCCCCCCCTTGTCTCCCAGGGCTTGTCTGGACTCTTGCGCTGCACACTCCCCAACGCATGCGTGCTCCGTACTTGGCCGAATCCCAGCCGAACCAGTCATAATAGTAAGCCCGGTACTAGAGACGACTACACTAGACACCAAGACCGGCAGCCATACCCTTGATGGGCCGCCGAAACATGGGGAGACTTGACAAAAGAGACGAATCACAACAAAACAAACATAATCTAAACTCACCTATTCGTATGCGTGTTTGATTGCCGACTAGAAACCGAACCAAGTGGCACATGGGTAGTTGTCAAGAATTCTCATGGTCGTATTGTGTCTTGATTGAATATCAAAATGTCTATGGGCTCGCGAGGACTATTGTTGTATTGCCTCGCCATGTTCAGGTGCTACCAATGAAAAGAAACCAAACCAAACGACAGACGCTGGCCCGAGATGAATATATGCCAAACCAGACTGCATCTCAATCATGGCGGGCTGTACGCCGCCGAACAAACGCCATGGGCAAATGCAGGTATGAACACTTCTATGTTCTAGGTATCGGTATGCTGCCAGAAGGAGAAACCGCCCAAGCATCAGCAGCAGTATAAATGTCAGACCAGAAAAATGCCCTGTCCATGATTCCTTGGCCGCCAGAGGTACACAGTGGCAAGACGGACGAAGAGGACTTGAAGATTCCGTGTCGCGGAGCCTGAGTGATGCGACTAGGTACCATATGGGTTTCAGAAAATCGGCCGTGGGACGGTCGACGATATCGGCCTTCGTGGATCTCTTGAGCAACGACTGCGGCCTTGAGCTGCCTCGAAACGCCGAGATTCTAGTTTCACCGGCGTCGGCGAATGTTTCGTATCGCCATGACTCCGAAGTCGTCATCAGTGCTAGTTGATTAACACTCGGGAGTATTCGACTCCTCCAAACTTGCCGCCACGCATCGAAATCTCCACGTTCATTTCGAAGTTGGTCTTGCCGCGCGAGCGCGACTCGGTCCTCTTGCTCTCCTGCAAATCTTTGGCAGCGTCCTTGTTGAGCGGGTCTAGCTCATTGGGGTTATCGAAGAGGAACTGCAGACCAAGGAAGACGGCGTTGAGGTTGAGCACGGGTTTCCACTCCTCGCGCAAGATGTTCAGGCACACCTTGCCCTCCAGATCGATGTTGGGGTGGTAGATGGTCGGCTCGCAGCGGACTTTCGGCGGCTCGTGGGGGTAAGACTGGGGAACGGCAACGTCGAAGGAGAACTGGCCACCGACGTAGTAGCCTGCGTCGGGGGTGATGATGACCTTGAAGTTCAAGATGTCGTCAGGGTCCTTGTACTCAAGCTTCATGGTGCTTGGTAGGTCCAACTCGGCCAAATCTAGTGCGTCCAGCAAGGCATGTCAGTCACCAGGTGCTTCTTCTACCAGTCGCGCTGGTCCAGCATAGTCGGGTTATGCGTGTCTTACCCTTGTGAACTCGCAACTCGGCCGCCTTGACCTTTCTCTTCTTGCCGCTGGCAGCATCGGCATTGTCGGCCTTTTGCTGCTCCTTTTTCTGCAGGATGTTAGCCACGACTGGTCTGCCGAGAAACGACGCCATGTGCGCATACCATAGACCAGATCTTCAACATCTTGGCGGTCGTGTGACGTGTTGGCGAGAGAAAAAAAACTGGTCGACAGTTGAATGGTTTGAGTGGCTATGACGGAGGCGGGGAGATTGCCAACGATAAGTCGCACGCAACCGTTGTAGCGGTCGCGTGTGGGTTGGGTTGGTTGGTGGGGTAGTAGAGCTGCCTGGCGCGTACGTCGGCGATTGCAGAAGGGGTCCAAAGACTGCGGTCGTCAAAAACAAAACTGGAAAAAAATCCCAGGGCAGTAGAAATATGCCAGACGTGAAAAAGTGAAATTATGTACACGCAAGAAATGTGATTGACTTTGGGCAGAAGAAGAAAAGATGCAAGCCTCGTCAACAAAGCAGCAGCGGTTTGGGTCTCAGCCCGATTGACAATTGCACTTGCTCCTTCCGAGTCAGGCAGAAGGCCTGGTCTGTGCGCAATGATGGCTGTTACAACTGTCACGGAGTCTTCTTTTTGGCAACATCTTCACTTGCTCTCATGCCTCGTCATTTCCTCGCACACTTCCCTGCCTTGGCTGTCCGGGTGAATTGAACATACAGCATGCATGCACCGTCGTTGAGTGCCACGCCACCTCCATCTCTTGGGATACTTCACATCACGTGGCAGTCCGGCACGGCGTCATTGCTGCTGCTGTTTGGATGCAAGGCAAACTCAAAAGATTCGTACTAAAATGCATTATGTATTCGTGACAAATTACATGAAATACCTGATCTGATCTTTCTAAAGGGAATTATAGAACGCCTGAAACAATGCCACTCATTGTTATGGGGAGTGCCTGATCCTTAGAGCCAGCGCACCTTTTTTTTTTGACCATGGGGACATCCCAGATCCCAACCGAGTATCGTTCGTTGCTTTACATATCATATATCAAGTACAGCAGCAGTCGTACTCCCGGAGACGCCACATGTTCGTCGTAATGAGACTAGCATTCCCGTCAGAGTCGACTCGACGGGATATGATAGACTCTTGCGGCCAACCAGCAGACGCCAGTTTATCGTCGCGAGAAGCAGCACATCAGACCGGTTCTTCCGAGGAACCACAAGCAGCCGACGAAACGGACGAAGGCGAGGATGGCCGTGGAGATCAGGAGGAACTGGAAGTAAGATGCCGTTCTCGACGTGGTGGTGGCCTGTTTCCTGGTTAGCTTTGTGGGCTTGACACGACTGTTTGTATTGCATTGCTAGACTTACTCCGATACCGAAAGTGTTGAAGCTGTCGCTGGTGAGGACAACAATGAGGAGGGCGTTCATGAACAGCCAAGCGAGAACGAGGGAAGTTCTGAAAGACTTGTACGAGTCGTCCAGTTCCTTCTCCTCCTTCTCCTCGACCTCCACAAAAGGTGCAAGGGCGCGCTTGACGGTGGCCTCGAACTGGCTATCAATATCCTCTTGCGGCTTGTCCACTTCTTCAATAGCAGCTTCACCCTTTTCTGTCTTGACCACCTGTGCAGAGGGCAAAGCATCCGCCTTGTCTGATCCCTTGGTTCCCCAAGAAACATCGTGCCAGTTGTTGAAAGCGTAGACCATGAGAATGTTGATGTAGGTGGACATGAGGACCAGGTAAGCCGGGAAGGAGTGGAACATGTGCCATGGGTCCAGGTACAAGAACGAGGCAACATAGTACAGACCAAAGGTGGCGAGCAGAGCGAGCAGAATAATGGCGATCTGCGATCTACCGGTCAACAGCTGTGCAAGATCGTCACCCAGATTGATGTCTGGGTTGGTGATGAACGCGTTGACGACCAGGTAGAAGGACAGAATGAGCAGGTACATCTGGACAAAACCGAAGTAGGCAAAGGACAGAATGTACTGCCACTTGGAACCCTTGGGACGGTTACCGAGCGCCAGAATGAACTGCATAATGACAAAGGCCACGTAGAGATACTTCAGAACCAAGTTGATGATGGGCGTTGCCGTATCACCAAAAGGCCAACCGTGACGTTCGGAGCTGACAGGACCAGGGGCAGTAGGAGTACCGACAAGATCCATGATAACCGTTGTAGTGAGGTAGTAGGAAGCCAGAGAGAACCAGGTGAAGATGACCTGTGCAACGTTGTAGATGAGTTGCACGTGGAAGAAGAACATGCGGATGATGTTGTGACCGCTCTTGTACATACGACCGAAGTGCATCAGGGAGTAGAGCGAGGCGGCGAACGAACCGTTCAACCATCTTCGACGCTGACTGATGAACTCGGGTGCACCTTCGGGCACATCGGTCTCACCCTTGGCAGCCTTGATGTACGTCAAATGCCACTTGGAGCCGGCCTTGGCAACCAGCTCGAAACAGAGGATACGATCCTCGGCCAAGAACATGTTCTTCTTGAAAATGTTCATACCCTCGATACCCTTCTTACCCAGTATCTTGGAGAGTGTATGATCACCGTGGAAGTACTGCTCCAGAGGACGACCCATGATGGCGCGGAATCGGTAGGCCGAGAAAGCACCGGGCAACACGGAAACGTATCCGAACGAACTCTCCAGAGGCTTGTCCAGAATGTTGGAGATCTTGTACTCGAAGTTCTGGACAGCAACGAGCGGGTTGAGCAGCTTCTTGCCGCCCTTGCCCAACATGGCGTGAATCTCACCACAAGCACCACCAAGATCCTTGTCGTTGTAGAAACCCTCCCACAAGGCCAACAAAGACTTGGCGCCAGGCTTGGTACCAGCATCGAGCAGAATGCAGACCTCGGGATTCAAGATTCTGCCGAAGGCGTTGAACAACCACCGATGCGAGTTGATCTTCTTGGTGTTCTTCTGCTTCAAACAGAAGATCATCTGTACAGGCGGCAGCGTTTGGGGGCTGTCATCCATGGGCCGGATGAGCTGCTGGTTTGGTGTCACGGAGAGCTGCGTAGTGTACTCGAAGATGTGAGCAACGGTCTCCTTGCCGTTGACGTCCTTCTTGACAACACCATCCTGGTAGATACCGACGGTGGCCAGGACATCAAGACCGTCCTTGTCGGCTTTGTCGATACCGTCAAAGACCATACAGACAACAATCTTCTGCCATGCAGGACCACCCTTGTTCCAGAAAGTCGACTTCTTCAGGTTGACGATGTCGCGGATGTTTTGCATGACACCGTGGAGGGTACGAGACAGCAACATCTTGTCTTCGTTGTAGTAGGTAATCGCAATAAGCAGCTCCGTGTGTCTGTTGTACATCCGAGGGCGCAGATCGTAACCGTTCTTGAGAGTAAAGTCGTTGGGGTCGCAAGTAGCAGCGGTATAACGCATGTTGGTGAACTCACCAGTCCCGCCCTCAACATCTCTGTACTTGGGCTGGACGGCATTCCGAATGGCACTAGGCACTGGATAATCGATACTCAAAACTGAGCCCTGCACCAGCTTGACCTTTCGAGTCTGGTTTCGCTTCAGACCACCGCCGAGGCCGCCGCCGCCGGGACCGCCCGGCTGTTGGCGACGAACCCAGGCCTCATCACCGTCAACGGTGGAGGCAGGTCGACCGAAGCCAAAGCCACCGTCTCCCATCTCGCTACTGACACCGTAGGAGCCATCGCCGGCGTAGCCCTGGCTGTATTGCGGAGGGACGGGCGTGGTAGAGGCACCGGGAGCATACGACTCAGTCAAACTATAGGCCGAGACGGGGCGCGCAGGAGGAGTGCCTGTACCGAGGCGATCTTGGTCATACTGGTATGGTGCCTGACCAAGCAGATGACGCTCAGTCTCGTCCTCGTCTTGGTCGTGAGGAGGAAGGTGGTACTACAGGAAGAGAAAGAAAAAAAACTCGGGTCAGCTGGACTGAAGGAAGGCGCGGTTGCCGTTTGAGCGCTTGTCTTTGCATCTTTCTCTACTTACAGTGCTGCCAGCGGGCATGTCTTGGAGCTGGTGCCCACTGCCATACTCATGGCCGCCGCCCGCGCCATTGTAAGCCATATTTGCGGAACGGCACGCTGGGCCGTGTATCGAAAACGAAAGACGATGGTTTTCGAGGGGCTGGATGCAAGTCGTCTACAACAAGCTTTTCTTGCAGTTGTTGTTCTTCGGAAAAGTGATCGCAGGTGTAGTGGCCAGGCTTTTGTTTGGGGGTGGGAATCAGAATCCAGGGGTTGACAGCTGAGCTCTCCGCTTGGGGGGGAACAAAGGAGTTTTTAGCACGAGGCCCAAAGAATAATGAATGGGTCACCCTGGTTGCAGAAAGCTCGGGGAGGTGATGAAAGAAGACTTCGAGGGTCTTCAATGATGATGAATCACACGCCCAGATCTTCCGATGGGCAGAAGAACAACTGCTGCTGGTTTGCAAAGATTGCAGAATCAGAAGCAGAAAGCAGAGACAGGGACGGGAGGCTTCAAAAGGAAAGAAAGCGAGATAGATCAAGTCTCGTATTTTTTTCAGGGTTGTCAGGATCAGCAGCCCCCCCGGATCCAGGTTCTTCACCTTCGAGCAGAAATGTCTATGTTAGTTTGCGGGATAGGGGATGCTAATTGGGCCAAACCGACACCAAGCACACTGACCGTGGCTTAGCCGCTAAACACGCGAAGATGCAGACACACGAGTGGTCGCGTCCACCCTTTTTTTCCCTCCCTCTGACATTGCCCCCCGGACGATGCCAGCAATACACGAGGATGGATGTTCCATGCTTTCCTAGCTCTCATTACCAAAGACGTCCTATGCTTATGTGACAACGTGCTCCTTTTCGCTGGCGCTTTTTGTCTTTGGGATCGCATGCACCAAGCAAGACGGACGATGGGGCAATGCAGAAGCACGCTGCACATTAGCTAGAACTCAAGTCTCTCCCTACCTACATTGTGCATTGTGTAGGCCTTCTTCCAAGGTTTCCAGAACGTCGCACTCAGAGCATGGTTACATTGCTAGCAGATGAGGTCCCCAATCCAGTTTCTCAAGCCCAATGTCTCAGCTGTGCAGCTGCTACTCCGTGCCTCCCTCTCGCTGCAGTTTGCTGGAAGCGCTTGGTTCCTACGTCACCGCCTCTCCTTTTTCCCTCTCGGAGGTCTCCCCCAACGGGCAACGCATGAATCGTGAGCTACTATGGATCTGCCGACAACCTGCATACAGTATCCCTTTTGCTTTTCGCGTTTCCTTGGACAACGTCCCTCAGCGCTCATCTATCTGCGAGCACCGCCCTCGGAAGACAGTAAAGCCATGAACGGGGACTGGCATCGACACAGGTAGATACCATCTCAATGGCTCTGGATAGCCTCTTGCTGCCGCAGCACTAGGATTGTTAGGCCAGGGCAGCAACATACGTAGAAAATAACAACAACAGTGTTCTGACCAGTACTAGAGGCTCATCAGCCCTAGCGCGGCAACTCCCCTGTCACGCAGCGGTTCCTGTTAGCACTTGCGTGCGCTGAGTGAGACCGGTCGGCAATGGCTGCCTCCAAAACTCCACTGAAGGTCCAGTTGGAATTGGCCTAGTCGCAGCCAAGTGAAACTTGGACACTCAACTCATATTTAAACATCAATCTAGCCTGCGAACCAGGTTATTAAAGTTGTTGTTGCCGTGGTGTAAACAAAACATCATGCTCTTTTACTTGCACCTCTCCGTCGCAACATGGCCCGGATCATTGGTTTTGAGGTCGCACAGAGACCCATATCGCCGGCCTTGATTGCTGGCATACGAGGTCGCTCACTTCCGAGATCACAGAGGCCATTTTGCGCAGCACAATCCAGGGGCTTTCTTTTCTCCAGGGGCAACCAAAAATAGCAGCATCATTGGCCTTCGCGCAGTGGGCCAAATGCTCCAACGACGTGCGAGGCGGTGCAGGCTAGCGGCCTCTCCGCTCTCGTTGACAGCACAAAAGTCTCAAATGAGGTGACAGCGCCCGCCAGCCGCAGCATCCCTTCACTCACCTGGCACCTGGCCGGCTACCAGCGCGCCCGCTGTACTCCCTATGCCCTCGGTGCAGACGAGGGGAGCAGATTTGGGATAGCCTCACGTCAGCAGTCTTTGGAAGCGCATGACAGTCGAGTGGCTGTTGGCCCGACCGGAATGCCACTCAGAATTGGCTCAGTGGGTGCTGGACGCGGCCGCAAACAGTCAGTCAAGACCCTCGAACCTCCGGTTTGCCTACCGCCTGCACAGCATCCACTCCAGCATGCGCATGGCGAGCAATCCGCAGCAGCGGGACTGTCCGAGACGCTTCGACGCTGCGCACATGTTCATCGCCACTCGGCTTTCCTGCGTATCTACCTAAACTGCGCTCTTGCTGTCTTGCAACGACTTACTTTCTATCCGGCAGATCGGAATTCAGCACAACAAGTGCACGAGTGAAGCTTCGCCGGGCCACTAGGTTTTCCCTGCGTCGCCTGCTTGTTCGACTCGTCACTATATTACGCATGCAGCCTCCGAGGCTCCTTTGCCATGGAGACCATTCCAACTCGCTAGAACGTGGGAACTCCAAAAGCTCTCATCTGCAGTTGCCGAGTTTCCATTCGCCCTATGGACTATTGCAGAGCCTTATGTATGTAGGCTAGACAAGTCGGCCTCCATACACATGGGCTAAGGAGAGGCCTTTTGCGATGATGCCAGATTCAAGGAAGGTAAATTGCGCCAACCGAGACACGTTACGTGGAGATCAACGTGGCATGTGCTCTCTACACGTAGTGGAAAAGCTTCGCCATTGATCTCAATCTCATTCCTCATGGACGTCCATTGTTCCGAGAGTGGCTCAGAGTGCCTCACCAAGTAGTTCTTGGTCTGTTGCCCAGACTATCTTCACTTCAAGCATTCACTCTCGCAAGCTTCGGTAGGAGACCCGAAGAAAACACCCGGAATTACAGCGAAGCCTCTTTGGTGTCTGCTGGTTTGGACGTAATTCCCCGATTAATAACACATGCCGAAAAGAGCACAGCATTTTTGCCTTTTATGGGACCTGCCATCTCAATGGAAGTGCCGCAATCCCTGGCATTGAGGCCAGTCAGTTGGCACAAGCCCAAGATGAGTAGGCACAGAACATCAGATGAATGTGTTGACTAGAGCACTTAAACTCGGGTGCTGTCTTGCCATACAATGTCAGACCTGTCGTGGGCTATAATTGCAGCTCGCTCGGGTTGATCCAGAGTGACGTCTGCCAGCTCGAGTCATCGCAACCCGTGGCCGGGAGCTGCCACATCGGGGAATGCAGTTCCTGGACACATGGTCTCTCGAGGCAGACGGTCGTGCGTCTCCGGCACTCCCTCCTGTCAGTGCCGAGCACTCGCAGGGCGGGGTTCCGGAGCAGAGTCTTAAATTGAGTTGGCAGCCGTCATTCAGATTCATGAGAACGGTCATGCATTCACGTTATTAAGCCTTCCCACGAGCTTGGATGGGCAAGGGAGCGAGTATTAGACACCGTCTCTTGATTGGTTTGTGGTCTTATGAGAGAGGTAGATATAACAGTAAGCGGCAGGATATTGTCTGCATCGAGCGGGATCCTTCTTTTTAGGAATTCTGGGACAGAGGGCATACAATAAATCAATTTTCCGCGACGGTGCACAGAGCCAAGAGAGTAGGGGCATCCCAACGGTCCCAAGGATGTACGGAGTAGTTGGCAGAAGGCCAGAGGGGGGGAGGTGTTCTCGACCGTGCCGATCATTGAAATCCCACGTTCTCTGTCCAACATGCAAGTCAACCGGGCGCGAGGGCTGGAACAACGGAAGAAACCATCGACTGACGACCATCTGCCCACCCCCGGAGTGTGGTCCTGGTGAGCAGTTGGAATACGGGCACCATCCTTGGCGTCAGCACAGAGGAGCCTGTTTTCCCCTAGGCGCACGGATGGGGCGTCGCAACAGGCAATGCGAGCGACGGAGGGATACCCTCCAAAGAGCAGATGAGCGCTCTAGCGTCCAAGGGCTTGGGCGAATGGCAGGGCGAGTTGGCCCATCTTAACACCCTCCTGGGCCGTTTCGCTAAAGTGCTGGAGGGCACCCGCAAATTGGGCGTTTTCTGTCCCTGGCCCCGACCCATTCCTCTCCATCCCAGCCTGGCCCGTCTCGTCTGTCTGTCTGTCTTTGGCCCAGTTTCCCTCTAATCTCGCCCGCCAGTCCAGTGACTGGTTCATTGGCCCAGTTTCGACTTTCAATTCTCCTCCTGCTCTCTCGATTGATTGCACTTCTCTCTTAGCTGCTCAATCGTTCAACCGCCAGCGACGACTTGACAACAACCCCATTCTTCGTCGCAGCTGCCTTCGCTTGTCATCGCCCTCATGGTCTTGACGACTTCAATGTCATAAGTGAATTCCTGGCCTCGCGCAACCCCCCTTCCTTTGAGCTAGTCTCTCTGCCACTCGTTATCTCACTTTGAATTCTACCAAACATTACTACCATCAACTCCCCTTTCAACAACTCATCAGTCCTCGTCATCTACGCAAACTTTTATCGCCCTCTCTTATCAGTCGCAACAATAAACAGCCCAGACACAAACATCGGGTAGTGTTGTTCTCTCGCAGCTCGCTCTGGCCCGTTTCCGGATCCTCATTCTGAGTCCGCTGGAATCCCTCGAGGAAGCAACGGTCCAAAGCTTAGCACTCAAAAGAGACATCCGTTTAGCCAGGATCTGCAGTTGTCGATCTACACCTAATATCCAATCTCGTCGCCTGTCGATCGCCACGACGCAGCCCATCAGGAACCATCCTGAGGACCTTTTCTTGTCGTATTCACCTTTAGCACAGTTGCTTGGCGATATTTCTCTCGCCTGAAATGTCGCCAAACGTTGGATATGCTGCCGGTATGTATCACATCTCTTGGAAGGGTGGCGCGACGTCCCATCTAACACGTATCTCTAGAGGGCTTCACCACCCTGTTCGCGAGGCAAAATGGTTGTGTCGAGTGCGACAAGACGAGCCTGTCATGTCCGTCGTGTGGAAGTGACGAAAGTTGTGCATACACCACTCAAACATGTACCGAATGTCCAAAGGCATACTGTGCAGCAGACGACTCATCCGACTCGGACAGCAGTGGCAGCGGAAGCAGCGGCAGCAAGGCCACAGTCAGCAGCGGGCCCAATGTAGGCGCCATCGCAGGAGGCGTCATTGGCGGTTTGGCTGTCATCGGCATCATCACGTACCTCGTCTGGCGATTCTGCATCAAGGCAAAGAGGAACCAGTGGGAAAACGAGCCGTGGGCCCAAGATGGTCCGAGAAGCAAGGAAGGATCCGACATGGACTATGCGTCGAGGGCATCCCAGGCGCGCCAGTCGACTCACTCGGTGCACTCTATGGCGTCGACAGTTCTTACGCGCGCCTCCAACATCATCCAAATCGCCTACATTCCCGGTGTCACGAACAGAGCGACGCCAACATCGCCAACGCTGCTTGTGCCTCCGGTGCCTCCGATTCCCATGTCGCGGTCCGAGGCCGGCACCCCTTCGCCGTACGAGGAGCAGCACTTCTTCGTTCCGGGCAACCTGCGCGACTCATCGTACTCGGGAATTTCAGGTTACAGTGACCGAACCTCGTATGCCCGGTCATACGCCCCACGATCCAGTGTCGCTTCCACCATCTACGGCAAGAACGCCGTGGTCTCGCCCATGCCAGCACAGAAGGGAACTCTTCTCAAGCCATCCCTCGTCAGTGTCAAGTCCAAGGGCGCAAGCAGCGGAAGTTCCACCCCGCCCGTGCCTCAGGTCGACTACGACAAGTATGAACAACCACTACCATCGCCTGCGTTCAGCATTGGAGCAACATTCTTCAAGAACGCAAACACGACCACTGCTACGACGATGCGGCCACAGATGGTCCAACTAGGCAGTGGTAGCAGCAGCGGCATCAAGACCATTGATGTCAAGAAGGCCAACTCCCCGTCTGTATCTGTCACCGAGACTGAGGCCGAGGTCGATGTCGCCGATGCTACGAAAGACTCAAACGTGCGAGCAGGCAACCCCGTGACTCCTGTTACCGCAGCGCCACAAGAGGAGCAGTCTCCCTTCTCTGACCCACCCCAAACCCGAACGTCCAAGCACAAGAGTTCCAACAGCTTGAGCCAGATGATCACGGAAGCCACCCAACGCGCCACAAGCAGGACGAGTTCAGCATCCTCCAAAGTTCGCGGCAGCAGCCCCTTCAGCGACGACCATGCTTTGAGGGATTAGGAACCCCTCCTCTGCCATCCGCTGTAGCGCCGCTTATGCCGCGACAGTGAAGCAAGGGTCCCCCATCAATCCTTGCCTCTCAGTTTTGCTTCTCGTATCTACATTACCCTGCTAGACTTATTGTTTACATTTATCTGAGCCAGACCAGGAGCAAACCTTGATTTGCTCCCGTCTCACCATGCACCCGTCATCTTCACGGGGCTTCCATATCTTTATCATTTTCGGCAAGGAGCTGGAATAGGCGCGGCGTCTTTGGGCTATTGGGTGACAGATTGGGTTTTCACCTTGTTACCTCGTTCAGGGACTTTACTTTTGACGACTGGGAAAGTCTCGCTATGTCGTTGATGGACATATTTTATATTCTATGTTATGTTATTTGCGGGATGGATTCACGTGCCTGCAGCTATCTACGACGGCCACTATCTATATCTATCTACGTTAGAGATGAAAATGCTATGTGCTTGATGTCAAGTTCCACCTTTGTTTTACTGTGCCTTGTTGTGTAAGATATCCAGCCCCCGATGGAATTGCACGAGCGGTGTCATGACCGGCTGCCTACCTCGTACTCCTTCGCCCTACGTGACCTTTCAATTTTTCTCTATATACTTTTTATAGCAGCAAGGTGGTTGGACCAGACAAATTCTCATCACTCGGCAGGACGGGAGCCATCATGGACAAACCTAGCTCTGCCTGGGTCCTGGAACGGATGTCGTGTAACAGAGGAAGCCAGCCTCTAGCCAAGCCCATGTGGCAGGAGACTGGTCGTGTGTTATGCGCACACTTTGCGGCTACGCGAAGCCGCGTGATCTTCCGCTCTACTTCCTTCTTCCCTACTCTTTTTGTTTTCTTCTTCCACCTTCTGCTACCTCCCCCCATCCAAGCTCCAATCATGCAGCCGCGCTGGAAGGTAACGTCCCAGCCGGCGGGTTTTGCTGTGGGGGAAGGGGGGGAGGAAGCAAATCCCCCTTGTGCGACTTTGCCCTCCCGAGTCTGTCGAGTGGCATGACGCCCGGAGACGCAATAAGCAAGCAGGCGCGAGCGTCCTTGCTTGTGTCATGTAGAGCACATCGAGTGCGAGGAAGCATGGAACGATTCGGGATTGGGTGTTGGCCCGGCAAGAAAAATCTTGTGACTTCCTGCTACCCGACCCGGGCTTTGCCTCCTGATCGCTGGGCTGGCCCTGTGGCCAAGCGCGCGTGTGGGTGGTGCGCTTTTGGGATTGTCTGTGGCTTGGAGGGTTCTCTTGTTCTGCGAGTGTCCTGTGTGTCGGCGTGTGCTGACGATATTCGAGGCGCTTGTATATACTCTCTCGGGCGGGAGTGAATCAATTGAATTGTATGTACGGTGTAGTAAAGGGTTTCATACAATTATTCGTAATGGTTACAATGTGTTGATGGAAAGTATAAGCGTTTATATCGCAGCTTGTATGCTCAAGAGAGACCATTCTGACATGGAATTAGCTTGCTCGAGAAACCCGATGATCTGATGCGCTGCAGTCTTGAAGAGGATGAGTATATGACTATTAACCCTGGGCGTCACTATGCTCCGGTTCAGAAACATGTATATGATCACATTTCCTTGGCCGGCCTGGTAAGTAAGAAGTTTTCGACCAGTATACATATTCTTCAACATCAAATTTGTTGGGTTGTGTGATGGTGCTCTACCAACCCGTCCACAGAGAGTCATTCGAATTACTCCTCTGCCCACGGAGACATGAGTAGAAATCTGCAGCAAGCACTTCCGTTGAGATCAGTCAGGTCAATGATCGAATATATTGGAAAACGTTGTTTAACTTTATTTTATTTCGTGACGAGTCTCGCAAGACTATCTAGTCCGACGCCTATGCGGCTGCATAACATCATGATTGGATCTATTCCATCTGACCAAGACGCTCCTTGGCAGATTGCTTAGCCTCCTCAGACACATTTGGGTTCTTGGTAGTTCTTCATTGCGGTTAGTATATAATGTAAACCCCCAAGTCACATATGTGATAC
The DNA here is from genome assembly GCA_001599175.1 of Pestalotiopsis sp. JCM 9685. Lineage (NCBI taxonomy): Eukaryota > Fungi > Ascomycota > Sordariomycetes > Amphisphaeriales > Sporocadaceae > Pestalotiopsis > Pestalotiopsis sp. JCM 9685. Next base: position 4,259,178 of record BCGF01000002.1, read on the forward strand.
TCACGCCTTTAAGCCACCGGCGACGTTGCCAGGGTTCTTGTTACCACCGTCGGAAGCCTTGGGAACTATGACTGGCATTAGCGTTTGCTTGTCGTCGATGAGTGGAATATCTGCTTACCGTCGCCGCCGTTGAACTCATCGTTGAGGACTTGCCTCGAGTGCTGCTTCGATTCCTCGGAAGTGTTGGAGTTGTTCAAGTTGGCCTTGTGGCCGCCGGCAATCTGGGCTTCGGTAGGCATATTGATACTGCTGTGCAGGAGGTAATTATCTGATAATTGCGTAGTATGGAGTCTGAATTGTTATTTCTTGTGAAACGTTGATGGCAACGAAAAGTTTTGGTCAGGACTTGTTGGCCTTCTTATACACAAAATGGTGAGCCCAAATAGACAACAACAGAGGCAAGAAATCAAGATCCCACAGACGCATAGGAAGAAGCGTCCCAAGTCACTACATCATATTCCGTATCGATGACTATAACAAATTGGAAGTTGATAACTTTTAATGATCTCATCACTTTCGCTGCTGATAACTAGTTAGTACCGAAAGATCTACCTATCTGACAGCATGCGTTTGACAAGCGCATGGACGCTGGAAGCAACGGCATCGACCCGCGACCTGCCTAGAATCGTACCTGAGCCGCGGAGAGTCCAGCACCACATTGGTCAGCCCGGTACGTCAAAGACATGTTCCTGCGTTTGCTATTACCCGGAAACGAGAGCATAGGCACGGAGAGTTGGCACTAGGCAGCGGATCACCACAGTGATGGTCGGTACCGCGCATCCAAAGCTGCCCGGAACCGTTCGAATGCAGAACCGCAAAAGCTACGATTGGCTAGCTGCACGTATACCCCGGAGACAAGTTTCCGGAGTAGATCCAGCGTCCCTTTGTGTGTAGTATATCCCGCTGCAGTAGATAAGTCCTTCAAATTCAGCTGCAAGTAGTCTTTGTGGGGTCTAATGACGACCATGACTATAGTCTCGACCCTGTTTAGAGTTATTGGCCGTTCTCACAACGAGAGAAGTGTTCCGATTCAGGACAAACAAGAAGAAACAAAACATTTGTACCTAAGCCATGGGTAAGATAGCATGGTGGTGAATAATCCTAGACTGGGTTGGCTTCTCGACTCTCAACTCCTCAGAGATACACACCTGTATAGGTAGGTGAATACATTACTTAGGCAATCGAATTCGAAGTTGTACAATCTTTTGTACTGTAGCATAGAATGTCCATAATTACCTTGCTCTTCCTGAATTCACAATCAGTACATGCCAAGCGTGTAAAAAGTAGATGTGAGCCAGCTAAGCTTCTTCGCTGGATATGTTTTCTAGTGGTAATTGACTACTGCTTCTTCGTCTGACGCTCGAGACTCGGTCTTCAACGTAACTACGTCCAAATTGAAGCCATAGGAATGAACAGAGTTCAAATAGTGTTTTGGCCTTTCCGAATTGGTTCGGATGGTAAAGGCCGTACATCTCTAAACGCTGCTTGGGCTCCATGTCTCTTGCAGGACAGAGAGGTTGGTGTTGTATCAATGACACCAGTGTAAACTCGATCTCCCAAATATTCGAGTACAGAATAGAATAGTTGCTTCATCTTCAAATCGGACGTACCTAGACAAGATGTCAGTCGTGTACTGTACACGTATTTCCAGCTGCTAGGAGGAGGATCAAGCTGTAAGAATGGTCAATGAATCATCTGTTATGTCATGCAGGGTGCTAGGGTAAAGCAAAGAACACAGGTAGCGGCTATACCCAGCCACGCCCTTTACACGAGACCAGAGAGCCAATAGAATATCAAGCAGTAGATGTGTTTCTGGAAGAATTATCTCTTCCTGGAAGCTCTATACCTCCAATTTCAACTACATCTTTGTCAAGTGCATAAATTGATCGAGCCACAACTCCAGGACACTGCGTGATAGATATGGAGACCACCAGCTAGGACTATCATATACTTTCAGAACATTGCTTGTGATTGACTCTTGACAAGATGTTTCTGGACCCCCAGTTGACTTGTATTAATGAACGAGGTCACTCCTTTACCAGAAATTGAGACGTACGTGTGTTGTACGGACTATACCAGTAAGTATGTTGAGACATCAAGGTGCCGCCAATCTTGTGTGGGGGATCCCGCATAGACGGGCCACCCCGCCGCATTAGCGCAGTAGCGTCCCCCTGTGCTGGAAAGCTACCTAGGTACGGCGCCGACGTCAACTTCCCATCTTCCACTTCGATGCCGAACCCTCCGCCAACAGCCAATCCACCATCCGTCCTCGTCGCCGACCGCAGAGGGCCCCCGTTCGATCAGACCCAAGCCAGACAATAGGAAGCGAACTGCAAGGGAGCAATATAGTGAGAGACAAGATGTCCGACTCGCCCGCCGCCGACGAGCCGCAGCCGCCCGCCTTCAACTACGTCCTGGGCTTCCTCCTGGTCGGCGTGGCCTGGGGCTTCACGACGCCCTTCATCCGGCGCGCGGCCCGCGACCACAACCCGCCCGCCCACCCGGCGCTCGACCGGCCCGACGTCCGGGCGAGCTGGCTCAAGAGCAGGGTCTACGGCGCCTTCTTCGCCGTGCTGGACCTCCTGCGGAACCCGCGCTACGCCGTCCCGCTGCTCATCAACCTGACCGGCAGCGTGTGGTTCTTCCTGCTGATCGGACAGGCCGGTATGATTTGTCCTGGATGGTATATTTTTGTCTTGTCGTACAGAGTTACTGATCATATACATGCAGAGCTGAGCTTGACGGTGCCGATCGTGAACACGCTGGCCTTCCTGTTCACGGTGCTGGGAGACTGGTGGGTGGAGAAGAAGGTCATTGACAGAAGTAAGACGACCGCGCTCGCCAGGCAATTCCTCTGCTCTTAATACTAACGACTACATTGTAGATACCTGGATCGGAATGATCTTGTCTTTGGGTGGTATCGCATTGTGTGTTCATAGCAAGTCCGGCTGATGATTTTGAATATAATTCTGGCTTTCCAGTGCTCTGTAACCATTTACTCGAGTCTTGAATCGACATGGAAAATGCTGCAAATGCGTAGAATGGAGCAGGCAGAAGCATCATTGAAACATGCAATAACGGGCTTCTACAGAATCAAGTACTACGATGACAGGAAAACTCACAGGGTAGCAGTTATATATCTGTCAAAAGCTTAAAAAGGCGCCCGTATTGGCCGATTGGAGGGCCGAGCAAACCAGCTTGAGGATTTCGAATGGAGAAAAATACGGGAATATGTTGGAAAGCCTTCAGGTATGATCTAGAAGCCATAGCATCGAACCCTTGGGCAGTTCTGCATTATATTGGTAGCTCTTGTATCGGAAGCTCGATTGTCTCAAGGCATTGGCCACAGATTCGAGGTTTCGGGCTCGGAATGACATGATCGAAAATTCCCGCCGTATCTGTTAGCCTTGATGCACTTTTCTTCGGGGCAGCGTGTTATGATTCAGACGGCCCGTGGAAACGAATCAAGCATGAGCCTTTCCAGAAGAAAGAAGGTTCAGACGAAAGGATCGAACAGGAAGCCACTGATCGTGACGCCCCACAATGTCATCAGAATATCGGAGTACACCCGTTTTTCTCGAGCCCGATGTCCCGATGCCGCGATGACGGAATACCTACCTGGGTCCTAGGCGGGAGAAGATCCTTCATCTCTTCATATATACGCACTGAGTACTCGGCTCCGCCATTCGAAAATGGCACCATCATATATGTCATGGAAGCTATGGCAAATTCCGACTGCAGCTGAATCAGTCAGACGTAAGTGGCAGGAAGGCAACATGGCTGAGCGGCCTTGGCGAATGCAGGAACTGGATATCGAGGCAAGCGAGAATATTGTGGCATGAAACAGCCAGAGTTGAGACGACAGACCAAGGCACACAGCCGTCTTCCGAGTCGCCTGGCAAGGTGTCTCTGAAAGCCCAATGTGAGATATGACAGCAGCTTGGAACGGTTGCCCTATACTCAATCAATAGGTTAATGCGAGTATACAAAATCGTATAGAATGGCTGCACAGCCTTGCTCTTGGCGTCGGAAAAACGAGGCTCTGGCGTATGCGACTTCGATCAGGCAACGCTGACCCAAGCAAAGGTGTTTCGAGTCATAACAATATGTGATCGTTGGTTACTGTGCTGTTTCGACAATGCCATTTGCTACCACTCGTGAGCATGTATCCGTACGGAGTACCGGTCCAGGCAGTAAAAAACTTTTGTTGACAAGGTTTGCAGTCGTCAGTAGACCATGGCTGCCAAGACTGAATCCAACCAAAGAATGGCAGTGGCCAGCGGCACTTATGTCGACGGCTCGCTTTTGTTACCGTAGTGCCTGACTAGGCGATGGTTCGAATCTCGATATGGTGACGCGGGATGCCAATGCGGGTAGGATGCTTCAGTTTTGCGGAGGATTTGTACGCCATCAGGCAAGGCAGGCGCAGGATTGGGACCGAACACACGGGGGCGATCTCTGCGCTATCGTCGTCTGTCGGACCAAGCGACGCTCTGTGGAAGAGTCGAGAACTCTTGACGCCATGGAGAGAGCGCTGAGCCAGCCTCGTCCCAAGTTCTCAAACCAGCGAGCGTCGTGACTAGAATGTATCACAGACGGTAGAGCCGTGCCATTACGCAGCTGGACGGTGGACGGGCTTGGAGAGTCCTGAAGCGGCCAGTGTGGAGCTGACAGAGGGAGCTACTCGGTGGGACCTGCGGCGGGCATTGTGGGATGAACCCCTTTAATTCGAATTGGTATGCGCGTGGTCGCTGTGGTGGTATAGATCGGCGGTCTCTGGCTTGGCGGATGCTGAGTCGTCCAATGAACCTTTTACGGCGCCGGCCAGAGAAACAAGACGCGCCGACTCACAGGGATGCCGCTGTGCTGTCCGCTTGCGATGCGACCCTCGTATTTCCTATTCCAGGGTTGTTTCACGGATTGGGAGGGCTGTTCGCCTGCGTTCCTGGAATGAATGGGGATGCTAATAAGAAGGTTATTTGGCGGGTCCCGGAAAATGACGATGGTCCTGTTGATCCGCAGATAGGATCGCCCTGATAGCCATACCTTTTTAAGCATCCGGTTCCTACAACCTTACCCGTGCTGTTTGTTGGTCGTTCCCGTATAGTCATTCGTTATTCTACACATCACTAACCGAGAACAACTCAAAGCGAAGATCTCCAAAGAAAGCACCGCGTCCGAGCATCATAATACCCACAAACACATTCAAGATGGTTTCCGCTGTTCTCTTCGCTTCTCTGGCCACGGCCGTCGCCGCCAGTGTCCCGTTCAACGTCCATGCTGTCGAGGGCTACGATTGGTCCATCACGAACTGGGCCGCTGGTTGCGACGACGAGGGCTGCCACTACGACTTCAACGTTTCGGCGCCGGCCGACAACAACAACCCGGCCCGGCCGGCTTTCCTGGCATACTGCACCGGCGGCGAGGAAGGCGGGCCCTATGAGGAATGCGACCTGCTTGACGAGGCCGATGTTGCGCGCCGGGTTGTCGCCAAGCTCCTGCCGTCCACCCCTTCCAACACCAGCTCGGACGCTGTCGCCCACATCCAGCTGAGCTTCAAGTACACGGACCTTGAGACTTCGTAAGTTTCCAGTCTTGCCTATTCGTCTTGACACTATCATGGCCATGTACTGATCGGCAATCTTGTAGCACCACTTGGTGGAACTTCACGGGTGATGGTGACGCCTCCTACAACGAGGACTCCAGCACGCCGTTGACCAACTTTACTATCAAGCCCGACTCCATCACTGCCGCGGCATGAGAGGTTTCCATGGCGCGAAAGAGTGATTGGAGATTGGCGGCAGAGTGAGGCGCGAGGCATGCACCGGAAGCATGTGGATCCTCATTTGCGCTATGCGAGATTCCCCGGCCAGCCGCAGGAGCGTTGATTGCTCTTGTGTGGCGGGACTCGGGCCACGGGCCACAGAGGGCGGGCACCCGTGATGTCGAGAATGAACATTGAAGTCCTTTTTTATTGAAATTCGACGAGACCCGACACGGCCAAGGGTTGTGGAAAGGCAGGGTCCTCCCTATACGACAATTATCTTTTATCTTTTTTTTTCGGAACGGAAATGTTGGGACAGTATGCTGTTATGAAAAGTGCTCCGCTCAAGATGGGGCCTGATTTTGCTTTGTACCTCTTAGAAAGAAGGTTGAAAACCAGAGCCGAGAATGCGAATCCGGGGTGTCCAGAACCCGAAGCCCACATGCCACCCAGGCAGTGGGGAAAATTGGTCGACAGTGGTTCAACCAAGCTTGTTTTATAGATCATCCTTCTAGTACGAAGCAGTAGTAGAGGAAGTAGAATGATACAGTATACCCACTAGCTTGACGTCTTGCTGGCCTGTTGACTCTTGAGTTGTGTGCGAGTGACTCTACTCTGTATTGGCAGGGCTTCTGGGCTGCATCTTGTTTGCTGTATGACCTTTGGAAGAGGACGTTTGCCGCCTCTGTTGTCCCAATTATAGAAATAAAAGGTAATTGAACGAACGGAGTAGCGATCGGCGCGAGTGCTGATGTCCCTTGCTGGCAGACACAATTGCTCTGGGCATTTCGTCTACCTAGGTTAGTACAGTAATAGAAGAACAAAATGAGCAGGCGAGTTGGTTCAACAGGAACAGGTACGCAGCCAGTCAGCAAGTATGGAAAAAGCATCGTCGAATCAGGTTTCATGCCCAATTTGCCGCAGTCCAATCCTGGCAGCCTGGTTGGAACCCGAACCCGAGCTGTTGGTGTCTAATAACAACGGAGAGAAGAAGAAAACCGCTGCCTGACGGGCCTTACGCAAGTCAGCGTGGCTTTGCCGGGTGGGTTGACATGAATGAATGAATGAGCTCTCTCGGCGGGCAGCTTTTTTCTGCTTAGTGCGACGATTACATCACCCCGCGCGCCCGCCCCCACCAACCTGCTGCTTGCTCAGTCCCCGGGGCACCTTCGACACACGGTTCAGGAGAGAGCCAAGTTAAGCATCAGCCTGGAAGGCGCAAGAAATACGCAAAAGAACTTCTCGCGCAGAACCAAAAACTTTGGCAATCATTGCTACCTGATTTGCCAAGCTCAACTATACAGTCACGACGTCCCCATAGCAAAGGCCGTCGTCGTTGTCTGCCAACTCTTCTTATTACACCAACCCAGCATTTGTACGACACCCCGCGCCGACGGGTTCACTGCTCAGCATTTTGCCTGCGTCACAATATAGCCTCCCCGTCGCCATTGCCACTGCCTTCTCGCGGAAGAAAACGACTTTGATCTTTACGCCGACGCCATGAACGTGCTCAAGCTGCAGAGGTGAGCACCCGGGACTCCCGCGCAGACAATAGGCGCACATCACGATTAGGCGGGTATCTAACACCTAGTGTACAGGAAATACCCTCAATTCGAGCAGGGCGACATCTTTTCGCTGACCGATGCCTTCCGAAAGCTCGATGTCGACGACAAAGGCTACATCGAGGAGGCTACTGCCATCAAGGCCACTCAACAAAGCGAGCGCCAGCCTTATGATGTTGTCAGACAAGCCTTGAAAGAAGTCGAGCTCGACTCCTCCAGGCGCGTGGAACTCGAGGACTATGTCGGAGTATGCCACATCCCTCACCCATACTTGCCCTTCCCATGGCGCCATTTCCTCTGAGTTTGTTCGCTGACCACAACTCTCCGCAGCTGATCGCCAAGCTCCGAGACTCATCCCCGGCGCAAAAGCGCATGAACACAGGCGGCGCCGGCGCTGCTGCCCCCTCGCCAGGCATTGTCTCACAAAGAACAGGCGGCGGCCACCAGTCCAAGAGCAGCATCGGCAAGATCCACGTCCAGGGTTCCAATGCTAACACCACACACACCATCAACGAGGATGAACGTACCGAATTCACGCGCCACATCAATGCTGTTTTGGCCGGCGATGCCGACATCGGCGACCGCCTGCCCTTCCCTACCGACACTTTCGAGATGTTCGACGAGTGCAAGGACGGTCTCGTGCTAGCGAAGCTGATCAACGACAGTGTGCCTGACACCATTGATGAGCGTGTTATGAACGTGCCCGGAAGGAAGATCAAGAAGCTGAATGCCTTCCACATGACCGAGAACAACAACATTGTTATTGAATCGGCCAAGGGTATCGGATGCTCGGTCGTGAACATTGGCAGCGGAGACATCATCGAGGTCAGAGAGCACTTGATTCTAGGTTTGATCTGGCAGATTATTCGCAGAGGTCTTCTGGGCAAGATCGACATCAAGCTCCACCCCGAGCTGTACAGACTGCTCGAGGAGGACGAGACCCTCGAACAGTTCCTGCGCCTACCTCCGGAGCAGATCCTCCTCCGATGGTTCAACTACCACCTGAAGGCTGCCAACTGGTCGCGCAGGGTCAACAACTTCTCGAGCGATGTCAAGGACGGAGAGAACTACGCCGTTCTACTTGCTCAGATTGGACACGAGTACGGTTGCAGTCGTGCCCCATTGCAGACACGTGATCTTATGCAGAGGGCAGAGGAGGTTCTGCAGGATGCCGACAAGCTGAGCTGCCGCAAGTTCTTGACTCCCAAGTCCCTCGTTGCTGGAAACCCCAAGCTCAACCTCGCTTTTGTCGCCAACCTGTTCAACACGCACCCATGCCTGGACCCCATCACCGAGGAGGAGAAGCTCGAAGTCGAGGACTTTGATGCCGAGGGCGAGCGTGAGGCCAGAGTGTTTACGCTGTGGCTCAACAGTCTGGACGTGCAACCGGCAGTTGTCTCCTTCTTCGACGATCTACGCGACGGTACCATTTTGCTCCAGGCTTACGACAAGGTGATCAAGAACTCGGTCAACTGGCGACACGTCAACAAGCGACCTGCCCATGGCGACGAGGTCATGAGGTTCAAGGCCGTGGAGAACACAAACTACGCCGTGGAGCTCGGAAAGCAGAACGGCTTCTCGCTGGTCGGTATCCAGGGTGCCGACATAACGGATGGTGTGAAGCTCTTGACTCTTGGTCTTGTATGGCAATTGATGAGGAAGGACATCACCCTGACCTTGTCGGCTCTGGCTCAACGCCTGGGCAAGCGCGAGATGTCGGATGCTGAGATGGTCCGATGGGCCAACGACCAGAGCAAGAAGGGTGGCCGAAACTCGTCGGTCCGTTCCTTCAAGGATTCCAGCATTGCCAGCGGTGTGTTTTTGCTCGATGTCCTCAGCGGCATGAAGAGCAGCTACGTCGACTACGATCTGGTCACCCCGGGCCACACGGACGAGGATGCCTACATGAACGCCAAGCTGGCCATCAGCATAGCGAGAAAGATGGGCGCCACCATCTGGCTCGTCCCCGAAGATATCTGCCAAGTCCGCAGCAGGCTCGTAACGACTTTCATTGGTAAGCAACAGTGGCCCAGCGCCAGGTGTCTATTGTATTATGCCGGCGATACTAATGAATGTGCGACTACTAGGTTCCTTGATGGCAACGTCGGAGAAGATGCAGTAGAGGAGTTTTGCAAATGTTCCACAGGCCAAGACGTGGCAGCGAGGCTGTCTACGTATTTACTGGGGAATGAAGAGAAAAGAAAAAGGCAACGTCTCCCATCCTTTGAATGGATACGGTCTCGGGCCACTGCTTTCAAGTTTACGTTTAGCCGTATTAGCACTATAAACTTTTGCGACATCAGTAAAGCAACATGGATGCATCACTTCCAAGGAGGTGCATCGTTCTTCGAGCACGTACCCGTGCATGCTATGCAAGTGAGGATATGCACATGTCTACACACTGCAGAGTTGCAGGTTGATGGTATTATTGATCAATCGTAAATGAAGCCCACAAGTATATAGCATGTTTCATAAGGTGGGTTGGGAACTTGGCAGTGACCCGGCATCGATTACTGGGCACTTCCCCACAGTTGACGTAAATGTGTCCCTATGTACACCACAGCAAGCAGTCCATGTATGGATGTACTCCATGCATGAGGTAAGAAAAGGTTGAGCTACCTACTGTTAGGCGGGGGAGCTCAAGTCATTGAATGTGCTTTTGCCTTCGGGGGCCGGATACATACGGATACCTCTGGGACCGGGACTACCTTGCATCTGTTGAGCTTCCTTTGGCTTCCTTCCTACATACGTACAGACCACTAAACCTCACCTTACCCACGTTCCTGCTCACCTCAGCTTCTTCGGCTTCTGCGGCCCCAACCCAAAAGTCTCAAACACTGATTATCAAGACACAAGTGCTACGTATTGGCAAACACTTTTTTGTAATCACTTTCGTTTCCTCTTGAATCATCCATGGAATCAACAGCAAAAACACTCTGGGTACCTGCCTAAATTGCCACTTCCTGACACTCCGTTACATCCTAAAAAAGTATAATCGTCTTTAGCAGGCTCGCCTTGTTCCCGTCTACTAACAAGCACTGCCAATTCAAGTCATTTGGCTGCTGTCTGGTCTCTGTACCCATCACCATCCCTTCATTGACAAGCCTTATTTCTCTTTGTTTCGTGAGTGCTTCTGTGTAGTCAGAGGAACACGAGGGGGCACACTGCTGAACTAGTCACCAAACCAAGACAGCAGGGGGAATTGTCTGTTTCCCAGCATGGAGACACAAGATGGCTCCTCAAAGGCGATAGGCCTATATGATAAAGTACCGGCTGGAACCATCAACTTGCCAAATAGTGGTCTTGGGCTCAGGACCCCTTCAGAGAGCCCGAGCGAGGAGGACTACGACGACGCTGAGCGCAAGAAGGTCAATGACATGCTTCGCCGGAGAAGTCGGAGAGATGTGTCCGACCCAGAGGTTGACATATCAGATCCCGCAGTGAGCGATGCTGATGCTGGCCACCCCAAGAACAGCCCCAGCTCTCACGAGACAGTGGGCAGACCAAAACTGAGGAGCGGCGCGCAGGGCAAGAAGAGCTATGTCGTTGCGTCAGATGACACCGAGCTGAGGGAGGTTCTTCGCAGAGGCTTGGAGAGGGTATGCGCGTTGTCAATTTTATGATAATTCTGAACCTTGTATACTGACATTTTCAATCTTCAGGAGAGAGAGAAGACTAGTCCTGTGCGGAGGGAAAAGCTTCGGAACATGGTCTTCACGAGACAATTTTCAGCCTTTGACAGGAAAAACCAGAATGCAGCCAACAGCCCCTTCCAAGGCTTCTACGTACTTTTCTGGATTGCCGTTGCCTTTCTCATCATCAAGATGGGCGCCGAGAACTGGAGAAAGACGGGCAATGTCCTCGGAACAAATGAGATAATGAAGTATATGTTCCGGAGAGACGGTAAGCATGGACTTTTATGTAATACCGACCTGATAGCTAATGGTTCGTACAGTCTTGGTCCTGCTAATCTCCGATGGCCTCATGTGTTTCTTGACCGGCTTTGGTCTGTTGCTGCAGAAGTTGATCTTGAAGGACTGGGTAGATTGGAACCGGACCGGATGGATAATCCAAAACGTGAGTCTCGACCACGAATACGACCTCTGACCCTACTCTGTGATTAACAATCTTCAAAAAGGTTTGGCAGTCATCCTTCATCGGCGCAGTTGTTGGACTGACATTAATCCGCGATTGGCCGTGGACACATACCGTCTTCTTCGTCATGCATGGCCTCGTCATGCTCATGAAGCAGCATTCCTTCGCCTTCTACAATGGACACCTCTCCACAGCTTTCAAGAGGAAACAGCAGCTTGGTGCAAGGCTCAAGCAGCTTGAGAACATTTCCCCGGTAGACTCGCCCACGGCGCACACAACTGCGCAGTCCTTTGCCGTATCGACGTCTCATCTTGCGCGACGCCCCTCGAAACACGAGTACAGGGAGCGGCGTCTTTCGATAACAAGGTCAGATATTGCAGATGATATCGAGAATATCTCGCGAGCAATAGAATCTGGAGTGCCACTGGACATGGAACAGATCCACTTGTTCGAGCGCATGATCAAGTGGGAGCTCGATGCTCTGACGGACGAGATTAGGGGTAGAGCCACGGACCCTGCCCACTGCTATCCGAACAACCTGACTGCGTTCAACCACTATGAGTTCATCTGCCTGCCAACATTGGTATATGAACTTGAGTATCCGAGGTCGGAAAGTATTAACTGGGCGTATGTCGCAGAGAAGGTGTCGGCCGTCTTTGGACTCATTTTCGTCATGATCATGGTGTCTCAGGCATACATCTACCCAGTGGTCATCAGGGCAGTCAAGATGAAGGACGAAGGCTGGACACTGGGCGAGAGGTTCCAAGAGTTTCCCTGGATGCTGAGCGATCTGGTCTTCCCATTCATGATGGAGTACTTGGTAGGCCCCCCTCTGATCCCGTCTACCATGACTCCCTCGTACTGCAGATGCTAACAACAGGTTTCAGCTTGTTTGGTACTTGATATGGGAGGCGGTCCTGAATACACTCGCTGAGTTGACTCACTTCGCTGACCGGAGCTTTTACGACGCGTGGTGGAACAGCGGTAAGCAGGTTTCAGTTACAATATGCGGTTGCAAAGACTGTCAAAATATAAGGCGGTAAAATCGTCTGAATTCTGTTATTCTATCTTTTTTTTTGTCTTGTGCTAACAAAAAACCACAGTCTCCTGGGACCAATACGCCCGCGACTGGAACCGGCCAGTGCACAACTTCCTCCTCCGGCACGTCTACCACTCGTCCATATCGTTCATGCGAGTCAACAAGCACACCGCAACCCTGATCACGTTCTTTCTGTCCGCCCTCATCCACGAGCTGGTCATGTGGTGCATCTTCAAGAAGCTCAGGGGCTACCTGTTAATCCTGCAAATGTCGCAGCTGCCGCTCGTGCAGCTGAGCCGGACCAAGCTGCTCCGAGACAGAAAGACGCTCGGCAATATGATGTTCTGGATCGGGCTTCTCACCGGCCCGAGCCTGCTCACAAGCCTGTATTTAATACTATAGTGAGTTGCTGGACACAGGAGAAAAACGGCATGGCCGATCGAAATTCCAAAGTCTATAGATCCTGTGGTGTATGCTCCAGAATCGAGCACACCGTATCATAAACACTCTCCTCCAACTTCTTATACTCTATCCCCAAGACTTGCTTGGATTTGGTGTTGTTGAACTTGTACACATCCTCGGGCAGATCGTCAACCGAGTCCGCCGGCGGCAGCCTGTCCCGGAGCTGTGGGAAGCGGTCCCTGATGATATCCGCGATCCTCTTGTTGCTAAAGTGGCCGCTGACGAGGTAGAACCGGTGGCCGCCGGCCTCGGGCAGGCTCGCGGCGCGGACGTGCGCCAGCGCCACGTCGCGGACGTCGACCCAGGTGAAGACGGGCGCCGTGGGCGCGAGGCCGCCCCGCATGCGGCCGAGCACCATGTCGCGCACGCGGTGGTTGGACGTGTTCACAGCCTCCAGCGACGGCAGCGCCCGCTGGACGGGGCCGAAGTTGTACGTGCTGTTGATGACGGCGAGGTCGAACCCGGGTTTTTCTTCTTCAATGAACGCCCACGCCGCGCCCTCCGAGAACACCTTGCTGCACCGGTACGTGTGCATGGGGTCCATGGCCAGGTCCCAGCTCGCGGGCGCCCAGCACGTCTCGTCGTAGACGGCGGCGTGGCGGCCCGGGTTGAGCATGGCGGCCGACGAGGACGTGAGCACGACGCGGCGCGCCGTCGGGCAGTGGGCCTTGGTCGAGTGCAGCAGGCCCGTCGTGCCCTTGATGGCCGGGTCGAGAAAGTCTTTGACGGGGTCGACCACGTTGAGGTGGTAGGGCGAGGCGGTGTGGATGACAAAGTCGAAAGGAGTGGATTGGAGGACCTGTTGAAAAAGAAAGCAAGTCAACATGTATCGTAGAATCAATATGAAAAAAAAAGGAACGGGAGAGTACTCACAGCATCAAAGGCTCCCGGCTGGGCTATATCCTCGACCACGGCGTATTGCACGTTCTTTGCATACTTTGTCTCGACGCCTTGGATGATTTGGTGGCCTTTTTGTTTCGACCGCGCTGTAGCGACCACCTCGAAACTACATACTGGTAAGTCTCTGGAACGAATCGAAGCATGAGTAGTTGTAGAGATCCTTTACCCGTCTGCTAGGAGGTAGTCTAGAATATGCGAAGCTATAAAACCACTTCCACCTGTTACATCATAATCAGTTGTTATATACCCTGCAAGTCTTGTGTGAATGTATGTACCAGGACCTACCTGTGAGCAGCACCTTGCCCTTGGGTGCGTTACTGTCCACCGCCGTGGCCTCGGCTGATTCAGACGAAAGGAAGGGCATTTTCTCTTCACCCGATTTTGTGTTCGGCTATATTCGTGTATTCAAGTGATGGAATTGTAGTTTGACGAGCAAATAATAGGAAGCAACAAAAAGCGGTTTCTATCAAAGGGAAAGGCGTCTGCGTATGGCTTGCAGATTATGATTATGACCCGAAGCGCCGGTGTTCCGGGGCCGGGCTACCCCACACAAGGCCGGTGCGACCACTTCAATGTTATTGCGACTCTCGGCCCTTTGCGATTTTCATGATTGCGCTCGTCCGATCATCCAATCTCTGAGATCCTGAAGACTTTGAATTTATAGGCAAACGGCCACGAGCATACATCACAACATGCGGGTCATCACACCACCACATTCGGATGCCACGGGCAATCCGCCGCGCCCTCCACTCCATGTGGCCATCATCGGCGGCGGCATCACCGGCGTCACTCTGGCTCTGGGACTGGAGGCGCGGGGCATCGCGTACACATTGTACGAGCGAACTCCCGAGTTCAAGGAGATTGGCGCCGGTGTGGGGTTTTCTCCCAACGCCGAAGTGGCGCTGAAGGCCCTGGGACCGCACATCCATGCCGCGTACAAGAGGGTCGCCATGCCCAACGGGGAGGACTATTTCCAGTGGGTGGACGGAAAGACGGACGAGGTCATCACCAAGCTCTACCTGGGCGAGGAAGGGTTCCAGGGCTGTCGCAGAAGTGACTTTTTGGACGAGCTGGTCAAGATGATTCCAGAAGACAAGGTGCGTCTCGGAAAGGCTGTCGAGACCATTGAAGAATTCGACGATGAGGAGATCATGGATAGGCGCGTGAGGATAGGGTTTCGCGATGGAACTGAAGCTGAGGCTGATATTGGTAAGTGTTTATATGCTCACTGGCATTATGACTCTCCTTTTAGCTGGTCAATTAATTTTCCGAATCAAAACGAGCCAAACTGACATGTAGCGATAGTCATTGGATGCGATGGTATTCACTCGAGCACCCGCCAGATTCTTTTCGGCGAGGACGAAAATCCCCCTCGTCCGTCGTACTCGAACAAGTTTTGTTTCCGGGCCCTGGTGCCCACAAGCGAGGCGCTCAAGACCATCAGCGAGTACAGAGCGTCGACGCGGTTCATGTACAACGGGCCGGGCGCGCACGCCATCACCTACCCCGTGACCGAGGACCTGCTCAACGTGCTGCTGGTGATCTCGGACCCGCACCCGTGGGAGGCGACGGCGGCGGCGGACGGCCGGCACACGGCGCGGGGCCGGAAGCAGGAGGCGCTCGACGCGTTCGCGGGCTGGCACCCGACGGTGCGGGCCATCGTCGACCTGCTGCCCGACGAGATGGACAAGTGGGCCATCTTCGACATGCAGGAGCACCGCGCGGCGTCGTACTCCAAGGGCAGCGTGGGCCTCGCCGGCGACGCCGCGCACGCCGCCGGGCCGCACCTCGGCGCCGGCGCCGGCTTCGGCATGGAGGACGCCCTGGTCCTGGCCGAGCTGCTCAGGGCGGCCAGCGAGGCCGCCGACCAGCGCTTCCGGGCCATCATGTGCCGCCGCCTGCTGTACGAGTACTACGACGCCAGGTTCTCGCGGACGCAGTGGCTCGTCCGGGAGACCAGGAGGGCGTGTGACCTGTTTCAGTGGAGTGACCCGCTCGTCGGTAGTGACACGAGGAAGTTTGAGAACAAGATCAAGGAAATGTTTTATCGGATATGGGGGTTCGACGTCGAGGAGTCCACCGAGGAGGCGGTGGTGAAGTTTCGGGAAACTGTGCTGAAGAACGTGGACAAGAATTGAGTATCAATATCGATGAGTTTGTTTGGGCACGGCTGCTGCACTTACAGCCCCAGAATGGTTTTATTCTTTTTTCTTGTCCAGTATTCTTCTCTTCCTCTATTCTTCGGAAGTGGGTAAATTCTGCTTAGTCGGTCGGGATGTGCCACGGATAGCACATGTCGTTTTGATTATACCGTAACGTCAAATGGGAGGCTCCCCGCCGTCCAGGAGAAATTGGGCAGCTTAGCTAGAATTATGCACACGTCAATGGGTTCGATACCTATGCATCGAAGACCCGTTACCGGGTTGCAACCAGAGTAGCGCCAATCAACTTGCAAACGGCTTGCCAACCAAACCCAGGTCGACTGCCTGACAACCGAGTCCAAGTGAATCGAAGCAGCACATACGACACCAGATAAAAAAAAATATCTTCCCGACAATACACGATGGACGATGTGCCCTTCAACGACACTGTCCGCAACAGTCACGGCACCCACATCAGCATCATGAAGCAACACAAGGGAGACTACTGGAAGCCCGGCGCCAACTGGGTCGCCCTCTACGTGTTCCTGGCCCTCCTCCCCATGATCGTCATCGGTATCTTTGTCTACAGTCACATTCTCTACCGTCGCCAGCAGAAGGCATTCCGGAGAAGGGTCAAGGGAGCAGGCCCGGTTTACATCCTCTCGCGGCCGCTGCCTTTCGGATCGCCCGAGCCGCCGATGAAGAAGCAGAAGGTCACGCTGCTCCACCGTCGGGGCCAGGGAAGCCTCAAAATCAGGACCGATATCGAGCACACCCGAGACGAGGCGGTGCGCGGATCGTTGGTCAATGTGACCGTCAAGTCGCCCGTCAAGACGCCATCAAAGTCGCCCATTAAGATTGACTGATCTGCTGGCCTCATTTTGGGCCGTGTCTGCTTCTGTTTCAGTGTCGAGAGAAGTAGGCGAGTGATAAGAGCACATCAAGCACTTGCGGAGCACAGAAGGTTGTCCAGTACGTCGAAACCTCATTTCCTCCATCTTGTCATGGGCATATGA
The DNA here is from genome assembly GCA_001599175.1 of Pestalotiopsis sp. JCM 9685. Taxonomy (NCBI): domain Eukaryota; kingdom Fungi; phylum Ascomycota; class Sordariomycetes; order Amphisphaeriales; family Sporocadaceae; genus Pestalotiopsis; species Pestalotiopsis sp. JCM 9685. Next base: position 4,276,157 of record BCGF01000002.1, read on the forward strand.
CTAACGCAAAATAACAGGCAATACCTCAGTGGACGGAAGAGGTTTGGGAAAGCTTTTCGAAAGCTGAAAGACCTAATGGAACACTTTGGAAGCAATCAACTAGGACGTTTTGGCCCAAGGAGAAAAAGAAAGAAAGAAATGTTGGTGGATGGTGATGCTTCATACTTCTCCGAGGATAGCCAGCTTGTAAAAGAAGATTTAGGACCGAAGAGTGCCAGGCTTGTCGAGGAGTATCGAGATTTGGCGAGCCACAGGAGAGCCCTCGGAGTTTGTAATAAACACCTTGGCCAATAACACTTTGCCCAACCGCTCTTGCGAATGGTGTTTGCCCTAGTCAATACTTTTCTACTGCGACCATGGCACGCGGCAGGCGCATATCGGAAGCTGCTGGTGTCACTGTCACTACCAGTGCATTTGGAGCCTCAACCGTGCTTGCCTCCCGTGTAGCAAAGAGTGTGACGGAAATATCTCAAGTCGATACCCCTTAAAGATGGTGCATAAACAATTCAGTACAACGAGATTCCCGTACCCAGACTACAGCCAATTTTGGATACCTCTCTCACCTCTTAGCAGCACAGGTCTTGCCTCAACGAAAATGACAAGACAGCATAAAGATAGGAAAGAATTCAGTTCGGATTTGAGCAGTGGTGCCTCCATCCCGGCGCCAGAGCCAACTTCCTCTGACAGCTGGGAAACGATCCAGGAAGACAGCAAGGTCGAAGAAAAGGACCAGGACACAATTATCATACACGAAAAGGAGTCCTTCACGGGCGTGAAAGTAGATGGCCGACCAAGGCTCTCAGCCCCTACTACAACACACATCCGACATGCCAGCCACCGCACCCGTCCACCACTACAACCAATTACAAACCACGAGCAGCCAGTATCCCTCCGCGCCAGCCATGACCCACGAGCCAACCGGCCAGCTCCACGGACAGAACCCCAACAACAACAACAAGTACCACCACACGCCTCGCTAGACTCGAAGCTGTCGTACATCACCAGGACGCTGCGCCGGGAGCTGGAGCGCACGCTGACGTCGGGGCGGATCAAGTACCGCCAGCGGGCCGTCTTCAGGCAGATGTTCGAGCAGGTCAACGAGGCGGCCCGGATGATGGACGACTTGCGAGCGCCCCTGACGCCGGCGCAGCGGAGGCTCGCGAGGCAGGTGCGGGCCGTCATGAAAGAGGTCGGGGTGCTGCTGCTCGAGTATAGTGATTTGAGCAGGGCGGCTCAGGAGAACAGGCCTGTGGGCTGAGAGGGCGCGGGATGGTTGGACATGAGGTTGAGAGGAAATAGAAATAGTGGTGTAAAAAGGATGAAAACATGATTTCTACGTTTTTGAATTGACCAAGGAGAATGAGGGTATAAGAATAAATAGATATACAAAAGAGACCCATCAGAAAATGACTTGATGGCCACCCAGTGAGGTTATGTGCTTGATCCGCTGTTTAACGGTCTTCGCCGGGTATCTGTCGATCGACACACAGCAATCATGAAAATGCATACGCGATATCAGGTATTTTACTTTATTCTCAGGATCCTCCTCTCTGACAGGTATCTAGCCACGATAATGTATTACCACATTCCTTAATGGAGATACACCAAGCTTTTGTTTTTTTTGACCATCCTAGAACGCCTCGCTATGCAGGTAAAATTCAAGCATCCTCTATTCTCTTGCTCTTCGGCCAGTATTGCCAACCAAGTCAGCGTGAGCTATTATGCCATGCCGATCAAGAGACCGCCCAGCATGCCTCCCGTTTGCGTCGCCATTTGTGCGGTCTCGATCTCTCTTCGTACCCTCTTGTGGAGGAGGCGGAAGTTGTCTTCCAACTCCTTGCTACCGCCCACGTATTCGGCATAGAGGTCTAGGAGGTGCATTGCGGCATCGACACAGACACTGACGTATCTCGGGTCGACGATGTGCTTCTGGACCCAGTTGAGGATGGGCTGCACGGTATCCTCGTCCCGGCCCTCGAGGGCCTCGCGCAGCGCGGAGCGGTGTCGCAGGGCCACGAGGAGAGTCAGCACGGTCAGCGGCGTGTAGTGCGGGGACGAGGCGTCGAGGACCCGGTCCAGGGCTGTGACGAAGTTTCCGCGGCGCAGGTCCTTCTGCCACGGCTTCTCCCTGACCGACTTGTTGCGCGCAGCCGAGTTGCCGGCAATAACGACGTCGGCGCCCTCGCCGATCAGGTCCAGGCGGTTGGCCTCGGCGATGCGACCCTTGCGTCTCCGCTTTGACTTGTCGTGCGAGTCAATCTTTCCTGCGAGCAGGGCCGACATCTCCTTTTCTCTCTCCTTCTCGCGCGCTGCTTCTGGGCCCGTCAGGCGGGTTCGCAGAGAGAGGACGCCCGACTGCATACCCACGGCCAGATGCCTGTCGTCGCCGTTTGCGCCCGAGGTGATGACCTTGACCGACAAGATGGGCGAAGGGTACTTGATGCCTGCCACCACGTTCCATCCCGTCGTCTCAAAGACCTTGACGTGGCCGTCCAGACCACCAGAGACAACTCGCTTGCCACCCGAAGCCAAGGATAGGGAGGTCACCGTCTTCTGGTGGTTGGTGATGAGGTGCAGTGGCTTGGCGGCCACAAGGTCCAGAACGGAGATCTGAGATTCGGCAGCGGCGAGGACTGTCGTGCCCGAGGGCAGAGGCAGGACGTCCTCAACCGGGTGTGCGTGCTTGAAGGTCATGACGGCCTTGCCCTGGACTCGCGGGTCCCAGAGCTTCACGGTCTGATCGTAACTGCCAGAGACGAGCATGTTGGACATGGTGCCTGGCATAAAGGCACCACTGCGAACATAGTCGGAGTGGCCCACGAAGGTCGACGTGCTGTCGTTGCTCGGCAGGTCCCACAGCCTCACGGTCTTGTCGTCGCTGGCGGACATAAGAGTCGTGAGGTCGGCCGGGGAGAACTGCGTCTTCCATGTTGGCTGCTTGTGGCCGGCCCACGTCTTGAGGATGGCGCGCGAGTGTATGTCGAAGACCTGGATCTTGCCCGTGTCGTCGCCGGCGACCATGATCTTGCCATCCCGCCGCACATCGCCGCTCCTCGCGATGTCCGAGAATCGCGTGATCGTCTTGACGAGCTTGCGCGTCCGTATCGAGTAGAGCTGGACTCGGGTACCGGTGGTGACGGCGAAGAGGTCGTTGCTCACGGAGCTCAAGCTGTTGGCGCTCACCGCGGGGAAGGTGATGTGGGTGATGGGATACTGCGTCGGCGACGGGATACGGAGCTGGTTCTTGAACGTCTTCCAGTAGCGGTGTTCGGCGGTCACGGGCGAAGGGCCCTGTGGCAGCTTCAGCTGCGGTAGCGGTGCTACTTCTGCGGCCATTGTGGTGGTGGTTTTGCGACTGGCTTTGCTTTGGCCGTCTTATGAACTTCGGTTGCGGTTTGAGCCTTCACTTTTTTCCCACTTCCAGTGCAGTCAAAATTTCCACTGTAAACTTTCCAAACTTTTTTTTATGGACGTCGGTCAATTGAGTATTTTCTACCGACATGCTAGCCAATCCGGGGTTAGCGTCAGGACCCTCCACCGATAAGCGTTCTGATAAACTGACCCGAGCGAGCTTGGCCGTGTCGGAGCGGATTAGGACGGTTGGTGGAGAACCCCAGATATTACAGCGACTCCAGGCCAAAGATGCCGAGGCATATGAATTGCTTACCGCATTCCCTCTTAACTTGATGAGGAGTTACTCGTTACATATTTGAATACCACGACCGTTTGCTGCTAGTTGTTGCAAATTCTTTTCTATTTTATGTCATTTATTGTTTCTTGTCAATAGCAGGCGTCTTCACCTAGTATCCATCGTCCAAACATGTCTGCGTTGCAGGGCTATTCCCATTTCAAGCACTTCAATGTGTCGTCACCTAGCGAGTTCGTGGCGCACGTCGAGATCAACAGGCCCGAAAAGCTCAACGCTTTCTACGAGGCAATGTGGGTGGAGGTGGGACAGATATTCGAAAAGTTGTCTTATGATCCCGAGATACGAGCCGTTGTCTTGACTGGCGCTGGAGACCGCGCCTTCACTGCCGGGTTGGACGTGCAAGCGGCCAGTGAAAGCTGGATCAACAAGCCGCCGCCAGTGGACGCCGCAAGGGTGGCAAACTCTTCACGAAGACACATACTCGAGTTCCAGGAATGGATCTCCAAGATCGAGAAGTGCGAGAAGCGTAGGTTTCTATACTCAACGACAAGACAGGCACGGCCGCTGACCAGCATATAGCAACAATCGCAGTGCTTCACGGCATCTCGCTCGGTCTTGCCATCGACATGTCATCGTGTTGCGACATCCGAATCTGCTCCAAGGACGTCAAGTTGGCTGTCAAGGAGGTTGATATTGGACTGGCTGCTGATATTGGCACCCTCAGCAGACTGCCAAAAATTGTTGGCAGTTTCTCTTGGGTCAAGGAACTTGCACTGTCTGCAAGAATATTCGGCGCTGAAGAGGCTCTGGCCTTTGGTTTCGTGAGCCAGGTACACGAGAACAAGGCCAAGGCCGTCGAGGCCGCCTTCAAGTTGGCTGGCCTCATTGCAACCAAGAGCCCCGTCGCAGTCCAAGGAACAAAGGAGTTGATCAACCACGCCAGGGACAACACCGTTGCAGACAGTGAGTACTTTCTTCAGGTGCTACTTTCTATGATTCATTTGCTGATATCAAAGTAGGTCTTAAGTATACAGCTGTATGGAACTCTGCCATGCTTCAGGCCAAGGATGTGCAGGGCGCCTTACTATCCGGACTAAAGAAAACGAAGCCGACATTCGAGAAGCTGTAGCTGATTATCCCTTGGGATGGATGGTATTTCGAATGGGAGGTGACAAAGTGTGGCACATTTGCCATGAAGAATCGATTTTCCATGCCTTCCTCCTTGGGCTCGAAGTGGCTGCGTTGCATGGAAATATGATAGTCTGTGCGGCCATGCACCACGGGGCGAGTTCCGAATAGCGAAGAATTTGATATGCAAACCGTATGCTGCAAGACTGGTATCTCGTATGTCCTGGATTTGATGCTGTTCGCCATAGAAATTAGGTGCGGCTGCCATGCGCCAAACGCCAAAATGTGAAGCGCATGAGAAAAGTCATCTGGAGTAGTTCGGATTGGTTCGAAGGCGGCTCATCGTCCCCTTCCTCCTTCCTTCACATCTCGATCGGAATCCGAATCCCTCTCGATCTCCTGTACCGTTTCTTTAAGACGCTGCGCCGCTGTCAGAAAACGTGGCAAAAGAAATCGCGTGACACGTGACCTACATCGTCGAGCCTACGCTTGAGGTCTGCCACCTTGTTCTCATTAATGAGAAGATGCGTGTCATCAAGGTCGTGGAGAATATAATCGTTGTTCTCGCTGTCTATGTTCATGATGATTGACTTGATGGAAGGATCGCACTCGACCAATACTCCTTTCCATTTCTCAGCTTCCATTCGATTCGGGTGATTCATGCGGGACACGGGAACTCTCACCCCTACGCGCTTTAGGCATTTTGAGGTCGTTCTTCTTTATCTTGCCGGCGCGCAATAGATTCAAGGTGTGAAATTGTCAATAGCCTCAATATCTGGGTCAGAAACCGCGATTTGGGTGAAGCCGGGGTTGTTTGCGCTCTATCGACGGCAGGATCTGAGATATTGAGACGGAATGCTGGTTGTCGCCCAAAAGATGCAAGGAGAAGAGATCGACCTCAGACATATGCAATAAAGCAATCCCGAAGCTTGGCACGCCTTGTGGGGGGTTTCGGGGGGTCTGGTTCAGTGAATGCCCCATTGAGTGCCGTGTTTAGCATGCCGCACCGGTAGGTACTTACTTTTAGGTACCTAAACTTCACTACTTCCAGCACCTTAGCAGCGTGCGCTCAGTAATCTCATCATGGGCTGGTAATATCGAGTGTCTTGGTTGCAGTTTGCCGCTGACATGGTTCGGGGTCGAGAAGCTTGCACGTCACTCTTGCAATTACAACCTTGAACCTTAGAGCTCTTTCCAAGGCATTTGGCACGCACCAGACCGACCTCAGTGGACTGCTGCCGGGTTGACCGGGTCGACCGGCATTCCACCTTCCAATCCCTACCAACCTACACTTGCAATTCTCCAAACTGTTGAAGACAAACTCATTTTCCCAACTTCATCGGGCCAAATCGTACATACCCGGCCCCTGGTCGTACCTCTCGGCCATCAATCTTCTTCGCATCTGTTCAGTGCCAAGCCGGCGGCAACAAGGTCTCGTGGTGATCATCAATAATTGCACAGCTATACCGGACAGTATTATTACAAGCTTCCCGTCCCTGGTCCCACATTTAGACGTACCGGCATACTCCATCCAACTGAATGCAAACGTCATCGTGGGATCACATCGCTGGTAAGATAACCAATTCCATGCCCAATATTTGACAGAACCGCTCTATATCCCTTGAATGCTACTGTGCAATGCATGTTCCATCCACTTCACCGTGCTTTCCCTTGACAGAAACCTGGTGAGCCTATATCTAGGCGGGTTGCGCCTGAGTGACGAGGTCCCTCGCCGGTGGTGCATTACGCAAGCTCCAACTTCCTGCAGCGGCTGCATATCTGTGATCAGTCGAAAAGCACGACCCTAACAAAATCCCCAACCACCCATTACTACCGTGGAGTGTGTTGACTTCTTTGATCTCTACCTAACTATGCCGTAGCCTATATCACCTAGTACATTGCCGTTTTGATCCCTTCACTCCTGAAAGCCACGGACGGGCTCGGGGGGATCCGGCGATTTCTTGCAGCTCTACACCTACGGTCCAAGGGAAGATCAACTTGCACTCGACAATCCCTACAATGTCCTATGCGGGGCCCGGAGACAACTCTAACATGGACAACGACTCGGGCGATGGCCTTGACGTGGGAGCCAGCCCTTTCGCCTGGATACTCGTACCTATTTGTATTCTCGTCGTCGCCGCGATTATCATCACCGTGTTCCGTTATAGGAGGCGGAACAAGCAAAGAGGTTCTCGTGGCATGAATGCGCTGCAGCGAGACCTGGAGGCCATGGGTCCGGATCGGGTACGACATCATCACACGACAGCCACGACCGGAGGACGCTGGCAGTGGACAGGAGATGGTCCAAGAAACGGCAGAAGGGTCGGCATAGGTATTGGTAGCAGGGAAGAAGGGCTCAACGAGTTGGGAGAGGCACCACCGGCGTATTCGCCGCCACAGAAGAATCCGAACGATGTAGAGCTGCACGACTTTGTTCCGTCACCTATAACACCCCACGAGGGAAACACGAGTCCTCTTCCTCAGCCGCTCCCTGCCTATGGCGAAGCGCATCATGGCCACAATACACCTAGCCAACCTGCTGAGATGCTTGACGGGGCATCACCTTCCGCGCCTGCCCCTGCTGTCTTACCAGCTCGCTAGAAGTCGTTGACTGGACGAGAGACTACCTACTACACTGGTTTATGACCCTAGTTGGAGCAGCTATGAGACGAACAAGGCAGAACAAGACGCTTTTCGGAACCGTATGCTGCAATCGTTGTGCCACCGACGACGGGGGCCTCCGGTTCAGGCTCAAAGACTACCTCTATCAACTATGCCTGTCCTAGTCAGGAGGAAAATCCTGGCGGAAACTTTTCGTGCCGAGCGAAACGGTTGGACTGGAGCCCAAAGAAATACGACAACGATACAAAGCGAGTCGAGTCTACCTGCGACATAATTGTACTTTGACTGTAATGATTCACGAGTGTACGATACTGGGAAACAGACGCTTCTGCCAAATGAGAATCGGTAGGATTACACCAAGCGGCGTTCACGAAGATCGCGTACGGATCAAATCTGAGGTCTACTTTCGCTGCTGATGGGTCCGACCAAGGTTCCATGGAAGATTTGCTTGATATGCAAGACGAACAATGTACGATATTCAATATCCTGGACTCAAATCAATATTCACTACATCATTGATCAAATGAGGTGAAATCAGCCTTGGCCTTAGTAAGGCAATTGCTATTTTGGATGTATTGGCAGTTGGTAAATATGTACAGAGAAATTTGAAGCCCGTGCCATTCTTTTCATATGGCACACACGAGAGTCCTTCGGCAAGTGAAGCCCGTATGTTGCAATGCAACGGCGCTTACAAGGCATCAATATCAGCAACGTGATCAGTGACGAGACAAGTCCAGTCCGAGGTATTTGTGAAGATGGTGTTGCCGTCGTCGGAAGTCTGTCCCCAGCTGAGAGTGACGCCTAGTTGCCAGAAGAGATCCGCGGCGATGCCCTCGGTAGCCAGCGCGGTCGCCTGCCATGGCGCTTCAATAGCACAGTGGTTGGTGGGTGCACCATCTGCAGCTTGTTAGCTCTGCTCACTGAACGAGGTGAATGTTGTTGTTTGGCTACTTACACTCTTCAAACAGACAGGGCTTTCCAGCCGCAGCGCAGGCGGCGCCGTGGGTCGTGATCCAGTCATTTCCCCAGTCGTAGTCCTCACCCCAGGAGTTGGGGTACAGGTGGAACGTGGCAAAGTCCAAAGTGGTGATGTTCAAGAGGGCCACAAAGTCGGTTCCCTCGCCGTAGGTGTACGGGTACGAGCCGTCGCCGGGGAGGCCGAAACCCTCGATGCCTGTGGTCACGAGGTGGTTCGGGTCGAGGCTCTTGATGTACTCGGAGGTGGTCTTGGCCCAGTTGTAGATGACGCTGGTGTCGCAGCCGTTGCAGCGGGGCTCGTTGCCCAGCTCCCAGGCGAGGATGGCGGGCGAGTCGACGAAGCGGGAGACGACGGCCTTGATGTACGCCTGGTACTGGGTCTGGGAGGCGGTGTCGGTGTACCACGACGTCTTGCTGCCGCCGAAGGCGTTGACGTAGGCCTGGATGCCGCCGTAGTCGTCCCACTCGTTGACGAAGGGGATGACCAGCTTGATGCCGCGGGCCTCGGCCGCCGAGACGATGTAGTCGAGGCGCTCGAGGCCGTCGGCGCCCGTGTTGATGGTCGAGCCGCTCGCCGCGAGGTACTGGAAGTAGACGGTGCCCGAGGCCGGGACCGCGTTGACGTCGTTGAAGCCCCAGATGCGCAGGATCTTGAGGTCGTTGGCGACCAGGTCGTCGAGCGTCGAGTCGACGTCGTCGTTGCTCGTCAGGAACGAGATCCAGTAGCTGTTGGTGCCCGGGTAGTACTTGGTGACGCCGTCCAGGTTGAAGAAGAGGCCGTCCGTCTTGGCGAAGGAGCCCGTGGCCGTGGACGCCGCGCTCGTCGTCGTCCTGGTGGCGCTGGTGGCAGCGGTGGTCGTCGCCCGCGTGGTCGTCGTGGCGGCGCTCGTGGTTGATGTTGTGGCCGCAGTGGTCGTTGTGGACCTCACAGTGGACGTGGCAGTTGTGGCGGCCGTTCCTGTTCGTGGTCAGTATTACATGCCTTCTCATGTTTTTTTCTTCCTGCAAATAGAAGCTCACCAGGGACGCATTGCGAGTAGTAGTCGTTTTGAACTTGGCACACTGCTCCGGAGACGCAGGTCGTTGCGCCAGTCCAGCCGGTGCCACCACATTGTCCATAGAGACTCTGCTGGGCTGAGGCAGCCGCGGCCAGAGACAAGAGACCTGCCAAGTACTTCATCTTGCGGGTTGATCTGTATCCAGGATATCTAACGACTCGCGGGACCAATTCACAAGTTCAAGGCCCCGTACCAGGTGCGACTACTTATAGGGAGTGGAGTGCGTGCCCCTGGCATTCCCTGGGAGTGGTGGGCTGTCAATGGGGAGGGATTCTCCGCACCTCGCTGCAACGAGACGGACGGGATGAATTTTGGTGTGCTGTGTAATGTATTAGGCAAACATCCTGGGTGCCGTTGTGCCTGTCGAACGATGCAAAGCGCCGTGGTTGAGCCTGGAAACTTGAAGAGGCAATGACAATTGAAGTTGGGTGCCAGATGCCGCAACACGCTAGCGAATGTATAAATCATTAATATCAAACTCATCTAATCAAACCCCTGTGCAATTGCTCAGGCCCACGATCCCCCTCGCTCCTATATCAGGATGACTTCTGTTTGAGGTTATCTTTTCTTTTGGTGGCGATGGCATGACTCTGGTTTGTATTTATGGGATCACTTCGGCAGCATCGGGAGCAAGACTTCTCTGCAAGTGCAGGTAGAGAAATACGAATTCTTGGGCTTTTCTGTTTTTGTTCTCGACCACGCCGAACCTGATTGTATTTAACGGACATGCATCTGCTTCTGGCAGCCAATCATGCCGGCGCGATGGACTCCGAAACGCTCTTTTCGGGCAAGTTTCAATTTATATGCCAAGACTGGGGTGGCTCGCCAAAAGACGGAACCTCGACTTGTGTGACCACTGACATGGCGGATGGTGCTGCTACCTATCCGTTCGAGAACAATTCTGCCTTCGCTTAAGTCATCGCGCAAACGTGTCGTTCGTGTCTTTGATGCAACACTCCGGAAAGGCGCTTGCATGAACCGAAGCCTCAGTCGCGTCTGTGGTGCTAGGCGAGGGCTGTCTACAGGTGGCGTTGATCACACCATTAATTCTGGCTTGGCTGCATTTCTATGGTATTGATCGACAGGGACGAACTTCACTGTATCGTAATAATAAGCAAAGACGATTGTCAAAGCGATACTCGTACGCTCCTGCGGATGATGTCGATGGCAACTCGTCTTCTGATGAACTCTGTTATAGACTAATATTTCCAAAGAGTAAGACATTACCTTATATTTTATTTTGGCAAAATGTTCTCTGTAGTTTAAGTCCCAATCAGTATTTGAAGCATTATCTAATTACGACTTTGGTCTTTACGCTTTCCCCTTTCCTTAAGTGTTTTTAATTATACGGCTGACCTCTTGTCATCCTAGGAAGGTGTTCCACGCATTGAGCAGACTGGGAGCCTTTAATATATCTGTATTACAATAGAAGAATTCTTGAGCAGAGACTCTCTCGGTGGATCATGGTCTCAGAAGATTAGTCTCCTGATCCTCGATTGCAATTCCAGCAAGACAGGCCCAAATCAACAACATAACCAAAAAACAATAGTTGAGATACAGCCGTAAATAATACCGAGTCGATAAACTACCTCAAGATTGTCTGACATGTTATAATATATTTCACTGCCAAATACAAGGAACACTTTAACACGATCTATTTCCAAGTAAAATCAATAACAGCACTAACCCAGGGTTTGAAGCCAGCTTGTGTTTATGACAGGAATTCCAGCGCAAAACCAGCACAATCATGACAACACATATAAAAGATATTTTTCAATACAACTACTAGGCTCGGAATGTAGAATAAAATATTTATCAGATATTAGCAGAAGAAGGGACAAACAGACATCCGATGAACTAGCAGTAATGTATTCAGCTTGGATAATGGTAAAAGGTCCAGATGTAGAGGTGCTCTCACGGCTAGACTATATAGACAATGCTGCCGTCTTCCAGGTCAGTTTCTACAAAAAGGCCACAGAATAGGAATACAGCCATAATCAGTTGGAATTTATCGCCAAGGTGAGACATGACAATCCAGACAAGGGAATTATCTGTTAGGGTGCTAAGCTTGTACAAAATATCACATGCTGCATAAACCAGCAATATCTAACTAACATACAGCCAAAGACTGGTAATCATATATATCGATCACATCATAACTTGTGGCCAGAGGCAAGCATCAATGGTTGTTCCTATTTTTGACCATGTCTTCAACACTATAATAACAAGGAAAGTGTAAACAGTCTGTGCCTGCCTGACACAAGAAAGGTGAGCTCAGAAGCCAAGCTTGAAACCTAGAGTCAGGCTCCGTTTGTCACAACAACATGTCCTGGCTCGCAGCTTCCCTTGAGTTACAATAAGGTACCTAGGTAGTTTCAAAAAGTCACTAGCCTTCCTCTTCTAGGGAATTCTGATCTGGGTCGCCCAATTAACATTGAAGCTCTGCTGCCAGCCCCAAATACTTTGGCTCCCAGGCAACTCGAAAAGTGGTCGCCCATCACCAGCTTTTGTTGACTGGGCGATTTTCCCCCCGAAACAGATTTATTTTTTTGTGTCAGGCCCCCGTTCTCCAGGCTGATTAGAGCCAGGCAACGACCGGCAGAAAAAACTATTTATTTGTCCGCAGGTTTCGTGCCTGCCTTGTTTCCTCTTTCCCACAACACAACCCTCAACTCCACTTTGGCAGTGCAGCATCCCGCTTCTCTGCTCAGCTGGATTTGTCTTTCCATCCTCTCTCATCACCAGTCTTTTATTTCTGAAGACTTCAACTTTCCTGGTTCATCAACTGTTTGCGTTGATCACCAGTCCGACATCCATTCCAGCTGACCTGTCCAAGTCAAGCTTCCCAACGTAAGTGAGGTCACTCTGCTTCCATCCTCGCACTTTCTCTTGCCATCGCATCTCTCTCCCTCAAGACATCTCCCTTCTCGCCGCTCCCTCAGCACGGAAGCCAAGCACTTCCATCACATCCATCATCCCATCTGGGAGCTCTGCCGTTTGCAAAGAGCCAGGATCACTTGTTTTCGTCCCTGTTCTTCCCATTCCCTTCTGGACCACCCGAGTCCAATTGCGAGATACCAATTTGGAGCGCGCTATCCCGCTCGTCCATTTCCACACTTTGGTCCAATTTTCTGCGTCCTTCCGTTGAGGTCTCACTCCGTTTGTAACCCACCTACTGCACAATTCCATTGTTGTGTCATTACCCCTCTTCCCACGGATTATATTTGTCTGCTCATCTCAAAATTGCCAGAGAATCTTGACAAGCTAACTCAACCACAACAGACAAAAACACAATCATGTCTTGGGAGCAGCCCAACAACGACCAGTGGGGTGGTGGTGGCCACTCTGGCAACGACCAGTGGGGCGGCGGTGACTCTGGCGATTTCGGAGCCAGTGACAACTTCAACGACAACGCTGGATTCGGTGACGCCGGCGGCTACACTGGCGGCGATGCCCGATTCGCCGATGCTGATGGAGGAGACCGCCCTCGTGGTGGCGCCTGCTACAACTGTGGCGAGGAAGGGTAAGCCATCATGTACTACACATTTGATTCATTATGCTAACTGGCGAAAAGCCACAACAAGGTCGACTGCCCTAAGCCCCGCGTCTTGCGTTGCCGTCATTGCAACGAGGAGGGACATGCCATCCGCGATTGTCCCGATCCCAACTGCCCTCCCCAGGAGGAGCGCGAGTTCACTGGAGAGTGTCGCTTCTGTGCCAAGGAGGGACACCGTGCCGCCGACTGCCCTGACCGCCCTCCCATGATGTGCAAGAACTGTGGCCAGGAAGGTATGTGATTGAAAACCCCCTCGACAACCAACCTTGGTTCTATTTTCGCACGACTAACATGTTGGCTTCAACCAGGTCACATCATGAACGATTGCCAGAGCGCCCGTGTCATTGATCGATCCCACGTCCGAGATGTCACCGGCGAGGAGGCCTGGCAGAAGATCACCGAGGGTGTCGAGGAACGTGACATGGACGATGTCAAGGAGGGTATTCAGGAGTACGTCAAGGCTAGTCCCGAGCTCACCTACATCGACCTTGAGCAGGGCTTCCGCCAGCAGGACCTGTCCGTCTACATCATCGCCGTCGAGAAGCCTCAGCTTCTTGGTTCCTTGACCAACATGGATCTGCAGGGCAACCTTGACAAGAAGTACACGGTCACATACCGCTTTGACGACAAGCCCGCTCGCGAGCGTGAGCGTCAGTTCTTCCCCAAGGATGCTGCTGAGAACCTGGAGCGCCTCAAGGACGCAGGTGAGCCTGTCAACAGAGGCAAGTCCAAGTGCAGCAACTGCGAGGAGTACGGCCACATTTCCAAGAACTGTCCCTCGGACAGAATTGAGAGAGATCAGCTTGTAGTCCGTTGCTTCCACTGTGGTGAGGAGGGCCATCGTGTCCGAGACTGTAAGTGTGCTGGTGCCAGAGAACTCATGTCGATTGTACCTTGCTAATTACCAAAGGCCCTCAACCCCGTGTCGACAAGTTCGCCTGCAAGAACTGCCAGCAGCCTGGCCACAAGGCCTCGGAGTGTAAGTTGTTTGATGAAAGCATGACTTGTATCAGATCGCTGCTAACTGTCAACCAGGCCCTGAGCCTCCCAACCCCGCCAACGTCGATTGCCGCAAGTGTGGCGAGAGTAAGTCACATACCGGGAAATCATTAAATTCCTGTACTGACTTAATTGACAGAGGGCCACTTCTCCCGTGACTGCCCCCAGGGTGGCGGCGGCGGCGGTGCTTGCCACAACTGCGGTCAGGAGGGCCATCGCGCCAGAGACTGCACTGAGGAGAAGAAGATCATCTGCCGCAATTGCGATGAGGAGGGTCACACTGGTCGAGAGTGCCCCAAGCCTCGAGATTGTAAGTACTTGCCTTGTACTCATGCTTTCGAATGAGTGGTTCTAACCTGCCACAGATTCTCGTGTCAAGTGCCAGAACTGCGGCGAGATGGGCCACACCAAGGTTCGCTGCAAGCAGCCCGTCCCCACTGAGGACATTGACGGTGATGTTGGCATGACCTCCGGCGGCCACGACGGCTATGGCGGAGGCTTTGGCGGAGACCAGGTCAACAATGGCTTTGGCGGCGGCCAGGTCGACAACAACTTTGGAGGCAATGACTTTGGTGCTAACCAGGGCGGCTTCTCTACTGGTGGCGGTGGTGGAGATTGGTGAAATATCCTTTCACGCTCTGGCTTGGTATTGGAGGCTCACTTGCGTTGACCTCAGGAACGTTTGGTTTCTGGTATGACGACGCCACGCATCTGTCCGCATTCGTGGACCCAGGAAATGTTTGTAAATGATCGACCATGTCGCAGAATGCCAATTCTGTCAATGGTTCCGATCCCATCTCGAGACCATGAAGACCCGTAAACAGCTTTTTGAGAAGATAGGAAAAGAACAGGAAATCAGTCTATACTTATACGGATGTGACGTGCACTGCGAAACCATTACTTTGATTGATCAACGTCTATCTTTGATTGAGACGTCACACATGTGCAACTACGAAGAAGTCCAAGTGAGTCCCATGGAAATCCCACGGACTTGTCCCTGTTGCACGCAAGGATTATTCATTACCTCTACGTCGCCCAATTGACCGAATCCCCTCACCCAGCCCAGCTGACAGACAACATCCGGCGCCTTGACATATCCGTCTCATAAGGTCTAGACGAGCGTAAAGAAACATCGTACTTTTGCTTCTTCAGCTTGGTTTACTTGGGCAGAGCGAGACTGACCAAGATATCGATAGGGTTCTACAAAAAGTATTGCTTCTATTGCTTTAGTCGGAGGAACAGGGACGTAAGGTCCCTCGTGTCAGAGTTGGAAGTGGTTCGGGTTTAAGAAAGCAAGGAATGCTTCAACTCTGCTCCGGGTGGTGACAGATAAAACCGCAATGTCGAACTTCAGGTGAATTCAAGCTTGGAGGATCTATAAGAATGTCCCACATAAAGTTGTGATAGCCAATCAAGATCTCGACAGCTTAAGCATAACGCAAATCCTTAAATATTTAAAAATAGAGAATGCAGTCTCCAGCCACTCAACAATTCCACTAATAATCTTCATCATGGTCATTCTGACCAGTGATCATGATATGACTATGCAGATCACGACAGGGATTCGCGCCGCCATTCTTCGGAATCCACGTTATGTGCGGCACAGCAGCGTCTCTCTAAGCTGTAGCATGCGTGAAATTTTCTGCTCAAGGGGCTGTCTGTCGTTTTGGTTTTTATTCTCAACTGCTTCAGCATTTGTTGCACAATCCATGGTACGAGCTGTGCAAATGGCGAGCCGCAGGAGTTTTGTGAATTGAGCAGCGCTGTTTGGTCGACGCGGGCTTCTCAACGCCGGTCTGTCCTCCTCGGCCAGTGGAAATCGGGTCGCAAAACAACAAGCAGCAAAGCTCGGAAGCCGCGGTGGGTTATTGAGCTGGCTCAACCAGCTTCCACAAGTCCATCACAGAAGCTGCCAAGGAGGGCATTCTCTATCGAAGAAGTACATACTCTTGACAAGACGAGGTGACCCACGCTATGGAGTTCATCCAAATCGGCCGGCATCGAGGCCACAAGGTCACGGGATGGAAGCGCGCCGCACGCATCAATAGTATTGTACTGGGCGCCATCACGCTGACGCTGCTCATTTGCTTGGCTGTGTCGGCCAGACAATCGAATGGAGTGACCAAAGCTCTCTTGTTCTTCTCCGGGACCTGCGACGGAGGCAGCGCGGCACAGCTCAACGTCACGCTGCACTTGCTTCTGAATATATTATCCACGGCCATATTTGCCTCTTCCAACTTTTTCAGTACGACTTGGTTCATCTATCAGACGGTTTTGAGAAATATTCACTGACGCTAAGTTCTAAACAGTGCAGGTGTTGAACTCGCCTTCGAGGAGCGAAGTCGATCATGTCCACTCGCGGGGCTCATGGATGGGCATCGGAATCCCATCAGTGAGGAACGCCTTTCGCGTTAGCAAATTTAAGACGGGCTGCTGGGTCATGCTATTGCTCTCTTCCATACCGCTTCATCTTTTATTCAATTCCTTGGTCTTTCAAACGGATCAGCGTGACTCCGAGTACAGCATGGCCTTGGTGAGCGAGAGCTTCTTGGATGATGTCCCATTCTACCTGCCTGGGGCGTCGTTGACTCCATCGAACCGGTTGTATTATGGGGACGAGCTCAGCATAGATCTGACAGAATACACCGATCATCAATCTACAATATGGCAAATTACGTCTACCATGGCGACCGATGGATCTCGATGGGACAACATCAGTGTCAATGAGTGTTTCAATGAATATTTCGCTGTAAGTCAACTTTCACGGACCCTGATCCTGGGCTGCCAGGCCTCGCCAAACATCAAGACTTCATGGTTGCGTTTGATCGGGGTTATCCTTTCACAGAGCCGCAATAGTCCAAATATCTATCCTCTGATCACTTGGAAAGAGATACTGACCATAATGTTGTCAGTGCGAGGGCCTCAAAGCACACCGCAATATCATTGCTGTCGTGGATCAGAGAGACGGCTGGGTTCGTGATGATGTGTGGAATTTGTTCGAAAACCAGACCGAGCTGTGGGACCCTATAGTCCCAGGGAACGCGACAAACTCGCTCTGGTGGACCGGTCCCTGCACGGTACGTACGTCCAAAATACTCAAGAAGTTTTGAAAGGGGTGCAAAGAGCCCCAGACTAAAGACCATGTTTGGCGTCACGAAGAAACTTGCCCTTGGTTGCTAATATGATAAAATTAGATGTCCGCGTGGTACTCTCCTGGTGCACAAGGCATTGCCTGTTGGGATACGTGCTCCCAAGCCTGGGGCGACGACGGCGTGCGGTACGAAGCAACTGCAAAGAAGACAAATGACAGCGCGTGGGCGATTCCCTTCTTCAGGGACCACATGTTGGCATACGTGAACAATACCGGTGCTCCCCAGTACAACTACATGACACGGAGTTGGGATCCGAACAATTTTACGAACGGCATCACTCCCGGAGCCTCGGAGTTGAAAGTCAACTATTGTATGGCGGAACACGTCGACCAGGTCTGTCATGTTGGAATATCCAATGTTCTGCTACTCGCAGTCACGATATGTGTACTTGTAAAGACAATCACGGCCATCATCGTCACTGTTGTGCTCGCGCGCCGCGACCAAGCGCCACTCGTCACCCTGGGAGATGCCATTGTCTCCTTTATCGAGCGCCCAGATCCTGCAACCGTAGGAATGTGTACGATAGCGCAGCGAGACATCCGCCAGCACTTGAGCGTCTCTCACAGGGCTCTCCTTGCCGGGCCAAGAAGCTGGACGGCGCGAGGGTTCCGGCGCTACCAAATTGTGCCAGTCTCGGTCTGGATATCGAGCTACGCCTTGTTTGCCATAGGCATTGGCGTCACCTCTTTCTTTATCAACATGGCCCTGCAGAGTTTAGGTCAACCGTAATCATACTCCTCTTCCCAGCAAGCCGTGGTTCAACGCTATTCTGACATGTGTGCACAGGACAGGCAAAGTTTTGGAAAGCGACACGAATCCCTTCCTGAACCAGGTACCATGGACCTTCGCGTCAGCTGTGCTGGCGGCCAACAGCCCCCAACTCTTGCTGTCGTTTTGCTACCTCGCTTACAACAATTTGTTTACGCGGCTCCAAATGGCAAAAGAGTGGGCGATCTATAGTCAAGCATATTATCCACTCCGGGTGACTGACCCTAAGTAAGTATCTTCCAGTCATGCAATACTTTGCCACGGCAATGGACGATTACTGACCCACGAACTTTTTACTAGGGGCGAACAATTCTCGACATATAGATTACAGCTTCCGTATAAATACTCTATACCCCTCATTGGCTGCAGTATAGTACTGCATTGGATCCTGTCCAACACCATCTACGTATTTGTCTCGAAGGGTGGTAAGTTCAACCGATCCATACATGGATTCTCGCGATACTGCCGCTGACTGCGGATTGGCTCAGGATACTTCAACAATGGACATTTCCGCGAACAATCGGTTCCGGATGCCAGCCTCCCCGACGACACCGTAGTCACAGTCGGCTACTCGATCTGGGCACTGGTTGTCATGCTGGTCGTTTCGCTCACTCTGATCTGCATCCCCATCGCCCTTTCTCTCAACAAGCTACCTCTGGGCTCGGTGAGCGTGGGCAGCAACTCCATGGCCATCAGCGCGGCCTGTCATGTCTCGGCCGCCTCCAACGTCGCGAGCAGAGGAGACGTGAAATCCAGCGAGTCGGTCAAATCAAGACGAAAGGGGTGGAAGTGGCTGCCGTCCAGGCTCGAGACGCCGCCGCCGCCATACTCTCCCCTGAACAATCCGCAGGGATGGAGGCGAGACTCGCTAGATCTCGGAGGCTACGACACGCGAAGCCTCGAGATGCGCGACTTCAGCAGACGCACGTCGCGGGCGAGCCTCCTCGGCGCCGAAGAGCCTCCCGTGTACGAGCAGATCGCCCGCAGCAGAGTGAAATGGGGCGTCGTGAAGATGCCGCCCGAGTTTTATACCGAGTACGAGAATCAGGGCCGATCCTACGGGCACTTGAGCTTTGGCGTGGAAGAAGATGATGTAACGCCACCTGTTGCGAAGCATCAATATGCTTGAAATACAGGTAGACATTGTTAGGAAGCATGAAAAAGAATCTATAGTAATGTGCGACTATCCGTCACCTCTACCAATTAACACAGGAGACTCCCAGAGTGGCAACGTTTTGCGAATTTGCCTAAATCGTGACTCACGCTACTGACCTGTCAGATTGTGTTGGAAGTTCCCGTGTGACCTGCGGTGTAGTTGGGAAGGCGCGTTGCCAAGGCATGTCGGGATTCGGAATACAGCAGTAGGGAGGCACAAACTCCAATGCATATATGACTCGCACCTCATCAAACTCGAGATGCCACCCGCAAGTCTTCAACATAAAACCCTCGGAACAAAGACTTGTAGCAGCCGACTAAGACCACCATGGTTTCAGAATTACGATTACAGCTGGAAGCTGAACCAACTTCACCGCAGCAGCCAACGTCTATCGGTGAGAAAACACCACAGCATAGACAACCAGAAGGTGCAGAAGAGGCAATCGTGACCGAACCGCTGAAGATTAGCTCAGACCCCGAAAAATCTGCGCATGCGCAGAACGACGCACGGGGTGGTATTCCGGCGCAGACTGCAACGGGAATGGCGCCAGTCTCATCAAAGGTCGCCGCTGAAAAGTGCAACTCTCCGCCAGCCGACTTTGGCCAAGAGGACGACGAGTACCTCAGCGGATACAAACTCTTTGCCGCGCTCCTCGGCATTATTTCCGTCTTTTTCATCATTCTTTTGGATTTCAGCATCATTTCTACGGTGCGTACGCATTTTTCGCGAAAAGGTCGTTGCGCATGTCACGAATCTGCTGGCCAAATAGCTGACTGGTTTGATTACTCGATCATCATATAGGCCATTCCATACATCACGAGTGATTTCCATAGACTGCAAGAGTAAGTCTCATCTTATCAAGTCTTGATATAAACGCAAAGACTTTGCTGACCTGGCAACCATACAGTGTTGGATGGTATGGAAGTGCCTACACGCTCTCGGGGTAATCACTCAATACACTCTATCTGGGTTACAAGGACCAAGACTGATTCATTGCCGGTATCAGTGCCGCTTTGCAGCCTCTTTCCGGAAAGCTCTACACATACCTCAGTGCCAAGCACACATTCCTGGTCTATGTCGCCATCTTCGAAATTGGCTCCTTGCTCTGCGCCGTAGCGACTTCGTCCACATTTTTCATTCTCGGGCGGACCGTTGCTGGGATAGGAACCTCCGGCCTCGAGAACGGTGCCTTGACTCTTACTGCAGGAGCAGTATCGTTGCCCAAACGGCCTCGTAAGTCGCGAACGGCATGGCCCAATTTCACAACCGTCCCCCTCTCTGACTCATACGCTAAGAATCGGATGTCATACAGTGTATACCGGCATAGTATTTGCGAGTAAGTAATATGGAAATTTAGCCATAGCATGAGCTGACAGTAGACTTTAGTTGGCCAGTTAGGTATAGTCGTTGGACCACTAATTGGTGGCGCCTTGACCCAATACGTAACCTGGCGGTGGTGTAAGTTGGTCAATTCTGTTTTATCATTTTGAAATCCTCTCCTTGGCTGATGACTTGAAGGTTTCTACATCAACCTCCCTATCGGGGCCGCCTCTATCCTGGTACTAGTTTTCACGTATATTCCAGACGAGACACTCAAGCCACCCTTCTCTTTCGCCCTGCTCCAGAGCATCGTTCCGGACCTCGACCTTGCAGGTTGCGCGCTGTTCGCACCGGCTACAGTCATGTTGCTACTTGCACTGCAGTGGGGATCAGATGAATACGGCTGGAGCTCGCCTACTGTCATCGGCTTGTTCGTCGGTGCCGGTGTGACCACGATTCTGTTCATTCTATGGGAGTGGCGGGCGGGAGAGAAAGCCCTCATACCTTTTCAGCTGGTGAAGAAACGAATCGTGTGGACAAGCACCATCCACAATTCGTTCCTGTTCGTCACGAACTTTGTCGGTGCCACCTACGTACCAATCTACTTCCAGGCTGTCAAGGGCGTCGGTCCTTCGCTCAGCGGTATTTACACACTTCCCTCTATCCTGACGCAATTGCTGTCTATGGTGATATCAGGCGCCCTTGGTAAGTTGATACCACGTCTTGTCCAGACTTTGATTGGCAAGTGAAACCATTCACGATGCAAGGACTGTTGAAGTGGAAAGCTGACCTGGAACTTATATTAGTGACGAGGCTCGGTTATTATCTTCCTTTTGGCATTCTAGGAGGAGCGCTAACTGCAGTTGCATGCGGTTTGATATCAACCTGGGTTCCAGATACTTCAACGGCAGCATGGGTTGGATATCAAATGTTGTTTGGACTACGTGGCATGGGACTCCAGACCGTAAGTTCTCTCGCAGTCAGCGTTTACTATACCATAGTGCCAGCTGTGTCGGCTTTTACTAATCTGGGAAACCCTTCCTTTCGTTAGGCTGTAATCTCTGTGCAGAACGCTGTTACACCAGCTGAAAACCCGGTCGCAATGGCCTTCCTGACATTTGTGCAGAACCTGATGGCGTCAGTCTCCAATGTCGTGGGAAACGCCATCTTCACTCAGACGCTGACGCGGGAGATTTCCGTCCTGGCTCCGTCGGCCAGCCCCGACGAGGCGCTCGCAGCAGGTGGAAGCGCGGAAGCCGTGAGGGCTTTGCTCCCACCCGGAAGTCCGGAGCTCGGGGGGTTGTTGCTGGCATACTCAAAGAGCGTCGGTGCTGTCTTTTACTTGTTGGCAGCGGTCTCTACTGTGTGTTTCGCTGCTGGCTGGGGAATGGGCTGGGTTGACACACGAAAGAAGGAGCCAGAGGAGAATGGGGCTTAGGAGATGACATATACAGAGTGATCTTGGCACATTACACCAAGAAAATAGACAGCAACAATCGGCTCAAGGCTGCGAGTCTTTCATATTATTAGTGAGTGAACATGTACCTGGATAGGGATTTCCGGGGTAAGAACCGTCTATAGATTATAGCGCCGATTATAGACGCGCTACTAATAAGAAGACATTCTCACCTTGCGATAGTGGTATGTGATTCCATCATGAAATTAACCAGTTAGATACTCTTTTATTACGAGTAGATGAGTCTATTTCTCGTGGGAGTATCAACATTATATGTATTTAACTTTGATGACACTTTATTCACGATAATCTAGAGGTCAAGTCCGAATCACCTCCGCACTCCGCGATTCCGCTTAAGCTATATTCCGCCCGGTTCCGAAAGTCGGGAAGCTGAGGCCCCACGATTGCCCGCCCGAGGTTACTTACAGGTTGGAGGGGTTTGAATATACTCATGCAAGATAAACCTTTCATCTGACTGCAGCGATTTCGGCTCATGCCTCGTCATCACTCTTCGCTCTTGTCACTTCCAACTACCTTGACATCTAATCTGAGCCGCAACGTCTACCGCGGACAAGGTCATATTCCATTTCGTCACTTCATCCTCTCCCGCCCCCTCGCCACCACACCACCAGCCAAGATGCGCGTCCCCTACACGGCCGACCCGCCCACGACGACGGACGCGGCGGAGCTGGAGATCGTGGACCGGATCCGGGCGCGGCGGGCGCCCCGGCCCCTGCAGCCGCTGGACCTGGCGCTGCTGCACTCGCCCGCCGTGGCCGACGGCTGGAACTCGTTCCTGGGCGCCGTGCGCACCAAGACGACGCTGTCCGACGCCGTGCGCGAGCTCGCCATCTCCCGCGTCGCCGTGTGCAACCGCGCCTGGTACGAGTGGGGCCACCACGCGCCGCTGGCGGTCAAGGGCGGCGTCTCGCAGGAGGCCATGGAGCTGGTCAAGGCCGAGGACTTGGGGACTGTCACGCCCGAGCAGAGGGCCGCCGCCGGCCTGGGCGATGCCGAGTGGGCCGTGCTCAGGATCACGGACGAGATGACCCGTAATGTTGCCGTCCAGGACGAGACGTTTGCCGAGGCCCGGAAGCACTTTGGCGAGCGCGAGGTCGTCGAGATCGTGGCGACTGTGAGCTGCTATAACTGCGTCAGTCGGTTCCTGGTCGCGCTTGATGGTGAGTTTCTTATGATTCCTTTTCCCATTGACTCGTTTGTTGCGAGGGTGGAGTACGAAGTGATGGACTACTTTACCGTCCTGGCATGAGTTTTCTGTATGTATTAGAAATAATGTGCTAATACACGATTCTAGTTGGCGAGAGGAACGCGACTGGGCCCGATGATGCGTTGCACTAGTTGAGCAGTATATATCATCTACGTAGAGGTGCTCTTCGAAATATCATCTTGATGAACGAGATTGGTGCCTGCTTCGTTCCAAGAATATATCTAGGAATTACGTGCCAAGCTGCCTTGACAAATGAAATACATATGCACTCTCGACTTGAATCTCATGCCCCATGATTATTCACAGTATTCACACAGAAGTTTCCCCGAACGATATCAACCACTTCAAGCTTCTTCGAGTAAAATGCATTAAAAAAGTTGAGAAATTTCAACATGACCAGGCCACAAATCTTGACGTCACCCCAGAATAGAATCGAGAACAAAATGTAAAAGGAACCATGCATGCTATTTAATACATTAAAAAGGGTATTCGACGCTCAGATCTGGGCGAGCAGTAAGGCGGAAATGCAACATAAAACTGTGAGATGGGAAAAAAACAGCCGCCAGAAATTTTTAATGCAACCCCCAAAAAATCATTCGTATGTCATTGACACGTATTCCGTCGTAAAATCATTACATCCCTCCTCAGCATCCCTTCTCGGTCAATTCGTCGAGGTTGAAAGGCGGCGGCGCCACGTCGCCGTCCCGGAACGTCGAGCTCGGCGTCGGGCTGCCCAGGGGCGTGAGGAGCGGCGAGCGCATGGCGCTCTCGATCGAGGCGTGCCGCCGCTGCAGCAATGGCGACCGCTGCAGCTCGGCGACGACGCCCATCCAGCCCATGCGCTGCGGCGGGGCCACCTTTTCGCTGTGCCCTATCGAGGGCCCCCGGAGGCGGCGCAGCGAGGGCTTCTTCTTCATGATCTCCGTGGTCTTGAGATTCTCGGACAGGCTGCGCGGGAGGGGCGGGGGCGGCGGGATGTTCCTGGCCGCCATGCTCAGCTTCTCGGTCTCGGCCTTGGCGGCCTGCTTGTCGCGGTGGCTCAGGGACGTGGCGATGATGCCCATGTAGACGGTCAGGAAGCGCATGCGCAGCAGGTCGAGGCGGCGGATGCGCTCCTCGAGCTCCTTGCGGTGGCCGGCCCAGAGGATGCGGGAGGAGGTGCGCAGCTCGGTGCTGTCGTGCTCGTCGACGAAGAGGCCGTTCAGGGCCTCGCGCAGGTCGTCGCCGCTCTTCTGGATCTCGCGGAGCAGGCGGCCGAGGCGGATCTTGTCCTCGAGGCGCTGCACGCGCGCCACGTCGCGGTCATAACTCTCGTTCTCGTAGACCGAGTCGTCGATGGTGTCGATAAAGGTCGCGATCTCGCGCGGCGCCGCAAAGTAGGCGCTCGAGTATCTCGCGGCGATCTGCGCGGCCACCACCAGAGTGAGACAAAGGGCGGTGACTATAACGATTAGGGTCCAGAAGAGGGGCGTCGGGGGATCCGCCGCCGATGCTGCCATTATTGAAAAAAGGGTTATGCCGCTGCTGTTGTGCACTGTCCAGCATAAATCCGTGGGTCCTTGCGCTGGCTACTATTCATCGCCTAGAGAGAGGGCAAGATAGGTCGACGGTTTTCTTGCGAAGCCGTGGAAAGCCACGAAGGGTAGGAAAAATTGGCTGCGTATAGATTTCGGGACCATGCGATTGTGTTGTACTACGGAGAAGGTTGTGGAATAAAAGGGTGGGAAAGGGCAACAAGGTGAACAAGGTGGATGACGTCCCCTCCAAGTCTCTTTGTAGTTAAAGATGGGATGCGGAGTTCGTACACACGGCGGCCACGGCCCTGGAAGAGACGGAGGCTGGTTTGACAAACCTGCATGTAACTAATCAGTTGGTGTGCATGTGTGTGTGTGTCTGTTCGTGCGTGTGCCCCCAAACTTCCCAAGAACCCAAGAAAGAACCCAAGAAACCCGAAGAACGAAAGAGGCCACCCCCTGGTAATAATATGTAACGACCATGATTCCCTCCTCCTTATTTCACCGTACCGCGGCCCAAGAAGACCTGTACATGTCAGATACCTTACCCGGGGCCCCCCATCTCTCGCGGTCCAGAGCGGCCGTATACGACAATCGCACCCGCAATAGGCTCATCATCGGTGCGTTGTAGGCCTAGTCGCGGAATGCCACTTTGTTCTATCCGTGGCTAGAGATGCACCTTGGTGGAGGTTTCAGCCCGTACGGTACAAGCAGCGACGAACCCACCCGCTGTCAAGTGGAATCATGGCCTGTTGGAATATCCATATCTCAGGGGCTTTCTGGATCTCCCGGATCTCGTTGTGGCCAATCTCCTTTTGCGAATGGGAAAAACAAAGCAGAGAAGAAGAAAATTCTGCAGCATGTCAAGTCAAGTCAAGTCAAGTCAAGCAAGTTCTGGTCCTGCGTTGCCGTGGCAGGACAAGACAAAGACGACATGAACATGTACCTACCTGCTACATACTGTACTCTGTAGTAATACGTATACCTTGCAGCGGACAAGGTAGACAAGGGCAAAAAGGTCAGTCACACGACCCGCGTGGCCTTTTACCTAGAACCAGAAATCGACCTCCGAAGAAGCCTATGCATGCAGCCAGGTCGGCGCCAAATCTGTCGTCTATAACTAGTTAGTCATGAGCGGTGAGTTTTGGCCAAGGTATCCGTACGGACGGTATGGAGTAAAATAGAAGGATTCTACAACCTTCGTTTTGCATGCGGGAACCAGGAGACGAAACTGGGATAAGGCCTGAAATTTTATTTATTAAGATTATGACAAAGCAAGATATCCAAACAGTCGTGTGACAAGAGTTGAGTGCTCTTTTCCCGTCTTGGATACTTCGTCCCTCGTTGCTTTGGTCGGACCAGCAGTTCATTTAGTAAATCGAGTTGGCTGGAAGGAGGCTGGAAAAGCAGGGGCCACCCCTACGGTGCTATACCTACTATACGGTAACGTCCGTAGAACTGTAACGTAAGCTAACCTCGGGGCTTAAAATGTGTACTATTAGGTGCTAAATGGCGGGGCAATTCGAGCTCAGCCAATGTTCAGCTTATCGATGAGGGGTCGATTATTTTTTTGGGTTTGCGACTCATCGCGGGACGTCTCGTCGCCAACACTACGTACTGTAGCGCACCATCATCTTGTATACACGGATTTCCAAAAGCCACCAAACGCGTAAATCAAGGGGAGGCAAGAAAGAGGACACAGCCACGATATCCCCGCAAATTCTCCAATCAATTCCAAAACGATAGAGAACTGAAACTTTCCTGCTCCTGCGGACGAACCACCAAGAGACCATGGCCGAGCCCATCCCAGCCCCGGTGCCGGACCCGTCGCCGCCCGAGCCCAGCATCCACGACTTCCCCCTGCCGCGGGCGCTGACGTACCCGGCCGCGACGGAGCCGCTGCTCGTGACCCAGGGCGCCGAGGGCCGCCTCTACCAGACGTCGCACCTGCTGCCCTCGGTGCCCTGCGCCCTCAAGCACCGGCCCTCCAAGCCCTACCGCCACCCGCTCCTCGACGCCCGCCTCACGCGCCACCGCATCCTCGCCGAGGCCCGCATCCTGCAGAAGTGCCGCCGCGAGGGCGTCGCCGTGCCCGCTTTATATCACGTCGACGAGGCCCAGGGCGTCCTGGCCATGGAGTGGGTGCCCGGCGCCCCGGTGCGCGTGCGCGTCAACGAGTGGCTGGCGCGGCGGCGGGAGGCGCGCGAGCGCGACGGCCTCGAAGGCGCCGCCGAGGTCGGGCCGGAGGAGGACAAGGTCGAGGAGCTCCTGGGCCTCCTGCGCAGCGTGGGCGAGGCCGTCGGCAAGCTGCACCGGAGCGGCGTCGTGCACGGCGACCTGACGACGAGTAATATGATGCTGAGGCCGTGGGAGAGGGGCAAGGGCCCGAGCAATGGGCATCCGGCTGGCGCGGCCGAGGGCGACGACTCGGAGGCGGCGGCCCTGCATGGCGAGATCGTCATCATCGACTTCGGCCTAGCGAGTCAGGGCACGGCGGACGAGGACCGCGCCGTGGACCTGTACGTCCTGGAGCGGGCGTTTGGAAGCACGCATCCCAAGGCGGAAGGCCTGTTCTCGGCCGTGCTGGACGGCTACAGAGGTACGTTCAAGGGGGCGCCGGTTGTGCTGAAGAAGCTGGAGGACGTGAGGATGCGAGGCCGCAAGAGAAGCATGTTGGGTTAGCATCCCATGGTCGACAGTATAAAAGAAGAGAGAAAACCCCAACACTATTGCCATCCACGACCGGCCGCCAACCTTGCTGCTCAGAGGATTGTTATCGAGAACATATGAGGGGTACAGGAATGCGAAGTGACGTGTAATGATAATGCCAAAAGTTTATTCCGTAAAGTCATGCTAGTCTATCCCTGTGAGAGAATGATCTGTATATCGCCATGCAAAAGTAACCACGTCATGCTGGGGAAGAACCGTCGAATTGGGGTGAAATGGGAAGTCCCTTTCCATTATTTGCGAAGCAGCTGAGCGCCTGCAAAGTAACCCTTGTTTTCGATGACACCGCGGTCCTTGACGAATGCCGTATATTTAACCACCCATTGTGGCATGAGGTCGCCCTCGAGGCCGTCGCTGGAATTCTCGTCTGCCAGAATGCCCGCGCCTTGTAGGCCTTGGCCGAGGAGCTCCCTCAGTGTCCCGCCTGGTAGTATATCGGTGCAATCGGTATGCGTCAAAAGCTCAATGTTTTCCTTCTTCGCCAGCTCTATCAGGGGCGGTGGTACGTTGCAGCAATTCCTGGTATTGATTTGGTTGACTGCCGGGCGGACCTTTGCCTTTTGGATGAAATGTGACAATTTCTCGGTACCGAACTCGGCGAGACCAAGCCTCTGTACCTCGCCTTTCTCGTAGAGGGCCTCCAGGGCTGCCCAGGTCGCCGCCTCGTCCTTTTCGCTGCCCATTGTCGCGTTCAGCTTGTCCGCCTCCCACTCGCAGTCGCCTTCGAATGCGATGCCTGGGAAGGAGACAATGAGCAGGTCGACGTCCTTGACTCCCAGCTCTTTCTTTACTAGTTGCAGGGCCGCATCGATATATTGCGATCTCTCGGAGACGGGCGCGGTCGGCAGGAAGAATAGTTTCAGCGTAATCTCGTATACCTCCCTGTCCTCTTGCAAACCAGCCAGTGACCAGTCGATGCGCGGGACGTATAGTGCGTCGCCAACCCTTTCCGTCCAGACGTCGGTCGCGGTTTTGTCGCCATTGACATGTGACACAGCGGCGGCCCCGTTACTGGTGGCGTTGCCATTTGCGTCGCTCACGGCCGCGCCATAGTCCTGCTGGGCGGCCAGGAAACTGCTGCGCAGGGAGTTGGTGAATTCGAGGTTGGATCTGTACGCTCCCGGTTTCCGGATGATGGAGGGGCCACCCGAGATGATGTTCCTGAGGTCGTCGAATAAGTATTAGTAAGGTGAACTCGGCAGCGCTGCGTCAAAAGGCAAAAAAGGCCAAGACAAAAAGAAAAAAGCAGCAATGCGGCTGGCGTATCGTACCCGGTGGACAAGATTAATCTAGTCATTGTTTGGTGAGACTTTTTGCGACTATACAGACCGAGCCTTTCCAAGCAAGAAAAGATGATTCCCATCGCAAAGTCTCCAGGTTGGATGAGCACCGGGGAGAACCTAGAGAAGACGGGCACGAAAAATGATATAATCCTCTAGAGTCTAAGGCCGGAGCGCAACCATTGGAGGGGTACCTCGAAAAATGTCTAGACGTCAAGTGGGGTTGATACAAGGACGGCGCTGTCGGAGCATGTATCGAAGTAGAGAAGTCGTTTGTATGTACCGCAGATATATCGATGGGCTGAGCACAAAGGGACGGGAAATCTTAGTCAGGACCAAAGCAGATTAAGATTTATAACCGGGAAGCAGAAAAGTGCTCGATTTTGCGAAGCGGGGAGGAATCGATGCTTGAAAAGTCCCAAGGCTGATATGCTGATACGGTACGGTCGGATTACATTCGGTGTTTGTAAGCAACTGCGTGGAGTTGAGCTGGTTTGGACTAGGTAGGCTCTGGGCTGGTACTGTACTAAGTAGCCGAGTTGCGGTAGTATCGTCAGTCATGATCTCTGCCGCAGTAGGCCGTACCGAGTATATAGCAATCCACTGCTTGACGCATCTCGGCTTGGACATGGAAGTTGGCTCTGTATGAATTTGTGCCCCCATCCAGCTTGTGGTGTTTTGCCGTCACCGAGAGCTGTCGCCGAGAGGGCTCTGACTGCATTGGTTACAAGACAGCATGACACCGACGGCCGGGAGTTGATGGCGCCATTGTGGAAGTTCCTGTGGTTTGTCACTACTTCCCCGAGTCGTGGGGTGAACGTGTGATCGATGCAATGCACCTCCCGCAGAGCAGCTTTCCGATGCGCGTTTATTCTGCACGTCCGGCCGGAATTGGATATCCCATCCCGCGCATTGGACGACGTGCAGCATTCAAGCATGTGGGGGCTTCTGCTGGGCGTGGAGGGCGCACCACTGGAGAGCTGGAAAGGCGGTTGGATCTGTCTTTGGGGGCTGGCGTTGAGTTCTCACGAACTGTCAAGAGATTGATGGGCTCGGAGCGTATCTGCATATGCACGTACTTGCCTACAGGTTATATCAATGTTGGTAGGATCCCACCATAGGTACGCTGCTGCGTTCGAGAGTCAAGTCAATGTCACACACAGGTTCATACGACATAGAAAGCCCGCTCACGAGTGACATCAGACTGTTGCGCAATTAAGAGTCGACACATCCAAATAGTGCAAGGTCGGCTTCTAAGTAACTGTAGAAACATCAAATGCAGTACGAAGAACATGGAATTCTACATGAATCACACATTTCAGAAACATATGGAAGTACCGTAAGTAATTTGCTTCCTGGGCAGGTACGGATGGTATGTATGCACTGAGGTACTGCTCGGCGGAAGTTTAGCGCCGGTCCGGGGTCCTTTGACGTCCACTAAATTCCCCATTATGATACCCCGGAGCCTTACCTAACCATCTCCCTCATTCACATCTGCCTCGTGGCCAACCGAGCTGTCTTCGAAACTGACAGACAACCAACTGCAACTATTCCATGCGCAATACCTCATTCCAAGCTCTGGATCCACCGACCCGATCTCTCGACAGAACCCCTCCGCCCCTAATAGAAAAAACTTGAACCTCGCAACTCCCAAGGACCACCTACGTCTTTCCTCGTGGTGGGTGCGTGGGCAACAACAACATCATGGCCATCAAGTATGATCCTGTCACCTCCCATCTACGTACGATACGGGGGATCAGCCTGATGCTAAGATCATGACAGCTACCTCATCCTGCTCTCTAGACAGGGCAAGGTCCGTCTAGCCAAGTGGTTCTCGACCTTGTCCCCCAAGGACAAGGCCAAGATTGTCAAGGACGTCTCCCAGCTCGTCCTCGCCAGGCGAACGAGAATGTGCAACTTCCTGGAATACAAGGACACCAAGATCGTCTACCGCCGCTACGCCTCGCTCTTCTTCATCGCCGGCTGCGACTCGGACGACAACGAGCTCATCACCCTCGAGATCATCCACCGCTACGTCGAACAGATGGATAAGTACTATGGCAACGTCTGCGAGCTGGATATCATCTTCTCCTTCACCAAGGCCTACTACATCCTGGACGAGCTCTTGCTGGCAGGAGAACTCCAGGAGAGCAGCAAGAAGGCTGTGCTGCGGTGCATAGGACAACAGGACTCGCTCGAGGATATGGAGGTAAGCTGATGGCCGCGACCTTTTCCCCCATGGTCGCCTCCTTTTTCCTTTTTGCAGGCAATTGCCCGGGTTCCATACTCGCTAACACTTTTCTTCTCCTCTTCAGGTCGAGGACGAGGTCACGAAGATCATGTAACGAATTTCTTGTACATAAGACATCTAACTCATTGGGCGGCGGACGGCGTTGTCCTCACGACGGGCGTACAGGTCTCTACGACACGACTACTCTTGGTCACGATGGTTGCTAATAGACGATTGTTTTTCTCAACTCGACAGGAGTCCAAAGAATTCAAGGAGGCATTGAAAGCGAACGGTCTCATCTGATCTGTACAGCCATCGCCTCGACGGCGCAGACGGACATCTGACGGTCAAGAGAAAATGACGAAGTGACTTCGAGGAAGCACAGACAACATGAAGGCAGGGCCCGACGAGGAGGGCACACGACGAGGGGATATGCGGCGTTGCATCGTCGAGACTGGACACTTTTGTTGACTCTTGCATTGAGAGCTCTAGACGATGAACAACTCGTCTTGGATAGGGGCATCATAGCGGGGTAGTTTACTCAGCGACCATGGGGTCATTCCAACTAGTCTACGACGCGATGGCGATGATGCCGAAAGCTGCATCCATTCGCCAGATGCGCAGAGAACGAAACACATGGTTGAATTGAGTCGCTGATCCAGATCAAAAGTCGCATCACTGAAGAACCCACACCCAAGCGAACTTGTATGCGCGCGAGGACATACGACGTTCAAGGAAACCGGTGGATGCCCGCTCGTGGCATCTAGCCGTCGTCTCATTCGCTGTGCCTTGGCCCAGCCTGGATCCATGGCGTGCCTGCGATCGCAAGTGGAGGATCCCACCACCTACGGAAACGGCCTAGGTTAAGGAGAGACTCGCTCGCTTTGGGGCTTTGGCAGTACGGATGCAACCCCGCCAAACCTTGGGG
Organism: Pestalotiopsis sp. JCM 9685; assembly: GCA_001599175.1. Classification (NCBI taxonomy): domain Eukaryota; kingdom Fungi; phylum Ascomycota; class Sordariomycetes; order Amphisphaeriales; family Sporocadaceae; genus Pestalotiopsis; species Pestalotiopsis sp. JCM 9685. The sequence goes on from BCGF01000002.1 coordinate 4,307,906, forward strand.
AGCGTGCAACTAGAGGGAACTGCGCTGACGGCTCGGTTCGGACACTTCTATCACGGGTGTCCTCGTATGACGGCAAACAGCTCACATCGTCAATGACGACGTGGTGGGTTTATGGTATCGACGGTCAGGTTTGGTACACTTTTACGACCCACTGACACTCAGCCCGTCTAGCACATCCACACGCCTGCCGTCTCAAGTCGCGGCCAGGCTTCCGGAAGTAGTATTGTAAAGTTAGAAGCTCGCGCTCTTCGGCTGTCTCAAGATGGCTCTCGATTCCCAATGCTGGTGTCCGAATCTCTGGGAACCCAGTTTCCAGCTCCGTCAGACAACATCACCGGCGACCCGCCTGCTGATCACCAACTGGTCCTCCCCTTCGTCCCGGATCCCCTTTGTTCATTGTTAACTACAGGCCTTCCGCCATTTGCGCCGACCGTCCAATCCTGCCAACAAGCCCCCCTTTTCCGTACATCTTCTCTGGCTTCTTCTCTTCGATCGAGTATCATCGTCTGGCACGTTTGATCTCCAGAGCGCAATCAGGAGACACATCGAGCTTGGTTGTCGTCTTAGCCGAACAACCGCAGCAGGCCTACGAGCACTTACCAACTGATAAGGCAATAACACGTCCACCACCAAACACTCTTACGTCTCCGTTCGCCGTTGCATTCGACGGACCGAACTGCCACGGACTATATTCTACAGCTCGCAACCGTATTACACTATAAAGAACTCTCCGGAGTGCGCGCGCGCATCGATAGCCGACGTCATCGCAGTAGCCCCGTATTCGCGTCTGCAACACAACACAATTATTCAGCATGAAGGCACGTCGCCAACACAGCAGGTCTTGTTGTATGCGTCTCGCGCTAACAAGAGATGTAGTTTCTTCCCATACGTGACTTCGACACCGTGACGTCGGCGTTGAACTTCACGACGCCCGACTTACGCGTCAACGGCGGTTGCGATTTATACACCACGAAAGCCGCTGGATCGGACAGGAAACTATACAAGTCGATTGATCAGTCACTCGAGTCGAAACATGCCGCGCTCCTCAAGTTTGGAGCGTCGCTGTCACCTCCACAGCGCGAGCAGATGGCTGCTTCTTTGAACCTGTCGCGGTCGAGTCCGTTCGGCCCATTATCAGACATTCAAAGTCGCCGGACGTTTGCCTACCTTATCGCGACACTGAACGCGAGCCATCCCGATTACGACTTCTCTCATGTCTTGAGGCCTTCCGATTTCCGGCGCGAGCGCAACCTGCGGCGCGCGATAGCGGCCTTTGATAGCACGCTCAACAATGTGCGCCCGCCGTCGCTGTTGACGCCCGCCGTGAGCTCGTCATATCGTGCATACGGAAGTTCCCCGTCCAGCCTAGCTGCTGCCGGCGGTACGGCGATCAGCAGCCCCCCATGGGGCCCTCAAATGTGGGCCATGATAGATAAGGAGATGAAACTAAAGGACTGTGTCTGTTTCTCCTACCAGCCCGCCACGGATCCCTTCGATGGAGAAGAGGCCGCCATTTGGAGGATGCACTACTTCTTCTTCAATAAGAGCCTGAAGCGCGTGGCATACATGTATGTCAGAGGCGTGCCGTCCATCATGCACTCATCACCCGCCCTGAAGCCAAACGGAGTGAGGCGAGGCAGCAGCTCCGTCCTTAGCCCATCTTTGGCGTCATCAGGTGGAGCCAACAAGCGCGCCAACTACTGGCTGGGCGACAGCATCGCAGACAGTGTCATTGAGAGCGACGGCGAGAACGACGAGGATGACACGGAAATGGAAATCTACGATCCCGACGAGGATATCGACTTTGACCCGCTCAACACAGCAAGCTCAAAAGAGAACAGCGAAGATGAATATCTCCAAAGCGAAAGCGAGGACGAGGATGAGGACGATGAGATGCGCCAGAGTCCTGTGCGCGGCGTCAGCGAAGATATTGCTTCACAAATGGAGCTCGAGTAGACACGGCAGATCACTCTTCATCCTGACCTGGCCTCGCGCAGATTCGCTCTGCATAATCTGCTCACAGCTTCCATCAACTGGAGCCACTGGCGGCCTGTACGACTGTCTCGTGATCTTTATTGGTCGGGAGAACAACTCAACGAGCAAAGGTCACTTCACATGATTTGTTGCCGACTTGGTTTTCATCAACTTGCTTTGGTCGCTTATGAGTTTACACTGTTTCATACGGTTTCTTCTACTTAGGGCGTTGACATGGTCTGGTATTACTGCTCTGGCTAGGGAGAGCGTTAGTGAGAGGCGCTCTATACCCCCAGAATTGTTTCTTGTCTTGCTTTTTTGGGCTTTCAGTCATTTTTGTTTTGGGGTCCAAACATGGTTTGGTCGACATGATTAATGAGATTCCTGGTCGATCGGAACGGCGGCGCAAAAGGTTGGTGGTGAGAGGGCTGACCTTTTCTGGCGCATTGGGAGAGGGAGAGAGAGCATCATATTACATATCGGAAAGCATCGGGAATGGAGAATATGGCCTGGATCCAGTCACTGTACGCTTTTTTCGAGATATATCCATGACCTCTGATGCATCGTTTTCCTTTTATGGGCAGATCGCACACATGGGAGAAGTAGCTATTAGCAGCTCAGGTACGCACGCACATACTTGACATTGAGCTTATGGTAAATAAATACAAACAATCTCGACTAAATGTTGATTTGAGGCAGACGCGTGACGTTGAGTATACTCGTTGTGTGGGGAGAGCGAACATTGATGAGGAACGGATTTCTCATAAATCAATTATGCAATTTCCAGCAGTGGTTTTGATACACAAGGGAATTATATTGGTTGGCTTTCTAGTAGTTGAGAAGTGTAGAGCCCACTCAAATAGATTGGTCAAGGGTTCTTGTGTTTGACCTTGATTGTACATGCGCAATGTTCTGTTGCCGAGAAATCTGGTATATCTCTTTGGACTCTGCGCCCCCTGGCGCCCAAATGCCGTATTACCTGAATGAAAATGCACACGAAACGCCATCGCTATGCTGATGTACCAAACGTAAATGCAAAACGAAGAAGAGCAAAATGCGCCTCTTTTTTATGTTCCAACCTGTCCCCTCTCTCCTTACAAAAACACACGACTGGCACTCAACTTCTGGTAACTGCTGCGATATCTTCCTCCCTCGGCCGTTGGCTCAGCCAAAAGCGCCAATCCCGAGGCGCGGCTCGTGGCAGCCAGGTTCTTCCACTTGCCCCGGAGCGGACGGTCGCTCGCTTCCTCAAAGAAGTAGTGGTTCGCACTCTCGGCATAGCCGACTCGCCAGGGTACAACCAGCTCGCGGGCCTGCGGGCCGCCACCACAGCTGCCGTCGAGTTGTCGTGATGGGGGCGAGTTGATGGCGAGAGCGAACATGTTGCGCGGTTCCGTGTAGTCGGTCACCATGCCGTAGACGAATAGGAGGTACAGCAGGCATACTACATTGACGACAAAGACGAGCCCCAGCACTGGATAGAAGATGGCTTGCCAGTCCTCTGTATGCGCCGAAGCGTACTGCTGCATCTTGATGGTGGCATTGAATGCCTCGTAGACGCCCTTTGGCAGTTCCTGCGATCCGTAAGATGCATCCCAGTACTGTCGAAAGGAGGCGTCCTGCCCGCCGATGACGAGGGTCGACGATGACAGGACGGCCAGGGCTTCAGCGATGGATGGGAGCAGTGGCTCGAGGCGCGTCGTATTGAGGATCAGGTTCGTCAAGATCCGCGCGTTGGAGGCGTTGCTGTTGGTCGCTCCACCATTCAGATCCATGCTCAGGCGCCATTGGTCTGCCATGTTCTTCCAGTCTATAGAAGGATCCTCGGGCGTAGCCGGCTGAGATTTGGAGTAGGCGTTCTCGTCGTGAGGATCCTCACAGTGTGCACGCATCTGGGCTCCCGTGATTCCAGAAATATTGAATTGCGTTGAGCACTTGGGCGACAACCAGGATTTGAGCTGGCATACGGTGTAGTCTTCCACAACACCAGATTTGGCAAGAATATATATGGAATCGGAGTCGATGACTGTGGTATTCGTGATCATGTTGTAAGATATGGGGTACTATCAGAAATCAGTGGGTGGCTCAAAGCAGAGACTAGAAGAATAAGTAAAAAGGTAGCCTACCATGGGAAAGACGGGGGGACGGCGCCCGTACTTCTCGCCCCAGAGGAAGACATCATCAGCGGCTGTCGAGTTGAGCCATTCGTCTTGGCTAGCGACTGGGACATCGTCCGTCCAATCATCAACTCCCGTAACTTGATATGGTATCTCTGTCCCCATGATTCTTGCATGGGGCCATGTCGTGTAGATCAGGGGTGCCAACTCTGTCTTGTTCATATTCGCACATAGAACATTCACAGAGGGCGAGGCGACAGCGGCTCGAATCTGATACTCGCCAACTCCTGACAGGTCACTAGGCTGAAGAATGCCATTTACAGGGTCAGTCGCAGCCTGGTATACTCCTGGATGAGGCATGGACATGGAAACATTATTGACGACTCTTTTGGCGCTAGCAAACTGTTTGGCCGGATCGCTGAATTCGCCATCGACCCAAGTCGGGTACATGGTCGTGTTGTCGTATAGAAGCGCAGTTCCTCCTGGCCTCGAATAGATATCCGTCGTAGATTCGAAATCACTCGAGTTGACAAGCTTTTGCCATGTCCCCATGAACGACAAGAGGTTCCGGTACGACTGGCCTGAATAGTAGACGTCTAGACATGATGGTCCCGCGTTCCACTCATCCATCGTTGTGTTGATTGGCGTCGCACACGAATCCAAGACATAATAGGGGTTCGCATAGGAAGCCTTTACCAGTCCGCGCATCTCCCGGTCCTCCCAGTCGCCAAAGATTAGCTTGGGGGTGACCATGGCGTCGGAAGCAGTCGTGTAGAAGATGCCACCGAGGGTGGCAACCAGTGTCAGGACACCAAGCACATTTCCGCCAGTGTACGGGATACTATCCCAATGTGTGAAGAGCGAACCGGGCTGAATAATCCAGTTGCGCATCGTCATCTCTGCGAGCGTAACTCCTTGGGACCCCTTGATAAATGCCCTGCGTGTCAACACCTGACCTACAAAGGCAACGAAGACGGTCACAAATGATATTTCCGTCGTCTTGGCCAGCAGTGCTGTCACCAAGGATGCGGTAGATGGGGCAACCACATGTTCGCCGTTGCTCGAAGAAATGCCCTTGCCGTATCTCGGCTGAATGATGGCGACGAAGAACCAAAGTCCACTCAGAATTGTCGAATAGACAGAGAATATCATGAGTATTATGTAAAGCCAACTGCGCCTGTGAACGTGAACATCTCGCCTTGAATGGCAATCCAAAGGAGCTTGGCCTGTTTTGACGGGGTTAGCAACAGTCGCTTTGTGTTTTGATACGTTGAAAGTATAACTCGTACTGTATTTTAGAGAGAAGTTATCCGCGTCTTCCCTGTTCCCTTGAGGTTCGTTTTCATTAATGGGATCTAAATAGTGTGAGGAAGTCTGCGACCGGGTCGGGTTGTAGGACGTGTCCTGCTGGGTTGGCGCATCTCTGGTGGGCTCGAAACCCGACAATGATCTGGTACCGCCACCGTCTCTAGAAGAAACCGACGACGAAAGAGACCTTCTAAGCAGTTCCGTAAATCTGGATTTCCTCGAAGGCCTGCGCACTGCCGGCGCCACTGGTGTGGTTGGTGTGGCTCCTGCAATGCCTGAATCGATACCGCCGCCGGAGCTCTGGGCGGCTTCGGAATCCATGGGCGTCACTGGCGATGCATCGTCGGGGCCGTGACTTGTTGCTGGGCGCGAATTCGGTGCCGTCTGCGGCGAGACTGGATCCATGGTGATGGACGGGCCTTTGGTGGTTTCTTGGGAAGGAGAATGCAGCTCGTCCATGTGGACGTCTCCCTGGCTTTCGACAGCTTCCATTCTCTGATAAACATATCGACCCGGAAAGACCGTCCCGAGAAGATTTGGCGGGGCGCCGTCTGCCTCATCATCATGCTGGGACCCAGCCATGGCTAATTCCAGAGTCCAGACCTTTTAGCCTTGGGTTTGCCGGAAAATGCTGGCGGGAAGAGCAGATCAGTCACCAAGTCAAAAAAGTGAGGGAGATCGAGAAGCGGCGGCCATAGCACAGTATTAAAGATGCTTGGTGTGGTAGAGTATCCGGGCAGGGGGCCAGAGAGACGGATTCGGGCGTGATTGGTCCTAGCTGGCTGCGATTACGGTTAGCAAACCATCTAAGCCCTGGGTTGATCAGGCAAGGGGACCACAACGACTGAACGCAGGGACGAGCTGATTTGCAGGCAGGGCTCGGGCTGTGACGACGAGAAGAGGAAGAAGAGGAAGAATTATTTGGGTGCTTACACTAAGGCTCTCGGGGCTCTTGCAACGACGAGCTTGTTGACGATCTTAGCGTTGTCGCTGGCGCAGAACCCACTGCTGACTGGGAACGAGAATTTGTGGGATCGTGAACCCGGCCCGGGTTATGTTTGTGTGTAGATTAGATTTTTCTTTTCTTTCTTTGGCGACGGGATGCGGAAAAAGCATGAATCGTGACACTGATCAAATGCTGTGATGTTGTTGGTGTATTATTTTTGTTCGAGCTGCTATTCAATTGCGTTTGCTTTCTTTCCGCTCTGACCCTAGTTCCGTTTTGTCTAAGACTCTTTTGTATCAGGTTCGTGTATAACAGGCAAGCGCTCCCGCGTTTTTCGTACTACCTGCCATATGTAAACCAGCGCGGGATGGATTGATGATTGCTCCTCCTTGTGCAGGTGTTCCACGGCAGAAGTGGATCTTGCATTACATGTAAATGGCGGGAAGAAAAAGTCAATTCGAGAACACCGTTGCGTGGCATCATCTGTCAACATCGATCGCATGCCTGATCGATCCGTTTTCTGTCTGTGTTGTATCCGTAGTATTATTGAGGCTGTGAGTAGTGGCGCAATTGCCATCCATGCTATGCCATGCCAGCTTGCTTTCCCTTACGGTACTAATGTCCTGCCTGGTTGACCCAGCTTGCTCTAGCTTGGCGAATCCGCACGTGTCCACCAGTGCGATTCCTGCACTTCTAGCGGCCGTTAGGTGCAGAAATCCCATCGGCATGGTGCTAACGCAGCCGTAGTCACCCATTCAGCCTCCTTAGCTGATGCTAATTTAAGAAGACCCAAATTTCCAGTTCCCTTTGGGAAACAGACTCGACAGAATAAGAACACAGGCTCATCATTCCCGCCGCACCGTTGGCCGGCTCGTGGTTTGAGCGCAGGTGATTCGGTCCCGCGCCTCTGTGTCTTTCCAGAAAGAAACATCGATCCCGATCGACAGCCACGTTGGTGATGTGATGCTAGGGATTTACCGAACTTACACCAGGTAGGCTTGCCGGGAACGGAATACCGGGTGCCAATAATAGGGGAAGCACCTACCACGATCACTATAAGCAGTAATGATCGTTTGACAGCTATGGAGTATCTCCATTCACCAAATTCCTACACTATTCCCTGAATGTACGTCAAGGTTCGAGGTTCCCTATCTCCCGTTCCATCCCGCCGCGAGAGCCATAACGAAAGTCTGGTCGATAGCCATCATACTTACGAAGTAGGAATCAACAAATATTTAGTTATCGTTATTTCGTGTCTAGTTCTTGTGCCAAGAATACGATTCGCATTCAGGTGACTTGACCAGTAAGACTGCGCCGACCCAATATCAATAATGCTGATGCCCATCATGTTGCATTATCGATGCTCACCACGCTATACGATAATGGCACGCGATGGCCGCTGTCATGTCTTGCTCAGCCGCCTTCGATCGAAGCTGGTCTTACCTAGCGATATGCATCTCTGATATCGTTTTTCAAAATGGAAGAAAGGCAGCTGACAATGGAGTTCAAAAGTTTTCAAAGCTGTGGGTATTCATTTCTTGGCTATACGTAGGTATGCGCAGCGCCAAGGATCCAAGACATGTCAAAATCCTAGTAATTGCCCCATTGGCCATGATACCCTGGCTGATTCAACCATGCAGATACAGTTGTCTTTTACAAAGTAGAGAATCAGGATGATAACCAATTTAAACAGTCAGTTCATGTGAATCACTTTCATATTGAATAAACAAAGTTTTTGAGATGTAAGTGTAAATATTTACTCAGTAAGGAACGTAAGACTCATCAATCATCCACCACACTGGACCTGCTAGTATATACAATTGGCCCGCAAGCGGAACCAAACCAGTGCTGACGATGGATGGTCAAGACCAAATACTCTGTGAAAAACCAAAACCCTCCACTCATCCCCCCTGTTCTATGTCAACTGTCTCAACCCGGAGACTGCTTTTTTATATACAACCTCTTTCTCGACTCTTTGTCCCGCCATCTCCTCTTTAAGTTTTGCCAGGGGTGGGCAAAGCTATGTACAAATCCCATCACCCTTCCCTCCGCACACTTCGGCACCGTTCGTTGTCCTGCGAGTCGCGCTAGTAAATAATTTACTGGCTGGACTCGAGGCCGCGGGCGAATCGCTTCTTGGCCAGGTTGTACTCGATGGCGCGCTTCTTGGCGGCGGAGCTCTGGGTGAAGGCGACGGAGCCGCCAAAGGGGCCGGCCAGGGCCGAGTTCTGGAGGCGGGCGACGCAGACGTTCTCGGCGCCGCCGACGGAGCCCTGGCAGGTCATGCCGGCGGGCATCTGGATGGCGACGGGGAAGTCGGTCGTGGTGGCGCCCGAGAGGCCGCCGATGCCGATGCCGGGGACGTTCTGGGTGACCTCGGCGTCCTTGAAGGCCGAGGCGTCGGTGCCGCCCGAGGTGGCGTCGACGGCGGCCTTGAGCGGGCCGGCGCCATCCTGGTTGACCTGGTGGAAGGTCATGGTGAGGGTGCCGTCGTCGGCGGTGGTGGGCATGCCGTCCGAGGCGGCGCCGGTGGCGGCCTTGACGCCCGTCTCCGAGGTGCCCTTGGGGGTCTTGGTGCCGCCGTTGGAGGCGCGGATGGCGAGCTTGGCGTAGCGGGCCTTGTTCTCGGCGTGGAGGGCGCGGGCGGCCTTGGTGGAGGAGCTGTTGCCGCCGGCGCCGTCCATGAACATGGCGACCATCTTGGCGGCGTCGACGGGGCCGCCGCCGTTGGTGCGGCCCAGGGCGCTGGCCTTGGAGGTGCCGAGCTCCTTGTTGCGGATGATGGAGGTGTCGGCCTCGGCGCCGCAGCCGGGAGTAGGGCAGTCACGAGGAGTGCCGTCGGCGACGGAGAGACCGGGCAGGTTGACACCGTTGGCGCCCTGGACCTCGGTGATGACACCGTGGGCGAGGACGTTGGTGGCGGCGAAAGCGGCAATGAGGATGGAGGTAGCGTACTTCATTTTGATGGATTAGAGGGGTTGTTGGTTAGAGACTGAGAGTCGAGAAAAAAATAGTACTTGAAAAAGTAGTAAAATAGATTGTAATAGTAAAGACTGATTAACAAGGAGCACCAGGCTCTGTAGAAGTGAAGGAGATGAGTGAAGAGGGTTGTTGATTAGAGTGATTGATGCTTGATGATGATGAGAGAGGAAATTCAAACTCTGATCCGGAATGATCAACTCGTCTTATATAGACAATCTGACTTGACTTTTTGGTTGACAGGTCTTGGAATCATCTTGGAAGACTTGGCGATAGTCGATGACATGCTCGGCGTTGCTTTGCCATGGACACTAGCGCCTTGGTTTGAAGCTATACCAGCAAATGTCTGAAAGACCACAGATGAGCCACAGCAAAGATCAGTCGAAGCAGTGATCCGACCTGCGACTAGGATCGGTGTCGATCCGAGAGCCAGGGGTCCAGTGCCAGTATCCGCGCTCTGGCTGTCCGGCAGTCAGAATAAAGTTGAGGAATAGTTGCGATTGGCTAAGGGGGGTGTTCAGCAGCCAGGTAGATCCGGAGCCTAATTGGCGGGTATACCCATGACCCATGGGGGCGCGCAATGGAACAGAACGTTTCCATAGGTCCATGCCCTGTGCGGCAGCGGGAGATCTTAGCGGAGAAGAACGAGGATATGTCCATCAAGGATTGAAACCGTAATGATCGCTTCGAGGCATCGCGCCTGTCTGTCGGGAGGGCTATGCTGTTTCTCCCGAGTTTTGGCCCCGCGGCCATGTTTTGACACCATGATTCACGTTCCGTCCCAATGGGGAAATAGTCGCTTGAAGACCGGCTTTGATTGGTCTGCTCCCATCCGAGCTAGGCTATACTCGGTCGTTTTTGAGAACTCCTGGATAAGCTGGGGCATTTCGAGAAGCTCAAACGTGAAATGTCTGGGCACCAACTATTGGATTGTGGTGGCTCGGACCTTTTTGTTGGCGCACTGAGCCTCAACCACCCACGATGATTACTGCTTGCTGCATTGAACAAACCTCACCTCCAGCTGGAATCATGGCCGGACCGCCGGTAAGTTGCAGTTGCGAAGGAGGAAAAAGCGCCGTTTCTTTTTCAGCCCCCCTTCTGCCCCGGATGCGATGAAACGGCCCTCACCAAGGTCGCTGTGAATGGCCTCGCCGAATCATCAAGGTCCAAACGCAGCAAGAGCCCGAAGGCAAAGTCGTTCTCACCTGAAAACCATACTCGGGAAACAAGTCACATTAGGCGCCTTGCCGTGGGAAAGCCGTGTATGTTCCGATTAGTGAAACAAGGAACTTTTATGGTGCAGTGGGATCTAGATCTGAACGCAGGCCTCCGGGTCTTCTCGCCTCCCGATTCCACGATTGAAGGCAATAGTCAGCCGTCCGTTCTCTCTCGGCCAAGCCAGATGGCAGCAGCGCCGAGAGAAAACGACAAAGCTTGGTGTCTTGGTAGTCGATCTCAGAGTCTTGTCGTCCTTACCCTTTGCCCTTCTTCCAACGATCTGCAGTCGGTTGGCTGGCTCTATGATTCCTAGCAGACTTGTACTCTGCAATATCAGAAATTTTACAGTTCGAAAGAATCATTGATGCATCCATAACAGTCATTTTCCCACGCTGTCATCCCATACTAAAAACACTTGAATCAAGTCCTTGCCATATAGGCGCAGCTGTATCGATCAAGCCATTTGGTGCAATGGAATCTGCATTGTAACCGACAACTGTTTGATTCTTGCCTCGGTCTCGGTGAGTAAATAACCGCCGCGGAAAATTCTTGAATTCACCTATGGCTGTGGGAACACACTCACGTCCGACGTCTAGTCCTTGGTCTGATCGACAAGGCGCCAACTCTTACAGAAGATACTGGCTTTACCCATGGTACATATCAACACGGGCACTGGAGAGGGTAAGAGAGAGCATGCGATTGGTCGTGGAGTCATCTGCTGTGTAGAATAAGACTCGACGGTCCGAAATTGTTGTGATGAGAATACGCAGCTTGCCTTCTTTCCGCTTCCGGACCATCATTTGGTGATGAATAACACATTTATATTTCGGATGATTTGTTGTGTTGAAGCGACTTTGGGTGTATACAGGTAGTGTCCAGATTGATATGACGTGACCACCAAGCCGATCTGTGTAACCCTATCCGCATGGCTCGGGTGGTACCAGATTCTGATGCTATTTTCGATTGTAGATGCGAGCATGTAAAATCTCAGCGGCCCGTCTGTAAGCCCAATGCCGAGAGAGTTTGTGCATCCTCAAATTGGCAGATCTGGTTTTGAGGCTGACAAAGGACTGACGACGACTCACGATGCTAAGCGAGCTTGCTCACGATCCGCCCGCGGCCAAGGTCGCTGCTCCACAATCACGCCAAGGCGGCCCCGTAAAGAAGGCATCCAGGCGAGTGCACCGAATGAGCATGACGGATATTCGTGCAGGACTGATAGAATTTATTTTCATTATCTTTCGCAGCTCGCTCATGGCGGTGTGAGACCAACCACTATCGGTGAATCAATTCACCACTGGCTCGCGTGGCCTCAGCAAGCGAAATGGCACCCATTGTTCTCCCTTTTGCCAATGTAATTCACAGGAAACGACTTCGATAATACTATTTTTGTTACCGCATAAGCGAAAATGGGAACATGATTGTTGTGCAATGAGTTCTAGACAGCTTACACCTGCGCTCGTCCAAGTCAACGTGGTCAGGGCTATCCTGCCGAGAAGGAAGCCAGCCACACACAATGGTGCAAGCCCTGGCGAACAGGAGAACAAGCACCATGAACTGCTCCGGAATCGAATCAACGAATACCAGGATCTTTCTGTCTGTCTGCTTCCGAGCCGGGGGTCCCGCGCCTGTCGCTATGCCAATTCGAGTATACCAGCCTCGGCATGTTCTCCAAACCCCAGCTTTCTCCGCATTGTACTATCGTGAGCTTGGCAACTTGGATCCGCAACTGCGGGGATCGCGACGCTTCCATGCAGGCCCCGTCGCCTATACGACCAATCACGCGCCGGGCAAATGCCTATGCAATCTTGGAGTCATGAGGGGAACGGCTGGGTATCGAAGAAGGGTCTATGATGAGGTCCTGCAAGAGCAAGGTTCTCAGGGTCCCGGCTGCCTTTCTTACAGATAATTTGGTCGGGGATTCGGTGGGCAAGACCGAGCCACCGGACCTAACCATGCTGCCGAATATTCCATTTCTTCAACAATCTATGTCCGGTGGGAATTCTCCTCCTGTTTCCACTCAGAACCACCCTGTGACGTCGTTCGGTGATTGTCTTGGATGAACAATATTGACCGAATCCACAGTGAGGACCACAATTGATCGACTTGCCGAAGCCGAAACACCACATAAGCTACATACCACAACAATTGGCCGTGCAGCCTGGAATAAAAGGCCGACACGCAGTTGAATCTTTCTTGGAGGCCTTGTTTTGGACGCACACATCTCGGCGCACCTCCCAGCTCCCACTGTTTCCCTACACACACCCGCCAAAGACGCCTGCAGTTCAACATGCCGGTTCTCAGTCGATGGACCGCCGAGATCCCGGGCGGTTCTCTGCAGCAATGGACATTCGGATCGTCGTTTGACCCGTTGCCCGACACGCCCCAGTACATCGACCCCGAGCGGCCCGACACGCACTTCCTCACGCGCTTGCAGTATCGACTGTGGTCCAAGAGGCTGGCCATCGGCCTCACCGAGGCCGGACTGCGACCCGGCGACAGGGTCCTGCTCTTCTCCGGAAACAAGCTCTTCACGCCCGTCGTCTTCATGGGCGTGCTGATGGCGGGTGGCATCTTCACGGGCGCCAACCCGAGCTTTGTTGCCCGGGAGCTGGCATACCAGCTCAAGGACAGCAGTGCCTCCTTCCTGATTGCCGCCGACACGAGCATCGACATTGCCGTCGAGGCTGCCGCTGAAGCTGGTCTGCCCAAGTCCAAGATCTACAGCTTCGATGCCACGGCCTTGGACCCTACCCCGGCAAAGGCACCCCTTGGAGTGAACCATTGGACCTCTCTGCTTGCCCCGACAAAGAAGGCCGAGAAGTGGGATTGGTAGTAAGTATACGAAGCAGGAAACAGACTTGTGTGTTGTTCTGTTTACACCCCAATGTTCTTGGAAATGCTGTCTTGGTATGGCTTTGTCAGGAGCATTGGCCCAGTGCACACGCTCCGACACTTTGAAATGCCACAGAACAAGACCCTTTGCCTTTTCCCCCTCTTTTTCCCTAGGAGACTTGCTAACCAAGACTCTTGCATCTAGCGAGCCCTCGGATCCCAAGACTGCCACATGCTGTCTCAACTACAGCTCGGGCACGACGGGCGTTCCCAAGGGCGTTGAGATCACCCACTACTCCTACATCGCCAACGGCGCCGGCGTAATGTACACACAGAAGCTCAAGACCGACTACGAGGACTGGAAGCGCCGCGCCCGCCAGCTCTGCTTCCTGCCCATGTATCACGCCTTTGGACAGACCTACTTCATTACCATCTTCCCGCGGATGGGCACGCCCGTCTACATCATGCCATCTTTTGACTTTGTCAAGATGCTCGAGTACGTACAGCGGTTCAAGATCTCTGGGCTGACGTGCGTCCCGCCCATCGTCATCGGCCTGGTCAAGCACCCCCTCGTCAAGAATTACGACCTGAGCTCCATCGAGTCTCTGGGAAGTGGTGCCGCACCTCTCAGCATGGAGATCAGCGCCGAGGTTGAGAAGCTGTGGCCTTCGGGCGACGTCCTCGTCCACCAGGGCTGGGGCATGACCGAGGTGACTTGTACTTGCATCGGTTGGGACACCAACGCGAAGTTCCGGTCCATCGCTGTTGGTGAGATGATGCCTAACTGCAAGGGCAAGATCATGGCCCTCGATGGCTCTGGGGAGATCACAGCCGCCAACGAGTCGGGCGAGATCTGGGTAACGGGACCCACGCTCATGAAGGGATACTGGAACAAGCCCGACGCCACGGCTGGCACGATTCAGGTCGACGCCGACGGCACGCGGTGGCTCAAGACGGGCGATATCGCCTACATTGAAAAGTACGAGCCGGGTGGCCTTTGGCACATTATCGACCGTCTCAAGGAGCTTATCAAGGTTAAGGGCAACCAGGTGGCTCCGGCTGAGCTCGAGGGCGTCCTGCTCGACCATAAGTCGGTCGTCGATGCCGCCGTCGTGGGTGTCACGATCAACGGCGAGGAGGTTCCGCGCGCTTATATCGTGCCTACCCCCGATACCAAGGTCTCGGAAAAGCAGATCGCTGCCTGGATGCAGAACAAGGTCATCAGATACAAGTGGCTTAAGGGCGGTGTTGTCTATGTGCCCGAGATTCCCAAGAACCCGGTAAGCATACATATTTTACCCCCACCACCTGTGCATTGAATCAGTCGGCTAACTCTCGAAATTAGTCTGGCAAGATTCTGCGAAAGGAACTGAGGGATCGTGCTGCCAAGGAGGTAGGCGACAGAAAGCCAGCAACATCCAAGCTCGCCTAGAGGGAACGATTGTGTGGTGCTGAAATGATGTCAAGATGATGAATAATGACTAGATGAGCACCAGGCTCTACTCGAATGCAACATTCATAAGACTATAGAAATACAGACGTCAAAAATTCAAACCTGCGGGGTGGCTGCGTTGTCTACTAGAGACAAGGTAGTTTGTTCATAATCGTTTGGAATCATTAAATAAAACATCGACATTTTCCCGCTCATGTGTGTAGGTACCTGAGCGCTTCTCACCATTGAATTCCCAGAACACAGAGCCTGCCTAGCTGTGATGACCAACCAAATGTCATGGCGACACGAGAGTAAAGCAATTGATCTTGAATATCTTTCAAGGAGCTCATGTCAAGCACAGTGATGTCTTCCCAGGACTGCTCAATAGCAGGTGAGCTCATGGCACCTAACTCCACTTGTCCGACATCTTGTGCAGTGCCGAAGAATAGTTCCGTCCATGCATTGTTCTTCCAGGCAAGCTCTGCGCCGGCAAGAGTTCCACTCTCGTCTATAAGTGAGCCGATGATTCGTGGATTGACAGTCAACTCTTGCTGTTGACCGCAGATCTTGCACATGGCAATACATTTGTTAGAGTAGAGGGGGATACCGCAGCTGTTCTGTGTTAGTCCTGCTTGACGGATGATTTGGTGCGGCAAATCTTGGAGCTCACCATTCAGCGCAACAAAACCTTCCTTTACGCCACAGAGCAACGATGTTCACCTCTAGAATCATCACACGGATCTTCCCCGCGAATGCTTGTTTGAAGTCTTTGCGGACTCGCTTGTCAGCTTCTGCAATGGCGAAAATTTCCATGGAAGCTGGTTTGCTGTTGACATTCTCGAGATTCCAAACATCTTCAGGGACCCTCGTCACGATGCTGTGTTTCCGCGACAATTCTGTGATTTTCGAGCGCATCCACCTGCTTTGGGGAGTGTCGGGGTCGACATAGATCATGGAGTGGTATCCAACACTCAACTCCGAGGCGTGCTGCTCTTGAGCACCGCGTGTGGCACTAGCATGGCAAGTCGGCTGGGAGATCAACAAGAGTGTCTGATTCGAGACAAACGACTTTGCAGAAGCGGCGTGGTCTCCCCATAGCTTCAAGATGGATGTAGTGGAATCGTCGAATATGTCGATCTCGGCCAGGTCGACGGTCGTTTCTCGCCTTCTTCGCTGAAAGGTCGTCTGAGGACGGACCGAGCGAACGCAAACGAGAATATCGCCTTCGCCGACATCAAAGCCGCTTGAGAGAAACGATTCCAAGCTCATTAAACCAGGACGGCGATTTACGGATGGGAGATGAGGTGTAGGTGGGATCCTGAATGTAGCGTCCTGCTCAGAACCGGGCGTGTCCTGGTGGAAATCGATGTGAGTGGCGTTGGATCGAGCCGGGCAGATAGTCGTGCAGTAGTCAACATGCGATAGATATCCAGGCTCCGATCCGGTGAAATCTGTGATATATGCTGTATATATCGTAACTCGTTGGCCGAAGATCAAGTTCAAATTGCAGGGTTTAGGATACAACATTCTGACCTGGGTATACGTGAGCACGAACGACACATGAGGACCTGAGGTAATACTTACGGCGATGACTCCGGTGTCGTCGCTCAACAAGATCAAGTATTGTTCTTCTGTAGATGACTGCGGATTATTCCATGTGCCTGGCTGTGTGAAGTTGACGATCCGTCCCGTGACCTCGTAGTGACCCGGTCCGGTGTGGAGTCTAGAAATGGACTGTTTGCGATAGGTTCTGTCGGGATTCCATGGTTGCGACAGCGGGCGAAGTGTGGAAGACACTTCTTGTCCTGTGAAGCCATCGCCCGAGGCATATTGGCGATTCTGAGGGCTGTCCGAATTTGCGGGTAGTTCACCACGGTAAAAAGACTGAATGGATGGGAATGAAGGCACCATGGTTGCTGTGCGGGATAGGTTTGCAGCCTTTTGTGCCTGCGTCATCCGATCTGGAAATGGTAGATGGCCGAAATTTATGTCGCCCATTCGGATGGACCGCGATTGCTGCTAAATATGATGGTATTGTTTAAAGGATGCTCCGTTGGAAGAAACAAAAGAATTCAATCACTTGGCCAAAGAATCAGAAACAGGGTCAGGCCTAGAAGGCATTCTTTGCCAAATTGTGTGGGAGCTTTTGGGTAGGCAATTTTGCGAGGGCAAGCACCTATAGGGAAGGCACCTTCCCCAATCACCATTTTGCGTGCCTGCCGTATAGGATGGAAACACCAGTATAATGTGGCTACCTACCTTACCTAGCTTCATGGCAATGGCACCGAGCAAGCACAACTTTCTTTTTAGATATGGGGAACGACTTTGGAGATAGAGAATGAGCAAATGTACTAACCAAATGGACACCATGGAATTGAACGGTTCGTTCTTCTGTGATTCCACTTCTCAGGCAAGAACATCGCACTCGTCACCTCCACCACACATTCCCATCTCTATCTTTGATCTACAAACCAACCACCAAGGCCCTTTCTGATTCCGCTTGGGCAGACGGGATATAATATCCTTGAACCTGTGGGTGGTGCCAGTCAGGAACGCCAGTTTTTCGTCAAGAACTGCACGTATCTCAATACGCTAGTTCTTATACATCAACCTCCATTTCATCTTCGTTCCTCCAACACTTCCACCTCCAAACTCTTATAGTAATTCTTGATTCGACCAAGGACAAGATTGACTGCAGCAAAGAGCAACAGCCTGCGTCAAAATACGTGCTTTCCTGTGCCCGCACAATTTCGATCCTTCCTATTTTACTTCCACGCACGAACCACAACAATCGAAAGATCCGATAACAACTGAGGACTACCTGGCAAGCACCTTTCAACAAATCTCAGTTGTTGTGACATTGTCACTGGTTCTGTGAACCTTGGTTCAGTCCAAGCTTTGTATCTCCAATCACCTCAACAATTTCCAGGTTACATCCTCCAAGCGCCAGAATATCGAGGCACCTTCCTTCTTCAACCAGAAAGAAGTCAAGACTTCAGTTCCAGAATATCGAACACTATCTCTCTACTTTTCCAACCAAGGCAGTCACTCTTGTGTCTCTTCTCTTCGGGTGGGTGATGGTCACCTCCAAGCATGGAGGACGACATTGAGCCAACAGTGATGGCAACTACTCCAGAGCGCGCCCCAGCGCCAGAGAATATGGCATCGAATACTCATCAAGATCCCACGGCATCTGTCACTTCCACAGACATGGATGACTTCGAGAATCATGAGGACAAGGTCCCAGAATCTCCCAAGCGACTGGTCACCTTGCGATACAATGTCAAGTCAGAAAAAGAGAGAGCTGTGATTCGTAACGACGGCAAGGAAATTGCCAAGGAAGATGGAGCTTGCCATTCCAACACACAGACATTTGGTCAGGACACACACGCAGATTCAGAACCTGCTCAGAACAGCGACAGCATTCCAAAGTCCTCTTTCCAAGAGACAGTTACACAGGAAACTGCTGCTACCGCCACGGACAAGAATAGCACCGACGATGAGACACCGGAAGGCCAAATCAGCGAGGAAGAACTCGGATTGAAAGTACTCTCCAAGAGAGCAGCTACAGAGGCACCACACGAAATCAACAATGATGGAAGGCAGCCCAAAAAGGCACGTACAGAGTCACCCGAAGGAATGAGAGCAGATCATGATACGGAAATGACAGGCTTGGATGCTCTAGGTGGACAACAACAAGTCTGCGATCCCCATGCCGAGAATTTCCACGCCAAAGAGCAAATCGAAGAGCATACGAATGAAGCCCAGAAGCAGGCTGAGAATGACAAGACAGAGCGTCCTCATCCAGACATTTGCACCAAGAATGCCCCAGCAGAAGAGAGCATCAAGAAAGAGGCCGACACAGAAATGACCGAAGCAGATATCCAAGGTGTCCCGGAACATATCGATGAGCAACGCGAGCTGGGAACATCCGAGAATGTAGACCACGTCAATCAGGCTCGAGTGGATGAGCCGATCCATGATGACTCCAATACAGCACATGTGGAAATGGACGCGAGCAGCTGCCCAGAGAGCACCACCAAGCAACACGGTCTTCATAGCGCCACCAATGATGACGACCTCAAGGATGCACGGGTGGAGTCGCCCGTCAAAAATGATTCTGCCAACGGACATATCAATGCAAATCGGGTAAACGCTACCAACAACAGCGATCCGAAAGAGACAAGTGTGCAAGACGCCGACAAGAACCCTTTTAATTTCATCGCGACCAAACACGCGGAGCAGTTCAAAGGCTACAAAGATTCGGCAGCTCCAGGCTGCTCGAAAGATCAAATCAAGCAAGACCAAGATAAGATCAAGAACGGCCTCAAGAGCTTTAGCTCGAAGGAATGGAAAGCAAGAAATGGCAATTGGGGAAACCGGACGCTAGCTGTGGACTTATACAGCTATCAAGTCCTAGGCGTCGGTCGTATGAAGGAACTTGAGCAGAGTGGTATTGGCGGACTGCTGGCAGATGAGATGGGATTAGGCAAGACAGCCCAGATCATTGCCTTGGTTGTCCTGGCGCCTGCTCCCGCCGAGGAGAAACCGAAATCTTGCGCCAAACCCAAGGAAATTTCTCGTCCCAACGCAAGCAAGCACAGCGATGGAGATGATGATGATGATGGGGATTACTATCCTGGTGACGAGAGCGACGACAGCGAACCCGATGCTGATGATCTATGCCCCAGATCAAACTGTACCCTGATTGTTGGTCCGCCTCGATCGAGCAAGCAGCTCCTGCATGAGTGCAAGCGCTTTGTCCCACGCGAGCGCAAAATCAGCATCAATGCCTACTCCAGGAAAATCGAACAGAAGATGGAAGAAGGAGACATCGACATCAATATCTTCGAGAAGAGTGATTTCCTGTATGTCAAACATTCTCCGTCCTGTATTATACTAACATGATCATAGCATCACAACGTACGGCGAAGTCGTTGCAGCGTTCAAAAGATTGTTGGGTCTTCTTAGAAGGCACAAACTGGAGCTGAAAGGCGATTGGCAGAGACAACTGAGGCGTAAAGGTGCGGGAGAAGAAATCCCCACGCTCTTTGCCATCAAGTTCTGGAGAGTCGTCTTGGACGAATCTCACCAGATCAGAAATCCGAAGACACAGCGTAAGGATCTAAGGAGCCGATCCTCAAGCCATGAGGAAGAACCGTTCCAGCTGACTTAGTCCCAGGATCACAAGCTTGCCATGCACTGCAGCGGGAGAAGAGTTGGTGCGTCTCTGGCACACCTTACATCAACTCTCAATACGGTAAGATCCCCATTGAAATCAACCGACTCATAAGAGAGCTGCTGATTTTTCCTTTCCAGATTTCTACTCGCAGATGAAATTTGCGGGTGATGTGGACTCCGAAGATCGTGAACACTTCAAAGCAGCATATTGCAGTTCTGAAGAGGTATGTCTCTCCCAAGATCTGGAGCGACAAAGCTGACAATGAAAAAAGGGAGACGTCCTGTCAATGGAGAAGTTCAAGCATATCATGATCAGAAGGTAATTCGACACATGTATTTTCTCAAGAGTGCAGGGCCCTGCTGATTGTTGCTTAGGACCGCCCAGGACACCCTCTTTGGCCACCCCGTCATCCCAAAGATCGAGGCCAAGCGATTCGAGGTCAAGATCGAACTGACTGCTAGCGAAAAGGCTTTTATCCAGTGGGTTTCGGCTTTCGGCGATCCGGATTATGGGTAAATGTTGCTAATACTCTATGGCCAGGTTGGTGAAGAATATCTACGACAGGATTGCAGAGAAGGCCAAGGAGGAAGGGGAGCAGCTGATGTGTTGGGCACTCCAATCACTCCTGCGACAACGACAGGCCATCAGCTCCCCATTCATCCTAGAGTCTTTCATGGTGAAGAACCACAGCAAAAGTGAGCTGGAGGAGATCCAGTCCATGTATGCTGCTTTGAGATTGGAGATTGATATGCTCCCAAACATCAACCGCGAGTTGGGAAAAGCGAGAGTCGCTCCGAGAGAAAGCGATCAGCCATTACTGAGCTCGGCCTCGCAGGCAGAAGACGAGCTAGACATGGGCGACATGTTTAATGTCTCCATCAACGATAAGAAGAATCGATGCATCATCTGCAGAAAAACATGCAAAGATATACAATCTCTAGAGGTAAGTGGGCTGTGATGGATGCCAGTAAATCAGTCGCTAATGGTTTACAGTGTGGTCACGTCTTCTGCAAGATGTGCATGGTGCCCCATCTGGTCTGGGATCGCGAAAATATACCACACGCACGCTGCCCAGCTTGCAAGAAAATCTGTGCCGTGGTACAAAACCAGGAGAATGACAGCGATTCTGACGATCTCAATCAATCCGCTGGCAATCTTGACAAGCCGACCTCTGAGGATGATAAGGAAGATGAAGACCAGGAAGGCTACTGGGCATCCGCTGTCGAGGAGACGATGAAGGCCGCCAAGTCAAAAGCCGCCAAGTCGAAGCGGGCCAAACAGGAAGGCGAAAAGCCGCCCGAAACCCGACCAGGCTATGACTATCGCGGTTTTCACCCAAAGCTTGATGAGCACGAGACGCGATGGCTTCAGGAGGCCGACCTGGTCAAGGACCAGACTCTCCTACGACGGGGCAAGATCGGTCCCTGTGCTGATCTGTGCGAGAAGATCAGCAAGCAACATCCAGATAACAAGATAATTGCCTTCACACAATTCACGCAGGAAGCCGCATTGGTCGGCCGTGTCCTGCAGCACCTCGGCATCACGTTCATCTACATCAACGGCCAGATGACCAGGAAGCAGACGGACGATGCCCTCAAGGAGATGGCAGAGAATCCCAAGATCAAGGTCATGGTGAGTTGATCATCGCCACTCCCGACACCGGGACTCAGAGTACTGACATTCCTTCTCAGGTCACTGCACTGAAGTGCGGAGGAGAGTCCCTCAACTGCCAGTTCGCAAATCACGCCATCCTCATGGATCCGTACTGGAACATTGCCCTCGAGGAACAGGCCATTGGGCGCGTCAAGCGAATGGGCCAGAAGAAGACGGTATATGTACACCGCATAATCGCAAATGGTACTGCCGATGAAGTCGTTAGCAAGATTCAAGAGCGGAAGAAGGACGAGGCGGAGAGGCTGATTGGCGATCTTCCGGCCCACTACTTTCAGCTTACCATGGAGGATGTGACGGCTGCCTTGAAATAGGCATTGAGAAATACAGGCATGACTTAGGGATGGCAATGGGTTTGAATGGGTCATGGGTGGTCGGTCACTGGTCACAAGCCTGATCGGCTGTACACAAATCATGGGTCAAGTAATGGTATCAGCTGGGTTCTCCATGCATTGCAATTGTTCTACGGCACTGCTCTACTAATCCAATGGCCAGAGCTCCCGTACTTGAGCTACCTAGGTAGTTCGTTAGTTCCTAACCCATTCGATTGTCCGTACACGCCATTTCCCTCGACATGATGACCGTGACAAGACAGAGACAAGCTTCAATCACGCCTGGTGATAGGAGGGAAGTCCTCGAATTGGGCCATACACCTACCAGGTGGTAGTGTATAACTATAACGGGGAACAGAGTAAGAACGTCGAGCCACACGCGCACACCCCGTTGGTGTCAGAACACAATGAGTGGGAGCTCTACGAATCTTTTCGGCGAAGCTTATACCGGGTTCTCGAACCAGGTCTCTGCAATCGACGACTTCCTTCTTCCAGCCGATGCAAGCCCATATTTTCACCCTCAGGTACGCCTCCGACTCTGCCGTCGCGGGCCCGGATTCCAACATCCACTCGCGGTGGCATTGCCGGCAAGTGAAGAGCCTGTCCCAGATGTCCTCTCGCGAAGTCGAATAGAACTTGATCTTCCCTAGCTTGCTGTTCCAATAGCCCTTGTTTGCCACGTCTTTGGGCGCATCCTGGAGGCATCGCAGGTCGTGAAAGATTTCCAGGAGCGACTCGTTCTTCCGAAACCAGATGTCCGCGTGTTGGCAAGGCCTCTCCGTGTGGACACCGAGATGTTGCGGGCCCGGGATCTCGCCCTCGAGCGTCTTGGTCATGCCGAGGAACACGCCGTCTGGGGTAGTCGTGGCCATGTACCTGATACTGCTAAAGACACTCTTGCTGAAGACGCCGACCGGAGGCTGAGCCCCCTTTATGCCTATACGTGGCATCTTCGACCGTTCCGAATAGTTGAACCATGGGTCGCCAGGCTTTAACTCGACATCATACTCCCGGCGCTCGCTCTCAGTAGGCTCCCAGCTGCCTGTCATCTGCTTGTACCTGTAGTTGAAGTACAAGTTCAGTGGGTGGAAAGCGGGAGGGAAAGAGGCGCCCTCGATCGCAAGATTACCGAGACACGGCAACGGCGCTACCTTCGGCCATGCACACACGAACCTCTGGGACCGCTCAGAACTGGATCTTATCTCGTTGATCGGGATTTCGGGGTCGTGGAGTTTGTAACAACAGGCACAAAATACCATTCTTGGGCTCCGATTGTCGTCGATGACATTTCTCATCAAGTCTCGCTCCAGACCCTCTAGAAACTTGCGGAACACCTCGAGCTCGCGCGACCCCCGACGGGAACTGAGATTGGAGCCCGACACGAGAACAGGTCCACCTCCGGTCATTTCTTTCGGCAGTGCCCGGTGCATTTCGACGAGGGTATCGTAGAAGCTGTGGCATGTCAACGCGAGTGAGGTCCTCCACGCTACCTTGTCCAACTCGACGTACATCAGTCTTTGGAAGAAATGCGGCAAACGCATGCACACCTCAAAAAGCGTAGGCGGGATGCCTGACTGAGGGCTGGCCATCTTCGCTGATATCCTTTTTGTTTGACTGAAATGTTACCGTTTATGTTGAGTATGTTGAGTGTTGAACAGCACTGAAAAAATTGCTGTTGTTTTTGTAAGGTTATTGGAAGTTCCGAGGACGGGCCGAGTCTCAACTTTATATAGACGCTCTGGCTTGGTCTTTGACTGTTTCCAACTACACATTCTGAGTATATATCACGTAGTTCTCGACTCAACCAATGATGCGTTAGCATTGACCACAGAAGAAAGAGTAACTTACACACAATTCTTTGTGAGGCTTCGGCCGTCAAGTGGACGTATTGCAGGCCCACTCATAGGAAAAGACAATGACCTTGTCGTAACTCAAGGATACAAAACATTTTCCTTTGTCCCTTGTGGTCTTGCCTGCAATCTCTCTCCAGGGCCAGACGTGGGCCTACGTTGTAGATCACTCAATAGCGGCTAGATGCTCGGCACGAGGCGCGCAATAATGATGAAATCCCAGTCTATTGATGATGTACACAGGTCTTCGTCTACCGTCCTAAAATTCTTGGCTTGCTAGTTGAACAGTTTACTCCTCCTCGCCGAACTCGGCGCGGCCTTGCTTGGAGTTCAGGTAGTGGTTGCTGTTGAATATCAGTAACTGTCGTACATCGAGTGTTGTTGGACAACTTCGGAGCTCATACCGGTGGGTAGCCCACTCCATGGCGTAGTAGAAACCAATGAAGGGAGGGGCGACGTAGAGGATCTGCTTGCTGATCCGTCTCCAAGTGTTGAAGATGGCATCGTGGGCAGCACCGGCAACGGGGTTCTGTCGGTTGGCGCTGAGGCCGTAGGTGATGATACCCTTCTGCTTGAGGCCACCTGATAAATCGATTCGTATTAGTCTTTGGCCGCATGTATTTCGAGCATTGTTTCGTCTTCGCGTGTTGCCGTGCAATTCCGTCCCGAGGATCTTCCATTCCAATGCTCTTTCCAACGCAGACCGCCATGATCTAGACGCCCCTACTCGAATCGATATTCGCTGTTTGGTGTACCGTAGGTTTGCCTTGCCGTGTCGTATACTCGTCGTTCGTCCTCACCGGGCACGCTCGGATAGATTCAATCTGAGAGTCTACTCACCAAAGTTACCCCAGCCGCCAAGGTAGCTATGTTCATGTCAGTAAATAAGTCGTGGATACATGACTTCAAGCGCGAGAACCGCCCCGGGCGAGGCAATGCAAGCAAAAGCCGCAGCCGGCCGGCCGACGTCACGTTGGACCGCAGGGGAACTCACTGGCCGTGTCTGCCGAGAGGGCTCTCGCCGCCTCCTCTGAGGATCTGAGTGGGCTGCATGATGAACAATTGACGTGGTGTGGGCTGTCAATTGAAGGGGTTGCAAATGTCGAGATGGTATCGTGCAAAGGCAGGAAAGACGGGCGGGCTTGGACTCGCCTCTGCTTTGCGACGTCGAAATTGGAGCGACCTGACTGGATGTTGCCGATGGACTTTCACGCTTAGCCCGACTGGTCCTAGCGGCCTAAGCACAACTGAATGACCCGCCAAAATGTCGCGCCGAGCTCTCGGAAAAGAAGAAGCTTGGACCATTAGGCAGGAAAATGTACGGGTCAGTGAACATACGGTCATAAGTGCGAGGTAGAGAGCTAGAAGCAGAAGAAAGTCTGAATACCGACAAGCTTCAGTTTTCCCGCCCACGCCATCGCCTGCAACTTCTCTCGTCACCCAAAGCCTCGCGCCGAGCTGCAACATTGTCTGAAGGACCGAGTGCGCCCGTCAAAATGGAGGCCCGACTTCTCAACACCGTCTCCAAGTACGCCTTCCCGGCCTTTGCCGGATATGCGCTATTCCAGTCCTCCATCTACGATGTTCGTGGTGGATCCAGAGCCGTCATCTTCGACAGATTATCCGGTGTGAAGGAGCAGGTCGTCAGTGAGGGTACACACTTCTTGGTCCCGTGGTTACAACGAGCCATCACCTTTGATGTCCGGACGAAGCCGCGCAACATTGCCACAACCACCGGCAGCAAGGATTTGCAGATGGTCAGCTTGACGCTCAGAGTCCTCCACAGACCCGACGTGCAGAGCCTGCCCAAGATCTACCAGGTACGTTATCACCAATAAACGCAGACCTTATTTCAGTTCTAATTGTACTTGCAGAACCTCGGCACAGATTACGATGAGAGAGTCCTGCCCTCTATCGGTAACGAAGTCCTAAAGTCCATCGTCGCACAGTTCGATGCCGCCGAGCTCATCACGCAGCGCGAGGCCGTCTCCAACAGAATCCGGACAGACCTGATGAAGAGGGCCTCCGAGTTCAACATTGCCCTCGAGGATGTCTCCATCACGCACATGACTTTCGGCAAGGAGTTCACAAAGGCCGTCGAGCAGAAGCAGATCGCCCAGCAGGACGCCGAGCGCGCACGCTTCATCGTCGAGAAGGCAGAGCAGGAGAGACAGGCCAACGTCATCCGCGCAGAGGGTGAGGCCGAGAGTGCCGAAACCATCAGCAGAGCTATTGCCAAGAACGGCGACGGCCTGATCCAGATCCGAAAGATCGAGGCCAGCAGGGAGATCGCACAGACTCTGGCAGGAAACCCGAACGTGGCCTACCTGCCCGGTGGAAAGCAGGGTGGCCAGTTCCTGCTGTCGGTAGGAAAGGCATGAGGGGTCGGTGTATCATAAGGCTGTGGACGGCGTGGCAAAAAACAAGCAAAACATGTATAATACAGAGAGGAGCTCTCTGATCTCCACTTCGGGTACGATATGATATCCATAATGTGACACTATTCAAGATGTTACGACGCAAGAAAGAGGAAAGCCGTGTATAATCGGGCCAAGAGGTCAAGGGCAAAGAGCTCCTTTATCTTGTAGTTTTCAAATGGCCTGTCATTCCGTTTGATTTACACCATCGACCGCGGTATTTTGGGTTGTCAAAAGACAACACCCAGCTGATCGAAAAACAACAAGATGTACCTAGCTTATTTGCGGCAAGTGAACTTTTTGAAGGCAGTACACCTTATGATCTGTCGAATATTGGAAGCAAGAGAAATAGAGAAAAGGCAATGTCTAATGATTTCGCAACATCTGAAGATGCCCCTTCTTGTCAAGGAAGATAAATACCATCCAAGCATGGTTGATCGGATCTCATGTTGCATAAAGCACGGCGGATTCAAGGGACTTCGTTCTCAAAACACATCGGAAGGACAATTGAATCCATGTGAGAAACTTCAAAATGAGGATGCTGACCGGAATATTTAAAGTCTTGAGTGAGAAACTGGAACAGCCAAAAGCATAATATGTTCAGCATGATCTTGAATGATAGCAAGAGTCGTCAAGTATATGATTCGGAATGCTCGTACTGTCATTGGTGAGCAGCGGACAAAGCCCCAGTATTATTTCCCGGCTAAACCCCGGCTAGCGTGACCTCAGCGATCCCGAACCTCAACCAAGCTTCAACTCCGACATTCATAGCATTGCGATCGCCATTCAACCAATTGTGCCGTCAAATCTGCCACGATGGCGTCCAAAGCAGTAGCAAAGGCCGCCGGAGGCCTGATGAGCGTCAACCAGGTAATTCGAGCTCCCTACAGCGGCCCTATCAGCTCGGCTCAGCGAGGAAAGAGGCCAAGCGCATCATGACGATGCCCCATATCTCTCTCGCGATCTCGAAACTTGCAAGAGGACCTCCGCTGACGTAGACGTGCCCTGCCAGAAACAAACCCTCCAGTCCACTGGCATCTGGGAGCGCGTCCGCCGCGTGCTCGCCGTCGACCCGAACCGCAGCTCGGGCGTGCCTCTGAACCCGTACTACCGCAACCCGAACCCGGGCAGCAACGACCCGCTCGGCTACGACGACCCCGTGACGGTCCCGGCCGGCGACATCGCCGACAACCCGTACTGGAAGCGCGACTCGCGGCGCAACTACCCCAAGCTGTCGTTCGTCAACCAGGCCGACGCCGTCGCCCTGCTCGGCGTCGGCAGCGCCGCCAGCCCCAAGCAGGAGCTCATCGGCGAGGCCGGCGAGAAGGCCCTGGTGGCCGCCAAGAGCGAGGGCGCCGAGGGCGGCCTCGCCAAGTTCTTCGAGGCCAAGGGCCCCGCGTCGGCAAAGGACCTGCTGGTCAACGGCCTGCCGCCGCTGCCCAGCGGCCAGGCGCTGAAGCAGGACGGCAGCGGACTGTGGGAGGCGAAGCAGTACGAGCTGGTGGAGGAGCAAACATATCCCGACGAGGTGTAAGTTTCTGCTGTCTCTCTGGGAACGATACGAACGAAGACATCGCATGCTAACAGGAGTGATAGGTACCCGTGCCGCGTGTTCAAATAGATAAACAATGCCAGGGGTTGGCTAGACGAGCGAGACACAGAAGAATCAATGGCTTGTACATAAGATAAGGGCGGTATAGATTTCTGCGACCCAGCAAGGCTCAGAGTCAAACTGACATGACATTTCCTAAGTGATATATTTCTATTCTAACTTTCGCAGAGCCTTGGTGAATTGGGTGCACATGTGCTGTATCGTTTCTCAACTATGCTCCGTTGGCTACTTGATCCGAAAGCCATTGATGTCGAGTCCTCGTCTGGCCGACGACGAGATGGGCATTTGAAAAAGCTACGTGGCGTAATTCGGCTCCATCATCGGGTTATATAATGCGCGGCGCGCTTGGCTGCCTTCCGCAATACGTGACGTGCTGGGCTGGAGGCGAATTCTCGAGCAGGTCTCTGGACAGGATCGCAAGTATACTCGCGTCGTAGCTGAGTATACGCTGACGTTGCTCGACGTCCTCGGCACTGAAGACGAAGCGACTCTGCAGGCGTAGAGGGGTCTTTTCGCTGTCGAGATCATGGTTGCCTTCATATCTCGTTCCGGGGACCTGCGCCACTCTCCTTTGAACTGCCTCTCTCAACATCATCTCCCAGCATACGCTCGACAATCTTTAGTTTGCCCTGAGCGCGCTTCACCCGGTCATCAAAGTCGTTGACTGCCTCATCGTTGTTCTCAGTCGACAGGGTGCCCGGCTCCACCAGCGCGTGCAATGAGCTGACGTTCTTGGTCAGCCTGGCATTGCTGCTCAAAGGTGGCAGTCTCAACGCCGGTACGCTCGAGTGCGCCGAGGAGACCGCCGAAGCACCATCCTCAGCTTGAGGCTGCGCTGAGCCCTTCTTCTCGAGAGGACTCCGTAGACTTGGGATGCGGTTGGCCCAGATGATTGCTTTGCCTTGCAAGCGTCCGGCTTCCAGGAACTTTTCATAGCCCGTCTTCATGCCAACCGATCGACCTTCGATCTTGCCGCCGCGGAAACCATCGTCATATCCCTGGCTATAGCCCTCGTCGTAGTATTGCTCCTCAAGATTGAGGACGTCGTCAAAAGGATCCACTGACATGTTGCGCTGATGCCGGATGTTGCGGCCTGGATCAACTTGGGTTCTTTCTGAATTGAAAATCTTTTGCTGAGTCAACCAATAAACCGACCAACAAATTCCTGCCAGTTCCAATTTGACAAAAGATAGATAGACTTTCGAATGTATCGTCCTTGTTCTGGCATAGAAGCAGAAAACCGGAGGCCGGCGCCCGACGTAACCAATTTGACGGGTCCCAAAAAGAGAGTGGAGGGGCAGAGCGACGTTGGGCGCTTTTGGGGCCTGCGAAAATCACCCCGCCATTGCGCACAGTTCCGACTCAGGCGTTTCCCCCGCCATACTGTATTATCCAAGGGTCCGAACTTTGTCTTGTACTGGCCTGATCCTTTACGCTGATTGTGACTCAGAAATCGACGCCCTCTCTCTTTATCTTTTTCTTCACGTCATTTACAGTGTCTCTTAGCAGTCGTCGTCGTCGTCCTCAATACTTGTGCGTCGTCAACTGAATTCTTGCAAGCTTTGAAGAGTGCTGCGCGGCCAAATTCCTTCCGCAATGGCGAGCCCCAATGTCATCCTGCCCGAAAAGGGCAAGAAGAACATCCTCATCACTTCGGCTCTTCCCTATGTCAACAACGTGCCTCACTTGGGCAATATCATTGGCAGTCTGCTCAGTGCCGATGTCTTCTCGCGATACAGCAAGCAGAGGAACCGACCGACTCTCTACATCTGCGGTACAGACGAATACGGTACCGCTACAGAGACCAAGGCCCTCGAGACCAAGCAGACTCCCCAGGAGCTTTGCGACGAGTTCCACGTCAAGCACAAGGCCATCTACGACTGGTTCGAGATTGGCTTCGACTACTTTGGCCGCACCACCACCGAGAAGCAGACCGAGATCGTCCAGGACATCTTCCTGAAGCTTTACAAGAACGGCTACCTCGAGGAGCGCACCACTACCCAGCCCTTCTGCGAGCACGCCGACCACAATGCCTTCTTGGCCGACCGATTCGTCGAGGGAACCTGCCCCAAGTGCCAGTACGACGACGCCAGAGGTGACCAGTGCGACAAGTGCGGAAACCTGCTGGACCCCCTCGAGTTGATCAACCCCAAGTGCAAGGTTGACGGCACCGCGCCCGTGCCCAAAGACACCACCCACATCTTCCTGAAGCTCGACAAGCTGTCGCCCAAGGTCGAGGAGTGGTTCGAGAAGTCGAGCAAGGAGGGCTTGTGGTCATCCAACGGTATCAGCATCACAAAGTCTTGGTTGACTAGAGGCTTGGAGGGCCGGAGTATCACCAGAGATCTGAAATGGGGTGTGCCCGTGCCACTGAAGGGGTTCGAGAAGAAGGTCATCTACGTCTGGTTCGATGCCTGCATTGGCTATCCTTCCATCACTGCCAACTACACGTCCGAGTGGGAGCAATGGTGGCGCAACCCCGAGGACGTCAAGCTGTACCAGTTCATGGGCAAGGACAACACGCCCTTCCACACAGTTATCTTCCCGGCCTCTCAACTGGGAACGGGCGACAAGTGGACACAGCTCAACACACTCTCCACCACCGAGTACCTCAACTACGAGACCGGAAAGTTCTCCAAGTCGAGAGGTGTCGGTGTCTTTGGAGATACTGCCCAGGAGATCGGCATTCCTCCTTCAGTCTGGCGATACTACCTTCTTGCCAGCCGACCGGAGACTGGCGATACCCAGTTCCTGTGGGCCGACTTTGTGGCGGCCAACAACAACGAGCTTCTCGCCAACTTTGGCAACTTCTGCAACCGCGTGATCAAGTTTGTCAACGCCAAGCTCGACGGTGTCATCCCCGAGTTCTCGGCTTCGTACAAGGATGACACCTTTGACTTCCCTGCCTGGATCGAAGAGGTTAACACTTCTCTGAAGGAGTACAACGACCTCATGGAGGGAGTGCACCTGCGTGCCGGCAGCAAGAAGTTGATGGAGATCAGCTCCAAGGGCAACAACCTGCTGCAATACCGCCTGGACAATGCGGCCCTCGCCGAGCACCCCGAGCGAACCAAGACGGTCATTGGTCTGGCCCTCAACCTTTGCAACCTCCTGGCTTCCATCGCATCTCCCTACATGCCAGCCACTTCCGAGGCCATCGTGAAGCAGCTCAACACCAAGCTTGCCTTTATCCCTGACACCTTTGAGGCCGAGGCCTTGAAGCCGGGCCACAAGATTGGCAAGGCCGCCTACCTGTTCACTCGGATCGACGACAAGAAGATTGCCGAGTGGAAGGAGAAGTACGGCGGTACTCAGGCATCCCGCGCTGCAGAGGACGCGGCAAAGAAGAAGAAGCAGGAGGATAAGGAGCGCAAGAAGGCCCGCAAGGCAGAGAAGAAGGCTGCCGAGGCCGCCGGGTCGTCGGAACCCAAGATTGATGGCAACACCATCAAGAACCTGCCCATCCGTGAGAAGGTCCTCGACAAGGAGGGTCCTCTGACTACGGAAGCCAGCACTGTGCCGGAGTCTACTGCGCCCAAGACCGAGTAAGCTTGTAGGACAATGGCAGACAGATTACAATGACGAAGAAAGCGGAATCTCACATTCGGGCGGCATGGCGTTGAAGGATTGACTAAAGTAGAAGAACATTTGAAATGATATGGATAAAATACAAGAGCGACGTTTTGTCGAGCATGGGCTATTAGAGGAACAGCGGCTGCGCGGGTGTATGGTAAAGGCCATTCATGTATGACTTGTTCTCCAAAATGTTCAGGAAATCAATCAGTTTTGTATTCGAATTCCTACCGCATACTGAGGTGATGCCTTATGATTTCCAATACTAACTGTTCCGTGTTGCTATGGTCATAAGTCCCGGTTACCTAGCCATTGCTATTCTTCCGTTGTGTGACTATGCAACTTCTGGTCGCACCCTCTATAATGCTCATCGGTATGATCACGAGAGCGACCAGGTATACTCGCCCACATGAACGTCAATACTCGTAAGTTCTTCCCCCTTTCGAACTAATGTAGGCACGCATATGCAGCTCCCTTCCCCGCAAAACGTCACCTCGCACTACAAAGGCAAAAGGGCATGATACTACATATCCAGTTAGTGCAGGCAGGTAATAAGCTTTAGGTTCTGACTTTCATATGCAGCGAGCTTGAGTCGGCAGGGAGACATTTTCCACGAAGCGGAGAAGACGAACGGCGATGCGGCTTTACTGCCACTATATAATCGCTCGGTGTACTACCAACTCCATACCACACTGTTTCACTTACTACGTTCCACCTTGGATATAGTCTCAAATTTTAAGTTCCTGTCTTAACTGATCGAGGCATATTTATAACCCACTTCAAAACTTGCTCATGCTCACGACAGCCGTCTATTCCTGGTGGAGATATGGTGGTCTTGATGGCTCGGTCTCAGTTTTCACACATGATTTCTCTAATAAGTCTGAGCCTGGTGCTCTTGCCTGGACTCACAGACGCGAAGGGAACAGGATATGATTTCGTGGATCCATTGATCGGAACTCGTAATGGAGGTGGGTTATAGTCTATCGATAATCTACGGGAAACCTATCACTAACACAATGCTCTAGGTCACGTATTCGCTGGAGCTACTCTGCCCTTTGGTACGCTCGCAGATGTTATTCTCGATTTATCTATGTCAGGGACTGATTCACTCTGGCTCAGGAATGGCAAAGGCTGTAGCCGACAGCACGGAAGACAATCAGGGCGGCTTCGCATCCAACGGCAGCCCGATCTCCGGATTCTCCCATATGCATGACTCCGGGACGGGAGGTGCCCAATCGCTGTCAGTTTCATTTTTATGATCTATTTTGCAATCCTGTCTCCCGCCGCCGAGAAACTGTCAAGTTGGGCTGAAACTTGTTATCGTTTTTATAGTGCCAACTTTCCCATATTCCCATACCCCGGATGCCGAGGCGACGACATCAACGGCTGCGTCTTTCCCAAGGCGAACCGGTCCGTCCTGCCCGTCGACGGCAGCGTCGCGGCGCGGCCGGGCTACTTCTCCATCGACCTCATGTCTGGCGTCCGTGGCGAGATCACGGCGACGAGCCACACGGCTTTATATAAATTCACCTTTTTCGGCAACGCCACGGGCAACGCGAGCATCGGCGGCGCGCCGCTCAGCCCGCTGTTCATCGTCGACCTGACGGACCTCCCCGACACCCGGCAGAGCGGCTCGGCCGCCGTCGACGCCGGCTCCGGGCGGATGACGGGGACGGGCCGCTTCGAGCCGAGCTTCGGCCTGGGGCAGTACGACGCCTACTACTGCGCCGACTTCCGGGGTCCGGCCGCCATACGGGACACGGGCGTCTTTATTAACAACCGCGCCGGGAACGATCCCAAGAATATTTCCGTTGGCAAAGACAACAACGACCCGCCGCTCCCGGCCGGGACGTGGCTCTGGTTCGAGCCGTCCGAGGACAGCGGACCTGTGGAAATTACGGCGCGCGTGGGCGTCTCTTTTATCAGCATCCAGCAGGCCTGCTCCAACGCCGAGGCCGAGGCGCCCGAATTCGACTTTGACGCCGCGCTGGCGGCGGCCGAGCAGGCGTGGCGGGACAAGCTTTCGGCGATCAGCATCGACGGCGCGGGTGTAGACGACGCCCTGCAGACCATCTTCTGGAGCGGCGTCTACCGCGCCATGCTGAGCCCGCAGGACTACACGGGCGAGAACCCATTGTGGCAGAGCGGCGAGCCGTACTACGACTCGTACTACTGCATCTGGGACTCGTTCCGGAGCATCCACCCGCTCCTCACGCTCGTCGACCCGGCGTCGCAGGCGCGCATGGTCCGGTCGCTGATCGACATCTACCGGCACGAGGGGTACCTGCCCGACTGCCGCATGTCGCTCTGCAAGGGCTTCACGCAGGGCGGGTCCAACGCCGACGTGGTGCTGGCGGACGCATTTCTCAAGAACATCAGCGAGGGCGTCGACTGGGAGACCGGGTACGAGGCGCTGGTCAAGGACGCGGAGGTCGAGCCGCCGGTGTGGGATCTGGAGGGGCGCGGTGGTCTGAGGAGCTGGAAGGCTCTGGGGTACATCCCAGCCGACGACTTTGATCCAGACGGAAACGGTCTGTTCACTAGGAGTATCAGTCGGACGGTCGAGTATGCCTACAACGACTTTTGTATTGCCGAGATGGCGCAGTCCCTGGGGAAACAGAACGACTACGAGAAATATCTAGACCGGTCGGGCAATTGGATCAATCTTTACAACCCGAGTCAAACGTCTAGCATCAACGGCACCGACACGGGCTTCACCGGCTTCCTGCAACCCAAGTATCTCAACCAGACGTTTGGGTACCAGGACCCCATCTTCTGCTCCCCGCTTCTGGACTTTGAGTCCTGTTATCTGAACCCCAACGGACACGAGACATATGAGGGCAGCTCGTGGCTCTACACCTTCTTCGCGCCGCACGACCACGCGAGACTCATCGCCACGCTCGGCGGCCCCGACGAGTTCGTGCGGAGACTGGACTACCTCCACGAGAGCGGGCTACTGTACATTGGCGACGAGCAGGCATTCCTGCCCGTCTACCAGTATCACTACGCAGGACGTCCTGGAAAATCAGCCGCTCGCATCCACAGCTATATCCCGTCGCAGTTCAACACGTCCACCGCTGGCATACCGGGCAACGACGACTCCGGGGCGATGGGTTCGTTCGCAGCGCTGTCGATGCTGGGCATCTTCCCGAACCCAGGACAAGATGTCTATTTTATTACTCCGCCATTCTTTCGCGAAGTGTCTATCACAAATCAACAGACGGGCGGGGTGGCCACGATTCGCAATATCAATTTCGACGCTGGGTACACCAATATTTATATACAAAACGCGACTCTCGACGGAAAGACGTATACCAAAAACTGGCTGACACACAAGTTCTTCCTAAACGGAGGGACGTTGGAACTTATGCTTGGCCCGGAAGAAAATACAGCTTGGGGTGTCGGTGCCGATGCCATACCTCCAAGCTATAATTGAATTTGACAAAAGAAAAAAAAATAACACGAAGGTCAGGGGGAAGGTTTATACTTACAATTCGACTTTGTTTGTTTGCTTGGCATGAGCCTTGGTTGGTTTGGTTGGCATGAGCCTGAGTTGGTTTGTTAGGCATGAGCCTGAGTTGGTTTGCTAGGCATGGGCCTGAGTTGTTTGGTAAGCTTTCGCTTATGTGTGGTGTGTTGATGCGGATGCCAGTGCTGGGCATTCCTTAATGGTAAGCCTGTGTGTGTGTTATTGTGCCGCCCACGGGATGTGGTCGACACTGTCGGAATTCAGGTGACCCCGGGAATCGAACTATTGACCTTGTTAGCAAGTCTGTCAAGCTGCTGGCTTGACCTTCGTGCTTCTGTTGGAAGGTAGGACTTTAGACAACAACTACAGGTAGCAGTTGCACACTTGAAACCGCCGGGGTAACTACGCGCGCAGTATTGCAAACGCTCTTGCCTCCATTGACCATCTACGCACAAGGCAGGTGCAGATATGCTAGGTACCCATACTCGTCAAGGCAGAACAAAATATAGTCAAAAATTCGGTACTAAGTAAATACCTCTAAGTCACGACTACTATATCGTATCTGACGCAGATCGAAATGGTGGGAGAAGAATGGAGAATACGAGAAACAACACAAAGGCCGGTGGAAGTGCCATACTCAATGCCCGAATCTGGCATGCTAGGATTACGCCTTGTCGAGGCACGAGGCCACCTTCTTTGTCTGTGCTCGGCATGAACAGGTAAATACTGTTGGCATAAGCCCAAAGTTGTCACTTGTTGTTGGCCTTAGCCCTGTGATAGATGTCAATTTGGCATCAGCCATCTACGTTGTTGGTTGTTGGCTGAAGTTGGGTCGTTTTTCTATCGGTGTAACAGCGAGACGTTGCTGGGAGAAACCCGGACGACATGGGATTCGAGCTATTGACATATACGATCTAGTTAGCAAGTTTATCGAGCTGCTGACCTGACCTTCGTGTTTTTCTTGGTTGGAAGTCAGGACTTTGAGCAATTACAGGTGACAGCAGGGCGCATATTTGTGATTGTCAGCAACTACGCACGCAACGGTGCCTTACACATCAGCACTGGCTCAAGACGAAATACATCAAGATGGTTTCGCAGCTAATAAAAGAAACCTGATTTTGCTGGGTATGCATGACTTGCCTATCTAGTGGTATTATTCCGTACATTTTTATCCGTTCCTGAACGCCATTGCATGCTACCTCTTCTCCTCAACTCACTAAAGAACAGTGAGAGAGACTCATTTCCTACATCATGATGCTATCGGCTTGCTCAAGCCAGATATTGGCAATATCCTTGGTGAGCCCAAGCCTGATCTTCTTGAGAACATCCGCTGAAGTGCTTCCCGCCGCCACACTGGTTCGCCAGTCCCAAGAGCGCTTGATGGGGCCCTTGAGCACGCCGCTCTCCCTAATGGACTTGTGCAGCTGCGAGGCCACCATGGAGCTGCCCGTCATGACGAAGCTGCCGCCAATTGAAGTCGTCGACTTCTTCATCAGGTCAGCCGGCGTTGATCCTTTGCCGTGTCCAGACGACATGACCATCTGGAAGAATGCATCTGCTGCCTCATAGACCCTCGTACCGACCGTCTGGATGTCCTCGACGGCCTTCAGGAGGGTGTCGAGCTGGTCTTGGTTGAGCACGGTCGGCTTCTGGTTCACAAAGATCGAGGCCTCACCCAGCAAGGCGAGAATGAAGTCTTCACTGACCACGGCGTCGCGCGTGTCGTCGTACATGCCACCTCGAATGTTGTCGTCGGCACTAGCAATGACAAAAGACAGTGCAGTGGCGGCTTGCTGGCGTCTAGCCAGTGACTGCGAGTTGCCATTACCATCTCTCAGCTCGTAGAATTTGCGAAGGGTGGCGTATCCACTCAGCATCTTGCCCAACAGCTCTGCTGCTTCCAAATCCTGAAGTGCGAACTGCTCGAGGACGGTGGTGCGCTCCTTCAGTATTGATCGTAGACGCTCATCCAGTTCGCTCTCGGGTGGGTACGTCGTGGATTCCGCCAACGAGATCGACATGAGGCCATTAAGTACATCTCGAATCTTGCCGGGCCGGTGAGCCAGGGCATAGTACCAAAGCATATCTCCGAATCGGTAGGTATCGTCCTTGAGAATATCACCATATCGCTGTGTGTGCTGTTAGCCGGAGTCGCGCAACATAACTTCGGAGTTATCACATGTGCGACAGTACATACCTCTGCGGTGTCCTCGGCAAAGTTGATCATGCCGAGCTGATTCAGCAATGACCACATCTTATTGACAGTTTCTTGGCTGTCTGGTTCAAGCTTGTCAAGACTGCTCTGCAGAAGCTCATTGACCAGCTCCTCGGAGCGACCAGCATCATCCATTCGTCCGACAACCTGCACGGCAAGCTCCCAGCCTTCCCTGGTGACTGTCGTGGCAAGTCCATTCTTCTTGGTGATGCTTCCCTTGAGCTGCTTGATGTCGTTCAAAGCGCGCGCGTATCGAATCAATGTCGTGTCCTTGATGCCGTCCTTTTCTTTTGCGCCTCCGCTTTGGGCGAAACCAAACACCTCGAGATCTTCTTGGCTGAAGCTACCAATATCGATGAGATCGGCTTCAGGTGCGGGTAGCCATCGACCAAGTGATGCAACCTCGGCAACGGCAGATGCGACAGGCAGAGACCATGCCCGTAGGAAGCCAATGATGGCCTCGACGTTGCTCTCAAACACACAAGCAATACAGACCTCGACAGGGTCAATCGTGTTGAAATGGAAATCTGAGTCCATGGCTGCGCGGAAGGACAGGGCAAGACGGTCGAGCCAATCATCATCTCCAGCTGGCTGGGCAATCAATGCTTGTGATTGAGACAGACCCAGCTTGCGGTTGCTGTGACCATCATCCCACCATCCGAAAAGACCGACGGTTGCTTCGCACCAGTCTTGAGCTGCTGCCGTTATGGCCTCGGCCTCACCAACGAGAATCGAGTAGAGTGATTGAAGTGCTTCGTAGATATCCCATGGCAGCCGGCTCTCGGCCTTTCTTGCCAGTCCAGTGAGACCGCTCTGAGGGCTGGCTAGCTCAGAGTCCATGAATCGGGTTGCCGGGCGGTGAGGTCGGTCCTTGCCCTCGGCAAAGTTGATGAGATTCTCCTTGGCGGCCTTCGCCTTGATGCGGAATAGTGTCCAGTCACTGCTGCGAATGTCCCAGTTCTCGTCCCGCATGCCTGGGCAAATGTCCATTATCGAGCAGACATCCTCGACAACCCGATTGATGTTTGTCAAGACCTGACTGGTGTATGCGCGCTCTGCCCTCGTGCCCTTCTTGACACTTTCCCAGTCTGCCCTCCTGAGTAAGGTGGCAGCAGCCTGGACATTGCCGCGAATCAGTGACATGTAGACGCCTTGCCAGAACAAACTGTGAGCTGCTGGACAGGGGCGATGACTCTGGATACTCTCGATTTGATCCCTGCTCGGATCATGATATTCGTCTTGCCACTTGAAGAGTACAAGCGGTAGAGGAATAACCTGCGATCCGCCGAATTGATCTCTCAGAGGGGCTGTGTGATGTATCCGGAATACCATTGAAGCGATCCAAGAAGCCTTCTCAAAGTCGGGTTGGTTAGGCCCGGGTCCAACCTTGGCTTCATGCTCCTCGTCGCCTTTAGGCAGAAGAACTGTGTACGGTTCCCAGACAGTGTCGACCAATTGTTCCGTGGCCGATGCCAGACTGCTGTCCAAGCGCTCCTCGTCATCTTCAGCTCCAACACCCTCATCGAAGAGCTGGCTAACGATTTCTTCGGTGGGTATAAGGACGTCTGCTGGCTCGGTGATACTGGCGTAACCCATTTGGCTGTAGAGATCCTTGGCAACCGAGGCAAAGTTGAACTCGCGACGCGGACCAGAGATGGAGCGCATTGCTGATGCGCGGAAGATGTCGTCTGCTTCTCTCTGCATGCGCTCGGTGGCTGCAGGCAAAGCGATATCCATGTTGTCTACAGCGAATGGGTCTGCCGAAGCCTCGGCTGCAATCTCCTGCAAAAGCTCTTCCTCAATGTCGTAATCAGCATCTGCGTCCTCATCCTCCTCTTCCTCGTCTTCCATTGGCTCGTTTTCATAATCTTCCTCTTCGTCATACTCTGCATCGTCGTCTTCGTCGTGTTCTGCATCCTCCTCCTCGTCCTCTTCATGATTGTCATCCTCGTCATACTCCTCCTCGGACTCCTCCTCTGAGTCGTCAAAGTTCATTCCGTAGGTTCCAGAGCGGCCAGGCTGCGGTGCGTCTTCCTCCTCGTCTGATTCGCCGCTAAGGTCGTCCAACACTGAATACGAGTGCTTGCTAAGCCCGGAAGGTTGTAGGGCACCCTTGCCGCGAATCGAGCTGGCCAGAGGTCCTCTACTACGAGGCTTGATGGAACTCGACAAATTTGGCCGGCCAAAGTTGGGCGGCTTGGGCTTGTTGGACACTGCAGTACCAATGGAGCTCTGCAGGAACGAAGGTGATGGGTCACCAGCCGGCGTGAACGAGGGAGCAGACGAGGGAGGAGCAGGCGGTCCACCAGGCGTCGAAGAAGGCGGTTCGCCAGTGAAGGAGAAGAGCGAGTTAGCCGCCGCGCCTCGCTGGTTGCGCTGCGGCGTCGCAGGAGAGCTTGCTTCGGGGAACTTGAACATGTTCGCGACTGGAATGTTGTTTTGGGCGAAATTCCTCGCTGGCAATTATGCTTGGCGAGCTCGTTGCTCGGCCAAAGATGCCTGGTCCTACGGTATCGCACCGATAGCTCGACGTCGAGCAAATAAGAAGTCGTTGATTCAATCCGTCGTGTCGGGCGCGGTTGGCTGCTCAATTGCCCATAACAAGTCCCAAGGCTGAGATGTGAAATTTATCGGATTCGCGACAAACGCGAAAGAACAAGCTCCAGCTGCTGAGCTAGGCTAGGCAGGCTAGCAGCCGCAGGCTTTAGCGACCCATTGAGCAACCGCCCCAGTCTCTCCAAAGCTCAATTGGGGGCCGTGCACGAGCCAACCATCTGCTACTTTTGAGGTTGTTTCCCTATGGCCAAACGGGAACACGACCTGCATACATTTTGTTGTTTCCATCCCAGAGAGACGGTCTCATGGTTCGTTTTATCTATTATATACCAAAATAAGAGCAATTCTACCAGCAGATACTCTCATACTAAGAGCAGACGGGTAATTTTTTGTTTTCGAAGTATGCCTGTCTGAATGCTTTGACGCGGAACTTCTCTGCTGAGGACGAAAAGAATCGTTTATCAGGATCAGGCGTGTGCTTGAGTAGATATTGGAAACAGCCTCTTAATGGTGTTCCAATGAAATCTTTCAGAAACTTGTTCTCGAATCAGCCGCGTCGTGGCT
Organism: Pestalotiopsis sp. JCM 9685; assembly: GCA_001599175.1. NCBI lineage: Eukaryota > Fungi > Ascomycota > Sordariomycetes > Amphisphaeriales > Sporocadaceae > Pestalotiopsis > Pestalotiopsis sp. JCM 9685. The sequence goes on from BCGF01000002.1 coordinate 4,348,156, forward strand.
TGCGCTGCAGCAGTTTTATGTCCGAAGGGGGGTAGCACTGATATCAATAATCCCCCATGGCAAATATAAATGCCGTTGTGCAATTTGCCATATTACCTAGGTTATTACGAGGTAGGTTATTACCAGATAGCCGGTATCACAGCAGGAGGCTGGTGGATGGCGAGAGACACCCGATGCATTACTACCCGAGAACTGCCCGACCAAATAAAACGGCTTCCTTGGCAATACATAATAATTCAAGATAGTGAGTCAGACGGTGAGTTCAGATTATGGATACTAATAGCACTTATCCGGACGGAGACGGAGATCTTCCCGGTCACGTTATGGGCTGAGGCCGGCAGGGCCGGTTTCTCGCAGATATCTCGCATCGACCTTTTCTTTAGTACACTGTTAGTCAGCGGCAGCCACTGCCCTATCTTGAGTAGAGTATATGCCGCTGACTACATACTTCCCGTGCGACTGTGTTTATTTGACAAGGTATGAATTGCGCTTCTTGGTTGGAATAAATTGGATAAATTCAGAAGGATGCATCATATACACGTAGGCATAGTCACAATAAACGAGAGGAGTAAACCCCCTTTTGGAGGAGAAAAACAGTGACATCAGCTTGCCAATTTTCACATATCGGCCCCGCCATTCCTCGTACAGGAAATGGACAAAGTAGGAAAGCTTTCCCCTGGGTGGGGGATGATATCTCCGCACACAGCAGACAGACGGCAGTGCTCCCGGGGCAGGCAGCTAGCTAGCCTCAATGAGAGCTACAACTTTAATGCTAGCTTCCGATCCGGCGACATCATCTCGACTTTCTCTCCTCCCAAACCTATAAATCCAACTCTCCCAAAGCTTCTGTACACTTAGCAACGTTGTACAGTTCATTTCACCCAATCTCTCCTTCTCACCACTTGCTTCATACCACATCTCACATTTCATACAATGGCTGACACTGTTGGCAAGGTGAGTTTTGCGCGTCCTGCAATTTTCCCTTACCCCGCGCAAGTCGCGTTGGAGGGGTAGGCGATTGGCTGTCCCAAGCTAAACTTTTGATGCTTCGTCATGCAGACCATCACTTGCAAGGCCGCCGTGGCCTGGGAAGCTGGCAAGCCTCTCAGCATCGAGGAGATTGAGGTCGCTCCCCCCAGAGCTCACGAGGTTCGCATCCAGATCTACTACACCGGAGTTTGTCACACAGGTGCGTCGTCCCGACTTTCCCCTCTGCCAAGTCTGCGAGATTCCGAACCATGTCCGAACATCGAGGAACTGAGAATTGTCCCCCGCCTTAGATGCCTACACACTGTCCGGCAAGGACCCCGAGGGTGCTTTCCCCATCGTCCTCGGACACGAGGGCGCCGGTCTCGTCGAGTCCGTTGGTGAGGGTGTCACCAACGTGAAGCCTGGTGACCACGTTGTCGCCCTCTAGTGAGTCCACCGCATACTGCTTCCCAGTCGCATACAAGAAAAGCTCCGGCCCAACCGGCTTGCCAAAGTACGCACGGCTAACCTGATGCCCTTTTCTATAGCACGCCGGAATGTAAGGAGTGCAAGTTCTGCAAGTCGGGCAAGACCAACCTGTGCGGCAAGATCAGAGCCACCCAGGGTAAGGGTGTGATGCCCGATGGCACCTCCCGATTCAAGTGCAAGGGCAAGGACCTCCTCCACTTCATGGGAACTTCGACCTTCTCCCAGTACACTGTCGTGGCTGATATCTCCGTCGTTGCCGTTCAACAAGATGCCCCCATGGACCGAACCTGTCTGCTGGGTTGCGGTATCACCACCGGTTACGGTGCCGCAAGGATCACCGCCAATGTCGAGGAGGGCTCGACTGTCGCCGTATTCGGTGCCGGCTGCGTCGGTCTCTCCGTGGTGCAAGGTGCAGTCGTCCAGAAGGCTGCCAAGATCATTGTTGTCGATGTGAACCCCAGCAAGGAGGAGTGGTCCAAGAAGTTTGGTGCCACCGACTTCATCAACCCTACAGAGCTCAAGGGCCAGACGATCCAGGAGAAGCTGGTCGAGTTCACGGACGGTGGCTGCGACTACACCTTTGACTGCACTGGTAATGTCGGTGTCATGCGAGCAGCCCTCGAGGCTTGCCACAAGGGTTGGGGTCAAAGCATCATCATTGGTGTCGCCGCTGCTGGCCAGGAGATTTCCACACGACGTAAGTACCTCTCATCTTCCAACATTGAAGTTGTTCAGAACGAAGCTCACATACCTCGTAGCATTCCAATTGGTCACTGGACGTGTCTGGAAGGGCTGCGCTTTCGGTGGTGTCAAGGGTCGCTCGCAGCTGCCTGGCCTGGTGACTGACTACCTTGAGGGCAGACTCAAGGTGGACGAGTTCATCACTCACAGGAAAACTCTGCCCGACATGAACCCCGCATTCGAGGCGATGAAGGCAGGAGACTGCATTCGTTGCGTTGTCGACATGAGAGAAATTTAAAAAGAAGAAACGTTGAGGGTGGACTTGGGGGATCAGGAACATTTTGTGTAAAATGAGGAGAACATACCCGGATGGCCAATTTTTTGAGGCTAAGATACCTTGTGTATCTATTACCTCCCAGTCACCTCCAATAAAAAGAAATCGCATCATCAATCTACTGCGCATTTGCTTCCCTACTGCTCATAATCAAGGGTGGACTTGTGATGAGATCATGATCACAGCGCTCAGTAATTCCAGAACTTGACATGAGAGTATGATATCCTTCTTCATCGTAGTTCCCGAAGGATTAGTTGAGCACACTCTACCTGACCTTATAAACGGGAAGTGTTTTTGTTTCTGCGAAGAAAGTGTATAAAATCGTATAGCCTCATCGACCTACTATAGACATGAGTTACACTATGCCCAATCGGTATGTGCAGAACCTCTTTGGTAAGTGTATACGTATACCATTACGCCGTGCACATGTGTCCATTGCGAGCTATCAGCATGTCAGTCGTGGCTACTTTAAACCTCGATCATAATGACACTTGGTCTATTCTCATAGTTGTGGCATAGTCGACACTTGTCGGGTGGTAATTGCTTAAGTGTTATTAATGGCCACGATGACTTTTGAGACGATACTGTTTGCTACACGACAACATGTACAGAGTAAAATAATCGTGAGAACCCCGAGCGCTGTGCTAGCAGTGCTTCTAGCGCAATCGTGCAGCGTATAATGGCAGACCAAAAACCCTGGGCTGCAATAGCTACGTCTAGCATGGTCTGGGCTAGGCAAAGCTGACTTCATGTGATCGATAGCTCTAAGGGGCAATACGAAGAATGCAAGCAAGTGTTTCTCAATGGAGAATCTAGAAGTTTTGCTTGGATGGGCAAGACAGTCCAATGCCATCAATTGAGGCGGTAATAGCCCGCGACCCAGGCATATCTCGGCGCCGATGATAGCAGCGTGTTGCTCTTCCAAATATCTACAAGTTACGTACATGAACGGAACCCGTACCCAGATAATACACTACACACTACCTATTAGACGGCGCCAATCTCCAACCGGGGCGGCGGGCTCACTGCGCCCGCGGGTGGCCCGGCTCTCAAAACGTGTGCGAGTCAGGCAGTTCTGTAATTGTATTTGTCGTGGCGAATTCGGTCCTTTGAGTCATGTTGTCAATCGAGCTCATTGTGGAGTTAGTCGTGCGAGATGTAATCATTTGCAATCTTGGGGGATCAGTATCGGGAATCATGACGGAGGACCAGATGCCACTCCATTAGACGGACGCTCAGCTCCGCGTGAGCTTCAATTCAAAACTGGAAGAAGACAATGGTGGAAACGATCACCATCTACGACCAGCTAAAAAATAATAGTCATCAAAGTCCGGAACTTGTGCGCATTGGCGATAATCAAAATGGCATGAAGGTGAGACGAGGCGGACCAGAGCCGCTATTACTCCAAGTCTCACGACTCAGCTACCCGGCATCAGTTTACGTACCTGCAAGCTGGCAGTAGTCGCCGATTCCAAAAACGGCATTGATTGCAGTGCAGTATATGTCAGCTTCTTCTCCAAAGCTGCTGTGCTGCCCAATTAATATGCATTGCCCGCGAGAGATGGTCCGGTGGTCACGCGATATTGCGATACGGTCCTCGATGCCTCCGCTCGATATCGCAAAGACGGTCAACACCCTGTCCAGTGTCCGCTCATCTGCTTCGGCGACCCGGGTGCGCGGCTTTGAAAAAAGAAGGGACGAGGCATGCAGCGAATTTGGGAATTTGGGGTGATCGCCATGGAAGTGATCAAGATGTAGATTGGAAATGACAATCAACCGCCGAGCTGCCTGTGCGACCATGGTTTGGGATCAGTCGTGGTCGTACGGGGGGTGGCTGGCGGCGGCATATGTACAATGTAGGCATGGCATGGCATGGCATGGCATTGAGAGATGCAATCTTATCTTGTTTGACTGCAGTAGCAGCGCCGAACGACGACGGGAACGCGGAATCATCCCCAGGATGCTCCCGGGGGGGGCGCCCACATGACCCAGCGGAAACGACAACGAGAGTAAAAGACCGGGTCCCCCGTTTTCGATAGTCGCGGGGATTTCCCTTTGACGAGCGAGACAAAACGGACCTCGCTCCCCAAAGCGTACGATTATTATACCAAGGACACACCTATCACGTAGGAATCTCGAGGAGCCGGCAACTCACTGCGAGCGCTACTACCTCGACCAGACGGCTATCGCGCCCGTCAGATGCCGTCCCCCAACAAAAGATGAGAAACGACACGACACGCACGATACGACACAACACGACAGGAGGACAAGATACGAAAGAAAAGCAGTCGGTCGATAGTAGCTCGGCAAGCAGGGGTGGTCTAGATTGTTGATTGATGAGCTGGCAACCACAGGAACCTGGGCTGCTCGTATGTATGTGCAATGTATTCGTATGTATGCAGTATGTTAACTGCCATGTAGGCGGAAAGTATTGGATATTATCATTCTACGGTGTACTAGAGACGACTCATTCCAGACATCGTCTGTTGTTTGGAAATCCCGACCTTTTTTTACTGCCACTTACTTGCCTGGCTGGCCAGGCTCTCTTGTCTTGCTCCGCATGCATGCAAACTAGCACCACGCTCCAAGAAAGGCGAGACAAAAGCAGCCGAAGTTGACATAATAAATCATCCAGCTCTTGAACATCAGATGCGTTGCTTTTGAGGCCCGGGACTATCACGTTCTGGCCAGGTACTTACTTTCCTTCCTTGCAGCTGAGTGACAGTGAGAGAGAGCAACCAACAAGCGAGCCAGCCAACCAGCCAGCATACTAACCGTTTAGCATCAACCCCCAGAGCCAAAACGGAATTCGCCTATCCAATCCAATTGAACCACCACACAGTTTGCACCGTCTTCTACACCAACAGCCATCACCAATCCTCCCACGCGTCCAGTTGCTCTTTCGCCGTCAGCTAGCTACAGGTTACGGTACTCGCAAGCCTGCTCCGTTCAAAGGCAAAAAAGAAGACTGAAGAGCCCACCGGCCGTCTCTAATCTGCCCCGACGATCCGAATTAGCGCTTGGTACCGTATCGTCTCGCCTCCCGTTTTCGGAGCCGCCTTGTCCCTTCTGGTCCCCAGTCAGCCAGCAGCAATACGTCGTCATCGTCAGTCCAGGACCCTTGTATACCCTTGCTTCTCGCCTCGTCCGTGCCGAGATACGTACATTGCGCCAACGCAGCAACTGACTTGTGCGTCTAGTTTACTTGTCTGATCTGTTCGTCTTGTCATTCTTTCTTGCTCTTTCCATGCCGGCCTGGGCAAACGGTGCCGTCTTTACGTATTAGTAGCCAGAAAGTGCAAAAGAGATTTTAAAATCTCTTTTATGAGTCTTATTACCAATCCATCCATCATAATCCAAAGCCCAGATCCCGGGCCTCCCAAGTCCCAGTCAGCCTCCCTCTCTCAGCCTCCCTTAAAACGAACAAGGCCCAGTTCCAGTTCCCAGTCCGCTTGCAAAGTGATCCGTGATTCTAGCGCTTTCTTTGCCATCTTGATACATACCGGCGATCCAAGTACGGCAAGCATTTGAAAGACCCGAGGCGGATATAAGTGTCCCATTGACCCTTAACTTGCACCCTTGGACCGCGAGACGACCCCGAACACCCCGTCCGTCTAATTTCGCCTTAGCACGCCGCATCGTGTGATCGATTAACCTATTGTAAGTCGGGTCATCCATTCATTCACTCACCCCCATCCATCCCCATTGTCGCATGCCAATGCTATGCCTGGCCTGGCCTGGGTCAAAGGCCGCCTCTTCCTTACCTGACTTGATCCACCTGCCCGATTCCAGTTGTTTGGCCATCATTTAAATATAGATCAATCCCGCTGACACTGTCTCGACTCAAGTCCGTCCTCGATCTCTTCTCTTTCCCTTCTCCCACCTCCCGACCAACCCAACTCGGCAACCAGCCAACCAGCCCTCCCGACGACGATTGCGTTTTAGCCTCTCGACGAACAAAGAGATACCCCCAGGCTCCGCTCTCTCCCTTATCGTCGCCATCATCACAACACCATCACCGCAACTTCATCACCGCCACCGTCACCCAACAACCTAATACCATCACCATGGCTCCCAAGAAGATCCGCTGCAAGCACAACGACTGCAAGGAGGCCGTCCAGAGAATGTTCGGCGATTGCGGTTTCTGCCAGCGCCAGTTCTGCGCCAAGCACCGTCTGCCCGAGGACCACACATGCTCCGGCCTGGATGACGTAAGTGCTCTCCTGCTTATCTGATGACCCATCGGACAGCGGTCACATGCCGCCAGCGCCGTAATCAAGAAGAATCGCCCGCCGCTAACTCAACTCCGTTTGCAGTGCAGGAAGGAGGCTCACGAGCAGAACGCTGCCCAGCTGAACCAGGAGCGTACACAGACCATCAAGGTCGCATAGTCGGTGAGACTTGCGACAAGCCGACGATCTGGACGTTATCAAAGACCCCCGAAACGCACCGTATTCCACGATCCTCGTCTATCGGAGAAACGATGGGAGTCTTCCACCTTCCCGGTTGAACCCCTGCGATCGGCCGGTCTTTTAAGCCTCCAGATCTACAACTCTCACACTCTGAGGTTCCGCCTAGGATCCTGAGAGCAAATACCACCACCAAACAACAACAACTCCATCACCTATTCTGCTGCTTCTTCATGCATGGCGTCCCGGTCACGGATCAGAAATGGATTTATTGGTCATTTTGACACTGCACTGTTGCGATGCTTATTGTCTTTTTTTTTGCGCGGCGGGCGCAAGGCGGCTTGCGGTTGCGATTTGGTCAACCTTGTACCCCTTTTGACTTGCGAATGATCTTTCGGTGCGAAAGACTTGTCCAGTCATGCATCTAGTGGGAGGGTTTTCATCCTCCATGTATATAAATCGCTGTCAAATGGATTTCTACAGACATCTACCAAGCCTGATTTCTTTGAGTGACTCTTTCTTGTTTGCGCCGTGGATATGTGGGAACGCTTTGCGAGTGACATCTTCGGGGGGCTTCAGGTGTACTCCGACAACCGCCGACGACGACTCCACAGCAGCAGTACCATGACGGTATTTTTCAACCTACAGACAGACTATCTCCTCTTCTTGGCCCTCTTGGCCGGCGTCGGTAATTTGGCTCCTTCTAGCTCCTCCTCTTTGATCGGCACCGCGCCGGCGTCGACGTCCTCGTTCTTGACCACATCCGCCACGAGAACCTCCTCCTTCTCCACCATCTCCTCCTTGACCACGTCCCCGTCCCCGTCGACCTCGATCTTGGCCTCCCTCTCCTTCCTGCCCTTGAGCACCTTGCCCCGCTCAGCCGCCCGGCACAGGCCCCGCAGGCCAAGCTCGCAGTCGCCGCAGCGCCGGCCGACCGGCAGGCAGACGGTCTGGCCGAGGCCGACGAGCAGCCAGTTGATCTCGCGCCAGCGGTCGCGCGGCAGCCAGGCCTGCAGGGCGAGGCGCGTGGCCTCGGGGTTCTTGGTGGCGTGCCAGCCCCACATGTTGGTGATGCGGTGGACGTGGACGTCGACGCCGATGCCCTCGGTCCGGTCCCAGGCGGCGCTCAAACACAAATAGCCCATCTTGGGGCCGACGCCCGGCAGCGCCGTCAGGCCCTCGATCGTGTCCGGGATGTCGCCGCCCCACCGGTCCCGCAGGATCTCGGCCGTCTGCTTGATGTACCTCGTCTTGTTGTTGTGGAACCCCACGATCCAGATCAGCTCGTTGAGCGCCTCGGGGGCCACGGCCAGCAGGTTCTCGAGGGTGAGCCCGGCGGGGGCGCCCGGCGCGTGCGGCGGCAGCTCCGTCTGCAGCCGCCGCATGGCCACGGCGTTGGTCGTGTCCTTGGTCTGCGACGACAGCATCAGCGCCACGAGCGTGTGCAAGCGCCGGTCGCGCGGGGACGCCGTCGGCGCGGCCAGCCGCTCGCAGCCCATGGTGTCGACGGCCGCGTGCGACGCCGCCCCGCCGTCCAGCCGCATGGCCTTGACCAGGTCGTACATCTCCTCCCAGTCGGACGGCGGCGATATCGTCTCCGCGTCGGTCGCCGGGTCGACGACCTTGCGGGCGGGTTTTCGGGCGCGGCGGGCGGCGGGTTTGCTATCCGTCACCGTCTTCTCCTCCTCCAGGACCTCTTCTTTCTTGACGGACGTGGGCGACGACTTGACTATACGTTTCCGTTTGCGCGTCGTGGTGCTCGTTGCCGAGGCCACGGCATCCTCAATGTCCGTGATTGAGGGCGTCTTGATCTCTCTCGTCGAGGATATCCCGTCAGTGTACGCGAAGCGCGCCAGCGAGCCTCGCGTGATCCGGCGTGGTGGCGAGACGGGCGCTGCCATTGTGCCGCGGAGTTTCGCCGTATCCTGCGCCAGTCGCGATGTTCTCATGCTCTACTTGTACAAATTCGTAATCATGTACATGTATATACTTGAACGGGTGTGCCCGAGTATTTCCAGCCGTATCTCTGGTGCGTATTACTGGGAAAGAAAAGAGAGAGACGGATAGAGAAAAAAAGAGACATGTCTGCAGCTTTTCGGGGCGGGTTGCAATCAATTGGTTCCATTTGTCTAGACCCTGCATCTGCGGCTCCACCCCTTCGGTGCTAAATGTCGACCCCGGATTGCCCACTGCGGAAACCCCACTAGAGCTCCCCGTCCAATGAGCTAATCTCGAATGCAAACGTCACTGATTTGTGCTCACCCCGAGATCGCGGTACGTTCCGTCTTGCCAGAGATAGAAGGCGTTTCCATGTGAACATCGATGAATGCCTGTTTTGTTTTAGTTGATCTCTCAATTGTAATTGTCTTCTCAATTGTGAAGACATTTATCTCTTTAGGACGATATAGTTTTATTTCAAAAGATCTAATCGAGAATCAAAGTCATCAAATGCACCGATGTCGGCCTGGGAAACAAAAGAGTTGCTATACCATAACGATCCCTTTCAACTGTATGTAAGTCAATATTGTACTACTGTGATGTAAACCATTTCTTTCTTTCCAACATTATTATCATATCAAAGGGAATGAGCTGTATGGTATTCGACCAAATCAATTTCTGTCGTACAACTTTCAAATAGAAAGAAGTTGCCTTGTAGCAAAAGATCATTGGGAAGCACTGCATCAATTCTACAAAATCGCACTTGAATTGTTGAGGCTCTATATACGGAATCAATGACACCGTGTCCGGCTCATTATTAATCGTAGTGTTATCGCCATAGGCATGGTGTTTCCATGAGGGTTCTATATGTCGGTTATATATAACCACAAACTTTTAAATCACGCCGTTCGCTATGCTGCCAGGTGCCCCTACTTGACACAATCTTACCTACCCATCAAATCAGAAATTCCTCCTTCAGCCAATGCTTAAAGACAATGTAACCCTCAGAGAAACTCGGCTTCTCCGTTCGCACAATGATTGCTGCGTGGCTGTGACGAACCTTGTGGATCCATACCGGATACTTTCGCCAGCCTAGATCGTCAAGAGCGCGCACCATATCAAACTGACACGGGGCCAGTGCCAGTGTTGGCCATTGAGGATGTGACTGTGTGCGCTCAAGCTTGAGGGTCCGCCTTTCACCATCATCAAGTCCGGCATCGTCTCCTTCCGAGTCGGATGACGCGAGGTACTCCTGATGCTGGGAGCTATTCAGGTTCTCATAGGCGTCTTCTACGGCGCCACGAATACCCTTGATCATGACAGGCACACGGTAGTTCTCAGGCCGGATGCCCTCCTGCCCGCTTTCGTACAACTTGATTCTCTTGGAGCTGCGAAAGTTCTGAACGACAGAGTTGAGCAGATAGCCCACAATGCCAACCGGGATGAACACTGCCAGGAACACAATGACAGGCGTGTTCTTCAGGTAGGCCACTGTCGTCTCTTTAACAGAGCCAAAGCTAGCCGGTTCAGCCTTGGGCGTGAGAGGAGCTACTGGATGTCGAGGATCCAGGATCACGTCGTCATAGCCCGGTACGTAGTTGGCCTTGATCTTACTGGTATCTGTGTAAGGGTCGGTCTTTGCGATTCCGGTCGTGTAGTAGACTGCGCTCCGGTCATTCACCACGTTGGCATAGAGCGTTCTGCGCTTGAACTTGGCGAGCCCAGCCATGAAGATGGACCTGGGGTCGGCCATGATCGAAAGTAGGGGTCTGCCCGTGTCTCGGAAGTCGTCGATGGTGAACAGCTGTCTTCCGGACATGGAGAGAGTTCTGGCGCCCAGTACGTTCCATACGTTGTTGTGCCATCCTCGCAGTGGCGTCCGGACACCGAGATGTGGAGATGCAAACGTGGTAAAGTTCTGTACCGCAAGGTTGAGCGGGGGGTTATGTGTTTGACGACTTGAGTGTACCTACGACAGGCTCGATCTCGTCGAGTATACCCTTGGCGCTGAGTAGACCTACTGCATAGCGCGCGACGAGCCCACCTAGCGAGTATCCTACCAGGCTGAGCTTGGTGATGTTGCCGCCCTTTTTCCTAATCGTCTCGAGTTCCTCCTCGATCTCAAGACAGACGCGCTCGCCGCCTCGCTCGATGCCATCGTAGGTGAAGCTTCCCGTGTTGCGCTTGGCAACCAGGAGGTAGAGCTTGTCGGCCGGGTGTTCTTCTCGCAGGGCTTTCGCGACGCTTCTCATGTGATTGGGATTTCCCCATAGCTATAGGCTCACGGCTGGAGGTTAGTCACGACATCAGCTCGGCGCAAAAGGGGGCAGCAAGGCGCAATTGGCGCGTCAGCAAGCAGGCGTACCCCGTGGACCAGAACGCATAAATGGTCTGCGGCGAGACCTCCACCAGTGAATTCCATGACGTCGTCGGAAGTTGGGGCTCGCGATCTGGGCAGAGTTCGGGGGCTGGAGAGAGGTGGGCAGCAGCAGAAGGATTTGGATTGCTGCTGGTGTTGGGAAAGGACGAATTTATTATGGCCCAGTGGTCGTCTGTCAGTCAACAAAGCGACAGACGACCAGGACGACCATAGCGCGCCACAGGTCTTAAATCGCATTCGCACAATGGATCGAGGCCGGACTTAAGTGAGATGAGATGGGTTTCGGGCCCCGGAGGTTTGGGATTGCCCGCGCGTGGTATCTGCAGTGAGCAAGCCATTGATTCCCGACTGGAGGACTCTCAAGTGTTGGGAATGGCACTTCAGCGGCTCCGCAGCGCGGTAAGTCGCGCATGGCACTACCTATGATTCGATTTACAAAGTGTGTTTTCTCTCCATGCAAAAAATCCCCCTCACAAACCCTGCAAAAGAGCAACAAAGATTCTATGGAAAGACACAAGAGAAGCTGTATACGTAGTACTCACTTGTCCAAAAGTGCTGCAGATAACGATGACGGTACATCTGATTTGGGCAATATCCACCTGGTACAGATAAGCTGATGGTTGTCTTTCGTTGGTATCGCTACAGAATCATTGACCCTTGCACCCGCAGCACGGATCGGATCTCTAGCGCGCAGACTGCCCAGCGCAGCCCCTGAACCCAGGCAGAAGCCACCTGGGCAGCCAGCACGGCGGCGGCTGAGCTGCAGGTTGCCAGGAGGTGACGACACCAAAAGTGCTACACTGTACGAAGTACGTACCACTCGCTTTAGTGCTTCAGCCTCAGCATCACTACCTATTACACCTCACAAGCCTGGCGACTACTTTGTCAAAGAACCCATCGTTTTGTATATGTATATCACAAAGTGATGATGCGGTGAGGATCATTAGTCTGTCTCATATTCACAGTTGCTCACAAAATAGTATGTGAGAATGCTTGGCCAGGTCACTACGACACGTGTACGGGTATCAATGTTCGATCTAGGGGGTGCATCAGAAAAAGGAGTATAGAATATTGAAGGGCAGCAATTACAAACATTGAATGCTGATCCATAATCTTTTTGGTGAGCCTGGCTCTGCTGGAAAACGTCAAGCTGGCTCGTCAATCTGACATGCAATCTGTGTACATTTGGTTGCACTGACTCGAACTCCATGAGACGGACATATCGCAAACTCTATCCATGTATCCTGGAGTTCTGTATGGTGTTAGTTGGCCTGTGAACATACTACAGCCGCTTCAAATGGGTCAAGCCACTACCACCAGAAACAATGCAAATGATTATCCGGTACAAAATCCAATGAGTGCGGCTTGGAGAAAAAGTGTCTCAATTGTTCTGTCTGGGTACCTGCCCGTTCTTACCTACCTTTAGGTCGCTTGGGTTGTTCCTGCTCGGTTGCGCGCAGCAGCGCCCTCTTAACTCCTATCGAGTTCCTGCTGCAACAACGCAGGCGCACGGTTCCTGTGTCAACCTCGAGTTTCCAACAGAACAATCCATCACGACCTCGGGACCCCTTCAATGACTGCGACAGATAATTCTCGTGCAGCAAATTTGTTAATTGGACCGCTCATCATTTGAGAGGCGCCCAGTATTCATCATATTCATCACCTTGCCATTGCGTACACCACATCCACGAGCTCCGTATCACTTTGGTCCGTCACTCTGGTGATTCACCTACCCAGCTTCGGTTCACCACCTACGCACCATCCAGGGCGATCCTGGTTGTGGATGCTGCTTCCGACCTTTGAACTTTCATCGATTGTTTGCGTCCTTCTGTTATTCATGGCGGCCTCGCTAGGCATACTCAAGAGCCTTCCGTGTCCGGCTGGCGACAGCTGCACCGCCTTTCAATGCCTCTTCAAGCACCCCAAGGATGCTGCAGCGGTCGCAGATGAGGCTGTGAATCCAGCCCAGCCGACGGATGGCAACAGCACCAGCTCTGTCATTCTCGAAGAAGGCCCCAGGAAGCGGGTCAAACTCTCAACAACCTCATCAGCAGACGATGAGCCCACCCTTCCGAAGTCAGGGGGATCCACAACGGCCAAGTCACGGGCCTCGGATGATAAGCCGGTGGTGACGGCCACGAATCTCAGCACAAGACCTATCTCGCCACCGCCTGTCCGGAGGTCTCCTCTTCGTGGAACTCCTGTTCCGGAGGTCAAAGCTGCGTCTGCAAAGGTCGCAGCCAAGAATGAGACTTCAATCTCACCTCGGACAACCGCAAATTCTGGCACATCGTCCCAGAAAGCGCCCAGTACTGCTGCCACGCGAGCACCGGCCAAGAAGACTGGGCCAACGAAGCCGGAAACTCTCAATCCCAGACACCTGGCAAAAGCTCCTGCGCCACATGGTATTCGCCTGCAGCTTGTCAAACTTCTTCACGCGCAGTACGAGCGCCTGAACAATGAGCTCAAGAAAGCAGCATCAAGTGACGAATCTCCTTTGATCATGTCTCAGCAACAGCTCATCATTCAGGCCCTGGACGAGGAAGAGCGTGTGGCTATAAATAAGCCGACTATTCACGGAAATGTAGTCAAAAACACAATCATGCGCTATAAAAAGATGTCACTGGACCAATGGAAGAAGGAGAGAGTCGAGGCAGTAGAAAAGGCCAGCGGCGTTATATCTCCCCCCAAAGAAGCAGCCAAGACCATCGATACTGGCTTGACGCCAATCCAAGAGGTCAACCTGCTTCCGCGCATATCGTGCGCCTTGACTGGTCTGGAACAGTATGGCTATGTCTCCACCGTGCCCCAAGAGGCTGATGTCGAAAAGGCCCGACAGGCAGTCGAGGCTTCCGGCAACATCGAGGTTTGCGATCGATGCACACGGAGATTTACCGTCTTCCCGGGACGAAGGGAGGAGGACGGTGCGTTGGCCTCTGGCGGCCCATGCATTCACCATCCCGGCAAAACCTACTTCATTGAAGGCCCATCAGGTGATCGTTCCTCATCGTCCAAGAAGTGGCGTTGCTGCGATCAGAGCGTCGGCGACACGGACGGCTGCGTAACAGGTAAAAACCACGTCTTCAAGACATCAGATCCCAACAGACTAGGCAGCGTTCTTCAATTTGCCGAGACGCCACCGAATCCCGATGCGCCAAAGGACAGAGCAGTTTGCTTTGATTGCGAAATGGGCTATACTGTGCATGGGATGGAACTCATTCGACTTACGGCAGTGTCATGGCCCTCTGGTGATGAGCTGCTCGACGTGCTCGTCTACCCGGTTGGCGAGTACATTGATCTCAACTCGCGCTACTCTGGAGTCCGACCTGAAGACATGGCCGAAGCCGAACGCTGGAAGCCTGGCGATGATGCAGCACCTACAGTCATACCTTCTGCGGATGCTTCGAAGCCGCCACAGCGAAAGCTCAAGATAGTGCCGTCGCCCAAGGATGCGCGCGATCTCTTCTTCAGCCTCATATCACCCGAAACGCCACTGATTGGACATGGCCTGGAGAATGATCTGAATGCCTTGAGAGTCGTACACCCCATCATAGCAGACAGCATTCTTCTTTATCCGCACAGACGGGGACTTCCCGTTCGCAACGGCTTGAAATGGTTGACGGAAACCATACTGGGACGCAAGATCCAAGTAACTTCTAACAGTGACGGCGAAGTACAGGGCCACGACAGTGCCGAAGACGCCAGAGCTGCCGGAGACCTGATCCGGCTCAAAATCAGGAATGAATGGAGAAGTCTGAAAGCTGCAGGCTGGACCATAGCTGATGATGGTACGATGACCGGCCCTCAAGCTGAAGAGGGATGGACTTACGTCGCAGGAAAGAAGGCCAAGCGGGTTGTGTAGAGCAGGAGTCTAATGGACTCGGTCACAACCTAAAATAAAACAAAAACCAATGGAATGTCCTTGAAAAGTCATGCGGTCTGTAGAGACACATGCATCAAGAATCATATTTTGACTTTACTGATTTGTGTAGCACTCTATGCTTGACATGTTGTGGTTCCCTGCTTTTGGTATGTCATGGCATTGGAAGAAGACTCATGGTCCATTAACTCAGCCATTCTGAATAATTTCTTGATGCCGTCTTCCAGTCTTCTCCCTCCTTGCGGGACAGCTCCTTCGCATCCTCGACGTCGGCGGCGCCGAAGTTACCATGCAGGTGCGGGCAGCCGTCGCCGTTCTCGTATGTGACCTTGTCCGTGAACGTGAAGCGTATTTTGATGATCCAAACGCTGGAGGCAGACTGGAAGAAGAGGGAGAGTGTCTCGGGGATCTAAGAGGACTGTCAGATTCGACTCTTGAGAAACTCGGTGCGAATAACATGTTGAGAATAAGTGAAGATTTCAGGCGGATACGATGGGAATTGAACCAAGGGTTGCGGATCGCCAGTGTTGGTATTGAAAAGGTTATAGAGGTTGAGAACACCGTGATGTGGGCGGGGCGTTCTGATCCACGGAATATAGCCAATCTCTTTGCCAGGGCCGTGCCTTGCATCCAAGTGCTCAAAGCATCATACTAAGACACCATGAAAACGTTGGAAGCGGACGAGTGAGACTTACCTGGTCTGCCGTGCTCAGGTGCACGAAGCCGTCGGCCTTGTCGAGGTCCGACAGCGGGTACTCGTCCGGGATGGGCGAGGGAGGCGCCGAGGGCACGATCTTGTAGACGAACCTGGGCAGCGGTGAGGGGGCCATGGTTTCTATATGTTTCCGACAGTTCTACCTTCACTTCCGCGATATGTATGGTGGTTGTCGCAGTTTGGTCGGGCAGAGAAAATAGTCTAGGTGAAGCGGAAACCAGAAAGTAGCACAGAGTGAGTGGATCCGGCGGCAGCTGTCAATCAACTTCCATATGTCGCAATCGAGGCTTGATTCTGCCAACATGCCTGAATAGCAAAATCTCATACTTCACCGCATTTGTTATTACTCTACTCAGAATTTTCATTTTCACTCGAAAGATCAATCCCGGTCGTCGCTGAAATGAATCATTCAAAATAGCACAATCAATAAAGAAAGTCTCCCGTAGAAACTATCATTCGATCATCCATCAGGCTGACTATTGATTGGCATGTGGGAAGCTCCAGCCCGGTCGTCTGCACACCACTTTTCCATCCGGAGCTCGACCGGCCCCTGATGATGGCTGCCTGAACAACCTCACGCAAAAGTGTAAACGGAAGCTCCTGCGCGCCGACCCAATTACTTGAATCCCCAAAACTGGGAGAAACCTCGACCACCAGTCTCAGGATTGGTGGTCCACTGGAAGAGTGGTCAATTGCCCATCTTTCCAACCATGCCAGTGTATGCCGTGCATGTTTTGCGAGTCCCGTGTTCAATCCCCCGATCACACCCACTCTTCCATCCTTTGTGAATGTAACATGAGTGAATGTCGTGCACAGATGTAGGATGCTGGCATAAGTCAGTATCCCGAACTGTTTTACATTTCTATGTAATTGTTCTATCGGTAGCATTCGTTGGAAAGAAGGGTATCGTCCAAATGCGCTCTATGCTTTTCCAACCTTGAAGGCGAGGATCTATTGATATTGTCAGCAGTGTCAGAATATGGCTGGATCTCATCAAACTCACATCGTTCTTGCCAACAGCCACCGAGTCTTCTTCCGAGACTCTTGTTCCGTTGGCACCCTCTATGTACGCAATAGTAACGTCGCCCATGATCTTCCTGCCGACCTCACCAACAGTCAAATTCTTCTTGACCAGGACGCAGTCCCTAAAGACCGAGCGCGTGTCCGATCCGGAGCCAAAGGTGGAAGTGCTCCGGACAGGGAATATCGGCACCAGTCCAAGGACCTCTGCTGCTTTCGAGAGGATCTGGACGACACCAGTGGAATTGTACCGGTACAAGATCAAATCCTTGTATTCGTCGATGATGTCCCGGCTCTTTTCATCCAGCTCTTTCAGCCCGCCGCCTTCGGGGTCGCCGTCGTCGATGAGATCTTGCCTCGTCCACACCGAGTCGCCGCCTTCGACATATTGGACATAGCCGTCCTTGGCCATTTTCCTCAGGAAGAGCTCGGCTCTGGCGGAACACGGTATGATGGGGCTGTTCTTGTACATCTTACTGATCTTCATCAGGTTGGTGTATGCATCGGCGTCATCGATCTTGTTGAGGGCGATGACGGTGGGGAACTTCTCGTCGGTGAAGGCGCCAACCACCTTGTCCACAGTTGCCTCGTCCCAGTCTTCTAGCGGCTCTTTCAAGGCCAACTTATCCAAGGTTCGTGCTACGAGCGACGAGGTACTGCCGTAACCGGAGAACTGACCCTGCAGCGTGTCGACCGGCGAGGCCTTGATGGCCATGTGTCGTCTCCTGATGGATCCCCATTTCTGGTATAGGTTGCCCTTGATCCATTGCACGATTTCGCTGCGCAGCCAAGCTATATCCTGCGAGGGGTCGTATCCCCTGGTGTTTTCGCCCTCGGCGTTCGTCTTACCACTCGCGTCGACGACGTGGATCAGAGCGTCGGCATGTCTGAGATCGTCCAAGAACTTGTTGCCGAGACCCTTTCCTTCGTGGGCGCCGGGGACCAGACCGGCGACGTCGAGGAGCTCAATGGGCACGGAACGACGGCCGTCGACACACCCACCGTAGTTGGGTTTGCACTTTTCCTGGAGATCATAGCGCTTGCAGGCGCAGTCGATCTGGAGATAGCCTATCGCTCTTTGAGGGTCGATGGTGGTGAAGCTAGATTCGGCATGTTAGCCAAGAAGACGGACAGCATATGGGGGACCCAAGATTGGTGTATGTGGTCTTGGACGGTGTGTATGCATACGGATAGTTTCCTATATTCGCAGGAAGCGCTCAATCAGCGGGGGGTTGCTCTCGTTCGCGACGTTTAGTTGGCAGGAGAAGGCGAGGGTCAGAACCCACCAACTTTGGAGGTGGCATCGGTCAAGCTGTTGAGCGTGGTGCTCTTGCCCGCCGAGGGCTTGCCCACGATGCCGATAAGAGGATCCCGAGGCATGCTTGCTTGCTCAGTGCCGGGTCGGCGTGCGTTTCCCCCGGGTTGCGCTTGGAAGTAAAGTTACGCGGCAGGGGGGTAGCCGAGCCAACGAGAGAGGGGGGGTTGAGGATTACGTGGAAAACTGCGCCTGATGCGGTATTGTGAGGGTGTCGGTGTGTACCGTCCAGTGCTCGAGTGCAAGGCCAGAACTTGTCGAAGCGCGCAATTAAGCTGCAAAGAAAGGTGAGTCCCAGCGTTTGCGCCTGTGCATAATGTCACCACATCGTCAGGTCCGGCCCGCGGGGCACAAAGAAAAAAAAAAGATTTGGGATGGTGGGGCTGAGATCTGCATATCGGCCAGGCCCGCCTAAAAATAAGGGACGCGCAATGCTTCTGCGCCATTGTCGATGGCTGGTTGTGAAGAGGCTGCTCATAACTCGTCAACAAGTTTCCCTGTGTGAGCCATTTCAATGTTTGTCCCAGAAACAAGGTAAAATACTCACTCATTCCCACGTAATTCAGTATCCGCTTCGTGGTAACAATCAGGGAAGTTGGACCGCCCCAAGAGTTGGTCTATTCTCTTTTTACTTTACTGGCGTCAAGGTGATTGCCCAAATCTGATCAATTGACGCCATCAGCCAAGCGTGTCTTTCATATTTTCAGACTTGTCGAAGAAATCTAATGTTACTATTGCTGAATACTAGTAAACCCCGACACCAGCAGCATTGAATCTCCTGTGTCGGACTTAGTATGGTGCTTTCAACGCTAAAAGGTCAACTGCCGATACGGCCTGGGCATAGTGGGCAACAAGAGATTAGTCCCCAGACAAGCAACTCAAGACTCAAGACTTGCATTTTCCAATTTGCGCCTCCCCGATCTTTCCGCTTCCGCCTCGGCCTGTGATTCTCCGGGTATAGGAGCCGTAGGTATCGTGCGAAAGGGCTCAGCCTCGCCCCCCGTTACCTTGACCCTTACCCAGATGGAATTGGGCTGGACCACGCCCGGGACCACGTAATAAGGTACACATACTACAACAAGCCTTGCATGCTGTTGGTTGGACAGAGTGAGAGAGAGGGCACGGCCTTGAAAGAAGAGGAAAGGAATCTTTCCTCGGGGTTCTCAACACGTGCCCTGTCCAGGGACCGGGGTCCCGCGAGTTGTCGTACGTCCAAGTCTCAGATAGGAAGATTAGAGGCCGATCGTCTGAATTCAGTCGAACGCAAGATGGGATTAAATGGAGCTCACTCAATAGTACACCCGGACAGTGTTTACTTTGTAGATTCGTCCACTGCTTCTGTTCGGCCATTGTTTATTCTTCTGGATGGTGTACGTAGTAGTTCATTCCAGACTTAGATCTGGGTAACAGTCGAGATGGATACTGAGCAGGCCCTGGCCGTCGTTTTCCTTCAATCTCGTGGCCAGGATTGGAAATAGGTTTGCATTAATGTGATGGCATTGTTTTCGCTTCTGTATACTCTGTATACTCTATGCCGGAGCAGAGTTGGGTTCCGGTTCTACTTACCTTACGTTAGCTAGCATCTATCCTGTGGTTCTACACCATATGAATCAACAGAGTCAGCCTCAAGAAGAGAAAAGGACTTGCCATTGCACGCCATCATCAGCCGTGCATTAATAAGTTATCAGATTGAAAAATTTCCAACGTGCAGCGTGAAACTCGCTTCCCCCGGCCCAATAACATTACGTCGGTGGCACAGCCCAGGGAAGAAGAAAATTATGCTTGATATGCTTCCCGATCCGGAGGGCGAACAGACAGGTTGATTTAAGGAATCTAGCATAACAAGTGGGTCGATTTGTCGTTGCGCCCACCCACATCCCGAAGTGAAACACCGCCGTCGAAAAGGCACCGAAGGGCACTTTGCCCGTCCTTCCACGGCCAACGTTGGAAATTCCTCAGCCACCATTGGTGCATGGGGCGACGCGGCTCCCCTTTACGCACCTCCTAGTCGTGGGCTTAAGCCGCTGCCGGCACCTGAGCCAACTGTATTCCTCCATGGTCGATCCACGATGTGGGACCTGTCGACGGCACTCTCCCCATGAGCCCTGCCCGCGGAATACTTTGTGCTGGACCCATGATCGAGACGCGTAAGTCTACCCCAGCGGTATTCAAGGCTTCGGTGGTCACTGCTTGTTTCGATATCCACACATGGCCGCTCGCAATGGCAAGAAACATCTCGCCCGTGGGCCTCTTTTTTCTTGGCTGCCGTTCTGTGCTCCCCTGTGCTGGGCCGGATTCGCGTACAGTCCACGACGGCCGATAACATGACGAATAGTCTTCTCCTTAATTAACCATGATGTGGACTTCGCCTCTGCTGAACCCGGCACTGCGGGTGGGTACGAGTAGACGACAAGACTCTCTGTCAGATGAATATATAATCCTATATTCCATCGCTATCTAAGTGCTGATCTTCACTCTTGGCCGAACAACCAAACCAACCAATACAGTCGTTTCCAATTCCAATCGCTATTAATAGCCAACACTACAAACTTCCACTCTCTCTTCAAACAAATCAACAGACAAGATGGTTGCTTTCTCCAAGGTCGCCGTGGCCGCTCTGGCCGGCTTCGCTGCCGCTCACCCCGGTGAGAAGCACGATGCGCAGAAGATGAAGCGCGAGATCGTCGCCCGTGACAACCACGCCCGCAACGGTGCCCGCTCCCTCGCCAAGTGTGGCGACGCCGACTTCGCCAAGGCTCTCAAGACCCGTTCCGTCCAGCGCCGTGCCGAGAGGGTCCAGAACCTCCGCAAGGACCTGGGTATCAAGTCCGGTAAGTCCAGTGTGGTTTCCATACGGGGAAAACAAGACAGAGGCTAACATGAACCCCAGCTGCCCGCAAGGACAAGCGTACCCTCGAGGACCTCGAGGGCTACGAGGCCGTCAACCACAACATGACCGGTACTTCTGACAACGGCATCTTCACTGCCCTTGAGGAGGTCTTCTCCGCCAACACCAGCTGTCTCCTGGCCCCTGAGGTCACCGACGGACCTTACTACGTTACCGGCGAGTACTTCCGCTCCAACGTCAGGGAGGCCGACTTCACCGAGGGTGTCGACGTCTACCTCGAGGTCCAGTACATCGACATCAACACTTGCCAGCCTATCCCCAAGGTCGCTGTCGACATCTGGAACTGCAACGCCACTGGATACTACTCCGGTGTCGAGAGTGGTCAGGGTGGTCTGAACACCACCTTCCTCCGTGGTGTCCAGCTGTCCGACCACGACGGTGTTGTTCAGTTCGAGACCATCTTCCCCGGTCACTACGACGGCCGTGCTATCCACACTCACTTGCTGTCCCACACCGGTGCCGAGTTCGAGTCCAACGGTACCATCTCCGTCTACGACGGCGCCGTCGCCCACATCGGTCAGCTCTTCTGGCCTGATGACCTCCGCGAGCAGGTCGAGGCCACCTACCCCTACACTGAGAACACCCAGGCCCTGACCACCAACGACGAGGACATGTGGTCCATTCTCGCTGCCGACGAGAACTTCGACCCGATCCCCGAGTACGTCTACCTCGGTGACTCCATCGAGGATGGTCTGTTCGCCTGGATCCAGATTGGTATCAACGGCTCCGCCGACTACACCGACGACGACTACTACGGTGTCGCCGCCTACCTCGCCGAGGACGGTGGCCACTCCACTGGCTACACCGTCGGTGGCGGCGGTGGCGACAGTGGCAACGGTACCGCTCCCACTGGTACCGGTGCCATGCCCACTGGCGCTGCCCCTACCTCTGCTTAAAGGAATGAACAGATCATGTCCTTGAGCTGATTTGTTGTCTCCTTTTTTGCTTCTCTCTTATTTTAAAAAGCCGAGCGGATTGCACATTTCTTGCATATAGATGTACATAGAATTTTTATCACAGATGTGTAGATACATGTATAAAGATATACCCCAAGGATGTTTCTTGAGAAATACAATGTGTTGTGTACCTGACTTGTTTATAAAAAAGAATATGGACAAGCTTCGGCTTTGTTTTACGTGCACGATGACGAAGATTAAAAATCCGAACTTGGGTCTTGCCCCACCGAAATTTATGCCCGCAATACGGAGTGCCGTACGACTATGAACATACTACCTACACATAGTACATCTGCTGGATTGATTGCACTCTACATTTAACATCTATTGGACCTAGTGAGATACAGGGTACTTGCGCGGATAACAACAGCAAAGGCAAAGAAACACCGAAGCTTGCCCAGCATGCGTCGCGGCGATCATCTCGCGGCGTTGAGCGCTTTCCCACAATGGTGTACCTTCAACGATGCCCAGCTGAATGACATAGTCCTGGCTAGCGAGAGCGGCAAGGGTAACCACTTCAAGGCTACCCGGGATCTCAGCAACGACGAGGACGATGTAGAGCCGCCGGTGCTTCTGACGGTGCCAAAAGACCTGGTTCTCTCCGCCGAGGCCCTCAAGCAATACGCAAGGGTCGACCAGAACTTTCGAGACATCTACGACGCAGTTGGCCATCCGGTAACTATCTCTCGTCAATGTCGGGATATCTTGCCAGCCGCCCCTGCTTACTAGATCTACAGTCACATCGAATAGATACCCTTCTCTTCCTATTCATACAGTACATTTATTCCTCGCCGGATTTCCCGGAACACAAGGGGCCAGCGTCACCCTGGACGTGGTATTTCGACGTCTTGCCAACCGATGTGCCCGTTCCTACCATGTGGCCTGAGCGGTACAGGCATTACCTTCTTCGAGGGACGTCTCTCGAGGTGAGCCGCCATTTGATGTCTGCAGTACTGTGAGATCTGACACTTGCGTATCAGGCGGCTGT
This sequence comes from Pestalotiopsis sp. JCM 9685, assembly GCA_001599175.1. NCBI lineage: Eukaryota > Fungi > Ascomycota > Sordariomycetes > Amphisphaeriales > Sporocadaceae > Pestalotiopsis > Pestalotiopsis sp. JCM 9685. The sequence goes on from BCGF01000002.1 coordinate 4,371,138, forward strand.
ACTCGCAAAGAAGTCGGCCTTGGAAGAAGAGTTTGATGATGTCTGTTCCCGCGTCGCGGACAACCCATTCTGGAAGGATCTTCTACTCGAGTCGGATATAATCCAACCAGAGGTCTGGATCTTCCTTGATGCGCTTTATCGGTCACGTTCGCTGGAGCTTCCCAAATCCGGCGAGTCCATGGTCCCGATCCTGGACATGGTCAATCATTCGGCGAGCGCCAATGCCTATTTCGACGAGACTGACGATGGTGAGGTCAGACTTCTCCTCAGAAAGGGCCACTCGGTCGGACAGTCCACGCCAGGCTGTACTGATGAGATCACCATTGACTATGGTCATGGAAAATCTGCAGCAGAGATGTTGTTCAGCTATGGCTTTATTGAACCTGGGTACACGGCCAAGAGCCTCACACTGCCGTTGGAACCCATGGACGATGACCCTCTCTCCAAGGCAAAGCTGATGATATACGGGGGAGCGCCGACGCTCAAGATTGAAGAAAACGCGGACGGCGTGCCTACGTGGAAAGCACCCCTCGTCTACCTCATGTGCTTGAATGAGGATGATGGTATATGCTTCCGGGTCCTTCAGACAGTCGACGGCGGCCGTGAGCTCAAGCTTTTCTGGAAGGAAGAGGACGTCTCGGACAAGACCACCGAGTTTGAAGACCTCATACGGGGACACGAGCTGGAGCCCATCTTCCACCTGCGGGCCATTACAGTCGTCATATCACGCCTGGACGAACAAATCGCAGGCCTGAACGACGTGGACAACGCCATGCACGAGGAGGCAGAAGCAGACCCCAAGTTCTCTCACACCTACGGAAGCGTCATGCAGCTACGAAGGGCTGAGCTAGCTCTCTTGACGAGAATGTCGAGTGTACTAGAGGAGCAGGTAAGATTTGATTCCTTGTCCTTGTGGCTTACACCTGGCTTGCCCGGACTACTGCCGTCTTCTCCAAAAGACGTAGATCCCCGAAAAATCAGCGTGATGCTTGCATTAGACCTGACTTGCTAACACATCTCTGCAGAGAGGTGGGCTGCTCGAAGATGATAGGGTGAAGGCCTATCTCGGATTGATGGAAGAAACCCCAAATGAGGAGGCTGCTGCCCAGTCTACCAATGATGAGGAGGATTTTAGCTAGAATTAGTCGATCAAGTCCCTCATCTCCACAATCCTCCCACGACCCAAGCACCAAGTAGGTCTAGGTACGCCATCTCTGCTGTCTCCAAGAGAATCGTTCCCAATGGGCCAAGGGGACAGGAAAGGAGTTGCAGATGTTGTAAAAGCTTATACTGAATCATGCGTGGCTTTTCGACTGGGGTAGGCACATGGACGAGAACTATCCGGAACGCCTTTTCGAATAGATCTTCCATGCAAGAGTAGATCGCATGGTAGTACCGAAAGAAAAGACCTGATCTGTACGAGATAGACCTTGCCCTGTATGGTCGTAGGCAATAAGCATTGCGTGGCCCCTCGCCTGTCATGAATCTGGGGTACGATTCTGTACAACGCCAGGAATCGTATCTCTTTTCCAAATATCCTTGGATCCAACGGAGAGCTTGCTGGATACCAAGGCGCCGAACCGTCTCTGTCTTGTATATGCCCGGACCGTCGTCCCTGAGGGAAATGCAGTGCTCCCCAACAATTCGGTAGTGTCACAGATACGGATCCTGCACTGATTGGGCTGTTCCTGCCTCGAGCAATAAGGATAACGGGATACAAACGAAAAAAGAGTCACTAGATTGCGGGATGCCCCAGAGAGCCACGAGGCCAGCCCTGGGGGGAGTCAATTTACCCCAGGTATGGGATGGGGGCGTGGCCCCGAATTAGCCGGAGGGACCCCGGACGCCTTCTTTCAACCACGGAGGGCTGGGGCCTTGAACGACCAAACATCTTGAGTCTTTCGAGGATGATGGGGGAGCACTTACCGGAAACAAACAAGCTTTTTTCACTTGGGCCTGTCAAACGTGTCGAGGGAGATGCAGATGGGGTGACATTCGAGTCGAGCAAGCGAGATTTCTTTCTTCCCCAACATCTCCCACATACGATGGTACATACGCCAGAGAAAATGGGGAGCATTAGCACAACTAAGACCAGCTTCAGACGCCATACATGTACCCCGGAATCTTGTCCGATCTTTCTTTTCCACACTCCAGCTGTGAGCATGAAGTGTTGGATCTTGTTCAGAAGTGATTGTCAGTCATGACTTCATGTAGCTCATGTCAACAAGGTTTGGCCCATGCGCCTGGTGCCTTTTCTAGATGATCAGCTCTAAAAGGTCCAGGACAGTATTTGGTAAACGTCGAGTAAGAAAACGCCCAAAGGTCGTGTGTGCAACGGTGCTGCTCTCGCCTCTCCGACGTTTCGTCTGTTGTCCAGAACCAGGATCACCCGGCGGGAGAGTGACGGACCGCTGACTCGGGCTCTACATGGCTCGCAGTTTCAACGGCCTACCAAGAGCACAGAGTACGAATTCCCGTCTGCTTTTTAGTGAGAGTGAAGCGACGAGGATGATCTTAATACGGCCCAAGCGGGCATAGGCGGAACGCGGCCAGAGGGTGAGAGTGAGCCTTTCAGGCTTCAGGCTTCAGGCTTCCAGGGGATGAAAAAGCTAAGCAACTAACGTTCCAACTGCATGCAGTGAACTATACCGAATCTCGATTGGAGAGATTCATGCGCCTGCGCTTCTAGTGCCAAGCAGGGCATGGATCGGTGTAGAAGCGGCGCTACTCATGGCGACACAAGGGAGACAGAAAAGGTAGCAGCACGCTTTACAGCGTGTCATGCAATTTGGTAATCTCCCTCGCAAATGAACGGGCTGTCGAGTTGATAGAGTTGCCGTTGCTTAGAACACGCGGCGGCGTCTTTTATGAAAAGGTCAGCCGGTTGAAATGTTACCTTGCAGACTTTCAATAACAACGGTGAGAGACGGGGGCTACGGGGACCACAAGCGATTCTTTTTGGCCCAACCCGCCGGAACAGAATGGTTATTGCGTTGCGGGTGACGACACTCAACGCTGGGAGGGGCAAACGAACCGTCGTATCAACTCACGAAAGAAGAGCGTCGAAGCTGCGGAATTATGTGCTGCCACCAACCAAAGAACCACTCTCATTTGTAGATCTCTGAATGCGAAGAGCCAGCCGATTCGCCTCGATACCAGAGTGGCAAGAAATAAGGGAAAAAAGTCCGAGGACGAGGATTCCCGAAATCTGGGGTAAAACTTTGTCTTCTGGCAGGGGAGACGGACACCAACGACCACGCGGGCAAAACCTGGAGTTGGGGGAATTGGGAGGAGGACAGGAAGGAGAATAATCGTCTCAATGCCAGACGCGCACAAATGCCGGCCTGAGACTAAGACGAGCCCGCGTTGATCACCAGTCCAAGCGAGGTTTAGATTGGACCATGACGCCTATACTATACCGTACCAAGCAGTTCAGGTCATACCGCCATGCGTCAGACAATAAGTGGGAACATGTTCCAACGGGATCTAAGTAACAATGGGCGTCAGCAGCGCGTATGAGACCGTCACTGAACAGAGTGTGTATTGCATGCGGCGAAACGGAGAACCGGATCTCGCAAACTCTAAAGACCGGGCAGGACTGGAACAGCTATTTTCGATAGTCCAAGACAGTTGCCGTTAGATACCTATACTTCGCACATCCATGTCCTGCTAGTGCCCACGTAGGACACCTGATGGGGAGAAAGATGGACAGGGAACTCTGCACGCCTTACCACTGCCAAGCCTCTCTCCGGCTCTGGATCTCTGTTCTGTGTCCTTCCTTGTCTTCCCCAGCCAAGCAAGCCCGGCAAAGCCCAGCGATCAGTGGCCTATCCTACCTTGACCTCGACCTCCCCAGCAGCCCAGCAGCCCAGCCAAGCAAGCCTAGAAAATGGGAATTGTGTGTACCTACAGCCCACAACACCCCTCAGGGCAAATGTGTTGTACCTTCGCAAGCACCAAGGAGGCAGCGCCCCTCAATGATCCTTGGCCTCCCCCGGATTTCTGAAATCTAGACGACATGATTGGCCAGATGGGAACGACCGGCGGCCCCAGCACTATGGAGAGTTCTGGCAGGTCCCCTTGGTCCCTTTGGTGTGTCCCCCCCATGGCGCAACGCCCTGGGTGGGTTTCCTTACATAGTTCTCCACATTCGCCGTCCCTCCGTCGTTCACCTTTCCACGTTTCATTTTGTTTCCTTTGACCCAACACTTGACGCTCCGTCATCCCCAAGAAATACATACTCCGGATCTCCGTGACGATAAGAAACCAACAATCGTCGAGTCCGTGATCGCGTGACTACACAGGGAGCGAGCCTTCATACGCCTACTACACCAGGAACAACCTGCTCTAGCCCTCTTGGAAAGAAGCACGCGGGTCTGAGGCATGCGCGGCAACTGCGGGCGCTAGCTGAAACTCTCGTGGGCGCGGTATACTGAACGACTCTCTCGCGGCCGCCATCGGTTGCTGGAAGGATCGAAACACTCGACAGGATATACTACGGAGTGGTATCGTCTCGACTCTGGACTACGAGGAGCAAAGGAGGGATCACATCGCCCAAGATGCCGGGCATACTACCTATGAAAGTGATCAAGGTGGGCACCAGTTCGCAGAGTCGAATTGCCCAGGTAAGACACAGTCTGCCGATGGATATACTCCACGACGCATACCTGCCCACCAAAGTATATGCCGGACGCTGACTTCTGGCAGGCCTGTGATCGATGTCGGAGTAAGAAAATTCGCTGCGACGGCATCCGCCCGACATGTTCGCAGTGTGCCAATGTCGGGTTCGAGTGCCGTACCAGCGACAAGCTGAGCCGCCGCGCATTCCCGCGCGGCTACACGGAGTCGCTCGAGGAGAGGGTACGGGCTCTGGAGACAGAGGTCAGAGAGCTCAAGGACCTGCTGGACGAAAAGGACGAGAAGATCGACATGCTGTCCAAGATGCACAGTCACCACCACATTCGTCGCGTGTCACACTCGCCCGCCACGAGTCCCGCGGCTTCGGTGGGCCGCGAATCTGCTAGGGAACCATCGCCCGTCAAGGAGGACACTTTCCGCGTACAAGCGTCGCCGTTATTACTTGGAGTCGAGAATTCGGACTCATACTTCATGGGGCCCTCGAGCGGCCGCTCATTCATAGGTACGTATGCAGACTTTGCTTTTGCTGCTGGTCTCGAGCTGACCACTTCCTAAAGAGTCTTTCAAGCGCAAGATCCAGGAGAATGGAAAGTCTTGCTCAGACTTTAACCCAGAAGCCTTCCTACACATTCAAGGCTGCTACCCATTGGTATCACAGCCCCCCTCGTCCTCGATAAAGGTACCGCCACGGCTGTTTTCCGATAGGTGCGTCAACATCTACTTCCAGGAGTGGGCGCCCTTGTTCCCAGTCCTGCACAAGCCGACGTTTCTTCACATCTACGAGGAGTTCGTCGCGGATGCGGACAAGTTGAAGAGTCACCACAAGATTGCCCAACTATATCTGGTCTTCAGCATTGCTGCACTGTCGAGCGACCTGCCAGATACCGAGCAGATTGCAGCCTGTGAACTGCAATGGCAAAAGGCATTGGACGCCATCCTCATGGAAAACACCATGAATACTCTTCAGTGCTTGATCTTGGCCTTGATGTACTGCACTATTCGCGCAGACTACAAGCGCTTGATCCACTACAAGGGTGTTGCCGTCGCCTTGTCCCATCGTCTCGGTCTCCATCAGAGCCAGAAGCGATTCTCGTTTGGCGCCCTGACGATCGAAACGAGGAAAAAGGTCTTCTGGACTCTGTATACGCTTGACTGGTAAGCCGAGATCTGCATTGCTCATTGATTCGTTGCCGCTAATGATACATAGCTTCTCCGCTGCCATGCTTGGTCTCCCCAAGGTTTTGAAAGAGGAAGATATTCATGCCGAATATCCCTCGGACTGCGACGATGAATACGTGACCGAAAAGGGATTCCAGCCAACGCTACCTGGCGAATACACCAAGCTATCAAGTGCGCTTGCGTTATTCAAAGTGTCTCGTATCCTGGCCAAGGTCCTGGAGAAGAACTATCCCGCCGCCACATCCTATGACCTCTCACTGCAGCAGATCTCAATGTTGGAATCAGAGCTTACAGAATGGAACGACAATCTGCCAACGCATCTGAAGTTGACATTCGCTCAAGGCAAGCCTTCGACTGACGTCACAGGAAGTCGCTCGCCTGTCCTGGCTCTTGCCCTTTACTACATCCGCACATTGATACATCGCCCTGCCGTTGGCTCGAGCCTAGGCCCCAAGGCTGCGCCATCACTCATCGCGCTCGGCGAGTCAAGCAAGAACATGATTCAAATCACTCAGCTTCTGGAGGAGCGCAGCATGTCATTCTCGTTCTGCCTGAACAAGACTGACGTGCTCATGTTGTGCTCCATGACCCTCCTGTACCAGACCTTGGACCTCAAGCACGAGAGCAAGCTCGTCAAGGATGCGGAGCGCCTGGTCAACAGCGTGCTCAAGAGTTTGATCAAGGCCAAAGCCCCTGGTTCGGCAAATCTACAACGTGTGGCCTCCCTACTGGTTACTGTGGACGCACCAATGTCGCCACCATCTGCCCGAGGCAGCCCAGAGTCCGTTGCATCTACAGCGCAATCCGTGAGAGCCTCACTTCAGCAGGTCAACCTGTCCAGAAACAAGCCTCTCTACTCGCTCGGTCGTCATCACTCCATAGCCAGTGCGAGCGAAACCGACTTGCTATCTCAGCAGGAAAAGATGCGTCGCATGACGGCACCGCAGTCAGCCATGATCCGCCCCGAGCTCTACCGATCGCAATCTCGCGCCTCCTTTGACGACGCCGCCACGCCCCGACCACAAGAGCAACGTCAGCACAGGTTCTCGCTGTCGCAAATTCAACAAAGCATGATGCGAATGTCATCAGCGCACAAGAAGAGAACAAACCTCGACTATCTGTCGCTCAGCAACACGCCTGCCACTACGGGGCCGTCATCTCCGAACCATTCTAGGACGACCGTTCCGTTTTTACAGGCACAGGTACCGGCACAACCTCAGCAGCAAACGAATTCGCCAATCTACTCAACTCCTCAAATACCACCACCGAAGGGCGGTTCGTCGAACGGAATGTCAAACTCTGAGTGGGAGTCATTACTCGGCGCCCTGGACGGTGGGCAGGCCAATCTCTACGATGCCATTTACGGCGGTCCGGCACTATCGTTGGAGACACCACCACCAGTACCAACAAACATTCCAGACTGGTCACCTGACGCATGGAATTTGTCGGGCTTCAACCTGGGCGACGTCAACTCGAGCGCTCCGCCACCACAGAGCGTGCTCAGTTTCAGCGATGAGAGCCTCAGCTCCGGCGATGAGCTGCCTGCCAGTGACGTGTACTTCAACATGAACGACGACTATCGCAGCAGCTTGCTCCATCCTCACCGGGCTACCGGAGATGGACTCCTCCTCGTGGACGGACTGAACTTGGACTTGGGTCTTTGAGAGAGATCTTTTTTCTTTCCACATTTTGAAAAGCAATGAATGTATGATGGATATCACGGAAGGCATCTTGTACAGCACTATATGAAAGCATTTGAACTGCTATAGGTTTCGACGAACTTTTGGGATATTATGGAGTACGGTTATTGTGCCGGGACGGCTTATACTGCAGGATTTTATGGAATATGGGATGAAACTGCGAATTTGGGGGAATATTTAGATAAATCGTACGGATACAAAAGATATAATTACCGATTATATACGGTAGAGATCTTGTATGAAGCGATTTTTATGTGAGTTAAGTCAGTGCCCAAGCCGTTGCTCTTTCAGTGCTATAGGTATCGCGGGAGCTAGGATTTAGTGCTGACTTCTCTATCGAAGATCGTCGTTGGAATCGTATACTACCACGTGCAACCAGTTTAATAATAAGCTTGATGATATAGATGGATCTAACAAGAAGAGAGGTCCCGAACTATTTCCAAACGTATATAATTTCCATCGCAAATGTTGCGCTTTGGCCAAAGTTGATCGTTCTTGGGAGCCATATGACCGACCCTCTTTTTACATACACTACTTCGATGCGAAGTCGGCATCTACAAAAGTGACGTCAATAGTCTTGAAATACTTTTCAATAGGAAAGTACCGAGGACTCACTCGGATTTATACCACATTCCGAGACCTCGTCTAAACTATTAGATAATTACCTAGAACAAAGATACATACGCCAACTCTCAGTATCACGGCCATAAGCGGAGTTTAGGACCGACACGATCTCGGTCGTCACGGGCGAGCGGGCGGGCGTAGTCCTGCAGCTGACGTCCGTATTCGCATCCGAGGGGTAAAAGGGAACAAGGAGGGTATAATAATCGCCCATTGAGGGGTCCATCACAGCGCACAAGACAAGGGTGCCCATTGCGATTCGCTGCGGCCGGGGGGTGTTTCTTGGCGACCTTAATTTACACCGAAAGAAAGACAGAGAGCAGACAAGAAGAGGCACACACCCCCAGCAGGTACGCTGTGGAGTCGCGAATTCCGGGACCCGGGCCCTGCGGGTGACACTGATCCAGTTTCCCGTATTATAACAGCTCCCTAGGGGTAGTTCAACATTTTTTGCTTGCTTTTTTTCTGCTATTGTTCTCGGGATTTTTTTGGAGTTTCGCTTTTTTCTTTCTTGGCGATATTTTTTATACACTCTTGAAACTTCATAGAGAAGGTAAAAAGCGGGACCCTTTTTCTTTCCGCGCAGAGTTCTGAAGTCTCTCGACGAGCAGACCCCCGCCGGCGCAGAGAAGAACAATTGTAGAGCAGAGCAAAGCAGAGCAGAGGAATTCCAGGACCACGATGAGGAAACCGGACGAGTCGACGCGCCTGCTCGACTCAAAGGACGATGTTGCACCAGGTGCGTCATGAAAACTTACCCGGCAATCTGCCAATGCCGGGATGTTGGGTTAACACGGGGTTGGACCTGGAAGCCACCACGCCGTTCGCGGCCTTGACGGTCGCCGGGAGGACGGCAGCACAGTCGACGCCGTCGCCGTCCAAGATCCGGCTTCCGCAGGCTATAGCGCACCGCGGGTACAAGGCCGCGTTTCCCGAGAACTCGATGGCGGCGTTCCGCAGCGCCGTCGACATCGGCGCGCACGCCATCGAGACGGACCTCCATCTGTCTAGGGACGGCGTCGTCGTCTTGTCGCATGTGAGTTTTTGTTCTTTTTCCTTCTTGCCTTCTGGTCGACCTCGGTCTTTTTATATGCTGTATAGACCGTGCTAGAGGGCTGTATATATACAGCCGAACTTGCGATATCTGTAGCGCTTGAAAGAAGAAGAAGAAGACACCATAAGCCCAAGAGGAACGGAGCACTATTCTTTTATATGACCAGGACCTGACTCTTTCCCGCCCGCGCACCAGGATGCCTCGCTCAAGAGGTGCTTCGGCATCGACAAAAAAGTCGCCGACTGCGACTGGTCCTACCTGAGCACCCTGACCACGCTGCGCGAGCCCAAGCAGTCGCTGCCGCGCCTGGTCGACCTGCTCGAGTACCTGGCGCGGCCGGAGGCGGAACACATCTGGCTGCTGCTCGACGTCAAGGTATGTGACAACCCCAGCGCTTTCCCGTAGGTCTGGAAGAACGAATCACTGACATGGCCACAGACGCACGACGACGCCAGCGAGCTGCTCCGCGGCATCGCACAGGCCATGGCCTCGGTCCCGCCGAAGCGGCCCTGGACGAGCCGGGTCATGATCGGCTGCTGGGACGTACGTAAATCTCCAGCTTTTATCTCTCCAGAACATCCATTTTTACTGACCAACGACAAAAGGCCAACTACGTCCGCCTCTCCCTCAAACACCTATCCGGCTTCCCCCTGGCCTACATCGGCGTGGACCTGGCCTACGCCCACGCGCTCCTCGCCGCCGTGCCCAACGTGCACTTCAACCTGCTCCAGCAGACGCTCGCAGGCCCCTGCGGCGCGCGGTTCCTCGCCCGGGCGCACCGCCGCGGCCGCGCCGTGTTCGCCTGGACCGTCAACGCCGAGGCCTGGATGGAGTGGGACATACGCCGGGGGCTCGACGGCGTCGTCACCGACGACCCCAAGCTGTTCCTCGAGGTGTGCGACCGGTTCCGGGAGGAGCAGGACGCCGCGGGGCTGGACGAGACGAGGAGGCCGGTCCGGTGGGCCGCCCGGCGCGTGTTCGACATGGCCTGGGTGTACGTGCTGCTGGGGATATATCTAGTCGTGGTGAGGTCGAGGTATGGTATGCCGAGGCGGCGGGTCGAGAAGGCGTTGAGTAAGTAGATGGTTGCACATTAAAATGGGCATTGACCTGCGAGACGAAGTGCAGACATTAGATCGGCATGGCGTAGCGTGATTTGGATAGAACCTAACGCTTATGACAGCGTTGGCTGCTGCTGTTCCTAGAGTCATCAAAGTCGGTAATATGTTCATTGTAAATGGCTATTCATATTTTCATCGTCTGTCTAATCTTGACCCCTTCGCTTATTGCAAACCAGACGTCGTCCAAATCTTGACTGCTGCATCTCCACCTGTACTTGCGACCTTGTCACCCGTGAGCCATGCCACGGCATTGACTCCATCCTTGTGCGCATTCAAGGCCTTGACTCTGCTGCCCGGCTTTGCCAGACTCCAGACAAAGACGTTGGTGTCGAGCGCTCCACTGACGGCATGTGTGCCGGCTTCGTTCCACGAGATGCTAGTCACTCTCGCAGTGTGTGCTGACCACCTGTCGGTCGCGATCGAGAGATCGGCCGTCTTGTAAGCAAAGATCTTGCCCGAGGCGTTGCCTGCCGCGAGGTGGGAGCCGTCTCTGGAGAACGATACCGCAGAGATTTGCGCTGTGCTGTTCTTTGCTTCGGCAGATTGCGAAAGGTTGTTGGACGAATCGACCTTGTAGACACGAACTGCGTTATTGCTGAGGCCGACGGCAACAGATGAGCCGTGGGCGGCAATCGAGGTTGGTTGGGCGTCGGAAATATCGAGCTTGCTTGCAAGAGTGTCCTTGACGTAGACCTCGACTCCCGACATGGTCGCAACATATGTGCGACCCTCGGCGGAGGCAACTCCCTTGGGCTGTCCAGACAGCTTCAGAGACTCGCCTACAAATGTGTTTGCCGATTCGTCAATGATGCGCAGGGTATCATCCCAGCCGACACTGTATCCTCTGCCTGAGCCGGAAGCGATCTGGCTGACTTGGTTCGAATGAGTCTGGCCGTCGACTACGGATCCGACACCGGAGGATACATCCCAGCTCAAGACTCGGCCCTCGAAACTTCCCGTGAGGAGCTTGGAGCCCTGTCCGCTCGAGTCTGCAGTCATCGCAGTCATGCTCTTGTTGTGGCCTTGCACAACCTTGGAAGGTTCCGGCTTGCCCTCGTGAAGGTATGTCAGGTCGCCGTCCAGGTTGAGACTGATGATCAGACCGTCGCTCCGGCCGTGGGGCCACACGACGCCAATCTGCTGGTCGGCCACGCTGGTGCTCTCGCCAAGCCTCCATGTCTGCGTCACCTGGCCGGCCTCGACATCCCACACCTTGACGGTCCGGTCTGCGCTGGCCGTGACGATCTTCTTGCTGTCCTTGCTCCAGCTCACGGCAAAGATACTGCCCGTGTGCTCGCCCTCGCCAAAGCTTCTGGTCGGCTCGCCCGTCTTGCCGTCGTAGAGCTGGATCTTCTTGTCGGCGCCCACCGTCACCAGGAGCTCGCCGTCGGGGGAGAACTGGGTAGCGAAGACGAAGCCCTTGTGGATGTCGCTGTGCTTGCTGTTGAACTTGAAGGGGGCGCCGTGCAGGAAGCACAGGGCCATGTCGTCGCTGACGGTGGCGGCGCGCAGGGGGCGCATGCCGCGGATGGCGACGGCGTTGATGACCTTGCTGTGACCCGAGACCTCGCCGACGCTGTTGCCCGAGTCGGCGGTGATGCAGTGGCCGAAGCGCTCGCGGCCGTCGCCGACGGCGATGATGCGCTGGCTGTCGCCGTCCCAGGCAATGTCGTTGATGCGGCCCGAGATGATGTGGTACTCGCCCTTGGTGTTGACGGCCTCGACGGCGTCCCAGACGCGCACGGTGCCCGACGCATCACCCGAGGCGACCCAGAAGCCCGAGGGCGAGAACTTGGCGACCGTCGTGGTCGCCGTGTGGCCGGTGTACTGCTTGCATTCCGAGGGGTTGTCGATGGAGCGGAGGAAGATGGACTTGCCAGACTGGTAAAAGACTGTTAGCTACGAGGAACGAAACAAGCAAGTATGTATTCAGAAAGTATATATAGTGCAGTCAGAGGTGAATAGGGTCTGATCGGTCAGAAAGCAGACGACTTACAGCATATGCTAACCTCTCCCCCTTGGGATCGGTCGACAGCTGTGTAGGTTGACCCCGCGTGGTGGCGGGCGTGGCCGCGAGGATTTTCTCAATCGAAACGGACATTTTGATTCTGATCGATGCTCTGGCTTCTTGAAGATGTGTTTGCTAGAGCTTCGTGAATTGAAATACGAAATAGGGGGTTCTTGGAAATGTAGGAGCCTATTTCGATGTCCAAGCTGGATTGGCGGTAACTGTTTACCCTGACGTACCTTGGAGGGGTAGTAGTACGTTGCCAGGGGCCATGCTTGCTGCGGCCTGCGGGGCAATTCCAGTGTTGAACTGGCGCCTGAATGCTGGGTTGCTGGGCTTGTACCTCAGGCACACTACGGTACGGATGCACACCCTAGCGACTGCATTATTGAAGCAGTTCAGCACTTGAAACCACTTGAAAACATGACTTTCTTCTTGTCTTATGCTAATGACACTTCATGCCCGAGGGAAAATGATAATCATATACAAATTGTCTCTGCTTCCAACCTCTGAAAATCCGAGCTGAATATCCGTAGTAGCATTCTCAGCAATATACCTACCAAAGGTCGAAAAGGGGGCTAGCAATGGCCACTTACACCGTTGCTAGTCAAGTACACGGAAGGGGAGGGCATCGTCCTCTGCACGAAACGAGTCAATCACAAGCATGGTGGAAACATTGACTTGTGAAAAGATTTGAATCATCATGCTTGATTCTCGGTAAGTCCGTTGAGTTGAAAACATGTGAACTTTGGGTATCATCCTATAACAAAACGCCGTTGCTCCATTGGAGACTCTGTCAAACCAGATGAACTCAGCCCAAACTGAAGGGCTCAACTATAAACCAGAACGAGATCCTCAGTACCAGAATGAGAAATTCTAAGCCCAGAACAATAGACGGCATATCACTCAAGCCAGAGCCGAGTATGAGTCTCCAATGCCTCGCTCAACTTTGCGCCGCGCCTGGTTTCGCGATTATCTTCAGTGTCCAAGGCTTCAGTACCAGAAGCAGTGACACATACTGCCTCATGAGGGTCGTCTCTCTGCGTGTCATGATCTTGAGGTTCCCTGAACCGAGAGGGGTTAAGGAGATGTGCAAAGTAGCTGTAGAGAGACGGGAAGAAAGGACAAGGCAAGATGAGTGACTTCTAACCACTCTCGGTCTTTTGCTCCTCGGCCGGAATCTCACCAGCATGGCGTTTCTTCTCATACCAGTTGTTGCGCCACTCGTGGAACATGGCCTCCTTTTCCTTTGTATTCTGGCCGTTGAGAAAGAACCGACGGGGATCATCTTCTGGAACGGGTTTGGCCAGCAGATCTCGCCACATCTGCTTTTCCAGAGGCATCTTTCGGGCCTCCTCCTCACTAGCCTGGGAGACGTGCCTGACATATGGAAAGAAGGGCTGAACCATCTCACCGAGGTGCCGATATTTTGAGTCCTGGGGAGGCTTGGGAGGCCAGTTGACAGGCTCGAACGCCTCCATGCGCTCCACGTCCTCATGGAGTGCGCTTCAGTACATTGGTTAGCCGGGACAAGATCTCAGTCTACGATGTAGAAAAGTTTCGAGCAAAACATACCCGAGATGACCTTGCAGCAAATACCCCTGTTTCTCGAGCTCCTCCGCAAGCTCGAGCTGGTGATTGTCCATGAGAGACGTATTGGCAACCACAATGACTCTAGCATCAATATCTAGAGCTTCCAGAATTGTGCCGGCGCCTAAAATGTTAATGTCAATATCATTTACCTATTCATTGCAAGGTAACGATGTGTATCTGGAATACGAACCAGCATGCGCCATAATGATGCCCCTTCCTCGTGCCACGCCGATCGACTTTACTGGGGAAGGCGCGCACTCGAGCATGTAATTCTTCATCTTGTTGGTGTACGCAAAGCCCACGATGTCGATCCAGTGGCTCTCAAAGCCCCTCTGAGGACGAATGCGCTCAAACAGCTCCAGATCCGGGCCGCACTGGACGACAAGCCGGTTGAATTTGAGCTTGGCCAGGGTCTCCAGAAAGTTGTCGGAAAGAACCTCGGTGATGAGGCTCTTGAAACTGGCAATGGACCCGATAGTCACAAACATGGTGCGGAACGGCTGGCGGTGCTCAGGCTCAGCAGCCGCGATAGCTGGGTCCGCCATGATGCGACGGTCGTTGGCTTCGTTGTATCTTTCGTACGGGTTATTGACGAGATAAGGCCCGGAAGTCGTGTCGATGGAGCACGACGAGACGCTTTGAGATTCCTCCTCCTCTGCCGTTGAGTCCTGGTACAGGTGGATTAGAGCGGTATCCCGGCTAGAGTGACTTCAAGATGGCAATTCAGCAAGGTGGTTGCCGTTCTTGCTTTCTTTTTCAAAAGTTCACCCTCGGAATTCTTTATACCATCGCCTTGACAAGAACGCCTTGACAAGAATCTTGAAATGATAATTAAAATATCACATTTCTGATAAACTGTTGTAAATTGTAATGAACTGAAATACTCACCATCTTTCTGGCGGCCTACGTGGGCGGCAGGAGCTGTGGCGGTGCTGTAAGGTTGCTGCAGCAGGGGATCGGTCGAGATGTGGCCGTGCAGATCTGCAAGTCCGGGGTTGAGAGGTGTGGATGAATTGACGAATCAGGACTCTTGAAGTTAGCGTTTCGGCGGGCCCCGGATTTTCTCTCCCGCCGCAGGCCTGAAATTTGTCGGGTCCAGGTACGGAAAGCTGCGATCCAAGCTAGGAAACGAGTCGCCCAGCCGAAGCAGTCAGTCAGTTCTTCTTGGCTCACTGCATACGATCCCCCATCGACAGCCATGGTCGCCGCCGCCGTACAGTCCCTGAGGCTGTGTGCGCGGGCTTGCAGCCGGGCGCCCAGCACACAGAGGATAGCAGCAGCAGCAGCGCAGCGCGCGTCGACGACGACGAGCTCGAGGAGGCCCTTCTCCTCGACCCGGGCATGGCGCTCCGACGACGTCGACCAGGAGACGCAGTCCAGCAAGCCCAAGGGCTCTGGCGGCGCGCCCGATGCACCCAAGAAAGTCACGCCCCGGCTGAGGAGGTCCGACAAGGTCGTCGCGGCTCTCCAGGAGGGCATGACCGAGCAGGAGAAGAAGACCTTCAAGCAGATTCTGGAATACACCGACGACAACGGCCTGGTCGTGAAACCGCGCCGCGGAGAGCGGACGCCGCTGGACTCTGCCCAGATCGAGGCCCAGGCAGAAGCGATCGAAAACTACTTTGAGAACGTCGACAAGATACCCAAGGAGCTGGACGACGCACTCAAGGATCTGGAATACTCCATCAACCAGGTCGACGAAGATGTGTCGAAGGTCATGGCGCCGGTAAAGCTCGGCAAGAACACGTTCTGGGGAGAGGACGAGGAGGATCCAGATTACCTGACCGAGGACATCGACGAGGAGGATTTCGAGGAGGAGGACATCATGAGCTTGGCACACGGCAAGCTCGAGGAGCACCGAGAGTACAGAGAGTACGCCCGCATTGCAGCATGGCAGATGCCGCTGCTGTCAAGTGAGTATATTTGATCGCGCGCAGTTCCATCTGGCCGCGTTGCAACTCTATCCTGGACTTCCGCTGACAGTTATACTTTAACAGAACTGGCACGGCCTTTTGAGCCCCCAAAGGCGGAGGAGTGCCTCCGTTTCCGATACACCACATATATGGGCGAGAACCACCCGGCACAAAGCAAGGTCGTGGTTGAGTTCTCCCCGAAAGATCTCGGCCTCAACCCAGCACAACAGACAAAGCTCAAGAAGCTCCTGGGCGCTCGGTGGAACCCAGAGACCAACATTGCCAAGATGAGCTGCGAGCAGTTCGACCACCAGGCACAAAATAAGAGGTACCTCGGCGATCTCGTGAACAAGCTGGTCACAGAAGCAAAGGTATGTTCCGCTTGGTCCAGACTCGTCCCGTACGCCAGAAATGCTGACCTTGAACCCCTTCATCGCAGGATCCCACCGACACCTTTGCCGATATTCCTCTCGACACGAGACACCACCAAATCAAGAACAAGCCCAAGTTCCCCAAGGAGTGGTATATCACTGTGGACCGAATGGCGGAGCTCGAGCAGCAGAGGGAGAAGGCCCTGCTCCTTGACCAGGCCAAGGAAGACGCAGGCTCGCTCGTCGATGGCTCCCAGGTCATTGAGAAACACTTCCAGAGGATTGAGCCGGTTGCCATACCAGCACGGGGTCGAGGAGCACCTGTCTTGTCACACAGAAGACGGTAAAGAGCGATTGGTTCCGGTGGACGATGAAATGTTGTATACTATTAAATATGCCTGCTCTCATCAAGGCATAACGCTGTACAAATGTAATATATTGTACCCAACATACCACATTCGCGCAATGCTGCGCCCGTTGTGTATCCAACATGGTGTTGGGAAACGCTGCCAGCCGCCGGAATAACATGCAGGGTTGATTGTGGAGCTGTCAGCGTTTCGAGAGTCAGCATGCGGAATGGATCTGACAAGAAACAATTATGATCGTCACGCGGGCAATGTTTGGAGAAGCCATTTGTTTTGGGGGGTATCGAGATTCTTCATCATCATTAAGAGGCCGCGATTTGCGTCTGGTGCTATAGTACAGAACCAAGAGGAGCGCGCTGACTTTCCTTTGCCGCAATTCCGTCTCGCGAACCCTGGGGAATCATTGCTAAATCAAAATATCCATGTCTCTGATGCAGACAGTCGATGAGACTGCTTTCGAGGCTCCATATACCAATTCGAGGCCATCCTTTCAAGAAGGCCAGGAACAAAAACAAAAAGAAAACAGAGTGCGGAATGCTTGGTGTGCCAGCTGAGGTGCGGTGATGTGATTAGGTGTGATGCCGACCCGTGCTGCGCAACCTTGCAGCTACGATCGACGAGAGCCCCACATCAAATGCCGAGTGCCCGTCTTGGTATTGCTGCAGAGGATGCTTGCAGTGGTGTGCTCCCAGAAGCGCCCGCGACGACTCAATTAAGAGCTATTCGACGAGGGCGATCCGTTGCGAAGATTTGCTGACATGAATGAGGTGATACCAGCGAAATCTCCGTTAGGCGACATCGTTGCTCTAATACTTCAGGATGATGTAGCTGGAGAGGTTGTTAGCTCATGCGCAAGGTCATTGGGTGGCACCAGATTCTGGCGCAGGTAAAGTGAGAACGTACAGAGCGTGGATGATACCGGGAATGTAACCCAGGATGGTCAGGAGAACGTTGATGCAGAAGTCAGCACCGCATCCGCGCTCCAGGAAGACACCCAGAGGAGGCAGGATGATGGCGAGGATGATCTTGAAGATGTCGGAACCGGTGAAAGGCATGTTTGCGGTTGGGTTGGTTGGTTTGTGGTTGGGTGTTTGGTTGATTGGTGAGTGTGTATTTGGACTGGCGAAATATGCTCGCGAGGACTGTTTGTATGTGGTCGGTTGAATGAGTAGGAGAAAAAAGTATTGCAGTGCATCACGAAGGGGGGAGAGGGAGGTTAAATACGAGCTCCTTCCAAGTTTACGGCATGGAATCAAAAAAGTGCAATGCGTCGATCGATGGCGGGCAGGGTCATGCGAAGCAAGAGCAGGAAAGCAGCACCCAGGCCAGGTCCAGTTCCAGGTACTTCGTACACCAGAGAGGGCGCCTTCCTTGGTCGTACGGTACTATGATTTGATGCGTACGCGCACCAGCCAAGAGCTCTACCTAACTGGGGAAGCTAAAAAGAGGAACGAACAATGACGATTCCTTTCCCTCCAATGGCCAAGGCACGAGACAGAGCAGAGCCAGAAAAAAAAAACATAACCCCCAGCCAACGGCCACTGCGTCATACATGGCGCATGCTGTAACGACTTGCAGAGAATCGTCGTCAACAGGGGCCCCTCCCAGGTCCGGTAACAGGCTTGGTGAGTCGCTTGACAGGCCCGGATACAGAAAGACAGCAGATCAAGGCTGACCCAGTTGTTGCCGGGCCAGGCTTATCTCGCGATTGCTGGATCATGGCTCTGCTTCCCATTCCGCATGCCTTGCCCGTGTTGGGGCTGAAGCAATTTCCAAGGGTCTTTATTTTTCGCTCTTCTCGTTAGCTCTGGCGAAAGCGAAGGCGGACCGTGAGGATAACCGGCATCTCCCCAGCTGCGCCCAATGGTTTTCTGTTGTTGTTACCCACTCGTAGCTGTCACAAGCGGACAAGCTTAATTCTTTGCAGGTGGTATTTTTCTTCCATGGTGCTTCTCGCCAATTGCTGCTACAATTGCTAACCTAGTAGGCTCCCTCTCATCGATTACTACAGTAATCATTTGGACGTAAGCTTGCAGCCATACGCGGCACCTCAAACTGCGACGTCCCCAACGGCAGACGGTTCTGCACTATGGACTGATGAGCCCTTGGTCTGGCCCGGCCTGGTCTGACAATCCCGGCGAGCGACCTAAGAGGATCAGATCCGTCCAACGTGCAAGCAAACTCGTCACATGGCCGACGGTCCCTTGTATCATAACGGAGGCAGAGGCCCTAGCCACATTCCGGCGTCTCTATCGCCATACATACCAGGCTCCTTTCATCTAGATTCGTCCTACACAACCAATTTCCAGAGAAGGACCAAACACGCTGCCCAGGCGCTTTCCAAGCATTGGCCACTGCTTGAGTCCCTCGTGGTGCGTCTCCAACCAGTGCCGAAGTTCCGGGTGAGAGTCCAGTGCCCTGCGGTCGAAGCGACGCCCGATTTGATGAGACCATTTACGTCACAAGCTCTCTCTCTTTTTCTTTTTCTTTGGTTCTTACTGCATTGGGCCAAAGTGGGGAGCTCCCGTTTCCGAAAATTTACGTCATTTGGTGTGGCGCTTGTGGCTATGCTGACGATATCGTGGCGTTCTCCTCTCTATTGACCACTATGATTCGCCGTCTTCAGCTTGACCAGGCTCACCACCATAAGCCACGCTTCTAGAGCTGCCCATACGGGCCATACCAACATTTATCCTCAGGGCCGCGTGTTTGGCTGCGGAGTGCATGCTCCTGGAAAAAGGAAGGTGGCTATCTTGCCGCATTTCTTGGTTGGCCGAGACTGCATTCGAACTTAACTTGAAGTTGAAAATAGATATGTACAGAATTTTGGGTTTCACTTTTTTTAGCATTTGCGCTCGGCTGGCGCCGCTAGCCACCAACTATAGATCGAAGCCAATTGCTGTAAACCTTAGATTGCCAAGGCATCATGATTTCGCAACTCGCTGTGGCGCATCTCTGGGCAGGCAAGGCAAGACAAGCTCTTCCATAGGCACCCCTCAAAGAGCGAAGGAGAGAATAGTGTTTACTCAGCTATTACGACTTTGTATCGTCTGGCTCCATCTAGTGCGCCTGGACTAGAGAGAATAGGAAAATGTTATAACCCATTGGCATACACTTGACACGCATGGCAAGGCATGCTTGTATGCATCTGGCCTGCCCACCCACTCACTACCTGGGCTGTAGGTTTTAACTTTGTTTCCAAATCGAGATCCAACCAACCAAAATCATGAAACGAGAAGTCTAAAGATCGCGGGGAAATTTACCTTGCCTTCAGGTTCCAGCCCAAGATATTTGTATCCACGCGTATACGGGAATAATGCCAGGTCATACTCCGTACATCTTACCTTTTGGGCTGTTTGCCAAGACTCTATAATCACCAGTCATACTCCTACCTAGGTATATAAAGCGTTGTATGATCTGGCACTATTTTTCCCCAATGTTGAAATATTGCATCCGGTTTATTAATGGAAAGAGACAAATAAAGTAAAGTATATATATAAGCATATGAGCTTATCCTATCCCAGGGTGTAACGGGTATTGGTGGATAGATACTATTGTAGACAACATCGTTTTGCCTATATAGGCTTGTGCCTTTTTTTTCGTTCCATTGCCCGCAGATATAGGCACCCGTTTTCTTGCCTTCAACATTCCTCGAGAGGGTCTTCGAGAAATGGACCAGACCGCCTCACTGAGGTTCACGGTCAGTGTCGTACCAGGATGTGGCTATACGTGCAACAGCACATATCAGGTCACACATGGCGACGGCTTCTCAGGCATTTTTGTTTGCTTGCACGTTTCCTTCATTTAGTTGTCAGTGGCCGACTGGCTTCTCTGCCTTTGAGAATCTACTCGTAAAAAGAACCAGTCATGTCCCATGCCCGTCTGCATGTTGTACTACTCCAGAGTTGAATTGCTATCATATAGTCAATGCGGGAATACCCTCAATTGGCGCTGTTGCCCCTGTTTGACAATACCTCAACTCGCGTGTTGACAAACTGAGATATCTTCACGGAAGCTGCTGGAGAATCCTCGTCCGCTTCGTGTACCAACACAATCAAAGGTTTGGTACTGATGAGGGTCCTCTCGCCTATTCGCTGTGCTTTTGAAGTCCATCCGCAAGTATGCGCACCAACGAGACAGCGGGACCCAATTGCGATCCAGACAAGACACCGTTGGTTCAGTCACGATAATCCAAGGCCTGCTCATAAAGGAGCATGACAGATTTGAGGACGGCTACTCTCCACCGGTTGTCGTGTAGTTGACGCCCAAGTGTTCTTTGGCGCTTGGATATATCTTTTATGAGTCTGGACACGTTCTCTGTTGATTGTGAGCATCTCCTAAACATCTTCATATAGCAATCACCATGGTGTGTTACAGTCACATTGCGAGAATGGTTCTTGAGTATGAAATAATGTATTTCTGTATCAAATTACCCTTGCTAATAGGTTTTCTGTTGTTTTTGTGGTTTGATCTGTTTGATCCTTCTCGACCATAGGCTGTTCTAGGTCTGAGGAGTGGTGAAATGCCAGAATGAGGCTCAGTGCCCACGGCTTACCGGTTTGTCGTGATTCGTGGCTTGTCAGAAAATTCTGACGTGACGAGAATAAGGGCTCGAAAAAAAAGAAGAGGAACTCCGCGCTGATGATGATGGCCTTCCCAAATTCCCTTGTGTAAAATGCAAAATACCCTCGCTCCAAAATACAAAACGAATGTGTCGGTGTCGGTGTTGGTTGATAGGTTGATAGTTGCAAGCAGACTTGCATCTGCTCTAGTGCTTGTGGCGAATACGGCTGAACAGTCCCCTCCTCCGTGTCGAGTCTCCGCTTCGACTATACTGAGAACCCGTTGGGCTGGATGGTCGTTGATCAATGGCCTTGAGCAGACCGCCCGTGGGAGGCTCTACTATGCTCTCGGCGCCATCCCTGGAGGATGGCATGACCTCTCCATCATCGACAACCATGATCCGGTCATCTTCGAGGGCAATGGCGCTGTCGACAGAGTTGAGAGCGTCCTGAGATTTGCGATATTCCTGCTCCATCTCAGACGTGATCCGTCCATGGCTAGTGGTGCGCTTGTATCGGCTTTGAAGAAATCGTGAATGGTGTCGGTGGAGGGCCTTGTCGGGATCAATATCCTCGGCCGAGATGCAGGCATCCGGCGAAGTGTTTGCCTCGGGGTGTCTCCATGTCGTGGTCCTTGGCAGATCAGGGAAGCCGGTATCATAGTCTCGGCTCAGTGGCCTGCCCGTGCTGTCACAGCTGTAGTGGCTGCCCGTAGAGGAAGACATGGAGGTCATTGTATAGAGCGTGTCTGGCGTGGACGGCCTGTGGTCTCTGCGCTTAGCGATGGAAAGCGGGAAGCGAGCCATTTTAAAAGTAATGCGAAAGGATTCCCTTTTTGGGTGCTGAGAGGCGGAAACCAAGAAGGATGGATGTGTGTCGTATTTTTTAGTTAAGCTTTCTGAGGCTTACTCGGGGCAGTGCCTGGGGAACTATCCAGCTGCCTAATAGTAGAGTGCAGTATAATAGATGAATGGAGAGAAGAACAGAAGAAGTAGTAGTCTCTCGGCAAGGAAGAAACAAGTAGAAGAGAGAGATGGAAGAGGAAAAGAGACAGATGCGTGGGTTACGTGGCCGAGACCTCTGGCTACGCGGGGAGTGGATGAGCAAGATCGGATGGATTATATCTGAGAATTGTGGTGAAGAAAGTGGTGCGACAGTGGATGAGGCAGGACTAAAAGGTACGTGACTGTATCGACAGTTTATGATCGATTTTCATTCTTCTCTCTGCTTCTCCTGAAGATGGGAGGCCCTCCACTAAGAAGGGGATCCCGGCGGTGGAGGTCCCACGCGCTCTCTCTTCATATTGCATTATACATCCGACGAAGCCCAAGCGACATTGGTCGAGAGCTCATTTTATGATATTGGGCATATTTCATATTGGCGTGAAATGAGACGCGATGGCGCTCTCCCAACAATGATCTGTCGCCGGGGGGTGGAAGGGCTAGGGTGCGAATGGTGCTAGGGGACAGCTGTAGCCTGGGAGCCTCTGGAGGCCAAGAGGCTAGGGGGATTTGGAGACCACTGGGACCTGGCCGGGTGCCGTGCACCTTTTGCGTGCGGGCGAAGCCGTACTGACTCCATAGGTGCCACGGGTGACGAATGGGAGGGACAAATGACTGGACAAGAAGAGGCCCTGCTCACCTGAACAGAATCAGAAAGAGTCCCAGAACTGGGGCTTGGCTCTTCGAGAAGACTTGTTCTCCACCAAAGGGTCTCTCTCGGTGGCCAACCGCGCGCTAGGGATAGCGAAATGGTATGGGGATTTGTCAAGGGCCCTGCTGTTCCGCCCGGGATCGCGGCACCGCAAGCTTCCTTTTCGCTACTGCTGGCAGCGCTGGGCTGGGCTGGCTGGGTTGAGCCTGGATAAGTCGGAATGCTTCACCTCGGTGGGGTCTCGCGTGTAAGAGACTGGGAATGCCGTCGAGCCGCAGCTTTTTTGTTTCTTTCTTTCCCTTCCGGATGCCGCAAGTTGTTGCACCGCTTCCGAAGCAGAGCTCGGTTTCCAACCAATCCTCCAAGCAATCGGTGCTTTTGTTTGCCCAACAATTTGGTGTTGCAAGCCGCCCGGTCCCAAGTTGCCGGTCGATGTGAGAAGTGGATAAGGTAATAAGACGATCTGATTTCCCGGGGTGGCTTTTCGTGGGAGAGTAGAGAGAGAAGACGGAACAGAACCCCAGCCCCGGGATATATATGTATGAATATGTATGTGTATGCTGCTGAGGGTTTTCCGAGTCTCACCACCGAATGGGCTTTTTTTCGACTTTGCCGGTTGTGTATGGCTTGTGCCTCAGTTTTGGGTTCTGGTTGGCCGAGTAGGAAGCTTTGTGATGCACAATAATCATGTATGCGTGGAGGGATGCAGGTCAGTCTGCAGGTCAGATAGGTTGGGCCGGTAAGCGCACTCTTGTGGCTTTATTAGTTCTGGAGGCCAGCACCACGAAGAAGGTATTCGGCACATTACGTTCGAGGCACAAGGGACCGGCCTCTTCTGAGCCGGTCACAGCTGCCCATTCCAAGGTTATGGCCTCATGTTTCTAGTATCTACCGTCAGTCGTGACTTGGACCTGGATCAGCTGTGTGGCTAGCCGGAGATCCTATTGCGATAGTTTACACTAGAGTGGCAATTTCTGTTCCGGTTATCCAGAAGACTCCAATACAACAACATCACATCACCTGCCAGTGGCTACATCATATTGGGGACCTTCACCGTGCTTCTGGCCGTTTGATCCCAGGTCTGTGAGCGCAAGGGTCAGAGCCTGGGGTCGGCGGTAGGTGGACATTGGGGCAAATACAGAGTACATGACCAGTCCGTGGATTGAATGGGTGCCTGTTCCGTTCTGAACAGCGCTTGGTGCCGGGGGCGTAGTGACGCCTACCTGTAATAAATCCTGTAAATCAGTGGCAGGAAACGTTCCCACGCTCGCTAAACACTCCCCGGAAATCGGCAACTTTTGGGGGAAGCGCCGCCTTGGTTTTTCTGTTCAGACTTTTCGCGTCTTACGTCTCTACGTGGGACACGATGGAGCCGATTTATCCAGACTTTCAAAGTCATCTTGTTCCATCTGTCGATGAACCTCTGAATCTGCATGTTTCAAGTAGGTGACGGCCACTCTCGATACAATTGGCAGAACCGTTCTGCCGTGTCCTCTGTAGAACACTCGCACCCGGGGGAAACTGACAACTCCCCCTCATCCCCCTTGGTCGAGCCACAAAAGAACCACAAACCCTCCCCGCCTTTTGTTGTCATACTCCAGAAGCTTTATCAGTCTCGCGGGATGTTGTCAAGTTGTGGTATGCAAGGCATGCTGTGCGTGACTTTCTAGGTAGTGTAGCAGCAAAGCTAACAGGCGGCACTTGTTCCATCGTCGGGTGTGCCGATCCCGAGTGACTGTTGCAACTCAAAATCGCAAGAAAAAGCCACCGCCCGGCAAACGACAGGTTTGAGATGTGATGGGCTGACGGGAAATCTTGTGTGTCTATCTGACTTTTCATTTCTGACTTTTTTGATTGGAAGACAGACAAGGTCTAGGATTTCCCCAAACTTGAAAGCCACTCTGCCACTCTGGCGGCTCTTCGCGCGTAACCATGTAATATGAAATTCCACGAGTTTCATAGTTTATTCCAGCTCGCCAAGGTGCCAAGCGACCTTCCCCCGCCGATCAGATAAATCATATCACCACATCGGTGCCCAAAAGTTTCTACTTGCGGACACTTGACCAGCGTCCCGGCGCCAATCGTGCATAACTTTTTTCTGGTCTATGATATAGTCGTTCCACTTTTCTTCCCTTCTTGTGGCCCTGCCCTGCCAAAACGGCCGGCACTTCAATCTTCTAGCGACGCGCTACAGAGATCGTAAATCTGCGTTTAATCCCCGAATCGGTGGTGGCAGATCCATTGTATTGAGATTTCCTCCATCTCATGAGCGCATTGGGCTCACAACGGCTGTAGATCGCTGCTTCCTGGCAGGCAAAAAGGGCTGAAAGGGTGACGTTCTTTCTGAACTCAAAAATACCCCCCGTGGCAGATCCAAATGTCGGCCGCACCGCAGCCACCCCCTGAGGGCCATGAGAGGTGCTTTTGCTACGATTTCCCATCATGATCAGGAATGCCATATTTCGCATCATACAAAAGTTTGGTATCGCTCTCACCAATGAATATCACTACCACGTATTCGTCTGGATTCGGACCCCCGGATCGAACGAACCCCAGGGGCAGCCGTTCAACACATTTGCAAAAGAACTGCTGCTGACTTTTTGCCCTGCCACGCTGCCCTGTCGATCGTCTTGGCATACACTCGGGGATCCAGCAGAAAGACTTGGCTGAGCTCACAAATAGTAGTCATAAACACGCCGACTGACTGCATGAGCCGCAGAATTTTTCGAGAAGATTTTTCACAGATCGATCTGATTACTAATTAGAGATGCTATTCTTCCCAGCGCTACTATCACTTCAACTCCAGAAAAAATGCCCTCGGCAATCTTTCGGGAACGCTCTAGACCTGGAACGACACAGCGTTGAAGTTCACCTGGCCGCTGCTCGGGCAGTCCGCCGAGATGGACGGGCCGGTGGCCGACTTGCCGCCGGCAGTAACACTCACAGCGCCCGTGTGGCCGGCGAAGCTGGTCTCGTAGAAGCTGGCCTTGCCGACGGTGCCGCTGGCCGAGACGGTGACGCTGTAGTCGCCAATGGAAACCGTAATGTCCTGGCCGGGGGTGTCGGAAAGGGCGATGACGCTGACCACGTCGTCGGTGCCGTCGGCCGCCGACGCCGTGCCGCCCTGGCCCCAGACGGTGCCGCCGTCGCCGCAGACCGACTTGGACGTCGTGCGGTACCAGGCGACGGCGCCCGCGGCGGGCAGGGTAACGTCAGAGCTGCCGGCCTTGTACGCCGCGATGAAGTACGGCAGCACGAACCGGAAGGCTGTGTGGTCGTACCCGGTAACGTAGGCCTCGGCGCCGCTCACGATCTGCGCCGTCACGGGGTTGTTGAGGTACGAGGACTCGCCGTAGTCGTTCCCTATGCATTCGTTGGTCAGCATGTGTCCGTGTTCGATGTAAAATAACTGGTAGGTATCGTGGCGCATGGGTTCGTGGGAATGGGTCTGAGACTTACAAGTAATGAGCTCGACGTAGTCGGGCAAGACGTCGAGTACCTGAGACCAGCGGTCATACCAGAGGGTATCGCTGGTGGAGTACCAGTTCTTGGAGTATTGGGGAAGATCTAGATGAGATTTGTCAGAAAAAGTTTACAGTCGCGTGCCACTACCGAAGAGAACCTACCAGTGTAGAAGTAGGGACTGACTCCCATCATGTAGGTCTTATCGCCCAGGGTTGATTGGTATTCCGTGTCTCCATCCACGGCGAGAGTCTTGGAGTTCGCATATGGCCAGGCGCCCCAGTTGACTATGCGAAGAGAGCAGTGTCAGTGATCGCGTTCATGAGTTGCTTCTGAATCGTGAGAGGATTGTATGCACTTACAAGCACCATCAATCAAGGACAGCTTGTCACCAAAGCCAGTAGGTCCGAGGCTCGACCAGTCCGGCACCAAGTAGATGCCTCCCGTGGCCGTCCTGACGTCGGCCCAGTTGCTCGCCCAGTCGGGGCCCTCAAAGGTGCTGACAAAGGGCAGGTCGTTGATCTTGAACTGGGCCGACTCGCCCTTGTAGTCGTTGACGAGGCCGGTGACCTGGTCGACGGAGAAGGACGTGGCGGTGCTCTGGTCGAAGGAGAGGAACAGGACAAAGTCGCCGGCGGCGGCGGCGGCGGCGTAGGCCAGCGGCAGCTGCGCGTCGTTCCACGAGTCGGACCCGCCAATGTTGAGCGCGAAGCCGTCGATGCCCGCGCCCTGGGCGTCGCTGATGTCCTGCGCCCACTGCGCCGACGACTGCCCGTCCGTCAGGCCGACCATGTAGTGCGCAAACACCTTGCGGTCGCTGCTGCTCTGCCGCTGGACGGCCAGGCACGACGCCTGGGCGGCCGCCAGGAGCAGGGCGGTACACGTCTTGGATAGCATGTTTGATTGGTTGTCGATATCAAGACGCTGTATACTCCAAATGTTGCCTCGATGAAGGAGGGCGCCCTCCAGAGACTATATAGATAGCCACACCCTTGCGACCTTATCCTTAGCCTGGTTCCTGAGCTGACGGCCAAGCTAGGAAACACCAGGGATTGCGTGCTGTCGTACGAGGAGGATGTCAGCATGGGACTTCAGCTAGGAGGGGAATACTCGCTTACATAGTTGGGTATATAGAGTATAGTCCCAAAAGTCTTTTCATCGCAACGGGAATACGATCGCAAAAGTTGAAAGGGGGCTGACCGAGGATTCCTCTCCCGGAAGCGAACAAGCGAATCAGAGCCAAGATCAAATTTTGGCACACCCCATAAAGAAGCCAGGATCGTTTGAATTAGCAGCTTTTCCGTGCCGCAGGCTTGCTTCTTTAGCATTGTGTCGTAATCGAGGCGCTTTCGACCGAGCAACTCTTGACATCATTACGAGGGATCATGGGGGACAATTTCTCGCTCAGTCGACGGTTTCTTCAGCGGCAAGAGGACCGATGGGATCTACATTGCACAGAAAGGTAACTTTGAAGGATTCTGCTATTGCCTCATTTGCAGTGTTTGGAATGTTTTCTTGGATTTCTTTGCACCCTGTACGCTGTATCCTGGTCAAGGCAACCCTGGGTCCCAGGGAGGTGGGATGGGCCACCTCACAATTTAATGCTATAAATAGGTCCATGATTCGGCCCTCGGCGAGTATTTCGATTGGTAAGGCTGGGCTCTATATACCATCGACCTGCCTCCTTCGGTGTGATGGTTGTCCAGAAAGGCGGCCGCGAGTTATTTAGATATGAAAATTCCCAAAGGTGGAGTGTAATATTCTGTGCATTCAGGTGCACTGTCGAGTGTCGCCTTTGGAGGACCGTCCGTACGTCCTCAAGGTCTGTGTTGACGGTAAATCGAGTTCTAGATAATTTAGAGGTACGGTATCAACTGTGGTTAATTTGGGATATAAGAAACTTGAGAAAGACCTTATACACGTAATGCATAATGCCAATGCGAGTGGGTGTGAGAACAAGGAGACCGTGATGTCATGAATGGTAATAAAATATCAGGAATTATCTAGTAAGTGATTCTGTCACCTACTTTGGGTTGCCTTTGAGTATTCTATCAGATTAGGGCAATATGTCGGCAAGAACCCCGAGGTATACAAATTTTCTAGTCTGTAAGCCTTTTCGGGAGACCTGCGACTTCCTCGATCATGTGATTCTTGAAGGCGATCTGCTGCACGTACTCGTCCCCTCGTTTCGTCAGAGCAGGTTTGAACTTCTCTGCAGGGATTGGAGGTTTGTTTCTCGTAAAGTTGTATGTGCTTGAATGTGCAACGGGCCCCTCGATGATGTCCATGTGCTGCACTTTTCCCATCCTGCCATGTCGGATTCTCTCTTGCCTGCGATTTGATTCCACAAACTAGGATTGCTATCAGATATGGCGAACTCATGTTGAAATCATCGCGAAATGGAATCACTTACGTGCCGCCAGTCGTCATTTGGCACATCGTCAAACTTGTAGGCTCGATTCGAGTGCAACATTTCTCGTGGGATGTCTTGTCTTATTATCCTGCCCCCGGGTGGGCTGCATTGTCGAGCGTACTCCTTGTCCAGCGAAAAATAAGCGGCCGAATCCACACCCTGGCGGTGAAAGTCACCCGCACGTTTCGTTGTGATGGCTCGAGGGTCGTGTCTGGAAATGTATCTCTGTGCTGCGTCCGCATCAGTTCCTCTATAGACCGGTCGAGTTATGCCTTGTGGTGCACTGAGAAAGATCAGATTTCATCTTCTACGCTCGCCTGGTGCTTCTTCATCCAGTCCTCCAACTACCACAGTATGGGATCTTGCACTTACTAATTCTTCCCCTTGTCCGACGCCGGTACTGATTGACCACAGCCCATATCTGTGGTGACTCTGTAGTGGTCAGAGAATAGTAAGAGGCGATGATGAATAGTCGTTCTCAAATGATTGCCCTTGAGATCGTAACTTGGAGTCCAGCCTTGCAAGTATATATATTATATATCATCTTCACATCTATAGTGCCAGGAGCTTGTCTCGATTGCTGTTGCTTATCATTACGGAACATACCATTCCCTGTTAAGCGCCATCATGTTACAAGGCCGGGCGGTTACGGTCTACTGTTATTCTCTTCGATCGACCCCAAAGCAACATGTAAGGCATGATACACCAAGGTGAGCAAGCCACCCAAAGTGTCCGGAGGGAAATTCTCGGAGTGTGATACACCCTGACTACCCAGAAACCAACTGCATATATAATGTACGTTGGCCCAACTTGGCGGCCAGCTGAGTTTCATGTCATCAATCGTTACCAGCTTGTCGGGTTGGGCAACTGGCGAATGGGAGACTATGGCTAAGAAATCTGTCTAGCATCAAGGGAACACATTGCGCGCGGCTCGTGAGGAGCTGCGGTCCTTCTCTGGCCACTTCCTATTTTGATCAGTATTAACCTCAATAGGTTGCCTGAGGCTGAGTTGGGCGGTTGTGATAACAAGACTAAGATGCAAGACTTGTGTTGGTGCTCTTGTATACTCTTTCTACAAGTGGGGCAATATAAGACTGGCTATCTTTAGCAAGGAACTGCTAAACGCCAGCTATCTCCAGCGCCTAAATATCATTTGAGGCGAAGCGCAACACATTACCCCACGCTCGACCTACATTATTTACCACTGCTGACCAAAGCACGAAGCCTTGTGATTGTCCTTTCTTCCTGATAATCATGCGGTAGCAAGATAAACTAAAAGACAACAGCAAATTTGATTTTTGACCTGCCATTATTACTCTTATTCAAACCGTTTTTGTTTCGACATGGCAGACTATATGAAGCCAAAGTTTGCGATGACTCCCGAGCTGGAGGCACTCCGTGCCAGAGGCCGAGATCACCAGTCATGGACACAAGGAGATACGGTCCATGATACGAGTGTCAAGCCGCCTCAACACCTCTTGGACAACTTACCTGCGCTCGACGATGTTCCCGGCATAGCCTGGTATCTCGGCCTTGACGGAACCATGAGCACATGGATTTTGCGCAAATACCAGGATCAGTACGATGCCGCAAACCCGCTCCAGCCTCATAGGACTCTTCTCGCACCAGACGGCTCCAACATGCAAGTCGACGAATTCCCCATCGTGGACAGGCTTCTGGATATTTACTTCGACCGTGATGCCGGTGACGAGGGTGACCCGGACGTTAGCTATGGTACGCAACGTCTACCATGAGATCTGGAGCAGTTCATATTGAAGCTAATCATTCATCTAGAGTCGTACATACGGGGAGGCCTGACGCAAGGTCTTCGGCCTGAGTACGCAATCTTCTGCGGGCTGCATGAGAGCGAGCCGCGTTGGAGCGATACCTATGCCGACTATTTCTACACAAAGAGCTACCAAGAGCATGCAGATAATGTCGTCCGGGGCCAGTGGGCAGCATTTGGCCTTTTATGGCGCCACAAACTTGTGTCGGAACAAGGTGCCTCACCTGAAGATATTGAAAGCGAGAAAGAGTCTGTCCCGTCGGTGGAAGAGAAAACCGAAGATGAGTCGCACAATGCTCCTCCGGCTTAGAAAGGGATCCGGAACACTATAAAGCAGCTAAAGTAGCTTTAGTATAGACCGAGGAGCCCCGTTGATCAGTAATAAAAGCAACACGCCCGTCTTCGCGAAATATAATTAATTACACCTTAGCTACACATCTAATGCAACATGATCATACCGCCGTTGGCACAAACCACCTGTCCAGTAACCCAGGCAGCGTCCTTCCCACAGAGCATGGCGACGACCCCGGCGACCTCGTCGACGTAGCCGGGACGGCCGCCGCTGGTCTTGGCGTCCTCGACCAGGTCGTCGCTGTCGATGCCCCTGCGGGCGCGCATGAGGGGCGAGTGCTCGATCCAGCCCTTGATCTCGCGCTTGAACTCGTCGCTGTTCTTGTAGTACATCTCGCCGTAGACGGGGCCCGGGTTGACGGCGTTGACGGTGGCGCGCTCCGAGAGCTCGCGGGCCCAGGTGCGGGTCATGGCCTCGAGGGCGGCCTTGGTGCCGCCGTAGACGGTCTGCTCGATGAAGCCCGTCGACGACGAGACCGACGACAGGTTGACGACGCGGCCGGAGCGGTCGCGCGGCAGGAACGGCTCGGCGGCCTGGGTCAGCAGCAGCGGCCCCAGCACGTTGACCTTGTACGACGAGTCAAAGTCCTGCAGCGTGATCTTGGGCAGCGGGTTGTTGGCCGCGATGCCGGCGTTGTTGATGAGTATGTCGATCTGGAAGCTGCTGCCCTTGCTGGAGAAGTGCTCCCGGACCGCGTCGATGACCTGCCTTGGCCCGTCGGGAGTGCCCAGGTCGCCGGCCACGGGGAACGCCTTGATCTTGTGCTGGGATTGCAGCTCATCCGATAGATTCTCTGCTAACGACTTTGAGGACGGCGAAGTATATGCCAGAGCCAGATTGGCGCCATTTGAGCCTAGTTTTGCTGCTATCGCCCTGCCGATGCCTATACCAAAGTCAGTCGAAAGAGCATAGTGATGGCAGGGCAGTTTCTATACCTCTCGATGCGCCAGTGACAATGGCCAATTTTCCCGCGAGTGGCAGAGCCATGTTGAATCCAGGTGAGTTGTGTTGGTTTCCCAAGTTACCTATATACAATTACTGCCGAGGTATTATATCGTAGTCCTAGGCTCAATGACAACGTGTATTGTATAAGTGGAAACCTCGAGGTTCAACCGCCTTCAAGCACACAATCACAGACTTCCTGTGGTAAACAAATGAAGTGTCTTTATTTTGATCACAATAGCCCCCTGAAAGTTTGGGTTCCAAAGTGTTTTATACATGCCGGAAATTCCTCCAATCCTGAGCCGTGGCTCGTCGCTTGTAAGTGCGGTGGCAGCAGGGTCACTGTCACTTTACAGACAGCAAGTTGCACCGAGCTGCGGGGCACTCAATTCATTGAATCAATCATGAGCTTTGGAACGGTCACGTCAGGCGCTGGATAGGACATGCCATCTGCCCCGCGTCCAGGTCTTGGACCCCCACATTGGCCTTTTAGGCGTGCTCTTGTATGAAATAGTACACTACGGACGGGAAGCTTGCATGAGCATCCTGTTGTCAGTCACGGCACGATAGAATCATAAATCAGAGCCAAAATACAGAGCTCAATCTCATGTTTTCACAGCTTCCCTTTGTTGCATTGAGTCCCCAGAGTTATTATATATTTCACCATCATCTAAGTCCTGCTTCTCTGCAGGTCATAGGTACACTCGCTCGGGTGAATACTCCCCGTCATCCGATAGCTCTTGCGGGAGCTAGCGAGTTAAACCCTGGGCCGCAGGCTCCAAATTGTCGCTTTAGCCGCACCTCTCACAGAAACTCACGACGACCTCAATTCAGGTACCTAGCCTCGCATTGACGCAAAGCTGCCGCCGCCGCCCACCCGCTCCCGACGACCATTCCTCCATTCCGATCCGGAGCCGCAACTCATCGGCCCCTGCAGCCACAAGCCGGCCTATAGACAGCCCCAGACTCCCAAAGACACAGAGCAGGCGCTCATCTACAGTCGCCCGCCATGGATATCCGCCTCTTGCGCTCCGCGGACATCCCGCTCATCCAGCATGCCAACCTCGAGAACCTGCCCGAGAACTACTTCATGAAGTACTACCTCTACCATGCCCTGTCGTGGCCTCAGCTCTCCTTTGTCGCCGTCGACGTGTCGCGGCCCAAGAAGACCCCCTACGACTACCCCAAGATCGTCGGCTACGTCCTGGCAAAGATGGAGGAGGACCCCGCCGACGGAATACAGCACGGACACATTACCAGTCTGTCCGTGATGCGGACGCATAGGCGGCTGGGCATCGCCGAGAAGCTGATGAGGCAAAGTCGTATGTTGCTGCTAGAAACCCGACACGAAGAAGAAGAATGAGAGCATGACGGCTGACTGTTGTTCCCAGAACTGGCCATGGTGGAGACCTTTGGCGCGCAGTACGTCTCCCTGCACGTCCGCGTCTCCAACAAGGCCGCCATCCACCTCTACAGCAAGACGCTCGGCTTCGACCGCGAGAAGACCGAGGCCAAGTACTACGCCGACGGCGAGGACGCCTACTGCATGAAGCTCGACCTGAGCACCATCCGCGAGCAGATCCGCGACCAGCGCGAGCTCGAGTACCCCGACGACGAGGGCGAGCCCGTCGGCGACGCCGGCAAGGCCGGCGAGGAGAAGGACCTCGCCCTCCGCGCCAAGGAGGACCCCAAGGACGTCAAGAGGAAGGTCAAGGTCGGCCGCGCCCTCGGCGTCTCGGCCCTGGTCGAGAAGGACGAGAGCAGCAAGACGGCGTAGATCTGTCTGTTGTGACCCGGGAAACCTTGCGACAACGATATTGGCCTGATTGACGATGATAACAAGCCTCTTGTCTTGTCTGCGAGGCCTGAGAACATGGTGTCGTCTTTCCTCCTCACAGGGCAAGAACGAGACCGAAGAGCAGAGACAGGGGATCGATTCAGCTCCGTCCCTCTCGACAAACACAAAGTTATGGTTTCTGCATTGCCTGGCATTGGTACGGCGAACTGGACGGGGAAAAATTCACAAAAGGAGAACAGTCCTGGAAGGGCAGTACGCATTTATGACCGCAATATAGAGACTTTTGTGTTTTCATGGCAATCAAAATGTAGATTTCCGCAATTATCGAAGGCTCATGAAGAATGCCAACGTTCAAGAATCATAGTATACAGTCCCGCTATCCGATTTTACTATGGCATGAATTCCGTCAAATGAGTTCCTGTGCAGATCCCGGCAGTCAAATCTTTTCTTCTTATTCCACCCACCTGACCTTTGACTTCTCATCTCTCGTGCTGCTCTCACTCTCCAGACTCTTTGCAAACTCCTCGTCCGCCTCAAAGACCAGCTCCTCGATGCGGCAGCCCAGGTCCTCGAGCTCCCGCTCCAGCGCCTCGGCGTTGCGCTCCATCGGGCTCGGGCCCGCCCTCTTCTGGTCCCCGCGGCCGCTCCTCGCCTCGGTGATGGCCGCGGCCTCGGCGCTCTCCTGCAGCGCCCGCAGCGCCACCCGCTTGCCCTCCATCTCCTGCTCCAGCGCCTCGGCCGCCCGGTACTTGGCCGCGTACCGCTCGCGCGCGGCCTCGGCGGCGGCCGACGCCCGCGCCTGCTCCGCTTGGGAGAGCGCGCGGTCCCGGTGCTCGGCGGCCTGTGCCCTCGCCCGCACGGCCTCTTCGTGCGCCGCGGCCCGGTGGTGCACGGCCATCTCGTGGGCTCGCGCCCGCGCCTGGATGGCCTGCTCGTGTGCTGCTACACGGGCCTGGAAGGCCTGTTCCCGCGCGGCCACGGCGTGGCTCTGCGCGGCGGCACGGCTGCCCTCGGCCGCGGCGTGCGGATGAGATGGCGCCGGCGGCCATTGCTGGTGATGGTGATGGTGGCCGCCCCGGCCCCAGCCCCCGCTGAAGGGAAATCCGGGGCCTCCGGAGCGGCCCGGGCCAAAGACAGAGGGTCCCGGCCCGTATGGATGCTCGGCTGGGAACGGATGGGCCGGGTGAGCGCCGGGCGCGAACGGCGGCACCATCGCGGGAGGCTCTGGATGCTGCGACGGCAATTCTGGTGCCTTGCCGTTGCGCCGCCGCTGCCTGCTCTGCTCGCGCTCGGCGCGTTTGTGCTCCCTCTTGTGCCGCCGCTCCTCCTTCCTCTCGCCGCGGTTCCTCGCCTTCCGCGTCCGCTTCTCGGCCCGTCTCTGTGCCTTGGCCTGTTTCCTCGCCGTCTTGAGCCCGGCCCGCTGGTGCTTCTTGAGGTCGCCGAAGCGGGACAGCAGGCCGCGGATCTCCTCGCGCTGCCGGGGGTCGGCCGGGGCCGCGGGCTGCGGCAGCGACTTGGCGGCCTTGATCTCGGCCTTGGCGCGCTTGAGCTCGGCCTTGGTCACGATGTGCTCGGGGCGCGCCAGCCAGGCCTCGACCGACCGCCGGACCACGGGCATCTGCGAGTCCCGCAGGTCGTCCCAGTCCGGCAGCGAGCCGATCGAGGACACGGTCGAGGCCGAGTCCGACGACGAGCTGCTGCTGTCGGACGAGACGGACTGGGACCGCCGCCGCCCTTGGGTGGCATCCATGTGCGCGCCTCCGTGAGGATGAGGATGTTGTGAAGCGCCGCCGTCGTGCCACCAGCGGCCTCTCCCTCGAGCATCCCGGTCCCGGCCTCGTCCGCGCCCGCCTCCCGACGAGAACTGCTCGGCAATGTCGCGCCCGTTCCAGCGCACGCCGCGGCCGTCGGCCTCGAACGAGCTCCCGAACGCCGCGCGGTCGTTGTCGATGGTGAGCGGGCCCATGCGCAGGCCGCGGTCGTTGATGGTCATGCCGAGGCGCTGGCTGAGCATGGACCTCCATCCTCCCTGCTGCTGCTGCGGTGCGTCCCTCTCCTGGACCCCCGCGGCGCTGCCGCTGGGCATCCGCGCCTTGGGCTCGCTCGTCGACGTCTCCTCGAGCAGCCTGATGCTCACGGCCCTGGGGCCGAAGAAGCCGCCATTCCACTCCCTAACCGTATCGGCGAGGCGCCTCTGGCTCGACGACTTCAGATCGTCCAGGCGGGGCGCGTCCCTGGGAGCAGCAGCAGAGGCGGCCGGGCTGCCGGCCTCCCGCGACTTGCGGTCGATGATGCTGATGTTGGCCTTGTCCGCGTAGTCCGGGATGAGGTAGTTGATGAACGTGCGCCAGTCCTGCGGGTTGACGTCCCGCGACGCCGCCCAGGCGGGCAGCGGGAAGTCCGCGGGGCACGGGTCGTCGGAGACGCTGATGGTGTGCACGATCGGCGCCGAGGCCCTCAGGTGGTCGGCCGGGGCGCGGGCGTCAAAGTAGACCTGGGCAGACGCCGTGGTCTGGACGTCCTCGGCGCCCGAGAATGCATGATGGGAGTCCTGGGGGGTGTCAGGAGGGGTATAGATGATGTTGCTGCGCGACGACGAGGCGTCGTCGGCTTGGGTGTGCGGGCGCGTCAATGCCGGATCTGAAGACGACAAGTGGTGGTCCGAGGACGCATAAATGTCAGTCTCGGAATATGGCGGAGGTGGGACATCATGAGGCTCCATTGCTGCAGAACGATCCACTCGAAGGTGTATGTTATAAGTTGAAAACTATCCTGCGACTATTATGCCAACGCTCTATAAAGCTGGAAGATTTTATGGTTCAAATATTTTTGATACTTGGACTGATTTGGAAGAGATAAATGGATTTGGAGATTGACAAATGTATTATCAAGACTTCGTGGAAGGATTGCATACATAAAAATGGCAAAATGTGGTTGCCTGGAGCTGTGCTCTTTCAGTGTCTTTCTTGATTACTAGCTGCCAATCACGGGGCCGAAATGTACCAAATGGTTGTTTGCTGGGATGTTTCGGATCATGAACGGGCGCCAGTCCACAGCATAACCACCATGGACATACATAAACCCCGATGCCCAGCTACCAACGTCTATGGGTATCGGCAGAATCCCGCTGCGGACGGTGCATGCTAGGCTGGAGGCCTTCTATCTAGTAAACGCCGTAGCACAATGCTGGTGCCCGACTCGTGCTTATGTGCTCAGCCACTTGCTGTCACCAAACATTGCTGCAAGCCAATATTACCCCGCCTCCATCGCCAATCCTCTCAGAGCTCTCTCAGAGAATATCTGAGGTAGCGACCTGGTGAGCCCATGACAATCAGCCTCACGCTGACGCGGCTCAAAATGACACAGCCAAACCATCCAAATGACATTGGCAGCCTGCTCTCCCACCGACAAGACAGACTGCCCAGGCCAAAACATAGAGTTGGGCCATCTCTCCGTAGAGCTATCACGGAGAATGAATAGTCTCGCCCCCGTATCATTCCTCACCTCCAACTGTAGCAAAAAGTCGGCCCAAGAGAGGTTCTGGGGAATGAAATCCAGAGACCGATCCAATACAGCTCGCACCCCATCAGCACATCTCATGGTCTATGAAGGCCCCAATAGTCTAGGTCCCGCTTGTTGACAGAACACCACATCGAGAGTTGGATCTTGATGGCATGTCTCCGCTCATGTCAGAACCTTGCCGTACAAGTCAAGCGCAATGTCGGCCTCTTTGTAGTGATCTGCTATCGCCGTAAGCAGATTTCCACGCGATTGTACACCCAAGTTAGTGATGTAGCTGGTGATATCTTCGCTTGGGATGAACTCTGAGATGGCTTGCTTTACGTTGACCTTGCCGACGAGCTGTCCATCCGCGAAATTGACGTGGGTTGATGGGTCACCCCACTCGGTTGCGGTGCTCTGGCTTGTCTGACTGTTGGGACTGAGCTGGTAGATACCGCCAAGTACGATCACGGGGCGGCCATGGCATCGAGCAGCTCGCACAATTGCGGCAGCGCCAGCATCTGCCGTCACTCCCGCAGTGCCTAGAATGGCTCGCACCCCGAGGATAACCTTGTTGACCTTGGACATGTATGCCATGACGCCGCAGTTCATGATGCTAATCAAGACCGAGCCATTGGCAGCCAGGGATTTGCGCAATGAGGCGTATGGGTCAGGATCTGACTGCGCCGTGGGATCGGTGACGACGAAGACGGTCATTCTTCGCTTGTTGCGAGTCAAGAACCTCTGGACTGTCTTGGAAGGCTTATAGACGAGAACGACATCTTCGGGATAGATGGTGATATCGAGGTACGTGGGAAGTTGATCGTCCACCAGCTTGATCTCATCCAAGATTTCGTCGATACCGTCGAGCAACTCGGCCCTGAGGGAGGCAGTGGAAGTGTTGGAAGGGAAGACCTGAGTCAGAGGTGTAGAGGCACCAGAATTTGCGAGAGACGTGCCGTTCATCCAATTCGGAGGGAGGGAATCGGGATCGGCGAGAATGTTGAACATGGATTGTGTTCTTGTCAAGGCGCTCAGGGCCATTGGGAAGGCAGGACGAGTCTTTGCGACAGGGCTGTCGATCTTCATGGATGCTGCGACGGGGTCATCGCGGGGCTCTGCCGGCGTCGCATTGCCCGTCTCGTTTCGGTCCTCCTCAACTTCGGTGCGGACCAGAAAGAGAACTCTGCGGACGATGTTGGCGATCGTCAGCTCGCGGGGTGAGGCAGCTACAAGCTTGCGTCCAATGGAGTGGATGCTCTCAATAAGTGCTTCCACGCTCGACCATCTGGACTTGGCTACGACCTGGAGCAGAATGTGGGTAGTGGCCAAGGCACAATCCTCCGCGCCTTGTATTTGTCGTCGCTTCAACAGCCTGTTTGCGACAGCGTTAGAATTGGACCAAGGCGCAATCTGCACACCGGGATCGGCGGGTGCTCACGAGATGAGAGACTCGACGGAAACCTCGACTGGTTTGCTCTGTAGAGTGTCTAGGAATTTTGCCAATGTCGGCGCGTAGCCGCCCTTTGGTGGTGCCATGGCTGGGAACAGTGTGCGCTCGGCGCGACAGGAAGGGAATCGTATGAGACCGGAAAAGTGACTGTCGAGCTGGTTGTGCTTCCTTCCTTGCTCGGCTCGTGGTGGAAAGAGGTTGCAAAACTGACTGCAAGCGCGCGTCGAAGTGGTCGGGTTGCCCGTTCGTATGAAAATTGCCGAAACAGAGGATGCGCGTCCTGTCAGTTCCTGGAGATCGGAAATGTGTTTTGGGTGGTGTCGAAGTTGGTTGCGCGAAACGCGTCGTGTGCTGAAGCTGGTCGAAATTAAAATCAAAATTGTGAGTCAATCACACCTCAATGCTCCGTACGAAACAATGACACTGTAAAAATTATGGCCGATTAAGGTGAGTGCGGGGTGAATCAGAAGGACTTATTCGTTACAACGATTTTCTGCGCCGATGGTGGGGCACTGCACTCTGTGGATTGTCCCGGCGTGTTGAAATACTGCTTAAATGCACACGTTCACCAACCGCCATTCAGCATGTGAAGCGGGACCTCCATGGCCCAAAGAAGAACCCAGAGGTCAACCACCATGCACGCTAGACTGGTTAGACATGCCCCATCGACTCTCTTTTGGGAGAGGCGTCAGCGCTGTGGCCGCCGTTGGCCGCCAATAGCAGGTGGAAATGCTAGGCTACTGGGGCCGGCTTACGAGGTTGAGCAGGCCCAAAGGAAACACTGTTGAATTCTTTGATGCTGCGCCCTGAAACTCAAGCGATTAAGCTCCCAACTCTGATTAGGCCGGCTTGTGTCCTTTTTTTGCTTCTTCGGACTGGTCCAATATCGCGGTCGACGGGCGTAAGATTGTTCCAACGGATAAAGAAAAGAGGGAAATCGTAGAACAATCCCGTCGAGAACTCGCCCCGATCTCGACTCGACAGCAATCCAGGAGCCAGTTGCTTGCCGGTGGATTCTTCTACAATCCCTATCGCCCCCCAACCGAGGCTGGGGATTCAGCAGTACCGTAGACAGACCCCAACTTTTACCTACCGTACCCATCCATTTTCGACACCCCATCGCCAGATCCGCCTTCCGGACAAACGTGCGACGGGCGAGACACCGACCCCGGCCTATTGGATTTTTTAGGACCCTTTTGACCTGCTGATGACCCTGATGCCATAATCCTGATTCCTCCTCTTCCTGGCTTTGGCGACAGCTGGTCCGACCTCCCTTGATGGCTGCGACGCCCATTGCCCTACGATGAACTCTCTCAACATCATCTCCGCGCGAGTCTCTCCGTCATCGTCTCCCGCCCCGACGCGATCCAACTCCCTGAGCCATGTCGGCCTCGCCGCGTCCTCCTCTAACCATTTGACGACTTCTTCGCAAGACGGTGCCTCGCAGGGCGACACTACCCATCTGACGGCCGAGCCGGACGAGTACACGCATGACAGCCACGATCACCACGACTATGCCGCCGACGAGAAAAGCCCCTTGTTAGGTAACAGCAGCGATTTGAAGGACTCCAACGTCCGCTCCCACTCGTGGCACGTCCTCCCGGGCCGCTTCGCAAACAGTATTATCAATTCGTT
This sequence comes from Pestalotiopsis sp. JCM 9685, assembly GCA_001599175.1. NCBI lineage: Eukaryota > Fungi > Ascomycota > Sordariomycetes > Amphisphaeriales > Sporocadaceae > Pestalotiopsis > Pestalotiopsis sp. JCM 9685. The sequence goes on from BCGF01000002.1 coordinate 4,411,258, forward strand.
CCGCTGGGTCCTGTCCACCATTGCCGCCCCAGGGGTCTATCTGATTGCCTGCTTCTACGACGAACGGGGCAACTTCAGTCCTCTGCGGCAGCTACGGAGATTATTTGGGTCATACGAGGGAGACATGGAGAAGTTTTCGGCAGACTATCACGAGCACGCAGCTACAGACGGCGGCAGGCAAGGCTCTTTGCGACGCGCAAGCCAGAGCGCGAAGGGCCCGCCTGCGTCGACTGCAGCATTACGTGCCGTGCCGTCTTCTGGATCTTCATCATCTGGCATCTCCTCGGAATCGGAATCAGACATAGCAGTCGCAAGCGACTCATCCCATCGCAGCTCGGGATCCTCGGGGCGACACACGCGCTCCAAGACGAGCGAAGAGATCGCCCCGGCGAGACGGTCGATCCGGATCAAGCTCCACAGCGAAGATGCTTTGCGACAGCGAAAGCACAAGAAGGCACAGTCTGCCAGCGCCAGCGGGGACTCTCCAGGCGACCTCTCGGCTCAGCTCAAATCTCCTACATCTCCTGTTGGTGCTCTCACCAAGTATCCAAAGACCCCTGCTCCACCTAGACCCCTTATACCGCAGCGACAGCCGTCATACATTCCCATCGAGACACCCGACCCGGCACACCTAAAGACTCTGATCATAGACTTGGATGAAACCCTGATACACAGCATGTCCAAAGGTGGCAGGATGGGCTCGGGACACATGGTCGAAGTGCGGCTGAACACTACGTATGTCGGCGCCGGAGGACACCAGACGTTGGGACCTCAACACCCAATCCTGTACTACGTGCACAAGCGCCCGCACTGTGATGAGTTTCTTCGAAAGGTATGCGAGGCCATGTTCCAGGCTGGCTGGTGACAAGAGTGCTAACCTGGGCTCCAGATTTCCAAGTGGTTCAATCTCGTCGTTTTTACCGCGTCCGTACAAGAGTATGCTGATCCCGTGATTGACTGGCTCGAATCCGAGAGGAAGTATTTCACAGCCAGATATTACCGACAGCATTGTACATTTAGACATGGTGCTTTTATCAAGGATCTGAGCTCGATAGAGCCTGATCTTAGCAAGGTTATGATTCTAGACAACAGTCCTCTCAGCTACATGTTCCATCAAGGTAAGCTATACACAATCCCTGCTTCTTTGCTCAGACCGCCGAGGAGAACGAATGGAGAGCTGACGTGCTGGCGGGTGAAGATAATGCGATACCGATCCAGGGTTGGATCAATGATCCGACGGACAATGATCTTTTGCATCTGGTGCCCCTGCTGGAAGGGTTGCAGTATGTGTCGGACGTCAGGGCCCTGCTTGCACTAAGAGGCGGCGAAGACGGGAATCATATATGAGGCCCTCCTCTGGGCTATGTCAGGGGCTCATGGAATCGGAGTTTCAAGTGTTCATGATTTCCAAGGCAGCGAGTTACTGGGGGGAAATGGATGGTTATTGGTATTTTTCCTCTCACATGGAGGCACTAGAGCACGCAATGCATTGCTGCATATTGTATCAATCAACCTAACCAATCTATATCTAGTTGGTTTACAGTACCTTTCCGGTAATGCAAACGATGCATTGCGTACACTACGGTAGCCGCAACTCGATTTGACGTGGGTCATACATAATATAAACACTAGAGTGGTGAAAAGCCCGCAGACGTGATGTTACCAAGATTGATTCGATCTGGCGTCATGGCTTTTGTGGAAATTCGTGGAAATCATGAAAAACCCGAGGCCGTCAGCTCGTTTGCCCCGTTGGCTAGGGCTGGCTGTGTCCCAACAGAAAAATAGCGACAGTGAGAGAACAGGATAATAGTCACTGGGAAACGGCCTTGGCTTGACGTGATCATTCAGGTAAGGTCGATGTCATGTCGAGAAGCCAGGCGAGTCCCACTTCCCCGCAAAGCACTGAGCATTGAGCCAGGGGCAGAGCGCGATCTACAAGAAGTGGGTATACCGGAATGGTAAGCCCCAAGGTTTTCCCATGACGGAGCTGTATAGACAATTGTGAATAGTTGGGCAATCTCGAGTGATTATACTTGTGTCGTTCGAGTTGACCAACACCAGCGAGCTCGAGTGATGATATATACTATATCTGGCAACTGAAGCTCCATCTCTAGGGCGATTCACATTGGCGAAAGCCAGGAAACCAGCAAGGAAACTCTTGTTGCATAACATGGACGCTCGAGAGTGGATGTACTCCGTACTCAGGAGCGATTGTTCCTAGCGAATAAAAGAAAAGAAGCAGAAAAAGACGCACAGCTCGGATAGGGCCGGGCAAAGCTCTAGGGAGGGATCATGGTCTCCACTGCCATGAACTGTGCCTGGCAGAGAGAGGGAATCGTAGTAGTGCGGAAAATCAACATGGCCAAAGTTGCTTCTTACCTCTATTATGACCACATACCACGAACACAACATGGGATTTGTCTCTCTCGGCCGTCCTTGTGCGTATGGTGCAATCTCCGCTCCTCGATTCGATCCGCCTCCCATGTTGATTGGAAGCTCGGGCCAATATCTGTTATGTACAGCAGACTGGACAAGCTGGGAAAAAAGCTTCCGTGATCTTGTAGTCAATTACGTCACACTTACAGCTGCCAATGTACATCTGTACAGAAGCTGGCGAGCTCGGGGCTAGCCTCTCCTAAGCACTCTCTGGCCTGCCACCCCAGCTGGGTCTAGATCGTGATGCAGAGACGTACGTAGAGAGAACAGCAAAAAGGAAATGGGAGAATACTGCTGCTGCTGCTGCATGTCACCAGTGTCAGATGCCCTTGTCCTTGTCACTTTTCTTGCGGGAGAGTAGGTAGGTCTGGTCTGAGAGAGGCCTCGCCTCGTCCCCCAGCGCTAGGTAGAAACGTGAAGCTCCGAATCACTTGTTGCCTTTCGTCATTGGAGAACCACCCTACCTCTCACCCCAAGCTACCTTGACCTAATGTAGACTGTTTGAAGCAGGCATGGCCAAGCAAGTGTCTTTCTTGTGTGAGACACCTGCCAGTCTCTGCCCGGATTTTCTTAGAATAAAAGCCTGCCAACCTCGACTTCCTTCTGTTGACTTTTACATTTTTACCACTGTCCAGTCTACATCCATCCCAATCTAGACTTGCAATTGACTCTCTCCATCTCCCACACACATCACAACAACAGATCATCATGTCTCTGCACTGTAAGTCTCACTCGTCGATGCGATTCTCCTACGCGCTGCACTCTGGGAAAGCAATGAGATCATCGACGCTTGCGTCATGGTCAACAGGCCAATGCCGAGGCCTTCAGGGCTCTCAAGCCGAACAGCATTGCCCTCCAGCAACCCTTGAGAAGATACAACAACAGCTAGAAAGTGTATTGTAGCTAACAGAATCATCACAGACCTTCCCCCCGTCAAGCCCTCGGCTATTGCCCTGGGTACCGTGTTCAACCACTCCGTTGAGCTCGCAGGTAAGAACTTCTCCTTCCACTTCCCTCTTTCGCGTCCTCCGCCCTACACACATGTACTAACATCTCTTCCCCTACAGTCCTCACTCCTCTCTTCGGCCAGACCTACAACCGGGCCAAGTCCGCCAACACCAAGGAGGAGTTCCTCCGCTCCAAGGAGGCCACCGGTGCCGCCGTCGCCTGGGGCACGTCGCTCGTCGGCTCGGCCCTGCAGTCGTACGGCGTGGGCGCCCTGATCAACGCCACTGGCACTCTGTCGTACAAGGGAGCCGCCTACCTGGGCGCCCTCATCTTCGCCGCCACCTCGGCCCCGACCTACCTGGCCCAGCTCTTCACCGAGAAGCGCCCTGCCGATACGGTCGCCGTCGGTGCCGTCGCCAAGCTCTTCGAGACGGTCGGCCTGGCCACCTTCCTCACCTGGTGGGGAACCAGGACGAACCCCTTCGAGTAAAGGGTTGTTGTAACCTTTCTCGCTGTATCAAATATGAAAAAAGAAAACCAACGATAGGGTAATATGGAGTTGAAAGGAAATGGGAATCGACATAGCAAATGGAATTGGAACTGTGATACTAGTCTCCTGTTAACGTGACGATGAGATCAGAGAGCTTGTGATTCCTAGCCGGCTTCACAAGCAAATACCTAGTTAATCAACTCACTCAACCTCAAAAGCGTATTTGCCACGATCGATCTGAATGTATCTTGCAAACCTGTGAAGAGAAGACGAATCAAACCCCACAAGAGATACACAGTGACTTAACTCGATGAAGTTGTCATACTCCATGATACTTGAACGGTCAATATTCAAAAACAGCATTTGAAGCTCATGATCGAAAGGCCTTTTTGAATTTTTATTTCCCTACAAGTGTGTAGTAATTTCCCCAGAACGCCGAAAGCCAAACCAATGGCCATGATCCATGAAAAAAAAAAAAGCCAACTCGCAAGAGCATGTCGAATCGTACATACGCGAACATGCCAAATCACTCCCAGCAGGGCGGTCTTTTTTTGATCCGTGACAGAGTCAACACGACCTCCATCCTCGCATCATGACAGGTACAACTGGCGCCGGAAGAAGCAGCTCCAAGTAGATGCAACCAGTAGATTTTTATGGCCTCTGGAGTGTCGATGATCGAGGCGGCTTTCCCTCCAGCCCTTTGGAAAACAATATATGGGATGAGGGCAACTTATGAGAGCTTCTTTCTCTCCCGCCAGCTCACGTGAACTTGAGCTGCTTGGCCTCCTTCTGCACGAGCTTGACGAGGTCCTTGTAGACCTCGGCAAAGTCCTCGTCGACGGCCTCCTCCTTCTCGCCTCCCTTCTTGCCGCCGGTCCGCTTCTCCGTGACCATGACGACCGAGGTGGGGCGCTTGGTGCTGCCGGCGGCGCCGAGCTCGGCGCGCGACTGGACAAAGATGTAGGGGACGTTGACGTCCTCGCACAGCACGGGGATGTGCGAGATGACGTCCATGGGCGAGATGTCGCCCGCCAGCACGACGACGCCCGGGAAGGACTGGTTGGTCGGGCCCGAGGCGGGCGACTTGCGCAGGGCCTTGACGACCTCCTTGACGCCGCGCTTGAGGGTCTTGTTCTTTGCCGCTGTGGGGGAGGAGGAAAGCGAGGTTAGCTTGTGTGTCTAGATAGTGTTTTGAGGGCGGTTCTGCGTTGGAGTATGCCACTGGAGAGCTGCGCGGTTGCGCACGTAGCTCCCTCAGATGTGCGGAAAAGAAAATTGTGTGTCAAGACTTACCCTTGCGCACGCTCTTCAGGATCTTCTTGGTGCCCTTGTCCTCGGCGAGGGGGCGGGCGAACGGCACGAGGGCGCCGACGACGTGCTTGGTGGACTTCTCGCCGTCGTCGCCCTCGACCTCGACCTCGGTGACCTCGGGGGCCTTGTCGAGGGACTGGGCGGCGGCGTCGGCCTGCAGCTTGTCGTCGAGGGCGGCGTTGAGGACGGCGCTCTTGATGAGCTTGTCCTTCTTGTCCTTCTTCTCCTTCTTGTCGCCCTTGACCTTGGACGACTTGGACACGCCGTCGGCCTCGGACCGCTTGGCGGACTTGTCCTTCTTCTCCTTCTTCTCGGGTTTCGTGGAGCCCATTGTGAAAAGCTGTTATGTGTCTGGATCGAAGGCGAGGAAAGATGAGAAGGTCTGGGGAAAAAGGAGAGTCGTCGGAAAGCGGTGGGTATTCTGGGCGGGCTGTTCTTTTCCACACGGTCAAACAACAACTGGAAATCCGGGCGGGAGCTTTTCGATAGCGAATCTTGGACGGAATCTCGAAATTTTTTGAGCGGCCGTGCATGGCCAATTGAGAATTTCTGCGGGGACGGCAGGTGGCCAATCATGGGGCTCCAATCGTGTGGGTATCAGTTATACTTGGTGCGCCTCGCCCTCTTATCTTAGCGTCTTGGCTGCAAAACGCCGACCATGGCTTCCAGAAGTCAGGGCTTTGTTCTCTTCGACTCGAGAGCAGATATGTCGCACCTTGACCAAGGGACATCTGAACATCGCCGCCAATGGTGTTGTATTGTCTGTTAAGTTTGACCAACTAGTCAATTCATACATACGTGATTTTCCAAAGATTTTCTGGTTCATATCCTTTGAACCACTGAGCAGTACCCTATTCAGGCAAACTTGGCCACCATGTCAGAAATATTCGCTTGACAGCTTGCCGTGGTATTAAAAATGAAACCATACTCTGCATGGATACTGTTTACATATTTTATTATTCATATTTGTTCCATTATTACCTTTTGTCTATCATACACAGTTGGAACTATCTCTGCGTTGCGTCGTCCACACTTCGTTGCGGCCGCCAGGCCATTACAGAGGATACTGTCTACAATATATACAAGAACGGAGGGCAAATGCCGATATTAGGTGGTATCTACCTAGGGCAGTGTTACCGGGTCCGAAAGGATGTAGATGACTACAATCCAATTGAGCCTGTCCGAAGAAAGGCAGTCTTTAGCCCTTAGATGACGTACTATCACAACATGTTAGCTAATTGACAGCAACGCGGAGGATTTCACTGTTTACTCACAGGGATGAACAGGTATGGCACCTGCTTCTCGTAGTCCAACCAGGCCTGGCCATACTTCTGCCTGCATCTCTGGATATCTCTGATGGCACGATGCGTAATCATGCAGCAGAAGAAGACTGGGTAAAACCAAGGGAATGGGCTCTTAAAGCCGGTAATCAGACCCCAGGAGATGGCGAAAAAGGCGTCACAGGTGTAGTGGATCTTGCGGGCATAGCCGTACCAGCCATCAGCCAAAATGTTGTCGCCGGTACTGGTCTTAATGACCTTGGGGTTGTAGACCTCCTGCCAGGGAAGCTGAGGGAAAGTCTTGCGCTTGACAAAGGTGCCACGTTCCATCATTCTGAACGAGTTCTTCTGCGCGTTGGTGGTGTCCCAGATGTAGTACATGCCCAGGTAGGAGACAAAGAGCGCCGCAAGAGCGTACTTGTTCCAGGCGTACTCGGAGGGGTGGTGGTTGGCAAGGTACAAGGTGCAGTGGCAGTAGGAAAGAGGCACACCAGCCATGTTCCAGAAAATCAGCATGAAGCCGCACTTCTCATAGTACATGTCCCAAGTGGTGACAATGAGGTGTTCGCCCTTGCCGCAAGCATTGGCGTACAGGTAGTGGGCCATGACGAGGAACATGACCTCGCCGGTCACATAACCATAGTTCTCATATTGACGGGCAGCGGCAGCACAGCTGAGACCCAGCAGGATGAACCACGGGACTCGGACTTCCTGGAACATCTTCAAGTCCAGCACGCCGAAAGCACGGGGGTTCAGCTCAGCACCCATGAAGAAGTCGTAGATGGGATAACCAGTCATCCTGTGCTGAGCACCTCGCGCAATGGCTGAGAAATACGCCACAAAGCTGACCAGGAAACCGGAAATGATGGCCACGGACATGAGAGGACCGAACTCGTCGAGGAAAGTGTAGATGGGAAAGTAGCCACTGAGGTGAAGGGCGCCCATGACGGCAATGGTCACGTACAGACTGATGAAGGCCGAGCAGTGGTACTTGAGCTGCTTGCCACCTTCGTGGGGCAACGGCTTGCCGTACGCAGTAAATCCAGGGACAAAGACATAGCAGAGAGCCTCGAAGACGTAGAAGCCCCAGTAGATGCGCCAGGCCCTGAGGTGCGGGAAAGCGCCAGTGTAGACGAGATCGTAGAGATGCTTGCCGAATTCGGACCAGGACTGGCCCTCAGCAGGGAAAGGCGCCTTGCCATCATAATACGTGGCACCGATCCACATGTAGTACATGAGGAGAGGGAAGCCAGTCATGAGCGCAAGCGTACCCCAGCTGCCACCAAATTCGAAGTGTCCCGAGTGGTCGATCTTGGGGTCCATGCCAGGCTTCCAGCCGTCTACCATCTGGTCATCTTTGGCGTGGCCATTGGCATGCCCATTGGCATGTCCGTTCGCGTGACCATTTGCATGACCGTTTGCGTTGCCGTTGGCGTGACCGTTGCCGTTCAGCGCAGCCGAAACCTTTTCCGTGACAGCGCTGAAGTCCTTCTTGGCCTCGGTGTTGTCAAACTCATCGTCAAGGCTCTCGGCGAACTTTGAAGTGGCGCGACGGCGCGGAGGGTTGGGCTTGGAGACGGTCGTCTCTGCAGCGGAGCTCGAATCACCGTCGTCCGATATGTTGTCCACAGAGGGGAAACGGCCATTGCGCTTCGAGGTGCGGCGGCCTGGAGTTTCAACCATACCCTCGAAAAGTTCCTTCTTCCTGTATAGTGATACCGAGGTTAGCAATCAGGTCATGAGGTGCAAGGCCTGAGAAGTCAGTCGTCGCAATTGGAGACTCCTTCCCACAGCCGGTTTCCCCCTGGATGCGCTGGAAATAGCCATGCGCCGAATAGAACCAAGAGTTCCATGGCGCCTCTTCGTCCGCCCTATAGGCTTTATTCCAGTCTCATACGACACTCGCCATATACTGGCTCGAGCCTGTGCAAGAAGTGACCATGGTTGTCTGTGGAAGGACTCACCGAGGCGTCTGGCGCAAAGAATAGCGAGTCGACATGGTGTACCGGGGGTTGGCTCTAGAGCACAGAGATACCGAGGGGAGACAAGCCGGAATGAGAAAGATCAAGGGAGTGAAACAAGTTCAATTGGAAAGTCCACCATGCATAGGAGCCTCTCCAACAGACAGTAGAAGAAAAGGGAAAATTACAACTCCCGCGAGCAAGAGAAAGGACCGAAACGATAGTACCTAAGGGTTGAGAGGCAATTCCCCCAAAACTTTTCGCGATCAATGACAACACGCTTCCGATCAGGGGGCATTTTAGCGCCCTTGTTTCCCCAAATTTTGTTGACAATTTAACCGATTTGACACCAATCAGACCGCTCTGATCTCTCCAGCGGGTAGCCCCAGCAGCGCTGTCTACCTAACATAGTGGGTCACATGCCCGGGAGTTTAATGCATCGAGCATATTCCAAAAGAAATTAGCCCAGGTCCCAGGCACATCACGTTGGCTCTCTTCCGATCCAGGAACAAATGTCGACCCTGATAGTAGTATTCTTCTTCTTCGACCGAGACAGGGGAAATCATCAACATGTTTCCCTTTCCGTTTATCATCACCACAAGGCCGAGATTCGTCAATCACTTGCCAAGGTCTCCTACCTCTTGATGCTACCACGATCTCGCCCATCTCAGATCCGCTGGCCAAACAATGCATGAGATCGGCGCAGATGGGATGATCCTTTTTCTCCTGACTGCCCAAGCTTAGTCATATACTTGGGCATTCTCGCTGCACAAGCTTATTCCTGACCGGCCACGACATGCACCAAGACTATAAGTCATGCCGTCAATGCCCCCCATCTGGTCACCCCTAGGACGGAGAGGTCGGTCTGGGCCATTGTCGCGGCGCCTTGCCGTCGAACGGTGGTAAAGGCTGGAACATGCTGCCACGACTTTGACCGACGGGTCCTGATGTCGGTGTCTCTGCGGTGTGCTCGTCTTCTGATTTTTCAGTTTCAGGCCTTGGTGCATCTGGGTGAGAGCGCGGCTGGACCTCGCCTTCGTTTTCTCTTGTATCCGCAGCTGCTCGCGGTGCCGACATTTGACCTGGAGGCGGAGGAGGGGGACGCCGACGCGGAGAGGAACGTGGAGGTGCTGCTGCCGCTTCGCGCTCCAGGACCTCCGCAGCTACTCGCGGTACTGGCGTTTGACGCGGAGACGCTGGGGGACGCGGAGAGGGACGCGGAGGTGCTGTTGCCGCCTCGCGTGCCAGGACTTCCGTTGTACTCGGATGCCGTTCGGGCACTGGCCGGAACTTCTGTCGTATGGTCGCGTTGGCCTCCTTGACGACGAACCTCTGAATTTCGGTGCCTCCCTCGGTAAAGATCCATACATCTGGCGATTGCCGTTGCTCTTGCAACAGTCTAAGCTCCCTCCTGACTCTATTCGCAGCCTTTCTCTCGGCATGTATCGTGTCGCGGTAGATCTGTCTGTCACTTCAGTCAGCATACAAGAACCAGGCAATGCGATCTAGACGACGAGGGAGATACTAACACACATGGGCAGACTTACATCAATCGCTCATCCGCAGTGCTCTTACTCGACTCAACCTCCAGACGATAGAGGCCCACCAGTAGGCTCATGCTGAATTTTGTGCTGTTCATGCGAAGCCTCAGCTCTCGAGTGTCCGGCTTTCGCAGTACCCAAATCATCCGGGCCAAATAGACCCTGACGGTGCTAGCCTGTCCCTCGTGTACGTTGTTGAATTGCTCGATAAACTTTCGAACATCCCGCAGGATCGACTTGCATTGACGCCTGATATATCTAACCGCGTCTTTCATCTTGCTTTCCCGACGTACATCGCCGCTGTCCTCGATCTTTCGTAGAAGCTCGCCAAAAGCCGCCAGCAGGGTCGTGAAAACGGTCGTCTCCTCCACGAGGACCTCAAAGTCGTGGGGTGCTGCTTTTATCCCTCGAATGGCCCGATCGCCCTTTTGCGTGAGTTTTACTACACAACAGTTGTGAATACCCAGCTCTGGTGTCGACCCCGGCAATGCAACTTACCAAATGCGCCCGCAATCTGGAAGATAGCCCAGCATGCTCCAATGCCGGCGACGACTTCCATTGGTGTGTTTTTTTCTTCCCCGCCGATCTAACTTCTGAGCAAAGCACCCCGAGCGCAGGTTCGTTACTGAGGATCGTATCGAGCAATGCGAAGAAGAGACTTGAACGGCCACATCTCCAGCTCGACAGTGAGGACAGGACGAAGCGTCGCGGGATGAATCGACTTTGGTCCTGCATTGGGCCCCAGCTTCCCTATTGATAACAGCCGACCACAAACGCGGACCGAGATTCGACATTCATCTCTCCCCCGCAGCAGCCCGTCCTCGTCCGTCTGGTGGTCCGCCTGGTGTGCATGTGCATTGCAGCGTCGCTTTGTCCTTGATTGGTCAGTGATTCGAGAGCAGTATGCCTCGCAGGTGGTGTCTCGGTCAAAAAAAAATGGCCTTTGAACTTCTGCGCACTTGATCCCGCTGGCGTCCAATAAAAGGACTCACGGCCGGTGATCAATATCAGCATGAGGTACATCCTCGTACCGAGTATATTACCTCCATATGCGGTAACAGCAAGGCGACCATCATCACGGAGCTCGGGGTATGGCACAATCTATAAGAGGCACTTCGCTTTGACAAGGTAAAGGCGTGGCTAGTAAAATTATAGTCAACTCACCATGCACAGTTGAGATATTTTCACACATGAGAGTCTTGAAATTTAATATGGCCAAGAGGAAGATTGATTCATTCGTTTTTAGCTTCATGATGCCTTTAGGCACGATACCAATTGGACTTCTCTCTTGCCGAATGAGCTGAACCAACTTTTCCTCAAGTAATCCCACCCAGTGAGTACTCGGGGAAACTGGCCACTCGTCGGCGCCAAGTATGTACAAGAACCGCACCATCTCTTTTCAACTCGCGTCCATCTTCTATTTTCTTCGATTCTCGATGACAAGGAAATGAACTCTTTCCAAACCCCCCAAGAAAAAAAAAAGCAAATGTGTCCCGAATTCGCCCAATGCAAACCTGATACCCTATGGTCTTTTATACAAATCAAAAATGTCGCAGAAAGGAAATCGATCGTTTTGGATATCCATCAGCTTTCACTGAGGACTATCTAGATAGCGTGCTTAAGAGGTCGGGCACGCGCAGAGGCCAGTGGCGCCCAAGGCAGTGGCGGTAACGGTGACAGTCTCGGCACCGGCACCTCCGGCCGTGACGGTAACGGTCTCGGTGGCAGCGGCAGCTCCTCCGGCAGTCACGGTGACGGTCTCGGCAGAAGCTCCACCGGCAGTGACAGTAACAGTCTCGGCACCCGCTCCGGCACCAGTAACGGTAACAGTGGCTCCGGCACCGACAGTCACGGTGCTCGCCTCGGCGCCGGCGGCTCCGGAAGCAGTGATGTACACAGTGCTGGGCGATGCGGCGGCAGGAGCGGTAACGTAGACGGTGCTAGGAGAAGCAGCTGCGTTCTCGGTAGCCTGGGCACTCTCGGTGGCCTGGATGGCATCGTTGGAAGAGACAGCAGTAGCAGTCACAGTGATGGTGGCAGCCTCGCCGTTGTCAGCGGGGATGGTGACGACAACAGTCTGGGGGCCCTGAGGGTAGCCGCTGGCAGAGCCGCTAACAGAGGCGTGGGCAGTCGGGGTGACAGTCAAAGAGCTGGTCAAGGTCTGGGTGCCAATGGTGACGGTGACAACGGTCTCAACAGCCTGAGCGGAAGTCGGGGTGGCAGAAGCAGTCACGGCATCGTTGGAAACAACAGTGGTGCTGTCGTCGGCGCCAGTAACGGTAGTGTAGGAACCGCTGTTGCCGCTGCCGCTGTTTCCACTGTCAGAACCGCCAGTAGAGCCTCCAGTCGAGCCGCCGTTGTTTCCGCTGCTACCATTGTCGGAACCGCTAGTCGAGCCGCCAGTAGATCCTCCGTTGTTCGAGCTGCCGCTGTTGTCGGTGCCAGTAGAAGAGCCGCCAGTGGGGAGAGGGAAGGCAGTAGCCGCACCGGAACTGGCAGTGACGGTGAGGGTGACGACGGAGCCGGCAGAATCGGTGCGGGTAAGTGTAGCAGAGCTGCTGACAACGCTCTCGATGATGGAAGAGTGGATAGAGCTGGCAGCCGTCACGGGACAGACCGTTGTGGTGAGGTCAATGACAGAGGTGACAAGGACGGTGGAGATGGCCTCGGAACCGAGAGTAGCGAGAGCGCTGGAGTATGCGGCAGTGTTGGTGGCAGCCGGGCAGTTGGTGACGGTAGGAGCGCAAGAGATGACGGTCTGGATGCTGGTGACACCGACGGTCAGGGTAGTGACGGCAGCGGCATCGGCAGTAGCGGTAGTGTTACCAAAGGGAGCAGCAGCGCCGGTCGAGTTGGCGTAGGGTCCGGCTCCGGCCTGTCCAGTGACGGGAGAGTTGGAGCCAGTGACCAGAGGAGGAGAGACGGAGCTAGGAGATCCAAAGGGAGATCCGCTGCCGGCTCCCGAGGGAGATCCAGAGGGGAATCCGCTGGCAGCTCCCGAAGGAGAGCCGACGGGGTATCCGGAAGGAGACCCGCTGTCGCTTCCGCTAACAGTGCCGTTGGTAATTCCCGATCCCTCGGTAGCGCTGGATGCCTCGGTCTCGTCGGGCACACACTCGTCTTCGGTCTCAGTAGCTGCGGGCGAGTAGGAAGAAGCCGCCGAAGGGATGACGGAAGGGGCTCCGGAGGGAGCGCCAGAGGGAACACCCGAGGACAGCGGGACGGCCGGGTAGCCACCAGCCTGGACGGCTCTGGCGTTGTGCTGAGGCTTGCCGTAGAGGCTGCGGTGCTTCAAGTTCAGGGCGGAAGCCTCGGAAGAAAGCAGGACAATGGCGGCGAGGACGCCGGACTTGGAGAAATGCATCTTGTCTAAGTTGTTGTGATTGTTGGAATTGCAGAAATGCGAGTCGGGTTGTTCGGGATAGAAGCGAAAGAAGTGAAGTGAGTGAAATGAACAAGGCGACCTGGCACCAAAGAGTGGACTCAGCAAGCTGAATGGAAGAAAAAGAATGTGTAAAAGAAGACGAGATGGTGATGGAGTGAGATTGTCGATAGCTGAGGAGGAGGAAGACAGCCTCTTAATACTCTCGCCAGTGTCTCCCTATCGGCCGGCGGATCAGACCATACGGAGTACGGATAGCGTACCATCAACGTACGTATTCCAGCCTCGAGCAACCTGAATTCGTCATATCGAGCTCGTCCGCCTCGGGTCATCAATGCCTGTCCAGGTTTTCCATATGGCCCATGCTTTTAATATAGTTGCGTCAACGAGGCCCCATATCCCCGTCGACTTAGAGCAGACGGTAGTCCCAAGCTAGTTCTAGCCCGAGGTATGGGATGGGGGAAGATCATATGGAGATTTCCACGAACCCTGCAGCAGATCCAGGAGATTCGCCCATGGGCAGGGCCTGCGCCTCGCTGGTAAGCCGATCTGGGTGGTATTCCATGGCGGCTTGGGTAACCGTTTCGTCACGCATATAAACGGCAACCAAAGATGGAAGTCTATCCCATGAAGGAATTGCTGTTTTTGGAGCAGCCCCTGAATAGACGAATTCACGAGTGGGTGTTTCTCGCTTGGCCGGCCACATTCCGAGGTAGATGGAGGCTCTGCGGTACCTTGCATCTATTTCCAGGAGTATGGACTCGTGTGGAGGGTTGTGTCTGTAGGTAAAGGCGGGCTTATCTCTCGCGGCCACCTACTTCTACAGTGTCTCAAACAAATCCCTATCACAAACGATGTTTAATGACGCTTGATTGCGTATGGTTTATCGGCAGAAGCCTCACCTTTTTGGAGATATGGCCAGGCTGTGCAAAGATTCTTTGTTTCGGTGGAAGAAGTCTGGCGATGCCTGCCTAGGTCGGTAGCCAACAGAACGCCATTCCCGTCAAACATCCAGGCACCGGGCAGTTAGGTGCCCCTGCCAAGGCCGCGATCCCGCGACTAGAGTCCAAGAGGAACGCAACCGTTGGTTCGGAAACATCAGATGAAAGATTATGGAGCCTCCGAGTCTGTGGGCGAAATGAGCGAGGGATGAATGTTTTCTGGGAGATTCATGCGGCCAGGGGAGGGGAGGGGAGGATTGATGAAGAGCAGGTGCGAAATAGGTAGAGAGAGGCCATTGGGGTCTCGGCCAGGTGGAGCAGCGACGACGTTTGCAGTGGGGCCCCGTCTCTTCCCTTTTCTACTCTGTGCCCAATGGGAGGCCGTAGCGAGGGTGGCCCCTTCCCGATTCGATCGCCTTGGAGCCTCCTAAGCCCCAGTTGTCGGGGGCCCCTGTCATCAAAGACGTCTCTTGCGACGACACTGATGGTTTCATGTTTGGTGCCTCTCTCTTCTGCCACAGCCTCACGTAAGGGTGCAGCGAAGACTGATTGATGCAAAGACCGACAGACGACCGACCTCACTCTCGCGGGCTGTCAGATGCCAGAGAAAATACCCTCACCATTCTCAATTTGCGGGGCAAGCAGAGTTGTATATCTCAACCATGAGCAAATCATGCACCGTGCAAGGCTTCGAATGTTCTGGCCCACGGGTAGAGGCCGTACTAGTTGCTCCTGACACTTGAAGCCATCGCTGCCGGTATTTTCCTCTTCGGCCTTGCTTTCAACTTACGGAGCGCCGGGAGCTACGACAAGACAAGCCAAAGGTACGTCTACGTAGGTAACCAACAAGACCCGAGCACGGCACTTGCCCAGTAGTTGGCAAGCACAGTGACAGAACGGGAACGAGCTCGCGGGATGACTCTTGGTTTCCATGAGACTAGTTGCCATTTTTCTTGTTTCTTAGCTCCGTGAAGAGCTTCACTCCTCTATAGCTCGTCTCAACCTCGAATCTGCATGATATTATATAAGCTTAAAAGGCGGATGGGTGTATCAGCTGGCCTCAGGCACGGGATGTGGTGTGTCTAAGATCTGGGAATACTATGACCAGTAACAAACATTTGTGAGACACGAATTTCCTTGTCTTTTTTTCCTTTTTCTTATTCCCGATGACGATCTGCTTCCTTCTCGAAAGAATTCTTCCCGTCCGATCCTGCGAAGAAAAATCCCAATTGGACGTTTTCCTCTGTGGTTGATCTGCAAAAGTCTAGACCCGGGTGCATATGATCATCCGCGCATTTGCCCCGATCCAGCACACGGACTGCACACACACTTGGGGCACCTTCAGCCCTATGGGATAACATGAGTCCAACAAATAGGAAAGGAGCATCAGAGCACATATTGGCTAATTGGGCATCATTTCTTCACTCCATCATTCAGAGTGACTCCAATGGGCTCGCGCGGTAACAACTGTGGTGTCCCTGGCTTTCCCGCTTTTTGGCGCATAGCGGGATCTACAGTGGGAGCCGTGTAAGCCGTTTGTCGACACTATCTCCTATACGATCATACCTGAGCATGACCTATACGCCCGGGAGGCTATAGCATACACGTCTAAGCCACATCGTGTCATAGTTGACTTGATATGCCGTGCTTCGTACCCAGCTGGGACGAGTCATACTGCCATGGCCGGCAGCGTTCAGACGCGACTCATTGGACAATCAAGAATACCCAATACCTGGCAGAAAGAGTGACGTGGGATCAATTTATTTGATCCAACGTGGAGTCCGAACATGTTCGCTGGTTGGGACGAATCAGGTCTCTGCGCTTGAAGGTGGACGCCGCACCGGAAATTATCCACGTTTCAACGGGTGGAGAAAACTCCACATCGCATTCTCCTGTTTCGTTTATACAAACAAACCTGCTGCGCCTTTTCCGACTATACCAAAGGATACCGGTTTCTCAACTCCTTCAACATATTTTTGACATGTGTGTTCGGCCTTCGACCCGACTTGCATGAATATGGCTTCATCTTCAAAACAACGATGATGAAAATGATACAAAGTGCCCGAAGTGCCCGTATGCCGTCCCGTCCCCCGGGATGTCATGCTGTGGAAACATATTCAGACTTACCCATCATATGTAAGCATACTCTGTATACTTGTTCTGCTGACAGTCAATAGTTCTCGTGCACACATCTTATTGCCGGGCCGCTTCCCAGTATTGGTCTCGTCGTCAGACCACGGCTGCAATTGGACTGAATGGCTTCCGCAGCCTTGTGCCGACTTGCAGACCACTCAATATCCAACCCATCTCATTCATCTGGAATGATATGTACAGGCTCGCATACCGTTACATCGAATCACATGGTGCACCCGACAGTCTGGAAACGTTGCCATGTCGAACAATCTTTCCACAGAGCTCCTCCCGCCTATCCCTTCTTATGGCTTCTCGATTCTAACCTAGAATCTCCCATCTTTGCAGTCGGCCGTAACAAAGGTACCTCAACTTTTTTGCACGACTGTTGCGTTGGAATGCGTCAAGTGAGAAACACCCACAAGATGTCACCACACTTGACACGTTGGGACCAGCGACGCGGGCATGGAGCCATGATGATATTGTACAAGGATGTCTCAGCCTATAGGCTGGTGTTCGGTACAGATCAGGTCTCTAACCATTGACAGGCGCAATACCCAACGGGACGGGTCAGATGCTGGACACAGACAATAACCACAGCCCAAGCCGATCTCAAGACGGGCAAGATTGGCAACGGCTGAAAGTTGCATCCCCCTCACGCCAGCCTGGAAAAGACTGGCTTTTAGAAATGGGGGAAAAGGGACTTGTCGAAAGAGCAGCTGAGCTGGACCCCGAGAGTGCCGAGCATCTATCTTGTTGACTGCTGGATCGCCTCGGCGCGCACGTCGGTCTTAGCGGGCATGAAAGCTAGTCAGGTTTTTGCTTCTCGACGCGCTCAGCAGCAAATGTCTTTGATCGACATGTGATATAAGACTGGGTTGTGTAATGGGATTCAGGCCAGCTTCCGCCTAGAACGTTCGACGACGTTGGGATTGACTCTTTGTGTACCCCGGAAGTTTGCGAAAATGTGCACGTAGTGGAGTTGCTGCGACCAACGGCGCACGCGCCCAATGATCACGATGGCAACAAAGTACTTCTGTAAACAAGCTATGTCGACTTCGAATAGGCTTAAAAATACGCTCATGTGAGAATGCGGGGTATAGGCAATGTAGGTTAGGTATAGCAGCACACCGCCAGGCAAAAGACAAACACTTACTTGCCTGTACCAATCAATGACGAGTACCTGGGCATGTATGTACATAGGGACTGACTGAGAGCGCGAGCATGTGGAGATCTGGGGTAGCGTCGGCACTTGTAGCGGCCTTGTACTCGACTTGTCTGTCGTCTGAACCTCATCATCGTTCCCTTCCTGCTTGCCGTACAACTAGGTGGGTCATTTTCTCGTCGGCTGCCGAGCAAGAGCTCGCGTGTTAGTGAAGCCGGACATGATTATTCTCTCTATTCCTCTCTTAGTCAGACTTCTGACATGTCAAACCCAGGGAGCAGATCTGATGGAAATGTAACGCTGAGGCCCCATGATCGTACAATAGTAACACTATTGGCCTTCCTCTTTTGGAAGATCATCGAAAGGATCAAGGCTAGCGCGCACAAGGCCTTTTGGATGGCCAAGAGGGAAACAAAACAAAAGAAAAAGTTTTTCTCTCCAGCTTCGTTACTCACATGAGTGAAAGACGGATCGATAATTTGCTGAGGTGCGAGAACCACACCCTTGGGATCCACAAGCGTGCATGCAGCTCGGCCTCGCTGCCATGCGAGTCACATTGCTTTTCCCCCGCGCCCACCGCTCAGGCTGCCCCCGTAAAGGCATGATAGTCTCGGGGCGATCTCTTGTTGAAATTTTTATAGCCCATGACACCGCTTTGTTCCGCAGCAATTGCCCCGGGCTACTGTCTGGTCGCTGCCCTTGACATCGAGAAGCGGATGTATCGCGGCTGTCAACAAGGTCTTCTAGTCTGGTCCGGACGAGGCCAAGTAACCTAGTAATAAGCGTGTGGGATTTCCCAGGAAGGCGTACAAGCCATAGTCCATGTATGGAAAACTTCCGCATGAGTTCCACGGCATGCTTGGATTCGTACGAAGTAGCCACGGGCGTTGAAAGAATATGTGCGCTTTCAACGTGGCTGACGGTTGGGCGTTTTACTCGCCGCCCAATCTGCAAGTCGGCCGCCCGAGCCAGCTCGGCCTGAGGCACAGGCTTACGAGCAAGTGAGCTTTTGCAGTGACATGACGTTGTTGCTCCTATGCATGCCGTGGGTACGGGCTGCGGGGAGTGGTAGCATTGCAGATGCAGAAGACTCTGTGCCCTGCTGGTCATGCTACGTAGCGGATCGCGTGCCGTGGGATAGACACGTATGTAGGCAGATATTTGCCCGCAACAGGGAGAATTCCCACCACTGGCAATAATATGCCTACCTACTGTATAGCCTTGTCATGGTGTTGGGAGCGACGGGGAGCCGTTCGAGTCATGACCTCCTGTCACGGCTATGCGCAACAATTTCCGACGCGGCTGCGTGGCAATGGACGTCGTCAATGATTCCTGAGCTCGAGGCTGCGGTCTGCGATATGGAAATTCGAACGTGCTGGCTGTTCAGAAGGACCATAACTAGAATAATCGGCTAGGCAATTCAGAGGCATGGGGTGATGATGATCGGCCAGGGTTCCCCAGACTTTTGGGGATTGGCGGCGGTTGGATCCCCGCGGGCCATGGAAGAGCCGAGCGGGTGGCTCAGGTGGGCGTCTCTTTTGGTACAACGTCGCCAAAAGCCACAGCCGAAGGACAAATGTTGGACCAGCCGGCTCGATCGTGTGAGCAGGCCAGCGACAGGGGTTGTTGATTCTTCGCGTCGTTGCTGGCCGATGACATATCGCTTCGAGTTACCTCTGGTCAGCGCGATAATCTGACCGGAAGCGCTTGAAACATTGTTTGAACTCAGTATGAATAGATGCTAGGCAAAGGATATTTCCTGCTTGGGCGCGAGACTGGAGAGTGGCGTCTGTTTATTTCTTGAGTGACTGACCTGGGGGGTCATCGGGGATCGGGAAGTTCTGCAGCGACCTTTTTTTTGGATCTAGGAGAATTTCGTATGCAGGTTGCCGCGGTCTGGTAACGAAACAAATTGACTTGGACGAAAAAGGACGGCAGAAGAGGGAGGGGAGACGAGACGCTGAAGCGGGTGGGATCTCAGCTACGATGGATCTATTCGGCCCATTGTTTTTCTTGCTTGCTTCTTCTCGTCCATTTTCTTGATTGCAGCTGCGACTTCCTCGTAGAGACCCACGATGTGTTAGCATTTCTATGGGTCAGTGACAGTCTTTCCCTGTCGAGGCCTGTCCTCGCCTGTGTGACCTCTTCCTTCTTCAGTGGCTGCAGTGCACTGGGTCACGACATGGATACAAGGTTAGGGGTTTTCGCAGCAGGCCACGGGGAGTGGGCTTCTACTGGGGTTCTGCCGGACAGGTATCCCTCAGGGGACCTGCAGCTGCGGCGACGCTATTGTGATTGTGATTGCCGTTGCAGCCAGCCAGACGCATCATCTATCCTCTTCTCTCGAAATCCTGCTGTTGTAATCATTCACCATTGCTAGGACACACATTGGACTTTGCGCCGGCGCACTGACTATCAAATGGGCACGATACATACAACTTGTTTCTCGCCCCGGGTCTTCCACGTTTCCCCCACCGACAGGAAACGTTCCGAGAGATGCGCGTTCGGACGGTCCACGGGCTCTCCAAGGCAGCTGTGGATGTATCATATCCTCGAGCACACGACACCCTCTTTTCTCGCCTGCCGCCTCCACGGCCTTCCAGACTAGAAACATGATCCAGTATGCCCTTGGCATGGTCGGCTTGATTCGTGCCTCAGCAAGGTTCTGTCGCTCGTCACGGCACGTATTATCATGATCTTCGCCCATCAGCAGCATCATCATTCTGGCCATCGTCGTTGGACACGCGCTACCGTCAGTAGCCTCGCACCAGCGCACTAAACCCGAGTTACCAGAAAGTAACCTCGCCAGAAATCCAAAAAAGTCAATATCCCACTCTGTGATGCTCGATTGGATTCCGACTTCCCGAGCGCGTCCAGCTCATCAAGGCAGGGCTTTCACCTCATCATACCGTCCAGCCTGTCAGCGACGGCAGCGTCGGTCTTGGCCTGGTCCATGGCTCTCCAGCTCCACCCTCGGAGCAGGTTGCAGCTTGTTTTCTGCGAGTCCAGTCCGGTTCCGACGTGTCATTGTATCCCCCATCAACCCTGGCGTCATTCCAGCAATAATATCAACAACCAAGCCGAGCTCCTATAACAGGTAATAGCAAAAAGTTACTTGTTACAGGAATGCAGGCCGTTGCAGTTACACGTGGGTCCAGCCAAGAAGTACATCCATCCACTTACCCCAATATCTTCTTGTGCCCCTCAGACTACTTCCCCCGTTCTCCCCTCGAGCCGCGAGCCGGCGACATCTCGCGCTCCCTCGTGACTAACAGATCTATTACCATATTTGGCTTACAGCTTGCATCGTGAACTTGCTACTATACTAGGTGGACAAGATGGAAGTACTTTCCGTCTCTCTCTGACCGCTTGGAGAAATATGCTCTCGTCACTTACAGGGCCCTTCAGTCCTCTTACTCTCGGCCGCCATACCGAGACCTCTGCCTGGCCTTCTCTCTATGGCTGATCCCAGACCTGACCTGGGCACGGCCAGGCGAGCCCAACCTGAACGAATGTGAGTGACACCAGGAATGTCCGACTTGCCTCGCACCAGGAGCCGCCTTTCTGATGCTGCTCCTCGACTATTGGCCTGTGATGCACTCGAGCTCGTCCCCTGGAACTGAGACTGGGACTTCCCAGCGCGGAGGTACAGGTAGCCTTCGGCTTTATCCCCCCCAAAGTCCCTTTAAGCATGGCATGGCCGCATACGCTATGAGGTTCTGTCTGCAATGAATAAGCGTCCGTCTCGTGTGTGAGCGGGCCAAGCTTAAAATTCCCACCACGCACTCGGTGGAGCCCATGCATAGAAGCAATGATGCATACCACCAAGGCTCGTGATCTCTTGCTACCCGGCGCTGGTCGACAACACGCACTTGGAGCCGCTAGTCCAATGTCTTCAATGCATGTACAGGTTCCTCTATTCGCAAGCGCATCTGATCTCATCGGTGCACCCCTTTCAAGGCTAGGAAACATGGGCCTAGGTCAGGTCGATCACAACGCTGTCTCCTTCTTTGGGTCCTATATAATGTCCTGCTTCTGCCCAGTTGGTGCTGACGATCTTGCCCCTTTGCTGTTGGATATCACGAGTATTCTTCTCTCTCTCCTTTGGACTCCTGGTGAACTTGGATAGTTCTTATTGGATACGCTCTTCATCTGCCTGTAATCCAACTAACCCTCCTTACTACTTTCTCGCCGATAAATATTATTCGTCATGAAGTTCACCTCAGCGGCGGCAGCCCTCATGGGGCTGGCTGCCCAGGCAGTCAGTGCTGCCTCTACATTCTCGCCAGCAAGACCTCCGTCTGTCCCCATCGCCGTCAAGTCCCCCTATCTTAACTCCTGGCTCAACGCTGGGAGTGACGGTGGCAACGGAGGTTACCTGGCTGGAGAATGGACGACATTTTGGGAGTAAGTCATTTGAACCCTGGACCACAAAACTTAACCCTCGGCCTTTCTAATCAGAAGCTCTCTCCAGTCAGGGTATCACGGCCTGGGTTGGATTGATCCGGGTAGACGGTGTGGCTTATAACTGGATGGGTGCTCCCCCAAACTCTCCACCAGTGGTGGACCAGACCGATTTCTCATACACGTCTACTCGGAGCACCTTTGTCATGAGTGTTGGTGGCAAAGTCGGCATGAACATCACTTTCATGTCACCCGTCACACCCAACGATCTCAAGAGGCAATCATTGACCTTTACCTACCTGGACGTGGCCGTCGAATCTATCGACGGTGCAAGCCACGATGTTCAGCTTTATGTAGATGTTTCTGGAGGTAAGGCAATTCCGCACCCTTCTGTCCATGATTTTTCAACTAATAATTTGTCTAGAATGGGCATCTGGTGATCCTGCTGCGATCCTTACCTGGGACCAGAGCTCAGCCGATGGCGTTCGATACCACACCTTCCAGAGGCAAGACCAGGAAGAGTTTGCCGAGGTTCGCAACCAGGCCAGCTGGGGAACTTGGTATTGGTCTACTGCCGATGTTGATGGTGTAAGTATCACAGTCAACAGCTACAAAAATGATCTTGCACGCTTACACAATCTGATAGATTACCTCTCAAAGTGGCATCGATGTTGATGTGCGTGGTCAGTTCAACACCAACGGAGTGTTGACAAACGCAAAAGACACCAATTTCCGTGCCGTCAATGACAACTGGTGAGTATAATGCAATCATCTCCAGTAGCCACGTAAGCTAATTGTCTCTCGAAAACAGGCCTGTTTTTGCATTCTCAAAGGACCTCGGATCTGTCTCCGGAAGTGTCTCGACAGTCTACTCTCTTGGACTGACACAGGACAATGCCATTTCATTCCTGGGTGAGGGAAGCAGTTTGACCTCTGTTCCATCCCTATGGAAGAGCTACTTCTCAAATGATCTTGACGCTGTAAGTTTTCTTGTTCAATTTTATGAACGCCCAATAGAACATTCCCTCTGACCGCGACTTACAGATGACCTTCTTCTACAACGACTACAGCGAGTCTTCAAGTCTTGCCACCGACCTGGACAACCAGGTCGCCTCTGACTCGCTCGCCGCCGCCGGTCAAAACTATCTGACCATCACCAGTCTTAGCGTTCGTCAGGCGTTTGGTGCTCTTCAGTTCACCAACACCGATTCAAACCCGTTGATCTTCCTCAAAGAGATCAGCTCAAACAGTGACATTGAAACGGTGGACGTCATTTACCCTACCATTCCCATATTGATCTATACGAACCCCAAGCTGTTGGCCTATGTGCTTGATCCCCTCTTCATCAACCAAGAGAACGGCCATTACCCCAACACCAACGCGATTCACGATCTGGGCACCTTCCCCATCGCCAAGGGCTACCCCGACGGATCCGATGAGCCCATGCCCTTGGAGGAGTGTGGAAATATGATCATCATGGCTCTTGCTTACGCCCAGCGTGCCAGCGACACTGCGTACTTGAGCACCCACTATGCCATCTTGAAGCAATGGGCCGGTTATCTCGTTGACGAGGCTCTCATCCCCGCCAACCAGCTGTCTACTGATGACTTTGCTGGAACTCTGGCGAACCAGACCAACTTGGCATTGAAGGGCATCATCGGACTGCGAGCCATGTCTGAGATCGCCAAGCTCACGGGCAACACTGACGACGAGACGACGTTTGGCAACACGGCCACCTCGTACATATCCCAATGGCAAGGTTATGCCATCAACACGGCCGCCGATCCTCCACACACTACGCTATCGTATGGTGATAACGACTCGCACGGTCTCTTGTACAACTTGTACGCCAACAGTCTTCTCGGCTTTGGCTACGACTTTGTTCCTCAGTCCGTGTACGACATGCAGAGCAACTTTTACCCGACCGTCGCGCTCGAGTACGGTGTGCCGCTGGACACGCGCCACACCTGGACCAAGTCTGACTGGGAGATGTTCACCGCCGCCATCGCCAGCGTCTCGACTCGCGACCTCTTCATCTCCAAGCTCGCCAACTGGATCAACGTCACGCCCACCCAGCTGCCCTTGACTGATCTGTACGATGCCGCCACTGGCAACTGGCCCCCCAACCAGTTCCATGCGCGCCCCGTCGTAGGTGGTCACTTTGCCTTGCTTGCTCTGCCCTAGGGAAGAGAAACGAATGGCACGCATGATGTTTTGTCCACGACGCATGAATCTACGTTGACGTTCTGCCTTACCGAGTCTCTGATTTCCCTTTTCCACCATTCGCTCCGTCACTTCCGCGCGCATTTACAAACGGAAAGCTTTCGCATGCCTTTTTACTGTTGTTGCTTTCTTCTGAAATATCTTGATACCCATATTATTCTATTGTTTTTTACTCTTGGTTGCTTCATCAACTCGAAGCGACGACCCCCTTTTTTGATTTTCGCGCCAGTTATTTGTTTTTCTATCTTGCGGAATCATGCACGATGGCTATCGGGAACTCAAAACGCATTGGATACGGTCGCTTGCATGGGAAAGGATTGCATAATTTTCATAACCGCAAAGATAAGAGTAGCATTTCAAAACAAGCCTTTCTAGGGGCGTGGGGGGTGTTTTGATGAAACTTTTGTATCGGCAAAGCATTGCGAGGCTGGAGGTGTTCTCTATTTTTAAATTATTTTCGGCGTCGGTCGTTGATAGTAGCATGAAAAAAGAGACACAGTCTATCAAATCTTCATACATACACATGACTTTGCTGATAGAGCACGTGCAACGTTGTCAGGAGCTAATCGAGCAAAGGGATCATGACCAAAAAACAAGACGTCGATGACTTCTACTTGCAAACCTTCTGTACTGTTTAAGTTGAAACTCAAAAACCCTGCGCGTCTTGGCTAAAAAAAGTAAACAAACAACATCATGTGAACGACCTCCCTTCTCATCGCCTTTAGATGACTGCTCCACGTGCTTCGCGTGACTTGTTTACATATTTCCCATATACATCGTTGGCGCAATTCACAGTTCAGAACTAGGTAGCCAGTCAAATTTATGTCTTCAAAATTTGTCAATTTTTTAATCAGTCAGGCAATTGGTACAGAATGCACCCCATCGCTATTCATCCTCGGCCGGGCAATGATCCAGATTGTGTAGATGCCCCCGTAACCATGCTATAGTACAAATGAACTCATGGGTTACTCCAAGTGCGCCGCTGCTGTGTCATGTTTTTGTCGTGAAAAAATGCTATAGTATATATGCCGTCGAGGGTTGTTTCCTTCTTCTTTTTTCCCCTCAACCACCTTGACCGAAGTCATTGCCGTCTCCTGGAAAACGAATGATTCCAAGTGTGGCCGACAATGTTCTCTCTTTTCTGTCTCTTTCTTTGGTATAGTAGAGACGCATCTCTTCCTTCGCCAGGATCACGCCCTGCCGATACTGCACACGCATCATAATATGCGAACTAATCAGCAATGGCGCTCTCGTCGGGCAGGTCGTTGCTTGGCTTGAGTGGTGCCACCTTGTTCTCCAATTGCAAATTGGCTCTGGTCTTCTCTTGGGTCTCAATGAATCGATCCCATTGCGCGGGATCCTTGTCGCGCATTCTTCGAAGAATCTCGTTCTTCTCCTCCAAAAAGGTGGCGATAGCTCCTTTGGCTTCGACCTTCTTCCTGATGTCCTCGGCGTCGGTGCCAAGGTCCTCCAGTATGTGCTCGATTTGTCTCTTGTGGTCAGGATCATTGCCGATTTCGGATTCGGCACCGGTGAGCAAGTTGTAGTGTGCCTGGATAAAGCCGCGGCGGAATTTGTGTCCAATGCGCAGTGCGCGGCCTTCTTCCTCGGCCAGTTGCTTCGAGGTGTGTGACATGATCGAGTTGGACCGAGAACGCGATGGTGACCGAACCTCTGTTTCCAGATCTTCCGTGTCTGTGAAGACGGGGTCTGCCTCCAGTGAGGAGAATGAGGCACCTCGCTGGGGTGGTGCTGGAGGTGCATAGTTTGGCGCCATGACGGGCCCTGGCTGCTGTCGGGTCTCGGGAAACTCGTCCTCGAACCGACTGATAATTTCCAAGAGCGTCTGATCAAGGAACAGTAGACGATCTAGTGGATCTGTGTTAGTAGGACTCATGTTGCGGATCATCTCTGGATACTCACTATAGTTGTTCATGTCCTGTCTGGAGGTTGCCTTGGCCTGGGCTAGAGCGGGTTGCAGACGCACTCTGATCTTACGGGCGCTGGCAAGCAAGTGTTTGGACATGTTCTTCGCCTTTCCGGCATGTACTCGGGCCTTTGGCACGTCCGTGCCAGTCTCCAGATCCCTGATGAACTCACCAGAATCCCTTCTGTTATTCTCGTCCAAATTGTTCAAGCAGCATGCGAGTGCCTTGACGACACCAGTTCCACCGATGACATAGTCCTCGTCGGGTGCAGCGTTGTTGTCAATATCCTCTAGATCAATAGCGGCCACATCCTCTTCGTATCCAACGATATGCCGCAACACATCGGGGTACTTGATCTTCTCTGGATGTTGTTCGCCACCGGCGCTGTCTCGGATATCTGGAGCCATGCGCAGGTTGCGAAGACAGTAAGCCAAGACTTGATTTGCCAGGGCCTTGACGACATCAGAGGATTCGGCACTGGGTGTATCTATGTCGATCTTGACAAGAGTCTCGGAAACTCGGGCAGCTGCAAGGAGTGAGGCATAGAGCGCACAAGCTTCTTCCCGTGACTCTTCAGACTTTGCATCCGCTAGGCGTACCAGCTCTGGATTTTCCAACAAGTTGATATGGGCCAAGGTGCTGACCTCTGGCAGAATCTCTGCGACCGCAATAGCTTGTTCGGATGTCATGGCGACATCTGCGAGGTGAAGACGCTTGAGCGCGTCCAACTTTGGCAGATATCTTCGGAGCAAACCGATGGCACTGGGTTGCGACTCGCAGAGCTCATGGTTGTGAGACAGGTCAATGAACTTGCAGTACTTGATCTGGGCCAGCTTGGGCAAGAGTTTGCAAAGCGAACTAGGCTTGAGGTTGCTGTTGGCCAGACTCAGAGCCCAAAGCGCCTCGTCGTTGTCGTCGATCGCATCGGCGATTGTCTGCAGGTGATCCCTCAGATCATTGCCACCCAGGTCGAGGCCTTGGCATTTTCCGCCTCGGAGGTATCTGGCGACATGTTCGATGCCTTGTGCATCGAGATCGTTGTGGGCAAGACCAAGACGGGAGATGCCTGATTTCAGACAGCCATCGATAACGGTACCCAATTGCACAGTCGTTAATCCAGTGCCGCCAAGATTCAAGAGCTCGAGCTCAGGACCAGCAAGCCTGTCGGCGAGAGACTTGGAAAGAAGCAGGGAAATGTCGAGCGGCGTCGCAGCGGCAGCAGCATGGTGGTGAAAATGCTGTGTTAGAGGCGTCGATTTGGGCGGCTCTACTGGAGCTGGGAACGCGATACTCGAGAGATCAATGCACTTCAGCGAGCGGCACATGTGAATGAAGAGACAGATGTGCTTCCAGGCGTCGGATCCCAGTTTGTTGTTCTTCAGCACAATGCGCTCGACAACACCGCCTTGTGGGCACAAATCCGCTGGTTTTGTGATGCTCCTCCTGCTCTTGGCTCGCTGCTTCTTACAAGCAAGGAGCCCAGCCAATATAACGCGGACACCCTCATCTGTAAGCCCGCAGTTCTCAAGAACAACCTCCCTGACAGGCACGACGGCAAAGAAATCGCCGAGGGTGACCAGGTCAGGCAGTGACATAAAATAGTCACTCAGATCCAGCTTCTCCACGATGCCGTCCGCGTTACCCACAACAGATTTCGGAAGTTGCGAAGTGATCTTGGTTAGGATATCCGTTTCGCGCAACTGACAACATCTTCGGTATATCCGTCCAGGATTGGTCGTAGGCGCATACTTGGCGGGCCTGGGGATTTGTGGCACCACGGGATCATCGGTCGAGGAGTCGCTGTCGAGATGGATTTCCATAGGAATCGCTCCCTTCTCCAAGGCTTCTTTCCGCTTTTGTTCCTTCTTGGCCTTGCGTTCCGCTTCGCTCTTCTTCTTCTTTTCCTTCTTACGGGTATTCTCCTTCTCCGGTTTCGGCTCCTCCTTGGCCACGGCAATGCCTTGCTTCGGCTGACCATTTGTCTCCTTCTCGTCGGTGCCCTGTCCCTCGGCAACGGGTTCTTTTGGCAGCAGCTCACCAGTTGCCTTCACGACACCATTCTCCTCCTTCTGGTCTTCTACCGCTTTAGGCTGCTTCAGCGCTTCTCCTTCGCCCTTTTCCGACACCATTCGCTTCTCCGTCTTCTCTTGCGATTTATTTGAAGAGCCGTCGGAATCTGTGTATTTAGGCATGGGAGCAATCTCGACATCGACGCAGAACGCTACGCGACGTAGCTTGGCCTGGTTGAGCTCCGTCAGCTTCGGCCTCTCTCTGTGCCTATCGACATTGAGCACGCGGCGCTCTACCAGGCCGTGGTTGTTCTTGCCCTGGAGTCCGGCGCCGCCCGAGGACGATTTCCGCCGGAACACTTGGAAGAAGCCCGGTTGGCCGTTTCTGGGTGGCGCTGGCACGTAGGGTCCGTCGCCGGACTGCCTCGTACCGTGTGGAAGCACGGCATTCTTGTTCGGAGTGATCTTGGGCAGTGGCATTACGTCATCGTCGTCTGCTTGCCCCGGCGCAGCAGGGCTGGACTGTTGTCCGTTGGCAGGGGAAGATGAGAAGGGCGAAGAGATCTTGGAGAACCATG
Source organism: Pestalotiopsis sp. JCM 9685 (assembly GCA_001599175.1). NCBI lineage: Eukaryota > Fungi > Ascomycota > Sordariomycetes > Amphisphaeriales > Sporocadaceae > Pestalotiopsis > Pestalotiopsis sp. JCM 9685. Next base: position 4,439,985 of record BCGF01000002.1, read on the forward strand.
ACCCCCTTCGCTGGGGTGGCGTGCCGTTGGGTCCTGGGCTCTTCTTCTCCTCGGCCGATGCGCTTCTCGTCGCGCCCTGTGGCCGTTGGGGTATCGCTTTGGCTCCTGGAGGGGTTGTACCGAGGGGCGGCGACGGTGGTGGTGATAATGGCGCGCCCTTTCCATTGGCTTTGCTCGGCGTGCCGGCTTGATCTGTGGACGCTCCATTCGCGGAGTCATGGTTTGGCGGAGACGAAGATATTGGTTTTGCGCTGTGCTTGGCTACCTTGTCTGTTACGAAAGACAGTGCATGTCAGTATACAGAAGCTTGGCTGAATAGGCCCGCGTCGCATCGCAAAAAAAGATGGTCGCAGGGTCTCGGTTGATGTGCGGACTACTGACCTTTCCCATGGTTCATCCAACTCACGTCGATGACCTGCTCCATCCTGATGTGTTGCCTGGCGGCAGAAAAGAATACCCAAACCACCCAAAATCCAGAAAGCAGATGCTGGACTCAAAACTGTGGTTTGATTGTGAAGTCGTTGCGTCCTGTCCTCCCTCGAGTGCGCGGGGTGGGGACTGGGGCAGATGCGCTGCGCTGCGCTGAGCTGAGCTCACGGTCTCCGTATAGTAGTACGGACAGAAAGTCCGATCGGGGAACGATGGGGCGAGTTTTGCAGCAACACCGACGACCGAATTGGTATTGGTAATAAAAGCAAATCCGATGTCAGAAGTGACCAGACAGACAGACAGACTTGGGATTTGCGTGCGGGCGGCGGATTTGTCACCGATCTGAGACCAGCAAGCTCTTTTTGAACAATTACCAACAGAGCCTATCTTTTCGATAGCGAGGTTCTAGATTCGAGCTGTAGCTGTGGGGGTGTGCTGGGCGAAGAGGTCTCATGGGCATGGAGGGCCGAAAGCTAGCAGCGGTGGCGGGCCATTGTTGGCAAATGGGTTAGGTGATAAAGCCAAAAAGGTGAAAACAGAGTTTCCAGAGCGGGCGAGGGCGCAGGTTGGTAATGCGCTAGAATTCAGAAAGTGACAGCCAATGCTACACGAGGGAGAGGAGAGGGATAGAAAAGAGAAGAATCCAGAGGGAAGCACAGAGAGTACAAAGATAGAAGAGAAAAAAATTATTAGTTGCTAGTACAGTCGATCTACAGTGAGGCTTGGAAGAAGGTTGATGGCGGTGTCTGGCGTTGCTCTCACGTATGAGCTAATTATAATTTACTGTAGGCACAGATATGATGTAGTACCCAGAAATCATCAATCGAGTTCAGTACTTTCCGTCTCTCGCTTTTGGTATTGCAATCGGTGGCAGAGCAATAATATGCTGATGTGAGCTGATGAATGGGCGTTGGGAGCTAGAAAGGTTGGCTCTTTTGGCGGGTTCCGGAGCAATTGCGACAGCAGTTCCCTACCTTACAGTACATGCGACGCGCAGGGTCCTTGGACGATCTGGGTCCTATCAACTTTTTAGCTGCGCGCTGGCGCTGGATGTTGGTCGGATCGTCCTCCACTATTCAGTGCACTTGGGGCGACGGTAGACCGCATCAAGAGGTGCCCTCCACCTTCCGAACCAATAAGCAGCTGCAAGTCCCGGCCTTCAGTGGGCAGGAATTGGAGAAAACAGCTCACACCGGGACATCCAACCCCTGTGCTGCGCTTGAAGTCTCTGGGGGTCTTTGATTCTTTGGTCTTTGCACGAGACCCTGACGAAGGGCAACGACGTCAGTTGGGAGATCATCACTCACTTGCCTCCCAAAGTGTCTGTTCCCCAAAGTCCTCATTGCAGCTCTACTGTTATTAGTGCTGAGAGCCAAAAAGATCCCTTTCGACAAGACCAACCAACTACCGACCACTAACTTACAGTGCGAGATCCTTCTGTGCTTAATCAATCATAAGGAATCGACCAGCGAAAAGCAGTCTTACATGATGACTGTCATTTCCAATCAGCCGCCTGGCAGTGGCCGACGTAGTACCTACCTAGGCCAGGCATTCGTAGGCTCAATTTCGCCATGTTCCATGTCCGTCCGCACCACGACCGTCGGCGACGACCACCGGTAGTGAAATCAGTGGACCTCGTACGATGGGTGCACACTGCAGAGTAGCATCAGTGTCCCTACTTTGCCAACGGGCTTGGAATTGCGACCAATTGTACCGAGGTATGCTGTAGCCCCCGCCACATTCGGTAAACGCTGCGTCGCGTGCTGCATTCTCCTTACATGTCATGTCGTCCCGGGTAGGCTGAGAGTACATGATATGCTGACATGGGTTGTTGGGTCGATGCTGTTGTTGCAATATAACCTAGTAGAATGGCAGACAGTACGTAGCTACATGCCTTGGGAAAAGTATATCCTCCCAGACGGCGAAACGGTTGCCAACCGCTACCAAGAGATCTGCAATTGCAGTTCATGCAAGATGCTGCTGTCCTACAATAGCAGTGCACTAGCACCCGGGAACATATGACGTCCCCTGGTCTGACAGAATTTGGCATATGGCAATGGTGATTTGTCGCTGCTCGCGAGACCTTTGATCACCTGGGCAAGACGCCTTGTGTGGCCACATGAATTTCATGTGTCAAGAAATAATCAACACACGCCAAACGATCCCAATGTAGTAATATGCCAGCCAGCCAGCCAGCCAAATGCACAGATGCCAGATGCATCAATCATCAGATCCTGGGTAAATATCCAGGTGCTGCATTGCATCGCGCATTCGCTCACTCGCCAGCTCGCTTGAAGAGAAAAAAAAGCCCCCGAGGAGCTGGGATCAAGGCCGACAAGAGAACCCTTCCCAGCACGCAATTCTGCGCAGAGGGTCTGCTGCTTTCCGACAAATTCCCTTAACCGTCCGTCCCCGCCCTTTCCGGTGCGGACCTCTGCGTGATTATCCAGAGAGCACGCGAGCCTTCTGGGCAAGGACATGGCCGATGTCGAAATGAGAGAGAGAGAGAGAAAAATATGTCGGACATGCGATCGACCTGGCGCTCCATTCCTCCCGAGCCGTCGGATTCACTTCTTGGTTGACCCTCTCCAAAGTTTAGTCATGCTGTCAGAATGGGAAATTCCATCTGCTGGCAGTTGTTCGCTGGCCATGCGGCTCTAACATGATCGCTTACTAGTACTTCAAGGGCCAGACCTGGGGTAAAAACCATAATATCGGACTCCCCTTGTCAATGCGCGCTTGTCCGTTCATTATTAGTCTATAATAAGATGCGCCAGATGATGATATTCAAAACTGGCCGGAATTCAATGAGACGAGTGCGGAATTAACTTGGCGACCGTGTCACTACCTATCGTCATTGCAATACTTCTGGCAAATGCTGTTATCTTATTATACCCCCTTTGATCGAGGCCGTCTGGTGGCTTGTTTGGGTCCGCTGCCGTTCCATACCGTGACGCAAACTGTTACCGATTGCTTTTCGCAATCAATCGTTGCAACGTGCTCCGTACGACAAAGTACGTTTCGACTGCATCGCATCGCTCTCGCGGCTCGCCAACGAATCCAGTAATCTGCGATTCCTCAGCATAGGCCGTCGGTTCATGGCTTCCGCTTCGTACACTGTCGCTGCCAATACTCCCGGGCCACTCGTGCCTATGCTTGCTATGTATGCCATGCAATCCCGTCCCAGATAGGAAATGTTTTCGGAAACGAGCAATTGGGCCTATCCGCCGTCCATGTTTTGTGTGTCCGAAACGTCCGGGTCTACATACATGATAAACCCTTCGGAAGAATGAATGGGCCGCAAACCCTACATACCACATCCAATGGCCCCGGGGGTGTGGCGCATGGGAACCAAAATCATGGCGCACTGTACAGGAAACTGGAATCAAGTGGCGTGAATATACCCGCGGTGTATCATGTCTATTCGAGCTCCATGAGACGTCCTTTCCTCAGATGGATATGTAGATGTAGAACTAAGAATTTCCAGCCAAGGCCATCTAAGCAGGAAGTCCTGCTAACATCCAGTTCCGTGGCTTTTACGCCATGTCAAGCAATGTACCGTACCTGTTCGAGGTAGACGACCAACAGCAATCATGCTACCATGTAGATGAGAGGGGAACATGGCGGTGAGAAGGAATAACCTCAAGATCGTCGACCGTCAACGCCGACCCCGGTACCACTGCTGCCGTCATCTTGATCCCAGTCTCTCGAGGGTACTGTGCTGCCGAGACCAAGCCTTCATTGGAACAGTATCCAATGCGTTGTCAAGGCCAGTCTCGTGTCTAAATGGCAATATCATGCAGATGCAGAGCAACGAATCGCGCCCAAGCCGCATGTTCGTCGAGAGTTGAGATACGCCCAAATGGTACTGCTGGCGCGGGCCTGTCTTTGTGGCAGCACAGATCCGTCGAAAGGTATCAAGACTCAGTCATAGCAGGTGAGGTTTTGGATTGTTCATGTGGTATCAAATCAAAATTCAGAGCACTTTCATGATGCAATTAACTCCTGAACTACCGGTTGACCGTTCATACGTTCCGTAAAGAAGTCAGTCCCATTTTTCCACGTTTCCAGCCCTTTCCCATGATCGTAGAGCTTTTCTTTACTCGCCACGGAGCTCGGCGATCTTGGCCTTGACGCGCTCCTCCTTCTCAGCCTTGGTGAGCTTGTTGGAGCGGAACTTCTTGGACTCGGCCTTCCACTCGTCCTTGCTCTTCTTGGGGCCCTCGGACTCGGCCTTCTTGAAGGGGTCCTCACGGATGGCGGCGTGGGCCTCCGTGTAGAGGTCCTCAAGACCCTCAGCCTCGACCTCATCGTCGATGTACTGCTGGAACTGAGACTTGTAGCGCTCCTCATCGTCGTCGGCGAGGGTCTCCATGTACTCGGCAACGTGGCCACCGAAGATGTACTTCTTCAGGGTCTCGGCGTCGAGCTCCTCGGACTCGACGTCGAAGCCGGGGAAGCGGTTCTCGGAGTGGGGGATGAAGATACCACCGTCGGAGGCACCCTTCATGGCACCGAAGACACGGGCACCAGTCGAGGTACGGGCAAGACCGACATCGAGGAAGGCCTTGAAGGGGCGGCGCTCCTCACCGTCGACCTCGGCGGCCTCGGTCATGGTGTACTCGCCATCGGCCTCCTCGACACCAGCAAAGTGCTCGTCGAGGCCGAGCTTCTTCAGGACACGGCGGGCCAGGAGAAGACCGGTGGCGTAGGCAGCGGCCCAGTTGGTAAGACCGTGCTCGATGCCGTAGGCCTTCAGCTCGTGGGCGTAGGCAGAGGCGAAGACCTTGTCACCGCTGATCTCCGAGGTAACGATCTGGGTGATGATGTCGCGGTTGGTGAAGCGGACGACCATGCGGTACTTGGGAGCGTTGTACTTGTTCTTGGCCTGGGTGATGAGGCGCTTGCGGGCGTAGTAGTCGGTCTTGCCCTGTCTTCTGCGCTTGTACTTTGTCTGGAAGCGACTGTTGTGGGAGACATGTCAGCGCCCAATTCCTTGCAAACGGCATTCTGGGAGCTCTCTCGCAGGCTGAGAACCAGCAGAAAGAGGTAGGAATTGCGACTTACCTGTAGTACGCGCTGCTCTTGACCATCTTGTTGAACGCCTGTTACGATAGACCTCGAGTCAGCAATTTGCGCTTCAGAATTTTTTCTGCCATCTTTCTTTCCGAAGCATCTTGCATTGACTCTCGAAACACAAGCACAGCGTAGCCATTTCTGGCGCTGGCTCGATCAAGTAAAACTCACCATCTTGACGGTTGTACTAGCTGACGGTCTTCAGCTGGTTTGTGTGGTTGGACGGTGAGAATGGAAAGTTCAAGATCAAGATCCACGGAATTTTTAGTTGTGGGTGAAATTCGTGCTGCTAGTGCGTGGAGACCCGGAGCTGTGCCAGCCAAAACCCTCGCCTACAATTGACTGGTGGGGTACGAACACTTTTGGCCCTGGGAAAATTTCCTGTTCAATTGGGTAGGCGACGAGTGCAGTCAAGGAAGGTCGGTGGTCGGAGCTTCAGCCAGTGACTGACCCCACCAACACCAAAGTCTCCGAACTTGAACATGAAAGCCATTGATTGACGCACGGGCCATGTCTTTCCCTTCTATGCCCAGGTGCTTCCCCCAGATACCGAGGCTCACATCGGTTCAACGAATCCGGGGTCATGAATCTGAAGGAGTTCATGATATTCCCACTGAACATAGACTTGATCAATAGACGTGCTTTATTACATAGAGGACTGGCTTTTGTATTCAAAATCGTTTCTTGTGCGTGTCATTCCGCTCTCGAGCGATACCTTCTCTGTCTGCAGCATGTCGACAAGTACACAGCCAAAAGTCATACTATTTGACATTGGCGGAGTCGTTGTAAGTTCGTCTGGTTGCACCATCGGGAGCAGATGCTCCCACCTTTAAGACCTGAGATCTGGCATCTTGATTTTGGCAGTGGACGAGCACTGACTCGAACACACAAAAAGGTCGTCTCACCATTTCAGTCCATCCTAGATTATGAGTTGAGCCTGGGCATACCGCCGGGATGGATCAACTACTCCATCTCCAAGACGGCGCCGAGCGGGTTCTGGCACAAGCTCGAGAGGGGCGACATCCCCATGGACGACGCATTCTTTGAGGGGTTCGGCCGCGACCTGCACGACCCGGCCCGGTGGCAGGCGTTCTACGAGATCCAGCAGCAGGGCAGGGACGCAAAGCTGCCGGGGGAGGTGCCCCCCGTGCCCGATCTGGACGCGCGGTGGCTGTTCAACGAGATGATGACGGCCTCGACGGCGCCCGACCCGTGGATGTACCCGGCGCTGCGGCGGCTGAGGGAGAGCGGCCGGTTCGTCCTCGCGGCCGTCAGCAACACGGTCATCTTCCGGCGCGGGCACCCGCTGCACCAGGAGGACTACTTTGGCGGCCCCATCCGGGGCCTGTTTGACGTCTTCGTCTCGTCGGCGCACGTCGGCCTCAGGAAGCCGGACCCGAAGATGTACCAGTACACGCTGGGCGAGATCAACAAGTACGCCTCCCGGAAGGCCGGCGAGAAGAACGGCGGGGCGGGTGTAGGTAGCAGTGCTGAGCACATCCGGCCGGAGGACATTGTCTTTCTGGACGACATTGGCGAGAACCTCAAGGCGGCCAGGAAGCTCGGCCTGAGGACGATCAAGGTCAACCTGGGCAGGGCCTTTGAGGCGGTCGACGAGCTCGAACAGGTGACGGGGCTGAAGCTGGCTGGCGACCATCCTAGGATACCGATCCAGCCTAGGTATGGCCCTGTCAAGGCAAAGATATGACAGCTGCATATAGCATGTTGACAGATAATGCACACCATTTTTCTTATTGCATGACGCGTGGTGAAGACTTCTTTTGGACACATATGCAAGGCAATGAGGGACTTGTAGAGTGTATCAACCATCAAAGATGTTATTGGTGACTATTCTATACATATAGTGTATCACAATACAAGGATGGAGTACAATGTGGCTATGTACAGTTCATGAGGTCATTATTTTTTTCGTGTCATCGTGTGAACAAGATTGGTACATCCATCTCCTGCTGCTCAAACGTCTTCAGCGGCGGCGTGCCGCTCCTGCCGAACAGGCGTTCCTGGAACCGGACGCCCATGGCCGCCATCTCCTGGGGCGTCACCGTGTTGGGCGCCGGCTTCTTGGGCCCGCCGAACTGGTCGGTGAGCTTGGCCATGACGGCGTCCTTGGCCTTCTTGAGCGCCGCCATGCGCATGTCCGGGTTCTCGGCCAGGACCCGGTGCGCCTCCTCGGCTTCGAGGTCGCGCTGCACGGCGCTGATCTCGCCGCACAGCTCGGCCGTGGGGTCGTAGACGGCGGCGCCGAGGAGGGCGGGCATGGAGGGCTGGGTGTTGAGGATGGGCGCCGAGACCTCCATCTCGGACTCGAGGATGGGGGTGATGGGCCGGAAGTAGTCGTCGATGGAGCCCGCGTCCGTGGGGGTGTGCGACGAGCTCAGCGACAGCGCGGGCGTGACCTCGCCGAAGAGGCGGGTCGTCGACGCCGACGGGCTCTCCAGGTCCGCGTACGGCAGCCGCTGGCTCGACGCCGACGAGTGGATGCTGTTGACCTCGCCGAAGAGCGTCGAGCGCGAGCGGTAGTGGACCGGCCGCGGCGGCTCCTTGGGCGGCGAGTGCGGCTCCAGGTCGTGCGGGCGCTCCTGCACGCTGGCGGCCGACTTGTTGCGGCTCCAGAAGCGGGACGCCTTGGGCGTGTGAGGCTCCTCCTCGCGGGTCTCGTCAATGGCCTCTTCCCGCTCGTGCCCAGGCTTCCTCCTGCGGCGGCGCTTGGTCAGGCGCTTGCCCTTGACGCTGCTGGAGCATATGCTAGCTTGGCGTGCAGACTCGAGGTCGGAAGGCAGATCATATTGTTCCGGCTCTTGGTACATGATCTCTGTGGCCTCTGAGGGCGCCTGGTAGGAGACTTCTGATGGCGCCTGGTAGGCCACCTCTGTGGGCGCCTGGTAAGAGGCCTCTGATGGTGCTCGGTAGGCGACCTCTGTGGCCTCCTTGTAGAAGCTGAGTCCCTCCAGACCGTCAATGTGGTCTACAGACATGATCTCGTCTGTGAAGGAGGCCACGTCTGGCGAGGCAAGAGACATTTCGTCATAGGTTGGTCTGGAGTAGAGGCTGGCCGCCTCGCTGAAGGTACCGGCGGTGGAGTTTCTCGTCCAGTGCTCGCTGCGAGAAGTGTCATCCATGAGCGGGGCCAGGGCATCCTCCCAGCTGCCGTCGTTGATGAGGACGACGTTCTCAAAGTCGAACTCGCGCATGTTCTGCTGGTGGTACGAGATCAACTCGGCCACCTGCGGCGCGTTCATGGTCGCGTTGCGGATCGACAGATTCCGCAGCTTGCGGAACTTGATCGGTTTCCTGCTGGGCGCCGGGGGTAGTGGGGACATTGGCGAGGTCACCTCGTTGAACAGCTTCTGCGAGCTTCGAGGCGGCGCAAACAAGGGGTCCTGCGCCAATGCGATTGGACACGGGCCCTTGCGACCGAGCCATGTGAAGGTCAGCTTCTCGAGGCAGTCGGAGAAGTTGCGAATGTAGTCCTCGATGATCTTGAGATGATCGAGGCCGGGCGAGGGGCCGTAAAAGTCCCACGCCTCGGCTGATATGTGCAGCTTGCGAATCTGCTTCCACCGCCTGCCGGCCGAGGGCGTGCAGCCAAAGCCGGGGATGGAGCGCAGATAGGTAAAGGCGGAAGGGTGCACCGAAGAGAGCGACAGCTTCATGAGCTTGGGCAGAGAGGCCCTCTCCAGCGAGATGCGCAGACTGATCAAGGCATAGTCGACTATGTCGCGCCTATACCTCTCCTTGGGATCCTGTCCGGGCGTCTTGATGGTCATGTGGCGGATGTTGGGGACATGGCGCATGGCATTGATAAAGGACGGCACATTGGAGGCCGCGTGAAAGAGGGGCGGGTACTGCTGCGTTAGGATCTCGCCGAGTTCGCTGTTTGCGAACTTGGGCCTTGCCAGGACCGAGGCCATCGAAGTGTGGGGGGTATATAGAAAGCTTATCTCACGCCCAGTCTCGGGGTGGATGAGTGGTGGTAAAAAGGTCGCATCCGAGTGCGGGAAGTAGAAGGTCAAATGCTCGATGTGGTGGCCAATGGTGGAAAGCGCCTGGATCCTAGACTGCTTGGTGAAGGTGTTTGCGGAAAAGGTTATGTTGGTTCGTAGGAAGAGCCGCTTGGTAACGAGGTTGCAGCATGCTGAAGATGCGAGCCGGACGTTGCAGATGTCGTCCTTGGGTAAGAGTTCGAAGAGGGTCTCCCGGATGTTCTCGTCCTGCCACAGGCAAAAGAATGCTTGTGGCATGGTCGCCATGTTGTTCGCATGTCGTGGTGGTGGTTGTCTCAGTGAGTAGTGTCGTTATAGTCGTGTCGTGTTGCGAATAGTCGTCGTAAGTGTGTTGGATTGGCCCAGTTTAGAAGGTTAACGTTAAGGTTGCCCGCAGCAGCAGGTTTTTTAATTTGAGACGGCGTTCCACCGTACAGACTTGGAGTGAGTAGTAGTAGTAGTTGGATTGAGAGTTTTTCGATATGTGTGCCGACTTGACTTTCGACGAGCCGTGACGGTCACAGGAGAGGAAGGGAGAATCTCAGAGAGAGAGGTATATCAAAGAATTCTTCCAAAGCGGCACTGCGACTAATGTGCGCTCCAAAGTAGTAGAATCCCTTTTTGGACAGAGCGAGCACTGCGCTTGACACGATTCCATTACCACACAATGCCAAAAACTTCAAAAGAGGAGAATCCGGTCAGGCACACATGGACTTTGACCCAGTTATACCCATTCTGGTGTTTTCCTCTTTCATCGACCTTGACACCACGGGCGACCCGCCCCCTCGCGGTTTTCCCGTTAGTTAGCACAGATTTCCGTAGTGTTCCTCTTGTGTCTCCCCCCCTCAACTCGCCTCCCTCCTGGCCTGCTCCTGGCCTGCTGCACTACTATGTCGCGATGATCGCCCATGGCCTTCTCGGCCTCACTCTCGAGATCTCAGGAGGGAGCGGTAAGCTGGATTTGGTTGGCGAGTCGCGCCTGAGAATCCACAGCTGCATGTTGGCCATGCAGAGGAACAAGTCTAGCGTCGAGCGAATTGGGTACGCGACGGTCAAAATAGAGCGCGACACACGTGCTGGTTGGCCGCCCTTGAGCCCGCCTGCATGGCCCTTATGCCGCCTTCTGCAGAAGCTTCGTGGAGTTGCGCTCTCAGCCAGTGGGAAGAGTTGAAACCGAGCGGGAGGAGACAGGGCATGCGGGGGCATGGAGCTCGCTAGAGGGGCCTGGAGAAGCCCTGGCCCTTCAACCGTCGGGGGGACCCTGTCGCAACTCAACTCCCTATACCGCTCTGCGCCAATGAAGATTGCAGCCCGACGCCAGAACAGGCCAAATCGCTGGGAACGCTTCTCTCCTCTGCCGTCGCGGCTGCGCAGATCATCGCGTTTGTTTCGTGTAGTATTCGTGAGTCTGCATAAAAGTTATACACCCGGCAATCCTATAAAGACTTGTAAGCGCCCCTTTTCTCCGTCGACTCGCGGAAGGAGGGTTTTTTTGGTGTGAGGGTCGCCGGCTTGCCACCGCCCATAGGATTCCCGTCGATCAAGGACTCCCAAGACCACTTTCCAATCCATCGTAAGGGAACATCACAGTGCACATCCCTCATGACGTGGCAGAACAAGAAGCTATCGATAAATCGATCGAGTTTCCCCCGGAGAATATCGTCATCTGATCAAGATGGATGGGTTGGCCGCCCCTGGGGGAAATCCAATCTGTCCCACCCGTACGGAGTCCTGTATGCTGGCCTGACAACAGTCACAGTGTGCGTGGGTTTGTATAATTGTCAACTGTCGTGGCGCAACCCGGGCATCGCTTACAAAACAACCTCGGAAGAGAAGCGTTGATACCGTATGCCAACTCCATACTACTGTACTAACCCAATTATAACGGTTCTAACCACATACACTACTACTATTCACCCGGCCGCCCTGCGGACTGCGGAATACTCCTGGCTTCCTCCCCAATGGACCCATAGATAGCACATCGGTTTGGCCGCGAAGGGAATCGTTCAGTTGACAGGCTTGACAGGCTTGAGCCGCTTGACAGGATGGGTAAAAAAGGCTCAAAATGCCCCCCAAAAGGCCGATGTTGGCGCGAGCAAATCATACGGACTTGACCATATTGACCCTGGACCATGGTGGGGTGTTTTTCCCCCTTCTGCCAGCATGGCCGTCTGCATACAGTATAGTCGTATGTACTTGCTACTACTATTATCATATAGTATATACAAAGTACACCGCTAGAGAGGCTCAATGCGATATGCAAGGGTCGTGCAGTATCTCTTCAATGGCCGCTCAGTAATGTAATCTACATTGTGGATGCGCATTGCTGGAACGACAGACAAACTTCCCCTCACGACTCGTCGTCGTCGTGTTTTGCCAAGACTTTCGAGTCTTCTCTTTTCTCGAAGTTCGCTTGCCGGCTTGCTCGCTCTCGGTGGGACGGACTTCGGTACGTTGCACCACAGCAGCAGCAGCAAGCAGCTTGGGGGAGTCGGACGAACCTCTGCCCTGCTTGCCTGCCCTGTCCTGCTGCTGTATGGAGTCCCCCCCTCAATCATTCCCATCGAGGGTGACTGATTCGATCATCTCCCTTCGCACCGGTGCCGGGGGAGGGAGTGACTCTTCTGCCAGATTGTCAACAAGTCCACAGCGCCGGACAATCATTTACTGATTCTCCGATCTCGTTGGGCGCCCGCGGGCAGCAGGTATTTGCCGCAAGGTCACACGATGACGGTCCTGAGTGACTTGTCCAACTGGTGCTCCGTCGACGTGCTTGGAAGGTCAAGGAACAATTCAAGAATTACGCAGGAAGCCGTTGCAGGAACCCATGCATCATACCTAGGTGACAGCAGTGGTGAAGTGGTGAGGCCGTAGCACAGCATGTACATACAAGGTGGTTGGATTATCACTCTGCAGTATCTCATTCGTGCAAATGATGTGGCGATGGTCAGTCGTCCAACATACGTGTTTGGGGGCAGTTCCCTTCCCTCTCCCTCCACCGAGGGCGCTCAGCAGACTGCCAATTGCCAATTGGACTCTTCACCACCGAGCCGACCAATGATGTGAAGATGTGCATGACTGAGGGGAGCACGACGCGGGCGGCTGTGTCCGTATAGCGCATGCTTGCCAGCATAGACCATATCCGACGTTCCTATAGGTCAATGGCAGATCCCTCTCCATACATGGGCTCGTCGCATCAGCGAATACTCCGCGTGCTTCGTACGTCAGGTTGTGTGACTCTTTTCGACAGTAGACTGATCTTCGAGAACCTTCCTATTCTTAGTTCCTAGTTGTGTGAGGCTAGACGGGATCGTGCCACTGTCACATCCAAAAATGGCAGCGCGCAGCCAACGCGACTGGCGACTGGGCTCGTAGACTTCGCTGGCTACCGTCGCTGGCGCACTTGTCAGTCGTCTTGGGGTCGATCGAGACGAATGCCAAGACCGCTGGCCAGACTGGGTCAGCGCACAGACGGAGTGACTATCCTGCGACTACCGCTAAATCTGTCAAAGAAAAAGTTGATGCGAACTGGTGTCGCGTACGGCGGCGTCTCGAGGTGTCAAAAAGTTCCAGATTTCTTCCGTACATGAACTGAACTACCTAGGGCATCCATGGGACGTCAGGCTGACGAAGGCTTGAAGGGCTCGAGAGGATCGCGCTCTGCGCGTGTATATGGCTTTCACGGACTTGTCCGTAGAATTATGTTATCAAGTAAAGTTTTTTTTTTTTTTAGAAAACAAGTACAGAGTACCCAAGTGAACACTTATGAGTCGATACTTGTGTATAATAATGTCGGCGTAGAGTTGCTCCGCCGTCGTTGCGAGATACTCCCAAAGTATCCATTGAAGATAGATGATCAATAGTCATCGTTGCCCGGTATTTACCTCGAACGGCCCAATCAAATCTTGGCTTTGAAAATCAGTGAATACCTCTCTGGTAAGCCAGATGAAGGGCTATTAAAAGATCGAAACTGTTCATTTCTCAAGTCTGAAGTCTAAATTCTCTCATGTATTTGTTGTCATCGCGTATACTGTTCCACACGTTCCCCACCCGTGGGCATACATCTGGGATCAACAATGCGAGCATAGTCTCTGCTTATATAAACATAGCACATAACCCGTGACAAAGAATACACTTCTTTTACGCAGCTCCGGCTAATTCAAAAGTGCCCGGATAGTTAAACGAATTTCATAAGCTATCTGGGTGAGTGTATAAAATCCTGCTTGTACAATCTGACTTATTCCTGAACCTTCCAACCGCCGGGCATTTGGTTGGTAAAGACCATATTCGGGTCGTACTTGTCACGAATATTTTGCAACCTCAAGACATTGTCCCGCGGGTGGCCCTGGAAAACGTCCTGCGTAGAATCGGCGTAGTTGAGGTAGAGGTAAGGAGACAGCACATTGTCCATGGCGCTCAGCCGCGCCGTGACGTTGGCGTTGTACGCCTCGAGGAACGAGTCGATCCTGGCGCCGTCGCCGGCGTCGGACCACAGAAACGTCTGCTCGACGAAGAGGTACGGGGCCGCCGCGGCGTCGACGTCCATCGGGTCCCCACCGTTAATAATCGAGGCCGTGAGGAACTTCTCCGAGATGGGCACGAAGACGAGGGCGGCGACCAGGTCCGCGACGTCGGACAGCGTGCTCTTGAGCATGTCGAGATAGGTGTCGTGGAGAACTTGGAGCGCCGTCCTGTCCGCTGCGATCGTGACGACCTGGAAGCGGGCGTGTAGGCCCCGGAGAGCCTCTCGGTCCGGGTCGGCCGCCAGCGTCCAGTTGTACATGGACGGCCGGACCTCGAATGTGGAGTCGACGGGCTGCATGGCATCCGTGAAGTTGACCAGTGCGGCAGGGGAGGTGTCGGCACCGTCGTAGAACATGATTGCGTTGTAGGTGAGCTGGCCATTGATCGACTGGACCATGGGCTCGAGGGCTGCTTTGGCATCCTCTGATCCGTTGTGGGCAAAGCCGATGACATAGTCGAGGAACTCTTGGCTCACACTTTCGTCGTACGTGTTTTGGCCAATGGTGACCTCTGGTAGACTGACGGTCTTGAGATGTAAAGCGGTTACAATAGCAAACGAGTTGCCGCCACCCCGAAGAGCCCAGTATAAGTCGGAATAGTCGTTCGTGGGAGTGGCAGAGACGAAATCACCATTCTCCAGGATGCACTATAGAGCGGTCAGCAAAAACTCCTCGTCAGGCCGAGTGCCATCTCCGAAGTTGGGCGAGAATTCCGAGATGAGGCATGATGTGTCGGGTTAGGGAGACATACATCAAATTGAGCCACATTTGCTGAGGCCCAGCCGTACTGGTTGCCGAAGAATGAGATGCCACCGCCCAGTATAAACCCAGCCACGCCCACGAGACCTGTCTAAGTTCAAATCGACCCGCCAAGCGTGGGCACATTCGAGAAGAAGCACTCACCTGAGCGACCACCGACCACTGCAAGCTTGAATGGTTCGAGGTATTCATACACTTCGCCCCATTTATTACCAGCGCCAATTTCGATGGTCGACTGATCCTCGGAAAGCTGGAGCTGGGTCATGCCGGAACTCGAGAGGAGGACGCCGGATGAGTTGATATTGGCGGCATTGGCGATGGGCATATGCCCTCCTCCCCTCATGGCGAAAGAGACTCCTGTCTGTTCCAGAATCTGAACTGCTCCGGACATCTGCTCAGTAGTTGCCGGCGCAAAGATGCAAGCTGGGCCCAGCCATGAATCCGCGCTGAAGTAGTCTGAAAGGAGTAAGGATCTTGTTAGTATTGAGGTGCGTAAAAATGTTTCCCCTTTCAAAGGTCTCCTTCTCTCTCTTTTTTTCTCGATAGTTACCTTCATTGAGCTCCGTATAGTCACTATCACCTGGGTAGTAGGTGACATTTGCCCAGGACTGTTCTAGAGAGCTGCATGCACCCGCAGCGTCTCGTGGTTGATTGTTGGTTGAGTAAGTCCCAGTCGCGACCGCGATCCACACAGACAGAGCAGATAGATGACTGGTAATGATCATGATTGTAGTCGAACGCTTATGTCGAATTTGGGCGGTCTTGTGTATTGGAAATATGCTGCTGTCTTGAAGATTGTTTAGTAGTTGGCAATGAGAGGATCAGTGTCTGTCTGGAATCATTTATATGATGGAAGACGACCATTTTTATACTGATCACTGCGCAATGAGGTCGAGTATACATCGTGCTGTCGCTATATTCGTATAATTGAACATCATCGGCAATTCTCGAGTCGAATAGAGTTCAACCATGGTGTCCCACAAGGTTGATTCGTCTAGTGTGGATCACTTGCAGCTACACAGCCTTACATACTAGCAACTATCATATACACACATCCAGGCTGTGTTTGGTCGTAAATCGGCACTCGCGAGTGCTTCGGAAATTGTGACGTAGTGAATTGAACAAGCGGCGGACTCTTGATGGCGACCGGCAACCCGATTGATCGTCTCACTGCAGGCAGCCGTTTCCGACAATTAGAAGGGGAGGAGGACGAGGGCGAGGAATAGGCGGCAGTGCCAAGTCTACTGAACTAAAGACATCGTATCTTGTATGGAAAAGGTCTCGTTTGCGGGCATTATGATAATAGATTCAGGTCGCCGACGACGCTCGGGCAGGCTTCGGCGATCAGCAGAGTATCAGGTCTTGGTACATCCTGTCCGAAATATGCCTTGTCTCTGGACGGCCACATGAACGAGACCTCTGCCAATCATTACACCCTTGAGGTTGATTCTTGAGGCTTCGTACATAGCTACCTAGAGATTGATGGCAACCAAGCTGCTCAACGGCGAGCTCTTCCGCGTCTGGCCAAGGACACACAGAGTGGGCACGTAGCTGCCGCCGCAGGACTCGCCGGCGATGTAGAAACCTCGCGCCTGGAAACCGGGGAATGCTGCGAATATAGCCTCGAGGCAGCACGATGAAATACATATGGATGTCCCCCTTGTTTTTGAACAGTTCAGCTGCATTTGAGGCTGAGGACGCCCGAAGAAGGATAGCAAGCATACTTGGGTCAACATATCCGGTGAACATTACCGGACGGCCTATCCGGCAAGCCCTTCTGTGCCGGTGCAAAGATCTGATCTATATGTTGCAGTACGTAGTGGCGATATGGTGCCGTGGGATATGTGCTGCAAGGCAACAAACTAAACAGTCCGTACAAGTCACGTACGGTGCAATACAGAGATTGGTGTTCAGGTATTCATTGTCCCATTCACACCCAACAGTGCCGGATGGACTTGTGTGAGGAGTTAGCCACGATATGGCAGTCAAAACGTCATGGTCGTCATCCTGCCACTATATATTATATTAAATAACTTGGAAAAACTTCATTATAATGTATCGACCCTCCCCACCATTTGTATACACGGGCAATGTATCACTGCCAGCCACCTGCCAGTAACTTGCGCTGTCGATCAGGCCCTTGAGGACTCGACTGGGACTTTGGTTGGTGTGTCCCACTTGTCGAGCGAATTCATGCCCTTGAAACAAACCGTCAAAGCTCTGAAAATTGTCCGCCTCTAGCCAGGTCCAGAAGACAGATCCTAGTCGTCGATTGCTCCTCTTCTTGCCAGGAACCAAGAAAAGCCCGCATGGGATTCCTTGAAATGCCGTAAGAATTGCCAGGGCCTGTCCAGCGTATGAGAAGGGCGAAATGGGTCGCTAAAAGAAAAATGAAGAGTGAAAAAAATCCTCCGGCCCCCCCCCCCCCCTTTCCTTCCTAGGCGTCCCCCTCTCGCCCCTCTCGCCTACCTAGCGGTCCTAGCCCGCAGAGCACCGGGGATCCAAAGACGACCCTTCCTCCGTCGACCGGACCCACACAACCCTTTGGCAGTCTCTTCTCTCAGCCAACCTTGAACGCATGAATGATCCCCTTCTCGTCCAATTTATGGCCATCAATGCTCCAGAAGCCACGCGAACGCGGTCAATGATCCGATCGCCTATTTCCATGTCTGACCAGCAGCTCCCGGCGAGAATGATGCTCGCGTAATCCCACCTGGAGCAGCCAGCTGCGCTTGACTCGAGTCTTTTACGAATAAATGCACGGTCAAATCTCAGCCAGTCGACCTCGACGATCCAGGACGAGGTGAGATGGACAGACTCCATCGTCAAATGTTGGACCCCAGACCAAGAGGTGGAACACAGATGACTGCTCATAGCGAGCAGTGGCCCTTTAATCCTGGGTTGTCAATTGGCAATCCCTGAAAATGCGACAGACCACCTCGGCTGATTCATGACATGCCCTGATGCTGAACAGCCCAGTCGACGAAGATTCACAACTCGACAGAGCGCACTACATTTAAGCAAAACCTTTCTTTTTGCCTCCCCGGCAGATGGATGCGAGCTGCATTGTCGGTTGCCAGTGGGCGCAGGCCGCGTTCATATGGACGACATGAGCCACCTGCTTGATATGGACGGAGGACGCTATTCTCATTGGAAGCCAGCGTTTCAATGGGCGATCGGCCCCCCCAGCACTTGCGGCCGGGCTGTGATTGGCCATCACACACTTTAAATTTAGGGGCCACTCTACGGATCACCGTCGTCTCAATGCATCCCGGGCTTCCCAGAGGCCTGACAGCGGCTCGCCCTCGACTGGGTGTCTGGTGTCTGGGATGTAGATGTGATGCCAGGACATACCAGAACCTTGATCGCGGGCGGCGGGCATTCGCCATTTGGCGGAGGACTGCCGGATGCACACCAGTTTCAGGATCCCCTTCCTGCCCAGAGTCGACCATGTAGGTTAGGTAGGTAGGCACTCACACGATCTGGTGGTAAAACGTACCCATAGCCCGGTCCTCCCCAGCTTTGTTCTCTTCGCTCGAGTTTTACTCGCCTTCTTGCCTCTTGCCTTCTTGACCTTTATTCTTCTTCGGTGCGCCGGGTTGCGGCTCTTATGATTTACCTTCTCTGTGGCGTGCTGTGCTGTTAGTTGTTGTGTTGTTTGTTAACACTATCCATTCGTTTCTCACCCAGTCTCTCTTTAATGTATTTGCCATTAAATGAGAACTTTTTAACACACCGCAAACATGGACGGTGTTATTCCCGCTAGGAATGGGAATGCGCCCGTCAGATATACTTGGGACTCGGAGGGTGTCGTAAGAAACGTTGAGCCGTTGGAAAAGTATGCAGCCCTCCCTCCCTCTTCGTAAACCATCATGATCATATCATTCTAACACTTCTCAGTGTGCGCGCGAGAACCGAGGGACTCTCATCACATGGTCGTCACACTGCTCGGGACTCGAGGTCCAGGGTCAACTGGCCTTTTCACCATCGCAACGGGTCCGAAGCACCGTCAACAGCCTACACTGCAAGTCATTTCAGCCACTTCCGGAGAGCGACGGCCCAGACCAAGTCGTGGTTCAAGGATGCCGGTGACTCCGCCAGCGTTCTGAGCAAATCACTTGTGCCGGATTATGTCGTGCACTACATGAGGGGAGAAACTCCCGAGAGTTTGGCCAGGAAGAGGGAGCAGATGGGATGGGGCGAGAAGAACATCGTGCTTACACCACAGCGGGAACGCTTTCGATCGCAACAAGCTTTCTTCGAGGACCCTTTCGGCTCTCGAGCCCATCTCGCAGGCGACTACTTCGGACAACCACAACATCAGGAAGGCTTGGGGAGGTTCATGATTGGCTGGAGAGGAGGCGTGGCCATCAATGCGGTTCTGGCTCTGATAACCCTGCTCGTGGCCGTCATCTGTTTTGCAGTGGCTTCGGCAAAGTCAAAAGTCTTTGGCGCAGAGGTCACCGTGCTCTCAGGATCCTGCTCGACCGTCTCGAGCTACAACATTGGGCTACATGCTCTCATCAACGTCTTGTCTGTCACGCTCCTGGCTGGTGGTAACTACGTCTTTCAGCTGATTTCAAGTCCGACACGGGACGAGCTCACCGAGGCACACGACAGGAAGAGGTGGCTCGACATCGGGATCCCTTCCATCCGAAATCTGCCTCACATCTCCGGCCTCCGAGCAGCCCTGGCTGCAATTGTCGTCCTGGCTGTTGTGGCGACCCAAGTAATGTAAGTATTTCGATATACCGCGATGGAGAGACAGCGTACTTACCAATCACAGCTATAATGCAGTAATTTTCACCAAGCAGACCGCTGACGACACGTGCGATCTGAAAGTGAGCGGTATGCTGTTCGGAATCGTGGCCCTGCTCAATCTCATCACGTTTTGCAGCATCGTGGCAGTGGTGAGCTGGTCCAATTTCAAACCTCTTGCGACCTTGGGAGACTTTATAAGCTCCTTCTTACGTGTCCCGGATGCCACGACCAAGGATAACTGTCTTCTCACAAAGGCAGACGTCAAGACCGGCTCTTGGGGCTTTAGCGAGGCCAGGTACTTCAGGCCAAGCGCGCACCTTTGGCTCATGACGCCGTCTACGCTGCGCTGGCTGCTGATGGTCTTTGCCTGGACATCGCTTGTCGCACCGACCGCGGCAGCTCTCGGCCTTTTCCTGCCTGCAGACGCGGCGGGCATCTCGACATCCTTTGGTACATCTACTCCTAACACAACATTTCCTTTACCGACTCCTATTACAAAGCCACAAATGGCACTGCTGGCATGCCTGCCGCAATTACTTCTTGCCATCCTTTACATGGTCACCAACGCTCACCTGACCACTTATTATCTATCTCACGAGCTATCCCTTTTCGCCATGGGGCCCCGACCGCTGCGGGTTTCCTGCGATGCCCGCGGGGTCCAGGTAACATCATTGTATATGACGCTTCCTCGGCCGATCTCCTGGATCCTTCTTGCTTTATTCGCCGCGATGGGATTTGTCCTCTCACAGGCCGTGTTTCCAGATGTGGCCCGGGGAACTAGCTTCACCGTGGCCGCCGACCAAGAGCAAATCCTAGCCGTGGGCTTTTCAACTCAGGCACTGGTGGCGCTACTAGCTCTGCTCGGTGCCCTGATGATGCTGGTCTTGGGCTTGGGCTTTCGAAGCGCGCCGGGATCCGCCCTGGTCAACGGGCAGGAAAAGGGCAACCCACTTGCACTCAAGGGGGGAAGTTGCAGTGCGGCACTGAGTGCCAAGTGCCACCCAGCGGCCGCCGAATATGAGCCCTGGACACAGGAGCTCACCTGGGGCGTTGTTGCAGACGGCCTGGGCTTGCAGGACAGCTGTTGCGGATTCAGTGCTCTGAGCGTCGGAGCCGTCGACGTCGGACGAGCTTACGCATGATGGACGAGCACGAAATACAAAAACAAAAAACTCTCAAAAAAGTACATAAAATTCAAGCATATGGAAAAGGCGTTGCATGACGACGCCTGTGCGGACGAGCGGGTCACATTTCTTTTTTATATCGGGCGATAGAAAGGTCTCGTTCCCTACTTTATACCCAGAATCCCTTCCCGGTTATCGGACAGCGCAGGTTAGCTATGGCTTCGGGGAAGCCAAGATCTTGTTGTTGAGAGTAATGTTATTGATACAGGCTACAATAAAAATACCATGACACGCACCACTTGAATAAGATTCTCGACTGATACATGATAAGCATGCGGCGATTTTGTGAGCTCTTTTAACCCACAATATCACAAGTCCTGTTTTGCACTGAGATATGGTTATTGTAAGTGAACGTATACTGCTACTTTGAGACTTGGGAGAATATACACTGGGCATTTCTTCACATCAACATCCCATCATCACCCGTAGTTCTTTGGTCGATGAACCCTCCAGGATATTCCCTTCGGTGAACAAACCTGTCTGATTCCGTAAGCCAGCGACACTATCACCTCGCCACACCCGCCATCTTAGACTATGAATATCACGGTTCTCCCACTGACCACGGCGGACCTAGCGGTGGGTGGTGAGCGGTGGGAAGCGGGGATGGTCTCTCTGTAGGACCTGAAACTAGGGTAGATTTTGAGAGTGAGGCTGGACATTGTCGGTTGGTTTGGTGACAAGAGATGAACGACTTGGGGGAGCGCTACTCGTACTCGCTCGGCCGAGTGCTGGCTGCTACACGACGGCCACTCTGGAGTTACGAATCATCGCGTTTGTGTTCTTGAGCCGGTTCTGTCATGTCAGATGTCAGTTGGAGATTATTTTCACTGAACTCGGACCTCACGGAATGGTAATGGGATATGAGGTATTTCCACAAGAATGGTTTTTCCGAGTCGTGGCTACCTACTTATTATCGAGGGTGGTTTGCATGGCACGGCCAGAGGAAAACCGCGTAGAGTGTTTCTGCCGAATTGACAATCCTCTTATTGTGTTTTAGATAGTCGTTTGCCATTGTGACACTAAATACAAATCTCCCAAGGTATCACACATCCAAGGCGAAGTATACTGAAGAGAAAGCCGTGGCGAATATGCCTTTCGTGATTTATATTTCTATTTTCTCCAAATAACTATAATTATCACCTGTTCTTTTGGTTCCAAAGCGAAGAAATGAAACACCGACACAAGTTGTCGGGAAATATTATCCAATCTCGTCATGGCTGGATATAATCGTACTCCCACCAGTCTGATCCAGCCCAAATCGCCTTGCCCCCTCGGAAACTCCTCTCCAGAGCAGCCTTGGCCCGGACGCGCATCCTGTCCTCGTACATCTCCAGGCACCGCCTCGTCCTCTCCGGATCCCTCTCTCCCCCGTCTTTCCCAAGCCCGGCGTCGACGAGCGCGTCGCACAGCTCCGCCACGTCCTGCACCGCCGTCAGCCCGCCCGAGCCGCCCGACGGGCTCATGGCGTGGATCGCGTCGCCGACAAACGTCAGCCGCGGGTCCGTCGCCCACGGCTCGATGTCGGGCGCGTTGGACTCGACCCGCACCGCGTACAGCGAGTCGGCGTCCCGCATCTCGAACAGCGCGCGCAGGTTCGGCATCCAGTCCCTCGTGATCTCCAGCGCGTGCGCGCCGCGCGCCGCGGGCCCCGCGTTGATCCCACCGATCCCGCCTGCCGGCGTCTCCGACGTCAGCGCCCAGAACATGTAGTCGGAGCGGTCGGACAGCCGCCCGCCCGACAGCGCCGCGACGCCCTCGGCGGGCCACCGGATCGGCGCGAACAGGCAGCTGCGCGCCGGCGCCCGCGGGTCCGTCATGTAGGCAAAGTGGTGGGCGAGCACGTCGGGCCTTGCGAAGCGCGCCTCGAACGCGGGCGTCAGCGGCGTCCGGCCCCACAGCACGGTGCGCCGGACGTCGAGGTGTCGTCCTCCTCCGCGGCGGCGGCCCCCCGTCGGGAACCGCGCCCGGCGGACTCGCGAGTGCACGCCGTCGGCGGCGACGAGCAGGGCGCCCGGCGCCGAGGCCGCGCCGTCGTCGAATCGAGCACGCACGCCTAGCCCGTCGCCTGTGAACTCGTACCCGGCGACCCCCCTGCCGAACTCGACGCGGTCCCCGACGCCGAGGCTCAGCAGCTCGCGGAACCACGGGCGGTCGATCGGGTAGCAGCGGCGCTCGCGGTCGGTCTCGCCGTCGGCGGGGCTGGCGAGGACCGTGGCGCCGGTGCGGGCGTCGAGCCGGAGCAGGTCCGGCGGGCTGCCGCGGGCGCACGTGCGCTCCAGCAGGGCCCAGAGCTCCGGGGACAGCGTGCGCTCCAGCGCCTCGAGGCCCGGGTGGACCAGCCGGAACCGGTACCCCTGGCTCTTGGCCGCGAGGGACTCGTCGCGCTCGAAGACGCGGAACGGGATGCCGCGGTGGCGGAGGCCCTGCGCCAGACATAAGCCTGCGACCCCGGCGCCAATGATGAGGACCTCGTCGGTTGAGGCCATGATGTGCGTCGTGTCTGTGCGAGGGATTCGATCCGGAAAGTGAGATGGGGCCGCAGTATTCCGGCGCTTACATCACATTTTTATATCCAGCCAAGTGAGGAGAACAACCAGCCTGAGCAACCTAGATCTTATGTCATGTCCGTCTCCGAATCGATCGGAGCACGTAATGCATATCGAGGATGAGAGGTCGTCAGCACAGTTAGTTGCCAGTGTATAGTGCTTACACCTTGGCCTTTCAAACCACAGCTTTCTCCAAGGTTTCTGACAGGAAACCTTATAATCATCTTGCTCAACTGTCCACCCTTGTGATGTCAGCTCTAATCGTCACATCTTGACAGTAGAAGGTGAAACGGCTTGTATCGCTCTCGCTTTTCGAGTTGAATGTGATTCCCAACTGCGACAATAAGTATGTCCTCGCCCTGTCTGACCCTTCTAACACCAAGAATGTACACTATAAGATTGTCATAAGTTTGAAAAAAAAAGTATTGTATATCCCGAGCATTAATTGCCGTTCTAGGAGGCAACATCATTATTAGGTACATCAGTTGATATCTACGGACCTTGACACATTAAATCATTTCATCACGTGCCTCTAGCGCTCAGACTTGCAAAGGCATCTGGGCTGTGGCGTCCATTGTTCCATGCCATCTCCATACCAAGGTTCATGCTCTCACGACTTCTTGCGCTGCCGAAAGGGGAGGGATTTTGAGCAGCAGGCGCAAATGCTTGCTGAGCCGGAGGCGCACCAGCATTCAGGAATGGGTTCTTGGTTCCGGGCATTGCGAGATTCTGCTGAGGTGCTGCCTGTGGTTGCACAGGTTGGTTCTGTTGTGTAGCAGCCAGCGGACTACTCGCACCATTTACTTGATTCTGACCCGGAGCTTGCAAAGGTGACGGGGCCGTTGTTGGGGAGTTGAATAGCGCCATAATCGACGCCTTATCCCTTGAAGGCTGGTAACTCTGCTGCGCTGGAGGCATCTGCTGCTGCTGAAATTGCGGTTGTTGCTGCTGCTGTTGCAGTTGTTGTTGCTGATACAGCTGAGGCTGAGTTTGGTAAGGCTGCTGATGTTGCTGTTGCAGGTGCGGTTGCTGCTGGTACATCTGGGGCTGATGGGGCTGCTGTGGCGGTTGCGCTTGGAAGATGGACTGATCGAAGGGCTGAACCGGTTGGTGCTGAGTCTGCTGGTATTGTTGAAGCTGCTGAGTAGCTTGATTGTTGGCCAGGAAGGGGTTGTTTCCATATGAGGGCGATGTTTGAGCCCCGTAAAAGTTCTGCTGCGACTGCTCTGGAATCTGACCCAGTGGTGATCCCATCCTGGTAGGCGATTTTGCAAACGGATTATTGGCGGCAATGGGACTCTGCGCGATAGAAGTGTTGACTGCCAGCGTCTGTTGTTGGGTGGATGGTTGAAGGAAAGGATTATAGCTCTGTTGAGGCTGCTGCTGCTGGTAGGACTGCTGATACGCTTGATTACCATTAGAAAGGAAAGACGCAAAGTTCTGCGACTGGGGTATCGGTGGAGTCATGGACTGCTGGTACATGGACTGTTGTACAGGCGGAGGAGCCGGCAGGCCTCCGGTATGGTGAGGAAACAAATGTTGTGCCGGCTGAGAAGGGGCCAAGGATAGATTCTGCATGGACTGGTTCATGTTGCCAAAGGCGTCTTGGTGTGAAGGGGCCCCAAAGGGATTCGTAGAAGCGGAGTAGAATGGATTATTTTGTGGCATGGTTCCAGTCGAATGCGAGGACTGCGGGGGCGCCGGAGATATGTCCCACGGGTTATTTGAAACCGCTGGACTGTTGGTGGTCGAGGGGCTCGTCCTGGAATATCCTTCGGTAGTCGGCGTTGCCGGGCCCGGACTGTGTATCGGCAGGGCATCCGGCGAAACAAAGGACTCCTTCCGTCCGGACCCTTCGCCTAACCGCACAAGAGTCTCTATGGTCTTTTCCAGGTTGCCATTAACACCCTTCAACACCATAGCATTGCGCTTATCGTCCATGAAGCCCATGTCTCGCAGCTGTGTCAATTTCCGAGCCATGTCGTCGGTATCGTCGTTGACGGTTGCGCCAAAGACCTTGGAGGGCTTGTTCCGAAGCTCTCTAGGGTGGTGATCATCCTCGGCATGGTGGGAGGACTTCTTGGAGCGGAATGACAGGGGAAAGGTCGAGCTCGTCTTCTTCTTGAAGAAACCGCCCGTCTTGGGCGGCGGCGGGGGAGGTACTCCCTCGTCAGACTCTGCGCTTCGCCTTGATCGCCCATTTCCTCCGCTCGCCGTCTTGGACACGTACTTTGCTCTGATGAATCGCTCCATGGCTGAATCGGCCTCGTCCGCGTCCACGGGGACAGGGGGCTGCTTGTTGTCGGGGTTATATATCTTGTTGGAAGCAGTATTGCCGACTTTTTTCATGCTCTTGTCAAAGGGTCAGCAGCGCTCGCGGAGGGGCGAGAGAAATCCAAGTAGCGTACCTCGACCTGCTCGTTTGTCCAACCGTCCATGCTGAGGGACTTGACCTTGGAAATATGCGTGCCCAGCTTCCGGTGTATCGCAGCACAACGCATGCAGAGAAAGATGCCCAGCTAGATTCTTCATGTCAGCCATTGCAAAGATATCATCCAAAGATTCGGTTTCACAAACACTCCATGAGGCCCAAGCTGCGGAAAGAACATGTTAGCTGAAATTCCACCGCGCGTATTGCTATCTGGGCGCCAACGAACCTGGATTCCTCGCGTAACAATCTGCGCAAGAATTGTTACCAGGCACACTGTGTACGAGGTCCTGCAGCGCCTTTTCGTTGCGCGCCAGCTGGCGCTTGCTCATCATCGAAGTCATTGCTGGGTGTAGGTGCGGCTCTCGTCGCTGGAGATGTGCACGGGGATCCTCGCGGCTAGTTTACACAAGATGTTTGTGGTTTTCCCCCTGTGCTATAGTCTGGTCGACGTTCGAGGTAGGGGTGTGTCGGCCGAGGAAACAGACTTGGGATCGAAATTAAGTAATCACGTCGGCGTTCTCGGAGCCAATGGGCAAATCAGATAGCCGGAATCCTCGTATTCAGATTTCGACGAGAGAATAAAAGACCAAAAGCTGGTGGGCTCTCTGATGTCGTGAGAAAAATGGCGTTTGGCTCTTCTAACTCTGTCTACCGAGATCGCGTCGTGGGGGATGCTCAGCGCGTGGCCTTCCCCTCGAGAAACGGACGTAAGGAGGGATGGAGGGGGGTAACCGAGTTCCAACGGTCGGACATTCGAGAAGGAACAGAAAAGAGAGGAAAAGAGAGATCGTCGGGTCGGACAAGGGGGGTTGGGATATTGTTGTTGTTTGAGAGAAGGGCGAGGAGGTAGTGAGAGTGAGAAGGAGTAAAGAACGGCACAAGCGATATTGGAGCTCAAAACGTGAATCCCATGGCCGGTGGGATATGGTGATGATGCACGTACGTATCGATTCCCGGGGGGGTACCTAGCCGGGTCGGGAAGAGAGAGAGAGAGAGAGGGAAGAGAGAAAAAAATACAAAGATACAAGAAAAGAAAAAGGCTGGCCTGGAATCCAGGCGATTGATCTTTCACACGGCCAAGCAACGAAAAAGTAGCTCGCTGGACGACCGGGTTTTTCAGAAAGAGGCAGCTCGATCAATGTTAGGATCTGGCCGCGAATTGGCAGAGCCCAAACAAAAAATAAGAGCGCCCAAAGAGAGCCGCCGCCGCTGCCGACTGCGACCTGACCTGACCTGACCTTGACCTCAGGGACCCCCAGGTTCAGGCCGTTCAGCAGAAGGTCGAGAAAGGGGGCAGCACGCCTACATTAGCACTAGCTCCCCCACTGCCCCTGGATATTCCCACTTTACATCACGCTATGGCCCATCCTCCCGGGGCTGCCCAACCGGGATTCTGGCTCGTCTGGCTGGTCTCTCTTTGGCTGGCGATCTGGGAAAAATGAGCGAACCCAGGCGCTTTGAGCCGCTCCAGGTTTTAGCGAGTCAGTGGATGCGGGAGCAGAGGCACACGACTCAGTCATATCTCTGATCATGTCGCGCAGAACAAATGCACAGAAGACTTCCGGAAGCAAAGAAGCAGACGGACCGGGCTGTAGGCAACAAGGTAGTGTAGTGCAGCAGGCGACGTCGTTTTGCACGGCCCGTTGGACGGTTATCCTTCATCGAAACCCCAGTAAAGCAAAAAAGCTAGAGACCAGAAAGAGCAAATAGCGATATCCCCCCCTAAGATGCAAGCCACACTCATATCACTCCTCCTGCATCCGAACCAAGATGGCTGCTCTCGTGGCTACAGGGATTCCAATCCACCTGTAATCACAAGGTTCAGCCCTTTTCTTGGGGAAATTTTAGACCGAGTTTCATCTGAGACGTATTCCCATTTCTTCTTCTTTGTCTGTTCTTCCATTTCCAGTCCCGCGCGACACTCTTCCATCTTTATCTTGACGGATGGGCACATGTTCTGACACGGCGCTTTCGTCGTAGGCTTTGCAAATCCGGGCCTACCTGAAAGCTACATCCTTCAAGCGGCCGGGGCCTGACTAGGTAGGCCGACAAGCAAGCGCCGATTAGCTTCGTCAGCTCGACGTCGCCTCTGTCATGGGTTGGTACGGGGAGCATTCACGACGATGCTCCGCTTGCAAGGCCTGAAAACCGTGAGAGCGTCCCGCAGAGGTCGCTTCCGTATGTCATCCGATGTCTTCGGGGATCAATAGAGGTAGAGCAGAAGCTCTATTGGAAGCACGCCGGGCTCCACGCCTCCGCAGCCCGTCACCAACCGCATGATAAACGTCTCTCTGCGCCTCGATACTATAAAATCCCCAAGTCCGAAGGGTCACAGACGTTCTCGCACGGCCCATTCTGTCTAGTGCACGGAAACAGAGAGGGCGGGCTCTCCCGGCTTGACGATGGCGCCACTCTGCTTGAGCCAGATGGCGGCTTGCTTTTTTCTTCTTCTTCGCTGCCTCGTGGACTAATGACTCGGCCATCATATCGTGCCTCTTATCTGGCGCCCGCAACGGAATCCGCAGTGGCCAAATTGTTCTCACTCGCCCAAATGGTGGTATCCTGCGTTATATACGGAAACCTCATTGTTAGAAACAGTGACTAGAATTTACATCTACACTGACGGGCAAGCAATCTGTTTCACCCATCGTGATTTGGTAGCTGTGGGTGATTGGAACAGTATGCCCACGGCAACTTGTCCTTCAAGCTAGATTTGCAGAATAGGGAGTCTCAAGTGTACGCATGCCTTGAACAAGCAAGACACTCCAAGAGCAGGGTCTATCTTCCTCCGATTGAGTTATCGATAAGTATGTACACTCTTCGGACGGACGGGCGAGCGGAAGCAGCTGTTCAAGACCATCCAGCCAAACTATACTCACGCTCAAGGAGGAAGTTTCTCGGCCCATATTTCGTATTCCGGCTAACTGGCATATCCACGGACACATCTCGCAAGAGGAGTGCCTCCAGTCAATGTCATTTGATGTCAATCTGGGCTACTTCTTCTCTTGCAACGAATGGAACGCTCTCTGTCAAGACATATCGTTGAATTGCTCAAGCCTGCTTTCTGGATAGCAGGAGGGAAAGGGACAGACGTGCACACAAAGAGAAAGACAGGTCAGTGTTGTTAAAGAGAAACAGAGAGAACAGCCTATGTTTGTATCCAAGCCCTCTCTTCACACTGCGAAGCAAAATGCTCATCTGATCCTGTGTGTTCGGATAATGAGAAATGATTCGTAGGCCCCTCCGTTACCCCTTGACTATCTAGGACTCCGAGCAACAGAAACTATAACGGGTATCGGATCGTCGGGGGCACCGGCCAGCAACCCTGATTTCAAACCAAGAACCTCTGTTCAATGGAGATACAGCATTACATATACGTGCTCTGAACCATGGGATATATCACGGGTGCAGTTGCGAGGTGACACAGAATCATGTGCTCGAAAATATCGTTGAAGCATTGGAGACACTCGAGTCTTTACGGGATACACCTGTTATGGTATTTGTGGTTGCGTAGTAGATGCATTCTTTCAATTATTTCTTTATTGTTCTTTCTTCGCTGCCCGAATTCTCTACCCAACTGTTCGTTCCTCTGCTGGAACAGAAAAATTAGCCTAGAAAGATAACCGGTATCTCTGTATATAGTAAATGAGCCAGTTTGGCTCTGATCCCAGGCTCCTGCCAAGCGAGATCTGTCTCTCGTTGTGGATGTATCCTGGGTATACGTCGTGCAGTCATGGATGGCTCTGTCCAGGGAGGTGTACCCTTCGCAGTGGCTTCTTTCGTCACCATCGGGTATCTTGGCTCTTGCTTCGGTCCAGAGAAGGTGAATCCATCGGTGCCCAAGAGCTGGTCCCGGCAAAATTGGATTCATCGGCACGGGATTTGAGAGGAAGCCTTGACGGGGAAGTCCGCAGTTTCCTCCACCTCATGCAAAGTCTCCTTTGCAAATTGATCACCGAATCACTGCCAAGTCGGCAGAAGCAGCCGTGCTCATACGCTCGATTCGATCAAGATTCAATGGGCTTCAAGTGCCGCATCACTTCATGGGTGGTCGCCCATTTCTATGTCCTCGGAGCTTGACGCGACGGAAGTTTCTGACGTGGAAGGCTGAGCCGGTTCGTTCGGATACGGCTTTCGGCCCCAGACGACGTAGAACTTGTTGTAAGCGTGAACAGTGCTGTCGGAAATGGCCTGCCTCACTGGCATGAGCATCATCTACACAATGGTCAGTAAGTTGCGCCAGTCAAAAAGAAGTTTCCGCGACGTACCTGAATCTGTCTGTCGTTCAGACCTCTTACTCGGTGCAACGGTCCGACGGAGAGAGCATGGATGCAGTCCAGCCAGTTGTGCTCCCACATCTTTCCCAATTGCTTGTACTTCAAGTTCTTTGCCCAGCCGTTGATGGGCATCTTGTATGCGACCTCTTGCACATCCACGAAGCCCACCTCTCTCATGGCCTGTTTCCACTGATCGGCTGTGCGTAGGGGTCGACCTATAGTAGCCGTGGCGTCTTCGAGGTCGTCTAGGTGTACCTTGAGTTCGTAGTCTGGTTGCATCGTCCCGTCGTCACAGAGGATACTGCTGAGCAGTTCTTGAGCCTCGAAATAGCCGCCGGGCGCGAGTTGGTCGAATGACTTTTGGAGTATGTCACCTTTCAGGGTTTCCCAGCAACCCAGTGTCAGACGAGTGTGGATGTAGTCGAGCTGGTCATTTTCGCTGTACCAATTCCATGGATCTCGACTGTTATCAGCTTAGCAAACTATCCTGGATTGATCTCCCCCTATAAGATCATGATAGACACTCCGGTGGTCGGGATTCGGGGCAGACGCCATCGACAGTGACGAGTGAAGGGATATTTTTTGCAACAACAAATGCAGGAATCACGTACCTATCCTCGACGAAAAACCGAACATTTGCTGGGACGTCCCTCGGCTGAACAGGCGACAAGTCTGTCCCGGTAATTCTGGCCGATGGGAACTTGTCTCCCATCTCGATGGCCCAGTGACCTGCACCCGTGGCAATATCCAAAACATTTTGAGGAGGGTTTTCGTCCGTCCAGGGTGCAAAAAATAGCTTTCCGTTCATGAGATGCTTGATCACAACGTATTGGAATTCCTGACGGTCAAGCTCCTCCTGGTCGTTGGGGAATATATATGCTGTTGGGTATTCATGTAAGCATGTTTTTACGGGCAGCCGCTGCTGTTTCTGCAGGAGAGCAGAGTAAAGAGAGAGAGAGAAGCATGGCTAGGAGAGGTAACGTACATCCATCCTTATACGCGTGAAATGTCCTCCCATTCTCCACTCGATATCGTGATATGCTGCTTGTTATTGAGTGCGTATCACTGTTCTTGCACGGTTAGTGCATGTACGAGAGGCCCCCAGATATTCTGGTACTACTTACGGACTATTCGATTGTGAAGGATGGGGCTGTTTGCACGATCAGCGAGTCAGCGGGATGTTCTTTCTGGCTTCGGAGGTAGTATGGAGGGTCATACGTCGGCTTCTATGCGGAACGAGGCAGTGACGGCATCGTCGACATTTTGCTCAAAGGTGAAAGGATAGTTCATCAGACTGACACCGTCCATCGGGGTCGGGATTTGCTGTCCGGGCTGATTCGAACCGTAATAGTGACTCGTCTCGTTGGGCCGGCTACTGCTTTCTCCTTCCCGTGGTGAAGACATGATGACTACCACCTCACAACGAGGAGCTGGTCGATCTCCGAGCACGGGAGTACAAGCTGTTGTTTTTGTCCACCTGGTTTTGAATGGCCCCCTCAAAAAAAGAAATGTGCCTAGGAAGATAGTCGTGCGAGATACCAGATTCGATCGTGTTGGGGGGGGGGGGGGGGGGGGGGGGGGGGGGGGGGGGGGGGGTGGGGGTGGGGGGGGGGGGGGGGGTGGGGGGTGGCGTGGGTTTTGGGAGAGATCAATCAGAACCAGGCAGACCTGATAAACTTCCCAAAAAGAGAGAGACAACAAGCCCAAAGTGAAGAAAAAGGAAGAATTATTAAAGAACCAAACCAAAAAAAAAAAAAATTCAGCGCACAAAAAGTACAAGCATATACAGAAGTGATGTACGGCCCCCCCTCTGTATCAAATGGACTTGACTTGACTAGGTACGACGAACAGATGCTGAGCAGCGTATATGTGGTCAGGGCACAGAGAGAAAGAGGGTCTCCGTCGTCCTTCTAGGGCAGGGCAGTCCTTGTCACTTTTCTGTATGAGCTTTTCGAGCGAGTGCCAGCCAGTGAAGTGATCCGGATGGCTGGAATTTGGTCGGACCCAGGAGACTGGTTTGGGTGTACTGCAGATATGCGAGAACGCCCCCGTTCTTCTTGGGCCACCCCTGGAGATTTTCGTTTTTTTGGCTTTTTTCTTTCTTTCTGCGGATTGTACAGTAGAGGACGAGCCCCCAGCGAAGCCCCAGAGATTTCGACGTCGCGGCAGGAGCTGATTGGGGAGGAGTCGTCGGTGCCCAGAAGCAAATAGAGTCCCGGCGGGCGAAACCGTCTTCCTGGGGATCGCTTTTCTGTTCCCAGGTCGCGAAGCAGTGAGTGGCCCAGTCGCAAGTAGTCTGTCTCTTTTCCCTAAAATTTCGGGGTTCTTTTTTGTGGCTTGCAGATACTACTAAAACTAGATGGAAAAGGAGGGGTGTGGAAGGAAGTCTGTCTGTCGTCTCCAAGGAATTTTAATTTTTTTGGTTCGGTCTGGTTTGGAGGAACGAGCTCGAGTTTCAATGTAGGTAGGTAGGTTAATAGTATGCATGCGAGGTAATAACAACCAGTGTCGGTAGTGTGTAGGCAGGCAGGCAGGCAGTCTTGAGTTTTAGGTAGGAGTGACCTGACCTGGGCATGTATCAGTATCAATCAATCAGCCAGTGGCTCAACTGTCCCCGGCACTCATCCCTCACACTTTGGCTCTTTCCTCTCTCTGGAGCGGCGAATCTACATACATTAATGTATGCGACCCCTCCTCCCCTCGTACGTCTGGTACATAGGTCATGTAGGAAGAGGCATGTATGTACCAAGGTAAGTTAGGTCAGTATGTAGGTCGGTATGCCTGGTACGCACGCGAGGTACATGCGTACAGTACAGAGTAGTGAGGCACGGCAATGGTCTCCAATACTATCATCATGGATGCTGGTATATACATAGAACAGGTACGTACGTGTTTGTGCATGAAAACGGGCTCGAAGTATATGAATGGAGCCGGGAGATTAAAAAAACGAGAAAAACCTTGGCCCCGGCGTTGCTGTTCTGCTGCTTGCTGCTGCTGCTGCTCACTGCATTACTGAGAGTGTCTTAGCCAGTGCTGCAAGCGGCTATCAGGAAAGCAAGCAGCCGGCGTCCTCTACTACTTGGTGCGAGTTGATAATGTAACCGGCCTGTCGAGGTTTGATAACCGGGACCCGGGCTGCACATGTGTTCTTGACTACCTGCCTACATGTACTACTCGGCGGTGTGTCTCTTGCTCGAATCTTGGCTGGATCTGGTTCTAGTACACTTATTATAATAGCTTGAGGCCTCGGGTCATGTAGATGTACAGATTACTTACTGCTTGTCGCTTCCTCATGACCTCAGTTGCCGACATACATAAGGTAGATGAATGTACCTACCTAGAAAAATGTATTGTAATCAACCCGTCAACTAAACTCCAGCGCTTCGGAACAGGGCCAAAGCATGGAGTTCTCCACCCAAGCCCGCTATTCTGGGTCGCTCCCAGGGTTTGATGCTTCTGATGTGCCGCCTCGGCACGCGCCATGGAGTGCTGCTGCGCACGGGTAAAACAGCCATGTATGTACATAATCGTCCCACGAGATGCAATGTGGCTAACATGCTGCTCCCCCATTGATGTACAGCATAGTGCATTGATTATTATTATAATGACTATTATTATAATGATTGTAATCTCGTGCTGCACTGCCTCTTGCATGCTGCTGCAACGGGATCGGACACAGACAAGCTGCATCAGATATGGATCAGACTTCCAGAGAACGAACGATACTTGGAAGTGGCGGCGCATGGCCGTCTTTTCTTCCGACTCGTTGGGCCTCTTCTTTTCCCAAACTCTTCGGTTGTCGCGGGACTCTCTAATATACTGCAGCAGATGCATCCCTGGCCAGCTAACAGACGAGCTAGGTAATAATCTGGCTGCTCTTTCTCTCTCCGGCATGTATCTGCTGGCGCATGAGTCTTGACCGTTGGGCCCCGAGGGTTCCTACGACTGACTATGCAAAGGTCTTTCCATCCCTGCAACGATACGATGACCGTCCAGCCGTTGTGTGTCTGCTCCAGATTTTCCATCCTGAGCCACTTATCACAACAGCCTTGCAATACATATGACTAATTTTTCGGAATTGCAGAAGCGACTTTTGTGGATTGCCAGTGCAGGTCAGAAAGCACTGACGCCTCATCCTGCGTATTGTACTGTTTTTCAAAGCAGAGACCGTGGGCATGGGAAGCAGATATCCGTCGACGAGGCGAGTATGCAGGTTTGGTACATACAGTACCGGTCCCAAAATTGCAAATACGACTCGGGGGAGGCGAATACGTACCGACTCCAAAGGCATGATCTACATTGCACAGTTATAATGACATCTTTGACTTAATATAGAAACATCCCCCTCTCTTTGCGTTTGGACCTCTTGACGCTGCGTTCGGAAGTGCAGATTCATTTGCAGAGTGCGAGATTGTGTCAGTAGTAATAATGATTACCTTGCCTTGGCCTATACACGTGCTTGTCAATGGACGGACCGCTCTTGATTAGTAGTATAATGAACCCTTCTAACCTAGGACCCTGCGCCGTGTATAGACGGCCAAACCCAGGCCAGCGTATCTATAGTACCACTCCCTCGGGTTCGGAGGCTTGATGGCGTACCCGTCTTCAACTTTAGCGGCTCCAGACAAGATCCGAGGTCTGTCCATGTCATGCAGAAACTTTATTAGATGGCTTTCAGTAGCAGCAGCAATGGGACTCTGGGGGCCAGGCACATGAGTTCTTTTCGAAACCAGACGAAAACGACACGACGTGCTACCGTCTACCGAAATCCCACCCCCAGGCTAACAACCTAGGCTCGCGACCTACTACTATGTACTGCTAGTTCGTCCCTACTTGCAGGCGATTACAACAGACTGCGGCAGGATCGGTTGTATCACCACATCTGTGCGAGCCGCCGCTTGGCGTACTACAGCGCCAGCAGCTTCTACTACTACTGTCCTCACTGCTCGACGATACGTTTTTGTACTTTTGTCCTTAATGGCTGGCGACAAACACGAGTGAATTGGCCCCTATTCTCGACGTCCACCCACGGAAATGCCGCCGCGACGAAGTCTATCGTCAGTGCTCACCGCGGTCTCCAGCTACTGCGCCTGCCAACAGATTTGACAGGAGACACCGGTTCATCTCATCTCGGACTGGACTTCGGAGGAAAAGGAACCGGACGCCCAGGCTTGACCGAGGACGTGGAGCTTTGCTGGGACCAAGAAGAAGACAACAAACTGACTGGCTGATGATCGCACCGCAAACCGCATCGCAGACCCTGTAAAAGGACATCCGAGGACCGACGGATGATGGGATAGGACTACATACGACTGCTTGCACAAGAATCCATCTTCTTCTCTTTAGTATTGCTAGCTTGGGGACGCCGGCCCTGCCATTGTTGCATTCGGGTAGTCTAAACAGCTGCACCCAAGCAGCAGCCAAACAAGCATTGCAGCGGACTCGCTTCATGCATCGTGAGTTGTTCATCCTCTCATCTCACCTCAAGTCTGTCACCGCGGGTCACGGGCGATCATGTCATTAATCTCTTGCTGCCATGCCGGATTTGCCTACCGAGGCGCTGGTCTTTTGCGAGCGCCCGTCCATTCCAATGGTTTCCTGCTTATTACCCATCTCGTGCCCGGGCAAGGAGAAGTCTTGAGTGAGTATATGCCCTGGTACAAAGCGGAATATCACCCACTGCGGCACTCGTTCAATCCATTCATTTTGGAAACGACATACATTACCCAGCTGGGCAACCGAGTTGAATATCCAGGGTTCGCAAGTATGTACGCATGTGGGTTTTGCCCTTCCTTGGGTCCCTGTTCTCTCTCTCTCTCCGCTGAGAGCCCCCACTGGAGAGCACGACCAATTGGCGCGGCCCGGCTTTCGATGCCTGTTCCCGGTCGCTGTTTTCCGAGCCAAAGGCAACCAAACTGCTGGGTTCTTTGCTACAGGGGTTCCGAGGGGAGGGGGGAGAGGCTTCCGGATACAACCACTTCTTCCAACATCTTTTGTGCATTATGCTGTCTGTACGTGGAAGTACTGTATGTAAGTAAGAAGACCCGGGCAGCATGCGGCAGATTTCTGACCTTGGTTTCTTTCGGCGCTGCTGATTGCTCGCTTTCCTTTCCCTGCTTCCAACTACTGGAAATCCACGGCAGCTTCCAAAGACGGGATCTCGGTGAAATTGCCGTCTGCCTTTCCCGGATCGTTGTTCCTACATACATACCTACTGACGACAGACAGTCCATGAGGCTCCAACAAGGGACCTTGTGCGCTACCTACGGTCGAGGAGGGGGAATCCCCGAATACCTTAGCCTAGCCCAGCGTCGAGTCAAGCCTACGAGTCCTTCGAGTCCACTCGAGCCCACTTGGACCGAAAACCATAGTCGAAGGATTCCCTTCGAGGGAAACAGTATGCGATCATTCGAGTTCACGATAACCTCAAAGATTTCACATACAAATAGCTTCTTCTGCAGCAGGAACGGCTTGTAATTTTCCTGGGGAGAAGATGATATGATCCCGAGCTGCACGAAGCCATCCCAACGATACCTGCATATCAACAACCATCAAATCCCACTCCCGCCAATAGAGTCTACACGTACATTGATTGTCCACCCGTATTCCGCCGCCTGTCTACCTATCCATCATATCCATTCACCTCGCTCGCGCGACGTGTCCTGCGGCTCGGCCATCGTTATTACCTATGTGAGGACCCCTTGCGTCACAAAAATGCACAATCCCAGCCACTCTACATTGATACATCGATATTAAAATCAGACGATTTTGTGCCCAGGCTAATGGGCAAAAATGTATTAGTTGGTCAAAAGTACCGTTCCGCTATTGCGCCTATACTGGTATAGGATACACGTACGGGTACGCTCACTGAATCCTTCCATTCACACCTCCGCGTCTTATACACCTGGCTTGTGTATGTAAGCTGACCCCCCCTCTAATCGCACATAATAGTGGACACCAACCCCAAACCGAGTTATTCTCCGACGCCTGGAGCGGAACGTCCCAAGCCAGAACCACTCTGCTGGGACTGGACCTGGGAATTGATCACTTCCACTCAAACAGCCAGCCCACTCAATCAATCAGTGCCGCCCGCAAGGTGCAACTGGTCAAACTGGTCTGGTTACACGGCACCGACGCGGGATCAGAAACAAGAGCTTGTCACCCACGGCGTCTTCCGTGACTGGCTTAGCGGCTCTAGAGGAGGTGCGGGTGCTGACCAGACGGCTGGGTTCCAAGGTCCAAAGGTAATCAAATCGACCAACCACCAGGTGAATAATACCTACCTAGGGCTTGCCTAGATTGCGCGCGACATGGCTTCCGGTCAAGAGTCGGATTTCCTGCAGCGGGCTTATACCCGCATCAGGTCTTCCGTGACCTCAGCAGATGCTGAAGCTGCGGTCCTGCCCAAGCCCGCACAGCTCGCGGCAGGTAGGGCCTCCTTACCACCGCCGGGCGAGGAGGGCAGCTATCTCGCCGGACGGGGCGACGAGGCAACGCTGGACCACCTGCTCAGCGATATTGTCCCTGCGCTAAACGGCCAGAACCTTTCAGGTAGGTACTATGGATTTGTGACCGGCTCGACCCTCCCCATCGCCGAGGTCGCCGATAATATTGTATCGGCCTATGACCAGAATGTCCAGGTCCATCTGCCGACCCAGACCATTGCGACCGAGGTCGAGGACGCGGCGCTGAGAATGCTGGTTGCCCTGCTCGACCTCGGCGATGCTGCCGACTGGGAGGGCCGGACTCTGACCACGGGCGCCACGGCCAGCAACACGCTGGGGCTCGGCTGCGGTAGGGAAGCCGTGATTCAGGCAAAGCTGCCAAAGGATTCTGTCGATGGCGTAGGAGAGCTCGGCTTGCTGGCCGCCTGTGCCCGGGCAGGAGTCAGGGATGTGCAGGTTCTGACGAGCATGGGCCACAGCTCGCTGTACAAGGCGGCCTCCATCGTCGGGCTGGGCAGGTACTCGGTCAAGGAGCTGCCACACAGCGAAGACGAGCCCTGGCGGCTCGACCTCCACGCCGTCGAGCGCGAGCTGCGGCGCGACGGGTTAGCGAGTATCATCGCGCTGAGCGCCGGCGAGGTGAACACGGGCCGCTCCGCCACCACGGGCCTCGAAGACATGCGCCGCCTACGCGCCCTGGCCGACACGTACGGCTCGTGGATCCACGTCGACGGCGCCTTTGGCATCTTTGCGCGCTGCCTGCCCGCAACGCCCGAGTTCGCCCGACTCCGCACGTACGCCGGCGGCCTCGAGCTCGCCGACAGCATCACCGTCGACGGGCACAAGCTGCTCAACGTGCCGTACGACTGCGGCATGTTCCTCACGCGGAGGGCGTCCGTCCTGACCAGCGTCTGCAGGAACCCCAACGCCGCCTACCTGTCCTCGGCCCCCGGCGCCACCATCCAGAGCCCCCTGAACGTCGACCTGCAGAACTCGCGCCGCTTCCGCGCCCTGCCCGTCTACGCCGTGCTGCTCAGCGAGGGCCGCGAGGGCCTGGCCGAGATCTTGGCGCGCATGGTGCGACTGGCCCGTGGCGTCGCCGAGGCCGTCAGCGCCAGCCCCGACTACGTCTTGCTGCCTTCGGGCAAGTGCGCCATGGAGGACACCCACATGGTCGTCCTGTTCCGCGCCAAGGACGGGGCGCTCAACGAGAAGCTCGTCAGCTCCATCCACGCGGGAGGCGAGTGGTACGTCAGCGGCACCAAGTGGAAGGGTGTGACCGCCGTGCGAGTGGCCGTCTCGAGCTGGCGGGTTCGCGTCGACGAAGATCTGGAAGCGATCAAGGGTTATCTGGCCAAGTTGGCCGAGGAACATAAAAAGAGCGTCTAGACTGGCTGCGGGCCAAATCTGGCCAAATCTTAGAGTCTTATAATCAGTCCGATCTACAGCATAGATTCCAGGAAAAAGTAATCCTTTCTTGATAGAACAACTTGTCCATTTAGTACTTTGACATTGATTCGCATGCTATGCATTTATGTCCTATCCCGTCTTAGTCGTGTAGTCCAGAAGCGATCGCGGCGTGTTTTTCAGCGATGATGTCGTTCCGAAACCTTGATCCATGCTGTTGGCTGACGGACGGCAGATCCGAGAGAGCAGTCTACCTTCATATTCTGAGGTACTTCGAGATGTGCTCATCAACAGAGTCTTGCCCCTGGACGTGATAGATGCGACTGTTGTAGCTGGGCAGCTTCTAGATCCTCCATTCCGATGGACTCCTGAGGTCTGACAGATCATTCCAAGCACACCTGTAGCGGCTCGGGTCGATGATCGGGTTCTTGCTCTCCAACTGCTCCCCTTCTGCCGTCGGGGTTGTATTTGTTCTCTTCCTCACCTCGCATCGTCTCTGTTTCCCCTTGGTATCATGTCGAGGCCGCTCCCTCTCTTGGCCTATCCCACTTCGATTCTCTCCGCCTCTTCTCGCCACTCCTCATCATTTCTCCCGTTTCCTTCCCTCCTCCGTCGATATCATTTTCGCAGCCCCAGTCGCCGATCGTGACTTTTCTCTCTCCCTATCTTCCAAGTCGCTCTCTCTCAACCAAACTTCTTGCTGCCGCCCTTCTGCTCGCCGCCCTCCTTCTTGGCGCCCGACTTGTCCCTGCCCTTGCCGATCATCTCGAGGTGCCCGGCGCGCTCGCCCAGCAGCTTCTCCGTCTGCGCCACCAGCCCCGAGCTGTACTTCTTCTGGATCTTGGCCGCGCTCGTCGCCTTCTTGGGCTTGGCCACGCGCGCGCCCTTTTTCGTCTTGGCCGGGTTCGGCTTGGTCGGCTTGACGGCGAAGCCCTTTGGTTTTACTGCGCCCTGGGCCATTTCTTTTTGTGTGGTGTTTCGCTTTTTATCTTTTCCCCTTTCTTCTTTTTCTAGGTCTCTTGTCGTGGTGGAACTCTGGGTTGCGATGTTCCTTGTCGGCTGGAATTGTCGAGTCGGGTTCGAGACGGAGCAAGAGGCAAGACGAGATCAAATCCGATTTGAAAAACAGTGATGCCAAATGCTGGTACGGATATTCGCCAGAAGCAGAAAGCGCCGTCTCCAAGTAAAGAAGAACTCAGAAAAGTGTCGCTTGGTAATTTGAAGGGCGCTGAAGGATGGCTGGGGCGGTAGTAGATTGATAAAACAATCTGGAGAATAATTTTCTGGTCCGAGTCTGGATGCTGCGTTGGGAAAAATTTGCCCCACCACGCGGACTCAGTTCCGCCATGAAGGTACATATATGGCTTGCATATGAACCTACAATACCTACTTTGCCTTCGTCACAGCTGGGACAGAGCATTCTTCATTAATAGTGAATAACATGATGTGAAACACACAGTTGTGAATATTCCTATTTTTTATTCCTGCTAGAATGAACAGTATCTATCTACACGTTCGGTTGGGCTTCCTTCCACCCTGGAGCGGATATGCTACAACAACACGACTGCTTACAGGACAAGACGATCAAAATCCATTCTTTTGGTGCCTTGTCGAAAGCTATGCAAGATACTTATCCTCTTTGAAGGCTCCGCAGCCTATGAGGAGTCTGCCGAGACATAACTTGCAGGAACGCTCTTTGTAACGCCACCCTTTTCAACCTCTGCCCATCCATCGCCAGGATCTTCCTTGACCAGCACAAACCGTTCTCCCTCTGCCATGCTGTGCTCTGCGTCGCTTTGGGAAGTGTAGTCATATAGAGCTACAACATACTTGAGCTTCTTTGCGCCTCGCCTTGGTGCGACCGCAGGCCCCTTTTTCTTGACTGCTGAAGCGCCGCCGATTGATGAACCAGAATTGGAGTATGTTGACCCCGGACGGTTAGTAGTGCTGCCCGTGTCTTGCGGTACGATGGGTGCCGGAGCAGCTGGGTATATTTCTAGATAGCTTGTGGGCACGATGCCTTCCTTATAGCCGGCGCGCACCTTGACCCATCCCGACCCATCTATCAACTTATCAGTATATTTGCAGCTTCAACGGAACAGTGAAACAAAGGAGAGGAAAATCAGAGACATACCATCGGGTTCTACTATCGAGACCTCGCGGCCCTCAGGAACCGAAAGTTCGCCATCCCCATTGGCCTCAAAAGTATACAGTAGTTTGCCTTTTTGTTCCGGTTTGCTCGCGGCCGAACCGTTGACAGAACTACCGGGCAATTCACTAATGTATGCACTTGGCGGAGGAGCCATCAGACGCGGTTTCCTAGCGGTGCTGGCTGATGAGACGGACGGCCTTGGGCCAGGCTCCGGCGGTGCGTCCTCGACGGGCTCTTTTGGCGCAGAGACTGAGCCTGTCACGGATCGATGGGCGCTGGCCGCATAGCCTGAGCTCAACGAGTTCATTGTGTTCGATCGACTAAGATCGGGCATCTCGGCGACATGATCGGGGGTGCCGCTAGGCTTGAGCAGAGTGCCTGCTGCAGTTTGTCGCTCTGCCTTGTGTTTCTTGCGCTCCTCCTTGGACAGCTCACCCGGACACTCGGCTGGAACTTTCATCTCGCACTTGCTGTGACAGGTGTAGCCACAATCGCGGCAGTCGAAGCCCTTTGCCGACAGACCCCATATCCTCTCGCCGCATAGGTCGCAGTTGGTGGGAATCTTGAACGTCTGTGATTTGAAATTGTGGTTTTTGGCGCCTAAAGTGACGTCTCCTATAGTCGAGGTGATGGTTGAGGTCTCGACCTCGGCAGTGACGCGCTTTCGATCAACCTGATGGAGGTCTTCCTGAAGGGCGAATAGCTGCGTCACAATCAAGACTTCATCCTTGGCTTCCGAGCCGTCGCGTATGCGCTGCTTCGTCCGCTTTACTCCTTCAACTTCTCTCCTCTTCTTATCCACCTCCCGTCGTAGGTCTCCGAGTTGGCTCTTGGACTTGTTCAAGACATTGCGCAAGAAAACCTTGGCCGCCTCGTCAATAACCATGGTATCGTCGTCGTGCCAGACAGGACTCGGCTCAAATCCTTTATCGGCAGGTTCCTGGAATGACCCAAGGTTATGGCGTATATACATCATGGAATCGAGGTGTGGCTGGTTCCGTTGGACCTCTTGCGCAAGATTTTCGACGAGCGAGTTGCTCTGCTGGAGCATGCCCGTCTCGAGTGTAGTGGCCATGGTCCACAGACCGTTCAACTTGAGCGTCTTGAATTCCGAAAGGTCCTGCAAGCTATCCAGGAGTTCCGGGACATAGTCATGGTAGTACTTTTCCTTTTGCTTGTTGGTAACGTTGATGGAAATCAGGTATGTGTTCTTTGCATTGTTGGCCTCCTGCAACTGCTGTTGGTAATTGCTCTGTGCCTTGGCCTTGTCAAATGACGACTCGGTCTTTTTTCGCTTGCTTTCAAGTTCCTGACAAGCCTTGTCGTATTTTCCCTTGGTCTTCTCCAGAGCACCATACGAGGAGTCTCGTTCGACCTCGAGTTTGTCGGCGTACTCGACATGGCGCTTGCGCAGCTCCTCAAACTTGGAACCAAAGAACTTGAGCGGGTCGGCGACCTTGGTGATCAGCTCGTTGGCGTACTTTTCATGCTCGTCAGCCCTCGACTCCAGCGTTGTCAGCTGCGTAGTCCAGGTGGTGAGCGAGGCACTTTCCAGCGAGCCGGGAGTCATGGTCGGTGTGTCGCCCACACTCAAGCTGGAGGATTTCTTGTTTTTCTTCTCAAAATATTTCTTCGCCAGAGCATTGAGTCTTGCGCTATACTCCTTCTCGATCGCACTTCGTTCGCGGTAGTACTGCTGTATGTCGTCTAGCCAGGCGATGCCGTTGGCGACCCAAGCATTGGCCGGTCGGAAGCCATCCTGTTGAAAGCACCAGTGAGCATATTGTCTTTGGGTGCTCCTCGTCGCTGCTATCCCATGCGCGCATATGCTGGTCGTTCACTTGAGGAGTGAGAAAGGGGGGAAGATTGCTGGAAGGTGACATACCTTTAATTCCGCGCCGAAGGTCGGCGGGACATCGACCTCAGCCATGTCTGCTTGAGGGTATTAAGAGTGCGGGAGACGGGACCAAAGTGTGCAGACATGCGACGGAAAGAGAGCAACAGTGGACAGATAAATTCATTCAGCGGAGGTTGCAAAAGGTAGGGAGATCAAGACAGGTTACGTATGCTCCGTGCGACATGGCCATGTCATGATGCGGCATTGGTATTCTCCTGGTAGAGGGGATCCCAAGGTTCAGGTCTTGCTTCCCAGCGAATTAGGTCGAGAAACCGCGAGGCGCAGCCCACCCCGAACATGGTCGCAGTGGTCGCTGGGCACCCGTATGTAATGTAAATCGCTGGCTCATGCTCGCTAATAAATGGCGGGGATCCAGCAGTTCGGCGCCCATTTGACCGCCGCTGTCAAGTATATTCCAGCCTCCAACCCTCATGTCTTGACCGCACTTGTACCTAAATCTTTCTGGGTTATAATGGCGATACTGTCTTCCTTCCATGTTCAGAATATAGTGAATGAATCGAATGCTACAGAACATGTCTTCTTTGACAGATATGGACACAATACATGTAGCATAAACAATGCCTGTCCCGCAGCTGCC
The DNA here is from genome assembly GCA_001599175.1 of Pestalotiopsis sp. JCM 9685. Taxonomy (NCBI): domain Eukaryota; kingdom Fungi; phylum Ascomycota; class Sordariomycetes; order Amphisphaeriales; family Sporocadaceae; genus Pestalotiopsis; species Pestalotiopsis sp. JCM 9685. Next base: position 4,483,474 of record BCGF01000002.1, read on the forward strand.
CAAGATGACGGGCAGTTGCCTGTGTGTATATGGCCCCGCCATGGCCCCGGGGATTGGGTTCCTATTGGGCTGAACTTGTTTGGACCCCTGCTTTTTCTTTTTTGAGCCTCCGAACCTTCAAGGTGCCCTGCAAGTTTGAGCCCGCCCACGCGAAACGTCGTCTTTGAAAGCTCAAGCTTCACCCCGCCATCACGGACCTTTGGCAACCCCACTAGAATTTCATCACTCCCTGCCGTGGGTTAGTTGAGTAGAGTGCCTGGTGATCAACTACCAAACGCCAACCTCAGATCTCCAGTCACGCTGGTCCGTTACGCTACCAACAACACCTGGTAGACAGCCGGTTCTGGAAAACGACGTGAGTAGGATTTCAGTATACCCATTCTCCATCCATCTAGCGTCGCAAGTGTCTAACGCCTTCTCGATCGCAGGCATTCGCGCCCATTCCACTTCTGACCGCACTTCTTCTACGGGAATCGCACGTTGCGCCCAGTCCAAATCCCAAGTCCATTGATCCAGCCTGCCACGGTCGCAATATTCTATCGCACTACTTGCGATCGACTCGGAAAATGGCCGACCTTGCCAGCCGCATCACGAAGCCGGAGGACGCTGTGCCGGCCGATGGCGCCGCACCCGCTGCCGAAGGCGATGTCGCAGGCACTTCCAATCTGCAGCAAGTCGATTACGATGTCGAGGTCTCGCTGAACCAGCTGCAGCAGGACCAAGACCACCCTCTTGGCTCTGCCAAGTCATTCGAGGATCTCGGTTTGTAAGTTTACAGAGGGGTCGCGATATGTTCGACTCCAGCCGTCGCCAGCTAACGCGCCATTCATCACAGGCCCCAGCAAGTCCTCGAGGGCCTCATCGCTCTTCAGTTCCACAAGCCGTCGAAGGTGCAAGAGAAGGCACTGCCGCTCATGTTGGCGAACCCGCCCCAAAATATGATTGCCCAGTCCCAGTCCGGTACCGGAAAGACGGCTGCCTTCGTCACAACAGTCCTTTCTCGTGTGGACATGAGCAAGCCTACCCAGCCCCAAGCTCTGATCTTGGCACCGACCCGTGAGCTGGCCCGCCAGATCCAGGGCGTCGTTCAGAACATTGGTCAATTCTGTGAGGGCCTGGTCGTGGAGGCTGCTGTTCCGGGAGTCATTGCTAGAGATCAAAAGGTCGAAGCGAATGTCATTTGCGCCACCCCTGGCACCGTCATGGATCTCATCCGAAGACGCCAGATTGATGCTTCGCAGTTCAAGGTCCTCGTTATTGACGAGGCCGACAACATGCTGGATCAGCAGGGTCTTGGTGATCAGTGTGCTCGTGTTAAGAAGTAAGTGATGTTCCATCTGGTCCCACCGAACCGACTAACAAGGTACTTTAGCATGCTCCCTAAGACTATCCAAATCCTGCTCTTCTCGGCCACTTTCCCCGATGTCGTGCACAAATACGCCACCAAGTTTGCACCCAACGCCAACCAGATCAAGCTCAAGGTGCAAGAGCTTACAGTCCGCGGCATCTCGCAGATGTTCATGGATTGTCCATCGGAAGCAGACAAGTATGGCATACTGTGCCAGCTCTACGGTCTTCTCACCATTGGCTCTTCCATCATTTTCGTCAAGGTAAGTGTGGCTATGTTATTTGCGCCAGAAGCATGATGACTAACCCCAACAGACTCGCGAGAGCGCCAACGAGATCCAGAGGCGCATGGTCGAGGATGGACACAAGGTCACCGCTCTCCATGGTGCATTCGAAGGTGCTGCCCGAGATGCACTCATTGATGAGTTCAGAACCGGACGCACCAAGGTGCTCATCACCACCAACGTTCTCGCCCGCGGTATCGATGTTTCGAGTGTCAACATGGTCATCAACTATGATGTCCCGATGAAGGGTCCTGGTGACCGGGAGCCTGACGCCGAGACCTACCTGCACCGTATTGGACGAACGGGCCGTTTCGGCCGCGTTGGTGTCAGTATCACTTTTATCTTCGACAAGAAGAGCTTCGATGCCCTCCAGAACATCACCGAAAGGTACGAGATTGACCTCATCCGACTCGTTCCCGACGATTGGGACACGACAGAAGCAGAGGTTCAACGGGTCATCAAGTCGAGCCGTGCCCAAGCCGGATTCAACCCTTCTGCTCAGTAGGACTGAGCGTAGGAATTCTAGTGGTACGACTCCTAGCGAAAGCCAGACGCGGACGAGTTGTACTCGACGGACTTTGGCTGGCTTGATGGTATTACGTTGCTTGTGGTGTTGGGGATATAAGCCGAACATTTGCAACATCAGACCGAGTTAATAATGCTGCATTTCATTTCATGAGAGCCAGGTGTTTCGATGGATGAAAAACAAAAACAAATGAAGTAGATAGACACGAAATGCATGATACCAACAGCGAGAGAAGAGAAAAGAAAGATTTCGGACTTGACAATGAATCCATAATTAGAGGCTTTCGTGTGACTTGAGAACACTGCGGCGACGGATGGATTCAACTGCATAATATGTACATGCAACAACGTTTACTAGAGCCATGCATGCAGAACTATACACGTCCGGTCAGGATCCAACCTTGGAATGTATGCGCTCGAGCTGTCCATGGGCAGAGCATGGAAACGTCGAGAGAGAGAACAAGACAGAACAGAAGAGATGCAGAATTTGGTCGTGGCAGGGAAAGAAATATTGATGCAATGAGAGTCACATCCGGTCATCTGCGCCTCGAGAGAACGAAACAAGAGATGATGCACGACAGCAGCCATTCTTTGCCATTCTCGTCGCAGTTGATATGTTGAATGCAGTGGACACAGCCCCAATTGGTCGAAATAGATCATGGTGCAGATGCGCGTACCTTTTTTAAGCGCCCTCGAAGCACCCCAAAAATCGCCAAGCATCTGCATCCAGAGGGGACCCCCCCTCTAGAATCCAAACTCTCTCTCTACATTAGGCGCGCGCAAATTGGCGGCCACATCCAATCGTCCAAGGCGCAGCCCAACTGGCGTACCATTCGCTTCTATTCTTGCGGACAGAACAGGCATGGTCCTCGGTCTCTGTCAGCGACTCCGAATGGACCGTGGATCAGCCTGGCCATTCACAGGCCCCGAGATGCAGCCCGGCGCCTCTGGCCAATCCAGGACCCGGCTAGACGTGCTTTTCGACCTGTCCCCCCATGGGATTCGGCGGGATCTGCACCTAGACATGAGATGTTGAGATCTGTGAATATACTCTGCAGGCTTCGCCATGACGCAACAATGGCTGGCTGGCTGCGGGCCGGCTACAGTCTGTGTACCTTCACAATATGCGATGCGCTGCCTGCTGGCGGCACGGCCAGTCATCCGGGCTGCTGCCCACTCAGTGACGGACTCCAGTCGCCTTGTCGCCTGCATGCTTATTCGTCCTTCCGGCATGTTTGACCTTATAGCGCGACCTCATATTAGAGAGAGGATAGCCGCCTTTCACCTGGCCCCTTTCTCGTTTCTCGTCAGTCTTGGTGTTGAATCTGTAACGAAATTTGCTACGAGTGTGTCTTTTCCTTGCTTCGAATATTTCCTTACTATTCTAATCTGTCTGTTGTTTGGTCATCATTCTTCTTTTTCCTCAGTATCATTCTCTCCTTCGTTCTTGAGTCGTTGATTTTCATCTTGGCATCTCATTTGTCGGCAGTGCTATACTACCACAATGACTTGCGGGCCGTCTTTTACAGACCGGGTCTCTATTTCCTAGGTATGTCCAATGATCAAGATGCATCTCCCAGCACTACTTAGGCGGCCTCATCACCCCATGGCCTCCGAGGCCCAGACCTATCTTCTCTCATTGCCTTGCCATCACAGGGGCTGCTTCACTCGTTCTGTATAAATCATGTCATAATAGGTGGAAGCACTACACATGACTACAGCACTTATATGAATGCCACGGTCGACCATAGGCATACACTTACTGACATGGAGATCTAGATGTTTTCTAGCATGGCACCGAAGCCGTTTCTTCGACTGCTGTTGGTATGGGCTTCATTATCAATCGCTGGCGCCGATGACGTGGAACTCCCCAGCGAAATCGACGCTTTCATTCCTTCCTGCGCCCAAGGTTGCTTCAAGGCGTTTGTACAAGATAATTATCCTTCGACGATATGTGGCGACTCTCCTTCACTACAGTGCCTGTGTGCACACGAGTCTGCCGCCAACCTCACAGCCGGAGAGGCAGCGGCCGAATGTATTGGCGGATCATTCTTCTTTGGGGTGTGTGCGGCAGAGGATGGCAAGAGTGAGTCCCCCCAAGAGATATCAGGTCTATTTTTGCAAACAAAACATTGACAGCTGTCATAGAAGCAGGAACGGCATACCAGATGTGCTCAGGGCAGATCAGCGCGTTGCCCAATACTCAACCAACTCCTCTGTCAGCTGCCTTTGTCGTGGGAGGCGGAAGCGTGATCATATCAACGTCAACAAGTACCACAACGACATACGCTGCCACGTCGAGTCCTACAAGTAATACCATCACCTCGATGCCGCTCACTACCTCTGTGTCATCGGCCACGAGTGCCTCAAGCACAACACTGGTGTCATCTCCTTATTCGACAACGACGAGACCTACGGAGACGGCCAGCGCTCAAACAAGCGAGACCCCGAACCCGACTTCGACAACGAAACTGGGCAAAGGTCAGATTACTGGCATCGCAGTAGGTGTAGCTGGAGCCGTCGTGATTGCACTTGTGTCTATATTCATGGCACGCCGTGCGAGGAAACGAAGATATCCCGATCTCGACGAGGAGGGCTTCATGCAAATGGACGAAAAGCGTAGCTCTGGAGGCGGAGGGGTGGCTTCGAGACTTTCCAACATATTTCACATTTCACCACCCATCTTGAGGACACAACGGTCAATAGAGCGAGACTCACCGCCACCAGGGACCGAGTACCCCAACATTGACCGCACCACGATAGGACTCGCCATCTCGCGGCCGCGCAGCGAGGTTGTCCCACCCCCACAAAGTCCGATACGGGAGCGACGACTGTCAAAGCTATTGCCGCCAAAGCCACTGCGGCCGTCCAAGCCAAACCTGACTCTGAATATCCCTAGCATAGTCCACCCGACGCTTCGTCCTCAGTCATCGCAACCTCAGACAGACAGAACCAGCGCCATGACAAACATGACCGCCTTTGCTGATCTGGACACTGAAGCCGCAGAGGGCAGCCAAATATGGCGTCCACCGCCCACGGATCCCCAGTCAGCAACAACATTCTACGTGGCCGACAAGTGGGGAAACTGGGTCTTGAACAATGTCAATAGACAGTCGCAAATTGCGGCCGTCGTAGAGGCAGCCGAGTTGGACACTTATACACCTCTGACGAAATCGCCCATCGAAAAGCAGGAGGAGGAGGCGGCAACAGCGTTGGCCACGGCCATCTCTGCGGCATCTGCTCCTCAAATGCCGCCACCGCCGCAGGCATTCTTGAAGCCGGATGGTCGGGACGCATACATGTCTCAAGCTTCAAGTGTATATTCGCAGGCTAGTGCCGCACGCAACTCTGGACGTCCGCCCGTACCTCCTCCGCCCATGCCCGTTCCCACAATGAGGAGGAACAGCAGCTCGGGTCGGGGAAGGACCAGTCGATCAGACTCAAAGACCTCTATGGACTCGGCAACGACTATTCAATCGTCGTCGTCCGTCGGTGGCCCATATGACGATAGCCCTCCACTAGAAGAGGCCGAGCCCAGCCGTCTGTCCTCACTGTCTCCAGTCATCGAGTCGCCTCGTACGCCGACCGGCCGCTCGCAGGTCACATATCCCAAGATTCCGGGCCGCCTCGACTTGGCAACCATCCGCATGGTCCCACCACCCAAAATGCCAGCCTTCTCATCATCGCCTCCGGGACAGCCGAGCCCAACCCTCGGCTCGGTGACCTCTGTGAAAGGATCCCCATCGGCTTATCCGCGACCGCTCAATCCAAGACGAGACTGGCAGTTGGGTGTCGGCTATACGCCAGACTTGCGGCCCGCCCATCAATCGACCGGCTCGGGCTTCTCCCCCGAACCACAAACGATCCGCAAGCTCCCGGCAACGCCTCCAAACGTGCCGACTCGATCGGAAATGCGCCTTTCGCGACAGTTTCCTCCGAGGTTAGACACGTATAACCTCCCGCCGCCGCCACAAACGCGGGCTTCGTCTTTTGTCTCGCCCACCAGTGCTGTGACCACATCCTCAACGGCCAGCTCTCTCCTGGCGAAACGAGTCGGCAACGAGAAGGCCGCTGCTTTGGCCCTGGATAATAACCAGAAAAAGCCCACAGCCGCGTGGAAGCGTTTCGGTCCTGGCGGACTCCTGAGCCCGGACACAGCAATGATGTCTCCAGGTGGTCGACCCCTCGGCAGCGGTGGTCTTCCGGCCACGCCGACTTGGCAGCCCAAGCTCACTCCTACTCGAAGAGGTGACGATTTGTTCCTGAACGTTCAGTGAGATGGCAGACTCTGCTCTCCCGTCTTTGCTCATTTTCATTCCTCTTCATACTATAGACTCGCTCTACTGCTGCTATGCAGATACTCCCAATTTGCCCCTTTACCTACCCTCATTTATTCACTAGCATCATGATCATCTGTACATTATCACCAAATTTTTGAAAACAAGAATTGGCGTTCAAGAGTTGGCATTTACGAAGGACATTTAAAAAATTTGAAAGATCAAGGCGTTTCGGTCACATGGGTTCCGGGATATACCAGCTGTTTCCTCAGCAAGATTTTCTTAGCCTCTACCTACAGGAACATGTCTCAGTACAGCGGAGGAAACAAGTTTACCATATAATTATACATACAATGCATATCTATCTCATTATGAATTTCACTTTTATATCCGTCGAAAATTCAATTACTTGTCAATTCTTCTCATCTACTTGAATCACTGTGACGTCTCCCCCATTTACCCTTCTAGAAATACACAAACTCACATCCCCTGCGTAATCACAAACTCCTCATACGGCACCCTCTCCAAGTCCTCGAGCCCCAGCCCGCGGTAGTCCACGACGGAAGCCCAGCCCCGGATCGCCGCGCGCCAGTAGCACGCCTCGGCCGCGGCGCTCAGGTACCCGCCGCCGTGGAACGTCTCGCGCTGCCGGCGCGCAATGCCCTCGGCCGTCGAGGGGTGGTCCTCGAGCCAGGCCACCATGGCCTCGAGGTCGCTCCAGTCGGGCGCGACGAACACCATGTTGGCCTCGCCGGGGTCCTTGGTCGCCCTGCCCTGCTCTCCCTCCCACGCCGCCGCCACCCACGCCGACGGGTACGGCGCCAGCGAGACCTTCTCCGTGTTCCCGCTGGGGCCGAGCGGCCGGCCGGGCCGCAAAGTCCGCTGCACGCCCGGCAGGTCGTAGGAGAAGACGGGCCGGATCAGGTGCGACGTGTGCTGCATCCAGCCGAGCGGCGGGCTCAGCACGACGCTGGCGCAGAGCTGGTGGAACGGCATGCGGCCCGAGTAGGTCACGCCCTCGGTGTGCACGACGTACTTGTACCGGCAAAAGTCGGAAATGTCCAGCGCGTTGGTCGCGTTGCGCCCGTTGGGCCCCGCCCACTTTAGGGCCTCGACGTCGGACCACGGCCGGCCGGCGGCGACCAACACTAAATCCTGCCGCCCGCGCGCCGACGACGTCGACGGCGAGTTGAAGTGCGGCGTGCCGCGCCACACGGCGCGCGGGTCCTTGTCGGCGGACCACGAGGCGGGGCTCGGATACTCGGCCTCGAGCGCGGAGATGGCGGCCGCGGCGTCGGGCAGGGACCTGATGAAGGGCAGCGGCCAGGACCAGAAGGCAAAGTGCGGGATGGGAAAGTACGGGGCGCCGGGCCCGTTGCGCGCCGGGTCCGCGGGCCGGGAGTAAGAGAAGGTCCGGGGCGACGGGTTGTCGTGGTGGTTGAAGGCGAAGATGGTGTCGGGGATCTCGAGCGCCGACGGCGAGGTCAGGAGCGCCCGGTGGATCTGGTGTATTGTGGCCGTCCGGTGCAGGATCATGTCCCGGGAGAGATCCCGCGTGGAGGCGGCGTGGAGGATGAACAGCTGATAGTTATAGTCAGTTGGGCGAATCCATGTATATAGTCTTGGCAGTGCTATACTGCCATCCACCCAAGCCAGTCTAACCGAGAAGCTATCTTATTGAATTTGCACAACTGAACTGAACTGAAATTGGACTTGTAAACACTCACTTTGCCATCCTTTATCTCAGCAATCAACGGACCCAGCGGTCCGCTCTTCTCCAAGGCAAACGGCCCCTTTGCGACGGCATCATCGATATCCTTCGTAAGCCCAGGAAACGCAGCAGCGCACTGCTGAGCCGTCAGAAAACGGTTATTGAGCAGCTCTTCGGTGAGCTTCGTCGTCTTGCCGGCCGCGCTCCTCCAATCGTCGAGAACCGCCCTCGACGAGTCCAAGCTCGCCTCGGGCTTGGACAAGAATACATACAGCGCGAGCAGGCCGACGCAGATGATCACGATCTGGCGGAGGCGCGACGACTGCCTCGTGTTGAGCATGGCGCCGCCCATGGCTGGTGGCGCATGTTACAAACGACACTTTATTCCAACTGCAAGGGAATATCAAAATAATATTTCAAGAACTTGGCACATGAATGAGCGTAAGAAAACCATGAGCTTCGTTAGGGACACATTTTGAAAGCGTTTCTCCAAGGAACTGGACAGTGGGGTCAAGATTCATGCTGCCCAGATCGTGTCCCCGGGGGATGTGCTTCCGGGTAAAAGAGGCTCGCTTGTTTCAATCAGGATGTGACGTACAGGGATGTCCAATGACAAGTGGTGGACAGTCAACATAGATATGGTTCTCTGCTGCTCGTATTCGTGCACAATTTCTGGCTGGTTCAAGTATCCTGCCAAGGCGCTCATAAGCTGGCTTGATCATATACCTAAGCATTCGCATACTGTCTGATTGTATCAAAGTCCGCGCACGGGCTCAACATGACCAGTATAGGAATAGGTAGTATAACGAATAATTATCCAAAAACAAAGCAGGTCTCGTGACTTATATACGTTATTTCATATATGGGAAAGATGGATTTTTGAATTGTAACCTTCTTTGAGCCTTCTTATTTAGTTATTTTTTCGTGGTATCTTGGCTTTGCAGAAAAGCTACTCCTACTATTTCGCTAATCATAGATTAGGTAGCCATGATGCAAAAAATCAAGTTGACCCGGACACCAACAGGAGTTCATCCTCCAGCACAGAACGCCACGATTCCCATGTTCTATGTAGAGTATACCGTGTATACCTTGATCTCGTGTCTCCAAACTCCTAAAACGCCTTTCGCATATATCCGATAGCTTGTTAATTCGATGCCTTCAAAGTAAATCAAGGGAGCTCAGGCGTCTTCCATTCGACCTCGCACTCTCCGACTGCCTCAATCCAGTCATTGATTCCCTTGAGGTCCCATCCACTCACCCATCTCTCTCTCGACTTGTCCTGGCCCGGCTTCTTCTTTGGCGCTCCAAGCTTGAAACTCCTCGAGGTGCAGCAAACCTCGTCGTGCCAGCGATATTGGAAGCAAGTCCGGCTCTTTTTCTTCTCACGAATTTGAGTTTTCCATTGTTCGCGCATCGCCTCATCGCTCGGGCCAGTGTCCTCGGCCTTTTCGGTGTCGCTACTGGCGGCAGCGCTCTCTTCCTCTGTTGGGTCACGGGCTAGAATCTGTTCTGGTGGGATTTCCCACTCATCATCGTCGGGAACATCCTCATCTTCACAGACACGAGCGCAGTGATCGGGAGATTTCCATGCTTCCTTCTCAACCGCTGTCCATTCGTCCTTGTTCTTTTGCCGCGACTTTTCGTGACCGTCGGCTCTCGCTTGCGCAGATGCTTCAGGATTAATGTAGCACACGTCGTCTGATAAGTTGTCCCAGTCCTTGCGCTGGACTTGCATTTTCGGTGCTATGAGACCCTGGTATAGGTCCTTGATAAGCAGGGTTCGCTAGTAAACAAATTAGTCTGCCGAGTCCGCAAGTATTGTACAGTGGAAGAGGCTCGATGCCGTCAAGACTCCCAACTTACATCCGTCTTCCTAGTCTGTTCGAACTGCCACACGCCGCTGATCTCCTCCGCATTCATGTGATGCATCGTCAAGATGGGCTCGCACCATTGTCCCGGACCGAAGGGTAGAGTGCTGGGCTTCTCGCCATTGAACATGGGCCACGTCTGGCGGATTTTGATGTTCTCGTACTGAGCCAGGGCTTGTGCTAGCAACAAATCGCCGCAACACTCTCCTGAGCCTTGGGCGTTGTACTGCTTCACGACACCCGGGTGGTGTTCGATGAGATGTCGCAAAAGCGTGCCGCTCAGAACGTAGCCCGATCCGCCGTGGCCGAAGGGGGTTCCTCCAATGAAACTGCGACTGCCCAGATAGATTCTCTCCTTCGGATTGAGGCCGCTTTCGGTGCGTAGCCATTGGATGAGGTTCGACCAGAAGACGTAGGTGTCAGCCTCCGCGAACACATACCAGTCCCGGTCCGGTCTCAACCGCCATGTCTGTTCCATCATTGGCAAGAATTTGTACTTGTCCAAATTCCAGGCGTTTCCGCCCTCCTCTCGTGCATTCACGCAGGTCTTCTGGGAGACGGGACATTCCTTCTGGAATCGATAGAGATCAAAGTCATTGTTGTGAGCCTTGACAGATTCATCCACATCTGCGAGCACATCGTATATGTGATGTTTCCCGATTTGTTGTTCCTTGAAGATTCAGTCAGCCACGAATGATTACAGGGAGGCAGTCCGTTCTGCATACCATGTCGGAGAAGATGAGAAAGTCGGGAAGACACTGCAAGGATGTGAGAAGATGTGTCGGAATCCTATCAAAGGCTTCAGTTGCGCCAGTCTTCATGACGAGCTGAACACCATCTGTATTCGGAAAGCCGGCGCAAGGGTCGCTGAAGTTGTGATACTGCGTCACTGTTGCCTCGTTTCCCTCCTGATACAAGGTATTGTTGTAGACATCTTCGGTGGCCAAGTATTTCGACACGGTCTGCCGAATGTCTCGCGCATAACCATACGTCCTTTCTCTCCATGCTGGTCGAACATGAACGTAGTAGATGGCGAAGATGGAGAAGGCAGTAAATACACTGAAGAGCCGCAAACGGCGAGAATATGGCGTTACAATCATGGTAGGCGTGTGTAAATGGATTTGACCAAACTGGAGGACGAGTTCTTCTTGATCACCCAGTGGTCGGGCTTTTCTTGTCTCGTAGATCTTGCTTGATCAATATGAGCATAGACCAACAACAAGCATGACAAGTCGAGACCCAATGGGTTAGGTGCAGCAAGTCGAAGAAGAGGCAAGGCAGGTATGATGAGCCTGAGGACTTGCCCTGGAGATATTGTAGAGAGGGAGTTAGTAGTAGGTGGGCGAGACCGTGTCTAGATACCTTAGTGGCGATCAATAGACTTGGGACGAATTCCCGGATAGAAATGGGGGGACAAGGGAGCGAGTATCACTAGAGGGAAACTCCGAGCGATAGAAGGAAGGGAGTGAGAAATTAGATGAAAAAGGTAAAGTGAGTGAGTGAGGTTTGAAAAAGGGAGCGTCGGCGCATTCCAACGCGCTCGGCAGAAGATGAGTGAGCAGGACTACCTACAGCTTGGGGGAAGGGCAGGAAAATATTAAAGACAAGCCAAGAGGGAGAGATAGACGCAAAACATTGAACCACGCGATTAGAGGGGTCGCGGGCTGCTACAGCTGACATTATGTACGCTACATACCTAAACTAAAGCTACCTACATAATAGTGCCAGGGATAGACAGACAAGATAGCGAGAGAGAAAGAAAGAATAAGAGAGAGAACTGGGGCACTGAAAGCTGGAGCTGGAGCGAGGCGACCGGCGGTGGGTATCCGTACCTGCCTCTAGTTTTTTTTGGCGGTTGCGACTTGCACACAGCTGAAGATTGGACCCAACATTGACGCAATTAGCAGGGATTTCTGGAAGTCGGTACATGTCAAATGGGTCTGGTTCTGGCAAGACTGGAGCCCAGATGGATCCAAACTTGGGCATTCTACAGTATGTGCACCACTCAAGCAGCGGGTACGGAACACGGAGTAAGACCGTGGTTAATCTGTCGTCTTGTCGAATGTCATCAGTGACGAGTTGCGCTGGCTGCTGGCTGCGTACGAAGCACATGAGTAGTAGCATCTCGCCGGCTGTGATAGGGCACTTAGTACTACATGTTGTGCTTGTGGCTTAATTCGCGGAGAGAGTCGTACTCCTCCGCCATATACTCCATACGCTCATTGACTGTGATTCCATGCAGTTCCCATTGATTGCTGGACGCATCTACCCGTTGCCAGCGAATGACCATCACCCTTCACTGTCTCGGGGAAGGGCTCTCATCCGAGAGTGATGAGAGAGCGCACATTCGAAGCTGAACAGCTCTGCTGCAGCATGGTGCTACCCTACGGCGCCTCTGCAGTGCCAAGCTTTTACCACTAATCTTTAGCGGAAGGGGGGAAGTGGGTTCTGACGGGCGCAACGACCAGTTCCCGAGTCGTGGGACGCTGCTATTCTACTCTTGATAGATGACCTCCCTGCCTCCCTCCCAAATAGGCCTCCTCTATCCATGCAAACGAGTCGTACACTTCACATACAGCAGATTGACCGACGGCAACATGAAACATGGGGGGATCCCATAGTCGTTGGCATTGCGGAAGATCTAGGTACTGTGCTTAGCATCTCCATCATGGAACGAGCCGATCACCAAGAAATCATCCCTCATGAGGCAAAGGATCGCCTCTGCGCTGATTACGAGCTGCCCATCTTCCATGATCACGAAAAGTTGTATCGGGAAGCAAAAGGGCGACTGGAGACCCCTGCGCGATGCCAGCCAGGGTCCTTCGGCTTCGGGCCTTGAAGATTTCAGCAACTTATTAGATTCGGCCAATATGGTATTGGGGGTTCGGTGTTACCCCCACCCACAAATTGAGGCGCTGCTGGGAACCGCAACATGCCACGGAGTGAATGACATGCGAGATTGGCTGCCACAGCCTCGCATCGATTTCCACGACGTGATCTGCAAAGACGCTCGTCTCTGTTGTAAACATGGATCGCATTACGGCACGTGTTGCACAACTTTGTTGCTCTGTAAAAGTGCGCAGCTTCGCCATCAGTTACATCGCCTATCTATATCGGGGCTTACGAGACTGCTAAAAGGAGAGGCAGAAACCTAATTTCAGAAGCTCTGGAAGAAGGCTGGCATTGCACCCTTTCAAGCCTGGCGTTGCTTATCACAGGTAGATTTTAGCACTTTGATTGTTGACAGCAGATGATCACAACACTACGGAGTCCCGAGTACATCAAGCGGTCAGGTAGTCTCACACGAACTTTAAAGCAACTTGCCCTCGCCTATACGGACAAACGGAGTACCGCCTCGTCGCAACTCCACGGACACCACTCGGGAAAGCGATACACTACGGGACGCGAGTGTCAACCAGCATTATCAGGGTCGTTCTTTAGCGTACGTTTCAGAATTTGAGAAGCCCGCCTAAACCGCAGACCCCCTGCGCAAGTCTCTATTAGGCTCTCCAGCCCAACCAATGTATCGTACATGGTGTGTGCAACTCAGACACACTGGTGATATTCTTGACTCTGCAAAAGAGCGTCCGTCCAAGTCTCTCTCGAGCTCTGCCCTTAAGGCCACAAGCCTAAAGAACACCTATCCATATTCTAGATCTAATAATCGCTGTCAACTAGGGACGGACGACGCCCCGTGGCCTTATCTGTGGTCCGGCCAGTACTAGACTCCCGCCCTCAGTATTACCGAATAGAGCTATCAACGTTCGTGGCTACCTGGAATCAGCCGCTTTGGGAAGACCATTGACTGCCACTGGTCGCCCAGCTAGCCGACTACGGAATCGAGTCAATCGACGGATTTCATTAGCGTCTACTGTGTGCTGTTGTCTTCGTATTGGATCTCGCACTTTTCTGAAGCCGATACTTTGCTCGGTTCCATTGTCTTTTGATGAGTCCAACCAGACATTTATTAAAGAGACAGGCCATCCGCCTCAAGAAATAAGTGATGCCCGGCTCGAGACAAATACATTATTGGTCTGTTGGAGTTGAACCTGAACTTCCGAGCTGATATTCGACTTCGAGCTCGAGCTACCTGCATTTATTGTCTGATCTCGAATGCCTTGGGAGTCTTAATCGTTGGTCTCACCAATAGGCAACTGGGCCGTCAGAGAGCATATTAACATAGTCCCGAATACAAAACTCCCCAAATGCATTGATTGTTGATACAAGTACTATAAATAATAGTTGGATACTTTAACAACCTGTCTGCGGCTCTTTGGGGTGCCAAAAGTCATGGACGGGGGTGGAATACCATTTATCCCAAGCCTGCTATGAAATCTACAGTATTTTTGAGAGTTATACTCTGTAGGAGATGCAATCCCAGTTTGGAGCCATTGTTGAGCCGCCATTAGGCGATCCGATCCAGCAACTGTAGAGAATATCGCACCCAATTACCATTGTCCGATTTCGATAAATGCTATGGAATGTATAGTTTTCTTCCTTTAACATTGGCTCGTTCAACATTAAAAAATTCCAATAACAGCCAACTTCGCTCTTACCGTACCATGGCGGCAAACTGGGGTCTGGGGCCCCAGCCAGCTATCGATAGGACTCAAATGTGGAACGAATGACATCACTCCACATTGATTGAACTTACAAGAGAAGTCGAACATGGCTGTTATGGATGACATATTATTTCATTTGATCATTTACAGGTGCCAGTCAGTAGATATAATAATAACCAATGTAACTTGGGCAGATAGAGGTGCCGCGCGAGCAACTTGCATGCTGTAATCTGTAGCTTGCAAAAAGGGCCCAAGCTCCTTCCGTTTCACCTACCCCAGGTTTCAAGCTTCGACGCGAAAAGCAGCAGCAGCATCGCGTGCTAAACGGCCCACCTTTAAGCACCAAATCGCGTCACTCAATTCTCCGTCGCAACCATCTGCCACTCAATCTTTCCATCCCAACCAATAATCCGGTCAACTCAATCAGACTTGATTGACCTTCACCCACAAAACTTTTACGCCAGATTCAAGCGTCAGGTTCGCGTTTGCGCAGTCTGTCAATTTAGTCCAAGAAGCTTAAGAAGAGCTCCCATTCTCTTCTTCCGCGCAACCTGTGCCAATTGCCCACCTCGACACACGACATCACACGCTGCCCACCGTCGCAATGGCAGACCCTACTACCACCACCGACAACCCCGTCCTTTCGGCTGTCCCTTCGGCTGTCGCGTCAGCTACCGTGTCCGCTGTCGGCACGCCTCAGTCGCTGCCGCCCATGGATCTGGAAGAGCGCGAGAAGTCCATCAAGGTCTCGCTGGCCGATCTGACGGCCAAGGCCACGGCCTTCTATGCCCAGAAGAAATATGAAGAGGCCTCGGAGGTCTACGCTCGCGCCGCCGAGATGCAGGCCGAGTTCAACGGAGAAATGAGCCCCGAGAACGCCGATATCCTCTTCCTCTACGGTCGCAGCCTTTTCAAGGTTGGCCAAAGCAAGAGCGATGTTCTTGGCGGTGCACCTGGCGGCGAGCAGAAGGCCCCCAAGGCCGCCAAGCCCAAGAAGGAGGCCGCCCAGTCGAGCGCAGCAGTTCCCTCCGGAGACAATGCGACATCAGAGGCCGAGCAGATTGCAGAGGAGAAGGTGGCCTATGTCGCAAAGAATGTCACTGGCAGCGGACTAGAGGATGGAGACAAGCTGTCGGACGAGAAGAAGCCGCTCTTCCAGTTCACTGGCGATGAGAACTTCGAGGACTCGGACGAAGATGCCGAGGGTGAAGGTGATGGCGAGGAAGGAGAGGAGGAGGAAGAGGAT
This sequence comes from Pestalotiopsis sp. JCM 9685, assembly GCA_001599175.1. Lineage (NCBI taxonomy): Eukaryota > Fungi > Ascomycota > Sordariomycetes > Amphisphaeriales > Sporocadaceae > Pestalotiopsis > Pestalotiopsis sp. JCM 9685. The sequence continues at coordinate 4,499,294 of BCGF01000002.1, forward strand.
GATGATCTCGCTGTCGCCTTCGAAGTCCTTGATCTTTCTCGTGTCCTATTTGAAAAGGCACTGGAGCAGCCAGACGATTCGGAAGGCAAAGGCAAGGAGGCTGATCAGGGAGACTCGCCTGCCGTCAGACATGTCAAGGAGCGCCTTGCCGACACTCACGATCTTCTGGCTGAGATCTCACTCGAGAATGAAAAGTGAGGCTTTACAGAGACTACCATTGGAAATTCTCGTTTGCTGACACTGTCACAGGTATCCTCTCGCTATCAACGATGCACGGTCATCTCTGAAGTACAAGACCGAGCTATATCCCGAGGAGTCAGAGATCAGAGCCGAGGCCCATTTCAAGCTCTCGCTGGCCCTCGAGTTTGCGTCAGTCACCAGCGACGCAGAGACCAAAGATGATGCCCCGAAGACGGTTGACCAAGGACTGCGCGATGAGGCAGCAGCCGAGCTCGAAAAGGCCATCTCCAGCACCAAGCTCAAGCTCCAGAACGAAGAGGTCAACCTGGTCACACTCCACGCCCCCGAGGAGAACGAGGACTCGCGCAAGAAGATCGCCGATCAGCGGGAAATCATTGCGGAGATGGAGCAGCGGGTGAGTAGTCCTTCACTTCTCCCCCGAAGCTTCGTTGTCCGTGCCTTTTGATGCTAACGTAAATAACTACAGCTTCTGGAGTTGCGGAAGGACCCCGTGGATCTCGAGGGCGTGCTGGGCGCAGAGAACCCAATGACCGGCATTCTCGGTGCCGCCCTGGGCGAATCTCCTGCTGACGCACAGGCCCGTATCGAGGAGGCCAAGAAGGGAGCAACGGACCTTTCCAGCCTTGTGCGCAAGAAGGAGAAGAAGCCCGAGACGACTGAATCGGCACCCGAGCCCAACGGCAAGCGCAAGGCCGAGGAGATTGCCGATGGTTCTGAGGATACCAAGAAGGCCAAGGTTGAAGAAGCCGCCGCGGTCGCTGAGTCGTGATCGCTCAACCATGATATTGGTCGACCAGTCCTGTCATGATGACCTATCGTGGTACCAAGGAGGCCTCGGAGTCTTCTACAATTGATCAAGTCTCGACAAGACTGCCCGATGCAATGTTATGTTCGCCCGCAGCACGCCTTGGTTTAAGGCACTTGGGAGTTACAAGAAGGAGCAAAACAGTTGTCCACGCTTCTTCCTTTTCTTTTTTCATAACGACAGGAGTTTGACGATACGGAAAATGTAAATTAGTTTAGTCTGCACTCAGGTTATGCAGCAGGCATATGAGCGACGATGGGTAAATTTGAGAAGGTCTGAGGCAGAATGTCCTGCCACTGCTCTCACCTAGCATAGGGTAGAAGAGATATCTTGTCCATAGAGCACCGAATAATGCTTCTTCTACCTAGCCATCAGTTCTGCTCTACATACTGTTGATTCTTGAAGTGATTCAGCGCCCGCTGCATCCAGCTGCCAGCAGGAGCCAGGAGCCTGTCTTGTGTGTTATGTGTTTGTTCCATAAATAGCCGCAATTGCCCTGTAATTTTTGGTTGGCGGGCAGGTCGGGAATGCACTGAGTAATACTAAGTGTGGCTGTGCTAGGTCCTGACAGCCTGTGAAGGGCCCCTGCTGACGGACCACGGGCTACCAAGGGACCCCGTCGCTAATGCAACAACCAAGCAGCGGCAACTTTCTGAGCGCCGACGACCCTCGATCGCGACAACAACCATCCACAACGTCGACGTCTGCCCGTCTCCGCCACGAAAGCATCGCGACTTGATAACTTGACAGACTGCAGCAAGAATGGCAGAGCCATCGCCGGGCGTCGGGCACACCGACTCGATGAACTCGCACGACGATCCGGACAAGCTGGTCGACGGAAAGAAGAAGAAGAGCAGAAGACCCGCGAGTGAGTGAATCCGATGCGACAAACTCCGGCAGGTCGACATGTACATGACAACATCGACCGAGATTGAGGCTTCATTGGAGGAGGGGTTTTTCATCGTTCCGGGCACATGCTGACGATTCGCGAACCCGACAGACACGGCATTCAGACAACAACGATTGAAGGCTTGGCAGTGAGTAGCGAGCGCAACGACCTGCGATCGGGGCTCCGGAGCGGAATGAGGCTGATAATCACTGCGTAGACCAATCCTTACACCAAAGACGGTTCTGCCGCTCTTCTTCGCCATTGGTATCATATTCGCGCCTATTGGTGGTCTGTTAATATGGGCGAGCGCGACAGTACGGCCCCTTTTGGTTTTGTTGTCGTGATGGGAGCGTCCACTCACATTAGTGTACCAGGTTCAAGAGCTTCAGATCGACTACTCGACATGCAACACTGATGCGCCCAATGCCACCGAGTTTGGCAGCACCACGAACTTCCTCATGGACGATAGCCTAATCACCTCGGCTTTCAAGAGCAATACAAAGGTCAACGCCCAGTGGCGCCACGAGGTCGTCAACCACACCTACCGCGGCAACTACGTTGTTCAGAATGTTTCCAAGTGTGTCCTCAACTTTGTTCTCCCGGATGATATGGAGCCGCCAGTTCTGTTCTACTACCGCCTGACCAACTTTTACCAAAACCATCGTCGATATGTCGCCTCCTTCTACGACAAGCAACTCCTCGGAGACGATGTGAACACGGAGTCCTCTGTCAGTGATTCCAGCTGCACGCCCTTGACGACCGACGATGCCACCAACCTGCCTTATTATCCTTGCGGCCTGATTGCCAACTCCATGTTCAACGACACGTTCTTCAGTCCAGTCTACCAGACCGAGAACGAGACATATGTGATGCAGAACAGCAGCGACATTGCTTGGTCGTCAGACAACGCCTTGTACGGCAACCTGCCTTCCACTCAGGACCTCAGCACGATCCTGCCGCCTCCCAACTGGCAGAGACAGTACCCCGACGGCAAATACACCACGGATGCGCCTCCTCCGGACCTGAAGGACAACCAAGCTTTCCAAGTGTGGATGAGAACTGCAGGTCTGCCTACTTTCAGCAAGCTGTACATGCGTAACGATTCCGCCACGATGAAGAGTGGAACCTACGAGATCCAGATTCTTTCCGGTATGTCCAGACTTGACCTCGGAACAGATCAAATCATTAATATTTCATGCAGAATTCCCGACAACCGAATACCAGGGCACCAAGTCAATCGTCTTTACGACCAAGAGTGTCATTGGCGGCAAGAACCCCTTCTTGGGTATTGCATATGTCGTGGTCGGTGGTATTTGCATCGTGCTGGGTGCCATCTTCACAGTGACCCACTTGATCCGCCCAAGGTAAATACTTTATCCTAATATGTCAACTTGAATACTAATAATGTCTCAGGAAACTTGGCGACCACACTTATCTGTCCTGGAACAAGGTCTCTAACAGCGGCGCAAAGCCGGGCGCAGGTGGTCCTTCAGTAGGCATGGCCACAGGTCGCGACCTATCTTAGCATGCTAGAGTCGCACAGCCATCTCGAGATGAGGCACATTCTCTCATTCCCAAGCACTCAAGACCCCTGAGAAGTGATTCCATCAAACGAAATTCCAATGACAGTGCAGCGCCAATCGCAAGTCCAGAGACCCGCAATCATCAACACAGTCAGGTGGACAGCGCTGCTAGTCTGGTTGGAAACATGTCCCGCCCAAGCCTGGCCAGCCTCTATGGGGGTAGTTTGACCGATGGAGATCAAGAACATCAGACGCCACTTGACGTACTCAGGTCCGAGGAGAGAACGAAACCCTCACGTCTTGGATGATTGTATGAGTACCTTTCTCATGGTTTCCTTTTCCTGGCATCTATGGATCCTGCTTGGGTGGTCCCAATAAGTTACGCAGGGTCGGGCCAAGTGTTTTTTTTGCTCATGTGCTTCGTTCTACTGCCGAGGACAAAAGGGCGGAAGTGAGCGGTGCGATTGCATCGTGAAATCTTTTTTCAAGTTTTGGCGTTTGGTATCGGAGTTTCATTTTGATTGTCAATAGAAATATGACTTTTTTTCAATACCCTTCAAATCCCCGCGTATCAAATCCACAAAAATTATTAGATGTGTATACTGATCCTCCCTATTCCACGACTTACACAGCTCAGCAAAGCATCTGTCTTTTCTCCTTCTGCCAAGGCCGAGCCTCTATGCTCTGCCCTCCCCTTCTTCAAAGTGACTTTGCACGTACCGCAGTTACCTACCTCGCAGCTACTTGCAATCTGCGCGGTGCCGAATTCCCGCCGCAGCACTTCCAATAATGTCTCTTCAGCGTCAACTTGAAGCAGCTTGCCGTCTCGATTCAACACCTCCACTTCGAACGGATCGCCAGTCGTATCAGCGCCGAATGCCTCAAAATGCACATCATCCTCGGCGAGCCCGGCCTCCTTCGAGGCGGCAAGGGCGGCGTCCATGAGCCGCCTCGGCCCGCAGACATAGGCGTGGCCGTTCCAGCCGAGATTGCGCAAGATGTGCCCGACGTCCATCCGCTCGCCCCGGTCCCCGCGGTACAGCACCACCCTGACGGAGCTGTCCTCGACGCGGCCGTCCTTGTTGGGCGCCGGCCGGCCCAGCTCGGCCAGCGCCTCGCGGAACGGCACGTCGGACCCGGAGCGCACGGCGTAGTGCAGCACCGCGTCGAGGTGGATCCGCTTGAGGGCGCCGAGCAGCGACAGGAACGCCGTGATGCCGATCCCGCCCGCGACGAAGGCGTGCGACGACGACGCCGACGACACCGCGACGCCGCCCTCGCCGCCCAGGCGCGACGACACGGCCAGCGCCGTGCCCTCGCCCGCTGTATTGTGCAGCCACGCCGAGCCGCCGCGGCTCTGCTCCTCGAGCGCCACGCCCAGCTCGAACCGGTGTACGGTTCCGGAGACGACCGAGTAGCTGCGCACCAGACCGCTGGGCAGCTTGATGCGGGCGTGGGCGCCGAGGAGGGAGGGGCCAGCGTACGAGTCGTCGTCAGGCAGCACTTGTGCTTCGAGGACGAAGCTGGTGATCCGGTCCGTCTGGCGCTTCTTCTCGACGATCTTGTAGTCGAGCCACTCTTCTGCCGTTTCGGTGGCGGCTCTCTCTTTCCGGGCTGCGGCGTCCTTGGCCTTGGCTACCCTCTTAACTGTGACCCCCTCCTGGTTAGTATTCAAGTTGATACAAGAGCTCTTCGATGAGCGACCTCGATCACGTTGGGTTTGTGTATAAAATACAGCATCGACGTACCGAAAGCGCCCCGGGCCTCATCGCCCATCTCCTCGATATTACTGAGCTCCTCATTCATCTCCGTGTCATCCTGAATCCGGTGTAGGAACTCTTGTAGCCGCTCGATTGTCCATTTTGCATGTTTGCGCTCCACGAGCGCGATGGGCATACCGGCCTCCAGGGGCCCCGGGCGGAGGACGCGGTAGTACCAGCCGGTTCGGGAGAGGCCATAAGTCTGAGGCGCAAAGTTCTTGAGACGGAATCGGTGGTTCAATTTGAAGCATGGCTGCCGTGGGAGCGAGACCTGCAATAGGAGGCCTGTCTCAGGGTCGCCTACAGAGATCTAGGAGGATTAGACAGTTGCCATGAAAACTGGGACTCGTGCGGGCAGTTAACTTCCGCATGTTTGAGTTTCCTCATAGTTGCGTAATAGAAAGGGATGGAGTATTCGAAAAGAATGGCGGTTTCCTGTCATTTCAACATGGGCCCCTGTGACTCACAATATCACCAATGCACACATTCCTTTCATTCATGTGCGCCGTCACCAAATTCTCCCCGAACCCTCCAGGCACAAAGCGAGAAGAAGCTTCGGGGTATTCAGCCTGCCATTGAGTATAATGCGACGAGCAATCTGACTGGGTCTTAGTCGGGATACTTGTTGTAAAAGAAGGGTCAGAGTAACTCATCACTCACAACCGTGAATGGCTTTGTCTCTGCCACCGTGAAATGTCGGATCATGCTCGTCGCCCTCGATGCCGAGATGAGTGACAGATACCACACCCTCGCGTATTGTCTTGTCGATGCCGGATTGAATGGTCAAGCCGGGCATCGTCTTCATCTTGCTGCTCCGGACTTCGAGGATAATGTCCTCCTTGAAAGGGGCATAGAGATCGACATCTGCGGCTGGAGACATTGTTGTCGTGGGGGGTTGTTGAGGTGAAGGACTGTGAATTGCTGCGTCACGACACAGTGACTCAGAAATTAGTATAGGAAAAGAATAAGAAAGGGAAGAAAGTGAGCTTCCGAATGGAAAGCATTTGAACTATTTTAAACGACGAAAAATGGGTCCAGTCCGTGAAAGATGATTGGTGCAATTGGCGTGCGGCGTAGACGCCATATAGTCATGATATGATTTTCTCTCTGCCTATCAATTTTCAAATAGAACTCACTTGAGATAAATAATTAGGATCCAAATAACTTGGGACACAAATATATTGGGATAAAACTCACCCAAGATAAAAATGACTTGAGATAGAACTTACCTACTTAGGATAGAAGGAACTTGAAATAGAAATGGCTTGTGATGAAACTTATGATAGAGAGCTCATTTGAGATAGAACTCACCTGAGAAAAAGAATTCACTTGAGAAAAAGAATTCACTTGAGAAAAAGAATTCACTTGAGAAAAAGAATTCATTTGAGAAAAAGAATTCACTTGAGATAGAACTCACTTGAGAATGAATTCATATAGGACAGAATTGACTTGGTATGGAACTTAGCGAAACATGAAGTTATCATGATTTCTGCTCCTACCTAATTTATCAAAAATGTTTCCTGCACTTTTCTTTCGAAAAAGAGTTCCTGCACTTTTCTTTCGAAAAAGAGTTCCTGCACTTTTTTTTTCCAAAAAGTGTTCCTGCACTTTTCTTTCCAAAAAGTGTTCCTGCATTTTTCTCTACTCGAAAAACAGTTCCTGCCCTTAATTTCCTAGAAATCCAACAACCGACTCGAGTATTTAAATCTCCCATTCCTCCACCTCTACACCTTCTCTCATTCCTTCACCTCCACACCTTCTCTCAATCCCTCACCTCTACACATCATCGCCGATCAGCCAACCTGAACAGACCTGCCATATCGCCAACCGTGAAGCTCTTTATAGTCAATCGCGATCAGACAACGCCGTCATCCTATCGCGGTTGCACTCTTTCTTTCCAATTGTGATTGAGCTCTTGCCAATCGCTATCCCATCGCGAACCGCCATCCCATCGCGTCATTTGGCGGTACAAGCGGCCCAAATAGGCGGTACTTGGCGGTACAGTCGACCCAAACAGGCGGTATTTGGCGGTACAGTCGACCCAAATAGGCGGTATTTGGCGGTACAATCGACCCAAATAGGCGGTACGCGGCGGTATAGTTCACGATGTCCCGCAAAAAGCACGGCGCCGACGACGAGTGGCGTGCGGTTCTCGGTAACTTCTTCACCGTCACCGGCAACGCCGAGCCACAGAAGGCATACTGGAATCCCTACCAGATGTTTGGCTCAAATGAGGAGGTGCGAAGATTCTTCAACGGATATGAGATGCCCGAAGGCAAGGACAAGCTCGACTACCGCGAGAGGTTCGCAAAGTGGGCAATCGGCGAGGCGCTGAAGGACTTTCCAGCCCCGGTTCTTGATCCGGCGGGTGAAGCTATCACAACAAAGACTGTGACTTATCCTTTGGGAAACGCCAAGAAAGATCACGAGAACGAGGATCAACAAGACGCCGAGCAGGTCGAGGTCGTGCAAGACCTGTACGGCGCCGCACAAGCTTTATTCTACGCCTCGCCGAACTGCCTGGGACCTCCGATTCACCCCGCAGCTCTCTATCTGCAGATGAAGAAAGTTGGCAAGCACGGTATGCGGGAATATCTTCTCCCTCTCTTCACTGCAACATGGCTAATTGTTACTATTTAGGTCAAAGTGGCTTGAGCCTTTACAACTCTCCATTGTTCCCCGAAGTCGAATACAGAAACATCGATAGGGAGCCTCAGCCCGAGGACACGATTGCGCACCACATAGCAAATGCTCAACAACGACCCGCACCTCCCAACCCCCAGCCAGCTCGCCCTAAACCGTCAAAGGGGTTCCTAGATACCCAGGTAACGGGGATCGCCTGGATCCTCTCCCGTCTTCTCGGCGACCTACCCCGACTCCAAGCTGGACCGGAGAGCGCACGCGAAAGAGACAACCGAGAAAGCCTTCGAGGTCCCAGATATGGCGGAGCCATCCTGGCCGATTCGATGGGACTCGGAAAGACCCTGACTACTATAGCCAGCATTGAGCTGTTGGCAAGTCATCGCCTGAACGTCCAGTACGACGAGAGAACGAACCAGCCCGTGTACAGGCCCATCCTGATACTTTGCCCAAACGTAAGCGTCACTGTTCAGTGGGTGGAAGAGCTATTGCAGAATACCTCTCCGAACTCGATTGTTAAGATCCTGGTGGCTGGTGGAGATGCTGGCCTGTTTGCCGTGGACAATCGTGTTTCCCATCTGCCCGTTCCTGCCTTTACCCATTGGCCGGACAATCACAGCCATGTGTGGAACGAGAACGATCCGAACGCATCCAAGACCGTTATACTGTGCCCATTAGATACATGGGCACACAGAACGATTTATACAGCCAAGTCCGAAGAAGGAAAGACTTCCTGGCATTCGCGCCTGGCGGAAAATGGCCGACATTTCTCCTTGGTCTGTGTGGACGAGGCTCACAGAGTCAAGACCAAACGCACAAGACTTCACAAGAGTGTACTGTTTCTGGAGAGGCAGTTCACGTTGCTGATTACAGCAACTCCCTGCACCAATGCTTTGGGTGACCTGCTCGGCCTGGTGGAGCTGCTATGGGGCTCTGCATCAAAGCAGATTGACAGTGTCGCAGAGGTAAAGACCGCGTACGACGGCATCGAGACCATCGAAGACTTTGAAGCGATCATTCAAGATGTTCCGTCTTACCACGACCTTCAGCTCATTGCAGGCTGCCCATCACTGCTGCAACGCTTCCTGAAAAACTACCACAACGGCCGTGGCCAAGATATTGGCGCAACACGACGATCTCTACATTTCTTCGAATCCTTGGCAATGCTCAAGCGAGGACCTGGATCTTTCATTTTCGAAGATTTCGAGCAGACGAAGCGCATCCCTCTAGAAGGCCTCTACCCCGGCGTCAACAGTCGATCAGTCAATATTGACTTCGATGCAGCTACCGCCGTCGCATACCAATGTGTACACTTGGATCTGCTTGTACAGTACTTGAAAACGGTAAAGTACTGGCAAGCGGAAGAGGGAGCAGAGGAAGAGGGTAGCGAAGAAGATGCAATGCCTGACGACCAAGCCGAGAATAATCCCAACATTGCCCAGCTGTATCGCAAATGGCAGATTGCGGCCTCGTCCATGGACGTGTACAAGCTGGATTTACTGTTCTCACAGAATGACTTCGGTCCGGATAAGAAGCCCGTGACAACCATGCGCCAGGCGAACAAGTCATTCATTGATCTTGCCGAGTTTCTGCTCGAAGGTGACGATCCCACCCCCACGACAGCGCTGGGCTACTTGAAGTTGGCAATCAAGTCCTCGCCCGTGTTGCGATACATCCTACACGACCTCAAGGAGCACGTCTTCAGCCAGCGCGTGGGTACCAAGATCAAGAAGGTGCTCATTACCGAGAACGTTCCCATGCTCGCCTACTACTACGAAGTAGTCTTGCAGCTCATCGGCATCAATTGCCGGACCCTGCATGCCGATCTAGGCGAAGGCGAACGCAAGAGGCTCATTGCGGACTTCAACAGTGACAGCTGGGAGTCAACGCAAGTACTCATCCAGATGTACACAGTCGGGTTTGCTGGAACAAACCTGCACAAGAATTGCTCTCGCGTGATTGTTGGAGCTCAGGCTCACAGTCTCGCGGTCCAGTGGCAAGCAATCCATCGAGTCATCCGCGTCGGTCAAACCGAAAACGTCGATGTGATCCGGGTCAAGATACCCAATTCATTCCACGCCTTCCTTGAGAGTAAGTTAACCATATAATAGTAGCCGTATAGTATACTAAATTTTATCCCAGGTCAACAGACGGAGAAGATCCTACCGGAGCTCAGCGCCCGTGTACAAGGACCAGCAAGCCACATTTTGGTCCAACTTCTTAATGATTTTCAATCCGAAGTCGTTGAAGCTTGGAACATCGATGACGATGATGACTCAAACCGTCCCATGTCAGCATCACGAGGATTTTCATCCGGCCACGGGCCTATAACTGTTCATCCGGAAGACGAAACGAGCTCTCAGAAAGAGCGATCCAAGCGTCTATTCGAATCAATTGAAGAAGACGATTAGATATCATCCGAACTTGATCTCGAAAGAGAAAATCCATCAGAGGATAGGACGATCAAGAAGAGAAAGCTCAATTCTCGGGATATGAAAACCCGGGTAGAGTACTACCAAGAGTTCAGGAAGCTACCTGAAACGCGAGGCCACTTCGACCACCAAAAGTACCGGACACATCATCTACTACAATTTGAGAAGGTCGGTGGCGTTTGGGCCCTCGAGGACCTTGAAAACCCTGCTGTCCTCGAGCGGGGCTTGGAGCTGATTCTCCGAGCGATGTGCGGCGCCAGCCACGTCGATCTCGTCCCGGTCCCGCAGATCAACCTGTCCGGAATCCCGAGAGACGTCCTGTACTGGCTGATGGACGTCGCGGCCGATCTCGCGGGCGCGGAGCAAGGCCTCGCCCGCGCTGAAAAGCGCATCGAGGAGGTGGAGGCAGAAGGCGGTGAAGACGGAGACGACCATGAACATGGTGGAGATGTCGCCAACGAGGATGATAATGATCATATGATCATATCGGACGGCCCTCCGTCCGGAGTTCTGCGCTCCCGTCCGAGCATTATTGAAGATGATCGTCCGGCTGCCTCTACGGCCAAAGATGAGGACTTTCAGACGGTCAAGAGTGAGCATAAGGTCGAAGAGGCCGAGGAAGCACAAGTTAAGCCAGAGAGTTCTCCTGAGGGCCCGTACGACGAGTCGTACCTTCGTACATGGCTGGATCAACTGCCGGATCTCGAAGACAACGATAAATATTCGATCAAGAAAGATCCGGTCCCGACAGGAGCACTTCGAATCAAGAAGGAGGCGAACGACTATGAAACCAAGAACAAACACGGCCCGCATACAGAGGGCGACGAAAAGAAGCCGGCCACAGAACAAGCAGGCTATCAAAATAAGCCAATTGTGATTGACGACGAGTCACAAGCCGGCGACAACAACGATGGAGACGATGGCGACGATGACGTCCAGTTCGTGTCTGAGAATCGCCTTAGCGGTCATGGTGGCCCCCGCTTCCCCGAGGAAGACTGGAGAGCAGTTGTGAGGCGCCGTGGGGGGCTTTAATACATGATTCTGCGGTTCTGGAGCAATGGGATTGCGGTTGAGTAATGACTCCCTGAAGTATGCACTGATAAATTTGAGCGCCACACCGTCTCTTAATCTTCCGAGACGTGCAATGAGCGCTGGCAATGTTTTGCGTGAGAGCAATCTCGGACATACGGAATGGCAGTCTAGGTAGACAACTAATTTACGGAATGAAAATTGAGGCCTGTGATTTGTGTGTGACCTTCCTTATGTGGTATTGATTCATTGAAGTCTACCTTAGGCTACGATTCTTTTCAGAAAGTCCCTGATCCCACTACCATGCTTGAACTCACTACTCAGAGCATCCTTTTCGCTTTCTTCCGCAGCCCTTCTCTCAATCTCATCCAAGCCAGACGTCAAGTCCATTTCCGAGGCTCTTACAAACCTCGTTTTACCGCCAATCTTGAAGCCGACGAATATGATGACAAAGATGCCTATAGGGAGGTAGTTCCCAAGAAACGTAGTAGTGTCCCAGATGCCCTCCATAAAGACAGGCCACCCGCTGAACAGCAGCACAGAGCTGACAACCAGGATGATCCAGTACGCGCCAGGCGCGGCGAACCAGCTTCGGTAAGGCAGGGCCGAGTGTGAGATGCCCTGCGCCGCCATGCCCGCGCGGAAACGCAGGTAGCTGACGGCGATGCACAACCAAGTGATAATACCGGCCAGCGCGGTCAGGTTCATGAGAAACTTGAAGATCTCGGCCGAGCCGGACCCGACGGCCAGCAGGCTCAGTGCCCACGTAGCCAGAGCGGCGAGCCAGGGGCACCCCCACGACGAGGTCTTCCCGAAGACGCCCGACGCGGTACCGTTGCCGGCCGTGGAATGCAGCGTGCGCGTCGCGGTGAACAGGTCGGAAGCTCCGGCCGACAGCGCCGAGGTCAGGATGCAGGCGTTGATGATGGACGGCAGCAACTCGATGCCGGCCTGCCGGATGGCGATGACGTACGGGCTGGCCGAGGCCGTCGACGTCGAGCCAAGACGCACATCGTCGGACGGGACCAGGATGGTGACCATGAAGGCGCCGAGGAAGTAGAAGAGCACGACGCGGACCCAGGTCGCCCGGAGCGCCGTGGGCAGGACCTTGCGCGGATTGCGCACCTCGGCCACGACGAGCGCGAGCATCTCGGCGCCGATGGACGAGAAGCACGCCGTGGTCAGGCCCGAGAAGAAGCCCAGGAACCGCCCGAGGGGGGCCCGGCACGCCCTGGTACTGGACAAAGGGGCCCGGGTCGCGCCAGTACCGGAAGCCTACGTACTCGCCACTGGGCCCGCCGCCGGCGTTGATGACGACGGACAGGACGATAAGGCCGACGATGGTGAGGACCTTGATCGTCGACATATAGAACTCGATCTCGGCGTAGACGCGGGGCCCGCAGAGGTTGACGCCCAGGCCGACGAGCAGGGCGGCGGCGATGACGGCGCCGCCGGGCACGGCGTCGGTCCAGTACGTGACGAGGACGGCGGCGGCGGCGGCCTCGGCGGCGGCGATGAGCGCCCAGCAGTACCAGTAGTTCCAGGAAATGGCGGCGGACAGGGACGGGTCGACGAAGCGGCCCGACAGACGCAGATGGGCGCCGACGACGGGCAGGTACGTGACCATCTCGCCGGTGCACTCCATGACGCAGAACACGACGGAGCAGATGACGGCGTAGGCCAGCACCAGACCGACGGGCCCCGCCGTCGTCAGCGCCGACCCGATCCCCAGGAATATCCCCGTGCCGATGACCGAGCCCAGGCTGATGAAGGTCAGGTGGCGCGTGTTGAGCTTTTGCTGCAGGCCTTCGTTGCCGGGGGACTGGCTCTCCTGTTACAATTTGTGTCAGTTACAGCATTTTCCTGGCATGCTTTGTGTAAGAAGAAGACTCTAGTCTGACGCCCAGCTTTGGGATTCAGATGCGAGGAGCCTAGAAAGATCTGAACAGACAAAGCAAATGGGAAACCATCTCAAAGAACGTACCAGAGAGGGACTGACATCCTCGCTGAAGCCCAAGTTGCAGCTGTTGTCGGTCTTCGTTCGATCGAGCTGACCGGTTGCTTTCTTATCAAACGTCATTTCTATCAACAAGAGACGCAGCACATTGATAGTGAGGTCAAATTTTGAGCAATAGGAAAGCTTCTTGGGAGTCGATAGATATAGTTCATCTCTATACTACGTACGGGGACGGAAGACTCGTCTCTGGTTATCTCGGGCTAGACTTGGAGGATTGTGTGGAAACGATTCACGCTATCTCTCGGTTTCTGGGATACTACGTAAAATATTCCAGCATTGTTTATTCCATGACAGCAGCGTAGGGAGGTAGGATATCATAGTTGTCGCCGCTCTTACAGTATAAGCCGGCAACATCCACTATGTAAATCGGTCTCCACATATCGACAACGCCACTGGATCATGCATTGTATACTACTCCACTCGGGACCGATCGGCCGGGCCGGTTATCAGAGGGGAAGCAGTGAATGTGGTAAGGATTGGCTGGGAGTGATATCTGAATCTATTCATCAGCAGTTCATTACTTGAAGTTACCATCGTAGAAGCTGTCTTGAATCATCTGTGCATAAAGGCAAGACGACTGTCAACTTACAAGCAACAGTGAAGCTTGAACCACCATTGAATTTCACCATAGTTGAAGTCGCGCACAAACAAACTACACAACATGGGGTCAAGAATCCAAGACGCAGTATCACCGCCTGCCTCCTTCTGGATCGACACCGAGGACTGGCATACTGTAGGCGAACCCTTCCGCATCGTCAAGACCCTGCCAGACGGATTCCTGCCCTCGTCCACAACCGTCGCCCAGCGCCGTTTCGATGTGCTCGCCAGCCCCGACCACCCGCTCGACCTGCTGCGCCGCTCGCTGTGCCACGAGCCCCGCGGCCACGCCGACATGTACGGCGGCTTCATCACGCCGGCCGACGACGCCGGCGCGCACTTTGGCGTCCTGTTCTGGCACAAGGACGGTTTTTCCACGGCGTGCGGCCACGGCACCATCGCGCTGGGCTACTGGGCCGTCGCCACGGGCCTCGTCCGGGCGCCCGAGGACGGCGAGGTCGACGTCGTCGTCGACGTGCCGTCGGGCCGCGTGGTGACGACGATGGTGATGAAGGGCGGCAAGCCCGTGCACGCCTATTTTGTTAATGTTCCGAGCTTCCAGTTTGGCAAGGCGCTGCCGGTCACTGTGCCATCGTGGGCGGTGGAGCTGTCGGTGGACGTCAGCTTTGCCGGCGCCGTGTACGCGACGCTGGGCGCGGCGCAGCTGGGGCTCACGGTCGAGCCGCGCAACGTGGACAAGTTCATAAGCATCGGCAGAGAGATCAAGGCGGCGCTGGGCCCGAGGGCGCACTACGGCAAGTACGACTGCTACGGCGTCATATTTTATCAGGAAGAGGGCGACGACGCCGGGGTCGTAGTCAGGCAGCGGAACATTACTGTCTTTGCAGATGGCCAGGTCGACCGGTCGCCGTGCGGGTCGGGAACCTGTGCGAGACTGGCCGTCTTGCTCCAGGAGGGCAGGGTCGGAAAGGGCGGCGCCAAGCTTGCGCATAGATCTGTCATAGCGTCTTCGTTTGAAGCGGACATTGTGTCTGATGCAGACAGTCCCGTCGACGGTTTCCGGGCGTGTGTCCCTCGAGTCAAGGGTGCGGCAAACTTGGTGGGAAGGATGTCGTTCTATATAGACTTGGAGGACCCTATCTATCCTGGATTTCTTCTGAGATAAGGTGCAAAATGGGAATTAAAAGATGTGTATATTCAAGAGATTCTTTTCGGAGACCAAGGTGACAGTGTGGCCGTGTCTGATCCCATGTGGTGCCCATAATATACACGTTGGACCTAGATAATGATATATCCAACAGTGATACCATAAACACCTAGTTAATCTAAACTTTTGTGATCTGAGAATTGCTCTCTGATGACCTGTCATACATTCTGGTTTGGTATAGAGTTGCAAATTGTAACCGCCAACCATAAATATTGCTTTACTGGCCGGACACGTGCTAACAAACATGGCCTTGGCCACTGGCCTTACGTCAAGACGCACTTGGAGGCGTCAGATAGCAGAGTCCCCCACAAGCCAACTCATAGGTAGAGATGGCCGACTACGGACTCGACGGTGCATATCAGCTCTGTAGTACGGAGTATAAAATCTCGGCTTGTGGAGCCGACAACTCTGGTCTTCATAGTGTCTTTTAGCGCACTATATCGTCGGCAAGTGGAGCAGTGTCGGCATCTGCCCCCGTGGTCTTTGATCAATTCTTTTTTGGGCATTCGAACCCGGTGTAGAAAATCTCGATTGCATGGGAAGCGACAGATATGTTTTCCTCAATAATAAGTGTTTGTTGATATCTACACTGATCTGCTTGTCGTTGCTTGGAAGACTAATCCTTCCTGCTTCTGCCAACAATGTTTATCAATCATTTTATATGATGGGTGTGACTACAACAAACTCACAAAGACCTAACCGTTCACGAGACTCTCAGATTTGTTTGACTTTAAAACTGCATGACCCTCCCAGTATCAGTTATCTGAGGGTTGGACCTTCACGTTCTGCTTGATATCCGTGGTAGCAATACATAGAGAATACAGAAGCGATCATCTGCTCAGTCTCGCCGTTCCCGATACTAGAGCCAATAAGACGAAATATGGTCACTTATCAACCTAGTCTTCTTAGACACCCCGCGGGGTTTTACATTAGTCGTGCGGGAAAATGCCCAATGAAATCCGTTTCCCCATCCACCTTTGATAACATGAATCCTTGACATCACAATCATCAACAGATCTGAGCAGCACGAATTCGCCTGGGGCCTAGATCATTCCAATCACTCGTGGCCCGACACATTGCTCAACACATTGCTCAATCGCTTGTATATTGTTTCTTTGTTTACCCATCGTAGCTGCAATCATCAGCCGGGCCTCTTCACATCCCAGCATGTCGCAAATCCTGAGTAGATCTGATCGCGTAACGAGGCGCTGTCTCCAGGCGTGAGTGACGCCGATATACCTTGAAAGAGACTAAGATAAATGGGGCATCCGTGGATCTGACAAGTTCACTAGGTGTTCGAGATGTCGCGACATGAAGGTGCGGTGTTCGGGCAACACGCCTTGTACCAGATGCCAGAAGAAGGGCGAGGCGTGCTTCTTCAAGCCCGAAGCTGCCAGAGTCACCGTCTCACAAAGGTAAGCCCCGGAAACAAGAAATTATGCCTTGCCAAACTGATTTCTACCACTACAGCTATCTCAAATCTCTGGAGACGCTCGCGCGTGAAGGTCATCTGCCGACTCCTGGTACGCCGAGCTCACAATCCGGTGCGGCTTCCGTATCGCATCATGGCCTGGCGCCGTCTCCGTCGCAGACGGCATTCTCGCCCCAGAGTCCCAGCGATAGGAGTGTGAGGCGTGCCAGCACCCAACACTCCACGAGGCGAGAAGGTGAGCTACCTATCGAACGTTTCCTCACAAGTCGCAAGTTCCGCTGACATCTTGCTTCTCCTCCAGCAGGGGATGTGCCACCTCAGACCCAGGCCGCCATAATACCAGATGAGCAACCGGATCAGCAAGACAGCGGGTTTACTCAGAACCCACTGGTTGATAATGGAGAAACGTTTGCTCGTGATCCCCATGGCAAATATTGTGAGTATACTTTCAAATATCGGGCTCGTCGCCGCAGAAACCAGTTCTGAACAAACCATGCCTAGGGTGCATGGGGCCAACATCATCCTGGTCGTTCTGCAGGAGAGTCCTCGCCCTGCTGGGGACCAAGGTGCCAGCTCCCGAGTCGCCCGTGGACGCCTGGGACCTCGAGGTGCTCAAGTTCAGCTGGACGCCCATCGGCCTGGACGACCAGCCCGACGTCGGCAGCCTGCCCACGTACGACTACGCCGTGTACCTCTTGTCCGTCGTCAAGTTCCACCTGGGGCCGCTCGGCAGCATCATCAAGCACGAGACGTTCAGCCAGCGGCTCGGCAGCTTCTATGTCGACCCCGTCGCCGTGGCCAGGCAGTCGCGGTTTTGATACTCGCAGTTCCTGTTCGTCCTGGCCTTTGGCGAGGCGTTCACGCAGATCGAAGTCCCGGGGACGGTGCCCGGGATGGCTTATGCTTCAAGGGGGATGGCCATGATCCCGAGTACCGTTCCTATTGGTCTTGATTCATCGGCAGCCGTGGAGCCCTCTGCCTCGCCGCCTTATATTTTCAAGCACTGGACTTGAGGCTCATGGCTTTTCAACATGCAAGTCGCCTTTACACGTGGTACGAGTAGTTCAGGTTACTAACAGCTGATGACAGATTGGCCAGGCTCTTCGTATCTGTGTCGTCGAGGGCTGGCATAGGCACATGCCTCCTGACCATGTTGCAATGGGCCACTCCCATCGCTGCAACACGCTCTTTTGGTTATCGTACACGATGGATCGAGAATTTGGAACTTTAGTGGGCGCGCCGAGCTCCATCCGCGACGAGGACATCACGGCCAAGCTTCCCTCGGACATGTCAAACTCGCCAACCGCTGCCTCGCTAACCCTGCAGATCCGGTTCGCTCGTCTGACGGCCACGATACTGAATGGTAAGTAGGCACTCGAACCTATCGACAGTCCAAGGAAGCTCAAACTGACAGACGACAACCAGGGGTGTACGGCGCAGACAGAACTTTTGACGGAAAACTAATCACGGACACGCAGTCCGTTCTCCACGACATCGCCGCCGTCTCCAGAGACCTCAGCAGGTACTTGGACAACGGATTTTCGACATTTGACATCCGGACCTCCAAAGTCGCTACTAGACTGATCCTCTCCTACCACCATGTAAGCCTCTCTCACAACACGTCCTGAGGGTCAGAACTTACCATACAATGATTCCAGTGCATCGTCCTGACGACGCGCCCGCTCGTCATGTGCCTCCTCCAGCGCCGCCTCACGCGCGACGACCCGCACCGGTCCATCCCCGAGGGCCCCATCGGGTCTCTGCTGCACTCGTGCGCGTCGTCGGCGCTGAACATCCTCAAGACGCTGAAAAGCCTCGGCCGGACGAACCTGCTCGGTGCGCGACATCTCTTCTCTTCCCTTCTCCCTTTTCCTCCGCTCCGACACGGGATCCACTGACACGCACAACGGATCCAGACTCGTTCCTCCCGTTCCAGCTCGAGACCGTCTTCTCGTCCGCCTTCCTCCTGCACATCCTCACCGCCGTCTCGCCAGGGTTCCTGCAGGACATGTCGTGGCAGGCCACGGCGCACGACATCTTCGACATGATGACCGAGCAGGGGAGCCCGGCGGCGCGTCTTCGGAGGCGGGAGTTTGCGCGGCTCGAGCAGACGATTGCGTCGTACCTTGCCGAGGAGCAGCGGCATAGTGACTCCGTGGCCGAACAGGAGGAGGAGCAACAGCAGCAGAGACTGACAGACAGTGCTCGGGGCGACGAATACAAAGAGAATGGGCCCGCGGGGTTTGACGAGAACTCGCCCTGGTATTTGCTCGGAAACCCTGGTGGATTTGCATTATCGCCCACTGAAATCGTCAACCTTGCCGAGTGCCTCCAGTTTGATGACCATTATCAATAATGAGCCATGCAGGAATGGTGTGGCGGCCGATTATTATGGCCAGGCCAGCCTCACAGCTGTTTCGTTATTTCGCACAGCTAGAGTTGTTCCCATACCAACATTGAACAAAGGATGGAACTTGTCATGAGTTTGTGTCAATTGATATATGCCTCAAAATTGCATGTTCTATCCAGTCGTATTCACATTACCAATATATGCCTTGAAAGGACTTTCATACGCAGCGGCAGCTGAGTGAGTCCCTTCTCACTTCTGGCCAGCCACAAAAAAACAATGTTTCGTCCTTACTCCTGGACGCCGTTGTACCGAATCCCTTGTCATTCGCCGGCACAGAAAGTCATCCTGTGCCAGGCATGTAAAAACCAGCCGCGAAACACCAACATTTTCTCCCATGAATTCGTTGACTTTTACATGCCCAAGGACATCCAGCCGAATGTGCCAGTGGCTGATGCTAGAATAAGCACAGTAAGGATGCCGGCACCCGCCCGATCGCCTTGGGTGATTGCCGGGAGGGAATTGGTAAACGAGTCGCTGTCCTGTCCAGCATTGTAGTTGCCTCCGCTGGTTCCTCCCGTCGCGTTGGTGACTGGCACCTTGGACTCTCCAATGAGCAGAGAAGAGATGGCGCCCAGCACGTTCATGGTCTGGCCAGCGCCCACACTTCCATCAAAGGTCCCTTCTGCCCAGCCAAAGCCGCAAGTCCTCTGATTGTCACCACCGGTGCACTGGCCGATTCCAGCAGTTGCCGACGTCTTGAGAACTGGCAGGATCTTGTCGGCAGTATAGGGCGCAATCTGCGTGATCGTCGACATCCATCGGTGGACGTAGCCCTTGAAACTCAGCATATCGGTTGTGCAAGTCATGTGCTCCTCGCATGCGATCTCAAAGGCAATGTCGTTGGGGAAGAAGACACGAAAGGTTCCGTCAATGAGACCGTCGAGTCTCTCCTTCCATGTGTCATTGCCGTTGGTCTACCACAACAGTCAGTAAATCTTGGCATTGTCAACCACATTCCAGAAGAGATGTCTTACATAGTTGTACATGTATGCAGCGCCAAGCAGATAGACGCCGTTGTTGTACGAGAACTGCGCCCTGTTGATGTCGGTGCAGTTGGTTTCGACGTGGGCACCATCATAGATGTTGTACTGGTCGTCCATGAAACCGACGCTGCGAACCCAATCCCAAGTCGTTTCGGCCCAGTTGGCATAGGTCTCGTTGTTGGTGTATCGAGCGAGGCGAGCTCCTAGGTTGAAGAAACAGCCATTGGCGATACTGTTCTTGTAGTTGTATCCGTTGTTGGAAAAGGGAATCTGCCACCGCAAACCTCCACCACATGTGTTATCGTGGCGTCCCGGGTCCGCCTGGGTGTTGAAGACAGCCTGCGCAAGGGCGAGCCATTGCGGCTGATCCTTGGGAGGGTCTGGAAAGTTCTCTTCGGCGGCCTGCATGGCCGTCATTCCCCAGAAGCCTTGGTCGTCGTTTCCGAGAGAGGCGGTCACATTGGGAGGCATGTAGTCCTGGTTGGGACCAACCTGCCACAGCAACGCCTGCGTCACGACATCGTTGTACGTGCTATCGCCAGTGAGATGCCAGTAGTCGATCATGGTACCCCATAGCGCACCACCTTCCCACCAGTAATAATCGCCCGCGGGGGGAGGTCCAGGCAAGATACCGGGCGTCTGACCAGACTGGTTGCCCTTGTAGTATTGCATCAAATCGTACGCCAAAGTCCTTGTTGATGCCTTGATATCATCTATTGACAGTTGGGTGTTAGTATGCTCACAAAGCCGAGATGTGCGCGAGACCTTGGATCGAATGCGCTCGGGAAAGTGTATGTAGCAAGTGCGCTACACAGCAATGACAAGCAAGCACGTACCATCGGAGGCAATAGAATAGGCTGCAGAGACGAGAGGTGCGCTGAGCAGTAGTGCTGAAGCAGCGCGCTGAACGAAGGACGCCATGGTTTGTCGATTCAATAGTATAGAAGAATGATTGAAAGTCGAGTTCAAAACGAGAGTCGCAAGGACGAGCCGAGAAGTGCTCAATAGGCGTCAACCATGGACGGGTGTTGATGCCTCAGCGAGTGTCGCAAACGCGGTGTCTTCGTTCCGTGTCGGGAGAAGGAAAATAAAAATCAATCACGCAACGGGCCAGCGATGGGCGTACCGAAAGCGAAAGACAAAAATATGGCGAGAATTTGTTTGTTGTGAAGGTGGATTCTGATGATGACAGAGAGTCTGGAGAGTGGAGTAGGAGATGGGAGAGGCAAGACGCCAAGGGAAGAAAGAGTCAAGTCCTTTCCTTTCCTGCAAGATTCAAATGGGATGGGCTCTGTCTGTTCCGCACGGGATGCTGGGCCTAACTGGGTAAGTAGGTAGGTAAAAAGGTGATGGGATGGGGATGGGAACCTACGAGTATGGGGGGGATGTGATGCCGTGCGTACCAGACGGGAACGAAATGTCCCAAGAGAGGTGTGTGTGTGTCTGTAAAGGTACATCCAGAGTACGCTTCGTCCATACATGCATCATTAGATAGGCTCACGCTCTCTGACTTTTGGCGCCCAACCATTCCATGCCCCAGCTGGAGCCGAAATGGCTGGCTTGCTTCCACTGGATCGGGATTGGACAGGTGGCGGCCGTGGACTTGGAGAAGGGCAGCAAGCGGTCTTTTTTTTCCCTGATTCAGGTGATACCTTCCACTCGTAAATCAGTTAGCCGACGGCCACCCCTGTCTCGAACAGAAATGACGACAGAGGCATCAATCACGTTTGCATTACATTTCGCTTGTGCTCTGCCTGGGTCTGGGTCTGGGGTACATGAACAGAACAGCATCACAAGATATTCGTCAAAGAAGACGTTCATCCCCGGATTTCTAATGCTACGATGATATGCCTGCCAAGGATGAACCCAGATGATAGATCTCTTGTCATCAACATCCAGAAGATCCAATCTTTTTAGTAGGTGGCCAAGCTTCCTCCCGTTCGTCACTGTTGCGTCTTTAAATCCTCTGAACTTCTGGGGAGGACTCTCTGTGTGCCAAGAGCCGTGGTGCCCGTCTGGGCGATCCTGGGGATTGGATTTATTGGGGGAAATGCCAAGGCGGCTGTTGTCTGGCATGTCCAGTTTTTTTCCCCAAGCAGCTGGTCCGGGGACTGGGGTTCTGCATTCTGCTGCGAAAAATAGTGGACTGGCGACCTCTCCAGCTGGGAAAAAATTGGGAATTCAGATCACAGGCCTTGGTCCAGGCCCCGTTGCACCACAGGGATCACTGGCAGGGGCCCCGAGATACGCTAGCGGACACTGGAACATGCTTAAAAGAGTCAACTAAACAATAAACTAGGTGCGCTCTGTTAAGCTTCATTTCATTTAACCTCTGGCCGGTGGAGGCTGTGCACTTCTTAGCTCGTTCAGAGCACCACCAACACCCGAGCACCCGCGCCAATCGTTACAAGATGCAACCACGAGGGACAAAGTATTTGAATACTTTTACTGCCGCTCATTCCGTGAATGCATCATGGACCCTGAGATGCCCCGAAACGCATGTGCTCGTTGTCGATACGGGAGAAGAATGAGGCCATTATTGCCCTCTCATCATTTCCCCGTGTCGCTGTTCTTGTCGCCTGTCGTCAACGTTGGTGACAGGTGACAGTGGCCCCCCCGAAAGCAAATGGCTGCTTCACGTCGTACCATCCGTACACTCTCGCTACTTGCCATGCATGCCTGACTAAGACCTACTGAACGCCTAACCAACCCCTGGACGATCTCTTTTGGCACTTCAATTGTACTGTTCAATAATGCATCCACCGTACCTAATCAGCAGTGTTGACGACATACCCCCATACCGGTATAAAGCTGATACACAGAAAAATGTCCAGTGCGGTTCGAATATTAGCGCTCTCTTCATATCAGAATCGATCATGAGAGAGCACATTTCCATCTAAGAATGTCTAGCTGGAAACGTTGTAATCCTAGTCTTTCCGCCCGGCGCCTCCTCCAGATCAACCACGTCAAATCATCATCAGTCCTCATTCCTGGCCACAATGTCTTCCTCGTGTGCAGGCGAGATGATACCGACTCCGACCGCTAATCTAGGAAAGCATAACCAGATGAGCAGTGTCACGATGAGCTGAGCCAGTATGATATACTGAAACGCCCAGATGCCGATGCGGTCCGCAATGGCACCGAGTGCAAAGGGCAGCAGCGCGCCTCCGATCTGCCCGGTCGAGGCCACAAACGACACGGTCCCGACGTGCAGGTGCGGCGGGAGCAGGCGGGTGATGAGGACCACGCCCGAGGGGAACATGGGCCCGAGGAAGAAGCCGACGAGCGTGACCAGGACTGCCGACGCGGCGGGCACCTCGATCAGCGCGAAGAGGGCCTGCAGGACGATGGTCGTCGACAGGTAGATGACCACAGCGGTCCGCACGCCCAGCTTGTCCGTGACGACCCCGAGAGCCAGCCGCCCGATGGCCATGCCGATATTGAAGAGCGCCGAGCACATGCTGGCCAGGTATCCCGAGGCGTGGCGCGCCCGGAGCATATAGACCACTATCCACCCAGTGATGGAGGCTGTAGACTCATGTGTCAGAAGTGTATCTTTACAGAGTTGCTGGTATGAACTGACCCTCGATGCCGACGTAGGAAAGGAAGTACGCAGCGCATATCCAAGTTGCGCTATACTTGAAGATGGCCATGTAATCTTGCTTGTCATGAGAGCCGACTGTATCGTCGCGGTCATGCTTCTCGGCACGATACTTCTTCCCATCCTGGAAACGGAAAGCATAGGAAGACGATACTAGCATGACTATGCAGAACCCCGACTACAATTGACCTCTCGTTAATGCCATGATCATTCTTCCTCTGTTGAAATAAGTATAGATCCTTACCAAGACGTAAAACCAATAATACCAAGGGGTCTTGCCGACGGAGATCATCGTGCCGGCAATGAGCGGCCCCAGGCTGGCGCCGATCGAGTAGGAGCCATGAAGAAACCCCTGGACACATGGGCAAAGATTAGCATCTCTATACTTTCTATGGCATGTGCGCCGAAGAAAATTGAAATTGAAATTTCAACACCAGCACAGTTCGGGTTTGTCGGTGCTCACCTGAACCGTATTGCCATTCGTCATCGCTCCGGCCCACGCGCACCAGGATCCGTCCAACAGACCGGTGCCGACGGCTTCAATGAGGCTCAGGAAGAGCACCACCCAGTACGGCGGATGGGCGCAGAGGCCGACCGCGTAGACGAGTTGGCAGGCGGGGCCGATGATGGCGATGCCGAGCTGGCCTAGGCGCAGGTGGATGAAGCTGGTCATGTAGGCGGCCAGGAAATACCCGACGGGGGAGATGAGGAAGATGATCGACACATAGGTGTCGCTCAGGCCGTAGTAACTCTCCAGCTGTAATAAATCGTTAATTGAAGGGGATACGTGATGGGGGCATGGCCTCTTACGTGCGGTATCAAGACCTGGCAGTGTCAGTGGACGTGATCATTCACCGTAACTCGGAAATGCAAACTCACGCCGGGGACCGATTGTATCATGCCCATGACCATGAAAGCAAACATGGCTGCCACAATTCGCACAACCAAGTCACGACGGTTCTCTTCATGCTTGACAAGTTGTTCGTTATTTATCAGGCTAGATGCCGGCGACGTGATGTCGGTTGTCGTTGTCTCTCCGGACTCGGCAACTGCTCCGGCGAGCAGCGGCTCTGTCTCCGCCGTAGAGGCATGATAGTGCTTGGATCGCCGCGTCGGCGCCTGCGAGTCGGTCATTTTGGGAATGCTTCAATCGTGCATCTCATGGCTGCCAATCACCAGAAAGCGAGAGTCCTATAAGGCGAGATCGTGGTATAATTGAGATAAAGTGGCTGCGGGCATCTGATTAGCCGCGGACTCGGCCAGATAGCGCCGGACAGTGTGCGATACAGTCATCTAATAGTATTGTTACGGTGCACATATGAGACGGGGCCGGGGGGACATCCATGCAATCAATATGAACGGCCATGATGCGAGAGTTGGGTATACATTTACTGCGGACTTTTTGAAGAAACCATTTTATATTTTGCCTTATTACTCAGAGTATGCATTCCGCAATTCTCATGACTTTTCATGTTCCTCCTCTCGTGTACTTGGCCAAGCTCAACGCCATGCCGGGTTTAACCCCACCAGTGGATAGCAGCCCCTTGGTGTTTCAGCAACCTCCACTGAAGGAACAGGACAGCTGACTGAGACGAGGTCATGGCCAAGCTCCATCATACAAACAATTATCAAATCTCCAAAACATTTTAGTTTCTTGAAGTGTTTCCTTCTCTATTTTCTAGTCTAGTCTCATGCATTTCGGTGCTAAACGGTTCAAAACTCAATCAAGAACTCCCTAGACTCAATACTTGGAGACTGAGGTAAAGCATCACAAAAAGAAAGCCGGCGCCGCCATGCCAGACTTTACCGACGACGCGCTCTTCCCGACATTCTACACGCTGCCCACGACGACGGATGGGGCAGCTCGAGAGGACAGCGGGGACTGGTTCATGGTGGCCGAGGTCAAGAACAACATGACCATCACCAAGCCGACGCTGATCGCGACGGACCGGGGCGGCATGGACTTTGCCGTCACGTTCGAGGAGGACCGGGGCTGGGACCTCAAGGCGCGCGGGCTCAAGAAGGGCGCCGTCATGGTCGTGCCCCGGGCGCGCCGGGTCGACAAGGGGCCCGGCCGCAAGGACGTGCTTGTTGTAGAGAAGGAGGACTGCGAGTCTGTCAAGGTGAGTTGAGAGACTCATGTTTTCCTTGGGTTGGCACCACTGAGTCGCTCATCGCTAATCGAATGGCAGGCTATTCCGGGCAATTTGGCCAGGGTTCTTGATTTGGGACACAGATTCAATGAGTCTAGTCTGAAGAAATGTGCAAGTTGTGAAAAAGCTGAAGAGGGCCTCATGAAATGCACAGGATGCGGAAGCGTGGCGTATTGCAGCAGGGTGAGTCGAGTTCTAGCCCATGTATTTCGTCTATGAATGATTCAACTGACCTCCCGTTGCAGGAATGCCAAGTCAAAGGCTGGACAGAGCTAGGTCACAAGTCCGACTGCAAAATACTCAAGAGCATGAATAGTATATGGAACTGAGTCCAAGAGAGAAACATTTCATCAACCGCTTATCATTGTCAATATACACTGAAGCATGATTGATGCAGCTAAAGACAGGTATATACTTAATGAGCTGACCTTGCTCTTCGGGTCTCAAATTTCGTTCACGATTGCCGCTGCAAACGTTTCTATGGAAGTGACAAGAACAACTCCAACATCTTGGGATAGTTGGGCGTGCCCAGACCAGTGACCGGGTCCCACCCGGCCACAGCGCTGAAGCCCTCCGTTCCACAGCCGGGGTTGGTTCCGTTCGTGACTATGAGCAAAGCGTCAGTACATCCGTAGAAAATAATCGAGTTGAGTTATCTTATTTCAGTCTCGGGGTGCTACTCACTATCGTTGAGGACTTCCGGGTGCTCGTACAGCACGGGGTTGATGAAGCCGACCGGGCTCTTTCCGACGGCGATGCGCTCATCGTTGATGCGGTTGATCTGGGGGGTCGTAAGCAGCTGGTTCAAGATGCCAGGAATAGAGCAGAAGACTTACAATCGAGGCAAAGATGGGCGTGCTCGCGCTTGTGCCGCCGCTCAGGCCGAACTCTCCCCCGACAAAGACGGCAATATTGTCGCCGTTTGCCGCGACGTCGGGAATGCCTCGCCCGATCCGGTTGTATACACCTCCTGTGGTCCCTGCGAGCGCGGTCACGTTTGGCAGGGTATAATTGCTCGCGTCCTCCACGAGGCCCTCGTAGTAGGGGTAGCTCGGTTCGTGGTCGCTGAAGAACAGGTCGACGGCCGCCTTTTGGTAGTCGGGCACGGGGAAGACGTTGCTGAAGCCGCCGCCCGAGGAGTAGTTGACCCGGCCCGGATCGAAGACGGCGCTCTCGGGCTCGAACACGGTGTACCCCGGATACACCTTGGTGGCGCCGACGTTGGTCAGCCACGGGCAGTTGTTCGGCCACGTCGGGTTGAAGATGTCCAGGTTGGGCCCGAGGCAGCCGGTCGGGCCGTCGTCGCCGTAGGGCTCCGGGTAGTTGCTGACGCCCGAGTCGCCGGACGCAAAGACAAAGGTCACGCCCTGCAGGCCGAGCTTGAGGTACTCGTTGCACTGGCGCTTCTGGTACGAGATGGGGACATCTGCCTCTTGGCCTCCGTACGAGAGCGAAAGGACGTTGGGGGGCTCGAACACGCCGCACTGCAGTGTGCCGTTGTACCCGTCGGGCCCGGGGTCGGGATATGTGGGATCCCAGTTGGGCAAGTCGCCTGTCTCGTTGAACGCGCTGTAGGTACAGTAGGATCCGTCGATGGCATCAAGCAGAGTGTTGAATCCCCACTAGACATTTATTAGCATTTTGTCTTTAGCTCCGGTGTTGAAACTCACCGTGTACGTGTCATTCTCCCATGTTTGATAGTGAATGTCGTCCACGTTGAGCACCGTGATAGTTTGCGGGTACACAATGGGATACGCAAGGAGCAGATCTAGCATGGACTCGCCGCCGGCAAGGGAAATGTTATCAGTCTGAGCCACCCCACCGTCGATTTCCTCGTCAAAGGGATGAGTCCCCTGGGGGATCCAGCTGGAGAAATTCGCAAAGAACAAGTCCAGGTCCACCTGATCCCAGTACTGAAGCTCGGCCTCAAAGATGCCCAGAGAGTTGTTCGCCACGGAGGAGTTGCCGGGAGGGATGTTGTAAAGAGCGGCGACACAAGCCGGGGTGATCGCAACGTCGCAAGTACTCAGGTCGCTTGCATTACTTGACAGCATGCTGTGGATATCTTCCGATATCTTCTGCTTGGCCGGAAGCTTGAGCCTATTCCCGCGTCTGTGTTTTGATACTCCCCTCTTGAATTTCAACTCACTGCCAGTACCTTCGGGAGCCATGAGTTTGGTGCCAGGCGTGATATAGTCGATATGCTCCCGAATCTTCTCTGGCACGTGATACTTGTCACAAGACGGTACCAAGCCTCCTGTGTGCTGGTCTTCGTGCTCGTAGTACTCCGTCTGGAGTAGTTCTTCGACCTTTTCCGCCGGAGCATCAAAAGCCAGCCAGCCTTTGTTGTCGGAATGGGTGACACCAGCAATGCCATGGCTGGCCAACCAGTCGCGGACAGCCTGCACAGCCGTCTCGCTGGGCTGGAAAGCCGCAATGACCTCGTCGGACGTCCACGTCTTTCCATAATTGCGCGACTTTGGGTGAGAAATGTCCAAGAGGAACTCTTCTCCGCGCTCAAGGTTGGACTGGGTCAATCCAATCCGGACTGGCAGGCGCTTGGAAGCTGGCACCCGGTTTCGCTTCACCCATCGTGAGCCTACTCGGGTCAGTCTTTGCTGCTGCTAGCAACTGGATACAAATGCTCACTTAGTGCATGTCTCTCTTCATGAACAGCATGATCTCCTGTCAAGTCCAATTAGCCGGTCTCCCCTGCAGTTGATCGGCACTGGACCCACCAAAAGGTGATGCCGCAGCGATAGCATCGAGGCAGAGGACTGCGAAGCGCAAAGTCGATAACAGCTTCATGATGGACAGAATCCGAGACACTGACGCCAAGATTCTGGAAAAGCTATCGAAGAAAGCCAGGAACCGGAAAGGTCAGGCTTGGCGTTTTATTAGAGGTCATGACTCCCGGCTAGTAGCGATGATCTGATCTACCGGGACCCTGTTTCGTTTGCATTGCAGATCTTAGCCGGCACCTGCCTCATTAGGCATGAGTCGAGCAGGAAGAGCAAGGGTGGTGATGACATCCTCTTTGGTGTCCTAGATTTGAATGCTAAGGTAGGCAATCAGGTAGGTCGATGCGATTCACTCTGCTTTTAATGGATCGCGAAGAACAAGCGACGGATTCGTGACAATTTTTGGCAGTACGGTGTTGAGATGCCCATTAATGCATGATGAATCTTGCCTAGTGAAGATAGTGCGATCTGAATCGTTGCCGATCGACTCAACACAGACCGCCATTTGAGCTTTCATTTACAACACTTCCTGAGTCGAGTGAACTTGGAACGAATTACATAAAAAAGACGTTCCTGCCAAAGCTGAAATTCCAAGTCGGGTAGACTGCCACCACGATCTATGGTGCTTGAAGCGTCAAGGTGGTATGGGAATCAGAGGAGGTCCTTTGACTAATGGGAAAAGAGAAATCAAAGATTTTGTCCGTCTCTAGACATTGATAAAAGCAAGGTCATTGCATTTTTTGGTTTTCTGGTGATAGAAGGTTAATGATAGTAATTCCAACGGTTGTGTTCCATACGGGTAGGATGAGGTCTTGGTTTGTTGATATCTCTTGGCACAAATGGCTTAGTCAGAGACGAGGTGCCAATGCGAGGCCAAGGAGGTCTAGGTCTTGTTACGCGCACGAGAGTGGAATATTGTCAGAACAAAAGTACGAATAGTCTCTGTTCTTGTAGAACCCCAGACGCTGGCAGAATTGACGATACCGAATAACCCGAGACCAGACGTCAGGCAACGTTTCTGCCAAGTTGACCTGCACGTGATGAGCATCTCCTCTGGCGACCCAGTCCGCCAGCGCCCCCGAGGCAACTTTATGACAGCATAATCCTTACATGATTTGCATCGTCGCCGGCCGGGGCATCATTAACCGGTGAAACGCCATGATTGTTGGAGAGCTTACGTCCGCCGAGCATGTTCGCCACAATCTTCTATGAAGCCGGGCGTTTTCGGTAGTTGGAGTTCCACGTCATATCCTCATTGGTGTGCTTCAAGGAAACTCGAACCCTTCTCGGTCTCAGGATAGGCATTCGAATGATCTAGTCATACCACACGGCAGCGACGGTTTCTTGTCCTCTAGGCCTACTCCGTTCCAGCGATGTTGCACACGAAGGGAGAAGGGGGAGAAACCGTTATCTGTAACTTCACATATACAGAAGTCAGTAACGCAAGACATGATATGAGCTAAAAGTTTGTGCAGGAATTGCTGGGATATACCGGTGTGAGATGGTACCGAAACCGGAACGAAACGCAATCTCGGGCCACTTGGAAGTCATAGTCTCGCGCCATGTGGTAGGATCGTCATGGTGGTTAGGCATCGTCTCAGAGTCACTCTACCCATCATATGTCGATCGTAGGTCACACCATGGCAGGGACTCGGTCGTTGGGCAGAGGTGACACACACTTCTATGCAAAGCTTTTGTCAAAAATTAGCTGACTAAGTATTCGTCATATCACTTGAAAATATTGAGAAAGGGGCCTCTAGTGTTGGATATTCGTCACAGTAACCGAGGAATAAGCTGAGAAGGGCTGTCGAGCTGAGTCTGTGGTTCACGTCCACGTATGCACAAGATGACTCGAGCCGATTATCCTATCGGATCGCCCGGTGTGGTATGCTGTGAGACCCGGACGCGACAGGACTCCTGTGACTCGCTGGGCAGGAAACACTCGTGGGCTCTGTGCGCCCAGAAAACTCACGATGGCTTCATTTTGTTCCCGGTTATATCATGCTAGCTGCATAAATCGTTAAATCTGGATCACCTGCCCATGTCCAACCAGCTCATACGTCACCCTCTTGGGATGGTTGCCAGTAGGGCCGATCTCATAATGCTTGGGATAGCCGTACGCTATAAGTGGAACGGTACTTATGTTCCTGTATAAAAGCAGATGATCACTGACCGGTGAGTGAGTCGGCCAGCCTGGTCGAGATGAAGTCCAGACCACATCACAGAATCACAGTACCCGGGTCATCCCTTGGACTGACGATAAGCGCAGACATAGAATCAAGCTGTTTGACCTGGTATACACCACTCTTATGCCGTGACAGATTAGCAGTTGCGAAAAGAAGAAGAATGTAGGTAGGTAATCGATTTTCATTCTTATGAGTGGGAAGTGGTAATTCGGGGTTTGTGGAAAAGTAGGCCTCAGGTCATACAGAATCACCCACTTTTATAAATAATATTATCACGAATCATGAAATCTATCAGGTAAACAGTGCTTGTTTAGAAACCGTACCACGATCACAGGTGGAATTCTTAGTATAAGCGCAACTGAGAAGCAGATTAATGCGATTTAAGAAGCACGAACTGACCCGGTTCAACAAACCAAGGCCGGGGCCGCCAGGATCAGCATACATCCATCTGGCCACTATCGCAAGACATACTTACTAAAGCCACATGAGCCGACTACCATCGTCATCGAGGGGTTCGTGCTCCCAGTGGCGCATAGTATCGAGAACAGTGACACCGTTCGAGGGGGAGAGGGGCCGTGTCATACACGCACGTGAAGCGTTGAGGGAAAAAAAGAGTGTGAACCGGTCAAACACGCAATCAGTACCGTTGGTCGGGATCCCGTTGGTTGGAATCCGACCGACGTTGCAGCGACGACGAGATGCCTTCAGCTCCCACTCGATAGTCCGTCTCAGTCGGATGTAGATCGCGAAGGAAGGGACTTTCGGTGGGAAAAAGATGGTGCCGCGGCAGACGGCATACGATACCGCGTAATGGCGACGGGTAGATGCATCGGCGAACACGTTTGGGTCATCAGCAACCTTGACCATTGTCATGGGACACCCCGAGGAGCCCGAGACGAGTCGTTGCGAGTAGAATCTCAGCCTTTTCTGTGGGATGATTCGGCTGTAGAGAAGGAAAGAAGAATGTTCGGTACTTTGTATAATCTCGGCGCCACTCATGGAGCGCGTACAGTACCTGCATCGCTAAAGTAGATGTTCAGCTGTGCCAGAGTACAAATGTGGCACACTGGGACCGATAAAACCAAAATTCCGATCCCTGATTGCCCGACTTGAGGTACCAAGATGCACGTGTTGTTGGAGACAACAGCCTGCTGGACTTGATCATCGTGGTCCGCTCGATAGTTCCGTATACTGCCTCATCGAAGGGCCAATCGTGGCTGTCCACGCGAAAAAGCCCAGGATATCGAGACTGCAATGATAGAATGCCACGCTACTTTGATAAAACGGGTTGCTCTAGGCGAGGATCTCTGAACGGGATATATTTAATGTGCATGCAGATTCATTTGTTCTGTCTTGACTCTCATATTGCCCATACATGATCTGCATTCTCTCACAAACGATTACCATCATAATTTAAACAAGCGCCCAAAATGTCTCACATTTCAAATGATATCATGGCTCCAGAGCTAGACATAGGCGTTGGCCCAAACAATCTGTTCCCAGAAGTATGTCAAGGTTGCAAGGGCGCTGCCAGGCTGTATGATCTCATTCTCCATACCCCTTAATATTGTAGGCTAACTTGAGAACACAAGAGTCCCTTTTTGCACGTCGTGTGGTGGAACAGGAATCGAATGGACTTTGCTGCCCACTCATCATCAAAGCCATATTCCTCGCCCGAGGGCTTCTGGTAGAAGTACGTCTTCGAAGCACAAGGAGAAAATGTGAGGGCTCTACTTCGAAGTCAACGCGATCACGGAAGTGAGGAGAAGCTTAACCCCTAGAAACTCAAGCATTGAATTTTGCTACTACATCTAAGTAGAAGGAGGCGAACTTGTCACTTTGTGCACAATTCGGAAATTGAGACCAGATAAGCTCAAGGTACGGTCTAACTTGACAATGTGTATTATAGAAAGATACGGAAGATGTTTTCACACAAATGCGTTGATTGTTTTTCATCCATGGCGCCTGTTTTTGTCGTTTGATTTATTTGGATGTTGACAGACCTTGGGCCTTTTGTGATACGTGGAAGCTTTATTCCTGGCTTTGGTTCCGCAGAACAACTTAACGCATCGTACGTGCCATTGCCTTCTCTGGCCAACTTGTTTGCGAATGCCAGGCCATTACTTGACATTGGCCATCAGAGGTTCATGAACCTCGAGTCAATACACAGTGATTCTTTGCAAGGCAACAAAGTGACACCTTATACCATGAAACTCTGTCATACAGCACAGGTGACAGCTGAGGTGATGATTCCATAGAAGACGCGTGGTCAAGTTTCAGCAGTACTGCCTCGACTATAGTAACCCATTTCCATGAAGCCTGTCACACTGGTGACAAATTCGTGGGTGCGGGCCACGGACGGAATATGAGATGATGGGACTCGCACAAGCCTCGAGAAAGGGCGGTCTGGGCAAGGCACCGCGCACGGAGGCCTACAGAATCTACAATGTGGTAACTCGCCATCTTGGAGCCGATGACAGGTTTGCCAGCCTTCCAGGTCCGCCAGCCGATCTGCTTGTTCTGACGGGGAGATACCGGGGGTGTGAAAACCGCGTGAGCGTTCAACAGTCTGCTGTGTAACAGCGGCACCAACACCTTCCAGAAAGGATGGACAGGATCTCACCGAACATTATCTTCAGACGGCCCAGCTGAGTGTGCGAGCAGGATTTGGTCGTCCATTGGTCAGGATTTCCGGAACTGACAGCCGCCCCTGGTTGTGTATACCCAGCTTGCCGCTGTCGAACCGTGCCGTGGCATCGTCATCATCGCTACCGATGACTTGGTAGGTCATAGAATGGCAGCAGCACGGCTCAATCTTTGAAGCGGCTGCTCTTGTGTCTCCAGATTGTGACATCGTCAGGTCTCGAGTCAACCGGTGTTTCCTGTACTCGCGCCAGCGCCAGCCGTTGCTGATCGAGAAGATGTATAAATATGGCCCTTTCTGTCAATGTGTGGAGATAGATGAGCTCAAAACATCATCAGATCAGTAACCACTGCTACTTGCTTATACTCACCATCAATATTGCATCTCAAATGGCTTCCGCATATGATTATAACATCCCTTCATGCGCATGCTTTGGCGGCTGGTCGCCTACAGAGTGTGCCTGCCGGGGCAGCGATATGCGCAACGGGTAGCAAGCCATCTCTCAAGGCTGAAGGTTTCCGACTGACATGAGCATCAGGCCACCATGCAGCGAATGCGGAGGCGCCAAGTACGTGTTTGTCGAGTCGCAGTGTGGATGCCAACGGACACCCTTTCCTCCCATGAGCAGCAACACAACGAGGACCAGGCGCCAGACCTGCAGAGAAGAGGATTCGTCCTCTCGCCGTCGTCGCAATGGGAGATAAGTGTTGCGGACAGTAGACCGTGGCCAGCGGCTCGTCCAAGAAGGAGTTGAGATTCGGATGTTGGCGCTTGTAGGAGTGCAGCGCTGTGCAGCCATGTTTGGAGTATTTGCTGCAACCGGAGTGGCTTTCTGTCTATGTAGACCAATAGACTTTCGGGTACGAACAGAAGTACAGTGTCTGCTTGAGTGACTGACCAAGAATCTGATCCGGAATGAGAGGCTTGTGCTCCAAACATAGTCAGGCTCTGGTCGATCTCGGGAGTTCCCAACTGCCAGGTTCTGCTGATCAATGGCTGGGTACATCATGGGCAGACAAATAAATGGCCAGTCCAACCTGTATCAAGGCATCTTGGCTTTCTGCAGGAAGCCGCCGCGGGTCGGAAAGTTCTCCGTCGTGCGAATGGTGGTAAACGGCCCTTGGGATGAAAACCCAAGCTGGTGTTGTCAAGACCAGCGCTCACTGTTCACATGGCCGCCCAGCGAAAGCCAATTCGAATTTCACCGGATTGCGCATTGAAGGAGATCTGGGCTCGGCCGGGGCTGGCGCCAAGAAAGTTGTGCATACCGGCGGCTTGAAATTCTCTTTCACGGATGATTACCAGTAAGTTCCGGGTTGGTATCATGGTAGATGAGAGGGAACTTTTGTGAATTGATTCCGAGCTGAGCGATGTCAGCAGTGAGCACCGTTCCTACCTCCCTTGTGACATGAGCGGCCCTTTTGTCTTATCGGCTGTCGCGATAACGATACTGGGAGCTTAGGCATGAGCTAGGGTAACCAGTTGGCAGCTACCATTTGCCGACCCTCCCACTCCCCGGCGCTGTACGGACCCTACATTAACTGACCTACAGGAGCACCTGCAACTGCTGCCAAACAACCTAACCACCATCGCCCCGCCATCAATCCAAGACAAGTCTGGATATTCTGCCTCGGGCGCCAGAGACCTGAGTTTCCGAAACAGAATTGGTGTTGGGATGGCCATTTGAGTGAACCATAATGTCTGTGATTCTCTGTACAGGTAAGCCAAGGTCGTCTTCTGTGCCTAGACATTGCTGATCCCCGTCATTGCAGCCGGCTATGATCACACGATCAGGTATGCTTCTGTCGCGTCGCGCAACAAGCTCTGCCTCTCTCCCCGAGGCTCTGCGGCCCATAGCTAATCAATCGTTCTTTCGCCCATCTTTAGGTTCTGGGAGGCCCTCTCCGGAATCTGCTCGCGTACGATCCAGCATCCCGATTCACAAGTCAACCGCCTCTGCATCTCTCCCGACAAGCGCTTTCTCGCAGCCGCTGGGCACCACACGGTCAAGCTCTACGACATCAAGTCCACCAATCCCAACCCGCTTCTGACCTTCGAGGGTCACACTGGCAATATCACCGGAGTCGCATTTCACTGCGAAGGAAAGTGGATGGTGACATCCTCCGAGGATGGCACGGTCAAGATCTGGGAGACCCGATCCGGCACCATCCAGCGGAGCTACAACCACGGCAGCCCGGTCAACGACGTCGTGATTCACCCGAACCAAGGCGAGATCATAAGTTGTGATCGCAGTGGTAGCGTCAGGATCTGGGACTTGGCCGAGAACAACTGCAGTCACCAGCTCATCCCCGAGGAGGATGTTAGTGTGAGCAGTGTAACTGTTGCCAGCGATGGCAGCCTGCTTTGCGCTGCCAATAATGCTGTAAGTGGTGTCTGACTTGTACGGCCTCTCGAGATGCTGTTCTGACCAAGTTACCAAGGGCAACGTATTTGTCTGGGCACTGATTCAGAATTTCGAGCATACTTCATTGCTACCCGTGACACACTTCTCAGCCCACAAGGAATACATCACCCGGATCCTCCTCTCTCCCGATGTCAAGAAGCTGGCGACCTGTTCAGCCGATCACACGGCCAAGATTTGGGAGGTCATTGATGTTGACCCTACCCAGCAAGTGCCGCTGCCCATCAACAGCAACGCATCCTCTACCAATGGCATGCACAGCGTCCTGAATGGCGCCGCTTTCCCGGCTCCCTCGCCTCTCACACCAGACGAAGAACAGGATCCCAACAATCCAGCAATCCAGCGCAAGCCGAAACCGTACCCACTGGAGGCTACCCTCCAGGGCCACCAACGGTGGGTATGGGACTGCGCCTTTTCTGCGGATTCGGCCTACTTGGTGACTGCTTGCAGCGATCATTATGCGCGACTCTGGGAGCTTCACAGTCAGCAGGTCATTCGACAGTACAACGGCCACCACCGCGGTGCAGTATGCGTTGCACTCAATGACTACTCTGAGGCGCGATAGGATGGCGATGATGAGCAGTATGTCGAAGAAACGCTGGATCGAACCGATATTATGCAGCCTGGTGATATTCCAGCACAAGATTTCACAGAGTCCCGTCTTGCACAATCAGATGAAGAACTAAACGCTACTCTGACGCCCGGCGCGCCAACGGGACATGCCTTTGAGCAATCGGCCGTCCGTCCTATCGAGCGTGGTTCCTCAAGCGATACTCTTGTTACGAGCTATGTGCGCATCCCTGGTTTCAACGTTTCGAGTCTGGAAAGCCAGGTTATGGAATCGGAGGATGAAGAATGGTGCGTTGATCCAGCCCAAGCATGTCTATTGATAAAGAAGCTGACCGAAGCAGATGAGGTCTTCACACGTGCCATTGATTTCAAGGGGACTCTATTTTGCATGGTTGCATGGATTATGCGGCACTTGGCCATTCTCGCTTGGCGTTGAAATGGATTGATTGGTTTTAAAGGTACTCAGCCAGCTTTGTGATTTCGCGATGTCATCTTTATAGGTGCATCACAATACCCCTCAAGTTTGCAATTCAAAATTCGCTACAAGGAACCATATAAATGTAGCCCGCTATGAGGTTGACAGGTCGCTCGTATGAGATACTAGCAAAGCTGTTTCGAAATGACTGGCTCCCTTAATAAATCCATGTCCCATGGATCCTTCCACACTGACCGACCTCCCAAGGAAAGCAGTCATCTGTCCACCTCAATAAACTCCAGTCTGAGCGCTGAAGGAGTTACGAACAAGTTCCAGGCTTCAAGACTCAAGGCTCAGCACTCTTCCCCTTTGCAGTAGCAGAGAAAGCCAGTGCAGGTACCAGAGCCGCCGCAATACTTGAGTTGAATAGTCGTTAGTACCACGACACTATTAATCAAGATGGAACGGCTTACGTCGCAACAGATTTCTGGATCGCCGATGAAGCAGTGACTTGGTAGAATCAGATCGGTGTTGTTCTTCCAAAGTGTCGTGGGCACGCCAGGAAAGGGGCTCAGGCTCAGGGTAGCGGAACTGCTATTGTCGGCGGGGGCTGACGGGTAGCCCAACATGGCGATGAGCAAAATTACGGCAATTATGAATTTCATTGTAAACTTGATCATGATGAATAGCAATAGGCTCAGATAGTTGTTAGACAATGATGATGGGACAACAAAGATGAAATGTTGACTCTTGGTCGTTATGCAAACATGGAAGATAGAGGACAGCAATCATACAAGTTTGAGAAACGATCAATAATAAGCAGCCTTTTCCAATTGACGTAGCATGTTTACATGACCATGAGCGAACTCCAGAGGAAGTCACGATGACCTCTTTCACTGATTCACTGGTGCCTGCGTGTAAAGCGCTTAGGGTGAGATGTTGAGTACGGTATGAGCAGGCACTATCACACCAGACAGGTAGTTCTTTCACTGCACATTGTACAAGCACTGATGATTGCCGACTAGTGACCATGATGTGGCCATTGCAATCCAACCATGAGTTTTCTCCAGCCACCCAAGACATTGATGTATGTGAATTCA
Source organism: Pestalotiopsis sp. JCM 9685 (assembly GCA_001599175.1). Classification (NCBI taxonomy): domain Eukaryota; kingdom Fungi; phylum Ascomycota; class Sordariomycetes; order Amphisphaeriales; family Sporocadaceae; genus Pestalotiopsis; species Pestalotiopsis sp. JCM 9685. The sequence continues at coordinate 4,537,012 of BCGF01000002.1, forward strand.
TGCGTACATGTGCATTTATTATTCGAGACACGGGCTCGGGGTCGGCATCATACACGGCAGTCATACCTATAGAGTCCCTTGTCTGTTTTATGCACCTGAATATCGCAACACACTGGGCCACGATCCACAATCCTCAGCCAGGAATACCGTCTATGATGCTTCCGGAATCCACATCACCCACCATACTTGCTGGTCTCCTGGAAGCTCAATTCGAATATAATTGGCGTAAACAGAAGAGTGAAGTATACATGTGCCTGAGAAACCTCTCCGATATTCCGTTCAAGTGTACACATTACAGCTAACACAGCAGGCAATGCCCAAAGGAAAATTAATGTCATGCTTCGTGATCACATTTGCATGTGGCTTTCTTTGGGGCCGACTCAAAGCGAACAAAGGAAACATCCATTTGTAGATGGCTGCATGTAAATGGGCGGTTATCGAAAAGAGATATATCCGCCACGGCCAACAAAAGGGGCGCCACAGGCCGAAACTTGCATACATACTCTCTCGTCGAAAACATATCAACCCTCGACCACCCAGCTCTCGGGCCAGAAAAGGGGTTCACCCTAAGCACTCAACTCTTGTTGCCCCTACATATCTCGCAATGTGTACATTTCTCTCGAACACCCAAGTCACGATGCTGTGCTACGTCTGCGCCGCCGCCGTCCTGCTGGCCGCCACGGTCATCACAAATGAGACCGCAACTCGGGTGGCCCCTCCTTCTCCCCAACTTCGAGCAAGAAACGCCCAGGTGATATGGGATCCCGATTCCATCCAGCAGGATCACCGAAAGGACCGGGAAGCCTGCCGAATTCCCCCGGGTCGTACGTTGCCCCCCTTTGCTAATGCTCACTTGCTCGCCGTCGGTATCATTTCCGCAAAAATTTATGCTTTCCTTCTTCTTTTACTAATTCTTGGTATCACAAAACCAATAGACGACTGCGTTCACGACCGCCTGGGATGCTGCGGTCAATGCGATCTCTCCACAAATTTCGTCTGCAAGGATACTTGATGCAAACGAATCGATCAGACGCGTGGTTATGATTTCCGGCACGGCGTTTCGCCTCGGACTCGGTCATTCGCTCCGAGTCTGCAAGTCTGATCAAGCTGGGACAGAGAGATGCACATGATTTCCTTCTTCGGTAGTTTTGTCAAAGTGAATTTGGAATCGGCTATTACGCCTGGCGCGACGGCGGAGCAACAAGTAGATACCATGAGACGCTCACATCACCGTCTTGCTAAAACTCCAGGCCCATGTCCTCTGAGTCGATTTGTTTTGATTTATTAAGTCTATTATCTGTATCAATGTCTTGTTGATGATATACCAAGAATGGTCCTGCCGGGGAAATACTCCAAACGCCTTGCCATGCTCCGAATACCTCATCGTAGTCCCAAATGCCCGATCCCTTGCAAACAGTTCAAGAAGGCCCCTGCCAAGCGACAGAAATATTGTCGCCCTTCGTGATGAGCAACTCTACCAGCCATCGCCCCAACCGTCATCGTCTCCTGTTTCTTTGGGCTTCATGTCCAGCTTCTTGGCTACCACCGGCTTCGGTTTGCTGCTTGCAATGCTGCTGACCTTCTTCACCGTGCCTGTACTATGGGCCTTGGTCAAGCCTTTGGGTAGCGGCTTCGCGCCCGTCTTCTTGTTGGCCTGGGCGGCTAGCCATCCGGCGAAATCAGGCTCTGACCCGTCGTCAAAGGGGGCGGGCGATGACACGTCCTTCTTGACTGGTTTCGAGGCGGACGCAGTGGTAGAAGTGGGTGTTGTATCTGCCGTGTCGTCTCCCCAGGCATCACCGTCGTCCATATCACCCATGTCACCCCAAGCATCTCCGGCATCTTCGTCGGCAGGCTCTGGATCTTTGAAGTAGGCCTCGGCATTTGATGTCGAGGAAGTACGGGAAAGCGACGTCGACGGGCGTGGTGAGACTGCTTGCCGGTGGAGGGTCGAGGCCGAGGAAGTGCTCGGTGCAAGACGGGGTGCTCCGGGAGTTGGAGAGGTGACTCTGGCAGTAGGCGTGTTGGCGCCGTTGCTCGCCGCAGGCTCGATCTCACCAGCCGCGGTAGACAATTTGTTGGTGAATGACGAGATAGCCCAGCCCGTCCATGAAGCAGCCTCGCTGGCTTGAGGCGTGCTCATACGAGGACCAGCGGCTTCGGTGGCGGGCTGCGCAGGCAGAACTGTTTCAGGCATGCTCGCAGCGGCCTTCTTGATCTTGTTCATGTATACGTCGAGCGTCTTCAGTGCTTGATCGCGGATCATCTTCTCCTTGTCAATCAGAGAAGGGCAAATGGCCGGCATAACCTTGGAAGCACAATCCTCTTCAGTAAAGTGCTCCGAAGTGGCTGCCAGACTCATGAGAGCAGCATTGCGAGCATGCACGAACGGATCGCGTAGTGAGCGCGTAAAGGCAGCGATGAGGACCTTGCTCCTGTTAGAAACCCCAAGGTTCTTGGCAATTTTTCCAAGACAGATGGTGGTGTTGGTCCTGATGCCCGGTTGCTCGTCGTTGGCTGTCTTGGCAAGATACTTCAGCAGCTCGCCGTTAACGACTCTGTCAGAAAGTTTGCCAATGATGACCAGGACCGACTTGAGGGTCTGCTCCCGAACGACTGGCGCCATGTCTGTGAAGCCGGTCACCTGCGATCTGCGTTAGCAATGGCCAAAGAAATAGGAGTCTGCTGACGTACCAGGTTGGGGAAGATCCTATCATTGACCACCTTTTGCGGCAGTCTATCGATCATGAGTGGCAAATTATCCAACAAGCAGACTCGGATCGCTCTATCGGGATTTCCAAATAATCTGACAACCACTGGCTGCACTTTTGCGTCAAAGTCGTCGCTGGACAGTTTGGTAGCAATCTTCATGACCACGCCAAAAGCCTTTGGTCCACCACCGCCAAATTCTACCGACTTGAGCAGTTCCGGCAGAACCTTCATCTTGAAGAAGTCTTCCGGGAAGTCGTCGGACAGGGAGTCGAGGTCGTCCAAGAATTGCTCCCTCTCCTCTTCAGACTTCATGCCAAGGTTGTCCACACCCTCCGTCAGCTTGATCAGCGGCGAGTCGAAGAATGCACCCGTACGCTTTCCCATCTCGAGGAAGGCGCCCACTGTTATCCTCGCCTTGGGATTCGCATTCACCAGCCTCTTGTAGCTCGTGTGCATGGTCGGGGGGATGCCCTTTGTCTGGCCTGCCTGGTCCGATCCGAGAAAGTCGCCATTGAACGACTCAGATAGGAATGCGCCAAACATGTACGAGTCGACCGCGGAGTGAGGGCTCTTCTTGATGGCGTCCCAGCCGTTCCGCGCCAGCTCGGGGGGCGTGTACCGCCCGTTGTCGGGCACCAGGCTGCCGAAGGTGTAGATGACGGCGTCGTCGTCCTTGACGTTGCTGAGGACCTCGAACCCGCCCAGCTTCCACTCGCCGCTCTCCGAGGTGTAGACGCTCGCGACCTTGAGGTTGCCGTGTATGCTGGCGCCCTCGTCGTTGATGAACTTGACGGTGCGCGCGACGCTGTACAGCCCCCACTTGACCGTCTCCTGGCTCAGGCTCTTCCTCTTGACGTGCCAGCGCAGCGGCACGACGCGCTCCGTGGCCATGTAGATGTACGTCTCCGTCTCGACCGTGTCCAGGACCTTGATGACGCCGGGGTGGCGCATGGTGCGCAGCTTCTTGAGGGCGTTCTTGGCGAGCGGGAGGCGCGACTTGGTCGAGGGGTTGATCTCGAAGGAAAAGATGCTGCAGTTGCTCCCGTCCTCGCGGCGCGTGCCATTGTACAGCGTCCAGATGGAGGCGTCGGCGTCGACGCGGTCGCCAAAGGTGTACGGGAACGGTGGTCCCTGGGCAATGGCAGACGCCACCGCCGACTTGAGGAAATTCATCTGTCGCAGGAATGTACTATGGTTTGATATACAACAGAGACGACTAGAGGCAAGCGAGTGATCAGAGCGTCGGGTGACGAAATGCTGTGGTTGCCTCGTCGTCCGTTTCTTGATGGCAGTTATAGTAGCCAGTTGTCAATTCCGACCTGAACCCCCTTGACCCCTCCAAGATGTAGAGGTTCCAGTGCGAATAGAGTTGGCGACAGGGGGTCCCCTCACTAAGCCCAGCGGAGAAAAGCGGCAAGCCCAGCTCTATCTAGCGGCTATCAGTGACCACTTCTAACATGACATCGATTACTCGTTACAGTCGACGACCGTTGTGATTAATGCACTCTTTTCAATCAGACATGCATGTGCCTCGCATTGGTATAATTTTCCAAGGTCTCTTTCGCTTGGAGATACTAATTAAACTTCAAGTCGACATACAAGAACGAGTCACGCGACTTGCCATGCTCACAAAGATCATCTCGGGGTCCCATCGTCAAGACACTCTATTCCAGGATCTTGAAACCGCCCGTCCTGTCCCTCCACAGCCCTTGAGGATCCAACTGATCCCGCACATTCTTTGCCAGATCTTTCTTCTCACTCCTCAGCCGGCCGAAGTAGTCCTGCCTGTAGAAGCCATCATTCATGAAGAGAGGCAGATAGGCATCGGCATCCAGCTTTCCAGCCTCCTGGAACTGCTGCACATCCGACCTCAACCCGTTATAAGTGTCCTGCATCGTCTGGTCTATCGTGGGGTACTGGTCGTTGAAGAGGAAACTGTAGTCCAGCTCCATGATGATACGATCGACATCGTCGTCAAGATCCAGCATGTCGCCGCCGGATTCCCTTGCGAGCTGAGGGATGCGCTTGGGCATTGGCTGGAATGCGATACTGGCGATCAGTCCAGGCACCAGGGCCGCCGTGTCGCTCACATTGACCCAGGTGTCGTAGTAAGTACCCAGGACCTCGGCTCCGTTGGCTGCGCTCGGCAGCACCGTCGTCTCCGTGCCAATGGTGTAGACGCTTCCCTTGACGACGGCCCAGTTGTTTCCGCTCAACAGCTCATTCATGCTCTGCGTCTTGGTGGTGTCTATGCTGTGCGCAACGGCAGTGAAGTTGTCAAAGACACCAGCCGGAGGCTCAGGCCCGTTGTAGTACAGGAACAGAATCCATATGTCGAGGACCGTGGCCAAAGTCCGCTCGGCCGTCAGGATGATACCAGCCTTCTCATCGGGATAGTACTCGGTAAAGTCGCGGAGGGCAGCCAGAAGCTTTGGGGTGGTATCCGAGTTGGCATCAAACCAGATATTGCCGCCCCAGACTTGGCCCTGCTGGTACGCTTTGAGGACGAAAGAAGTCACGATACCAAAAGTGCTTCCGCTACCCTTGAGCGCGAGGAAGATATCCGGGTACGTGTCCTCCGTGACGGTGAGGACGGTAGCATTCGCCAAGACGAGCGTGTACTCGACAATGCTGTTCGCTGCCCATCCATACTCCGTGCTCATGAAACTCAGCCCACCTAGGTGTCATGTGTCAGTCGCGGTTGACATTCGGGAGTACAAGTCCACAGAAACTTACCTCCGAGCAGGTAGCCTCCAACGCCGACATTTCCAATGCGGCCTCCGACAGCTGTATATCCGGTCCCGTCCAAGGCGCCGGAGACGTCATCCCAGCGGTTACCCGGACCGACCCTGACTGTCTCGGTAACATTGTCTAGCGAGACCTCATTGAGCAGCTTTGTTGAAATCAAGGGGCCGCCGTCCACACTAGCAAAGTAGTTGTTGGGGTTGTGGCCACCAGACTTGACGGCAAATGTCTCGTTGTTCGTCAGCAGGACCTGAACAATCTGAGCAACCTCGTCGGTCGTCGTGGGCGTCAGTATACAGGCGGGCTTGAGGTCTCCACAGCCTGTTGACCAGTATTCGGTTTGTGCTGTAGTGTACTCGAGGGAGGCCGGCTGGTCGATAATGATATCCGGATACAGGCTTGCAACTTGTTCGCATGTCTCGGATGCGGCAGTAGCAACCACGAAGGAGGCCAGGAAAGCAATGCTCTTGAGGGAGGGGGGAGCCATAATGAGTGGCAGGGAAGCGACTATGCCACTACGGCTGTGAGAGTACTGGTAGGTCCGGCGTGAAGTTCGCGAGAAACCAAGACGCAACCGAATCCCTTCGACGAGCTCGGCGTGCCCTCCTTCATATCCAACTTCCCTTCCACGGTTGGCGCCCTCGTCTACGACCCGCGACCCCACGTCTCGCCATGCCGAAGAGTAGCATTCACTGGCATGTCCGTTGCAGCATATGCCGTGGGCTCGTGGACTTTACACCTGCCATCCCGGCCGGCAATCCGAATACGTAGGCGAGATCCAGATCGTCCAGAGCTGAGCCCACGTCGTGGGCCTTGGGGAATCCATGAAAATAGATATGTTCTCGAAATGCTCAGTGCTCAACGACTAAAATTGCTTCGCCAAACTCACCAAGATCCCAAACGGGCTGCGATTCTCGGTCCCGGCAGTTCCTCCCATCCCCTTTGGGCGTTGAGAAGAACATGGGGATCGCCCTGCGCTACGGTGCTGGGGGCAGGGATCGCGAGATCCATCCTCCAAGGTCACATGCTAATTTCCTATCCGACTGTATTTGTCTTGGCAACGGTTCGACTGGAAGAATCGGCCGGAAAGAAAGGAAACCCAACCCCACTGTAAAAAAGGAATCATTGCGTGCGTTTTAGTCGTGAATGCGATTGGCACATTGTTGCAACTTGTGGGTTACATTGCACAATGCAGTTATGCGTTTCGACCCTGAACAAGCGTGGCCGGATGCGTCTTGGCCTCGGAAGAACAAGACGACCTTGACAGGTGCTTTTGAATATGCAATTAGGATGAGACTCTATCTTGGCTCGTTGGCGTGACATATGCCGAAGAGGATTTCGTCCTTTTGGTGCGGAGTCGGTCCTCGGCTAGAGAAGATGCATGGCACGTTTGCCTCCTTTCGATTGGGTCGAGCATATCCTGTCTGACCGTATTCGTGTAGAGTTCAACTATAACGAATAGCCTCGCTTGCGATCGACACGGCAAAAGAAATCGACGCCTCTATATGGCTTGCGTGCTCGGATGTGACCAGACGTCGCTAGTGGATAGAATACTTACCATCTAGAACATGCCATACACTTGTATACTAATGACATGTAACAATTGGGCCTATGCGTGTCGCAGTCATATCGGACTGCTATGTGCGTGCCGTTCGCCAGATGAGGCCAACAGCGCCCCCAAGTCGGAGCCGAATATACATATTGTTCACAAGACTTTGAAATGAGTAACACGCGTACAATTAGTCAGGCATCGCTCATTTGGGTATCGCATTTCATGAAAGTTCTCTATTTCGCATCCCTGATGGCCTTGGTGCCCTCGGCAGGCTCCAGCAGGAGCCATTTGCAGGTGATGTTCTCCTGTTGGAAGCGGGAGATGATCCTGTTGGCGATCTCCTCAAAGTTGCTCGTCGCCAGGGCGAGGATGGTCGGGCCGGCACCCGAGAGGCACACGCCCAGCAGGCCGGGCTGCGTCTTGGGCGACATTGACGCGACAATATCCTGGAGGCCGGGGATGAGCGTCGAGCGGTACTGCTGGTGCAGCTTGTCCTGCATGGCCAGGTAGATCAGCTCCGGGTCCGGCGGCGACTGTCCCAGGGCCACGGGCAGCAGAGCGATGCGTTGCAGGTTGAAAGTCTGTGGGTACAAGGTGAGCTTGTGGCGAAGACTAAAAAATCAGACACGAGGACAACATACCACATCCTGTCTGGAGTAATGCGTGGGCAGGACTTCGCGCGCCTTTGCCGTGGGCACTTGGAACTCGGGGATGATGGCGACGGCCTTGATCTCCTTGCCCCAGGGGAACTTGATGTGGTGACCGATGCCAAACGGCGGCTCAGGCGGGCTCTCGCCGGTATCCACACCGCCCGCCGGGGCCGGAAGCACTTCGCTCAACGGGATTTCCACCCGGGCGACGTCCTCAGGGGTGAGCGGCTTCAGGTACGTGCCGACAAAACCTCCAAAGAGGGCAGCTCCGACATTGTCTGGGTGGCGCTCTGTATATTGTGTCAATATGAATCTCGCTTATACAGTGCCAGGCAACGAGATTTTCACCCATTGGACCCGTTGTCATGGTGGCATGACAAGAACCGAGAAGAACTTACCAATCATCAGGCAGAAATCAAACAGCCTGTCCAAGCTCAGGTCCAGTCCACCGACCTCCTTGCCGAGCATCACACCAGCGACGACAGCAGCTCCCGAAGAGCCCAGTCCCCGTCCCAGGGGAATGGGGTTCTTGATGTGAACGTGCGTCTCCACCGGGAACGCGCGCTGGCCATGGCACCTCAGGACGTAGAGGGCGACGCGGGTGATGAGGTTGGCCGAGGGGTCCAGGGGCACCTCTCCGGACTCCTCGCCCTGGCCCTCGTAGGTGATGCGGCAGTTCAGGGGCTCCTGCGAGGACGTCTTGGAGCGGTCGATGGTGACCTTGAGCTCGAGGTAGATCGACAAAGCTAGACCGATGACATCGAACCCGGGGCCGATGTTGGCCGAGGAGCACGGCGTTTTGATGGTGAAGGACTCCATGTCGGCGAAGTGTGTATACGAAGAGGCCTGGGGTTTTTATTCCTTCCTCCTGTATTTTGTCGATTTTGCAATTCCCGCCGTGGTCTTTCTGCTGGTTGAGCTGCCAATTCAAGGGTGTTGTTATTGAGTCTAGCCCAAAACTGCGCCTGATTCATCTGAGAATTTTGAGCAGCGCGCCCCCGATGACGGAGGTGGGGCTTTTGAACATTCGATGTGGCTTCCAAAAATCGAAGCAGATTTACCAAAAGTATGGGGTATTCGAAACCTTAATTGTGTTATCAAAGAAATACGCGGCCGGTATTCAGAGGTTATACCTATGCAGTCTAGATTTTGTATACCTCTGTTCTCTGAGTAACCGTACCATCACATCATGTGTCTTTTTGATATACACAGTAGTTTCTCTTTGACTCCTTACAGCACTCAAATTGGATGCGGGGTAAATTGCCCTAAACGCTCGAGCGCAACACCTTTCATTGGTCTCATGAAAGTATAAGGGTGCCTATGAAGATGCCCCTGGTTGAAAAGTGTTACCCCATCCTGCTAGAAAACGCGTACAGGCACCCGTATAAAGATCTGGTGTGTTGTCCCTGGAGCAATGGCTCACTTCCTTTGAGCTTACAGGGAGAGCGGTGGAGGCCACGCCATGTTTCCTGGGGTTTAGTCTGACGCTGGACAGAGGCGCAGTCAACGCAAATATATCTGGTGACATTGGAGAATGAATAGCTCAAACAAAGATCAGAACAAAGACTTGCTTGAGGAATTGTAGTAGAACACTACCGGTATCCATTTTCCTCATACTCCATTGAATATTGCTATATGATCACAAGTTTTATGGGCGACTCATGCTGCTCTCTAGATTATCATAGGTAGCCTTAGGTACAGGCCCTTCTGTGGGGTGCCTTGATAGGGCAGATCTTGATGAGGACAAGTGCAATTAATATGCCCAGTGGGCTTTTTTAAACATTTTCTGCTCTGTCCAGATTTCGACCCTTCAACACATCTCGACAGATTTCAACTTCTAGATTTCTCGACTTCTATCAGGCAGTATGACCTCGAGTGGGGTGCCCTGTCAGCAAATACCAGCGGCCGCTTCGCCCTGCCTGGGAGACAATCTGACTCACATCAGCCGGACCAAGGAGTCACAGACATTGCTTCCGCGCGCCACGATGGGCACTATGTCCTCGTCGGCTGTGATCGCGACCATGGATGGCGCCTGAAACAGCTCAAACTACCATGGCACTATCATTATTATAGCTCTCTTGCTCTTGATTTCTGCATGGAAAGGCCAAACTGTCAAAAATGCTGCGGCTTGTTGCGCTACCAAGCTCAGCCCCTATTGGGCACTCTGCTAGGCATCCGTCCAGAGGTCCGGGTTCATAAGGCGGCTGGATTGCTGACATCGAGGACATCTAGCAAGTCTTTATACTTGAGTTCTATCATCGGGCAGTCATTAAATAGAACCTCGAGCATTTCTCCACGAAATCTAATCAATTTTACATATCTTGACCCCTTCTTGGCACATCAGCTACCCGTCAGTATCGCCACCATGTCGGCTCGCGCAGCAGCAGCAGCCCGCGTGGGCTCCTCGTCGAGGGGCCGCAACCGCGGGCACGGCGATCTCGTTCAGACGTCCTACGAGTCCAAGGATGTAGAAATCCCTTCTGATTACATGAGATCCCAGCCCTACGACGCACAGCCCATAACACTAAAGACAATAAACTTCAAGGAGACCGTCCTGCCCGAGTTCGATGGAGGGTACGCCGTGATACTAGACAACGTCCTCAGCCCGTCAGAGTGCGCCAAGCTGATCAGGCTCGCCGAGGAGAGCGTGCTGGACAAGGACAAGGCCGAGGACGGCGACCCGTGGCGGCCGGCCCTGGTCAACGCCGGCGGCGGCTTCGAGGTGCTGGTGCCCGACTACCGCAACAGGTTAGTACTCGGCGTTATATTTTCCATTCCTGGCATGTCTTTCGAGGTTTGACTCGGATACGGCTTTGTCTACTGTTCATCTGGAGGCATGAAACACCTTACGTTGCTCCTGCTATCTAAATCGGGACAACCAACTCTCTACGTTACTTTTACACGACCCAAAATGAGAAACGACTGACACCACTTGTCGAATAGCGAGCGCATCATCTGGGACGAGCAGGAGATCGTGGACCGGCTGTGGGCGCGCATCGAGCGGGTGCCCGAGGTGCGCGAGCGCCTGGCGCGCTTCAGCGAGGCCGACCTGCTCGGCTACGCCAAGCCCAGCTGGAAGCCGCACCTGAACTGGGAGTTCCACCGGCTGAACAAGCGCATGCGCTTCCTCCGGTACGGGCCGGGGCAGTTCTTCCGCCCGCACTGCGACGGGCCGTACGGCGAGAGTAGGGACGACAAGATCCTCCAGACGCACTTTACCCTGCACCTGTACCTCAACGACTCCAAGGCCGAGGCCGGCGGCGAGGCCGAGCTCGAGGGCGGCGCCACGTCGTTCCTGTCGTCCGACGAGACGCGCAAGTTGGATGTAGACCCCAAGGCGGGCCGGGTGCTCATCTTTCAGCACAAGCGGCTGTATCACTCTGGCGACGACGTCAAGGCTGGGACCAAGTATACTGTCCGGACGGATATCATGTATGAGTTGAAAAGGGAGGAGTAAGAAAATTGCTTGAAGACTGAGAACAATCAACTTAATATCACCAAAGTATCTTTCCATTTCACAACAGGATGGAATCTACTTATTTGATTACCTAGATATTGGATGATTCCCTGGAAAAGTATCCCATGTTGAGACGAATTTGAGAGCTTTTGTACACTTTTGTAGGGAAAAGAAATCAGAGCTTTTGTCGCCTCTTCAGACGAAAGAGGACTTGGTATCAGACGCTTTTATCGACGGATTCCACTTCACTTCGATCTATTGCTTCTTATTCGAGTTGAATCTATTTCTGTTTCTCAACGAAGGTTCAGTCCAATCCTTGATGTGACTGTCGTCATTCTCTGCGTAGACGCCCACGGGGCACAGCTTGGTCATGGCCGCCATCATCCTGGCGATCCACGGAGGACGTGACCTCCTCCGGAGCCGGTGCAACGGCCGTAGGGTAGGGCACTCCGAGATACATGCAGCGGCCTCTGCGGATATCGTGAAGGCCTTGTGCAGCTTCTGAGTCGGGGTCCATCTTTTCAGGCGCAATCGATATCCTTGTCGTCCTAGCACTCGAAAATATCGACGGTCCGGACAGCATCCTCGCCCAGGAACATGTCGGCGGCGTTGCTGCGGCCGAAGTTGATGTGAGCGAGTTGTTCGAATAGTTGTAGAGTAGATGCTAGCAAGATAAAAAGGCAAGACGAGAGAGAGCAAGGTCAGACGGTAGGTAAGATGAGAAGTGGGACAGAATAGTTAAATAGCGATAGCCTCGCCGTCCGAGAAACGTCCGATGTGGCAGGAACCATGAAAGTAATGGGCAAGGCGAGAGAAGATCCCGAGATGAGTTAGAAGAGTCTGACTTACTGATGCGTAACTCCGCAGACAGGTTATTGAAATATGGGAAATCCATATTCTCGTGAGGAGCCGGCTTGGCCACCAGGCGATATTGTCCCTGGATACTTGTCCCCATAATAACAGAAGTATGGTGTTGCCGTGACTAGTATTGTGTGTGACGATGTGGTCGTGGGTGACGATGTGGTTGTGGTTGAGAACGTGGTTGTGGGCAATGAATCGATCGTAGTAGGTGCGGTGTGAGGTATGACAGTGAGGTTGTGTAAAAGCGAGAGCTGGAAGTGGAAAGGAAGTTGCGGAATTTTCGCTTCTGTCGAGGAAGGTGGTTGTTTCAATGTTCCTGCGGCTCGCGTCCAGAATCGTGATTGTCACGATGTCCTGTGGCTACAAGTCAAATAGTGGCAAGTACCGGTGCTTGCCAAACTCTCGAGCCACATCGTATTCGAGGAAGGAGGTGTCACTCCGAGCTGATGTCGGCTTAAAAGGCAGAACTAACCATCGTGGCCCTTCTCTGGCGGCGACGATATTGAGAAGTTCCCAACGAATCGTCTCAACGAATCGGCGACCTGAATTCAATTCTCCTACGCATACGGAAGGAATCCAGTCACAAAAGGGGCAAATGAATATAATGAGAGCAGATGTAAATGTTTATAGAATCGCATCTATAGACATTTACAAGGGACCCGTACTTCAAATAGATAGCTGGTCAAGACTAGATTCGTACTTATCTATTTAACGCCTGAGAACTTGCCCTTCGTGAAATCTATCAATCATAGTGACCATTGAATCATACAATTGGGCATTATATAATTGGAAAACAGTGGAATATGACGAAAGCGCTAGCGCCATTCTTCGGATAGTCAAGCGAACTTTGATCTGATATGTGGTGATAGTTGAGTGTATACCATATGGATGCTCAATTTTTAGCTGGCATCAAGAATGGTATAAATTTGATGTACGCATGAAGATTTACTAGCTGACGTGCCGTGATCTAGCTTCTTTCTTTGAGAAAAAAGTTCAAAATTTTATTTCAGAGACAGTCTGAGTTTCAAAAGTTATCTTGATTCGATTTGGACAAATTATTTCTTGGTTGGAACTTGTCGATTATAAATACTGCCAGTTTTGCCAGAAAAGAGTCATTTTGTGTCTTTTATTTGTGGTTTGTACTTGTTTGTCATTTCTCAGTCTTGCTATGAAATGTTCCGTGCAAGCTTGAGATTGGTGACTCAGCACCATTCTGGCAGTCTTCACATGACTTCATGTGGCACCTACGAGGTATATATACTCTTCTATCACTACAGTAGATACAATGGTTACTAAACCAACCTAATCTATGATTCACTCACTCATAACCTCCCTCATCTTGACACCTACCTGATCCGGGACAAAATACACTTTACCACATGCTTCGGATGACATGTCCGAAATACGTACAAAGACTTGAAATGTCACGGTTCGACAAGATCTCTCATGTTCTCAAACTTTGAAATTGTTCTTTCTGTATGGATTATGGTATCGTACAGAGGGAATATGATATGTAGAAAAGAGCAGACGCCTATAACCATTTGGGATCCTCGTGGGAATCTCTGCCTTGAAACCCTGGCCAATCCTGAATGTACCCTCTCCGAACTCCGAGTATGATGAAAAAAACCCCAAAACGACGAAAGTAGACACAATTCTCTTCCAAAGGTCTACGTGAGAATCAAGAAAGCCACACCGCCGACCAGACCGCCCAGGGTCAGCGCCGTCAATATGCCGGCGCCGACCTTGTCGCCGGTCGTGATGGGCTTGACGCCCTTGACGTCGTTTTCGGATTTCGAGGAGCCTCCGCTGCTGTCGCCGGTCGAGGTTCCGCCGGTCACGGACGTGTACGGCGTCGGCGCGCTGTCGAGCAGGGTGTAGAAGACGGCCGAGAGGCCCGACATCTGCTGGCCGACGCCGCTGGTGCCGTCGTTCTGGGCGCCCCAGGTCCAGTGCTGCCCGCACGCGTAGCCCGCGAGCGTGCGGCCGGCGGTGCCCTGGCCGGTGCCGTCGCACTGCTTGGCGGCGCCCTGCGCCGAGGCCAGCAGCAGCGGGTAGATGGTGTCGCGCGTCGACTCCATGAGCTGCGCCGTCTTGGCCATCCAGCGCACCAGGTAGGCCTTGAAGGAGAAGCTGTCCGTGGCGCAGTTGCTCTGGGGCTCGCAGGGCGGCTCGTACATGACGCTCTCGTTGAAGAAGTACGTGGCCGTGCGGTTCAGGATTCCCGTCGTGCGCTGCGACCACGTGTCCGACGTGCCGTTGGTGTAATTCCACATGGCCGCGGACCCCTCGAGGAAGATGCCGGCATTGTACGTCCATTGCGCCTGGTCGATGCTGACGCAGCCCTCCTTGTCGGACGCGCCGTCGTAAATGTTATACTCGTCGTCGATAAACCCGACGCCCTCCATCCAGTCAAAGATCGTCTCGGCCCAGTCGGCGTAGGTCGTGTTGCCCGTGTATCGGGCCAATCGCGCAGCAATGTTGAAGAAGCAACCGTTCGAGACGCTGTTCTTGTAGTCGTAACCGTTGTTGAAGGTGTAGATCTGCCACCTGAGGCCACCATTACACGTCGAGTTGTCCCAGCGCCACACGTACTCGTTGAAGACGGCCTGCGCCGCCGCGAGCCACTGCACTCCGTCCGCGCCGGGGTCCTTGAAACCCATTTCTGCTGCCGTCATGGCCGACAGGGCCCAGAAGCCCTGGTCATCGTTACCCTCGGTCAGGGTCTGGTTCTCGGGCATGAAGTCGCCATCATCGCCAACTTGGTGTTGTAAAGCTTGGAAAGTCAAGTCGACATATTGCTCATCTCCTGTGAAGGCCCAGTAGTCGACCAAAGTTCCAAAATATGCACCCGCTAGATTAAAGGTATTAGTTATGCCTTTTTGCAGACGCCGAGACTCCTGAAGAGGCCGTCTCGGAAACGGCTTTTGTTCTCACCTTCCCACCCTAGAAAGAAAAGTCAGTATGTGGACAGAAAATCGATGCGATCGGATCATTGGCTTGCTTACAGTAGTAAGGGTCGGGCAAGTTGCCAGCAACGTCTCCTGTGTTGTTGCCGGTATAGAATTGTAATAGACCGTAGGCGATCTGCGCTGCGCCGTCCTTGATTGATGCTGTTTCGTTTCACAATGGTGAGCGCTATAACTTCTTGGCGTGTCAACCGAGAGCCGAACGAATACTCACAATCCGAATTCCAGTCGATTTCAACCGCGGAGACTAGAGGCAGCACACTAGCCAGGCATATACTCAGGGAGGGCCAATACATAATACTACAATATGGTATTGAGAGAGAGACAGAAAGGAAGTGATGTAAATGAGTGGATGATCATGAGAGTGGGCAGCAACAATGGGGGAGAGGAAAACCGAGAAAAAAGGACAAACAGCAAAAAAAGGAAGAAAAAGGCTTGGCTTCCATCAGACAGTCTTGAGGGATTGATTGGAATTACCAAAAGGCTGGAGCCTCATCCCTCAACCCCCCTCGTCCGCTCATCAGAGAGACAAAAGCCCTGGAATTCGAACCTTTGGCAGCATTGGGATTTGCTGCACAGCCGCGACGTCAGGCGCATCGCTGTGGACCGAATACTGGGTCGACGCAGACGTTAGGCGTGTCGAGAAGGGAAGTGATTGATGGTGTGTGAGTTAGAGATACATTCAGGTTTGCAGACGGGTGGTGTAGCGTCATAGGGCCACTGTTTATTCCGGGGCGTACGGGAAGCTTGTCGTTGCTTGTTTCAAAGCGACGCGGACGCCAAGGACGGCGTGCCTGGTGATCTATTGCCCCATGAGGACTGGGAAGACCCGGTTTTGGATAGTCCTCCCGGGATGGACCTGTGGGTCGGTATACAGTATGTATACTGATCACCGGTGGGCAACGGTCCGATAGATGGACGAGATGGTGCAATGTTTTATGGAGATGTGCTTTGGGAAGGTGGTTTGCGGCCAGCAGCAGGCAACTGGCGATGCGAGCAATGCACGAGGCAGCCAGAAACAGCATGACAGTCCAACATTTGGACAGGGGATGTGGAGGTTGGTTTATGCTAATCACTACCAGGAGGGCGCCGCGGGTTTCCAGAAGAGTTTATGTGGACCTCGACAGCCGTGAAATAGCGATCGGTCCGGGGCGCGTACTTCCTCATTATCCATGCCTTGGAAAACCCGTGGTTAATTACTGGCATTGTTATAAGAGTTCAGAATGGAGCTTGTGTCTTGCGATTGTATAATTTGCACTCGGGGCTGCGCGTCTATGCTGTTCGCCTTATATCCGTCAGTTCTTACGGCCTAGGTAGGCCGCCGTTGGTTGGCTCTCTTGCGGCTCAAGGACAAAAGTCCACGGCCGTTGCACTCGCGATGGATGTCTTCAAGGATCCGGCCAAAGTGACCTGCACTACTTACGTACCACGATGCAAATGTCCCTGGGGAAAACAGCGATCCGGCATGACGAGTGGTGTACACTGTGGAGGACCCTGGGAGATCATGCTGATTACAAGAGTCCAGATAATTGCTCGAGATCCGAACAGAAAAACATTTCTTTACTCTTCAACTCGAGCACAACTCTGATCTTGCCTATCCCAAGACCGCATCCACCGGTCTTTGCGCTCGCCAGAAGGATGGTCGCGTACTGGCAAGATTGCGAGAGAATAACGACCCTTCTCTCGGGCTAGTATTATGGTCTGGCCGAACGCTCGTTTCTGCTGTGCATCTCAACGTTTCTATTCTTGAAAATCCAGGGATCTGGGACTGCTAGCAGCTAGTCCCGTATCCGGAGATCAAGTGCTTTATTCCCGATGCATGAACACTGCTCATAGTATCACACAGTACTACTGTGTTGGCGCCGAGCGACTCCCTAATAAAGTCGAGAACCTCAACATGTCCTTCTGAGAATCGATGTCGTTCGACTGTCGCCAGGCAGCAGGCTGTGCTTCATGGTAAAGGAAGCATGCATGTTGATCTCAATCTGACCTGACGACTCCAACGTAGGCAGCTCCGGTGAGCTGTTGCGAGGCTGACTGATACAACAGAGACTGAGCTAGGTGACCTTTAGGGGGTTTGTTTCTTTTTCTTCAGCATCGTACCGTCACCTGCTGCGACTAATAAAAAGTTCATATAGTCTGTACGCGCCCTATCTGGTCCTCAGCCGCCGTTGCAAACACAGCCGCCTGCCCGGTGTTCCGGGGCGACCCTCGGGCATTTACCGAATGCGACGAGCAGGGCTAGCAGATTTTTGAGCGCGACCAGAAGATCTGACTCGGAGTGGTAGAAGCACGAAACGGGTGCCCAGCCAATCATCGAGTGCGACAGCCACAGACAAGTTCGGCGCGACAGTATGGACAGCCACTCACTTTTGGTCGGCAGAATTGAGTTCGAGTAGAGCCGCTGGCATTGGTGACTGGCTCGACTGGGAAGAAAGACCATTGAGCAGCGCCGGAGTGTCCCGTTGCCTGTCTCTGGCCTTCAATTTGCCCAATCTGCCCATCGGATTTAAGAAGTGGTCAGAGCTTCCCTATCGCTCGTCAGTGGGGTTTATCGACCACCTAACGATGATGTCAGACATGGGAGCTCCCCAAACCCAACCACTCAAACGCTTTGGATTACCAGCCGACGGGCATGGATTACGACATGATGTCCTCTGAATGGGCTGTTGACTTTCCCTCTGGCATCTCTATACCCCACCGCATCGTCCGGGGACGTCGGTTCATCGTGGGAGAACTGCTGCTATAGAGTGCTACTGCTAGATGCCCCAGAGGCCACCTGCAAGTTGTAGTGGTAATGGATGCTTAGCCAGCAGTAGGTAATGCCCCCCAGGTAGGTGAGACAGGTATGGATAAAGCAAAGACTCGCGTATAGGATCGAGTCTGCAGCCCAGCCCAGACCTCCGTGCATTCACCCAATTGTCTCCTTCTATCCATTGCGTGCTACACTCAAGAGGGGAGCCCACTGCCTGCCTGCCTACCCCTCAAACAAGGTACTGTTCGCTGACCAAGACCCTATCTCTGTATCATATCCGTAGTGTTTCAGTGGTGTTCTCTTTTCCTCCTTCCCGTTCTCAATGCAGTCCGTGAGAGCCCTCTTATCGCGTTCTGCCCACTCTCGCATCGCACCAACACTCAGTAATCGTACCATCTTTTCTGTACCCAAGCCAGTCCATATATTCCAGACAACTCGAAACATGTCCGAGTTCAAGCTCAAGGACGTCAGCGCTGTCTCGCTCCAGCCCGGCGAGAAGCGTGAGGTCGACGTTGAGGGCATCGAAGGCGCCAAGGTCCTGCTCGTCAACGCTGCCGGCAAGATCCAAGCCATCGGCCCAAAGTGCACTCACTATGGCGCTCCCCTCGCAAAGGGCGTCCTGACCAAGTCCGGTCGAATCACTTGCCCATGGCATGGAGGTAAGTCAATCCGTATATCCCGGTCACTGCTCGGCACTTGCTCCCCACGACAGGCTCTGAAAGAATTAATCTGACATATCCACCGCCTAAACAGCTTGCTTTAGTGCCAAGACGGGCGACGTTGAGGATGCCCCAGCATTGGACGCCCTCCCAGTATTCAGAGTCACCGAGAAAGACGGCGCTGTATACATCACTGGCGACGAAGCCACCATCAAAGCCGGCCGAAGACAGCCCAACCTCAAGAGCTCCAGCGGTCAAGTTGAGGGCGACCGCATCGTGGTGGTTGGTGGAGGCGCCGGTGCCATGGGTCTGGTGCAAGGCCTCAGGGAGAATGGATACAGCGGTCATGTCACCATGATCACCAACGAGGGCAACCTACCGCTCGACCGCACAAAACTCTCCAAGGCATTGATTGCCGATGCCTCCAAGCTGGAGTGGAGGGACGCCAACTGGTACAAGAGCGCATCGGTCGAGGTCGTGCAAGACACGGTGACCGATGTTGACTTTTCTGACAAGGTGGTCGTGACCGAAGGCAAGGGCAAGTTCACCTACAGCAAGCTGGTCTTGGCGACAGGTGGTACTCCACGCAATCTGCCCCTCCAGGGTTTCAAGGTGCTCGGCAACATCTTCCCGCTTCGCTCGGTCAAGGATACAAAAGCCATCACTGGTGTTATCGGAGAGAAGAAGGGCAAGAAGATTGTCGTCATTGGTAGCAGTTTCATTGGTATGGAGGTCGCCGGCGCAACTGCGAGCGACAATGATGTTACGGTGATCGGAATGGAGGGTGTACCATTGGAGCGAGTCCTCGGCAAGGAAATTGGTGCTGGCCTGCAGAAGGCCTTCGAGGGCAAGGGCGTCAAGTTCTACATGAACGCTGCCGTTGACAAGGCAGATCCCTCCTCTGCCGACCCATCCAAGGTGGGATCAGTTGTCCTCAAGGACGGAACTACCCTTGAGGCGGACCTCGTCATTCTAGGCATTGGAGTTTCACCGGCAACAGAATACTTGAAGGAGAACAAGGTGGTTCGTCTGGAAGATGATGGCTCACTCAAGACCGATGAGAACTTGTCGGTTGTTGGACTCAAGGATGTCTACGCCATTGGTGACATCTCGTCCTTCCCCTACCACGGCCCCGGCGGAGACGGCAAACACGTCCGCATTGAGCACTGGAATGTTGCACAGCAGTCTGGCCGTGTCGTTGCTCGACACGTTGCCAACCCAATTTTGAAGCCCGAGAGGTTTACGCCCATCTTCTGGTCCGCTCTCGGTGCTCAGCTTCGATACTGCGGTAATACGATGAATGGCTACGATGATATCATTCTCGAGGGAAAGCCCGAGGAGAACAACTTTGTCGCATATTATACCAAGGGCGAGACTGTGGTTGCGCTGGCTAGCATGGGCCGGGATCCGGTCATGGCTCAGGCAGCAGAGCTGATGCGTTTGGACAAGATGCCGTCAAAGAGCCAGATCAAGACCGGTGTTGACATTCTTTCCACCGGACCCCCAGAGTAATGTTCATGAAAGATGAGGCGAGCCGACAAGATACAGTGCTCTGAAAACAGTTCAAAACGATACAAGTAGGCATGCTGAGCATGGCGATTGAGCGTAGTAATATATTTCTCCGAAACACTGTTATCTCAATACACATGCCTGAAGTCGAGAGCCCCCTCTCCGATTGTCTCCTTCCGATCGTCCTCTCGATCACCTCTGCATATCTGTGATTTCTTTCGGTTCAGTGTATATAGGTAACCAATTTGACTCGTAATCAAAGCCATGCTTATTAGAGCGGAAGCAAGAGAACACCAGTGACCCAGCCGGTACGGAGCGGCGCGGTATACTTGAGGGGCCACGACACCGGCGAGGTTTCCAATGGTCTGCTGCATACCGATCGCCGTAGCTCGTCGATAATGAGGTGCCATGTTGTTGTTAAGCCCTGCAATAAATTGTTTGTGAGAACCTATCCTCTAGTACAGAGTGTCCAATGTGAAAAGTGACCTACAGGCTTGATTCAAACCAGGACCGCAGTAGATGGGAATGGCAATCATGTAGCACGCAAAGTAGCGAACGCCAGGTTGATCAGGTACTCCGAGCAGGATGGCGTACCCAAGGACGGCGAAAATGTCCAGTGCCAACAGTACCTGTAGTGTATTTTAGAAACCATGAAAATTGAAAACGGAAACGGGTTCACCTACAGTGCCGCGCATCTTTAACTTGTCACTCAAAACAGCAGCGGTCTGTAGCACAGTCTGTCAGTCCTTTTACACGATACTGAAGGGCTATCACCGTTTGTGTCAACGTTCAGGACCGGAGGACTCACCAAGAAACTTATACCACCAAGCGCATAAACCGGCACGCTGAGATATTGTGCCTGGATCGAGCTATACCCAAGATCGAGTCGCAAGATGGAAGGCAGAAATGTGCTGAAACCGTAGAGTATAATGTCCTGGAAGAACTGAATAAAAGCTCTGCAAGATTATCCATCAGCGGCAGAATCAAATAATGGAGGTTTCCTTTTGAGTGTCACATACGTAAGCCAGACCTTGGGATCGAGCATTGCCTTTCCCACTTCGGACCATTCAAAATGGAGGTTCCCCAGGTACTCGACGCGCTGAGCCTCGCGGACGGCCATGACGTTCTTGTCCTCGGCCGTCAGGAACTTGGCCTCCGCCGGCCGCGCGGGCAGGCCGAAGAAGACCCAGAACGCCGCGGCGACGGACAGGCATCCTTCAATGATGTAGAGCCAGCTATGTGCTCGTGTCAGCGTGCCTCTTGCGCCAAAATCGGAACTGCTGGTACCCACCTCCAGGACTCGAGGCCGTGGACGGGCCCGATATACGTGATACCAGTGGCAATGAGCCCACCAAACATGCCGGCCAACGCCACCGACGAGAAGAGGTAGGCCTGGCGGAGGCCCTGCTCCTCCTTCTTCCAGACCATGGAGATGTACAAGATCAAGCAGGGAAAGAAGCCGGCCTCGCACAGGCCCAGCAGGACGCGGGCGGCGACGAGGTCGCCAAAGTTCTTGACGAACCCGGTCCCGACGGTCACGGCCGACCAGCCGAGGCACATGCCGGCGATGGCGCGGTGCGGGCCGACGCGCTGCGCCAGCAGCACGGCCGGCAGCTCCAGGGGCACGTAGGTGCCGAAGAAGACGCTCACGGCGGTGCTGTACTGCGCGCCCGACAGGCCCAGGTCCTCGCTGAGCCCGGCCACGGACGCGTTGCCGATGTTGCTCCGGTCCAGGTAGGCGACGAAGTACAGCGCCGCGAAGAGCGGCGCCAGGTGCCGGTCCAGCTTCCGGACCACCTGCTTCTCGAGCTGCCGGTCGAGGACGAGAGTAGTGGTGGTGGTGGTCTGGGATGGGTCGTGTAGGATCTCTGAGACGGCGCCCGTCTCGACGTCGGCTTTCTCTGCCATCGCGCCCGGAGGGACCTTTTTCTCGTCGGCGGCGTCCATGTCGGCTGGTCCGTCGTTGTCAGGTGATTATACGCCCGGGAATTATACACCAGATGGGATGAAAGGAAGAGTGTATATTCACGGTCTCAGCTATTCGACTGACCATCTATCTAGTATTCATCCCACAGCTCTAATGACATGCGACCCATTACATGAGCATGGTGAGATGCACCCGTGGTCCGACATCTTTGAGGCCTTATCTTGCATATCATGATCGGGCGACCCTCAGAGTTGCACCGGGTACCATGTTGGGAGTGGGAAACGGAGAATTCTTGACTCGAGCTGACGACGGTTGGATGCTTCACTTATCATGTGGATCAGATCTGCATGATTGGAGACCGAGTGCAGCACCTGCAAGAGGGTGGGATGGTATTCCGG
The DNA here is from genome assembly GCA_001599175.1 of Pestalotiopsis sp. JCM 9685. Lineage (NCBI taxonomy): Eukaryota > Fungi > Ascomycota > Sordariomycetes > Amphisphaeriales > Sporocadaceae > Pestalotiopsis > Pestalotiopsis sp. JCM 9685. Next base: position 4,559,203 of record BCGF01000002.1, read on the forward strand.
GGTCTTCACTGAGAGATGTCGCGATCGGTATTGTTTCCAAGTGCCGATCTGGGCTTTATGATCTGCTCTGTACTTTTTTGGGGGGGCCCGTGTAAGTCATGATTTCGGTATATAGTGGTCGCTTTATATTGAGAAACAATGAGCAATATCAACCAACAGTATTGAGATGCAGATGGCAGACTGCTTGGCGAAGATCAACACCGGCTGTCTATCATGGCATGTGTAGTATAACTTATAGATTGTGCTTGAATGATAACAGTCAATAAAGCCCGACCGACGTTCACTGACTGATCCGAGTGACATATATATCTATATCGGTAGATCAAAGAGAAAAGAAAAAGAAAAGGTGCAAATAAAAAGTCAGATTAAAAAAGAATCCAAACATATTGCGAGTGCAACAACAACACTGACTGTATTGTAACGGTGGAAGTGCAAAAAAACGCAAAAAGAAATGTCGCTTCTGTGGATCGAACACAGTGCCTCCAGATAACAAGGTCCTGAAGTTTGGGCTTCAGTCTGGCGCTCTCCCAAGTGAGCTAAAGCGACTTTGGTGGGAGATGTGTTTCAGTAGTGCCTGCCGTTGACGGCTGACCACTTGATTTGTTGAAACTTGGAGGACTTGTTGGCTCCTATATTGGAGATCTGCCAGTGCGCCCGCAAAAGCTGAGTTTGTGGCCCCGCAAGTGGGCTTGTTGGGCCCATATCTTGCAATGGAAAGCCCCGCCGGTACCTTACTGCTGCCGAGCCCCGCGCATTGTTCGGTATCTGTCCGAATGAATACATTCAAAATCTCGAAACAAGCAGCACAGAACATCCACATGATGGATATCCAGGAGCTATGACCTGGGTACGATACACATGACTGACAATGATACGGTGGATTGCAACAAGAACTACAGTATCCGCTCTCCAGGCCAAGAACCGAAGCAATGCCGACGTGTTTGCAATGATTTCTCATTCTGTTTCTCGAGTGGGCAGTTCCACCCTTCCGAGGCCCAGGGCTCACCAGATTGAGCCTCAGAGGGCCGTGAGGTAGCAAATAGTCTGGTGGATCTGCGCGCTTCAGTGGCTCCTCGACCACAATTAACGATCACCCTGGGCGATCTTCGGATGCTCGCCCAGGTCAGATTGTTATAGCGGTGTATCAGCCGTTATTCAAAACCAACTGCATTGGTCATGGCAAAGGTCATACATACATCAGACATGTCAGCAGCAGAACCGCCCTATTATGTGAGGTACATATATATACGCTCACTATTCGACGTACAAGGTGTTGGCTACGTAAAGCATACGCAAGGCACGAATCATCGTGGGCACTGGGGCAGAGATGAAAGCTCTCTCACTGAAAAATCGATATCCTGGGCAAGAGATTACAGCGAGATTACAGCCTACCACTGGGGGCAGCCTGCTTGAAAATTTTCGCTGTCGTGCTTTTACAATTGCTTGCTTTTATTATGTTTTCTTCGTCCACACTAAAATAAGGATCCCGCTGTTCAAGATTCTGCAACAGCGGAAATGACGGCGGGTGCAGGCCAAGGACGCTGCAGGATTGGGGAGATTTGGGAGTCCCTCCAGCAATTGAGGCACAGAATTCTAGGCGTGGAGAAACCAAGCAGGGCCAGCAACATACGTCGATCATTGATAGAGCCAGCAAAGTATAAAATATTATCATCATGCTGCAATAAACAGGGCAAGCAGATTGTTCTGTCTGATCAGAATCATGAGACCTTTTTATTTCATATGGTTTTTCGCTTGCTCTCCAAGGATTTGATAAGAATAAGAAGAACCTGTGCCCTGCGTCAATCTCGGCCCCCCGAAATTAGATCCCCGAGCGCGTGGGTGACCCCAGTTTGCTGCTGCTAGTGAACGGGTACCTGAATGAACATGCGGGCTGACTCGGTGGGAGGCTTGAGGAGGCATACAGGTGTAATTTGGCAGGCGAAAGAAGCAACCAAGGCACAATCTGTAGTCTGCAGGTACTCGACTTCTCCCTCCGCACGCACTCAGAGCCAGCGACCATGAAGAGAGGGGGAGCAAAAAGACATGGCTGGATTAGAACAGCCGTTGGGACGTTGGTGGCGGGTGTAGGGTCACGATAGGCTGTGATGCTTTCTTCCTTGGGCCCCTGTTGAACCGTGTCAGCGGCCCAGCGCAAGACCAGTGACTGAAAGTGGACGACCAAACTAGAGTTTGTCGTCATAAGGCATGTGGGACATGGCCCACGAGCGCCCAAGAACCTGGTCCATATTGGCGATATGCGACGAACCTGGTGCAACCTGGGAAAGGTGTTCGCGCGCGGGCCTTTCGCCCTGTCAGATCGCATGAAAAAAAGCTGGTAGAATGGCAGAATGAATGGGAACACGATGACCAGGTCTTGGGGTTGAACAGATACTGCTACTGGCAGACATATCAGATATCATACAGCTGACCTATTTATCTATCTTTCGTCAGAAACAAAGCTATCCATATCCGTCGGTCGCGTCGCATCGCCTTTGCTTAGTTTTTCCAGATATATTCGTAGCACCTGCCTGGCGCTGCCTTGTTATTATCACCTACCTACCATTGATGTCCACTTATTGATTCCCATTACTTTTAGGTCATTGCCAGTCTCTTTCTCGTTGCGAAACAAATCTCAGTCACACCCAGACCTCTTCTCTTTGCTGCCTCTAACTGCCGATCTTTGTTGTGTATCGTACACTGATGACACCTACGACATCTGACTTTGGGCACTGACACACCGACACTCGGAGTGACAGCCAAGCCAAGCTGCGCCTTCCGTTGCTGGCCAGAGGGGAAGTGAGTGATGCCCACTCTGCCTACCTACTCGCGGGCGAGACCAAAACAACAACAACAATATCCACATCGACGAGAGGCAACCATGGTCGGCAATGCGCCCACAATCTGTCCCTGGTGAAAACCCCACCTCTCTGCTGGAGAATCCCCCGGGGGCGGTCGAGGAGTCACTCACGGACCAGACATTCGAACTCCACCCGTCGACTGTAAATATCATAATTTATTAGTTCAACACCAACGACCGTCGAGCTGTGAGGCCGCAACGGTAGCAAGCGTCATTAAACACGCGAGGAAAACTTTATCGGCCTCGCTTCTTCAAGCTCTCTGGATCGTAGGCGCGAATTACCTCTCTCAACTCCATCTAAATTGCAACCGTCAACATTGCAATTCGAATCATCGTCCTTTGTTCTTCAACTATCGACCCGAGAAACGTTGCTGCCCGAAAAACCTTGCCTTGCCATACCATGCGCCTGTAAGCGTGCTCGGCTGCTTGTCAACGGTCATGGTCCCACGAGTCCGCGAAGCCACCCCGAGAGTCTGCCAGAGTATATGTGCGCCGCCGCAGCCCAGCAGCTTCGCTACCCCACGATGGCCGAACCATATTCTTCAGCTGCCCTCGAGGTAGCCGCGGAAACGGCTGCAGACGCTGAGCCAGACCTTCTCGCCCCGGCGCTTGTCCCTGTCCGCGATGACATCCCGCCTTTGAAATGCTGCTGCGGCTCGGCCGAATGCGTGTTTTTGAGACACAGCAACACCATCCTGGATAGCGTCGAGAAGGACGTGCATAATGCAGCCCGCATAGGAAAGGTATGTTTATACTCTGCCGCTGTCTACGTTCTGTTCTGCTATTTTGCTCGGTGCGCAACCGCCGAAAAAGGTGTGATTGTCTCACATTTTGTGAGGTAGTCGATTGGGGGTGTATTTGTTTTTATTTCAGTTGTCCTTGCCCCCCACGATGCAATGGGAGTGACGAACGAACGGCATACAAGGCCAGCAGTCGCGCCGTCCTTCCTGTCTGCAACTTGCTTTCCTAGTCCGTGTTCATGACTCCTGACTCCTGCTTGGTATCCCTTTCCTTAGCATGGCCGTCTGTGAATGGCACTAGTCCATGATGTTATATATGCCTTCTTTGGAATGTGCCTTTGGCCTGACCATATGACATACCCCACCAATGTACCCTTTCTCGCTTGCCAGCGCATTCCTGGATAGTCGGGACGTATCAGAGATTTTACCAATATCTGCATCATGGCTCAAGTCGAATGTCTAATCTTTGGTTTACAGGCGCTGCTAGCACGTCACGAATCGTACATGGCCGACGCTGAACGGGATCGCCTGGAGCTCACGAGTAGGATCGAGCAACTGGAGATGGATAACAAGGATCTCGAGGCTAAGAACGCCCGGACGATTGAGGAAAATCGAACTCTGCTGGACCAGCTGGAAAGTCTCAATACGACGGTATCCGATTCAGAGTTGCATATCAGATCCCTCGAGGCGTCGCTGCTCTCCTCGCAACAAATCATACGCCGCTTAGAGACCGAGACAGCACGAGCCGAATCGTTAGAACGGCAAATCGCATTCCTCGAACAGGAACAGGAGCAACTACAAACAACACTATCATCGAAACAAGATGAAGCTCGCTCATCCATGGCGAGATGGCAGCGAGCAGAGAGGGGAATCATCGACCTCCAGGTGCAGCTCGAGAAGATGGAGCAGGAGAGCAAGGAGGAACGCGAGCGTCATGCCGAAGTGATGGGGCGCATGGAAAAGCAGCGCGAGCTCGAAAAAGAACTGAACACGGCGGCCAGCCGCTTGAAGGGTGCAGCCGCAGCGAAGACAATGACCGGCGGCAACGGAAACAATGTCGTGTCACACTTCGTTCGCGACCTCCTGGTGGACAACACTACCCTGCAGCAAAACATTGTGGAGCTGAGGGAGATGCTCATGAACTCGAACGACGAGATACAAGCGCTGCGAGAAGAGCTCATGTACCACCAAGCGGCAGACGACCTCGATATCAACTCTGCACCATCGTTAAGAGCCGAGCTGGAAACCAAGAAGTCACCCGAAAGACCTCCAGCTGCCGTGTCCCAGGAGCTTCACATACACCACCACTATCATGTCTCACCAAAGGTTGAGTCTAAGAAACCCAAGAAAAAGCGCCAGGTTCTCACGCCTGGTGGCTTTATACCTCCAGCAACGCCGCCCGCCTCGACTTGGCGGAGAGGGCCTCGGGATTCGATAAACTCGTTGATGTCAAGCCGCCTTTCCATCATGTCGGAACAGCAGTCTGACTTTGCGCCCTCTTCAGCACCCAGCTCGCCGCGATCCAATGCGCGAAATTCACTATTCGACCCCGCGTCCATTGACTCTTGGCCAGGCTCGCCTGCCACTAGTGTTGGTGTTGACCCGATGTCTCCGGCGTGGCGCGGACACAGGAAGCTACCATCCAACTTGTCGGCGCGAAGCTTCCAGCTTCCTACCGCCTTCTCTCTAGACGCGCCCAACCACACACACACCATTGTCGAGGAGGGCGATGGCATGGAAGAGGTGCCGGACTTGGGAACCGGCACGGACGAGTCTGGCGCCGATGACGAGTCTTCCTCGCGAGATCCAATTACTTCGCCAGACGAGGTCGAAATTTACATCAGCGGAGAGACGGAGGACGAGCGTGTACCACGACGTGGCCATCGTAGAGCAGTGTCGCACGAGTCTATCATGTCGCTGACAGGAGGGCTTGATATCCACACCCTCAAGTCGCGGCCTGGTCAGATGACCCTTCGCCATATCAGCAATGCGACCTCTATTACGGCGAGCAGCACTGTCACGGCCAGCCCAATGCTTTCTCGAGATATTTCTCAGGAAGGCAGTCTCGTTCTGCGGAAACGATATGCGCCCTCAGTCGTGGACAGCCTGCGGTCGGTATCTGGCTCCGCGCAGGGTAACTCCAAAATAAGCTCGTGGGCCGGCTGGCGCCCGTGGAAAGGTGGCGCATCCGAAGGCGGCACACTCGCCAAGCCCAAAGAAAAGCAATCCTTCAAGGACTTTGGCAGATCGCCCGGCATCAATCAAGCTGGTGCCATCCCTGGGTTCCATGAATACATGGCAGCTCACCAAAAACGCGACACTGGAAGGGTCAAGCCTGATCAAGTCGACCACGACGCTCTCCTCGAAGGACTAGCTGAGTAATTGCAGCTGGGCATATAATCATGTACTAAACATGCATACAAAGACGGCGTTCTATTGCTTTTTCCTTTCTGGCATCATCAAACACCACTAGCATTGGGAACGGCGCTTTTCTTTTATCACTCGTTCAGAAGACACACACATACATTGTGGAGGGGGAGGAGTTCGTCATTATTGCGGTTTAGGAGATGATACCCGTCACGGCCCACGAGCCTCATTAGTTTTTTTGTTTTTATCTGGGAAGCTGTTATGAAGTTGAAGAAGTGTGACTTCACTGGGCGGTCACCTTATTACCTTTGGATAAAGAGAAAGGAGGAGAAGAATGCCTTAGTCCGAAGAAGATCGCATGCTACATTGACAAGCACACATACTAGTCTCATATGTTTTATAATATACAAAACTGTTGACAAAGCACATCACTGGCGCATTACCGTTTAGCAACTTTCGTCTTGACTGTAGAAGATTCTTTAAGTTGATGTATTTCAACATTTCACAACAGCAAGGGCAGTTCACAAGACTATCACGAAAAACAAACAGATCCGATTGTGATCGCGCCAAGGGATCATCATTACTGAGAAGTACAACTCTATAAACTCCAGCCATCATTTGGACTGGTCTGGAGTATCCATGCCATCTTAATATACAATGCCCCTGAACTCCTGAATTATTGGCGTTGACGTTCTATTCGCCGGAAACAAAAAAAAACCATGAAAATACAAATCTGACATGCGTCGTGGCGATTGTCATACCGAGACAAAAAAAGACCGTACACATGCCATTCCAAACGAGAATTTCTGAGATCAGCGGGGGCAATGGTCTCCAACTATGCTCGCAATCAGAGATTGCACATGGCCAAGAGACCGAAGCCGTTTCCGTGCTATCCTGAAAATCCGCCGAAATGACAAAATGTGTGAGTCGTCTGGCACAAAAGAGTTCGCACAACTCAGTTGAGCGGCAACAATGCTGAAACCATCCCTGCTCTTCCAATCTACCAATAGCAAGCACCTTTAGTGCGGCCATGGCAGAATGTCCATGACCATTCTTTCAAAAATGAAAACCGTAAAACGCCTCTCTATGCAGTGTGTATCGTGAGAACCGGATGGGAAATCGAAAATGCTGCTCGCGAGTGGGGTATCTTCGTCAACGACTTGAAACTTGGAAAGGAAAACAAATCAAAAACTCAAAAAAGAACCGGAAGCTAGACGCCCTTCCAAGGTTCGCTCATGTACTTAGGGGAAGGAGCCATGCGTGAGGGACGTCATGGTGCTGGGCTCCTCGACGTGGGCGCCGACCTGGGTCATCTGGGCGCGCATGGCCGTCATCTCGCCCATCATGGCCATGATCTGGCGCTTCTGGGCCTCGATCTCGGTCCGCTGGCTCTCCTGCGTGGCGGCGGCGAGCTCGGCCTGCTGCTTCTGGAGAGTGAGCTGGTGGCTGAGCTCGGCGTTGATGCGGGTGAGGGTCTCCTCGGTCTTGCGCAGGCGCTTAACCTCGGCGGGGCCGTCGCTCTCACTGTCCTCGAGGGCGCGCTTCTGAGGCAGGGCGGAGGCCACCTGAGGGGAGGGGAGAGCGTGCGACACGGACTGAAACTGCATGGCAGCCGAGATGGATTGGCCAGTCTCGGAAGCGGCGACGCTATCGCCATCCTCGGCGGCCTCGGGGCTCGAGGCCAGCGGGTTCAAGTTGGTGTGGACGCGGCGGAGATGCTCGTTGAGATTCTCCAGGCGCGAGAAGCCCTTGCCGGCGTGTCTCTTGCAGTTTCCATGAGGACAGTTGAGAGGGTTGCGGGGACCGCCGTGCTTGGCATGGACCTCGCGCTCGTGGCGGAGCAGGCCGCCGCTGTAAGTGAAGCCCGAAAGCTTCTCACAGCCCTCGGCTAGGCACTTGTACGGGCGCTCATGCTTGTCCATATGCTTGCTGGAGGATGTAATTAGTTAATTTATTCAAATAATGATGAGTCATTCGGGAGACTTACTTGTACTCGCACTTTCGGTGAAACGACTTTTGAACCTCGGTGCAGTCGGGGTAGTCACACTCATACTTTCCCTGAGCATTCTTGCGTGCAACGCGGTCAGGCTTGGGGATGGGTCTGCTGCGTTGAGTGATGGGGTGAGGGTCAGTGTCGTCCTTGGGGGTAGGAAGGGGTCCGGGAGTGGTCGCAGTAGTAGCGGTGATGACGGGCAGGTGTTCCAGATCAATATCCTGAGCAGTCTGGGGAGGCGAGGGAAAAGCAGTCAGGTCGGCGATATCATGGTCGTCGAAGCGATCGAGGCCATCGACTCCGTCGCCCTCTGCTAGGCCGACCATGGCCTGGTAGTCCTCACCAGAACTGTGGAACTGCCGCGACTCAAAGACCTGAACCATCTTGAACTCATAACCCGGCAGCTTGGAATTGTATTGTCGGTTGCCGTTGAAGACCTGCATGAACAGCAGGCGGGTGCGGTCGTCCTGTCGCAAGCGCTTGGGTAAGATGAAGCGGCGAGCGATGCGGTTGCCAAAGGCGGGAGAGGCAATCAAGCGGAATCTGAAATCCGCCAGACGCTTCAGCTGGAGTCTCTTGTCGACGGCGAGGGTATGCTCAACCACGGCGGGATCTTCTATAGTATCGCAGTAACACAAGCAATTAGTTGACTGAGCGGCCTGAAATCTCAGGCGACAAAAAACACCGGACAGAATGAACAGTTCCAAGGATTGGGGGGATGGACCTCGGCGGGCGGCAGGCTGAGGCGACAAAGTGGAGAGCGCGGCGGGAGAGGGAGGGAAAAAAACAGGCGGCAGAAACCACGGGTCAAGTTACCGGCCGGCTGAGCCACAGGTGACAAGCTGATATTTCCAGCTGTATCTGGTAGGGCGACCAATAACGACACGTGAGTTGGCCGGCGAGTGGATCAACTCTGTAGGCTGAGTCACTTTTCTTGGCAAGCTCCCTCCAAATTTAGATCCACTGTATGTACAGCGCCTGATGACTGATGATTGTGGCGTCGGTGCTTGGTATCACTTCGGGTACCTACAGTAGGCAATGAGCCCGTATGTAGACTCAATGGATCCCTGCAGGCAGCCAGATATCTGAAGACTGAACTGCCTCTTTTTCTCCAATAATATTTCGGCGTTAAGGATTCGTATGACTCCTCGGTTGTAACTTGTGACGATTCGATCCTCGGATATCCGGAAGGAGAGAAAAAAGAAATGGAGCTCGGATTCGAAAAGGAACGCGGTTACTTACGGAGATCAGCAGGCAGCACGTCAAAAGCGTATGCCCAAAGCGCCTGGGTTTTCTGTTGTTTCTGCTGCTGCTGTTGTTGTTGTTGTTGCGGTTTTGCCGAGCTACAGTTGGCAGTGACAGGGAGCGGCACTGCTTTTTATATTAGCGTTTTTGATTATTCCTGACCTGGCACATGGCCGTCTGATTTGTTCTAAACTTCTATACAGCCACTAAAGACGCGCGGTGGCCCAGTGGCGTAGCAAGAACTTGTAGTAGGACAACCTGTGGTTAGGCAGGAAAGGCAGGTGGGTGACTCACGGTACTGACTGTTCCCTATGCTTGTTGGGTACGTCGAAGGCAGCAGTATATTGTGCAGAGCTGCGGGGGTCGTCGGCTCAAGGAGGGTCGGATGCAGATGAGACATTCCCCGGTTGACTCGACTATCCTGGACAGCTCCATACGTTATTGGCTCCGGCGCAAGTCCATCATGTATGATCTGTGGAGGTGATGGATACACGCTCATCCCTGCCGATGGTGAATACCCAGCTGTCAAGTATGATAATGCGCCATGACCACTGTCGAAAGTCCCCTGTGCCATGCTGGTATTATTGTCGAGGCCGTATCCTAGAGGTTCCAGCAGACTGCCTAGTGCTGCCTCGTAGCCTGTTGGTGTCACACTCTGACCGAACTTGTAGTCCTCAACGGGCGCATGAGGCTCTCCTTGGGGGCTGTAGCCTGACTGCTCCAGATTTCCATCGCTCGGAGAGGTTATTCCATTCTGTAGCTGCTGCCAGTATTCATCCTTGGTGAAACTGCTAAAGTCGAAGAACTCCAACCCGTCTGGAGCAGTCCCCGTGTTTCCTTCCATCATGCTCTGGTCTTCTGGGTCGCCGAGTTGAGGTATGTAAGCGGTGGCGCTGGCAACTGGTGTCTCCAGGCCTCAAGCCTGTAGTCGCGGGGCTACTTTCCGCAGCTGCTTTTGATTTGATTATCAGTTGACTGTCGAAGCGATGATTTTTGTGGATGCGTACTCATAAACAACTCGTACTTCACCTTTTCACGTTGAGAAGTTGAGGTGGCAGTTGGCAAGGTCTTCCAATTTCCGAAGAATATTCTTGATTGGATGGAAGAGCTCGCCGATGGTATTCCCTTTGCCAAGCTCGTAGGCACAACAAGGATTCTGAATGTGAGTCGATCAAAGTATGATCAATATAGAAGTTATGGTGCTTGTTCAGATACAAATGAAACTTGTATTGTTACTGAACAAGAGATCATGAAAAGAGTCGAACCTGGTGCGCTCACTCAAGTGTTCGAAATGCAAGTAAGAACTCTTCACCGTGGCATCTTGGACTAGGAAGCCTGAGACCAGCCCAGCTTATAGATAATAGAGCTATCAAAGCTATTTACCACCTGAAGGACTGGGAACCTGCCCACTGTGTCGAGTCGATTCCAAGACATCTAATGGCATGTTTGAAGATTCGATCCCAGGCAAAGCCAATCAAAGAGAGTACTATGCAAAGAACTCGAAATCCCCTGTCTCAGACAACTTGGCGACGAAACACGGTCTTTCTCTACGTCGCCGAATGATTCCAGAAAGGCCTGTACAGTATCTAACCCTTGAGGGAGATGCGGGCAAAAGAAGGCCCATCGACTTCAAGGCAGGCAGCGGATGTGAGTTTTATTGATCAAGCAGCTTTCTCAAGACTTTTGCTTTTGTAGTAGAAACATTCCGAAACGATTAAGCCGTTGCCACGACAGAGAATTACTTCAGCAAAAACCAATAGTTTTGGAGAGCCCTCACCACGAATGTCTCTAAAGCCATGGTGCAGACTAGTATAGAAAAGTCACTTGCAAAAAAGTGCGGTTGGCGACGTGAATACCATACGGTGGTTTGGCTTTGTAAAGGCTCCAGAAATATATCGGCGCTAAGACGATTATATTGTTTTCCAATATTAGTATTTTGAGTACCAGGTGATATCTTTGACTGTGCTGCGCATACAAACAGTTGCTTGGACTGCTGTGCATTAATGCACAAGACAGGACGAACTTGTTCAAACTCTCTGTACAATATACAATAACTATACAAGGAAGTTTCAAAGACTATACTAATGACAATATTTTGGAATCCGTTGCCAATGAGCAAGGGTAGTAAGCAAATGCCTTTGTGGTTGCTGTATAAAATGGATCCCTCTGCAGAGGTTCCACCCGAGCTGATCTTTTAAACGTGGTCAATTTTATCATATACATTCAAGCATTGCTGGTTCTTGCTGATTTCTGCTTTACAAACGACATTTGCTCGGGTAATACTCCCACCCCAGATCGGTGGAGTATAGGAGCCCAAGTTGGTAAGACACAAATGGAGCGACTCCGCAATCACTTCAGGCGATGAGTTCTTATTTATGCAGCTGGCAGGCGAGGGTCGGGTCAGCCGACATGCAGGCTGACTCTGCCTAATAGAAGAGGCACTACAGGCATCAGAATCCTGACCACACCACAGCACGTCACAACTGCCCCAAATCTAATTGCTGTGCTGTCAGAACCAGCTCCAATTTTTGAAGGACTGCATCGCGAGAAAAGAGTCATGCCTAGGCTGCCAGAGACGAAAGAGGAGATCCTGGCCACGGGCGTCATCGATCCCGAATTCAAAAAAGTGATTGAAGCAAAGCCGCTGCCCCCGGGCTCATTCTACGAGCTCGGCGACCTCAAAGACATCAATGAGCTGTCGCTACCATGGACACAGAAACGACTGACCGCCAGTCGCCCGGCGTATATCGCAGAGCATGAGCGCTACATCACCCTGAAAGAAGGACATCGCTTACGGCTGTTGGTCTGTTACCGCTCCGACCTCGCACCGGACGCCCGGTGTCCGCTGATAGTGAGCTTCCACGGCGGCGGCCACTGCGTCGGAAATCCCGAGTCGCAAGTGGCTGTGGCGCGCCGCCTGGCAACCGAGCACAATGCCGTCGTGGTGCTGCCGGCGTACCGCCTCGCCCCGGACCACCCATTCCCCGCGTCGATCCAGGACGCATGGGCGACCGTCCGCCTTCTCGGCGCTGAGACGCAGAAATCGGTATCGACCCTCCTCCCCAGCCAGTGCGACCCGTCGCGCGGGTTCATCGTGGCCGGGACCAGCGCGGGCGCCAACCTCGCCGCCTCGGTCGCGCACCTGGCCCGGGACGAGAAGCTCTCGCCGCCGCTGACGGGCCAGATGCTGGTCGCCGGCACGTACATCAGCCCCCAGCACGTTCCGCGGCGGTACCGGCCCCACTACCTGGCGCGGGAGCAGAACCGGGACGCGCCCGTCTACGACCTCGGCCTGAGCAGCACGTTCCAGGCCGCCTTCCGGCCTGACCACCGGTCGCCGCTCTGGGCCGTCTTCGATCAGCGGCGTCCCCTGGACCAGAACCCTGAGGACCCCGAGGACCCGGGCGTTAGGCACGGGCACTTGGGCTTACCGCCTGCCTACTTTCAGATCTGCGGACTGGACATTGGGCGCGATGATAGCTTGATCTATGAGCGGGTGCTCAGGGAGGAGTGTGGAATCGAGACCAAGGCCGACATGTATCCTGGGTATCCGCATGTCTGGTGGTCCAATTTTCCAGAACTTGAGGCTTCAAAGAAGAGGGACGATGATGCTGTTGCTGGCGTAGGGTGGCTGTTGAGGTTTATTGAATGAGCATACAGCCAGAAAACTTACAGCTAGAATTATATAACCTTGACTGTTGAAATTATTGTACATCTCCAGAGAGGCAGTGATAGATACTCTCCTATACCACATCCGCAATTAGAGATGCTTTGATTGAGAGCTGCGGATAACTGAAACCTTCATCAAATGAAATTATTAGACGATGCAAAACAAACACATTCACTCACAGTTCAACTAATGACGCATCCGTATCGAACTTCAAGATTATGAATCACTTCTTGAAACAAGCGAGGCGATGCGGCTCTCGCAAATCGGTGATTTGCTTACCTGTTCTTTTCGAGTGCATGTAACCACACATGTACGTACGGCTTACGACCGCATCAGCTGAGCAACGCGGCCCTGCGGCGCAAAGCCCTGGGCGTCCGCCTATTCGCAGGACAACTGATATGGAATCGTCACGTCACCACCAAAGAAGCGGTCGGCCATTTTCTCATGCGGGTGCAAGATGCTCAAATCTGACGATTTGATCGTTTAGGTGAGACTGACTAAGATCTATCTTTCTAGATATCTCTTACTCACTCCCTCCCCACAAAAGTATATATAGCAAGTTGGCAAATGGGAGATCTAGTTTGGGATACATTTGAAAACACCAAAACAATTTCTAATATTTCCTCACATCAACTCACGATAATCTCAAGAATACGTATAGAAAATCAATCACAATGTCGTCCTCCGAACACAAGCTGATGTTGTACAACAACGACACTTGTACTTGTGTGTAGTCCTAATTCTTTGCCACTATATTGAAAAATATCGCACTGACATGGAGAATCAAGGGTCCAACCGAGCCAAAGTCGCCCTCCTTGAGCTCGGCCTGCCGTTTGAGGAGCGCACCATCAACGTCGACGGCCCGCGCCCGGCCTCATTCCTGGCAGAAATCAATCCGCGGGGCCTGGTTCCCGTGCTCATAGTCGACGGCCACGTCATCGTCGAGTCGGCCGTCGTGTGCCAATTCCTGTGTGACGCGTACCCTTCGCACCTCTGCCCGTCGGCGTCGACGCTGGACAGCGCCCTAGCCCGCGCTCGCATCTCCTTCTTTACGGATGCCTACTGGACAAAGTTCCACACGGTCCTGTTCCGGCTGTTTGAGGCGGAGAGCGAGGCCGCCACGGAGAAGATTGTAAGGGACGCCGTCGACGGCCTCGTTCGCGAGGTCGAGCCGCTGTTGGCGGATGCCGGGCCCTTCTTTGGGGGCAGCGAGAGACTTACTCTGGCAGAGGTAAGTTTTTTCAATTACTTCTTTTTAAGAAATCATGCCCTCTTGTGTATTGCATTCCGGCTGACAATATTCAAATTAGGTTATTACCGGACCGTTCTTGATTCGAGCCATGGCGCTGTCGAGACACGGAGTGTACCCGACCAGTTTGGTCAAGCTGATTGCCGAGGAGGCTCCCAACTTTCACAAGTGGGCGAGTGCTGTTTGCTCGCACCCTAATCTCGTCTCGGTATTTGATGAAGAGATCATTGTTGAGAGATCATGGAACAAGAGAGCTAGAATGAGAAAGGCGGCTGGGCTTTCTGACTGGATCAAGCAATAAGTATGGTTGCTAGGTAGCTTTGTCTTTAGTAATTTCGCCCAGCATGCCTCGTAAATTGGGGCGCCAGATAACTCAGTGTTGTCAAGAGTAAAGAATATTCGATCACTAGTTGAAGATTTTTGACCATTTTTTATTTGCAAGACCATATCACTATTTCCTGTCTACAATCAGCTTTGTTTTCAGTAATGTCGCCTGCGATACCTTGAAGTTGAAAGGCGGGGCACAAGGTAGCTCAGTATGGTCAAATATAAAACAAATATTTCGATCGCTAATTGATGAATTCTGTCATTATTGATGTGCGAATTAATATCTACCTAGGCACCTGCCTACGTAACCTGTAGGTATTCGTCATACCTCGGCCAATTTCACCTTGATCCACTCCTCAACTCTTTGCAAATCAGCGGCATCTCTCCCACCCCAGACTATGTCGGCCATGTTGTCACCTTCGTAGATCTCCGCCGTTGCAGTGACTATGACCTGACCAAAATCGAGAAGTGGCCTGAGGCGCTCGTAGATGGCATCAACCTTTCCAGAGTATCCGAAAGCTCCAAACTGGGCCAGCGGGAGACTGCGTCTCTTCAAGAAGTGGTTCGACATGAAACAGATTGGCATGGAGCCGGTAAATCTTGCGTTCAAATCCACGACCCATTGCTGGCCTTGTCTATCAACCACGATGTCGATTCCAGCCCAGCCCACGTACGATCTGGGCATGTGGCGCGCAGTGTCGCGGACAGTCTCTCGTACCAGATCGTGTAGTTCACCTTGTGCGCTGTAGTCAATGTGTCCACCCACCCATTTGCCGTCGGCCGTCAGCTTTTGCACCGTGACGCCAAGGATCAAGGGATTATCATGATTCCTCTCGCTATCGGCAGCACCTATAAGAAAGTGGACAGCGAGGTCTTGCACCAGGTCGATATAATCTGAAACAAGAACCTCGGTGACTCCTCTGCTCTTGTAAGTCTTCATGGCGCTGATCATTGTGGCGCGGTGTGCTTCGTCGGTCACGATAAATGTTCCGAATCCGCAGCCAGCGCGGCACAGTTTGAGTACAAAAGGTAGAGCCCGCTTGTTGAGAATGATGTTTGGATCGTCCAGGTCCATATCCTGCAGATCAGCAATGATTGATCTCGGCGTCTTGATACCAGAAGTAATGAGGAACTTTTTGGAGTTGATGTCGTATCCCTCCTGAGGGTCGATGAGGCAGGTGTGATCCTTCATCCAGCCCTGCGGCCGCCAAAAGAGAAGCTTCTTGTCCTTTGACACATCCAACAACTGCTGGGGAATATTCCCCTTGTCCAGGTCCAAGAAGCGCGGTCTATGTCGCTGGCTGGGTTCCAACTGCGACAGCGCGCGCTGCATCCCAGCCGCAGTCGCATTGGGTTCAAAGAATATGACATCCATGTTGCCGAGTCCGAAAGCCCGTCGGAGGGGCTTGAGACCCAAAATGATCCTCTTTAGGCGGTCCTGCTCGCTCTTGTCGTCGGAGAAAGGAACTGGCTCCTCATCTTCAGGAAAACAGAGTTCCCTGGGGAAATTGGGGTGCAGGTCCAAGTGACCGAAAACGCAGTACATGGTGACGATGAACGGGCCCTTGATTCCATGATTGCGATACAGCTCCGCCAAAGTTGTGTCTAGTCGAATAGTCTTCATTTTAAAAATCCGAAGAAGGTCCTGTTCTAACGTGGTGTGTATCTTGAGAGAGAGCAAAGTCGAGCTTTGAGAAAGAGACTGGCTATTTAAAAGAAGGTGGTACAGTTTCTATTCAGAGGGAAGTTGCCACCGAATCGCGGCTATCAGTGAATCCGAGCAACATCATTCAGCGACCCAAATCTGACTACTATTTGGCGCCGTATCACTGCAGATTACCTGAGGAGGCGTATGGCGATTGTAACAAGCCCTGTATAGCCCCGATGATCCATCAAATCATCATTTCTCACGTCAGTGTCTATCCAGTTCAAGTCTGGTCATTCGGTGGAAGGTCCACCCGTGATGATGTGCCGGAAAGAACGATGACTGGGTAGAGACTTCTCTTGCCTCTACGAGAGAACTTCGGTGTCGAGCGGATCAACCAACATTTGAACACGACCTGTTATGCTTTGGTACAAGTTACTGACTTCGAACATTGAACAGCGACACATATCATTTCGATGCAACAATTTTATACATCGTCGGCCGTGTCACGGCCCGAAAGATCTACAGAATCCTTCCGATTCTCACCTGGGCCTTATAGGGCTGAATCTCGCATCTCGCAAACTCCTGCCCAGGAAACTGAAAACTCACCGCTGCAGATTCTTCACCGTCTCCCATGCATACAGATGATGCAAAGATAAGTGTGTACTAAGCGGCATCCTGGCCAAGGCCACGTGGATGGATTATTCTCTCACTCTTCCTTTGGCCTTCGATGCTGGCCTTTCGGAATGCCCGTTCGGTATCCGGATAACGACCCTCGTCAAAGGTACGCCCTATGACCATACGAGATCAGTAATCCTGACGTATTTATAAAGGCCATTGCAGCCGCAGCCGAATTTGTCGACTTGCAGATAATTCTACGCGTACGGGTCGCCATTGGCCGTCAATTGTATCATGACCAACCTGTGATAAGGCAGAAGCCGGTTTCTTGCTTTGCTTACGCAGCGCGATTGGACGCTACCGGAAATGGCAAATGTTGCCGATACGCCCTCCGATCCCGGCCGGCTTGTGAGGAGAGAGTCACAGCGACCGATGAACTTATGAAGAAGTTCTGAAACACAAGACCTGTAATAAAAAAAAAGGACAACCAAGACTTACAACCTTGATGCAGGTTTTGGCGAGCTCGAGAACAGATTTTCAAGATGTCAGACATTGACGATATCTCGTTGCAAGAAGCACGTTCCTTTCGCAGGGATCAAGAACCTCACGTCATGAGTACCGCCGATAACAACGACAACAGTCTCGAGCAGGCACAACAAGTCCGACGTGTAGACTCAAAATGGAAGAAAACTGCAGTCTTGATCGGCTCTGCGATGCTGCAGTTGCCCATGTGGGGTAAGGCTTAACACCACGCATTGGTGCCAGTTCATCAATGGTAAAAGAGAATACGTGAGAAACTCACACATTTAGGATTTGCAATGAGCTACGGAGTCTTCCAGGAATTCTTCTTCGCGAACTGGACACTGGACGGCAGCCGCGAGGTCACCGGTATCATCGGAACGACACTCAACGGCGTCACGTACCTGGCCATGCCGCTGTTCTTTGCCCTGTTCACGAGACGCTGGGCGCATAGGCGAGTCGCAGCGGCCCTATGCGGAGCGGCCATTACGGCCCTGAGCTTCCTTATCTCGTCATTCAGCACCGATGTCTGGCACCTCGTCATCACGCAAGGCGTGCTCGCCGCTTTGGGGACGGCGCTCATGTTCAGCCCGACGACGCTGTCCCTCGGCGAGTGGTACAATGACGGAAACCGGGCGCTGGCCTACGGGGTGACGCTTTCGTGCAAGAACATCGTAGGCTCATCTTGCCCGTTCTTGATGCGTGTTTTGCTGGATAATTACGGCTTTAGAACAACGTTGCGGATATGGGCAGCCGTGGCGGCAGGAACCGGTTTCCTCGCGGTCCTACTGATTCCGACACATCCATCGGTGCTTATGCCAACGAGCAGTGAGTCTCGTGCGAGGAGAAGAATTCCGTGGTCTTTTCTACGCCATCGCACGTTCTGGGTATATGCTGCAGCTACGACGTTGCAGAGCTGCGGGTACGGCATTCCGCAGACGTATCTCAACACGTACGCACATGAGGTGGCACTGTTGTCGCAGACATCAGCAACGCTTTTATTGACGCTCTTCAACGTGCCGGGAATTGCTTCATCGTCTTTTTTCGGGTACCTGAGCGACAACCGGCGCTTCCCCTTATCGGCCGCTGCGGTAACAGCCATCTCGGGCGTCATGTCCGGCCTGGCGGCACTGCTATTTTGGGGCCTCACATCCCCGGGCAGCATGGCACTGCTAGTATTGTTCTCCGTCACATTTGGCTTCGCCGCCGGCGGCTACAGCGCCACCTGGGGAGGTCTTCTGAACGAGATGGCATCGGAAGCCGCGCAGAGGAACGAGCCCATTGACACGGGCATGGTGTACGGGCTCCTAAATGGAGCACGAGGCATTGGATATGTAGTCGGCGGTGTCGTGGGCGTGCCATTGCTCAATGCTGGCAGTTCGCATCCAGTAGGAAGCTTTGGCTATAGCACAAGTTATGGTCCGATTATTATCTTCACCGGGCTCTCCTCGCTTCTCGGTGGATGGGGCTTGCTTTGGAAGTGGAAGAAGCTCCTTGGCCTGTTCTGAGCAGCCTATTACCTGGCAGTGAGCAAACCAGGGACAAGATTCTGGAGGATTGGTACCTAAAGGTAAGTTATTTTCTGCTTGCTGAAAAGCGTGACTCAAACGATGAAGATTGAAAGCACGGAGGTCAAGCAGTAGAGACGTCTCATGTAATCAACAGGTGACCAGTATATGTCTAGTCACACCATCATTTACGTTATTCGGAAATGAATGGCAAAAGCCATACTCTTCAATTAAGATATAAAATATCTTTCCTCTTCCACCTTCAATATAGAATTATCTTTCAAAAAACTCAAAGAACGTGTGAAAGCGAGCCCACGAGCCGGGACTCCAACGATAGCGCGGAAGCATTGTCGTCGGCCCCGACTCGGCTGCAACACGCCGTCCCAGCGATGGCGTAGAAGCACTTTCGCTGGCGAGTTCTGCTTGGAAGAAACAACTCTTCTACCTCGAGTGACAGCGTATCCAAACACTAGATGGGGTATCATATGCAAGTAAAAGCAAAAAGTGAAAAAATAAAAACAAATACAGCCCGGCCTTTTACAGTCGGTCTGTGTCCTCCTCTCGCCTCCCTCCCGGTATTGCTAGATCCGGGTTTTTCGATCGGTAAAATATTTGTGTAAAAATGGTTGGCGGGTATGCCATGTTGAGAATGGCCGGCCGATAGGTTGAGCTACCCGTACCGGCAGACATCCTTGAGAAGAGAAAAATATCGTGCTAGGGCAATGGGTTGAATCATCGAAGCTCGAGTTGTCGTCTCGCCCAGGTCAAGCGCTCTAAGTCCTCTTGCCCCAGCGCACGCGGCCGAAGCCGCGCTGCTGGCGCTCCCTCTGGGCGGCGCCGTCCTGGTACTCGTCGGCATCGACGACGGACGGCCCGTTGCTGCTGTTCCGCGGGTGCGGCTTGTTGCCGACGACCTTGAGGGCGACGAACATGACGACGCTGCTGACGATGCTGATGCACAGGATGCCGATCATGGTCAGGTTGCTGCGGCGGTACTGGTGGGGGCCCGAGGCCGCGTCGGCGGGCCAGCCCGTGTAGAGCGCGTACGTGGTCGTGATGCTGCCGAGGTTGCCGAGCCCCGAGACGAGGGCGGCCGCGGCCGCGACGCCGACCTCGCCGTGCCGCTGCTGGAAGATCTCGTTGGTCCAGGCCATGCAGTTGGGCACCGTGGGGCCGAGCCCGAACCCGACGATCAGCAGCCCGCCGTACCGCGCCCACTGGTTCGTCGTCGGGGCAAAGGTGACGATGAGCAGGCCGGCGATCTGGATCAGCGTCGCGCCGGCGAAGAAGAAGGGGCGGAACCGGTGGAATCGATCCGCGATGGGGGTCACGATGAGGATGGCGATGAGGTCCATCTAGAACTTGTTAGCACTTCCAGACTTTCTATGAGCGGAACCAGGACCGAACTTACGATCCAGATGGGCGCGAACAGCAAGCTCAGCTGAACTCCGGTAAAGTTGGGGTCGATGCCCTGGATGATGACGGTGCCATACAGCTGCGTGCCAATACCGACGCCGACGACGCCAAAGTACATCAGGGTCAGGGGCCAGAGCCTCCAGTCGATCAGGACGTAGCCGAGGTCCTTGAGCGTCCAGGGCCGGGGGTGGTAGACGCGCTTGAGGTCCTGGTAGTGGACGATGGCGTCCTCGCCGGTCAGGGCCTCGGGCGTCTTGGGCAGGAACTTGAAGATGCCCTTGCTCACGCGGGCCTCTCCGGGAGGCAGCGGGCGGTCGGGCAGCCACCAGAGCAGGATGAATCCGAGGATTACGGCCAGCAGGCCGTAGATGAGGAACATCCATTGGAATCCTACTAGACCGCCCAAGCCGTCCATTTGCTGGAATCCGGCGGACACGAGGCCGACCACGGCAGCAGAGACCTGGGCGGCAGTAAAGTACTGCCCGATGCGCTTGCCCGTCCGCGAGGGCGGGTAGAAGAGGGTCAAGTAATAGGACATGCCCGGCCACATGCCGGCAATGACCACACCCAGAAGGAATCGAAGAAGCCTGGAGACGTGTTAGCATACCCTTCATCCGCTTCATATGCGACCATATCTTGGAATCAACTCACTTGACGCTCCAAGCTGCCTTGACGGCGGTGAAGCAGACTCCAATGACACCGACGGCAAAGACGATGCGGGCCATCCACACCCGCGGCCCCAGCTTGCTCAGGATGAGATTCGAGGGCATATCAAATATGACATAGGATACGTAGAACAAGGCCAGTGCCGTGGAGACATCCTTGGAGTTCAAGTGCAGGACCTGCATCAGGTTGTGGCCGGAAGCCGTGTTCATCGTCTGGGCCAGGCCAATATTGGAGCGGATGGCCGAGCAGAGAAAGTACAAGACCCAGAAAGCTGTTCAAAAATCAGTTTCAACACAATTTCTCAATGGCACGAGGTTCACATCTCAACCATACCTGGGATGATTCGGCGGTCGAGCTTGCGGTATACCTTCTCGACGCGGGCGACGTCGTACTCGACGGGCGCGGGACGCCCATCGGCGCTTTGGCCTTGGTCGTCATCAGCCAAAGCAGCAGCGTCCGCGCTGCTCTGGTGAGGGACCTTCCTATCGGCCTCCAGGTCCATGTCCGATTGCGCGCCGGCCATGCTCTCGACTGCGAAGCAATGGAGATGCGTGCTACTAGTCTTTGATGCAGGCGGGCGCGGGCAAAATCGTCTGTCTTGCAAGGCTTCCTCTGCGCTCCAGGCTGGGTTTTCAGTCTGGTGAACGCAAACAAAGCTATGCTCGGCTATGTACAGAAGCAATGAATGTTGAAGAAGGGTGAAAGACGAGATGATCAAAATCGGTATCCCGGTCTTTATCTGATGAAAAAGAGGCTCACCGGATTTTCTATGTGCGCTATCGGTGCGCTCCCCGCGGCCGGCGTAGAGACGACGCTAGTGGGGTCGAGACCACTAATATTATCATACTCCGGGCCGATGAGCTTGAGCGGGCCTCTACAATTGTGTTGAGAGTCATTATATAATGTAAAGAATGTACGCTTTGAAGTCTGGGCAGACTTGGCATGGCAAATTTTATCTCTCATAGAAATATGTGCACATTGGCTTCATTCATAAGCACAAGTGCAATACAATGTCGACTTTGGAGCAGTCAACAAACATTATCTGTGATATGGACCACAGCAGCTCTTCTCTGAACGTGGTGGGGCTCATCGTGGTATACCTAATTCACGATACTAGCTGCTCTAAGATAGCTGTTTATGAATACCGCCTTCTATCCTATATGGATATAGCGTCGGAGGATCAATTATGGCCTTGATCCTCGGGCTAATGGGTATCGAATGCCAGTAAACCAAGTGCGATCATTACTGTACAAGGCCAGAGAGATGTCCCGATCACCGAGCTGTAGGTAGACATTGTCCCCTAGGGTGAGCAGTCGCAAGCATCTTAACATTGCTCGCGCAGTCTCCCACCAGTCAATCATTTTTTGGTAATTACTGTAACTCAGACGTCTCATGTCGGGATTTCGCGCGTGCAAAGCGGCGACTACCATGTCTGTAAAGTGCTTGTCCCCTGAAAAAGCTATCTGTTTCCTCCTCGGCCTCGACCACGGCGAGGTCGGTTGCGACCTTGAGATGAGCCACCACCGTTTCTGGGACCACCTTGGTTCGCTGGTCGAGGAGGCAGAGTGCCTGGTGGTGGGTACGGCAGCGCTCCAGTGTTGCCTTGAAATGTGTAAGCTTCCGGTAAGGGAGGTGGAGGTCCAGATGGGAGGGGAGGGTTCCGGGATCCAAAAGCTTGCTGGTACGCCGGCGGCGGCGGAGGCGGAGGGGAGAACTCACGTTGTCCCTGGCGGCGCTGGCTCTCCGGGCGGCGAAGACTGCTGAAGCCACCTCCGCGCTTTGGAGGCGCAGCGTGGCTCAGGTTGGTGTTGATCTGAATGTTGCCTCGAGGGCCTGGTTTCTGGACTGGCTCATGGATGAATCCGTCGTCAGAGTCGTCGCTAGAGACATAGTAGACGTGCGTCTTCTTCTTTGCCTGTCCACGGATATTGAAGTTCTGACCCGCTTTGATTTGACTTGGGTCGGCCCCAGCCCAGGCGACAGCAGCGTTGGGGCTGTCCGGGTCGATGTAGAGATCACGGATGGATGAGGACCATATGCGCAGAGCTGCGGTCAACTCAGGTCCTCTGGTGGCGAGCCCGCACTCGGGGCCATAGTGGCCCTCGTTTCCGCAAGTATAGCAGAAAGTCGGGATGACTTTCACCTTTCTGATGTCCACTTCTGCATGGCTGAAGCTTCGCCAAAGCTCGGCGCACTGGTCCTCGAGATGGGAAATGCCACAAAACACGCATGGCTCTCTCTCGTCCTTGGCCAAGGCAATCTTCTCCTGGCAGCTGGCCTTTTCATGGCCCGTTTGATGGCACTTGGTACATCTCTGCTTGGCGGGACATGCATAACGCGTGTGCTCAGCGCTTTCGCAGAATTGGCAGATGAACTGTGGGCAGTTATCAGATTCATGCTTGGTGCTTACACAATGTATACAGAATACTGGGCTGTTCTCCGAACCGGGGAAATACAATTTGCGGTGTTCGAGCTCTTCCGTCGGTAGTGCCGGCATGTCTGCGGCAGGAATATCAGGAACGACTGCAGCAGGAACTCCAGCTGGTTGAACCTCAGCAGAATGAACCTCGGGAGATGGATCCTGGGCAGCAGGTTGCGCTTCAGCAGGCTGAGTCTCAACCGGTTGGATTTTCTTATGCACAGGCAACGTCTCCTGCGGCTCTGGAAGTTTCGCACTGCCATCGGACCCAGCCTCTTGTTGCTTTGCCGAGTAAATGATCAGCGGATCAAGCATTTTTGGACTGAGCTCATCAAAGACTTTCTTCGTCGTCTCCCGTACTGCTGTCTTGTCCTTTTTGATGCCTGTCAAGATGCCGCCCGACGTGCCGACAATGGCATTCATAGCGTTGCGGATCACTTTCACCCTTTGCCCGGGCTTTTTGATGGTGGCCAGGGAAGTGTGGTTTTCTTCTTGGACAGCACAAACAATGCGCCCGAGGTTTTGCTGCATCCATTTCCTCCAGAAAGTTGCGCTGAAGTGTACGGCGTGATCAAGGTCCTTGCCACAGGGCACCTGCTCGAAGCTAGCGGCATTGACCTTCCAATCCTGATTCATCACTTGGAAGGTGACAATACTGGGAGGCTCGACAGGAGGTGGGACTGCAGGTGAGTTGGTCCCCGAGGTCTTGGGCGTCGGCTTTGCAAACGAGGTACGTAGACCTAAACCAACGCCTTGATTCCAACCATTTGAAGGGCGAGACTTATCTTTATCCTGCTTGACCTTTGTGGGCGCGGTTTCAGCGGTCGCCAACGGTGGCTCGACAGGTGCCAACTCTGCAGTTTCTCCCTCTGATTGCGCCACATTGGCCGCCGGCTCGTCGAGCGGTGCTTGCTGCGGTTGTGGCAAATCGGTTTGCGAGTCTGCAGCAGTCTGTGGCTGGTCTGGTTGGGCTTCAGCTTGACCAGCGACAGACGATTCCACTATCTCGCCGTCGTCCAGATCATCTGGGCGCGATTTATCCAGATCTGACCCATGCGAGCTTCTCCTCGGTCTTTTTGCTGACGGGGACTCGCCGGCATCGCTTTCGCGATCGGGTGTCAAGCCTTTCAGTTCCTCGCCATAACCGCGGGACCTTTTCTGGCCGCCAGCGGCATTTGGACTGATGGGTGCGTCTTGAGCCTCTGTGGCCTCCATTTTGGAAAGTTCCTCTGGTCCGGAAGGCACGGATTGCTGGTGTGGAAAATTGTGTCCAGCTCGGACTTGAGAATGGAAGCGGTTCGAGATTTTAGCTGCGGCGCGCAAACGCGTCGCTCAAAATCTGAATTGGCCGGTCCAGAGGAAACCAAAATAAATGGTTTCAACCCCAGGTACTGGACTCCGTTTGTGCCTGCAGTGTTTCGAGCTAAACAGCAGAATAAACGGCACTTTCCAAAACCCGTATAAGAATCTCAAATTCTTATGTTCTTCGTCTCTGCAGTCTGTACCTACCCAAAGTCGCTTTGAGGTTTTTGAGATTTTGCGCCGGGTAAACCGCGGCGAGACGGCCACTAACGCCGACCATGACTTCATTCCATAGGGACGGCATTGAATCACTGTGGCCGGGCCCACTCATTGAATAAGCCGTCCACGTGCTCTGCAATGGCCATCCTCAACGATTTAAACATTACCGTTATGTTCTTCTGTATGTTTGCGGGCATGATAATTATTCCAATTACTAGGGCGACGATGGTTCAACTGCTCATCTGCTCAGTCTTATGAAGGCAGGTAATTGTAGTTCAAGACATACAGCAGCCTCGTAGAACTGGCGACTCAAGGCTGTGGCTGTGCTACCTAATTTCCACAAGTTGTTGAAAGCAGCCCGATGTTGCTTTGAGCAAAAAGGAGACGACACCGTCGAAAAAGATAAAAGGCCAACAAAACTCTAGATAATGCAGGTTATATTAATTCCCAGCAGATCCTTCTGGTTTAGTGAATCTTCTAGGTCCGCGGCGCATTGGACTGCAGGTGGCACGTCGTACACGTGCCGAGCAGACGGAGCCTTCGATTAGAGAAGGGCAGTCGAAGCCAGTTGGAGCCGAGCTGTTCAGAGAGTGCCCAGAAGGGTCTCTTTTGGAGGGTCCATAGAACCCTCGGAACCCTTCTCTAGCCCCTGAAATGGAAGCTTGCCTGGCAGCAGCAGGTAGGGATGGGAAAGCAGATGCATGGGCAAGCCTGGCAAGTCGAACTTGGGAAGCATGCGAGCAGGGGCCCAGGGGGGAGGTCTTTCGAACTACGAGCTAGCACAGCCCGAGCCCGAAAGAGGCCGGCCTACGGCTCACGGGCCAAAGACTCCTGTCCTCTTTGCCCGTCTGGTCTTGGCTTTGCCTGGGGTATGGAAAGGAAGCAGGGGAAGCAGGAAAAAAAAAGAGAGAAGGGCAGAAGACAGAAAAAGCAAAGACAGCCTCCTTTTGGTTGAACCGTGTACAGGAGTCGGGAAAGGAACCTCAGCAGAGCAGAGCTGCTGACCTAGGCATTGCTACCATCTAGGTTAGCTCACTGCTAAGAAAACCCTGCCCATTCAAAGACGGGCCAGCTGCTTCGGCTCTCTGTGCTTCCCAGTTTAGCTGGCATCTGCTGGCCATTGCTGGCCATTGCTGGGGCTCCACGTCCCTTTTCGGGTCCCGCGCGTCGCAGATGGTCTCCAACCAGACAGAGGCCATGGAGATAATCTCCCCAACTTTTCGTCGTGACTTCCACGTAACAGATATCCGTGACTGAGAACTGAACCGACTTCACTCACACAATTCTGCATCACCACACCTTTTTTTTCCCTTCCTTCAATCCAAACTCCACTTGTTGATCACCGCCGGGCCCCCCCCAATTCTTGTTTCTTGCTGCAGAGCCCGCACCATCTCTCGTTTGTCTTTGAATCTCCATCCTTCTGTTTGCTCGTAGGTAATCCTCCGAGCCACACCGTCGCTACCTACGATTACTGTTACATACCGCCGCCCAATACCGTCCGTGCCTACAGGTTACATGCTGCAGAGCAACCTTGGCCAATCCACCACTAGAGAGGCGCCCCCCTCCCCCGAAAAGTCTCGATTCTAACCCGGCATCGCTACGCAATCCCATCTTTTAGAGTTCTGACTCTGTCGCCCATACGAAGCACATTTTCTTGCAACTACATACCAATCTTCAAAAGCCCCGATCGGCATTCCGATAGGTACTGGACCTCCTCCTCCTCCAGCCCATCCGCTCCATCTCTCCTGCGACCCGAGCATTTCCGCAGCCTGTGCCACCGGTAGCTACACGTTTCTGCATCGGCTCAGAGCACTCTCCTACGCCTCTCGACCCTCTGAAGATTTCACGTAGTCCCAATCGGCTGCGTGAAAGTGTCTCTCGTATTCGAGATAGGGAACCGAACCGACGATAACCCCCTCAATACCGCCAAAGTGTCTTCCCCAATAGTCCTCCCTCGCACCGTCTCCTACGACGCGGGCACAAACCAACCCCGGCGAGGAGATACATACCTGAAAGCTGGAAACATGGCAGACCAGAAACAGACCCGGAGGCGCAGATCTAGTAGTATCCTGCAGATCTACCAGGAGCCCCAGGAGCCTATCGAGCAATTGAGTGACCAGTCGGCTCTGCCAAACCTAAATGCGCAATGGGTCAACGCCAAAGGTACGTCCAAGAGGGAAGAGTGCATGTTGTTGACGGACGCCACTATTTGCCACGGTCACGATTGGTTGTGGCAGTGGCCCTGCCGGCGGTGTTGTTGCTTCCTCCTGGCCAAGCTTGGGAGCAAGCTCAAACATGAGTACGATAGCTGACTTGACATTCCTCATTAGGTGCTTGGACCATTCACTTTGTCCTCATCCTCGCTCTCAAGATCTTCTTTGATGTCGTCCCCGGCGTCTCGCAGGAGACCTCGTGGACCCTGACCAATATCTCGTACATGTTTGGATCGTATCTCATGTTCCACTGGGTCCGCGGCACACCGTTCGAGTTCAACAGCGGCGCCTATGACAACCTCAACATGTGGGAACAAATCGACGACGGAGCTCAGTACACACCTGCCAAGAAGTTCTTGCTTAGTGTACCGATCGTGCTCTTCTTGCTCAGTACCCATTACACTCATTACGATCTTACCTATTTCACCATCAACTTCCTAGCCACGCTTAGTGTCGTGATACCGAAACTGCCATTCGTAGGTTTCTGGCGATCCCCCGAACTGCATCATGATGAGCTAACGCAATCTACAGAGCCACCGCTTGAGGGTGGGCCTCCTGTCTGGTATTCCGGAAGAAGCCTAGAAGGCCGAATGGATAAATGGAATGGCATAGTCACTGGTGGCGTAAGAAATAATAGAGGCATGGCAAGGCGTCTTTGGCCCAAGACATCTGATTTGGCGTTTTCGGACATACATCTTTTCTATCTGGGCAACAAAACGAAAACAAAAAGGCTGCAGCGCCAGGAGAGTGCTTGACGTAAAAAGTATTGGCAACAACTGTCTCGCCACCAGTCATGGATGGCAAGGTTTTTTCAGTACGGTCAGGAAATGCGATAATCTAGTACAAGCGATATTTGTTCCAATCATCTCGTCGGTTTCTATCGGTGTTCCTCGGTATCTCTGGGCGCAATCCGGCATGTACTAATGCCGTTGGCCGGAAGTATTTGGCGGTTATGGCTTGATGTCGTTTTCATGCTGTTGAGAGTGGCTGGATCAAACAATATCTTGTTGGCTGGCATGGACTCTGACAAACTGAAAACCAATCAGTCCAGAGGCGCAGAGGTTCTTATACTAAAATGTGACAGATCAGTTTCTTCAGTTCAAGTGGTTGAATACTCGGATGCATCACGGCCCGATTTGTAGGCGTTGTGGCTGCCGCTGCCGGCATCGCCAAGCTGGGCTCAACGGGGCGTTATTGGCAAGTCCGTCGAAACGACACAGTCCAACGTCGAGGACGGCAGAAGAGTAGTTGGACAATAACCTTTCTCTTCCTGTTTACACTGGTGTTGAGTCCCCAACAGTCTTCTCGGGCCCAAGTCCGGAGTCCAGTATCGAGTCAACAAGGCGAGTGGTTGGACGTCCGTATCATCAGAACTGCTTATATATATCCGTGGACCTGGCTCGGATATCCTTCTCTTTCTTTCTGATTACCCATGCCCAGCAGTCCTAGTTTACCGGAACAGCTGACATTGGTCCCCTACCTACATACAGCCTTCCGATACTCCGTCCTCACCCGCATCGCTACCCGCCCCGTCACATCCATATTATCTGGTTGAGGTTGAACGGAACACCGTAGACAACATGATACCACGCATCCTACCCCTGACCTTGAGTCTGATCGGCCTCGTCGGCCTTGGTCAAGCCGCCGGCTCAGTCAATGCCACCTCGGTTGCCAATGCTACGTCGGTCGCCAATGCTACCTCAGTTGGGCATGTCTACCCTCGGGCTACCCTGGAGACACGAATCGCCGTTGTCGAGAGAGACGTCGAGTGTCCAACATGCCATGCCACCTCGAGCCAGGCTTCCTCGACGACCTCTTGCACCACCATCACTGCAGCACCGAAGACAACAATCTCCTTCACGTGGAAGCCGCAGGCTTCCTGCACATCTTCCTGCACGGAGGGGCAAGATGATGACGACGACGACGACGACGACGACGATGATGAAGACGATAATGAAGACGATGATGATGATGACGACGAGGATGAGGACAACGAGACATCGTGGTGGCACTACCCAACCGGCCTGAGCAAGACTACCACCGAGACCGACACTACCACCACGACTACATCTACCACGAGCACCGTCACTGTCTCTAGTTCCAAGGCCACATGGTCGGCTTCGGGCTCCCCTTTCCACCCCTGGCCATCCTCATCGGCTTCAAGCACCGCTACCTACCCCTGGTCCTCCTCGTCAGCTTCTGGCACCGCTTCCTCCTCTTGGCCATCTAGCAGCTCTGCTTCTTCCACATCCTGCACCTGGTCCACGTCGGGCTCAGCCGCTTCTCACCCTTGGTCACACCCTTGGTCATCCACCAGCTCTGGTTCCTCCTCCAGCTATACCCCAACCACGTCTGGTACATCATCATCCAGCTCATGGTCTAGCTCATCTTCCTCCTCAAGTTGTTCCGACTCTAGTTCGAGCTCTGCTTCCAGCCCGACCTGGGCTTCGCATTCCGCCCCATCCTCCAGCCCTTCCTCCAGCTCATCTTGGAGCTCGTCTTCCAGCTCGTCCTCCAGCTCATCCTGGGGCTCATCTTCCGCATCGCCATCTTCATCCAGCTCTTGTTCATCATCCTCAGGCGCCGCGACCGCATCCCCTTCTGTTTCGACGGTCAGTAGCATTTCTACCACGACGACTACAACAACCGCTTCCTCCGCGTGGTCTTCTGGTCCCAGTGTACAGTCCGCCTCGAGCACTACTCATGGTTCCGGATACGCTGGCAAATCTAGTTCCGCCGGGGCTACTGTCTCTTCTTGGTCCGAGGTTCCCACTGCTAATACCGGTACGACATCTCCCCAGACCACCCGCGCTTGACTTATATCTCAGAGACTGACTCTAATACTTCTGTAGGATCCTGGAGCACCGCTTCACCCAGCACCGAGTCTTCAGCTTGGGAGACCAGCTACGGTTCTTACTCGGAGACTGGCTACGAGACGAGCACTTACTCCAAGTCCTCCAAGTCAGCCTCGAGCAGTGCCTCCCAGAAGACGCCGAGCTCTACCTCCACCAAGTCGGCATCGGCATGGAGCAGTGCTTCCCCGACGACGCTGACCGCCACCACCACCAGCACCAAGTCGCAAGGCTGGAGCTCCTCGGCCGCGAGCAGCGTCACGTCCGCTGTGCCCAGCGTGACGCCGTTCATCAAGGTCAACGAGATGGCCGGGAGGCCCAGTGCCATCCTGGGAGGTGGTTTGGCGGCAGGCCTTGGAGCCATTGCCATCTTCCTCTAAATGGGATGAAAGGAGGGTTGCTGTGCTAAAGCGCCGCAACATCCCAATGTGCTAAACTTACACGAACAGGCAATTTGGATAAAAGACTTTCATTAACAGCTTCGCAATAGCATCCAGAAGCCAAGCTAGCACA
Source organism: Pestalotiopsis sp. JCM 9685 (assembly GCA_001599175.1). Lineage (NCBI taxonomy): Eukaryota > Fungi > Ascomycota > Sordariomycetes > Amphisphaeriales > Sporocadaceae > Pestalotiopsis > Pestalotiopsis sp. JCM 9685. The sequence continues at coordinate 4,589,541 of BCGF01000002.1, forward strand.
TTTTGATTCAGAAGGGTCTGAGCACCATGGTAGTTCTCAGAGTAATGTTTAATATAAAAGTTGTTTTTCGACCAGCATGAGTAGTGATCCGCCTGTGGTGAGTTCGGTCTAGGTGACAACGGTCGATGTATATTCTTTTCAACAGTATAGATGTCTCGCCACAATGCTTGCGCCATCCGCTACATGTCTGGCCGTTCCTGTCAAACAAAGTCTATTTCAATCTGTCTACGACTTGTCTCAAGACTAAATCCTGGTCCAAGTGCTAGGACTTCCCAAGTTCATCGACTTGGAGGCGGAGTCATCATGTAACCCAATCTCGAAAATGAAGTATTATTTGACAAGTCTGCTGCCTGCGCGGATAAAATCCGCCAGAAACGCCATGCCCACCACCTGCTACGGACGTACTATAGTGACCGATAAGTGGACTATTGCGTACTTCTCTCCACATTCCGTCCGTTTATCGAAGCTCCGAACCTACGAGCCGAGCATAGCCGGAGTTACACGGCGGTGATCAACCGGAGATCGAGGGAATATGTCAATCAGATGAGGTGATTACGGCCGAGAATTATACTCAGCCTCAGATATATCAAGGAGTCATAATTCAACTCAGTATTAATATGCTGCTTTGATGTTCACGGCCTGCTCATCAACAGGCAATATAAATCACACCCACCAACCCCTCGTTGCTCCACTCACTCCACATTCCGCATCTGAAGACCATTCGGACTTCCGTCCCAGACAACGACATCTTTGGATGCTATTATAATCGAATCATAAGATCTAAAGATTACAAGGCGAGAACATGAAGGACGCAAAGCCCATACTCTACAGCAATGATGCCGTTGCTGAGGCGGTGACTACATATTCCGAAGCGCACTCGCTGGACTTGCCCAAATGGCTCACAGACTACCATGCGGACGTTTGCGCGAACAATACCAACAGCAATCTCATGATATCTACCTACCAGGCATCGGCTCTCGTCTGGCTTGCTAGGCTGATAGATGCGAAGAGAGGTATTCATTTCTCTCTCATGCCTGTCTTCCAACATTTGCATCCTCGCCCCAGATTGGCTGATCATGCAACTAACCTACATTTCATTTGTGTTGTCTCATCGTCCACATTTTCCGCGGACAGTAGCTAACAACTTCACACAGTCCTTGAGATCGGCGTCTACCTGGGCTTCTCATCCATGACGTGGTCCCACGCCATCGGACCCTCAGGCACCGTGACAGGCCTCGAGTTCAACCCGGAATTCGCAGCGCGGGCCGAGGCGGCGTTCAAGGCCAACTCGCTAGGCAACATCACGCTGCAGGTCGGCGACGCCCTTTCGGCGCTGCCGTCGCTCCCGGTCCCGTCCGCGGGGCCGTACGACGTGGTCTTCGTCGACGCGCAGAAGTCCGGCTACGTGTCGTACCTGGCGACGCTGCTGGAGCGCTCCTCCCCAGACACCCCGGCCGCCGAGAGGCTGGTGCGCCGGGGGGCGCTCATCATCGGCGACAACGCGCTGCGGCGCGGGCTCGTGGCCGACGACTCGGAGGCGAACCCGCACCGGCCGCCGCCCGAGCATGACGGCGAGGCGTACAAGGGCCAGCACGAGGACGTCGGCAAGATGCGCGAGTTCAACGACGCCGTCAAGGCGAGCCCCCGGCTCGAGCCGTTCCTGCTGCCCCTGTGGGACGGGCTGGTCCTGGCGAGGCTGGTGGACTGATGGGGATGGGACGGGATGGGCTTTGCGGCGCGTAGGATTTGGGTGTTTGCAGGGCTTGGGCTGTCAAGAGTATACACGGCTTCAGTGTTCCTAGAAACTCAATAGACAAGTAGATACTAGAACGACTCTCGTTTCTCCATCTCTCTGTACCGATTAGTGATACTTCTGAGCCCTCTAGACGGCTAGAATTGTCTACAAATGCGGTGAGTATTCTCCGGGCGCGTATCCTTCTTCCTTGACGCCCGCGGCTCGTTTCTTCGAGCTGAGTGAAAAGGCCTCTAATACGAGTTCAACCGTTCGCGATATACGGTGAGGCGTCTTAGCAGTGATTATCGCCGGGCGCAAGCCATCGAGGCCTCCATCCCGAGGTCCTTTACGCGCTTTGATGTAATAGACTTTAACGGTCGCGATCCAGCAGTGCTTCCTGGACAAATCGTTACGAGTGTGGGCAGTGAGACATGCAGGAAACGGCCCCTGAGCGCAGAGACACGGCTTGCTTAGGCGAGGACCTGACATGCCTCGCATGCCCTCGCCGGGCGGCATCTCCGGCGTTGCTTTTTTTTCTCTTGCTCTCTTTCTTACCAGCCAGCGGCGGGAGGTCATACAAAAAACCAACAAACCTTCGGGTATCGCGACCAATGGACTGTTTGCCGCTCGAACATTCCAAAAAGTCAAGAACAAGACGGCGTGGTGTGTCCGTGAGTACGACTGCCCGAGTATAACGCCCGGCGCTTGGACCCTTTCGCATCCCTCGCTTCGCGGTGGTTTGACAGCACAGCGAAGCGAATCAAGAAATGCCATCATGTATGTCGACGTGCAGGCCGAGCAGGAGCGGCGCAGGGCCAGAGGGCGGCCTTTTTCGACCCTTTTTCCTGTGGGCTGGGGTTACACCAGGAGGATTTGGCGATTCCGAGATTGAACTCTTTTTCTCTTTCTCTCTCCCTCTCAACCTTTTTCTCGATTCCCCATCGTGCGGGCGGGCGCGTGAGACGGATGGGGTCGTAAGCTTCTTGTGGTACGACCATGTGGCCGTGTTGCCTCGTGCCTCGTGCGTCCATGTAGTAGACGTATGCTGTTAGTCAGTCCTTCGGTATGTGGCCGAAGAAGAGAACTTTTTCGAACATGGTCGGCGGGCGGACCATCCATGCTATGTAGGAGAGTTGCATCGCGTGGTGTCCCGTCCGCTCAACTGCAGCCTGCAATGCGAAGATCTTATTGCCCAGGTATGCTCATATCGAAAAGAAGGCTTCTTTCTCTTTGAGATGCTCGCATTTGCTGCCGCCACGGGCGCCTTGCATCAATATGTTGTTGGTTGGAATGAATATGCCATCAACCCCCGACAAGCCTGACAGCGCCAGATCCGGCTGATGTTGGATTGGCAGACGTCATGGCGCACGATGACTGCTGGGTAAATAGAAGTCAGATAAATGACATCTTTGTCATACCACCCGTATATGAATGATGTCCCCCCAGACATGGAGATCTTATACCTATTATTATATTACATGAGATTAACGGTCAGGGCGCGCAAAGCTTACAACATTTGGCGAGCAGCAGGACGGTCATGGCAGTTTACAAGGGCCCTGGCCTATTTTGTCATTGCCCGGGGCCCCAGCGCCCCCCGGGGGTCCCTGTCGGCGCCCCACGAGAGCTGCAATTTCGAAACGTCCCGAGAAGTCGGCTCGTGCAATATGGGAAAAAGCTACGACGTGAAACAAAACTCTGGTTATCGATACTGACAGATTCTTGCTGCAGTGAACGGTCCGAGTAGGGGATGCAAACAACAGCTTAACAACGCGACGGAGTGGCCGCGTTTGCGCGTTTGCGCGAGCGAGTATAGTATCTTGATGCTAAATGGACACGCGTTACCGCGGATGGGTCCGCGAGATAGAACTCCATTTGGGGCCCCCATTAGGACGCGTTGCCACATGGGAAAGTGAGCTGCCTCGTACATTGCCGAAAACTCGGCATGGAGAGCGAGAAGTCCCCCATATCCACATCAATCAAGAAGGCTCCAGGGCCCTGAATCATTGATTGTATCGTAATAAAATGAACTTGTACAGTCCTTCCCCCCTCACTAACCTCCACGCAGAACTGTCCAGGCCAGACTGAATATATGGCAGCATGATAGGGCTGTCGATCGTGGTATCGCTTCTCCCAAGTCCCGTTGATCACATTCGTCCAGGCTCCTTGTATGTCACCAAAACGGCTGCCAAGCGGCAAGAAACTGGCAAGGCCACGCATTCCCTACACTAGTACATCGTCGAGATAGAAAGGTCAAAGAGTCTCTCTTGCAGGGACCAGCTCAGCAATTATCTGGTGTGAGCGGTGATCAATAGTTGCCCCTATCCGTAGATCTGGAATAAGAAGAACGAACGGTGGCCTGCAGATCCGTGGGTCAGTCTGGTCTGCCCCCGATTGAGCAGTCATTAAAGACACTGGCGAATGGCATCTCGCACGTTGGCGATTCTGCCCAGCGAGCAAGGCCAGTGCGTACAAAGTGCAAAGGCCGACCTTGTGGGCGGTGGGTCTTGGATAAGCGTCCTTGGCTAAGGAAGCGCCATAGGGGACCGTAATCTGGATTCGGAATTCTTCCTCCATGATCGTGGCCTTTTAGCTGCGTGCTAGCAGGTGCCAGCTGAATGGTTTCTCAGGCACGTCACGCTATTGTTGCCCTGCGCTAGGTAAGCAGATAGATATCACGACAGACGGGATAGACTAGGTTAGGAACTTCGTAAAGAGCTGAACCGCCGGCAGAACGGGAACCTTCTCGTAAACTGGAAGCGTCAGCACGTGTGCTACAGTACCAAGTACGTCTCAGGATTTCGTCTGGAAAGCAAGCGCCGGGGACTCCAGTCATACACAATGATGAGTTCGTCTTGTCAAAACAAGAACGATGGCGGTTGTAACTTTGGATAAAAGGATTGTTAGTCCGCTTGCGAGTCTCGACTAGCCTCTAGTCATGCCGGTTCTCGTCCATAACCCAGTATAGCCCTTTGGCGAGTCGTATCTGGGCAACCAAGCATTCAGCCTACCTAGCGCGAGATGGTGCCCGGTGGATCGACGTTGCCAGATTAAAAGACAAGCCTTAGCAAATGCCTAGGAAGAAGACGGCCTCACTGCGAGACTATCCTTATGGCTGGTGATTCTGCTGGCGAGCAGCCTTCGTTTCTTAACGCACGGCTCGAAAGGCCACGATGTTGAAAAGACTAGTCGGCAAGCCGGTGCAAATTGCCATGTGGCATGTGGCCCATCCCTTTTTTAGCTCTCAGGACGGCTATCCTGTAACAGCCGCGATGGCGGAATGAAGAGTGCGGAGTTGGCAAGAGTTGCAGATCACGAAGTGCTTCGTGCTTTCGGGGTCGGCGGACACTTGGGGTTGGCCATGGCCTTGGGATGCGGGACGACAGCAAGTCAGCCGCAGTTGGTGGAGATCATAATGTCGACAATTTCGTGCAGAGGCAGTATACTAGTAATGTCATGAACGTTGGACAGGAGAGAAGCTGAAACTGCAAGCTGACATGTGTGTTGGAGTTGAACAACTGCCGAGCAGGGCAGGCCGACACAGGGCTTGGCGGTTCGCAAGTTGAGGACTAGGTATGCAAAGCAGACAAGCAATACATACATTACGCAGTATGCTGCTCCTAGGTCAGTTGAGTGAGGTGGGATTCTTGCCTGCTGATGCTACTTTCACTGCATGAGCCCTACGGCGAGGATCCACGGCTACCGAGGCAGATCCCTCTACTTGATACTCAGGTATAGTGAGCTTGTTTCGACTGCCGAAAGCGAATAACATGTCACATTGTACTCAAATCAAGACCTATCTAGAAGCTTCACGGAAACTCTCAAGACGAGAAACCGAGCTAGATGGTAGTAAGATGCAAACAAGATTATACTCAAGGTGATGGGATGGCTCGGCCAATGCATGCAATGCATCCCACGTTTAATAGGCAAGTATTGTTTAGTTATTAGGGGTGGCATTGCAGCAGGCAGACTAAAAGGTAGCGGGACTCTGGCGGCCCCCCGAGCGATCTCCACATCAGACGATTATACAAAAGGTGGGATGGGGGGCCCACGTCCACTTTTGCTGCATCGGGGGCCCATGCCGCTTGGCCGCTGCAAGCAACCATGAAGTGTGTGGACACTGTAAAAAGATGGGACCTGTTCGGAGAATGATGAGACCCCAATGTTTAGAAACCCTCTCCGAACCCCCCCTGGCCTTGGTTTGCCTTGACTCCAGTGAGCTCGACCGTTTGCAACAGGATGATTGCTGGACGGCAAAAGGGCGAACAAACCATGGGCGAATAAACATGGCCAGAGTAGCATTGATCTACGGATTCCAAGGGACCCAAACGACCGCGCTCCTGAGAGTCAGGTTCGATCCAGGTCTGAACTCGGATCTAGGCCATGCCTTGATAATTTCCGCTGCAGGCCAACGTGGATCGTCCAAATGCCCGGATTTCGTGATCTTTGTGACCTGGCAGTCTGCCGGCCAAGCTCAGAGGCCATTTGGAAAGAACCGGCCGGAGTAGCGCGGGTCTACTGCATTACCTAGAGGCCATCGAGGTAGGCCATTCTTCTTACTGGCAGAGTGCAAACACCTTGGGATAGGTTCTTCAGTCTGCCACTATCTAGGCCCACGATACTGTGGTACCTGTGCATCTGCTCCCAAGATCTCTCTACTCGTCGCGACAAGAACATGGCGATGCGAAGGGCATGGACTTGCCCTCTGAGAAATCGACCTATCCATACCGACCCTCGAGACGATTGTAACAGTGCAGAGGTATACTCCATCATGTGTCGGCATTCGGCGTAAGAAAGTAAAGTGCGCTTTGAAGAAATAGGTAGGTATTTCGTATATGAGAACTTGAACCGCTTTCCATCATGTCGGGGCACTTGCTTGGGGGCCTGTCAGCGTTGCGGTTGATGCCTCGTTACGCCCCATGCTTTGAAACATATGGCAGTGGGGAAAAAGGCAGTCCACAATATTATAGCACTGCACGTAAGCTACCTCATATACTTTTAACAAGGGCGGCTCCTCTCTTATTACTATCTTTCTTCCTGCCCACGTACTCGGCTTACTGTGAATATGCTCTGCTTTCTGGTCGCGATTGTCGACCTGCAGCTAGTAACATATGGCAAGAGGGAAGAAAGAAAAAATAATTACGCCCGCAGGAATGGAGTACCGCAAGCTTCCAAAATCTAAAGTAGTAATCCATTCAGGCCATGTGCAATCTTGCATGTCACCCCGGTCCAGGGGTCGAGGCACAAGAAGTAGAGAATAGCGACCCGCCAGGGACCACCCACTTGGGATTAGACTGCCCTTGGCCTGGGTCTCCATTCTAATCGTACAGCGCGCTAGTGAGCCCGCGGCCCTCTGAACCTTAACTCATGAACCCTCTACTCCCACCACCCCCAATCCATCCTACCAACCACGCGGCATCAGAACACCACTCTGATCCTTCGAAGATTCTCTCTCCTTTCAATCGGATTCTGGGCAGGCGCTGAGAACTCAATTCGACACAGCTTTCTCTTCCTTGCTGTCGTTCATCTTCCCTTCTTCGCATCGACCATTGCCTGTTCGCCTTGTCGCCCAGCAAGATGCTTTCTTGTTGTTAACCCGACCAGACAAAGTTACCACCTGCGCAGCACCACATTCGCTTCTACTGATCGCGCGACATCAGTATCGATAGTGTGAGTTTCCTCTTTGCTTTTCTGTCACTGCCGCTCTGCCATTTCCCTTTCGTTTTCGTTCCTACATGGCGGTTGCATCGACGGCCCCTTGCTCCCATCCTGGCTATCCAAGATGGCTGCGAATCGGATCTATGGGAATGATGTGCAGCCGTTTGATCTGCTGCTGCTGCTGCTGCTGCTGCTGCTGCTGTGAGCGGTTGCCTCTGAGAAGACCAAGACCCCATCTACTTCATGAAGAAGAGCTTTGTACCACGCTCTCGGGAATCTCGTCAAGGTTCTCGTGTCTTAGATTGGGTTTCCCCACAATAGCCTCTGCAGTAAACGGTCACGTTCATGCCAAGAACGTGGGCCAGCACTGGCAGGCAGAGTGGTTCACATCATGTCAGCAGCAGCAGCATCATCATGATGCCTCTCCCTCTCCGCCCAAGCAGCCAAGCAGCCAGCAGCTCGCCCGGTGAGAATTGGCTGCTGCAGGTCTTGTTCCCGGATTAGCAACACCGCACTGCTGCACGCCTTGGAAGGATCTCGCAAACCTACCTTAGCTGGCTGCCCACCCATTATTCTCTGGCGATCCACCGCCGCTACACAGTACACGCATCTGTCGCATGCCCGTCAATCCTTTAATGCAACATCTGCTTCCCCCCGACAGGCAATCCCAGCTGGCTGCTCGCAACTGTCTCAGCTCCCCGACTGCTTTGCCGCCTTTCCAAAAGTCGCGTTCCTTCGTTTCTTCTTTTGCCCAAGATTGCCTGCAATGACTTTTTTTTGAATGCACTCTCCCGTTGACCATGCAAGGCGCATCCGTCTAATCTGCTGATAGGAATCCTGCTGCTTGGTGCGCCTTCCACACAGCCACGACATTCTCGTAGCAGCCATCCGAATCTGCTGTTCAACCCGAGTCTGGCCAACGCTCGGCGGGTAGCTCTCCCGCCGTTATAATAATGTCGCTGACGACGCCCACCGCGGGCCTCGATACCAATGTATCAGGCTCGCCTCAACCCCTCCACAGCCCACGAAATGTCCGATCGCGAACCCAGAGTCTTTCCAGCGACCGACCTTCTACCATAGCGCACAGCCTAATGTCCCCGCCGTCCGCCGTGACCCCGGAGGCGGCTTTCATAGCCGCATCCGCCGCCTCGCAGATCGTCACGAGCGACTGCGACAGCCACTCGGAAGCCTGGTATGACCAGTTCGGCATTGAGTCTTCGAGCGAGACTGCCCTAGTCACAGTCAATGCACTCCAGCTCGCCAACAACTTCATCGATCAGCTCCTTTTTAACATTATAGGTGTTGCTGGCTCGACGTCCTTGGCTGCGCTCCGCCCCGCTGTGAGCGAAGTGCTCAAACCCAAGCTAGCCAAGGATGCCATCAGCGCCGCCGATGAGGAGCTCAACGAGTATCTTGGAGGCGGTGAAGTAGCGGACCTTGTGCACTCTACACCCACGGTAGTCTCGGATGACTGGGACCTGGAGCTTGTCTGGAAGCGAACCAGGCTCCGTTGTATGGTATATTCGTCCCTCGGCGATATGGAAGAAGAGGACGAAGATTATCATATGGAGCAGGAACATCTGGGAGGAGACGGCGATGAACACCCCGACAGTGCTGTGTCGCCTGCCGTGGCCATCTTTTTGACCTCAATTCTTGAGTTCATGGGCGAACAAGTACTACTAGTTTCCGGCCAGGCCGCCTTGAACCGTCTGCGGATGAGATACGAAAAGGACCTCAAGGACGGCACACGGGCACCCGGAGATGAGTCGGAACGGATTGTTGTGGAGGAGCTCGATATGGAGCGTGTCGCCCTGGACCGCACTCTCGGCAGGCTGTGGCGTTCCTGGAAGAAGAGAATACGATCGCCTACCGAACCTAGTTTTGGACGCAACTCTATCCGAAGCGCAAACCACAGCCGACGCGGCAGCGCTGCTACGGATGCTATGCATTCGCTGGCCACCCCTCTGGAGGAGTCCATGCCCAGAGGAGCTGGCGAAAGCAATGTCAAGCAACGACCGTCTGAGATTCCTCTGCCTATTGGTTCGAATGACGTCGCTGAGATAGAGGTTCCCGGATTGGTGACATACAGCGACGACGAGGAGAGCGACAGCGACAGCGACGACGACGCCGTTAGCCGGGCACCGAGACCCAAGAGCCTTATGTTCTTCTCATCGTTCGCAGACAAGGCGTTGCCCGTCCAAGGATCCTCTGAGCTTTATGCTCCCATTCAGACAGCGCGGAGACGTTCCAGCTCGCTCCCGCCTCCTGCTGCCTTGCCTTACAGATCACCAGCTTCAGCGAAAGCGGAGAATAACGACCGTGAAGGTGTTGAAGGTGCTACGAATGCGGCTGTCTCTGGACTCACTGTAGAGAGGCAAGTTAACGAAGACGGTGTCTCTCCCCTGGACACAGCTGGCGGAGACTATGTCGATGGAAAGTCGGCGGCAGTCGAGCCAAGCCCAGTATCGGCGATCCTTTCAACTGCTGCAGCAATCGGTGCAGCAGCTGTGGCAGGCGTTGCTGCCATGGCACAAGGAAGTGCACCTCAGACTGTACAAACGCCAATGGAGGAAGAGGAAATCGACGACTTTGGCGAAGAGCCAGAAATTATGACTTCGTCGCGGGTTTCTATCAATGGCTCAATCGGAGGCCGGAGCTCACCAGCTGTCCCCGAGTCCGGTCCACGACCCCTCTCTATCAAGCTGCCTACTAGGTCGAACAGTCTGCGCTCTGTTCGAGTAATTGACGTGCAAAGCCCACGGACGCCGAGCATCAAGTCAAGAGCTGGCTCTTTGGACACTGCTGATGTGCCACCCAGCCGGCCCACCTCGTCGACACCCCCTATTGCCGAGGAGCACGCAACTCCAGACAATCTGACTGCCAGGGCAATCAAGAATGCACTTGCTAGTGGATCCTCCACGGAATCAGTGCCTGAAACCCGAGGCTCTCGAGATTATGCCCCAGCGCATACGTACGAGTCTTTCAAGCCACCGGTCTCTAATGCTGCCCCAGCCACAACTTCTCGAGCTGCACCTACCTCGGTGCCTGCAACTTATGGCATGAAGTCAAACGCCCGAAACCAGGCAAACGCAGGCAGATCATTCCTTGACCTCGACTCCAGCAAGCCAGAAATTCCCGAGAGAGCTCCCGATCATCACAGAATGCCACGGATGCCAGTGGTTCCGGAGCAAAGCGCACCCGCTCCTGCTTCGCCTACTTACGGAAGAAAACACTCCTCTGATCGCAACCAGTCAGGAGCTCCTGGCTCCCCTGAATCCGCGAGAGCTGGCGTCACCAAGGTCAATGACTCGCCTTCGTCGTCCTCATCGAACAAGTACAAGCCAATGCGCAGCTCTGAGGACGGCTCTGTGCACCAACCTCAAGACATTTCCAAGAATTTCGAAGAGCTTCTCCAGAACGACCAGACCATCCAATACACTCTGACGCCAGAGAACATGCGCAACATGGAATCTGTAAGCTTTCCCTCCTATCTCAGCTACTGACATTCGTGACTAACTTTTGACAGGCTCGGCAGCAGGGCAACGGTGCCGTTTCGCACCACAAGTCTCGCAGGAGTGAGGACGTCAAGTTCACTGAGGCTTCCCGGTCATCGTCATCCATCAAAAGATCTCTGTCGGTCTCAAAGGCCACTGGCTTGAGCTCGCATCCTTTGGGTGCTCATCCCTTGGACAGGCCGAGCAGCAAGCTTTCCGGGCCCATTCCTCGCGCACCCCCGGTTTCCATGGCCAACTATCAGAATCGTTCTACAGCTCAGGCTCGAGATGCGAGGGTTCCTAGAGAATCGGTAGCTGATTTTGCCGACTTTATCCGCTCCACTGGCCCACCTGGAGGAGGAAAGATGCCACCCCCCAAGGCTCCTGTCAGCCATGCGGCGCACGGTAGAAGCGCGAGTGGAACTACTGTCCCGAGCCCGAGTGTCGAGCTGAATCGTTCACGCCAAGGCTCGGTCAACAGAACTCGCCTTCAAGCCCGTGATGCTTCAGTAAGTGCTTCCAACGAGAGCTCAGATCTCATCGACTTTATCCGCCGGGGCCCTCCCAATACTGGCAACAACCCACGGATTCCACGAAATGTGGCACCTTTCCGCACCACTATGGATTCTGACCAGCTCCAGATGTCCGGCGCCGTCGGCGGCAAAGCAGTAGATGCCCAGATTCCCGATATCCGTCACAGTCGTGCTTCCACAACGGTCACCGACACCTCGCTTCCATCTTCGATCAACTCCAACAGTGCGTTGCTCAACAAGCCAAAGAAGCCAGCTCAATTCTCGAACAACTTTGATGACGACGACATGATGCCCAAGCGAAAGCAGCGCCGGGTTCGTGACCCTTACGCCATTGATTTCAGCGACGAGGAAGATGATCTTGATGAGTTTGGAGATGATGCCATTGGAGGTGGCGCAGGACGAAGAGACGTCGAAGAGGATTTGGACGACGACTTCGAACTCGACCTGGCCCCGAAGCCCAAGCCGAGGAAGGAGGAGAGCTTGATTGATTTCCTCAACAGCTGCGAGCCCCCTCCCGACCCTTCTCCTCCTCAGCAATTCATTACCTCGCAGAGTATGAAGAAGAAGGCCAGTGCTCCAAACCTGATCTCTCGCCTCAGAGGGGCAGGTAGCAGCTCATCTTCTGCCGCCAAGAGCAACGGGGCCAGCACAAACCAGCCCAGGGCCGTCAGTAGCCAAGCGGGCAACCCCAGAGGATACACCCCCATCAACGTCTCCATACCCAGCAGTGGCGCTACTTCCTACGGCAGCATTCAGCCTCCTGTGCCGCGCGTCAACAATAGCTCCTCGGGCGGTCGTGTGCTTATGAAGAAGTATGAGCCGAGAGAAGCATCGTCTTCAGGTGGTATGGGTAGGACCTCGGACCTGGCAAGCTTCCTCCGGGACTCGGAGCCTCCCCCGTCGGCTATGGCTGCCCCGGCTGTTCAGCCTCAAGAGAAGTCTAGCAGCGGCTTTTCGGGAGTCTTCGGACGACGCAAGAAGTCTGTATACTAATTCTGCGCTCACTCTGCTTCTTGTACAAAATTTCTGCTTTTCAGCATTGTTCTTTGCATTACGAATACTGCACAACAGCCTCGACGCCTGGCAAAAATTTCCAGAATCGTATCGGGCCCAAGAGAGTGCTTAATAGGCTGCACGCTTCACGACTGCCCACCACATGTGCCAATATTGGGCGGCACATGATTACATTCAACTTTTGTATCTCTCTTTCACGAGATCACATCGATTGATACCACGACCATTTTCTTTTCTTGTATTTTCAATATCGGACGTCATTCCCGTTCGATATTTGCAAAAACAAAAACATGTTGAGTACTGTAACTGGATAGGGATTGTTGAATAGCGGGTGGCGAAAATGAGGAAGGGCATTTAGAAATCAACCGCGTTTGTAAAAAAGGACAAATGCCCATAGATAGCCGTGGATGAAATGAATTGATCAAATATGAAAGAACCATCAAAAGATTGGATGCTGTGATTGTCTGAATTGTTTTCCCTCTTTGATGACAACACAAAATGAAGTCATTCCGGAGAAATAGCACAAGAAAATCTCGGAAAACAATTTCATATTCTCAAAAGTTTCATCCGAGTTCAAATACCTTTTCTTTCGGCGATAGATTTGCGACCTTCAGACAAATTAACTACGATCAAAATTAAGCATATTCCGTAGTCTGTGCGGAGACTTTTGGAGGCATAGTATAGCAGTCTCATGTGAATGTGAGATGATGTACCGCGTGACCGCGACATTGGGCGAAGAAGACAGGTCGATGAGGCATCTGATCTTGGATCAGTACAACGGTAACGACGCTTGCCATGTCAGTTCATACTGATGTCTTGGACCATCGTTGCATAGGAGGTTACATCAGGCGTGAGGCCTTCTTGTGCGCAAGCCTGGAGAATCATCACAGGCTGCCTGCCTACTTGGACGTTTCCCCAGTGTCCTATAGGTACGATGACAGGCTTGTGCTTGCGATGACGAGGGAATGTTCGTTACGATAAGACGAGATTGGAAAGGGAGGAAGGCCATCCTGGGATTGAGGTGAATTGAGGCATGACCAGAAGGCAAGCGTTGCCTTTTGATTCTCGATCGTCCTCCACGCGCAGCACGTACGTAGTAGTACACTCGTTTTTGAGTAGACTGGCAAGCAACATACGAAGACAATGGGGAACTTGGGATGTTCTGCTGCCTGTCGACGGTATACCAGTTCTCTGTAGTATAGTATTGTCTTGACGATGGATTGGTCGAAAGCAACAAGACATAAACAGGAAGGACACAAGGGACTTTTTCGAGAACGATCACGGTGGGTTGTCTGGAAACTTGAAAGAGACCCTCTGATTCCATTACCAAACTCCAACGGCATGATTGGTCCAGGCAATAAACTGGAGATGCACATCACATCGAAGGGATCGAATGGTTCGTTCGGGGTTTTGGCCGACAGTTTCCCATGCCGACATCCATCCCGCATTGACAGACCGAAGACTGCCGATATTGAATGCATTGGGGATCTCGAGATTAATTACAACGGATACTTTTGATATTGCGGGAGATCCACAGGATTGGGGTCCGTTTAGCTTCATCAGGCTGACCTAATGTCGATCTCCCCGTGCCAGCACGGTCCTCATCAAGGGAATGCCGGGTGGATGGATGCCTTTTTAATTTATTCTATCGAAATCTGTCGAGTCGCAAGGACTATTGAATATCGAGTGCCGAGCTTGTGTGAGAGCACGAGGGAATGCCGGACGAGGGTATCCTGTGTGTCAATACGCAGGAGTCAGGACTTTCCTCAGCGCTTTGGATGAATGAATAATGCAACATGCCAAGCCAACAAGAACATTCGGTTCGATCGGGGAGGCGAATCTGGATGTGGATCTCCTGGACCACAACGAGTGTGGCGGAGGCATGGCAGAGCCTCTTTTCTTGAGATCTAGTACCGTATGGTATGGTATGCATGTATCTATATTTGTCGGCGATAGCACACCAGTGATGGTTGTTGAGCCTTGGCAAGCCCGACATTGGACAGCAGACTGTCGTCGACTTCGGCAGTCGGTCGGCTCCCTCTTGCCGGAATTGTTGATGGTTCCTAGGTGATCGACCGACGTCATATCCTCTTTGAGCGTTTATTTGTCTCAGCATTGGGAAATCATTTAAACAAAAAGCCAAGCTTTGTTTTTAACTTGCGAGGTCCACTATAGCAGCCCCGTTTTCTCCTGTAAGTTCTTGGTTGGGTGAACTGGCGATGGCCCTGCGTCTCCCCTGAGTGGTTTGATTTTTAAACAATCAGTTTGCCTTCGATACAGTTACTGTGTACGAGAAGGGTATTGGGCACAGATCAGACGACAGACCGTTGGCAACCTGACAGCCATGACATAATCCTGATGGCGCCCAGAGCGTAGCCGCGCGAGCTAGGCGCTAGAAGAACCTCGGGGCCTCCCAGAAGTTCATGCTTAACCTTAGTTTTTACAAGGTGTACTGTATCCACCTGTCGTGGTCTGCCGCCTGCCAACCCGCCGCCACGGGCCCTGTCCGAGTCCACTATCACGAAGGGGCAAAGGCAGCGAGCGGTGCCTGATCGCGCGCTCTCCCTTTTGGAAGGCGCAGGTGACAGCAGAAGGGCTGTTGACTGGGGCTTGGCAATAATCATCGTGTAGGTAGGTAACTCTGTATGTAGGGTCCCGGGCCCCCGGCACTCTAGCGGACAGCTACCGCTCTGGTGCGCTTCCGTCGTGCGAGGTTTCTCCTTCGGGGAGGCCGGCCATTGGCATAGGTGACATGTTTATACTGGTATTTGCTTCTTCGATCGATCTCCAACGTCACACAGTAGATGCGAACCCGGAATTCCGTCGTTGCATGCCCCAGGTTAATTGTTTATTCCTCGGTTATTGAGCATAACCAGCCTTCTGGTTGAATCGGATGCGCTTTGGAAGAAGGGACAGAGAAAAAAAACAGAACACTATGACGTTGCTAGGGCCAAGGCGGCTGCTGGGTCCTGAAAGGGGCAAGCGGGCCGGATACGAGAAGATCTACGCTTCTGGGGTCATAGTCAATTTGAACGTTGCACCGGGAACCCAACGTTGCGATGGGGCCGTGTTGGGAGAACTGGCGACGGGGGGACGATGCGAGAATATATTGGGAAAATGTCATGAATATATGAAAACCCGTTGGATATATAAGGCATTGCCGCTGCCCTCCATCGATACCAGTTTTTTGTTCATCACACCATCGCTCAATAACAAACTAATACACACTCGCTCTCACAACCTTTCAACCAAACTCACCAACCAAAACTTTTCAAGTTTTTTTAAGACAAACCAACCAAAATGAAGTTCTCCGCTGTTGTCGCTCTCGCCGCCTCGGCCTCTGCCGCCACCCTCCAGAAGAAGCAGGCTCTGGAGTACGGTATCGGTAACTTCTACGCCGACTGCATTCCTCACAGCACCTTCTGCTCGTAAGTTGCCTCGCTCTCAAGCAGACCACACACAGTCCTCCAAACTAACACGCTCTCCAGCTACAACTTCACCATCAACTCGGACCCCGGCCTGCCCCCCAGCCACTGCGGCGCCTTCCTCCAGGGCCCCGACCAGCTCCCCGACGTCGAGGACGGCTCGTGCCCGGACAACGTCGCCTACACCTGGTCGGCCACCACCACGACCGAGGGCGGCCTCGACTTCGCCATCTGGTACCCCTTCAACTCGCGCAGCAACATCACCTACTGCCACTCCATCCCCGCCAGCCAGATCGTCACCGAGAACAACGGCGCCGTCAGCACCCAGCACTACCGCGGCCCCGCCAACTTCACCGCCTCGGTCCTCGACTGCAACAACGCCTAAGCGTGTCGAGTCGGGAGTGGTCTGTTTCGAGTCTTTGTTATTAGCGACTGCATAAAGATGAGTGGTGGAGATAGAAGAAGAGAAAGGATCCGATATATGAGCGGATGTACGCCATGAGATCCGTGTACATGAAAGCATAATGTTTTATATATAGTCATCTTGTATAAGAATCTGAAATACGATATTGTACAAGCAAACACTTTGAAAGCACTGTATTTTGTGATTGATTGAGATGCGAACAACAAGGCCGAACCCCCTGTAAGTTTTCCAATAAAATGAGTTTCAACCCCAATATATAAGATCATAACACCTTTCCGCCTGTCAAAACGTCCCAAAAGATGATAACCACAACGCCAGCAATGAGGTTTCGAATTCCACCATCTGACCGTGATGCCAAAATATCACAACGCCGTGAAACAAAAGCGCTAGTAAGCCAGCTTGCGACCGTGCTGACTTTGAGTCAACTCATTCGAGATCAATGATCATACCGTCCTCCAGAAGAAGTCCCCTCACGATATCGTCCAGTTGCCTATCCTCGGAGCCGTATAGGACAAGAGGCCAGTCACTTGTTCTGGCGGTCTGTCCATCTTCCATCACCTCGGAATCGAGATCCAGTATCGACAGGTTGTCAGTCAGAGGTCCCACTTCGTGATCTTCAAATTGTTCTGTGACTGCCGTCAGACTTGTAGGGCCAGAGGCGATGCATTCATCGTCGCTGGAAATGCTTGACACCGTTTCCGACTTCTCTAGGCAACGTTTACACGCCTCTAGGGAAGGATCGTCGTACAAAAAACGTGGGCAGTAGTCCTCATGATGCTCCGACCCCCGCGGCGTTTTTGCAAGATTCTGGTCCTCATCAGTCCAGCAATTGCGTTCCTTGAGAAGCTTTGCTGTCGCATAATGACAACTTTCAACAGCAAATGTCACCGCCCTTATGAAATGTATCCTCATTCGCCCTTGTATGTCAACACCGCGAGTCAGAAGTAGTTGTACAGTGTCCATCATTCCCGCGGCTGCTGCAAGTTCCAGGGGCGTTTCTCCTTCAACTCCTGGCACATCCACGTCGATGCCTTTTTCGAGCAGAAGGACTACCGCGCCCAAGTCTCTCTGTATTATAGCACTGCACAAAGCTTCGGATCGGTGAGCGTTGATATCAGCACCGTAATCTAGTAGAAGTGATGCAAGATCCAGTCTACTCCAAATTATTGCAAGTATGAACGTTTCGCCCGAAAGGGATGGTTGTCGTCCTCTAGCGCCCGCTCCTGCCTCGAACAAGAGATTTTCGTATTTGAGCCCGCCGAGATCACTGCCCCTTAAGTTATCGCATCCCTTATGGCAAGGGTACATGGATTTTAATTTCTTGAGATGTTGCTGGACAATTCCAATATCAATGTCGCCGTGATTGGCTGCCACCACTAACAAGCATTCATGCCAGTATTGATCTTCAACAAGGGGTATCAGTGAGATATAGGCAGCCAGAACTTCATCTCGTATCTCTTTGGAGAGAGCTGGTTGTCTATAGCTCATACCAACAAGAAGAGCATCGGGGAGGTATCCACGACTGAGCATCGCTCTTACGAGTTGTCCTTGTCCCATAAACGACGCAATCAACATAGGTGAAAGACGGCCATAACACTTGGATCCTCGACGGCATACATCCTCGAAGAGAACTTGTATGCCAATGTGCTGATTGTCGTAGTCGAATGGGTGCACCCAATCCTCAACTTCCCACCTGACATCAGACGTCCTCTTGCGCTCATCACAACAGCAATAGATTGTCAACGCGAGGCCCGATCTGAACGGATCATCCAGGAAGATATTGGCCAGCACTGTATCCCCCATTCGAATGGAAAGAGCGAGGCTGCTGGCTTCGTAGTCGTCGATGGGCCTGGAGGGTCGGCCACTTACTAAAGACTCGATAATTAGGTAGTCGTGCGTCTTGACAACCCTGCTAGCTGCGAGCATCATTGCTCTGGAGCTATAAGCCCCCCCGGAAGCAAAGTAGTATTGTACCATCTCGAGGTTTCCGGTGCGACAGGCCGCTTCCAGGACGTTCTCGCCATCTTTGTTGGTTTCGAGTACGTTACAGCTCGGCAGGAGAAAACGCACGAGCTCTTGATCGTCGCTTCGCACTGCATCAACAAGTTCGTGGCCGCGAATACCGGCGCCAGCATCGATGAGCTTGCGAACAAGTGCAATTCCTCTGCTATACCTGATAGCGACATCAAGGGCACGTTGTCCGTCCCATGGCTCGTCGACATCGTCGCATCTGTCCAACACTTGGGATACCAAGTTTTGAGATCCGCTTCGAACTGCACTCACGAGGTGAATCTCAGCCACATCGGCCCTGATAGCCAACAAAGTCTCCACGGCATCTTGATGGTCCATCCAAATGGCGCAACCCATGGGAGTCGACGCAAGTGGCGGCGGTTGACATTCTTTCCAGAAGGGCGAGCTGGGGTCCAGCAGCGTGAACTGTAATCTGGCGCCGGTATTGACATGAAACCCTCTAGACTCCAGCAACTTGATCAACGAAACATTGCCATGTAGTGCTGCTGCCTGAAAAAATGACATAGATGAATTTCGGAGCTCTCTTTGCACGGCGCGGTGGTCTAATAAGAGGTTTGCAATCTCGCAACCCATGTCCCACGCTGTCGCCAAAATGATTTCATTGACCAAGCTCATTTTCACGGCAAAATGAGCTTGAAGATGAACCAGTAGTCGTCGCACCAGGTCTTTTCCTCCTGCTACGCAAGCAGTGACAAGAGCCCACTCAAGTATTTCGTGTCCGTCTTCTTGATTTGAGACTGATTGAATAAGCATGTCCGTGATGCTGCTATTGTTGACCACTATCGATGTTTGCAAAGCTGACGTTGGGTCGGCTTTTTTGACTTCTCCTGGAAACAATAACTTGTGATCTTTAATCAGCAACAAGTCATATGTCAGCCCGCTTCCGAAAAACTGCATCCGCCGCTCGACGACATCCTCAGCGCCATGCTGCAAGAGAAATCGGACGAGATCTTTGTTTTCAGATATCACCGCTCCCACCAGGGGAGAAACACGCGCATCTGTCCTTATGTTCATCCGTGCGCCATGGTGAACTAGTAGATCAGCGAATCGTAGTACTTCGGCATCATCAGCCTTTGTGTTCGAGCACAGAATTGCAAGAGGGGCAGGATTTCCAAGATTGATTTTTGCCCCAGCGTCGATCAGAAGGGAAGCCAGTTTGACATCGCAGACTGAAGCCGCCCACTGCAAAGGCGTCATCAGGAAGACAGAGTTGTCGACACGGAAGTGGAGTCTTCCATTGGAACGGGAAACATCTTGTGATATTTCCAGGGCCAAACGGGCATTTACGTCTCTGCCGGCGTGCAAAAGTGTGGAAACCAGAGCTGTTTTGCCGTATCTGACTGCATCCTCATACAAGCTTTCAATGATGGCCTCTGAAGTCGGGTCAGCCCAGGTGAGGAGCTGATCCAGAACCATGGCATGTGTTTTATGCAGTTCATGGAACAACACAAGCAAATGCTTTCCACGCCCAGTCATGTCTCGAGAATATTTGCGACCGCCAGAGGTGACAGCCCGTGCTCGACATGACTTATTTGAAACTTGGAACAGAATCATTTTCAACATCTGTGCCGCTATTCCTCCAGTGTTTGAGGGATCTAAAGGCATTGCTGATCTCCACGAGTCCTGAAGCATCCGAGCGAGGTTGATTACGCCAGAAGGTGTTTCGCGTGACGCTACATAAATTGCACGGGCGAAATCGAATGACGTTTTGTTCTCCATGGCAGGCATCAGGTCGAGGTTCTGTGCAGTCTGAGCCAGCAAGTGAATCAGTTCTGTTGACGGCGGCAAAGCTGATCCATGGGTTAGTATATTGACGAGATCATAGATTTATGCACAGAATGTTGGGTACACTTACTTATGGTGAAGCGTCGTTCAAATTGCAGCCACGGTAAGGTGTTCGGCCAGTCAATGGAGAGTTCAAAACTCCGCGAGCTAGCCAGGCGTACGAGATGACCGTGTGGAAGCTCCGGACTGGGCGCTGCGATTCGGATCAGTTTCCTGGTCGAAATGGATTGGAACATCGTGATCACGACCCACCTCTACCAAATTTGCGAGCCAAGGACACATCAGGTTGATACCTCTGTAGTGCTCTGGCGAGACGAGATCTCCCAAGAGGAACCCCATCCACGTAGACATCGGAGTTGTGCGGTGTTTTGTTTTGTTTTCTATGTTGATGGCTAATGTACTCCCACTCTTCCCTCTTCATGTTCTTGCGTGCGCCCCATATCTTGAGCCGGTGTTCGTATTGATGCTTTCTACGTCATCGTCAACATACGCAAATTATGCACGACAAGAAATTTCGCTCACTTCCTGTCAAATCCGTGAGAGGTTGACATGCGGTCTTTCACTTGGTCGAGGGTCAGGTCTTCGATCATGTAAAGACGGAGGATTTCCTCCTTGTAAGGCTCCCATTGCTTCGCCATTAAGAAGCCGAAGCTCCTGCTAAGGACTTGGAGGATGGGCCAAAAGATGGGAGTCTGAACAGGTGGTGCTCAAATTGTCGCTTAGCTGTAACGACAGATACCGAGACTGGACGAACAACACGATAAGAACAGCTAGCAGAAAATGACAGGAAATAGCTTAGAACGAAAAAGGCGGATGAAGGTGACCTCAAGTATCTAGATCCGCAGCCTGATGCACTCACGAGTCACAATGAGGCGGAGTGTATGCATTCCCCTCTTGAGGGAACAGCCCAGCTGCATATGCTATTGGACCGTGTCAAAACCAGAATCTGTAGCTCAGATACGACCAAAGCTGGTAGCTCTTCATACGACTGGACATGGGCGATCCGAAAATGACTCTCCATTGGTTGTTTCCAAAACTTGAATATGCAGCTCATGTGCAACCACACCAACCCATGTTGAAAGCTGTTCATACGCACACACTGGTGGATTCGAGCGCCACCTTTGATTGGGCATTTTCAGAACCAGAAAATTACTCTACACGCCCCCTTGCTTCCCGCAAAGTACCCGGAGTGGCGGTATCAGATCGGCAATGTCCATCATTCGTCAACCTCAAAACCAGAAAATTGTTTTGCCCCACAGGGCATGTTCACGATGATACTCACAGGCTAGGCACCTTTGCCCAAGTGCAAGCTTTGTTAGACTTCCCTACACCAAAATAAGGACAGTATATTTACGACTCCATCATCAGCTCTTCAATCGATCATGATCGCAAAATCATCAAGTAAAAACATCCAAAGTTTTTTAGTCACTTGGGATGAACACTTCACGTGACTGACTGTTCTTCAAACATGCCACACATATCAACGGAAGCCACTGTCGGACTGGTCGGCTTATCATTGGGCATACCGGGTATCATTATCGCCTGTCACAAGTTCCTCACTGAGCGTCGGCGTCGGCGTCAACCCCAAAACACTATTGGTATGTCGTAGTGATCCAAAAAAGAAAAAAAGAAAGAAAGAAACAATTGCCTCCATGAGTTGACCCAGCCTGCTAATATCTGATAGATTGGGGAATCCGCCAACATCCCACGATACAACAAATCGACCACCCTGAAGGTTTTCACCTCCTCCGATTCGAGTTGACGGGTCTGATGCGGGTGGAATCGGTCGGTATGGAAATGGACATAAGAGACAGGCCTGGGAGGGACCGCTGGCGAGGAACAGAACTGGTATGACAACAATGGCAACGGCCAAAAGATCTGGCGATACACATTTTATTTTTTCAAATGTGTATGAGTGCTGCAGCTATCCAGTCTCAAATCCTCTCTATAATCCTTTGTTTTCTTTTCCATGCGTAAAGTACCTAGGCTGGAAGCCGCGCTCGGGTCGCGAGGCAAGGCAGCGTATCTGTGGTTCCATCGCCCACGGAACTCCCTAAAATACATTTGATGCCACTCTGGACTTGCCTGGTTCCTGGTAAGCTCTCCTCGTTGAACGATGCCATCGTATAGCTCGACCTTTGGAACATCAAATTGTCGAAAGTCACGATTGAAAACATATATGGCTATAGCTTACCTATACTCGAGGTTCTTGATCATGGTCCACACAGGGAAAAGCGAAAATTAGCATTACAATGACTGCGTCGGACATGGAGCTTGATTGCGCACACTTTACGAGCATAAACACAAGTCTTGCCAGGGAGGGCATAACAAAGCCAAGACGCGAGACAATATTCGAACCATAAGTAATACAGAAGAAATATAGAATGACATGTACTTTATGTACATGTCAGAATCGCTTGACTAGGTAAGCAATATAATAATGACCATGGAAAGCGATTCCTTAGCCAGCATTGATTGTTAACTGCTTTCATTCTTCATTGTTCTCAAGTCAATGGGTCTCGATCTTTTTGAACCGCCAGCAAATCAAGACTTTGTGCAATAGTTCTTTTCATCAGTCAAGACATTACGCTAGCTATCTCTGTTTGTCTCGAATCTTTTCTTCTCTTCTCATGTTACCCACGCACCGTACATTTGTTCAGAATTTGCTTGAATTCCAAAACGCATCTCAATGGTGCCCTTGCGCTCGTGATGCCTCGCATCTAAATGCAACCCCCCGTCCTACTCAACATTCACCCATCTGGGGTGACGAACATTGACCCAAAAGGGTATCTTCATAGCAGTGCAAAACTTTCCATCACAAAATCATAATGTCACACAAAAAGTGTAACACAGTACACTGCCAATCCTTTTCGCGCTCACAGCAAACAGCCGTTCTCGCGCGTATTCCACCCATAGCCTTGTAACCTCATGAGTCTCATGCAGGAACTCTCAGCATCCAGGCCAGATGAAGTTGCAACCGCTCAAATGCAAGATAGGCTTATAAGACTGGATCTAGTGAGAGCTGTCGAGACCAATACCCCGAAAATGGGTCGGCACAAATCGATCGCCTGTCACAGGAGATCGACTTTCGCCTCTGTCCAATGATGGTGACGGCGAAGCAGCGAACTGTGGAATACCTGGACGAGTGAGCTGCCGGGTCCCTCTCAGAGTCAAGAACTCATTGACCAAGGTGACAGCTGGGGCGGCGGGCAAATTACGGCGTCTCAACGCCTTCAATTGACCTGCAGTATACCTGATCAGACCACGAAGCTTGATCTTCTTCAAGTTGTGGTAGACAACCGCAGCAGCCTTTACACGGTCCTTAGTACCTAGCAATTTGAATGAGGTTCGCATGCCAAGGTGCTTCAAAGTTTCGTGTACTCCAACGAACTCACGTAGTGAGCCAGAAGTGTACATGCCAGATTGCTGTAGCCAGTAGAGGCTCTCATCAAAGCTTTTCGAGAGCTCTTGATAATTCTCGCGAGTCAGTCGCGAAAGCAAAGACAGAGCTGGTCGGTCCAATCCCAGTCCGACAGGCTCATTGGCAAGTGTGATCGCGTTGATTTGATCAACTGGTCCAAGCTGTGAGCTGGCTGGCTTTGAATTGATTAGTGGCTCTGGTGACTCCTCCTTTATTGTGGGCTCCGGTGTCTCCTCTTGGAAGATGGGTTCCGGCGACGCTTCCTCAGTGGTAGGCTCCGGCGACGCCCCCTCAATGGTGGGCTCCGGAGACGCCTCTTGACTGGTGAGCTCTGGTGCCGCCTCTTCAATGATGGGCTCCGTCGACTCGCTCTTCATGTGCATCTCAGGATCGTGGCTGACAGACCCAGCTTGGTGAGTACTATCGCGCCTCTGGCCTTGTCTGAGCTCCTGAATTACACCTCCAAGTGCATCACTCTGAGAGTCAAATGGTGAAACAGATGGAGGCGATATCTGCGGCTGCGGGTGCTTGGCAGTGTCTACCGCAATAGACGCCGGGGCTCCTTGCTGGTGGTTCATTGATACCGATGGAGTTCGCCTTGTGGGCGTTCGACGGAGATGCGGCAAAACATACTCAACGACTGGCGTCGAGGGTGGTTTCAATGTGTTGGTGCCAGGCTCGATAGCTGCATCCTGCGCCAAACCATCATCCACATGAGTTTCCAATGAAATTGGACCAGTCTCCGAGATTTCGACCTCAGAAACAACCACTTCTGGTTTTTCGACTGCAGCACCGGGAGGATCACTTTGAGTGGACCTGCGACGGCCAGGAGGTACTTGTACAGTGTCCCCTCCCAGAGGCAGTAGCGTTGATGTATCAATTCGATGATCCTCGGTTGGTTTGTGCTGTGCAGTTGTGAATGGGTATCGAGGATCCTTGGATAAGAGGAAGCGTGATTTCAATGATGTACACAACTTCAAAAATGCGTCTCCTGTGGCTGATCCCTCCACCATCACCATGGTCGTGCGAATAGGGCCGTCTGCTCCGCCTCCTCTCCGCACGATGACTTTTCTGATGTTGTTTACGAAGGTTTGATTTAAGGTGCGAAAGTCCTCCCGCACGGTCATACCATTCGAGTATTTGACTTCCCAAATGACAACCTCTCGTTCGGGATACTGGTAGAGGTACATCTTGCCAGTGCAGGTTTCTGACACTCCCGTAGTAGAGTTCACCACAGGCCCTTTCACATTCTCCTCGTAGAGTATGTTGAGCTGTGGCTCAACGACCTGAGCATGCTTGGTCACTGGGATGGGCGGAACCTTCTGTTCCTCGCAAGACTGTGGCTTTGAATCCTTGATCAAAGATGGGGCTGGCGAGTTCTGGTGCAATTCGGCAGCAGCACCCACGCTTGCCGATGTCTGTGAGGTGGAAGGGACATCAAGATTGGTTGATGCTGGTGTATCCTTTTTTCGGGCAGGGACCCGCAGGTGAGGCAGAACGATGGAACTGACCGCTGATGAGCTAGAGCCTCGGCGATCGGGCTGGGCGCCGGGATTTTGCACGATGGACGTTGTTGTTCCGGGAGACGAGATCGCTGCTTCTTCGGAGGAGGGGCGAGGGGAACGTGATACACGAGCAGCCGGCCTCAGGTGGGGAGGGATGGATGCATTGGCCCGGTCAGAGGACTGGTGCTCTGGCTGGAGAGTATTGGCGGAAGCAGCCGTGGTGGGAGCAGCCGTGGTGGAAGCCGCCGTGGTAGAAGCTGCCGTGCTCTTAGCAGCCGGCTTGTCTCGATTGGTGACTGTTCGGACTCGCTGGTGCGGGAGCAACAGCTGAGATGGATCCTGAGACGGGGTTGTGACAGGAGCACTGTTATTCTCACCCATCCGTCGCTTGAACACATTGATTGCCGTCTGACTAGACTGCGGATGTGTAAGTGAGACACTTCTGGCGTCCGAAGTGGAAGTCATGTTCGGAGAGCGGGTCGTCAGAGGAGGCTGCTGAGCATTTGGTTGGAAGGCGTTCCACTGGCGAGCAGGGCTGTTGACCTCGTGAGTGTCCACGGGCTTTGAACTGGTATTTCTGGGAAGTGGAATGGGCTGCATAGATCCCTGATATACAGGCTGGCGCAGTGGTCTGTCCGGGCGGCTAGTACAAGTCAACTTGGAATTCATTTATTGATCAAGATATTGGACAACTTACGTGGGATCATAAGTTGAGACATCAGTCGCGACTCTCCTCTGGTTCACAGCTTGCCACGAGTAATCTTGGCCCTCGTTGTGGTGCTGGCCAAAATAAGCATTGCTACTAGCTCGTCCAGTGTTCCAGCCCTGTCCTTGACCGGATCTGTTGATGGCATGGAGACGGCCATTACCGATGGTGTCAAGGCCCTTGACGTCCTGGGCGTCGGCGTCATCCTGGAAAGCACCAGATTCAACAGCCTCTGATTTCCATTAGTCTTGAACGTACAGTGAATCCCAAGAGGTACTTACGCTTCCAGCCACTGGCATTGGGGTTTGCCATGATGCGGGGAGTGTGTGACTGTGTGCTTGGCCTGGCAAAATTCAACCGGCGATTCTTGCGGTCGTCTGTTGCAAATTCTTCGAGACGATCATTTCCAAGATCAGCCATCATGGCATCGAGGACCTTCGTGTCCGCCATTTTGCCTCAACGGAAGGCTATTCCAGCGCTGAGTGATTGGGTGCTTGAACTCAATGGAACCACTCCAAGCTGAAGATTGGCAGAATGAGTGCTCGGCTTTCAATGGTTAGTAAATGCTGCGCTTGCTTCCAGGGAGGTGGTGGCCTCTGAGTAAATAACCTTTGGACGAGGACGATGAAGGTGGTGAAGGTGATAAAAAGATGACGAACTTGACGGGGAGTGGTGGTACTTACCGAAGAATGAAGGAAAGAGGCCTGATGAAGGCGGTTGTCGCAAAAAGTCAAGTTGCGAAGAGAAATTGATGGTGTTGGGAGTCGCTCCCCACTACAAAGAGGTGATTAGCTCTTGCCGGTCAGAGAAGGCTGAGACTTGTTGCGACGGGCGGAAAGTGCGACCACAGATCTGGAGCACCGAACCCGAGCTTGGCAGAAAGACCGAGAACCGCGAGAAAATTAGAGACAGCCGGAGACTGTACACTGGAGATGGCTTCTTACCCGTAGAGTGTGGTGGAAGCTGACGCGGTCTTTTGTGGACGATGATCTCTTCAGAACTGGCTCGGAAGAGGTGGGATGAAGATGTGAAAATGTGGAGTGGAATGGAATGGAAGGAGCCTGGCTCAGAAATTTGCACCGGGCTTTTGTTTCAGACAGCAGAGGAGTGGGAAGTATTTTCTCCCACAAGCTTCCACTGTTGGCCCGGGGCATCAAAAACAACAACAAAAATATGCTGATGTTTACCTACCTATCCTGCTTGGTGGTCTGTTATTGGCCAGAACCTTTACACCTTCCTCGGCGCAACCTGAAAACCGCCGCGTAAGTACACAAGTATCTTCAAGCACCTGGGTCGGCGACAAGAACAAACGCACTTTGATACATGAAGTTAACTTGCGCAGCCTACAATGACTAATCTCGGCCTCAAGCTGCCAGGTTGAGGTCTTGAGACGGAACAGCTGGGTCCCTTGTACGTGTCTTGGATGCCTTGCAGCCTTGCTGTATGCACATACCCGTTTCCGGATCCAACTCGATCAACTCACCAACATACTTCTCTTACTCATTTGAAGGATGACCATCAATGGCCGTGTTCTAGTTGCGACAAACGTGCCTCCTGCAAAACTCTCCGGTAGTTAGATAGACACAGCACCAGATAGTAGGCGAAGAGTATCAAAGCCAATGACTTCTCTCCCAAAGAAATCAGATGCCTTCGAAACAATGATTATGCATTGCTATCCAAGCGGGCGAGTAGTCGGCCTGTATTAAATTGTTGAGGCGTAACATAATAAGGTCATTCCGTCTCTTCTACCAAGAGTCAAGGAGGTCAGATTTATGCTTCAGCAAGGACTCTGTTTGTGGCTCTCGTTGGCATCTATCATGAAGACAAAATTAAGTATGCCACGGAAGATACATACGTACAGACTACCTAGGTGTATCGTTATTCTTGCTACATCCTTTAGATGTCGCAGCGTGTACAATGCCCCAACAGTCAATTCCCGAACCGCAGTGGAATCTGACACATCGTGATCCAGTCACCGAGCTCTGGACCGCAGGTCGCCTCTTGGACCAAGCAACATCAATAGTAATCATTCTCAATTTAATGCCTCGACTCGTTTTCACCAGAAATCCGAGAACAAGTACGGCACACAACTCATTGATTTTCCCAATAGGTCGTGTGACATTTGATTCCTGAATTCCGTCTAGCAGTCCATAGAAAGATGAAACACGCATTCACTCATACATGAAGTTTAAACTTTCTAACCTACCAGTAGAACCTCCTAAATAATTTTGAAACCTAGTCCAGGAAGGAAAGCGTTTAGTTCTCGAGCGCAACGAGGACTCCAGACAAGCTTGCCCCGCTAAGAACAAAAGCAATTCCAGGGCGTCGTGGCAATAATTCTTTTAGTACTTATTTGTCGAGATTTCTTCTTATTCCTTCTTCTTTTGAGGGTTGCCTGCCAAATTTATGGACTATCGATTCACATCTCTCCCATAGACTCGGACGATGCTTGGTCCAAAGGAAGGCGAATCGTACTGAAAACTGTTGCAGCACAAACAATTGTTCTCTAGAACCGAATTTGACCCTAACTCGTAATTGGTTGCTCGGGACCTTGAGGGTTACCAGTGACCCTCGACCACCCAAAATGGAGTCATGCATCAAGAGAATGCATGGTACTGCAGTTGTGCGGCAACGACTGTATGTGAAATGCAAGAAGACACATCAAAGATGTTCGGCCGCAGCGGTCAGGTTGCTACGGACATGAATGCTCAACTTAACAACATATTGACAAGTTGCGCTTTGTCAATTTTGAAAGAGTATTCCAGTCGCCATATCCACCAAGCAGTATACTGTTGTCCAAAAGAGATTGTTGCACCGCAGTTAAATTCAACCGTGACCCTCGCCGATGGGTATACTGACGGTGAATACGGTGTAGACAAAGCTGTTCAGGAGAGAAATAATCAGTGTCGATAACTTCACCACTCCGTCATAGCACTCGTGTGTCTCAAACGCAATTTCACTATGCAAACAAACGGGCGCTCGGAGATGAGCGTCAAAGTGCGCAGGTGAGAATGCTACGCCGCAATTACAAGATGGGCGCTGCAGGTACGAGTCAGCTCAACAGTATAATAATGGGAAACCTGCTCGCTCGGCCGGACCGAAGCCCACAGTATAAGATGACCATACACAAACTTCCGGCGAGGCTATGTGTGTCTGATCGCCTACGGTATGGACGTCGCTCGGCATGTGGGCTGCACCCGTTTGACAAGCTTTCAGATTTTTCTTCTTTTTGACGGTTGCAGCTGGGAGGCGTACCCACTGTTCATTGAACGCACCCCCTAGACCTACATACGGCATAGCCTGGAATAGCCTGGAAACAAGATTGTTTCGAAGACGGGCAGTATGGAGCACAGAGTTGCTGCACACCTGCATGAACAGAGCCCACTTATTGCGACTATCGGAACGAGGCCCTGACGCCCTGCATCAGCAGTATAGCCCGCACTAGGCCGAATCCTCTATTTAGCAACGGCCTGATAACCCTTTTCGGGTCCTGCTCGCCTTCAGCTAACCTCTGAGCAGTATTAATCGTCGTCTGAGCAGTTCTCGAATCCAGGTTTCGCGAGCTAGAGAAGGAGGGTGATGAACCGGACCTTCGTTGCCGTCTCCGTCCCCGGGAAAGCTGCAGCAGGAAGCTGCTCGCCCGCCAGCCCGCCAGCCCGGGGAACGACTGAAAGTGGAGGTGCGAAAGATGCTGCTTCTGAGACGGACGAATTCATGCGCGACGACGGGCATGTCTTCGTCCAACGTACAGTTACACTGCGCAGGTACCGAACCATGGATACGGGTCGCGGTCGATTCCCGTTCGAGCTTCCCGTTCGCCGTTTGCTTTTTTTCTTCTGTGAGCTCGAGAGAGCTTGACAGCATGCGCCTCGTGCAACGGCCAAGGACTGTCAGTGTCACCCACGAGCTGTCACGGAGAATTCCGTGATACCCCAGACAGAGCGTGGGTGCCTTTGGGTGCGTGCCCCTTTTATGTGACGCCACTGTTCCCATGCTCAATTCCCATGAAATGATGATCGTGAAGAGATGCAACGTCCTGATCATCGTTGCTGTGCGAGCTGTGGTACAAATGTCAATGTTGTTCAATAGTGTGTATCAGCAGCAGCAGAGCCGCGTAAGTCACGGTAGCCACAAGGCAGATATTTTACGCGACGGAATGTTGCGCATCATCTGTGCATCTCTCAGAGCCTCTTTTTGTGTCCATAGGAATATGGTAATAATGTGCTAATGTGGCTACATTGTAATTGGAGCTGGCCCAGGCTTCCGAAATGCATTGAACGTGCAAACCTCCAGTCGTCACTTTCGGGACGGGAACGCGAATCTTGAATGGATTTTTTTTTATTCCCAGCAGCCAGACCAGCAAACGAGCCCCATGAACTCGTACAACCAAACCGGTCTATAACAATTCTACTCGCCTAACGATACTGGTCTATAGTGGTAGAACCCTGTGCAAACGAATATTTGTTAGCAAATTTAACGATATTACCCCTGCAACCGGTCTATTGTGATTAACGATAATATTTGGCAGGAATTCCCATACAATCGTTATGGAATAGGTAGAAAAATAGGTGCTGGCAGGGTATATTTCCTAATATTTCCCTACCGGGGCAGCCACCGAAGCCTGACTGGGCAATTTTCTGCGGGTCAGCAGACCAATCAGAGCCCTTGGAACTTGCCACTCCACCGACTACCCCACTTTCGCTATAAGAATGTTCTAGGAAATAACGATAAAAGTGTGTGCAAACGAAAATCGTTATAGACCGGTTTGGTTGTACTACGTACGAGTCGTTGATCAAGTTGATCTACACCACGACTCGGTAGCTGTCGGCTACCAGG
The DNA here is from genome assembly GCA_001599175.1 of Pestalotiopsis sp. JCM 9685. Lineage (NCBI taxonomy): Eukaryota > Fungi > Ascomycota > Sordariomycetes > Amphisphaeriales > Sporocadaceae > Pestalotiopsis > Pestalotiopsis sp. JCM 9685. The sequence goes on from BCGF01000002.1 coordinate 4,620,105, forward strand.
TCCCTGGGATGCGGTCCTCAGGTAATGCTCCGTGCTCTGGTTAGCCTCTTCCTGGCATATGAGCCTATAGAAAATCACGTGCAAAGCCCTGGAAGGCTTGCGCATCTTTGATGATTGCTGATGATTGCTGATGAGTGGTTGAAGATCACCGCAGCGGTAGCTTTCCCTGATACGAACCAATAATCTATGTCATCCCGGTCGCATATTCCTGCTGCGCTCCGGGCTCTTTGCTGCCAACTGCCACAGTTGGATGTCTGTCTGCGTTGGTGGGTTAGTATTAGCGCCCAGTAGTATTACCAGCCGACAGCCAGCAAACTGCACGCCTGGCCCATGTTCAAATGTCAACTCCCAAAAAGCTCCACGGGAAACTCCAGAGTCCGAAACGCAAAACCCCAGCACCCAGCACAGAGCGCTAAACCGCAAGCTGAGATGCTTGCAGCCAGGGTGCAATTGACAAGGAGAAGCGACAAAAAAGTCTGCGGGCAGCGGATCAACGATGGAGTCGGTTCCCTCGGTATGGAACCCGAGGCTTGTTCGCCGACCGTTATCGACAGGAAAACCCCAACTCGAGCTGAAAGCATTGGCGTTCGTGCAACGAAGGATTGACGCCTTGCAGCTTGGTATGTCATATGTCGTGTGCGCCCACGAGATACGCGAGATGCACGACCTGACGGTTGAGGAGCGAACGTTTTTGACAGCCCACGTTATCGACAAGGAGCTCCGCGCAGGGAACGGCGACGATCTGAACTTCATGTGTGGATACCGCCCACCGGGGCCCCCTGCAAGACAGCTGAGGAGGGTCGGAAGGCCTGAGCGGACTGAAGAGGGCCTGGAGACGCCAGGGAATGCAGCAAACTGCTCCCCAAACGAGCTGGCGATAAAATGCAGCAGGACACGGGAGTGAGGTTGACCCTTGCCACAATCTGCAGCCTTTATCACCCCGTCTTTATCCTCGGGACTTTTTACAGGCTAAGTCCTGGGCTTCTTGTCGTTTTCTTGGTTCGCTAGAAAACCGATCTCCCATTCTTTTTGGATACGACGGATCCCCCAGACCTCAGGGAGGAACGACAACTGTCATGCAACGGTGAACAGTGCATGTCGGACCGGGTGACATTCTCCCATGCCTGAGCTGCCCACGATGGGCATCGTGGGGCGGCAAGATGCAACGGATCTCTCCTCGATTGTCGCACCGGCGGCCAACTACCAGAGTATACAGGCCGTCGTGGCCTGCTCCATCGTCTTGAGCGTATTGGCTACGTTCACCGTCGGCGCGCGGGTGGCAATACGATGGTCGCGAACGCACCTGGGACTGGAGGATTGGCTTATCATCACAACTTTGGTAGGCCATCAACTGGATCGGAAGCAATCAGACTTTAAGCTGACACGACGCAGCCATTCATGTACGCCATCACGACAGCGGCATTGATAGGTAAGTCTGATCGGTTGTCATATTCGAGAGTAAAGGCTCACGTCAAGAAGCTACATATCGAGGCGGCTTGGGTTATTCCGTAATAGCACTTCTTCAGAAGGATGAGGAGATTATCGTGATTTCCATGCAGGTACGTCTTGAGTGCTTGCACTAGGTACCACTTGTAGAATCTGAACTAATGTAAACAACAGTGCTTGATGGCAATGGAAGTTCTCTATGCGATCCTCATCACCCTAGTCAAACTATCAGTCATGGTCATGTACCGACGCGTCTTCCCGACTACCATAGTGCTCCGAGGCACATATGTTCTTTACGCGCTTACCATTGCCTGGTTCATTGCCGTCGTCCTGGTGACATTCTTGCAGTGCACACCATTAAACGGCATGTGGGAAATTTTTACGGTCCAAGCAACGTGCATGGACAAGATGGGTCTGTTCTTAGGAAACGCCATACCCAACTTGATCATCGACGTTCTTATTCTAGCATTGCCTCTATACGAGGTGGCTGGATTACAGATGACTAAAATCAAGAAGATTGGCATCTCGAGCATCTTCTTGCTTGGTGGCGTGTATGTGCCAAATCATATCGTAGGCCACGAAATATGCTGACAGAATTCGCAGTACGGTGGTTGTTGGTGGACTGCGTCTCTCAAGTGGTCTGGACCTTCTGAGCGACCCCAACTCGGATTGGACGCGTGAGTTGACATCTACACAACGAGAACATTGCATCGAATACTAATGTCATTCTAGTCAGAGTAGGCCCTCTGTGGGCTTGGACAGTCGTCGAACCGGCCATGGGAATCGTCTGCGCATGTTTACCTACCGTAGGAGGGCCGATCGTAGGATTAATAGTGAAGACGATCACAACATCGAGACGATCAGAACCACTTCAGTCGACAAACAGGAACAAGAGGGGCAGCAAGGTTATCCAAGTTATTGGGGGAGGTTCATCCAGGGGCATCAACCGACCCGCATTCTCAACAAAATCCAAAGGGGGCGACAGCAGTAACGGGTCATTCGAAAGACTCAACGACTCGGGCGGCGAAACATCACCGACGACGAATTTATGGCCAAAGGGCTACCGAGGAGAGCGAGACGTGACGGTCAGCGGGAGGCGGACGCCCAGCGAGCACAACCAAGATATACCGTTGACCAGTATATCAGTCAGGCAAGAAATGAGTTGGACGGAAAGCAAAGCGGCCGTAGTATACGAAACTACTTGAGAGCAGCTACGACCATTTCATCGAAAATGAAAACACAAAAAAATAAAGAAATTTGATCCGATTACAGAACTACATTCTATTGGAATGCTGTCCAGAATTAAATGGTAATAATGATCGATGACGGAAACCCGACAGAGTTGGCTCGGAGGGGGATGCGGCCTCCACTCCACAACTTCAACGCAATGCCATGCCCCGATACGCCAGGCCATGAGAGAAAGCAACCAAATTCAAGAAAACCGGAACCCCAAGTCTAAATGCTGATGATGTTCGTTCCACTTGATCGGACTCAGACGGCCAACAGACCAATCTTGTCCTCTGCGTCCTCGGCGACGGGGCCCCGATGTTCTTTCCTGTATGTCCAGTTAGCATATACGCATAAGTCTTGCTCGAGAAGTGCCACCTACACTGCGTGATAGAACAGCCCGCCCTGCACGCCCGCAAACAAGAGGTTATTCACGGTCGCCCACCCAGCGGTCTGATACCAGTAGACCCAGGACGCGATGGGCTTCATGCCGGTGAGGTTGACGGTCAAGCGGCCGGCCCACGAGAACCCGACAACCATGAAGACGAGGGCCTGCACCCAGAGGGTCCTGTGGCTGAGGCCGCCGGCGGCGCCGCCGCGCTGGGGCCGCTGGCGCAGGGCGGCGCGCTGGAGGAAGTAGGACCAGGCGGCGCCGGCGGTGACGAACGGGTTGACGACGAAGCCGTGCATGGTCAGGAACAGGCACACGACGGTCGCCGTCATGCCCTCGTCAGCCTTGGGGCTGACGGCGCCGAAGCACGCCTGCGTCGCCAGCGGCACCAGCGTCACGAGCACGAACTCGAGCAGGATGGCCAGCGAGGCGGCCTTGGGCTCCGTCGCCGGGAGGCTGCGGAGGCACTTGATGAAGCTATCACGACCCGCTGGTCAGCTTTTTTCTTGGCGGACGGTGAATAGTTTGCGTAGGAAACTCACAGGCTTAGCGACATGACGAGGACGACTGTCACTTGTGCAATGTTCAACCAGTCCCCTGATGTCGGGGGGTTGTGCATGACCCCAGTCAGCACTTCCGACGGAAACATGGCATGCTGAACGAGAATCGTAAACTGCTCCAAGGCTGAGATGGTGTTGAAGAGAATGTAGAGAAGCGATATGTTGCTAGAGCTCGCCGGCTTCTGAACAGCCCGGTATTGCGGGATGTAAGACGCAACCGTCGCGATCAGGAGTGTTCTTGAGAATATCGTTAGCCCACATTATGTCCTCGACAATTACTTTTTCTTGTTGCCATTTTGCAATTTTTTGTGAGAGGATATTCATACAATTTCCAGAGTTGCCCCATGGTGGAAGGATGCTCCGGTATTTGGTGTGGTCGCAACATTTTCGGCTCTTTCTTTCTGTCCTCACTCTCTGGGCTCTGTCAGGGTTCAAATACTATGGGCAAGGTCTTCGACTGAACGAATCAATTGCTACATTTGCCGCCGACCTGCGTGCCTGACGTAGGTAATGTATAACGTATCGCACCGGAAGGTCACACGAGCAGGCACCGAGGTGATAGATAATAAGGAGTGAGAATCCCTCGAGAGATCGAAAGCAGGAAAAAAAAATCAAGCAAGTCCGGTTGGTACCGTCAGGGGTAACAGTGATGGAGACATGGAGACATGGAGCCTTATTGTGTGGAGTTGGGTGAGCTCTGCCAAGAAGGCGTAGTGATATGACGGTCTGACCAGCAGCGCAGACGTGCGTTGTGACTTGTCCAGGTGTGATGCTTGTGGGTGCCGAACGGCCGTGCCAAGACGTTCTCACACGGCGGGCAAGGCGGACTCTCGAATCCTTCGGACCCCGTTATGTCTCGCAAATTTATACTGCCAAGCATTATAGCCACTTCCTGTCCCAACTTGGCTCTGACGGATGCATACAATCGAGATGTCCTTTTCTTAATCAATAAGTCCGAACTGCTGATTTTGTGTTGTGGGGTAGTATCCGTAGTGGTTCATTTTAGCTAGTATTTCATGCATAGAAGACGCCAAGATCAATAGAACTCGTTCAGGCACACTGTGCGTGCATTTTAATTTGGTCGATGCCAACGGTTCGAAATGTGCTAGTAGGTAACAAGTTGGTTCAGTTGGGATCAAGCAAACATAAGATAACATCCATCCCTAATCTCAGCCTTCTTTAAAAAGGTGGTGTGAAACGCGGGGAGAAGGTGTGTGCTCTCCGTAGTGCAGATCCCTTACAGCCCTCGAGGCTCGGCGATAGGGCGGACCGCCGTGGCTGTGAACGAAATGCGTTATGCATCTTGGCGATGATCAGCGCTGCAGTCAGAATATGGAAAGTTGTTGCCTCGGGATCTGCAGGATGGAAGTGCCCGACATAACGATACAAAGTACAACAAAATCATCACATATAGACAGTATCTTTTCTCGTATGCGCACAAGGATCCAGGTGAGGGTGAGATATCAAGCAAATGCCACGTCGAAGGCGAGAATGAGCCGTACTACACTCCTTGCGGACAATCATACAAGTGCTCAAGAGCTTGGCACGATAATTCAGCTTGCAGATGGCCTCATGCCAAGGTTTGCCTAGTGTCTGCGTCCTTGGCATAAACCAGAGAAAGTCTGGAGAAGGCTGTCCTAGGAGAAGGCTGTCCTCCTTAATAATCCCCGAGATGATTGTAAACTTATTACAACACCAAACTTTCCATAAGTCACAATGCATCTGTCAGAATATCTCACCGACGTTCGACTTTGATACCAAGAGGGTAACCACTACTATAACAAAGATCATGCGGTGCATACCCAATCAATTTGCACTTGAGACTGATCTCTACAGAGCCAGGATCATATCGGTAATATACATGGCTTTCACCGTTTCCTACAAGAGCCATCAACATGTCTCGACGATGTGGCAGTTTGGGTCTTCAGCACAAGTTGGTCAGGCTCATCCTCGAGATGGGCAAGAATGATAGGTAAACAGCAATGTTTTCACGATTGCTAAAGCCTGTCGTGATGCTTGCTCAGTTGGACCGGTTCATCCTGGGTCTCCCAACATGAAACCACGTTTTAAGCTTACTTTTTGGCGTGGACGTCAAACTTGAGGCGGGTAGCTCATTTGTTCTAATGCCATACAGGTAGACCGAAGACTCCGTGGACTGTAGCGCTAGGTAACGCCGAAATAACGATGCTCGGTATTTCTCTTTACTAACCCCGTCGGCTCGTCTATTTGTGCAATTTGCAGTAATTGCAGTATTTATATATTCCAGTCTTGCGCCGGACGACCTGCTCGCTCTGTGGTGTCAATCGTCTGCGGGTACAAATGTCAAGCCAGCAGCTGCCCTCAAATTTGTCACCGCGAGCGTCAGCACCAGTGGATCCTCGATAAGAAGACACAATACCGCAATGACTCGTGCAGTATAACCCGGAGCTGAAAGATTTACTAGGTAGCCCTTATAACCCGTCCACCAATCAATTTGATTTATTTGATCTTCGATTGCGGCCTGTTATCATTATGATCGAGAGAACCGGATCCGACTTTGCACGCTGAAGCGGCGCGGATTGCATTTCATGTCGTTGGCCCTTTCTCTCCTAGTCGCTCTGCATCAAATTGAGACAACCAATCGGCAAAAATCTTGAAATGGTTGCTTCCATATTTGCCTGGGTCGACGGCAACCAAAACGCGGGGGCATCCACTGGTGAAGGCAATTGTCCAATGACGGATTGCTCTTGCATCCCCAGCGCCGTTTAAGCTTCAGGCGCGTTCCTGACGCTAAATGCGATGCGCCAAACCGCGATCCATGACATCAGGATGCACTAGACTCACGGAGACCTGCAGCATTTGGTGGGCTGCTTGTACTTGCTTTTTGCCCTTTGTATGCCATTTTGACTTCACAGAGTCGTCATATCTTCTCTGGAAGCTCAGGTTCTTGTTTCACCGACTGCGACCACTTCAGTCTGACACAAATCATATCTTTCTCCCCATTCGCAACCGATAATTGCCATACTCTCGCAACAGCCCGGGGGACTGACACGACCAAAATTCCACTTGCATTATTCTCACATTTGTTGTCAGTAACAGTCATAGAGACGGGAAAGAATAATGGTTACTTCGACGAGATCCTCAAACAAGGATGGCGATGCAGCCAGTGGATCGCCGGAACAGGCTGCTGGTTCCAAGCATGAAATCGAGGAAAAGACAACTTCGCCTCAGTCCAAGCGAGCCAAGACGTCTGATGACAAGGAACAGAAGACCATCGAAGAGACTCTGAACGGGTAAGTCATGCTCTTTTGTCGTCCAAGGTCTACTCCCATCGACTTCATGCGCCTCCTACTTGAGATGCCTCTGCAACTTATGACTGACCTCGGTGCCAGCGCACAAGATTTGGCGGACAAGAAGGACGAGTCCACCCAAAATGGCTCCGCCAAGAGGCCCGAAGATCCCAAGGAACCTGAAGCGCCAAAGGAGGAGAAGGTTGAGAAGAAGGCAGACGAAGAAGCAGATGCAGAAGGCACGACCACCGCCAAGAATGGATCGGCTGAAGAGCCCAAAGCACGGGAGGGAGCCGTGCCCGCCAGCATCCTCGAGAAGGGCATCATCTACTTCTTCTTCCGCGGACGCGTTGGAATCGACGATCCAAGCAGCGTCGACGATCTTGCCCGCAGCTACATCGTTCTCCGTCCCATCGACAAGGACGCCAAGCTCGGCGAGGGCGCCATTGGAGATGCTGGCAACAGTCGACTGATTGCCGTCCCCAAGAAGGTGCTTCCTCTCAGTGGCAAGGACAGGTGGATTGCCTTTGTCGAAAAGACCGACGCCTCTTTCAAGACTCTCAAGGACGACTTTCTCTCTGCTTCGGATTATGCCACCAAGACCGCCGGAACGAGACATACACCGGCTGCCACTCCTGTGGGCGAGGGCATTTACGCCATCACGACCACGGGACGGGAGAACCATCTGGCTTACATTCTCACCCTTCCCTCCGAGCTGGGAGAGCCCCAGAAAGAGATTGGTCTTCGTGAGCGTGGAAGCTTTATCGTTTCTACTCGAAACCCCGCCTATGATGCCCCGAAAAACGTGGCATTGCCACAGGGCGCCGACTATCCACAAGAAGTCAAGGACGACTTCCGCTCTCTCAGATGGGGGCCCACCACTCCCAAGCACTTGGATTATGTCAACACACAATTCCTCTTGGTGGGCGAGTCTTCGGGCATCGAGAAGGCTACCGAGCCACAAAAGAAGGACCAAGAAGCTGGAAAGGAGGAACCGCTCGAGGAGCTCGAAAAGCTGGAAGATGAGGACACCCACCGCATGGAGGATTTGAAGGGTGACGATTCGGCTGCAATCTATGCAGATCTGGATGTCCATGCCAAAGATTACCCCAAGCTACAGACTACATTTTGATTGGACCTGTAGCCGACCGATGCTGTGCACAAATAGCTAGAAATACAATAGCTCCTGTATAATAGGTGTATCGCACAGCTGAGTAAACGAACAACGATAGTCACATGTAGTCACGAATAAGTTAAAGCTTGCTCTTAGAATTGGTATCATCACTTCGTTTAGCTATAGTATCATATCTCATTGCAAATGTTGGTCATTATCTTGCAGCTCATTTAGCAAGTCTCAAGAGTAGTTCATGTAAAGTCATAGACCATGAGACTTTCCGTGCCTCTAGATTCTTTCAGGACAATGACCATCTCGTCATCAAATCCCACCCAGTTCCGCCTCTCGTCGAACGCGGACTGCATTCCGGTCGACGAGTCCTGGGCGTCGTGCACCGTAGGCCGCACCTCGATGCTCCTCCCGTCGGGCCGGCCCTCGAGCTCCCACACCCTGATCTCCTCGCCGCGGCAGCTCACGCTGACGGCCTTGCCGCGGGCCGTGATCTCGGCGTCGCTGATGCCCGACGTGTGGCCCCAGAGCCGGATCCCGGGCGATATCGACAGGGACGACGCGTTGGACTTGCACAGGTACAGGATCAGGGTGTTGTCGGGGAGGGTCGCCAGGAGGTACGGGTGGGTGTAGCAGATGCTCACGGGGCCGTCTTCTCCGGCTGCGGGGTCTGGATCTCTTCTTCTGCTTTCTGCGCTGCTGGTGCGCGGCGAGTCGTGCGGGGAGGAGGACGAGGACCCCGTCTTGAGTGGCATCGTGTACGCCAGCCGAGTCATGGTGACGTCGGGAGTAGTCGTCTTGGAGCTCGAGATGGATGGCTTCAGGTGGAGGTCCTGTATCCCGAGCGACCACCCCTGCAACGTCGAGAAGGTGTAAGCGATCGAGGCTATCGTGCTGCTTGCGGTCTTTCGTATCGACAGGGCGAGAGGGGCGCGTGATGTGTGAGATTTGAGCGATGTTAAGAGATATGGAGGGCCGCGGCGATGTGACCGGGCCGGCGATTTCGCGTCGGCAGAGTGCTGCGTAGCCTGATCGACTTCTGTGATGGGATCAGACTCGCGCGCAGTCTCGCGGTCAGACGCCTCTTCCGTTTGGCTTTCAGTATTCCTTCTGTGTATGTCCGAAGATGGCCTGTCGAATGTATATAATGAGATCAAGACAGATTCCGTCGCTGTCAGTAAATAAGGGTATGAGAATGCTGCGCCGGCAAGCGCTCCGTTCGTTGATTTCTCATGACGATAACACCTCAGAAGCCTGTGGTCGCGAACGTCAAGCTTCCAGACCCCAAAGCTTCCATCGTGGAAGCCGACTACTATGTCGACTTTGTGCTGTGAAATATTTTGGTCGTCTAGAGCGAGACAAGTCGGCGGCGCATCCGACTCTTTATCGGCGAGATCCATGTGCGCCACCAGCTGTTTCGTCTTGAGATCCCAAGCCCGTAGGCCGCTCGTCGTATCAGCGGTGATGGCGAACCCTTCGCTGATCTTGACGAGCATCTTTGGCGGCGGCGGCGGCGGCGACTCGCGGGCCTCGGCATCCGCCGCCATCGTTATATCCTCCCCGACCCGCAGCTCTTCGACGGCGCATTTGCCCTTGGACCAGTTGTGTCTGAGCTTGTACTGCCTCTTCCAGTCCCTCGACTCCTTATTCCCGGGGACCTCGCTGCGCATGTCGACCCAGCCGCCCCTCCTGCCGTCGGCCCACACGGCGCGGCGCGACGAGTAGTGCAGCTTGCCCTCGCGCGCGGAGCCGTCGCGGAAGCCGGGGATGCGCAGGGCGCGCGGCAGGACGAAGCGGGCGTAGTACAGGCGCTTCCAGACCTGCGAGTCCTCGGCCAGCCGGTGGAAGCGCCTCGACACGGGCGCGACGCTGAGGAGGTGCGGCAGCGACAGGTTGATCAGGATGCGCACCAGGAGCTCGTCGGACAGCGGCGAGAGGAGGTCGTCGTGGGATGCGCTGTGGGCGCCGAGCCGAGGCCTCTTTGTCGTGGCCGGTCGAGTCGTCGCGGGGTCGGGCAGCTCGGCCGCGCTGCGCCTGCGCTTTAGAGTCATCGCGGTGGTGTTAAAATGAAGCGCATATGATCTGGTCGACGGCAGAGTATTGTTTCATGGATGTCCAGAGCTTTGAGGTGACGGTGATGCGGTCGGGATACTGAGGTGGCTTGGCGCTACCGCCCCCCGGAGCTATCGGATTTAGTGGGCCTTCGGTATACTGGAGTCTAGAAGGAATAATTACAACTGGATTCCTAGGTATCAACGAAGGGAAGTACATTTAGACACGCCGTGAAGACCATAGTTTACTCGCTTTATGTCAAAGAGCGAACATAGTCCTAAATGCTTACATATATTTAACAAAGCCATGATGACATCATAATCTACTGCTATCTGCTATGCGGAAATTTCGTCCAGATTTCAAACAACTACAACTCGTGTTTCCTTATCATGGAAATGCAAAGAGGTCTATAGGATATCCAACTTCCTAGGAGCTAGTCGAGCGGACCGTAACGGAGAGGCGGGCGGAAATCTGAGTGCACCTTATCTTTCATCTCTGCGGGTATCTTGGCCATAGACTCCACGCCTTCCAGTAAAACGACTTGTTGCCCAGCCTGTCTATAGTTAGTCTTGCTGTTTCTGAAGAGTTCACGAGGAAAGCTTGGTTTACTTACGCCGAAATGATGGATCATATGCTGTACAGCAAAATGTGTTAGCGAGTGCCTTTTGGGTGGGTGATGTTCAAGAAGTCACTTACACAATGCAGCATACTAGCCGCTGGAAAGTCAATATTATAGCGGATGACAGTCCAATCGCCCGTAGTGTTCCCCAATCTGCATCCATCGCGAAGCGGAGGATCTACAAAGTTGAAGTATTCCTCCATGCCGCCCTCCTGGGTCGCCTCGTCCACGGTGTCCCAGGGGAAACCGCCGGTGCCTGTGCCAATGACCCAGGCTTTGTTGTTGTGCTTGTGGAACGGGTGCTGCGAGTTGACGTTGGCACCATTAGTGAATATGATGTCGACCACGGACCCGTTTTGCATGGACCCGCCCTGGACGTCGGACTCGTAGGTGGTCACGCCTCGGGAGTCTTCCTCCCATAGTAGAGGTGGCAGCTGTTGGCGAAAGGCTTGATGCGGGCCGACGTTGAGAGCCCAGCTGCCCGTACCGGTCATGTTCACAAAGAACTTGAGGGTGTGATCCGATTGAAGCGGTGGAGGCCGACTCGGAAACGGCGCAAGCTTCATTTCGTCCATTTTCTCGAGGTCGTCCGAGATGAGACTACCATTGAGGTGAACCCATGGTTTTGTGGCTGGTGGTTCGGCCTTTTGACTGGCTGGCGTCCCGGGATAACGGAGGACTCCTAGGCCTTGAATGACTTGTTCCTGGCGAAGAGACGTTACTCTGATAGCATAATCGCCAGGCTTTTGATTCAGGTGAACAAGAATACTAGATTTTGGAGTTTAGTATATTCTGGTTGTCTTTACGGTCTCTGATGACCTTACCTGATGCGCTCTCCAAGATTGCAGTTCGCAGCATGAACTCGCTGAGGATGAACAAACTCCCCATCTGCGGCAACCACAACGATCTCGTGCTCGTCGACACTAATTTGCAGCTCGTGGTGGGCGCCCGAGTGGATGAAGTTGATCCATACCCATTCCTGGCCCTCTTCTGCCTGGAACAGCTCGAGATCCGTCTGAGTGGCCTCGCAGACTTGCTCGTTGGCGTAAAGGTCCTGGTCAGGCTGGGGCAAGCAACCCAGAGTGTTCCTCCCGGGGCCGCCAACCGACTCGATGAGTTCTGCTGAGTGACAGTACGTTCTCCCCTTTCCGTTGAGCACGATGGAATTGCTGCACCACGGCACTATGCCCGTGTCTCGATACATGACGAGAAGAATGTCCATGGGCTCAGCGTTCCAATCACTGATGACGACATGAAATGGACGCTTCTCTGCTTCCTTCATTTGCTCTATCTCGTGACTTGAATCCGAGATGAGCTGGTAAGGCCGCGGACGCCACGCTGCAGGTGCAATCCAGATGGGCCCTCGCATGCCGTCAGCAAAGGCTGGCCCAAAATGGCCGTGGTAGAAGTAACTTCCGTACTGCTGCTGTACAGTAAAACGGTAGGTATACGTGTCACGAGGCTGCATCGAGTATTGCGTGACTCCAGGCACTCCGTCATTCCAGGGCCTGTCGATCTGGTATATGCCGTGCCTATTTTCTTGTCAATACTTGTGATTCTGGACTGCTTATCGTCTGAAGCATACCAGTGCATGGTCGTCTCTGCAGCCAACTGGTTATCAACAAACACTTCTATCTCGTCTCCCTCTTCAGCCTCTATCAGCGGACCGGGACTTTGGCCATTCATCATAAACACTGGCCTGCCATGGCCATCCATACTGTTCCATTGGAGAGTGATTGTAAAGTTGTATCTCCTCAGCTGGCCCGCGAGGCCTGAGCCTACCAGGAGGAACAAAGACGCAAGTTGGGCACGAACATACATGATGCCATGAAAAGAAGTTCAAAACAAATTGGAAAAACAGAGGAGGGGAAATCTCTCAGGAAGCCGGTGGTCATACAATGACTAGAGGTCGCTATCGAATCGCACTTGAGGCGCGATATACGCCTCTCCCCATCAACAGGATCTAATTGCCGTGTCCACTTTTCAAAGTTCTGCCAGAATCCGTCTCGGCAAACGTCGAATATCCCTATACCCTGCCTATACGGTGTACTCCTGGCAGATGACTTCTTGGCGTTCCCCCGGTCACCCAATAGAAACTGCCGGACGCGTCGACTATTCGATTCGATACCACTAGTCTGCGGATCCATCCGCCGCTCGACTTCAGGTTCAGATCAGCCGCTATCGTCATGGCGATAATTATCAAAAATGCCGTCTTGTTCAAGACCAGACGGTGATCTCGACACCCGACTGCCGGGCGATTGCCACAGGCTCGCCACGGCGGCACTCGGGTACGGCATCGACGAGCACTCCTTGCCCAGTATACTAGCCAATATCTCGCGAGGGACTGACTTGATTCCTGTGTTCTGCGACATTCTTTGCACGTTCATGAACAAAGCGACTCAGTTGATTATGGAATCGCTTTCAGAAAAGAAACCACCGCAAAATGCGACTACAAAAACAAGCCCGAGGCCGAGGTCCACGAACCGTTGGGCAACCCTCCTATGGACTACCGTCATTGCCATACTCGTCCTGAGCTCATCCCTATACTATCGCGGTGTCGGCCGAACTAAGGGTGAACTGCTGGGACTGCTGAATCTGGGCGAAACAGAAAAAGAACAGCAGATCGTTAGAAAATATAGCCTGCAAATCAGCAGCAGATGGATGAATCCAGGTAATGCACTTCAACCTGAGCGAGAGCGATGAGCGTACGTATTGATCTGAGTCGTAGATGGCGGTCGCTAGAGGGTGATGTTTGTCTGCAACGGCCAGACACCGTGCCCAACACTGAAAGCTCAAAAGGGGGATCTGGTCGAGTTGACCGTTCATAGCGACAGTTACTTCCAATCTTCTATTCATTGGTACGTGATTCTGTCTCACTGCCGTATTGAATGACCAAATGCTAATAACAACAATCAGGTCCGGAGTCGGGTATCGCCAGTAAGTGTTCCAGACGCACTTCGACATTTCTGCTAATGGTCATGATTTCAGCACCGAGGCATGGAATGACGGAACTGCTGGACTATCGCAGGTAAGACCATTCGGCACCTCAAACATGTATCCATGAATAACCGGTATTTCAGTTTCCCATGCTCCCAAGAGGAAACCACACAAACGTCCACGACACCACAGGTGCTTGGGGCCTGAGCTGGTACGCGGACCACACGACTGCGGCCTCGGCAGATGTAAGTCTTTGAGCAGCGAACATGATGAATCACACTGAAAATCGTCTTTAAGGGACTGTACGGCATGATCTATGTAGCTCCGGACCCGGCTCGACCCCGTCCGTACAAGCTCATCACGGACAACCCCCTCGAGCTGCGACAGATCATGGAGGCAGAACAAAACATACGACACCTGGCCATCAAGAATCACATGCATCGCGACACTAATTGGAAACTGCTGCAAATGAGAGCAGAAGGTACCGAGTTTTATTGCTATGACTCGCTTCTTGTCAATGGTATAGTCTCCTAATCGCATTACGACTGATACTGGCTAACGGCCACCCAGGCAAGGGACGCAATCTATGCCGAGCTCCTGGGTTCGAGGAGCTGAACGGTCAAAGTCTCGACGAAACAGGATGTATCCAGCCGGCAGGATTTCCGCCAGCGTCGTGTAGCTCCAGTGCCGCGGACTTCGAGGTGAGACAAGACCATGTTGGAACGAGCTTTCAACTAACTAATATTCCTTTAGGTTATTGAGACTGATGGTCAAGAATACATCATGCTCAACCTGGTCAACGTTGGCTTTGAGCATGAAGTCCGAGTCGCTATTGACCACCACAAGATTTTCATCGTCGCTAACGACGGTGGTTTCGTTGAGCCAATCCAAGGCGACGTCAGTTCATTATTCCTGACCGACCCTGACTACTTTGCTAAGTGTATACAGGTGATTTACGTCGCAAGTGCCTCGCGGTTGACGATACTCGTCAAGCTTGACCAACAGCCGGGCGACTATGCTATGCGCATATCATCGACCAGCCAGTTACAAAACCTCCAGGGGTTCGCTATCTTGAGGTATCCAGTATGTAAAGTGATCCATGATTCCGGGAGAAATGGGCCGCTCGTGTCTAATATAATCTTCGCAGGCAAAGCGTCAGCCCATACTCGGGCAGCCTATGCAACTCCCAGATGTGGATGCGGACGATATTTGTCTTCAACCAGACTCCTCGGTGAAGGCCAAGTGCAATCTCATTGACGGAGAGCAGACTCACCCCTATCCTCCGTCCCCGCCGTCCCATGCTTGTAACTCACGAGCCGATGGCGCAGCAGACTTCACCTTCCATCTGTCAGCTGGCGCGCAAAAGTCCCATACGGAAAGGTTCGCACCAGAGTACTTTCTGAACGAAAAGCCCTGGCAGCTCTTCCGGGGCGCCATGCAGCCCCTCCTCTTCACGAACCTGAGCAGCCCGAGCGCCCAGAGCGCGCTGGAGAAGCCCGTCATACACGGCCTGCCGATCGGCTCCGTGGTGGACCTCGTCATCGAGAACCAGCTCAACGACACCATCCCTCTGTACAAGCACGGCAGGCCGGCGTGGCTCCTGGGATCGCGGGCACACGCCAACTTCTCGCGCGAGAATGTTTTGGACGCTGTAAATGCCCGAGCTTCTGAATCTCCGCGATCCGCCGCTTGTCGTGGTTCACGACTTGCCGCCGCTGGGGTGGAGTGTCCTCAGGTTCGAGGTGACGACGAAGGCTGCGACAATGCTCCATGCTGTGAAGTTACGGCATTTCGTGGTATGTCTTGACTGCGCGTCGTGTATTTTTCTTATCGATGTTGATGCTGATACACCTTGTCTAGCTCGGCATGTCTGCACCGATCCTCGAAGGGATCACCGCCGATGATCCCATCACGGTGCCTGAATCTGCCCAGAACAGGCCGCACGTCGAATTTGAGCCCAAGAATGATGGCGTATTTGGTTGAGCAGTGTGTCTGATTGGCGCTGACTAGATAGAAATTCAGGTTCGACTGGCTATTGATGTGGTTGATGCTGAGGCGTGCTGGTCCAAGACTGGAGGGCTCAGGGAAAATGTTGGCTGCCGACCAGGAGACGCTCAACACTGGCAAAATGCTTCTTTGCGAGTTTAAGAATGTTAAAAAAAATTGCAAAACAGTTCGGATTCAAGTGCGAACACTGGTCGTACTCTGCCGATGTCAGGTATGGTATGCGACTCCTACCATCCTCCCGCACATACCATTCTGCCATCGCACCGTACTAAGAGAGGGGGCCAGCCTCCTTTTCGGGTGATGGGAATTCTTTGTCTAATTGGAACTTAAGTACCTTTGTTTGGCTGCCTGGCAAGTACTTGGGGCGGCAACACGGTTGCTGGGTTGCGTGGGGGACGAGGGCCGTTTGCACCTCCTGAAACCGTAGCTTATCGAATTTGGACTGTCTGTACCAAGTCCTGCATGCCCGGCCGATCCAGGTCCATTGCCCATCGAAGTCTGTCTGCACGTTGCTCTCTTGCTTGCATGTAGTCGTCGGGACCCTTGAAATGAAATCCCATCCCCTCTTCTTGCAGTACCTCCGCGTATTTTGGCAGGCCTTGCCGAGCTGCCATGTGCTGCATGATAGGAGTCCTAGAAGTGGTGTGGCGCCCGTATACTCCAGCAAGTGTGACTGCCCCTATTCTGATGTACTCGGTACATCCCCGTGTGGAGGGAATCTGCCACAGCACGAGCCCGTGTATCTCTTCTGTCACGAGGCCCATGCTCACCATGAAGAAGCAGAGCTTCCGATGGCGCGGAGAGTCTGGTGGCCAGCGTGACACATTCCAGTGGAAGGATGCCTCGAAAGAAAACATTGGCTCAATATCTGGAGTCTCTAGAGGATTTGACAATGACACCTTGCCATTGTATCGACCTTGGCCAAACGGGTCGTCGTCTTGCAGGGTGCCAAAGAGTGCAATGCCTCTGAGGCTTAACAAGCCCTCTGAAGCCGTAACGTTGTCACCGTCTTCGACTTGAATCCACGATATCCGATATTTACCCCACGGGTTGTTATACGCATCATCTTGTTGCACTCTGCCGTCCAGGTTCATCCAGGACCAGGTCGGCGCAATGGCATAATCCAATTGCTCTGGCTCGGACAGGGAGAAGTGACTCGTCCAGCAGAGCTGTCGATGAAAATCGCGACTCCAAAGTCCATACCTATACTTGTTGCCCACATGCCTCTGGGATCGCTCGAGATGGTCAGCGAGACCGGACAGGGCAACCACCTTGTCCGTCTTCTTGGTGAGCGCGCACGACGAATACTGCTCGACAACATTTGACCAGATGCGCCGAAAGTCCTCGTCGTTGGCGGGGGCTAGTCTCCTCTTCCACAGGGAAAGCGTCTGTTGTTTCGTCCAGAGCTCGTCGGCCAGCCCGCTGGGACACTGCTCGTTGGCGACGAGCTCAGCACACTCCCAGTATACCTGACTGGCGGTGAAGCTCAACTGCCTCGACGCGAGGTAACGTTCTTGGAACACCCAAGCGCGGGAGTTCAAGGGAGCGCTGTTCAGATCATCCTCGACTGAGGAGACACGGGAGAATTGGTATTTGGAGCAGCCGTTGAGCTCGAATTCGAGGTTGATGACGGTTGGGTGTTTCAAGGCTGCGTCGCTCGTTTGGAAGCATCCCTCAAAACTTCCTCGAGACGAAGTTGCGGCGATATTGCAGTCCGAATAGGCATAAATGGACCTCATCAAGGACGACTGTTCCCTCCAGTCTGCCTCGTCATCTTGTACGATGCAGAGGGAGTCGATCCAGATGTAGTAGATTCCGAGCGACTTGGCCACTTCGATAGCGTCTGAAAAGGTCTTGGGGAGCTCTGTGATCAGATTCCTCTCCTTATACTGTGCAATCTCCGTCCTTCTCAGTCGTATAGGCTGAGATGCACCCCAGCAATGACTCAAGGTCACATAGGGTTCAGTAATACCTGCTGTCTCATCCATCAAATTCCAAGACACAGGGTCATCTTCATGGACCTGTATTAGCCTTTTAGGTCTGAAGGTATTGCTTTGATCTGAAGATCGACAATGGTGATGCTTGTCTTTGCATAGTCTGTACCACCTCTGCCACAAGGCGACTGAATCTCTTGTTGAAATTGGAAAGTTGCCGGGTTGGGACTGAGCATAGTCGCCAAAGCCATCAAAGTTCGTGGTCTCGGGATTGATTCCTGACATTGAATAAGTCCTTTTATGGGCGCCCCAGTCACTGTTATCGAAGTACTCCGCTCTAATGCAGTTCTGTCGGCATTCCAGCTTCAATTGTGTCAGCTCTGAGCCTCCCGTCCGAAATCGGGTCGCAACATGCTCGAGCAGCGGGAGATTCATGCGCCCATTCTCATCTTGTAGTTCAGGCTTTTCATGAAGACAACGAGCCCATAGGTTGCGACAGAACAAGCAACCTGTCACGATGGAATCTTGTAGATCCCCAACACTTTGGTGCAGTTGAACCACGACCTGACGATATCCTGTATTTCTGCCATAGGTGCCACTATGTACCCGAACTGGGCTCCTGAGCACATCATCAAGTTGGGCAGCTGCGACCTTGACGCCTGCCTGGCAGATGTGACACAGCATGATGGTTTCGTCGCCTTGTGCGCTGGGCTCGGCGGAGTGGCTGCGTCTGCGGTCCAGCAGTGGGGAGAAACATACGTCACAACGGCATGCTATCCTTAGATGATGAGCGTATGTATGTGACGAAGATGATGCTATTAAAGACTGAAGAGAGATTGTGGAGATATCAGGACGATTGTATGGTTGCCAATTTGCCAGAGGGGATGCAAATATTTGCAAGGATTAGAGCTGAATCCCGAATCCTGTGGACCCACCCGAAATCGACCACATCATAAGTGCGCAATTTTTGTCTTTATTCTCTTCCAGAATTGATGGAGCACAGAAGTTTCGAAGGCTTTCAAATTGTCAAGAAAAAGCTTCGTAGAGGACCAACCGTGTTTGTGTAGGTCATCGCTGATGATCAGCCCTCTCTAGACACTGGATGAAAACGGACCCAAAAGTCGGGCTTCTGCCACATTCCGTACATTCTAAAATCCTTCTCCAACGTCACATTCTGGTTCGGCAGCATCTCAACGTCAAAAGCCCACAGCACCTTGGCTATAAACAACCTTGTCTGACGCCACGCCAGGGGCATTCCAGTACATGATCGTGGCCCCAGACTGAACGGGTGAAAGTCGCCGGTCGCATCATCTTTGCACTTGGGGTCCCAGTGCGGATGATCTCGCGGCAGCCATCGTTGCGGGCGGTAGCGGTGCGGCTCGTGGAAATAGCGTTCGTCGCGTGTAAAGGCTAGAAACCCGTACTGCACCTCGACCTGGAAGACAAGACTCATGTCAGCAACAACGTGAGACTTGATTCATGTAACGAAACTTACATCTTTGGCAATGTAATGCCCATCTACCATGGCTCCAGGGCTCACCCGCGGCTGTCCACTGCTTTGCAAGACCGTCATACGTAATGTTTCCATCAGCGAGGCGTGCAGAAACTTGAGTGAGCCCAAAGCGTCTGCGTGTATATCGTCGTACCTCTTGAACCTGCTTCTGATTTCCTCTACAAGCAGCTTGAGGGTGTCTGGCTGGTACAGTGAGAACATAACAGTACACAACATTTGGCTCGCAATCGGTTCGTAGCCAGCAATGACCAGGTGCCCGACCACTACTTCCAAATGTTTCTGTTCCGCCTTGGTAGGCTCGGGCGCAAAGGTGGGGAGAAGTTGTTCAAAGTGGTCCAGATGCTCGACGGCGCCGCGATGCTCAATGCGCGACTCAATGGCCTTTTGATTCATACTCACGACTTTGTGGTGACTGGTGATCATGGAAGGCGGTACAAACAACCACTTGAATGGGCTGAGGAGCGGGAATTTCTTGAAAATTTGATTGGCCGTGACGAAGAAGTTGACAATCCATAATTCGTCGAGGAAGCTCGTGCTCGTCACTAAAGTTTTGGTGGTCAGTGGTAAATCGTACTTTGTGCGTGCCATGAGTTCTCTTGCTATCTCGCAAGTGGTGCATCTCTCGGCTGTAAGCCAAGTCGGCCGACGCATCCATGGCCACCCAATCTGTCCACTAAGTTCTCGTTAGCCCTGAACATATGCGTGATAGCTGTGATCTTATAAATGACCGGAAACTTACAGTCTTGAGTTCTATGCCCTCTTCTTTGCTCCCAAATTCTTTCATCCTTTGTACAAATGCATCAGTGTATTTGTGCATGGTCGCCTCTTTAGCCTTCAATGATTTTGAACTGAAAGCGGGCGCAACCTTTTTGGCTTTCGTGCGATGCTTCTCCGGGTTCCTCTCCCATGACAATCCATCGTCACCCAGTCCGAGATCCATAAAGTTTGTCTTGGGATAGTGCTCTAGACCTGCGGTGTAGGAGTCGTATATATCTGTACACTCGTGTCAGACTTGACTAGATATTAGACTTTGTGCGGAATCATACCGCAGAATGCCCGAGGTGTGATGAAGACGAGCTCATTTGGGGCCACACGAACGACATCTCCTGCTATGAATTCAGCCGATCAATCTCAATGTTGGTTTTGGAAGACGTGGGAAGACTGACCATATTTCTTCAAAGCTTTCGCAACCGCCCAAGGGTATTTCCCGGTGGCCCTGTATACATCAGAGACGTCTGCACGGATGCAATATGACGCTGCGTAACGTACCAATGGTAAGCGTACCATATGTTTGAAATGGCCGCAAGCTTGGGACCCGGGAACTTGGCTGCAGGATGAAAATAGACATTGTAGATGTATCGATATGATGCATATAGAGTTATCTGGGTACAATAAACTTAGAATTATACGTTTTGACTCATTGAAGACTTCTCATGGCTTACTGATACAAGGCCAACACGGACAAGCTCGTCCACAGACACACCAATCGCACGATCAGCAAGCCAGCTCGGGGCCATCATCAAGGAATTACGAGAACAATCGAGGACACAAAGCATATGTATCAAGCAGAGGAGCCGTTTCAGAAATTGTTCTGTGAGCCAGTGGTGCATCAAGTAAGCAGTCCATCAATCTGTGTCAACTGCAAAGTTTCTGTTGGGTGTTGCTGTGCCGCAGAGGTGCCATGTTGTCACCAACACCCAAATCCTCAGTGTCATCCGAGCAAACATATAAATCACAGTGCATCAATTCGTCGAGTTTTATGATAGTCAGGGAGGAGTGATGTCGTATTTTCGTGGAATCATTTTTGGAACAGAGATCATATTGTCCTACACGATATGGATCAAATAATAGCGCTTATGACGAAGTTGAAGTAATTCATGGCGAAAAACCAATCAGATTAACGGCCATTGAGCAAGGTCCAATTCAAGCTTAAAACTTTTCTGGTGACCGAGTCCAGAACTAAGTCAACGCATCCTAAATGATCGTAAACACCGGAGGCTCCTGATTCAGCTCCCAGCATCTTGTCGCGATGAAAAGCTCTTCTATAAATTCGCTGTCCGCTGCATCTCTAGTTTCTACCTCTCGGTGCAAGTCTCTACAAAATCGAACAGACTCGGGCTTGCAGTCGCGCGTATCAGGGTGGAACGCACGACCCGTAGATCTATCCATCCGCGCAGGAGGAACCACGAAGAGACTGTCTCGCCGCCGGATAAAGTAAAATATCTCGAGGTCTTCAGTCCCTAGGTCGACCTCCAGCTGTCTGACACAGCCATTCGCCAAGCCCCTCACTAAATGTTTCTTGACCGGTTCGACCACGCTGAAGCTCTCATTGGGGCTCATCGCACGCCATGCCTTGATAGGCGGTGGATGGTGAAGCCAGTACGAGACGGTCAGTACACTCAGATTGAGCTTGTCGGAGACCGCGCCAACGGTTGCCTCCCAATCCTTCCGGACGGCCCGTATCCACGCCCGAGGCTTCGAGTGCCGGCTGTCCGGATGTTTCGAGCAGCCCTGCTGCCCGTCCCAGCAGCCCTCTACGAAGCGGACGTGGCCGATTGAACTGGTCGCCAGGCGCTGCGACAGGAACTCGCTGAGCACGAACCGGTCCAGCGGCGGTCTATGGGGGTATCCGTCGCTCGCCCGCACGTACGGGTGCCAGCACCAGCACTTGGCGTCGTTGTGCAGGACGAATATGTTCTGCGAGAAGAAGACGGCCTGTGCCTCGGCGTAGAACGCGCGGCTGACCGGGAACAGCTCCTTCGGCGGCCGCCAGGTGTCGCGGAACTGGCACGAGCAGTGAAAACAATCAGTGCATGGGCGGTGCTCATGGTGGCAAGGACACTCGACGTCGCTGCTGGCGCCAGGTCTCTTGCAGGCGGCGTGAGAGTTTGGATGGCATCCGTCATAAGGAGGCCGACAAGATCCGAACCTGCTGCACCAGGACCATTTGTCTTGGTAGCGCTTCTCGGGGCCCCAGTATACCTTGCCTGCCGGAGTTACCAGGTCTGTATATTTCAGTATATGGAGGCGAATCTCGGTTGGCAGCTTCTCATAAGAGAAGCTGCAAGGACCGGCCATCATGAAACAAATCTGTAAAATGTGTGGACAAATGCCAGTGACCCGTGGGAAGAATTCACGATTGTAAATTAATCGAGCGGTACCACTCTCCAGGTAATCGTCCTAGTCAGTATCCCTAGGGCGTCATTCGTTGTGATTGTTCACAGGGCTCTGAGCAATATTTGGTCGGTCGTCTGGTTATAGCGTCTTTTCTAGGCTACAGCTGGCCAAAGGTACTCAATCGAGGGAAAAAGCCAAATGTCCATGTACCTATCAGACGATATACATAGTCCTGCACCCGGATGGTTTCGAAAAAGAAAAGTCTCTTCGCAACCAGCTTTCTTAACTTTGAACTTGAGTAGTACTTGCTTTCCTCACAAATGTTCGCAGACCAGTCTTGCCAGAAGTCCCAATGACGAACTCGTCACTCTTGCAGATTACATCGTCCTTCACAGAAGCGTCAAACACAAAATCAAAACGTTGGACGAGGGTGGCAATGACTATGTAAAGCTCGGCCCAGGCAAGACTGTGTGTAAAATTGAGTCAGTCATCAAGTATGTCAACCGCGGGAGGATGCGACTTACTGCATTCCAAGACAGTTCCTCGTCCCCCTGCCAAACGGAGCATAGGCCTTGTCGGTCTTCTGTCGTAGGTCTGAGTCAAGCCATCTCTCCGGATCGAACTTGTTTGGCTCTTTGAAGACCTCCGGGTCATAGTGCATTAATAACGTCGTCATGCCTACCGGTGTTCCTGCGGGGATGACCAAACCTTTATAATAAAGGTCGCGATCTGGTGCCACGCGTTGAGAGCGTGTCGCAATGCCTGGGCTCAGCCGCAAGCCTTCTGTCAAGATTGCGGTCAAGTATGGAAGTCTCTCAAGATCAGCCAGACTGGACCGCAAGTCGGACGAGTCTCTCGCAATAGATTCTAGCTCTTGACGTAGGCGGCGTAGAAATTCCTCGTTACTGTAGATATGATAAAGAGTCGTCCTCAGAGTATTGGCAATGGTCTCAAATCCTCCGCCGGTAATTGTTCCCACCTCTTCGAACACGCGATTCAAGGTCTTTTCGGCCGGTGGGAGATCAGAGTCGTGAATCGCGTCCACGATAGTAGGTGGTGCGTCAGGATTGGCATCTTTGCTTGAATTGTATAAGCCAATGGTGACTTTCATCATATCCTAGAACCAATATTAGCACGACGTGAACCATACACAGCTATACGAATTCAGACAGATTTACAGTTAGAAAGGCGAAGAAGGACTGGTCCTTGTCGTTGGCGTTCCGTTTGGCCAACCATCTGGGAAGTAGTTTCAAAAGTCGGCTGTACCACCGAATGTGCTTCGTCCTTCGCCAGAGATACCCAGAGCTTCCAGACGCCGTGACAGAGTCTGCATCAAAACTTCGCACGTCGAGGTTCGCGAACTCTTTCCCAATCACGAATTCTGCAGAGACATCGCGGGTGAAGGCACTGATAGCCGCGCCCAGACTTATACGGCGGGTATGTGATCCTGCAAATTCCTCGACACGGGAGGAAAGCTTCTCAGCAAGCCTCCAAAGGATCTCTTGCCGCCTGGCCACATTTGCTTTTGAGAAGAAGGGGTTGAGAGCGGCTCGCCGGTGTCGGTGCGCCTCATGGTTGACTGTGCAAATAGTTGAGAGCGGCGCACCAAACGCATTGACGGACCAATCGTATTTGTTCCAGTATCCTTCGCGTGTATAGACTTCTTGGAAGAAAGTTGGGTCGTTTATATGGAGTTCGTAGGGACTGATGCGGACAATAGGACCTGCGAATTCATTAGATGGCTTTTTAGTGATCTTTATTCAGTAGTTACCATATTTCATGTGCATATCTCTCATCTTGAATGTATACTGGCCATCGCAAACGACATCATAGTATGCTTCCACGTAGCGAGTGATGGCAGCCAATGGAGGACCTGGAAACGCGGCCAATGGGTGTAGCAAGAGACGATAGGACGCCAAGGCGAGAATGTACAATGTGATGGCAGCGCACACATACATGCACAAATCACTTGATATCATCAATCCCATTTTGAAATTTTGCAATCTTAGAAGTTTAGTACTAGGCATTGGGATCAGTGACTTTGAAATTCATGAAGCGGGGGAGATATCGAATCCTATCGGCCTGTTTTGACTGGGGTACAATAATTGAACAACCAACTTGTCCCTTGCATGGAGGGGCACATTCTTAAGTGGGCTCTTATCACCAGTGAAATCGTATCTGGGGGAAATAATACGCTGTTAATTTGTGACATGTGATTAACAAAATTCATGCCTTTGTTCTAATTCAACCTGTATTGCTCAAAGTATTGATTCACAACCCCTAGTAGTAAGCGTTGCCATGGCTCTGAGATGTTGGACGTCTTGGTCTACATGGTATCGAGCTTCTATGATTATGAAGTGAAATTAGAGTATCAACTGTTTGATTCTATCACTGGCCGTGACTCTACGTGGTCTCTGAGCAACGTGTAATTCATACACCATGCCATCCAGCTCATCCCAAAGCCCATTCTGGTATTCCGGGACCATCGAAGTGAAGCGAACCGTCCGGTCCGTGATGCCAGTGGATCCCATCGCGTTCGTACAATTCCCGCAATTCCTCTTCGTCCATGGTCTCGCCCATGTCCGGCGAAATCCTTTGCTGGTAGAGCCTCATCATCACCGCTTTCCGGCCCCACATACCGATGAGCGTTGGATCGCCCGTCCAGTCACCAAGGGCAGGAACTCGGACAGTCCGTAGGTCGAAAGGCTCTCCGGGGTCTCTGTTGATCGCTCGGCACATGTCGGTATACAGCCTTTGCAAGAGATCTCTATCGGGACCATCGACCTGCATCGCGTGCCAATAGTCCTTTGCCGCCCGCATCTGGCAGTCGCTCTTGGTGAGCTTTACTTTCTCGAGAGTTTCTTCGTCGAGTTTTGCCGCTACGGAGAAAGCAGAGGCCCTATGCCAGTGGGACAGGCGCCGTTGCTTGTCGGTCACGCCTGGCCAGCGGAGAAAGGCCGAGGCGCCTGTGACGGCCGTGTTGATCAATTCTTGTGGGCGCCACGAATCAACAAGCATCACTCCCGGCGGAGGCGAATCAAGTGGCAGCTGCGATGTAGGCATCTTGGATCCGTAGATCTTGATTTGGTGATCACATTCGCCAGTCAGCGCTTGCGACCAAGAATCGAGAAGACCCATTGCGGCGGCATACACGCTGTTGCCAAGCGGAGTCCCCTCAAGCGCGCGGCCTTCCACGGCTTTTTCGGGCAAGACGACCACCGACGCAAGGTAGCCTTGAGAGTAGACCTGGACCGCTGCGCGCAAATTGCCTTGCCGGACGTAGTCGTCTCCGGCGTCCTGAAATTGGCCGATTATGGCCAGGAGATCGGCATAGTTTCGGATAGGCGTTGCCATGGATGCAGCAAGAGCGTCCAATCGATCTCCGCACCCTGACACGGTAGCTTCTGAGGCGCCGCGGATAACAAACATGGTCTTCACGATGTCCTCAAAAGCACGCCTGCAAACGAAAGGTTAGGACTCACACGCATGGAATCGGTTTCAGGAGGAGAGGGGCCTACCCAGAAGTGCTAGTGTCCAGGTGCACATCGCGTCTACAGGTGATGTGTACACTATGCCGTTCATCCACCTGCTGGGCTAGTTCATTGACCATGTCTGGCCATATCTTGGGATGGAATACAAGCAGCTGATCGAAACGTGGTTCATTCTTTCCCTTGGACCCGGATTCGGGTCCTAGACACAAATTCATGACTGCGTTCGAGAAAAGCTCACGCCTCATCTCCTCGGATAAGATCCTTGCGATGAAGCGTGGCCCCGAAAGGAGAAAGGGCGAGTCTGAACTGGCCAAGTGATTGAAGAGCTGGATGTCTCCACAGAATGTGACCGAAATCCAGGCATTGTCGTTTACGAGTACGTGCCACGCCTCGGCCCGGATCTGTCTGTTGACGCCGAGCAGACCGAGTCCCGGAAAGTTCTTCCGCCAGTACTGACAGCCGCTGATCCACACAAAGGTTCCGTCCGGGTTGTGTGCGACGCTGAGAAGGGATCTGTACACTTTGTTCCGAACCTCTCTTGGAAGATCGAGAAACGAGAATGCAGTGTCGCTGCCCGCTAGAAGAAGTCGTCGCATGCCGGTGACGAGGGTACATGCAGCTGACCCCAAGCTTTCGGTCTCAGGCACAGCTTCCCCAGTAGTCAGTAGCCGGAATTGAACTTGCAAGGAGCAACTTACCTGGTGACTCAACAGCTGCAACGCCATCGCCTTGGGTTTGCGGCTCAGGCTGTCTTGGCACTTTCGGCACTGACTTCTTTTTCTTATTGCTTCGAGGCATTGTAGACACTGTCGGTCTGGAGTGAGAAATCTGGAAATGAAAGACTCCTTTGCAAATCTCTAGGCCTCACGATAGCTGTGGTGAAGTTGAAAGCGAAAAGAAGTCGACACGAAACCTCCTGAAACGAGCAATAAATATCTACTACACATCAAACATGAGAAAAGGCACGTGCATTCGACCAACGAAAACCGCAAACCATATTTACACCGAGTGCAGATGATTGTTGGCTCTTGCATCAGCTTTCGTTGTATTATCTGATTGATCGTGTTGACAATACAAGATGAAAACGCACATTGCTGGAAGTATTGCTACTATACAAACGAATTTGGCTTCCATTGCAGTCATGGCACGTCAAGCTGATAGGAGAGTGTTGGTCTCAAGGCAATCACTAGTGAGTGTTTTGTGCCCAAAGCAATCAGGTTATGGAGAAGTTTGTTACTGATTCTATTTTGTTTGATGATTTGCAATCCTCAGTACTCATGCGTCTAAGAACGATCCCTTTGAATTCGGCTCAAACCATGCTTCGCGATTGAAAATCAATTCAGGTTTTATTTTCGGTCGAGCTTTCTGCGCCTGCGATACGCAATACACAAAAATGGTAATAACACAAAGTTCAACGCCCTGATTCAAGAAGCGGTTAGCTCAAGTGCAATCATACTTGATTGATCACAAATGATATCCAAAGGGGACTAGAGTAAACACGACAAAGAAGCCTCAGGTACTCACGCAATAACGACAGGCAACAGCCAAGCAAGAAAGACGAGAAGACTGAAGCGCTCGAAGTCTTCAGGCCGGCATCCTATTAGTTTTGAAGTGGTACTGTAGCATCCGAAGCGGAGCTGCGTGCTAGATAAAAGAATGGCCACCGGTAGCATGGCACATATCATCATGGTCATGAATGACAGAAACGCGAGATAGCCCTCTGTGCAGCGCCGAGCTCTGTGCTTGGAATCTGCCAGCCCAAAAATTTCTGGCGTGTCGACTAAGATGACCCAAACTGACTATGTCCTCCCAGAGTCAGAAATTTGAAGCTTTTGAATGGCCATCTTACACGGTAAATACGTACTGCGATGAAAGCTCCGATCATGGGGAGACCATATTCATATCTCACGGATGCGTAGATGGCGACGACAAGCGTGGCTATGGCTAATGCGACCGAAATTACTCGCACGCTGAGTTGCACAATGGCCCAATAAGCGGGAACCCTTGATCTTGTCATGTTGAGTCGCCGTAGAAAGAGCTTGTTGTCGTTACACGCCCTCGTAAGATCTTTCAAGCACAGATATTTGCGAGTACTTCATGCATTTTTATAGTGGAAGTCCAACCCTTAGAAGAAAAATTGATGGTCACTTCCACGTGGGAAGACAACAGGCCATCAAAGAGCCAGAGATGAGCCATAGCAAATCGGTCATCTTTACGAGAAGGCTGGGTCATCATCTTGCTGTGCCATCTGGGCAGTCAGTCACGCGTGCTTGGCAAAAACACTCTTATTGGACTAGCTTTTGACATTAAGCATCGCAGTTTCGAGGTCTGCGTTTGCAACACCAAAGATATTGTTCTTGGCGTAGACGTGTAAAATGGCCAAATGAGGAAAGCCTGGCGCTGACGGCTTTTACTGACATTGTGATATACAATCAAGAGGAGAAAACATGGCTCCAAAATATACATAATTGACCTCGATCGATGTTTTTACTCAAACGGAAATTATGTCCTCTGTGCGGGCTGAGAAAGTATACTCTGGTCCTGTAGTGGAGTCAATAACAGCATGTCGTCGGGTACAAGCAATTCCGCTCTCGCAACCAATGCGCCCACCATGTTCACTTTTGAAGTTCATTGCTCATTAATTCAATGAAATACGCCATGCGTATATCGACATGGCCAAGTTCTATTATCTTCGGTATCATTCCACAGGCCTCCCGTTCTGCAGCTAGATAGACACTAAGGTAAAGAGCTTAATGTCAAGTGCGCCCTGCGATATTGTCAACGACATGCGCCTAAATAAACTAGGCGCTGACAGCATCGCTCGAGTAAGTGACCATATACTCCACCGCGGATATAAGATGAAACATCTTTATATAAACCAAAGCAGCCTCGGCATATCACGGTTGACCTTCTGCTCAAAACACCTTATATAATAAATATTTGAAATAAACCACCACACCAAAAATGAAGACAATCGGCATCATCGGCGGCAGCACCGACATCGCCACGGTCGAGTACTACAACCTGGTCAACCAGCACGTGCGCGAGGAGCTCGGCGGGCTGCACACGGCCGAGGTCGTCATCAACTCGATGGACCTGGCCAAGAGCGCGCACTACGTCCAGAGCCAGCAGTGGGACGAGGGCGCCGCTTATCTCCGCACCAAGGCCGCGAGCCTCGCCGCCGCCGGCGCCGACTTCGTCCTCTGCGTCTCCAACACCTGGCACCGCGTCGCGGACCAGTGGATGGCCGGCGTCGACGTGCCCCTGCTGCACATTGCCGAGCCCACGGCCGCGGCGATCAAGGCGCGGGGCTTTGGGAAGATTGCTCTCCTCGGGACCAAGGCTACCATGTCATCGTCGTATTGGCCCGAGCTGTTCGCGCGCGAGTACGGGCTTGATGTTATCGTGCCGACGGACGAGAATCAAGATCTCATCGACAAGGTTATCTTCCAGGAACTTTCTTATAATCAGTTCACCGACGGGTCCCGGGACGCCTATCTCAAGATCATCGACGAGCTGGCTTCCCGGGGTGCTCAAGGCGTCATTCTGGGATGCACCGAGATTGGGCTGTTGGTATCACAGTCCGACCGCCCAGATATCCCAATGTTTGACACGCTGCGCTTGCATGCAAAGGCGGCGGCAATGAAAGCCGTTCACGGGTAGCCAGAAG
Source organism: Pestalotiopsis sp. JCM 9685 (assembly GCA_001599175.1). Lineage (NCBI taxonomy): Eukaryota > Fungi > Ascomycota > Sordariomycetes > Amphisphaeriales > Sporocadaceae > Pestalotiopsis > Pestalotiopsis sp. JCM 9685. The sequence continues at coordinate 4,649,461 of BCGF01000002.1, forward strand.
ACGGCTCGGTACAATCAGGGAAGAGGATCTATTGAAGAGCAATACCAGTCAATGTCATTAAAACGAGCGTATGTTTATCACAGTCAAATGCATTATAGAAGAAGTTTCAGAATTTTACATTGCATTTATTTTCATGCGTCATGTCTCATCGTCCAAGCATCATCGTCTTCTATCACCATTTTCTTGCTTTTCCGTCGTTCCTTTCCACTACGCGCTGCAAGTATATCTACTCTATGAGAGAGCCCAACTCCTGTCTACATGTACAAACTGGCAACTGCAGTGATGTCCCTCTTGATCATCTCCTGCGCTTCCTGCATCTTCTGGTACAGGGCAGGGTCGCCAATGATTCTCGCCGCATTCTTGACTTCACGGCACGTCTCATCTAGTCTCGTAATGGTGCGAACAATTGTTCCTTCCAAAACGTCCGTCAGGTCTGTGATGTTCCTGAAGCTCATGCCTCTTGCCCACTCGTAAACAACTTCGACAAGTCCAAACCTTGGTCGGGCAACGAAATCACTGCCCTCCTCGGAAGACTGAATGACTTGGTGCAAAGTCTGCACCGAGTTGACCTTTTCTGAAATGTCGACGATGGTCTTGATTCCCTGTTCCAGCTTGCCGGGCAGGTTGGGTATGCTGTCTGTCTTTTCCTGGAATACAAAGGCAGAAAGGAGAGCTGCAATTTCAGCAGGCTCGTAATCGGCGAGCACGTTGTCGAGAATCAACTCAGTCAGAACGAGTTCGTCGGCACTGTGGATCTCGCAGGCCACCTTGCCCTTGAGCTGAATGCGGGTTTCATTGTCGATGAACGACAGATCCTTCAGTACTTGTATACGTTGCTCGTAATCGGGAAGCAGCTGGAGGTTTTGGTCGGCCATGGTAGCCAGGAGTGTCGAGATGTGCTCCTTGATGAGCCACTGATCATGACACATTGCAAACTGCCAAAAGTTAGTCAAATCGACGAAAAGAGCAACTCATTAGAGCGGAAGACAAGTTCGAAAAATGCCTCAGCTGAAAGGGAAGGGGAGAAAAAAAAAAGGCTGAACTTACATGTTTCAAGAAGTTCTTGCAGTGGATCGGCGCGGAATCCACTGCCTGCCTGGCTTGTTGGTACCGTTTGCCAATCAACTCCTGTAGTTGCATGCTCTTGATCTTGCCGAGGTCAATCTCCTCCCAGATATCTGCCTCCCAGCTCTTGCAAAGCTGATGAACACGATCCTTTGCCTTAGCATGATTATCGCCGCCCTGGAATATGTCCGGCAAGATACCCTTGGTGATCGTCTTGGTCAGATATTCCACATCACTCAATGCAATGTGGTTCGTCTTGAAGTGGATACTTCTTCTGGCCTGCGGCAGCGACGTCAAGAATGACCGGAAGGCCGGCAGGAAAGGCAAAAGGTCGGTGGAGTCTCGTGTCTCTCTCATGGTTCGGATCTCAAAGACGTGGATGGTAGGCTGACCGCCAGTCGTCTTGGTGCTGATTCCGTCGGAGAGAAGAATGCCAGGCGTGCGAACACCATCCTTACTGAAGACAATAAGTCGACCTTGTGAGAACATCTTGCGGCCAATGGGTATCGAGAGCATGCCCTTGTGTAGCTCTTGAGTCAACTCTCTGTACTTCATCGAGGCGTCGTGGCAGTCGTCCAAAGTGGCGTCGCACTGCTCGCAAGGTTCACGCTTGACCTTGGCCAAATCGGCCTCTGCAATCTTGACGCCCTTCTCGTGCTCGGGAAGAAGCTGTTGTGTGGCATGTTCGGAGAAACTGCGCTTAATCATTTCTTCGATCTTGAGGGCTTCCACACGGAGCAGGTTGAGAATCATGTTATAGGTAAGTCGGAACTGCGACTTCAGCTTGTTAGGCTGGCCAGTAATCATGTTCTGCAAGTCAACCACAGGTGGTGCCTCGTCTCCGCCACCAGGTGGCACGATGATGACCGTACCGACAGTGTCGAGACCACGGCGACCAGCGCGACCAGCCATCTGGGTGTATTCACCTGGGAGAAGGTTGCGGAATGAGTGTCCGTCGTGCTTGCGATAACCGGAGAACACCACAGTACGAGTGGGCAGGTTCAGACCCATGGCAAATGTCTCGGTTGCAAAGAGGACCTTGACCAATGTCTGCGCGAAGAGAAGCTCGACCAACTCCTTCACGATGGGCAGAAGTCCACCGTGGTGCACGGCTATGCCTCTGGAGAGGAGCTCTCGGATGCGAATAATCTGAGGCAGTGCTCGATCTTCGGGTCTGAGTCGTGCTACCGACTTTTCAACAATCATGTGAATGTGACTCTTCTCGTGAGCTGTACAAAAGTCCTGGTTGCTGAGGGCATCTGCGTTCTCTTCGCAGCGCTTCTTCGAGAACACGAAGATACAAGCGGGCAGCAGATTGGACTTCTTGAGATACTGCACCATGTGCACCCACAAGTTCTTGTCCTGGTTCAAGGAGCTGAACCCTCCTGGGCGACCTCCTCTGCCCATGTGTCCAGGGGCATGGCTTGCGCGAGGAGGACCACCGCGACCACGTCCTTGACTGTTGCCGCCTCTTCCTCCGCGTCCCTGAGGGCCACCGCGTTGGGGGCCACCTCGTTGGTTGCCTCGCTGGTTGGCACCGCCTCTGGCTGCAGGTGCCGGGGCTGGAAGCACCTTGTCTTTACCCCGGAGCGCTTGGTCGGCTTCCTTCCAACCCTTTTCGTTGAACTTCTTATCTGCATCAACGATCTTGTGGATATTTTTGCCGGCCCAAAGATAATGCTCGAGAGGCACAGGTCGCTTGGGAGTCGAGATGACGTAAATGTCCTTCTGCTTGGTTCGTCCAACCCATTGGGCAAACTCCTTGGTGTTCGGGACAGTTGCGGACAACAAAATCAAAGATACATGCTCGGGAAGCATGATGATGACTTCCTCCCAGACGACACCTCGCTCAAAGTCATTGACGTAGTGTACTTCGTCAAAGATGACAAACTCCACATCTCTGATCAGATCAGCTCCTCTATACAGCATACTTCGAAGAATTTCCGTGGTCATGATGAGACAGCTGGCCTCGGGGTTGATTTGAACGTCACCAGTCAAGATGCCCACTTCGTCGAAAGTCTCCCTGAAGTCTCGGAACTTCTGGTTGCTTAGTGCCTTGATGGGTGACGTGTAGATGGCCTTGGTCATGTGTCTTGCTGCCAAAGCAATGGCATACTCGGCGACCACAGTCTTTCCTGCCGAAGTATGGGCAGCGACAAATACGGAGTCTCCGCCCTCGAGATGGTAGATAGCCTCTTTTTGGAAGTTGTCCAATTCGAAGGGCCATTCTCTTGCCATGTCCGGAACAAGCTCTCTGAAGTTCGGGATGCCTCGGTTGATATCAACCATGTGAGCCCATTCTTTGCCGGCCTTTCTAGCGCTCGACGCAGCAAGAGCACTGTGTGGTTCCAGGGCAGGAAACTCGACAGGGAGCAGAGCGTCAATATCCTCGCCATCTTCTCCGTCGACTTCCTCTTCCTCTACATTGTCTTGTGCGGGTACGCCGTCCACACCGTCGGCATCAGGGACATCCTCTGGCTCCTGGTCGAGCACCTCTTCTACGGCCTTGGCATCGGAATCATCAACCTTGGCCTTCTTCTTGCTGAAGTCGATACCTCTCTCCAGACCCGGAGCGACTTCAAGAAGGCCGCCTTCAGCGCCGAGCTTGATCACACGCTCCAGCTTGTTGCCAGTACCATTGGGGGCCACGGCGCCGGGTCTCGACAGCTGGTCCTCACTTGCGGCGATCGCATCGACGCCCTCGAGACCGCCGGGCGCGAAGGGGAAGAACCCAGCTGCGCCTCGAACGAAGTCCGCGCGACTAGCGGGCTTTCGTGTCAGGCTGGTCGAGTTCTTGGCGGTCGCGCTGTTGGCCGGTACCGTGACATTCTTATAGCCGGTGACCCTGCCCTCGAGGCCCTGTCTCGTGAAGCGTGTAATGGTTCTCGTCTGCGTCGGCGCAATGCGGAAGAGCTCGGTCAGGTCGGTCGGGCAGTCCCATCGCTGCTGCAGGCGGTTCAGCCACTCGTTGGAGAACTTGTCCGAGGGACTGAGGTAGTCCTTCTCGAGCTGAGCCTTGAGCGCGGCGGGATCCTGCTTCTGACGCTTCCGGGGTCCTTGCTGAAAGAGTATGTCGTCAATATTCACATTGTCTGCTGACGAAGTGATGTGAAGCTTCTCGAGCGACTCCGCAAGATCGGGAGATGCCATGGCGGCTGGCTCTGAGCGGTTCTGTGTCCGACAGAATCGATTGCAGTCTCGTCGTGAAGCTCTCCTCTAAGCTTGCAAGGTCATGACGTTGCTGTCCTCGTCTTTGTCGGATGTACCAGCAGCTGGCCTAGAATATTGGTGGGGTTTGTGGAGCAGCTGTAGCGAGCCGCTGTAAATAGTGGACACGGATTGAGCAGCGGGGTCGACTTTCAATTGTACAGGGCGTTGCAATTTGAGCCACCAAGCATAAGAAGCCGGCGACGTCTTTTTACATACCTTAAGTATATTGTACTTGAGTCTCAACCTAAATGCTTAGGGGTTTATTTCCTTTTCAAGTCTCTATAATTTTAATTAATTAATTTATTGGTCGAGTAATTCGGTGCGTCACATCTTCTCCATGGGGTACCCTCTACAGAGTATCAAGCCTCCACTGAAGGTGCACATAGGTAGTTAGCTTGATGCGTATTTATGTGCTTGAGTGATACCACATGCACATTACAACATGATTCCGTCTTCATAATACATGTAGCGATCCAATTTCGCATCAGGTGAGTTTATCGCCAACGGATAAGGATTAGCACACAACCACATTATGTTCTCTACCATAAACCGTCCATCTCAGCCATGGCCTCCTCTTCCTCGGCCGATGCGCCTGTTTGTGATTTGTTTTTCTCACTGCCCTTGCTTGGTTTTGGACCAGATGTGGATCCTTCTGCTTCAGCCTCGGCCATCAAAGCATCAAGATCATCGTAGTCCTCGTCTCCTTGCGGTTTTGGTTGTGCTTTTGGTCTTTCGTTTGTTGTAGTAGTAAGCTCTGCTTCTGCCATGAGAGCATCCAGATCGTCTTCATCAGGTTCTGCTGGTCGTGGCGCACTTCTTTTTGGTAGCTGGCCATTGCCAAATATCGATGTAGGGGCTTGTCTGCTAGCCTCTTCCTCGGCCATCAGAGCGTCCAGATCCTCCTCATCGTCGGGTTCCGCGGCGGCTGCTGAGTTCGACGTCGTACCTGCGTTCTCTTTCCGCGAGGCCTTCGGCGTGGCATCGTACATGTCATCGTCGTCCCCGAACAAGTCGTCGATCGAAGGCGTCTTTGGCCTCTCGCTGGGTCTGCTGCTGCTCTTCTCAAAAATGGGTGCGGTTCTGGCGGGGAGCTTGGCGGGTTCCCGTCCAGTGTCCAAACCCTGGAGATCGGCATCATCGCCATCGTCCTCGTACGTTGAACTCTTGGGCTTTCCTTCATTGATCCAGTCCATGCGCGCCAGACGCATGGATCGAGTGTGGCCAGCCTTCTCGACCATGCCGAGCGCGTCCAAAAACTTGGCCTTGGGATATAAATCATCCAACCACAATTGGTAGAATGAAAGCAGACGAGCCGTGTCCGAGAACTGAAAATCGCATCAGCAAAAAGAGCACTTGGCTAAAGATGCAAGCACAAACCTCGTGGCCTTTTCCTTTAAACTTGAGGTCTCCTGCCTTCTTCCTCAACTTCGGAATGCCCTTATCTGAAAGAAGTTTCTTGTCGTCGAGCTTGACCCTCGGAACTCTGGCCTTTTTGGAAACAGCGATCGCCTCATCGATACCCAGGCCAGAAGCATCCTTTCGCTTCTTGGATTGCGAATCTGCCTTGTTGGCGTTGTCGTCGCCAGACCCGGTGAAGGGGTCTCCGCCAAAGTCATCCATTCCATAGTCCTCCAAATCATCGTGGACAACAGGGCCTGGTGCCATTTTGTGTGATTATTTTCAGAAATGCAGAACAAGTTGTGATGCGCGTAAACGCAAGTAAATCAAACTTCTTGTACCTAGAGGCTCTCTTATGATATTGGGGAGACGCGTCTTGAATGGCCCTGTAGCGCGTCTCAATTAAGGACGGTCCCTTAGCGCAGCAGCCCCACTTATCAAGTGAGCCGGGGTCTTGCTCCGGGGACATTAACCGATGTTAAGCCGCTTAAGTAAGCATCCAATTGGAACTTCGCGATTTCAAGCTTCGAGTGCAACCTCCGCTGGATATCGAGTGAGAGAGAGAGCTTCAGTAGCTCAGCCCGTTGGACAATCTGCCATTGAGTCCGCCCACCATGTCGACACCGACGCAACAACAGACCTATATCCCGAGCAAGGTCCTCAAGACCGAGTACCCGGTAAGAAAGAGACCAATTGGGCCTTCCCGTGATGCCTGAAGGAATCCTGGCTAATGCGAAAGCAGCTCATCGACAATGACCCGTACGTTTCGACGATTGCCCCGCGACGCAGGCCTCGTGCCTGCACTTCGATCTGATAGGGAAGAAACTGAATCGCTGATGTGAAATTAGTCACTTCAACCGAGTGATCGCCTATGCGAGACCCTCCGACTACGCCCACGGCGCCGCCGCTGCCGCTGCCGGTCCCGCTCTCCTCTACGCCATGGAGCGCTTTGCTCCCTCACACGTCGGACGCGGCGGTTTCGCACGAGCCATGAGACTGGGCGGCGCGATCGGTGCCATTGGTGGTTTCCTATACTTCTACTCCAGGTCGACATGTACGCATATCACCCCAGGAAGTCCTCGGCAGGAGGGAGAGGACAGGCCCCGTTCCAGACGGACAGAGTGTGCTAACGCAGCCTTGAACAGACCGGTTCTACGGAATGACGGAGAACGCCCGCGAGGTCGACATGGACATGAAGGAGATGGTCACCAAGGTCAAGGCCGGCGAGACCCTGTACGGCGAGAGCAAGTTGACCCCCCACATGCAGGGCGTGGCCGCGCGACAGAGCAGATACTCGGCCCTGTTCATGTACGGCATGCCGTGGTTCAACTTTGTCAACCACAACCAGCACGGCGTCGACACCGCAAAGTACTACAGAGAGGCCGAGAGGCAGTTGGAGGCGGAGCGAACGGGCAGTGCGCAGGACGACGCGGCCAAGCTGGGCTAGAGAGAGAAAAATCAAGATCCGGGAGGAAATGCGCTGTATGGGTTTGTACATATGTTCACGTGTTCACTAGAAGCTGCGTCTGGACAGGCGGTGTCCTGGACAGCGGGCTAAGCAGGAAATCTACATTGAAAGTCTCATTTGTTGACCAAGCTGCAGTATGAATTGTGGCTATGTTACAGTTGTTGTACAGACACCGGCATATCTCCTCAATTACCACGCCGATGTGTTAAAAGTTGACAGGTCTTCTTCGAGCAACCCCATTATATGGTTCCCTCCCGAAAACCAGTCGCCAAGCTGTACGGTCTGCAGCATATCTCTCGTCAAGTCGCCGCCAACGCCACCAGCCATGGCCTGGTCGTCCATGGGCATGAAGCCAAGCTGGTTGAGGTACATGTCGAACTCGTTCCCAACCGGGACCATGTCCTGGTCTCTGCTTTGCTGCGTCTTGGCTTCCACGTACAGCAGTGCGACATTGTACAAAACCTTTGACAGCTGATGCAGCTTGTCGATGGCCGCCGAGATCTGACATGATGCTTGCAGTGACTGGACAAACTGGTCGAGCAGTCGCAGATCCGCCGCCGAGGACGTCTCGATGACGTGACAGAATATGACGATAAACGGGATAAAGGGAGCGTACAAAATGGTCCTAGAACATGTCAGATGATTGAAGTCGGACTCGATAGTGGGACCGCTTACCAGTGCATATAGACAATCTGGAGACTAATGTCATCCATCATCCCTATCGCCTCGTGATGAGTCGTCATGGCCAATCTCGCCGATTCCAGACACTCGTCAGCAAACGTACGGCTGCGACCCGTACCACTCGGGGGCAGAGCGCGCTGCGCCAGCGCCAGGCTCGAGTAGTAGCTCACCACGTCGCTCTTGAGGATGATCTCGAACATTTTCGAGTCCTTGCTCTGGCCGTTGACCCGCACGTCCTCGAGCAGCTTCAGCGTCTCCTGGAGCAGGAACCGGGTGTCCCTGACCACGAGCTGCACCTGCTGGCTCCGGCCCTGCTCGCTCTGGCGGAGCGCCCCCGGCGAGTACAGGCGCTGGTAGATCTTGCCCTGCACCTCGGCGTGCTTGATCCAGAGGCTCAGGATCGCCTGGCTGGGCACCTCGCCAAAGGTGGTCTCGAGCACGCTCGGCAGGCTGATGTCGTAGTCCTGCAGCACGCTCGCCCGGCCCAGCCGCAGGCTGAGGCCCTTGTCCAGCATGTACGTGCTCCAGAACGTCAGCGCCTTGGCGGACCGCACCTCGGCCGGCTCGTTGCGCACGCTCTGGTCCTGGTGGAGTCCTAGGGTGCGGCACATGTGCGCCGCCCGGCTCGTCAGCATCCAGGCCATGCTCGGCCGCGACAGGTCGATCGACAGGCTGGCCGCCATCAGCAGCGCCTCGATGTTCTCCATGGTCGCGGGCATCAGCAGCGGGATGTGCACGAGCGCCGTCTCGACGTTGCTCTGGCACATCTTGCAGTACTGCGTCAGGTTGGCCTTTTCGACGCTCTCGGCCGGCGCCATGATCGAGGCCTCGAAGAAGAGGTACATCAGCCCGGCGTTGACGATGATGAACAGGGACTCTGAGACGTCGCCGTCGTCGGTGCTGAAGTAGAGGCGTCTGCACCGGTCTGTGAACTGGTCTATGTCGGTGAAACAGAGGACGACTAGCAGCATCATGGGTCCGGGTGCACTCTTTAGCTCTCTCAGCTTTTCTACGACGAATTCCATGGGGGGCATGGGAACGTCGCGCAGACGGCCCCGGTGTACGTTTCTGCCAGGCTGAGCGGGTGCCTCGACATTGATCGAGGCCGCTCGGCTTGTTTGCAGGTCCACCATCTGCCGGAGCGAAGAGAGCGCCGCTTCTATCCTGGGGTCGGGAGTGGAGAACGGGGCCGAGCCGAGCATGGTGCTCTGAACCGCGCGCGACACGAGGTCGGAGGCGAAGGCGGCGTGGACCGCCAGCGAAGAGTTCCCCTCGAACGTCTCGACATCCTCGGGGTCGGCCACTGTAGATATATCATCATGGGCTGCCGATGACGACGGTGTGGGCTTGGCTCCCGATCCCGGCGTGCTTCCTACGGACGACCTGTGCAAGACGGCAGGCGTCGGGGCCAGCGTCGGGGCGGCTGCCGTGCTTGATGTCGTCAATTTCTGGAGAAGAGCCTCTATACCGGCAAGGCGGTCTTGCATGTCATCGATCTTCTTCTCACTATATAAGTATTAGTCTTCCCGCCGGGCTAAAGACATACGATGGGAAGATGAATAGATTCAGGATCATATGGATCTTACTATTGGCTCGAGATCAAGACTCGCTGTTTCGGCTCCTTTGGCTTCTGGCCCAGACCAGTTGAGCTGCATGATCTCTTGGCGCTTTTGCAGTTTGAACAAGGTGACTCTTTATCGCATCTGATCTTTCGAGGGTATTAGTGCGAGACTGTGTATGCAATGTGTATAGTCGATACCCAAAACGGAGACACGGGGCGACGAGGTGGGGCTGCGGGCAGACAATACAAGACAACAAGTTACTGACCTTTCTCAATCTACATTGGTCACACTGCATAATCATGATCAGTGTAAATGGTCACTTTGCCACACAACGCAGGCAGATCGGCCTCCGTAGGCTCCCCGGACCGATATGGGCCGGAGCCCACAGCTTTTGGTGTCTCTTACCGCTCGCCGAATGCCGCCAGGAGAGGATCCGCCGCCTGCCACCTCCGCCGCCTCGGCGTCCATCTCATTGGGTTCCATTGTGTGACGGGCCTGTGTATCGTCTGATATATAGGGTTTCGACGATGATACCAAGGACCCGGAGCTCACAGTGTCGCAATGTGTTGACAGACAGCTGCTGACTGGAACGTTCGACTTGCCTACCTAGGATCCCGGAGGCTCAGCCAATCCCGTACCCGCTTTCGGACACGGCGCCCGCGCGTTCCGAAGGCAGCACTCACTTTAGTAAATCACAGGTTTATAGTCCAAGTCTTCACGAACCAGTCTGTAGATAAATATTGCTTACAAGGTGCGTCTTGAATCCCTCTATTCCAGGAGTCACATCTTTTCTGAACGAAATTCTGATTTACAAGTTTGACAAAGTACTACGCAAATTTTGAAATGCCAAGAACTCATTACATATCGGCGTTGATGGATGCTATGCTGCATAGATTCGGACACTTACAATTTGGCCCTCCATATATGAGACATTCACTTACATGGAAGAACATAAATGAAAAGACCACCTAGCCAAGCCGTCGGTCTTATATTTGCTATCTTGGCTTAGTCACACCGGATCTGTTGTTGCAGGTCCGAATAACAACTTCCGGAAAAATTCGCCTTTTCCCAATGCTTTCATGATTGTAAGAAATGACTTAAATGGATCCTGCTTCTTGAGTTCACAATCCAAGTTTAATTCCTCAGCAAAAGAAAGCCAAGAATCCCACATTGCCGGCACTCGCCTGGCTTTGTTCAAGATCAAAATCATCTCTTTCCTTTTCGAAGCAGTTCAGTAGGCAACTTTTACATCGCAATGTGGATTCATGATGTAACAGAAATACTCGTGTCGGCTCTCGTGCTTCTTGGCAACCTTTTGTACTCTGTACCTTTGAGCGGGATTGTATTTGAATACTCGGCCGTGGGCGATTGATGGGCATGACCAGGATGACGCGACAATAAAATCACGCTCTATAGCTGCTTTCCCACCGTATCAACTCGTACTAATAGAAAGCCTTTGGTAGTATCCAGCCGGCTACAAAATCTTCCACAGCCGAGCCATGTGGCTTGCATATTTATGGATGACCGTGCCTGGAACTCATATATGTCTGAGGCTCAAAGAAGAAATTGAGGCTTCTCCCTGGTAGTATTCGCCTGGTATTCCCGGAAACCGCCGCACATACAAGGTTGTTCTTCCATCTTGGCTACTCTTGGCATCCAAAGTCAGTGGGGTCGAGTCGAGTATTAATAATGCTTACAACGAACCTTTCTTGGTGACCAGCTTTCCTTCTGACACGCCAAGTATGTGAAGAACCAGAGTCGTGATCCCGCGCAACCCCAGCCCGGTGGAGACAAAGCTTATTGACCTGCTTAAATTAAAACGTTTGCCGATTACGGTGTCTTGGTATTACTCCACCGCGACCATATAACGGGTACTGCCCAGCCCAGCGGGTGCATCGCGACATCCAGGTCTGGGGTCTCCCATTTCAGACATTCAGTCTTGGTTGTGACGGTACGATCACGATCTGGGGATCTTTGAGGGCGAGAGCAGGAAAAAGTTCTTTCGGCAGGGTACTGTCGCAGCGGAAATGAGCTCTAGTTCCTCCCCATATAGCGATGTCGGCTGAGCCGCCGGCCTATCGAGAACCACGTGGGAGTAAAAGAGATGTATATAGAGAGTGCTGGTATATAAACTCTAGGATGCTATAGTTGAGTTCAGAGCCACGCACACGTCAACTTTTTCAGTTCGTTCTTTGGATCATACCAGAACAAAAATGCATTCCTTCCTTTCACTCACTTTCGTGGCCGCGGCTCTCGCTGCCGAGCCATGGATCAACGCACCCGACTCGGGCCTCGAAGACTACCTGTATAGCACCAACTATACCGATGGCTCGCTGCCTCTTCTGAAAGATATCCGTGGCGTACCAGACTTTGACTGGGCCGCTGAACAGTACCTGCCACTACAAGAGTATTCGTTCTACCGGACGGGCTCAGCTGGAGAATGGAGTAATACAAACAACTAACTCGTACACTGATATTGGTATACTGATCGTGTCACCTTCAGGCTACCGTAACAACTTGGACATATGGTCCAAAATCAAGTTCAGGGCTCGCATGCTCACTGATGTTTCTGGTGTGAACGAGACGCTACCGTATGTATACCGGACCTTCCTCCATGGTATTGTATATTCACCAGGATAGAACCACGTTCTTGGGCTACAACTTTAGCGCACCCATCTTCATTGCTCCAGCGGCAAGAGCAGTCTATGGTGATGAGAGGGCCGAGCTGAACTTTGTCGACGCTGCGGCAAACGAGAATATTCTTTACACTGTAGGTCTTCTTCAAATATTTGGTCCTGCGGCATGAAAGACTTCCCTAACACCTCATCACAGGCAGCTTTGTATGCATCCAAGACTATCGAAGAGATCGGCGTCCAGAAGCAGGCGCACAACGACACTCTCAACGGACAGCAGGTGACTTTCCAACAGGTACGTCAAATTCGGCCCCCTATCTACTCTGCCCAAAAGCATATACATGGCTAACTTATCAAAGATCTACACTAATACCAACCTCTCCGTCACTTGGGACAACATCGCCCGTGCCGAGTCGTACGGAGCAAAGGCGATTGTATGGACCATCGATGCGCCCGCCGACTCGGTGAGGCACCGCGCAGCCCGCTATGATACCACGAACGCGTACGTTACATCTCTCTTTACTGATCTCTTCTTGTCGTTTTATACTGACTCATTTCCAGAAACTCGGTAACATCAGCTCTGACCGTAAGTTTCTATACACCGGCCGTCCCCAACCCATCCACACCCTCCGTGAACCGCCCTTCAGTTAGTGTTACATCACTAACCCTCCACTTTCCTCACAGTGGGACCTATACGACGAGATCCGCAGCCGGACCTCGCTGCCCGTGATCCCCAAGGGCATCAGCACGGTCGAGGACGCGCTCGAGGCGGTCGCGCGCGGCGCCCCGGCCATCTACCTCTCCAACCACGGCGGGCGGCAGCTCGACCACTCGCCGTCGCCCGTCGAGATCGCCTACGAGATCTACCGCAACGCGCCGCAGGTCTTCGGCCAGGTCGAGGTCATGGCCGACAGCGGCGTCCGCTACGGCTCCGACGTCGTCAAGCTGCTGGCGCTCGGCGTCAAGATGGTCGGGCTGGGAAGATCGTAAGTTCTTCGGAGCAAGAATTATATATGCTTCCACAGGGATGCATGTCGACTGACGTGTGTACTATAGCTTCATGTTTGCAAACTGCTACGGCTTGGACGGCGTGACCAAGCTCATCCAGATCATGAAGGAGGAGATCGCCCGGGATGCTGCTCAGGCTGGCGTTGCCGATCTGACAAAGGTCAGCCGGAGTGTAGTGAGTAGTCTCATGTTCCCCGAGCCTAGAAGAAGAAGGAAAACGACTGACTATATGGTAGATCAACACTCGAGCTCTCGATGAGACTGTGTTCTTGCTCGACAACTAGGCTTCCGGTTGACTAATCGCATTGTGTACTTTACGGACGGCTTCAAGCGCCGCTTTGCCATTTTCTTGTAGATATTATTATTGCATTCGTGATTCTTTAATATTCCCTTCATATGATGTGATACTTGATTTTGCGAATTGGCAAATTGCAGAACTTTCTCCGCATCAGGTCTGTACTTCATACCATTGCTGTTTGTCTAGCTGATGACCAAAACAAAGTAAACTGTCCAGAACACCTCCGAGCGAGTGATGCAAAGAGAAAAGAAGATCCTTAAAAACGCCTTTAAAACTCCGTTGGCCCGTAGTGACATACACTCATTCATCAAATCGCCGCCGTCGTATGTGCTGTTGGCTTTGACAACGATCTTTGTTCGCTGTGTAGCTCGTGAAAGCATGTCTCTCCCATCGCTCCTCGTAGTCTAATCAGGCGATCCACCGTCTTGACCCGCGGGCAGTGCCTCGATCCATTCTCCGGCAGCCTCCTAAGCGCGCAGGGCTCGCAGCCTCTGCTGCAGGGCGTCCTCCTCCTCGGCGGTGGGCTCGTTCGTCTGGGGGCCGACGGGCTCGGCCTTGCTGGGCTGGGCCTCGTTGAACTGGGAGCTCAGGGCGACGCCGGCGTCGTCGGCCAGCTTGCCGAGCAGCTCGTGGACGGCGTCCTCGCTGACCGAGGTGCTGGTGGTCTGGGAGATGGCGTCCTGGTAGATGCCGTTGCTCATGGCGTACTCCTCGTTCTGCTGCTTGAACTGCTCGAGGGTGGTGAGGGTGCGCTCGGGGTTCATGGTGCGCTGGGCAATGTTCATCGTCTTGCTCGACTGGCCCATCATGTGGGTCATGCGGTTCATGGCGTTGTTGGCCTGGATCTGCGACGCCGAGAGCTCGGCCATGTCGGCCATCTGGTCCATCTGGGCGGCGAGGGCCTGCTTGGACAGCAGGATCTTGGCCTTCTGGTAGGCCTTGGCAGTGTCGCCCTTCTTGAGCAGGTCCTGGATCTGTTTTCGGAGGAGGGGGTCTTGCTTTGCGGCCTTCTGGGCCTCTTTGCGCGCCTGCTTGGCTTGGAACTGCAGAAGGGCAAGGTTAGTGGGGAGAGTCTTCAAGTGACTATCGTTGTGGCGATCAGGAGAGACGTACTCGAGCCTGGAACTCGACGTTCATGTCGCGGGCCATTTGTCTGTTAGACATCTTGAGGGTAAATCGATCGCTAAAGAGTAGATGTGGCGAAGATGGTGATAATCGGGTTGCGCGCAAGTCGTCGACTTGTATCTGGGGAGTCGGTGCCTGACGTGGGGCTACGAGGTTATTCGGTGAGAGATGCGCAAGGAGTGTCTGGGGTGACTGAGAGAGAGTCGGTCCTTGTCGGTCTTTGTTGTTCCTGAGGAGTGAGCGGTATCGTGGATGGTTCTTAATTCGCAGTTGAGCCAGATGGTAGAGAAGCAAGCTGGAGTCTGTAGGTCGGTGTCAGGTGGTAACAGAAGATATGCTGATCCGTTTCGGCGGTCCCGCTGATGGACTGACGGCTATCGACAATGGTGGTGTCCCACTCACTGTTCAGCAAGGCCTGGACGCTTTGGCTTAGTGGGGTTCGCGGGGGATAAACCCGCGCCACAGCATGACGCAGCCAGGGGGCTTTGGGGGAAGAGTCCCAGAGTCTGGCGGAGAACTAACCTGACTCAGCCACTGCAATCACTTACACCTTGTACGAACAGAGTTTTTCTTGTCGTGCTTGGCTGTCGTTGGGGTTTTGATTTTATTTCATTTCCCCTGTTTCCTTGAGTATGTATCATGTGTCACGATCATTGATTGCATAGATAGATGTGAATAACACTTCTTAACCTTACTCATGCCATGCGCGATGATCAATTCACACACGAGCCACTGACATTGCTTCAGGAAGTTCGCAACTGGAACTTGTAGGACAGTATGAATAACATATCTGGGGGCTCAATTCTTTTGGTAATATCATCAGATCACCCGGAAACTGAGTATAAACAGACCAGGAAAGACATGATGAGTGTCGCGGCTACTATAAAGTCAATCTCGGAATGGTCGAGCGGGCGATTGTGGGGCCTTCCGGGTCATGACGCACTATAAATCCGGAGTGAGTCTCGATCGTAATATGATCTTACCTCAAACACATCTTGTACTGCTTTGCAACTTCAAATACCTAGTTCATATGATATAAATAAGACAACGCTTGACATAGCGACCTTCAATGAGAATCTTTCACAAGATGGCATCGAAAGCAAAACTCAACGTCCAGTCCTTTCCTCGGCCTCCGCTTTTGGAGCGCACGCCTCGCCACTTACAGATCAAATGGGACAATAAACTGATTGCGGACACCAAGGAGGCCTTCTGGGTCCTCGAGACTCATCACCCTCCCAGTAAGCCCGAGTCCTCTTCTGTTCAATTAATAGTTCTCATGTCTGACCTAACTAGCTTACTATCTTCCGCCGTCCTCAATCAAGATACCCTTGACCCGGACACCTCGGTCATCCTACTGTGAATGGAAAGGCAAGGCAACGTACTATTCCATCGAGTCGGACGGCAACAAGGTATCGAACCGCATCTGGTCGTATGATAGTCCCACTTCAGGTTTCGAACCGCTTAAAGACTATCTGTCTTTCTACGCCGGTCCTTGGGACTGCTTTGTGGACGGCGAGAAGGTTGAACCGCAGCCGGGAGACTTTTATGGCGGCTGGGTGACGAGTGATATCGACGGAATCGTGAAAGGAAAACACGGAAATTTTGATCCAGTCATTTAGTAACAAGTGAATTTCCTGAGCCCGTAGGCTATTCTAATATAACTGACAGAGCGATTAAGATGTTCGCTCAACCTGATTAGTTTGTGTGCGTTCACACGCCCCTGATTTGGAATGTCTGTCTTGGAGTCTGGGGATGGGATATAGGGTCAAGGATATGGGGGCAGCTCTTTTTCTTCTCTTTCTTTTCTTCTTTTTAAACAGTGTTGAAATACAACCTTCCAATCAACCCTTAAGACTGTCTCGAGACTGCCTCCACCTGTTCGATCCCAGCCTCTTCCCCAGCAACATCCTTGGTCATCTTTGCGTGCTCCCTCTGGACATCACCCTCGTCCACCAGTACGATCTTGTCGCCAAAGTCGCGCGCTATCTCTTCCAACGTCTTCCGTCGAGTCTCGGGAAAGTAGAGCCATGCGACGACCAAGAAGAAGAGCGTGCACCCCACGAAGACATAATAATAGTTCTCCCGGATGTTGGCAAATGCGCTCGGCCCGGCCTCGGTCACGGCGACGTTGACGATAAAGTGGCTGGCCGCGGCGATGCCCATGATCTTGCTGCGCAGCGTGACGGGCAGCACCTCGGCCCCGTACAGCCACGTCGTGCTGTTGAGCATGCCGTAGTAGCACACGACGAACAGGTAGATGCCCAGCACGGCGAAGCCCTTGCCGACCCGGTTGGACGAGGACTGGAACTCGCGCTGCATGACGGCCGCGTAGATCTCGATCACGATGATGCCGGCAAGCCCGGTCAGGATCATCTTCCTGCGCCCCCACTGGTCCGTCAGGTACCGAGTGGTGATCGCGTTGGACGCAAAGGCAATAGTCCCGTAGACCGCCGCGAGAGCCAGGATGGTGTTTCTCTCAATGCCCAGCGACTGATACAGGATCGTCTGGTAGTACTGGATGACGTTGACACCGGTGAGACTCGTCATGGTCTGCACGGCAATGGACACGAGCGCGCGGTGGCGGTATAGCTTGAAGGCCTCGCGGACCGACTTGATCTCCCGGGACATCTCGTACTCGATCTGCGCCCTCATGAAGGCGAACTCCTCCTGCGCCTCGTGGGATTGGAGGTCCCTCCGGATCTTGATGAACTCCCTGCGCGCGTATTCGATCTGGCCTACCCGGATAAGCTGTCTCGGCGAGTTGGGCATGAACGTCGACAGGCCGATGAACATGACGACACCCCAAGGAATTTGGATCCCCAGTGGAAGCCTCCACTGTGTCGGACCGTACGGGGCAAAGCCGCACGCGAAGCCGACCCAGTTGGACATCATGGTGCCGAACGAGATCCCGCAGCCCGAGATGCCACCAATCAGTCCTCTCTGCTCGGGCGCGGAAATCTCGCTCAGGTAGATGGGCACAGTCGCGACCATGCCGCCTACTGAAAAGCCGGCCAGCACTCTGCCGGCGAGGAACATGCCCATGTTGACCGAGGCGGTCTGAATTACGGTGCCGATGGTGACGATGATACACATCAACTGCATGAATCGGATCCGACCGAGTCGGTCACCTGTATCGATTGTTAGTTCCAGCTTGATATTAATTTAATAGGTTGTTATATGAGTAATGATATTCGTGTTCAAAAATTACCTACCAATAAAGGTTTGCGTCAGGGCGCCGAGGGCTTCGCCTGCAATATATACAGCCACGACTGCGCCGGTCAGGCCATTTGAGGGATGTTGCATATATTCTATCCAGCTCTGATGTGCAATGGCTATGATGGAATCAGTGTTCTGGTCTCAATGCCTTGAAATCTAGAGAACTCACTCGTGGTAGCTATTCCGGTATCGAAGCCCTGGTATCGTCAGCAGGCAAATTTTATTTCCGGGTGTGCCTAAACGGCCACTTACAAACAGGAACGTTCCAATGGCTGCGAACAGCGCAACTCCAATGGTATACCAACCAGCCATCTTGTGCTTCTGTGCTTCAAACTTCAGTCCTATATATGACAACAGGTAATAGCATAGTTTTGAATGACTCCCCTCGTCGGACACAAACTGGCAAGAGCAGACTACAGATACTTGTACTAAGAGACACGATTATCCCCTGAAGTCCCGTAAGCGCCTGTTCCAGCGTTCCCCCACATAATGGAGAGGGGATCTGCATGGAAAGTTGGAGGAGGTCGGGGGACAATGTCGCGGGGATTGCGGGGGTTAGTCCTCCCCCATGTTTTAGTTCCTTGTCGAGGTGGAACGTTAATGAGGAGAGGACTGTGGGCTCGTGACGAGGAACATATGATGGAAGGCACTTGGGTTGAGTGGGTGTGGTCTTGTTATGAGGATGGGATGGGACTTGAGGATTCGTCATCACCACCAGGGGACTAAGATCGCTCTGGCAAACGGTTAGATGGAGTCAGGGCACTTAGAGTGTTATTTGGGGTTCACTCTTGTGCAAAGCAGAGGACCTTCAATACAGTCTATTCAGTCTCTTACCTATATCTAATAATGAAGCAAAACACCAATAAATGCCTGTCCACCTTATGTATACGCTTTGACAATGCGGATCCCAATATCATGCCATGGAACACAACACAGTTCGCCCTCTAATATGCAATCTAGTCTTCTGCAGTATCCTTGATTTTCTTCTTCCCAATGTCCTTTGGTGGGGTTCTCCAAAACCAACCTTCACCTCACTTCACATCGGCGCGTCGTAGGCTATGTGGACTCCTACTACGAACCGTCTCGCCATGTCGAGGCAGAGCCAATGACGCATTGGTCGGCTCCGTGTCTACATTCTTCGGCTCTTTGCTGTCCACCTCGACGTCGCTCTCATCCGAGTCGTCCACGCTCTCCAGCTGGAACGACTGCTCCTCGTCCAGCTCTCGCCTGCCCCGGGACGAGCCGCTTCTCGTCTCAGCGTCGTTGGTCTCGTTCTGGTACAGCTTCATGTTGACGAACATGGCGTACAAGCCCAAGTCGTAAGCCAGGCGACAGCTGCCGGCCACGATGAAGGCGATCCAGAACTTGTCCCCGGCGGCCAGGGCGCCGGTGAGGGTGGGCCCGCACATGGCCGCGAGCGTGCGGAGCATGGCCGTGATGCCCATGACGGCGGTGCGCTCCTCGGACTTGACGACGGCGGCGATGAAGGCGGTGCGCGGGGCCTGGTCCATGTTGTTGAGGCCGGCCCGGAGGAAGAGCAGGGCGGCTGCTAGCCAGAAGACGGGAGAGAAGGGGAACACCAGGACGGCGGCAGAGGATGGGACGTGCGTGAACACCATGGTGTTGATGAGGCCGATGCGCCGTGCCAGTGGTCCTGCGAACACGGAGGAAATGGCCCCCAGGAAGTATGCCACCGAGTTGACGTCGCCCAGGGTCGCCTTGCTGGGGTGAAAGTTCTGGTCCAAATAGTAGTTGGTCATTGAATATGGAACCATGCCGTCGGCCAGGGAGTCTACTGCCAACAGGAACCAGAGTTTGTACATGACAGACCGAGTCGGGGCAGATATTTCAGCCAGTCGGTTGGACAGCCATGTGACCGACCGAATGAACCAGTTGCGAGGTGAACCGGTCTCCTCGGATACTGGCAGCTGCGCATGGCTGGGCTCCGCGATGTTCTGTCCCTCGCTCTGGGGCACCTGGACATAATCCTTTTCCGTCTCGAGCTCGCAGGCATCAGTCAATAGCAAGGTCAACAAGGCGTTCACGACGCCCGTTATGGCGTATAGCCAAAAGATGGCATGGTACGCATCAACCGTCGTCCAGCCGTCTCTGGCCTCCAGCGCGCGAATGATGCGGCCCGAGGCTTCGCTGCCGATCGAGGACCCCAGTGTCGATGTCGTGACATACCAGGCGAGCACATCCGATCTCGTCGCAGGTGTAGTAAGCTGAGACAGAATGGACCTGGTATACCGTGTTAGTCTACCCGAAAGTCAGATTTACATGATAAAAGGCCCTAACTCACTCTTCGATACTGCGAAAGGGACCGAAATCTCCGCCAGTGACGCTGATGACGCCAAGAATAGCAGCCAGCAGGAGAATCCAAAAGTTTTCAAAAACGGCAAAAACCACGCCACTGAAGATCATCAAGAACGAACCGGCCAGCAGAACCTTGCGCCTTCCCAGCTTATCAGCGACGAGAGTGAGAAAGGTGCCGAGGAACACATCTCCGAGCAGGGTCAAAGTCATGAACAGTCCAATCTGGTGATCTGAGAAGTTCAGAGCCGAGAAGAATATGGCTACCAAAAGTATCAGCGTCATGAATTATGGTCCCGGATAACATCTCTCATACCAAGTATTAGTGCAATTGCTCCGTAGGCAACCATGCGAAGAGACCGAGCCAAGATCATGAGCCAGGCATTTCTGCCCGTCTCGTGGATCGAGGCGATGCCGAACTCATGATAGAACCACTTGATGGGCCCTACGATTGCAGACATTCTTGATGTTTTGTAGAGGCATATAAAGCCAAATTGTTGTACAACATTAAAAGAAAGTCTTGGCAGACGGTTCGGATACAATACTTTTTGGTGACTGCTCTGCTCTGTTGTGGTGCAAAAAGTCTGGAGAAGCGGGGCGTTCGGCTCTCACGTTGCCGGTGTCGGCACCGATGACATCGTCAACCCAAACGCCGACGACAATGGGGCGGTGGGAGCACATGGACTGAATCTTTCCCGGATGCAGTCATAAACACACTAGCCCAGTTTCCAAGCTGAGCTATCAGCTATGAGGGAAATTGTGTGATTTGAATCGTCTTGAGTCATGATCTGCTTAAAGTCAGTAGGACTCGCAGCTGAGCCAATCGGGATCTATACCAACATGCACACAGCAGCAAGGGTCAAGAACAGTCACACGACCAGCGACTTTTGCTGGAATGATTTCAAGATACAAGAGAACTGGGTCAAGCATATAGAAATCCGAAAATGTCACAAAGTCGTTGTATCTCACGTTTACACGAAATTGCGCATAAGCATAGCTGACTATGCGACCGGTGATTCCGGAAACGTCTTGGCACAAATGCCTATACCGAACCAGCGAGCCCAATCACTTATTTATACACAACCGCAGTAAAACTCAAAAATGCTGGTAGCAGAGAGTCCATTGAATTCAAGGGATTGGAAGATATAAGGGAAAAGCTCGAGCTAATCCTGGCCTGGGCTAAAACGTGGAAGTATCCTCTTTCCGGGGACAGACATCCTAGCGCCGAAGGGCAATAGATTGAGAAGTTGAGTTGGCAAAGCTTGCTGGGCCACCGGAGCGACGGGTGCACTGCATATTCGACAACATTGCCCTCTGCTACAGAGACGCGTGGGACTTGCCAGCCAAGTACATGTCTGTCGATAACATTTTCTCCACTGAGTCAATTGCCGCAGTGTATACTATGTTTCTCTCGAGCCTATGCGAGCATTAACAGTTGAATAGAATCAATTTGCTGTACGGCCATGATTCGCTTCTAATCAAAGCCTTGTCATTATCTCGGAAAATGAATGTTGACCATAGATCATCGCAGTGCAATAATGGATCCGGAACACGGGTGCTTGTATGAACGTTACAATAATCTTACAGAAGTCTCCGTACATAGGTTACTTCGTCAGGATGCACTTTTTCTTTTTACGGCAATGCAAAAATAAAATAAAATTGCTTATAGAAATAGCACAAAAAATTTCGGAAGGATTTTTATGTTCCCAAGATTTATTCGAATTCAAGATTATTTTCTTAAGCGGTAGATTTGCGACCTTCGGACAAAGCACATTCCGCATTCCGTACGGAGACTTTTGTAAATATAGTATAACTTGAAGCCAGCGCCCATCACTTGCATACAATAGACCATGTCCGGGGACTCCTTCGACCAGGATTTTAGATGACTGTTCATGTAACCCAAATAAGGAAGATTGCACGAGAACTATTCATCTGCATTCGCCTATTTCAAATCAACGTCAAAGTCGATTCTTGACGACCACGAAAGTAGTCAAGGCCACCTGCCCCGTTTTCCTCAGGGGCAACCCACACACCAACCCGATAGAACTCTCCCGGTTCTATGGCCGGATGAATAATGATCCCATAGGCCACCCTGTCCTGACATTTGTCTTCGCAATACTCTGGCGTTGAGAACTCGTTACTTCCAAAGAGGCTGGTTTCTTCTTCCAAGTGGGGAGTCACATCATACTCGTCGTCCTCGTCGTCCTCCCTTTCCTCCCTTTCTTCGTCTTCCTCGTCTTCCTCGTCTTCCTCGTCATCTTCCCGGTCATCACCCTCGCCACGAGCATTATCTTCAGAACGCGTTGCCTGTACATTGGAGGAGGATATTTCGCAATCAGAGACACGAGGAGCCCGGTAAATGCCCGGGCCGATTACACCCTCGTCGTCATCATCGCTCTCATCGCTCTCATCGCTCTCATCGCTCTCATCGCTCTCATCGCTCTCATCGCTCTCATCGCCCTCATCGCCCTCATCGCCCTCCTTGTAGCTTCCCAGAAGCAGGAAGAAAATATTGTCAGCTTCTTCGGAATCCCAATCCAACGAGACCCGAGCATAAAAATCTTCTTCTTGATACTTGCGAATATGCCACGCATCGCCCCTGGAATCCGGACTTTGCGCAAGACGCACAACAATTGCAGAGAACTTCAATCTACCGTGTGACACTCGGCCATAGGGGTTATGGCCAACTCTTGACACCTGTGTTTCTACTCTGCAGTATTCTTTCCTCACATCGGTAGGAATCGCATATCTCAGCAGACTAGCATGAAACCCATAACTTAGGTAAATAGCTTGTTGGCGGCTCGCCCAACTCCATGATGGTGCTATATATAGATCAGGGGATTGCAACGATGAAAGTACTGATCTTTTGTCACCCGGCGCGTTGTTCATCCAAATCAGATCGCGGTGTAAATGCGACTTGCGGACACCTGCAAGATACTCCTCAGGGTCGCCATTCGATGCGAGTTTTGCCAACCCAGAAATTGCCGGCAATTTATCTTGAGGGTTGCTAAATTGCCGCCCAGGGAAGGAATCAACTGTCGCAAGCCAACCTGAGATAAACCTGTCATCAAGCCTTTCGATCGATGTGGTGGTAGCTTTTCTGACGCTATAGTTTGGCGTTGGCTCCCTGTTCTCGGTCCATGACAACGGCTTTCTAATGTAATGTATTTTCCATTCGCCGAATACGATGGCACGTTGTGCCATAAGCTCTTCCTGGAAAGTCCATCCACGGGTTGCCCATCGGCATAAACTCATATCAATGTACTCAGAACCTAGATCGGCATGGTGAGGACTTGAAATGACGGAGTGGAATCGTATGTTGTAGTGGCCATTTATGCCTGGGTCGACTCGGGACTGAAATCGTATACTCGCTGCCTTGCCCCTCTCAAGGAATCCTTGGTGGCACGACTTGGAGGCTGCCGCGCATATAACGGCGTATGCACCCCGAAATACCTCTGCCATCTGCGCCGATTGCTTTTCCCAGTCTTCCGTGTCGCCTTGGATAATGCACAAGGCATCCACCCATAGGTACCGTATGCCCAACGTTCTCGTTACTTTGAAGGCATCGCGGATGCAGAATGGTACTGAATCGTCTCTGAACCCACGTTTCCGATCACTTATTGAAGTAGCTTCAGTCTTGAGCTGTTTTTCCACATCTTGTTGACTGCCCCAACAATAGCTGAGAGCCAGATATGGGGTACCAGGCGGAAGATCTTCTTTGTCGGTTGTGATGAGCCGACAGTCATAATTTCCATCCGGCGTCAGATCCAGCAGACGCAACGGTAGATATTTTGAATAATGCAGGTATTCAGCATCTTGTTCCCCTCTGTCATTTGTGTCCAGGTCTTTTCCGAGGCATTCTTTGATCCAGTCTATGTTCTTTGGGCATAAGGCGGCCTCTTCTGGAGGGGAATCCATCTGGAGCCAAGTTTTACAGAGACCTGCATGAAAAAGATGTTGGTTAGCTAGGACTTGAAGACGCAAATAAATAAAAAGATACCATGATCCACATATTGAAGGTGTACGTTTCACATACCAGACGAGCTGTCAATCCGAAACAATAAATAGACTTTGATAAATGAGCTTGGTTTATATTAGCCACAGGATTTACCAACCATATTCATTTTCTTCCACGGCCAACACTCTTGCAAGCAAAGCACATAGGCCGCGATGCTCTGTCTCAGAATATACCACGCCCCTAAAATAGTAGTCCAGGCGTATAAGAACATTTTGCTTGGATATGTTGCACTCTTGGGTAGCTTTGCGGAGAATCGAGCAGAAACCGCATCCACGGCGAGCAGATTCTGAGAGAATTGGAAGATCGGGTAACGAATCAAGAAGTCCGTAGTCTAAAGAATATCCCCCAAACTTGTCGGTTTTGTCAGCTTGCAAGAAATATCCCTCTGATTCGGTGCCACTTTGAAATCCAAGGGCAGAATCATCGAATTCAAGAACCTGGCACCTCTCACACAAGGTCGACGGTGAAGGATTCATCGTCGTGCGGAGTCCCAAAATGAGGGTAGGGAGGACTTCTAAGATTATCATGAATACACGATCAAAGATCATGCTCAGAGTCGAATCTCACGGGGCAGACGACCCCGCATGCGGCTGAGCCGAAACGAGAAGTCTACCTTCAGTGTGTACTCTGACCTCTCATTGGGTCCTCAAGGCGCACGACAGATCAATTAGCCTTCCATGGATCACATCTACGGACCTGCAGATATCGGTTACTCCGACCAAGAGATATTTTACTGTGAAAGGCCCTGATCCTGCAACAATCGCACCCAGGGCTCCGTGGCACTTCGAGGAATCTGAGTTATAATGCTTCCTACGGCGCACAGATTCTAGAGTACAATCTAAGCATAAAACAATAGTATACAGCAAAAATTGCCTTTCGGCCTGCCTAAGATTTAAAAACCCTGGATATACCCCTGGCGGCTACCGTAGAATAGACAACTTCTCACCAAAAGCTGAGCCCTGAACGCAGCAATTCGGGCAAACACTTGCAAAGAGGGTCATGTCCAGTAAAGGGGTACTTTGCAGTATAGAGGGCATGCAGGATCAGGGTGTCAGAATATGGGGCGAAATTATCATTTGAATTGTGTTGTTCTATATCTGTTGTCTCTTGTGTATTCTTGTGCTCTGTGCACTATCTTTTTGGTAGTCATTGAGGGATTTTTGGTACATTTTCATGTTGCTATTTATTCCACTAGGTCTGCCGTTATGACATCAAAGCCACTATTCCAGTCACACAAGCCACGCTGTCAACTATCCCAAAACTCACATGGCATCATACCCAATAATCAAATCATCCCTCCTGACCATGGCCTCGTCCCGAATGACAACCCAGCGAACCTCCACGCCGCACGCCTCGAGCTCCCGGACGTCGGGCAGACTCTCCCGGGCCGCGAGCTCGATCATGGCCTCGAGCCCGCCGTGCAGCTCCTCCCCCTCGTCCACCACCAACCCGCCCGGACCTTCGTGATTGCCGTCGCTGTTGTCGTCGTCGCCGCCGTCCTGCTGTTCCAGCACCCGCACCGGCAGCAGCGCGGCCCCCGCGCACCGGGCCTCCATCATGACCACGTCGCCGAGCCGCCGGCCGAAGCCGAGGTACAGCGTGCGCAGGTTCGGCGCGAAGCGGAACGGGGGCTGCCGCCGCTGCTGACTACCACTACTACCACCGTCCTCCTCGGAGGAGGGGGCCGGGTAGAACAGCTCGTCCTCGGCGCGCTGGCGCAGCAGCGCCCGGAAGGTGTAGTGGTCCACGAGGAGACCGCTCAGCCACTCGGGGCGGCGGCGCTCCGGGCGCAGGACGTCGCCGGCGCTGCAGAGCCGCAGCGCGGCCGCGAGGCCGGCGAAGACGACGGCGCCGTCGGGCACGGGCCGGAGACCGATGGCGTGGTGCTGCTCCGCCGTCGCCTTGGTCAGGCCCCTGTTGATGTAGTAGCAGTTCAGGCCCGGGTCCGTCAGCAGGCGCGCGGGCAGCAGCGCCGAGCGCCGCTCGACCTCGCCGCGGAGCAGCCGGTTGCCTGTATGCCATAGGCCGGAAAGCTGTGAGGTGGCGCCCTGGGTCAGTATGTGAGGTTCCTCGTCGGCTATAATCAGAGTCCGCAGCGGCGGCGCGAGTTCCGAGTCTAGACGCTCTTGAAGGATCATGAGGCGGAGCTCTACTGGGAGTTGTCCGAACTTTGAGAACGTTGCCGCGGGCGGTTCATGGTTAGTGTCATCATCTTTCTCGTCTCCTTTCCGGTCGTCCCCTTTCCGGTCATCATGGGAAAGGCTGAGACTGCTTGTCGACATTTCAGCATTCGACGTCTCCTGCCTGCAAGCCGACATATTGCGCGACGCCCGCTGCTATATTCAGATCGTGATGTGTTTCTGCTATGTATGATTCCTCCCAGGCCTGAAGCTTTTGTAGTAGCTGTATGGTAAATTAGGATCCCTCATCTTGCGATTTGGTACTCCTTTTATCCTGAAATGGTGGTAAAGCACCGCGACCATTCTTCCCTGCAAATCACGTCAACTCCGAGCCAATCTTTGTTGCTCATAATCCACAAGTCATAGCCTGAGATTGGGGCATTCACTTGTGAGTACATCGGGTGTAAGAGCAGTATCTGCGTGGCGGTCCAGTCAAGAATTACCTCTCCTTACGTGTCTACAACACTTTATAAAGACACTCAACGTACCAAAACCACATTTCGTCACCTTGAGCCGCAGACGCTCGGCAGACAATCCAACATGATATAGGGGACCAAGTCGGCAACGAATTGCTTGACGGCCTATTGTTATTCAATGTCTACAATGGATTTTGTCTTTTGGAGATATGGCGGATTTGCTTGGCTTGCGGTAAAATGAGTTGCTTTCTATTCTCTGCCATGTTCTCGCGACAAAGTCTTTCTCGCCCTCAAGGTTTGGGGTATAATGTACCTGACTGCCCCCCTTCAAAACGCAAAGAAAAACCGATTCATTGAAGGTACGGCACATTCATGCGTACCTGACCTGAGAATGTGCTCAACTTGTGCCAGCCATCCGTATAAGTCTCTATGCAAGCTAGCAGGAGTACGTAGCTAATTCAGAAAAGTGGTATCAACAAGAGTGAGAGTGAGTCCTTCCTCATAATGCGCCATCGCAGTGAGACCTTCCAAGTCACTGTGATTGCGCCCCAAAAATATTCACAAACCTAGTCTTCCAGAAAGGGAAGACGAAACATCGCTATGAGCAAGAGTAGAAGCCAAAACGCCATATATGTGGAGGGCTCCATGTGGCAGCCGCCCAAGAAGGGAAAACAAACGTGGTGAACCCATTTCACCTGTCACGATCCTCAGCCGAGTCGCGGGACCGAGAGCGTCTCGGGTTGGACACTTCTCTGAAGCTTCTGGACAGAGCAGAGAACCAGCTCTCCTGCGGCTGGCTTCTCTGTGAGTTGGGCGACAGGATTCCTTGCTCCACATCCGACTCGTTATCGTCAGATGATCGTTCACGTGAGTTGTTCAATGAGGTGGATGCCTCGGCGCCAAAATCGTCATCACTGTCATCACGATACGGCTCGTAGCGTGGACTAGACGGCGAACCTCGCGCGAGAGACCGGACGACATCACCCTTGCAGATGGGGCACGTACGACGGCGGGTAGTCAGCCAAGGTGTGCTGAAAGATCATTAGTTATAGCGCCGGACGTTTAGCTAGGGAATTTGACTCACATGCACTCAACGTGGAATTCGTGGCCACAAGGAAGGCTCATGACCTGACTCACGCCATCGATGTACTCCTCTAGACACACAACACACTCAACTTGTCTACCCATGTACTTTTTCCACTCACTCGGCTTCTCTTGCGGCGGCGACCTAGGAACCTGTAAAGAAGAGTTGACCTGCAGCAAGTCGCTCGCAATACCAGTAGTTGTCCTAGAACGAGGTCTTGGTCGCGAGGTGCTTTGCTGCCCTTGCAACAAGGGAGTCGTTGGCGAGGGCGGCGAAGGTGAGGGCGGTCGAGTGGTTCTGGGTGATTGACTCGGGGTGGATGCCACTGTATGGAAAGTCCTGACTGGGAGTCTCTCCACCACAGACTTGGGTGCCCTCCATCTGCGGCGGCGAATACGCGCGCGCAGGATCAAGAGCGCATACACCACAGTCAAGGTGATCAGCGGACTAATGACCAGAACCAACAGCGTATCGAAGAAGGGGCTTGCGCCGCTGGTGGGAGTGATGACGACCCAAAGACCATCATGCTCTGGCGGCGTTAGCTCGCCAGGAGCAGGCTTTTCAGCAATTGGGGTCTTGATGGGAGGAGGACGAGAATTTGTTTCAGAAACGTCTTCTTCGTGGTGGCCTCCAAACAGCTTCGAAAGAAACCCATGCTCGTCACTATCCGGAGTTGGTCTTTCCACCTTGAATGCGGGGGCTTTCGCCCTCGAAGAGCCGTCAGGCGAGTATTCTCCGCTGCCGGGAGTAATGCTGCCGCCTTTAGGCCGGTTCGCATCTTTGACCTTCTTATCATCCGGGTTGTTGGCGTTGGCTTTGTTCCCAGATGATGGCAACTTGGCGCTGTCCTTGGAAGAACTCTTAGAATCATCGCCTTCTCGACTCAAGGAACCAATAAGGTCAGGATCCCTCCAGTCCTCGACGCCAATTCGAAATCCGTCTCCGGACGGCTTGCCCAACTTGATATGGGAATGCTTGCCGGCTTGGGCACTCTTCTCCTGGCTGCTCTTGACAGCACTGTCCTGGCTGTCTGAGAATTCGTCGACGACGACCCAGTCGTGCTGTCCACTACTCGGTGGTCTGCTCCTTTCTGCAGTATTTGCTCCTGAATTCCACCGGAAGATACTCGAAAGCCAGCCACGGCTTGATACCTCAGACTTGCTAGCGTCTCCGGTTTTGGCATTCGTAGCCTTCGTTCCGGATGTGTCAGTCGCTCTGGGTAGTTCAGCGGTTGTAGCAGTCTGAAGACGAGCCTTTCTTCGAGCCTTGTCTGAATTCTGGACCTGGTACGAAGACTTGCCGTTTTCGTCGACAATGTCCTCGATGAAGCTGCCAGGTTGCATCAAGGAAGACAGTAGATATGCCGTAGTCCGCGACGTGAAAATGGACGGAATCGTCACATTGGAAGTGTCGCCTCGGGCGTACATTTGGATCAGGGGCCCTCCGCGCTGGTTGTCTCCCACAATCAGGGCAATAGCACCGCGCCTTTGTGCCCATTTGACCTTTTCGAGAAAGCCACAGCCGCCACGGCTGAGCAGCACGATCTTGCCAGCAATCTCGGCGCCTTCCTGTATTGACTGAATGTCGGCATGAGCCGGCGTCGACAGCGCGGCTGCATCGCTCTGCATTCGGGAAGACGTATCCAATCCAGCGTGAAGATAGTCATCGGTACCGTCATTGACGGCCTTGCTCTTCGCGTTGGAGTTGATCCTCGCGGGTGAGAGACGGTCGAGCATGGGCGCTTTTGGTCCGTCGTCCCGCTTGCGATTATTGCTGCCTGCGGAAGCGGCCGACTTGGTCTTGTCGTTGATCTTCTTGACTGAGCTCTTCATGACAGCGACACTGCTGCCATCCCACCCGGGCACATCGCTGCAGCCTTGTTCGCCGTCGCTCTCTTCGCCGTCTTGCAGACTCTCTTCGGTGAAGCCGCTGCCTATCCACAGCTGGCCATTTAAGCCCTTGTTCGGCAGAGGAGGTCCAAACGCGGCCGGGCGGGCAGCGAATGAGGTGCTGTTGTCATCGGCGATGGTGATGATGGCATTTGGAGAAAAGAGAGAGAATGGCGCCGACCAGGAGAAGAGAGATCGCAGGCCCGACTTTTGTGTGGGAGGAGGCGCCGAGATCGCGGTAGACGTTCGAGCTGCCGCTGCAATGGAGCGACAGAGAAGGAAGAGACAGGCGGCGAAGAAGAGTGAGAGAATCGCGATTCTTGGAGGACGCATGTTTGCGGTTCTGGGGAGGGCCAGCCCGTTGGCGATAGGCCCGTCCTTGTATGGCGCGAGATGCGGTGCTTGGTGATTCGACTCGGTAGTAGAGTAAAAAGAAAAAGGAAGTTGATTGTAGCACCGGGCTTGTGTCGTAAAATCGGAAATGCGCTGTTCGTGTCTAACGTCGACGCAGCGGTCAATTTACCATGTCGTAGCAGGACCACCCCATCCGGCCTCCGGAAGTAGTAGTAGTAGTAGTAGCTTGGGGGGATTCTTTAGGGACTGGCGCACGACCAGGCCTAGGCAGTTGTGGATAGTGCACGAGCAGACCGAGAGGTGTTGTCGACGGGGCAACAGAAGAGAAGAAAAAGAGTTTGGAGGAGAAAAGATGACCCCGGTGAGAGGCGCGAGCAAGCGAAGGAGAAGCGAGGGAGTCACGAGGCCCGCGAAAAAAAGGGTTGGTGAGTTCAGGGAAAATGGAGGAGGCAGGAGTTGATGAGGCGTGCCGGGTGACACGATGAACGGGTAAGAGAGAGGTGGTGGAGAGGATCGATGCTACGGTGGGTTCGTGCGGCGGGTCGGGAAACTGAACTGGACTTGGACTGTGGTGAGCTGGGAACTGGCTGAAATGGTGATGCCCAACCTGCTGAGCTGAGCAGACGGGAGCTTCAGGACTGATGACTGACTGGATACATTAACAAGCTGGGGGAGGGGGAGTGGATGGGAGGGGGGCTGCTGCTGCTGCTGCTGCCATGGCGTAGTACATTAAAAATCTAAGCTTCACTAAAAAGAGGCTAGGGTGCTAAGATCTGGCTGCCTCACCACTATTAGTAGCCGTGAGTTAGCGAGTCGTCTGCCGGCGGGGTGTGCATGTTCTAGGCGCTTTAGTTCTGGCAGATAAGAGACTTGTTGGTAGTACACGTAGTGGAATGGCGACGGTGACGATGATGTTGTTGGTGATGATGATGATGACTTGTGCATTCTCAATGCATACATACTATACTACACTATTGATACTACTGGTATTTGGATATGTATTTGCCTCAAAGTTGCGGATCCGTCCGGAAGCAGTGGGCAACGTTGGAAGTGAAAATCGGTCATGATCATAAGTTCTGCCCTGCATTAATTGATTGCTGCGTCCGGCCTCCCGGCTGGGCTGGGCCGCCTCTGGGGGTCGCCAAGAGTGCGTTGGAACACAAGGGATTCTGGAGGGGGTCCGCGTGCTTGACGCGCTTGATCAATACAGTGAGCGAGGGCGTCAGTCAGGCGCAAGGGGTCATCACCTACTACAGTCCAACCATCCGATCCCGTCGCGCAGGTCATGTCATGGATCTCATCTCTTGTTGTTGACGACTTCGAGTTTGGCGACAGGGGATTCCATCATCAGAATCGAAACATTGAACCCCTGCTCTCGTCCATACTCATTCAGACTTAAGCTATGTTTCCTGCGTTCGTGCGTTGCTCTGTAATGTATGCGCCGGGGTCCCGATGCTCTGTTTGTGCTGGGACCCCTCCATCTAATTGCGACGCACGTTTCCGTTTCGTTTGCATCAACCCATCGTGGACATGGACCCTGGCGGCATCTCTTTTTCTCCCGCATCACATGCATATGGACGTTGCATCTGTCTCGTCTTTTCTGCTCACGCCGCGCCCAAAGTCGCATTCTGGCATCCCTTCTTTCAGCTAACTTCTGGCGCTGCTGGTTACGTTATCAGTCTCATCTTCCTTGTCGTCCCATCTACAACTTTCAAGATCGACAGGAATCAATGCACAGATGAGATCCGATATCCGGTCCAAAATTTTAGTGCAGATAAAAAATCAATCCTGCAAGAAAAATATTGTGTGCGAAAGAAAAAAGACTATGTAGAAACTCACCTGCAAGTCACTCACCTATGCAGCGCCCACGCACCGGAACTGGCAAACTTGACTGAGACAGGCAAGGGACGAGACCGATTTGGGTAAGGCTGCAGATAAAGTGCTTCAATTCACTTGCAGCTTGCATAGGAGGCAGTAAAGTCTCCTCTTTCAACATAATAAGGCCATGTCCGACAAACTCTCCTCATGGAAGAGCAACAAATCTACGTCACTCTCAACACATTTCTGATAAAAATAAATCGCCGTAATGTGGTGGATCGTGTGTCCGAAACCACCTGCGTCAGGCAGCATGTTGAACGGACTTGAGTATCTGCAAGAGTATAAGACACACACGACTCGTGCTGAGTAGGAAGAAGGAAAATTTTCAAGAGGCAATGATATCATAGCCATGAGCAGGTAATGTGTGTCGCAGAATCAAATTAGGAAAACTCCGTGTTGAGAATTGTATGCTTATAACAATGCTCAAATTGTTGGTCATTCCCGGGACCATATTCTCAAATACTTGTACATCACTGGGGACTGAGCTGCGAATACCACATACCTGACTCAGTCGGGTAGACAGGGAATCATCGCAATGTCTTCAGAGGATTCAAATTAGTCATGATAGCCCAGATTCAGGTTCAGATCCAGGTTCAGATCTGGTCCGGTTCAGCTGGGAGTCTTACAACTACCTCACCACTTTTCGGTGGTCTTGATATGACCGAGCAGAAATGTCACCAAATGAAAGAAGTCCCAGTCTGTAGAAGATCTTGATCTAGAATCACAGCCAAAGGATGAGAAGAACACCTGTGTCGCTGTGATACCACCTTTGCGGATCATCCCAACTCTTCCCGTACCAACCTGCCTCAACGCGGCCGCATCCTGACCTTGATACCCGTCTGCCGGACGAACCAGCTGTTGACCGTCTTCCACTCCGCGGCCGGGTCGTCCAGCTCGAACCGGAACTTGGCGATCAGGCTCGGCACGGCCTTGTAGATCTCCATGATACTGATGTGCTTGCCGATGCACGACCTCCCGCCCGCGCCAAACGCCAGGCTCGCGTCGTTCATCCGGCGCAGGCGGCCCCGGAACGCGTCCTCCGTCTCCTGATCATCTCTTAGCCACCGCTCCGGCCGGAACGCGTCCGCGTCCTCGCCGTACGCATCCCGGTTCCGGTGGACCACCCATGGGTTCAGGCCGACCATGGTGCCCGCCGGGACGAGCGAGGGTCCGCCGTTGTGGCCGAGAGGCAGGTGCAGGCCGCCCGGCGGCACGTAGCGCTCCAGCGTCATGCCGATGGCCGGGTGCACCCTCATGGCCTCCTTGATGACGGCGTCCAGGTACGGTAGTCGGCGGGCGTCCTTGAGGGACAGAGGCACCGCATGACCGGCCGTCAGGACCTCGTCTTCCAGCTTGGCCCAGACCGCGGGATTCTTGAGGGCGTGGTAGAATATCGCGCGCATCGTTATGGCGGTCGTGTCGGCCCCGGCGCCCATGTTGATCATGAGATATCTGGAGGAGACGTCTGAGTAACTATTCATACGTCTTGCACGGGCAGGTCTCCTATTAAGAAGAATTGAAAAGGTAAGCAAGTAAATAGGTACGTACGATATTATCTGAGCGTCATCCACAACATCAGGATAGAGCTTCTTGGCCTCGAGAAAGTGATCGAGGTAGTCCGGCTTGGACGCATCGTGGTACCCACCGTCCTTGCCCCTGTAGCGGTCCATGAGATGCCCGAGGGACACGCCCGTGATTCTAGCAAATCGCGGCGAGACAAAGGGCCGGACTAGCGGGTTTTTCTCAAGCACGTAATCGAGAAACGACATGCACCCTACGAGCGAGAAGTAGTCGGTGGCCTTGTCGGCAATGGCCAAGGTGCCGTCAAAGTCGCAGCCCTTGTCGAGGTAGCCGAGGGGCTGGCTGAAGCTGATATCGCCGACGACGTCCCAGGCGACTGCATCACCGATCAACATAAGGGCTTCTCATCGGGGTCGTGACATGAAACGTACAATAGGATAGCCAGGATCCGAGATCCAACACCCTTGCTTTGCCAGTGTCATCTGTTGATTTGGCTGCCAATATCTCACACAGCCGTTCGAGCATCTGGTCCATGTGAGGTTCCAATGTCGATACTGCCGTGGCCGTGTAGTACTTGGCAATCGGCCTCTTTTGTCGACTGTGTACATGTTCGTCGGTCTCGCTGAAAAGATTGTAGACAATCTTGCCACCGACATGGGCGGAGCTCCCGTGGTATACTTCTGTCTACCAGGTTCCATCAATAAAGCGATCCTGAAGCTTTCACTAAAGATGTTCACCTTTTTCCAGTTTCCTTGAGTGTTGTATATCGTCTTGATCAGCTCGGGATAGTCGAGGTCGAGAAGATTGGGCCCCAGTCTAACCACTGGTCCGTACTTCTTGTGCAGCTCAAGGATGATGTGGTGAGAATCTCCCGTGGAAACATACCACAGCCGCCATAGGTTCGTCCATCCTATCACAGATTATCAGTAAAACTTTTGCGAGAAGCTGGTCCATGTAATGACCCCAGGGAGACTTACTGGCAAGTAGCGGCCCCGGATATTGTCTCAATGGGGAGTTCAACTCGGCCCATACGAACCACAATAGTGGTAGAACGAGCAGAAACAAGAGTATCAGGCGATTGTTTTCACCCAGCACAGGGAGAACGACGTCCTGAATGGGCATTGTGTCTTCAGTTGTTCAGCATTGCATCAGGTAAAAAAGAAAAGGGATATCAAAGATACAAAGAAGAGAGAAGAATGCCTTAAGAGCACGCAATCTTTATAAGGCGACATACGCGTGTTGCATGTCGATTAGAAAGCGCTGGCATACGAGGTATACTTGCAGGAGTGACGATGCCCAGTGTTGGAGTGCATACCGTCCAATGAAAGACTATACAACAGTCGCCAAATCGAGCAGTGCTGTAACACAAGTCAATGCCGTTACATGTTAAGCGGAGAACGGTCTCGCAGTCACTTGCCAAACGGGGTGACAGAAAGGTATGGAAAGTGGCATACTCGCAAATAGTTGCTCTCACAGTCCTCAACCATTCATTTGTAGTTTTACATGCATCAGTGCCCACTATATCTCATCGTTGCCAAGAACGAAACATCAAGATCACGCCAAATCATAGTTAGATCAGTTTTGCATAACAAGACAGTGACATGTTTTACTGATTTGCGTCAATTCAATTCGTTGATAACTAAAACATTGTGGTATTGAATTCATGATCCCATCATATTCCTTTCTCATGCAAGCTCATCGCGGTGCTCGTGCTCATCGACGACGGCCTTCTTCTCGCCCAGCGCACCCTGCTGGTCGGCAAAGGTGTGAGAGGGCGTCCAGGACGTGCTGTGGCGGGCCGACTTGCACTCGTTGTACATCTGGTCGACCTCCTCGAGCGAGTACGCCTTGGTCTCGTAGATGAAGAAGTAGACAAAGGCGATGCAGACGAAGCAGAATGCGAACCAGACGAAGAAGATCTTGGACTGCAGGTTGGCGTATCCGGCACCGTAGTTGACCAGGTAGGGGGTTGCGTAGGCGATAGCCCAGTTGAGGAGCCACTATTTGCATGTTAGTATTTTGTTGCATCGCTCTTAATATATGGAGGATAACTTACGTTGGTAGCAGTGGTGATCGACAAGCTCTTGGCACGGGTCTTGAGCGGGAAGATCTCGCCGGTGACGACCCAGGCCAGAGGACCCCAGGTAGAGGCAAAGAAGAAGATGTAGATACAGACAAAGGCAATCGAAGCCTTCTGTGCGTTGAGGTTGTAGACGATGACGTTTCCAGCAGCATCCTGACCGGTCGTGGTCGTGCCGAGCATGGCAACGAGGAACTGGCTGATGCACATGCCCACGGCACCCCAGAGGAGCAGGGGTCGGCGACCGAACTTCTCTACTCCCCAAAGACCGGGCAGGGTGGAAGCGACGTTGATGCAGGACGTAATCATGGAGATGGTGAAGGGGTCCTGGATACCAGAGTTCTTAAAGTACTGGGTTCCGTAGTAGAAGATGAAGTTGACACCGGTGAGCTGCTGGAGGGCCTGGATTCCCATTCCCGTGAGCTGACGCTTCAGCATCTGTCCCCTGAAGCAGTCGAGGTAGCTCGACTTTCCGACGCTCATCTCAAAGTCGTGGTTCGCCTTGATCTCGTTCAACTCGGCCTGGATGGAAGGAGCACTGGGCGAAAGTCTTCGGAGCTTGCCCAATGATCGCGCTGCGCGGTCCATGTCTCCCTTCTTGATGAGGTATCGAGGAGTCTCGGGCAGGAGAAGCATACCGGTGATCAAGATGATCGCCCAGGCGAACTGAACCGCAACGGGGATGCGGTAGGAACCCGTGTCGTTGCGGTTCTGAGTGGCGTAATCGACAATAGCGGCCAGGAGAAGACCGATCGTGATGGCGAGTTGGTAGGCGCCGACAATGGCACCACGAATCCACTTGGGAGCTGTCTCGGATTGATACAGCGGTACGGTGGCACTGAGAAGACCGACTCCAAGACCTGCGAAGAAACGGCCGGCAAGGAAGAGAGGCAGGGCGACGGCGGCAGTCTGGAGAATGACACCGAGGATGAACACGATACACGATCCGATCAGACCCCACCGACGACCGACGCTATCAGCCAGGATGGGAGAGCCAAGAGCACCAAAGAAGGTACCGGCAGACAGGATAGAGACAATGGCAGATGATTGCTGAGGAGATACGTCCAGGTGTCCGGCGCTGTTCCTGTAACCCGTAGAAAAGAGATCCTGGGGTTATGTGTTAGTAAGTCGTGCGAGAGGTATTCGAGGAGCTGAAGATCTCGATGAGTCTCACATACCTGCCAGTAGGGCATTGCCAGGATACCACCAATGGTTCCCGTGTCATAACCAAAAAGGACACCACCAAAGGCGACGAACATGCCAATGCAAATGGCGGGCCATGCCGCGCCCTCTTCGCCGGCGGGCTTGTTTACGAGGATACCCATCGTGTAGGGTGGCTCTGAGCGACAAGTAAAAATAAAAACTGCACCAGGCACCACAAGGGTTTGTCGACAGAGAATAGAATGAAGAGAGATGTGAGAGAAGACGAGACATGAAGACGAGGGGATCATACAAACTTCAAGTATACGATCGACAAATGTGGCGTTCCCCACTTTTCGCTACGGGCATACATAGTCGCCAGTATGGGGATAGCCTAGAAATTCTCGACCGCCATTGGCCTCCCCAGGCTACTTTAGCGGCATGGGGAAAGAAGGAAAAAGACGAGCTTGACACCCCTGGACCGACCCCAAGCTTGCTAGGCCTGCTAAGCTGGGGCCCCGTATAATAGTCTCAGGTCTTGGACCAGGCCCTCGATGGCCCTTGATGAAGCCAAAAGGCGCCAAGGCCAGAATCACGAGAGGGCGCAACGACGGCCGGGCCGAATCTAGCGCACTCTATCCAGATTAAGCTCAGCATGATGGTGGAGCTGGCTGCCAGTATATTTCGGTGTTTTGTCGAAATCTAGACCAATGACGAGCAGGAAATTTTAGGGATGAATTTATTTCTCGGCCATTCTGGAGTGGCGCCGTCTCTAGCAGCGCCGACTACCGCCAGCCGCTGTAAAAGAAAAGAGGCGCGCCGTCTTGTTGTAGGACGGAGCGCTTCTGCAACGAGAACCCAGTGGCAAAATCTCGAGCATCAAGCAAGCCAAGAGAGGTTAGGCAAGTGGACAGATGGATGGACGGATGGCAAGATGGATGAAGATCAACTATATGCCGAGTACGAAAATAAGCCTGCCAGCATTGTCTAGAAACAGAAACACGTTGTAATAGTATATGGAATTCAGATCCTTGCTTAGACTGGCCGACTGGCAGCTTTCCAGACGCCCCCCGGGAAAGGACCGAGTAAGAAAAGAACGGTGAACCAGAAACCACATGATATCATCCTTCTGGCGCCCGTCAGAGAAGCGTTGGAGCCAGTTGAACCCGGGGGAAACTAATGGCTGATCTCGGCAGAGAAGAATCGTGGAGATGAAAAATTGCCCATACTTCTCCAAAACCCCATGTTCACGAGCTTGCCGTCCCAATCCACCGGACAGCCCGTCTGACTTGGGGAAGCAACAACTAGATTTGACTGGTTACCATGTGTGTGCACAAACTTGATGGAAACCCAGCAGTCTGGAACCTCGGGGCACTTGTCGAGATCGTGTGTGACAGGTCCAACCATCTCAAAATTAGAGGAAACATTGATTGGTATGGAGGATGAAATCCTGCCGTTTTGGACATGTGCTTGTGTATAAGTGGCAAGGATATCGCCGCGATTGGCTCTAGCGAAACGTGTGAGCCATACTGGCTGCCACGATCTTGACCTAGGCTGTACTGATGATGCTATCCATCTATCAAAAACCGCAGCCGCCGCAAGCTGCATTATGGAGAGCGACGAAGTAAAGTGAATACTATATACCTACGTAACTCGTCTGCCATGCGGATCTTTGAGCAACAACAACGACCGCAGGTTGGATACAGCTTCTAGACCCCGGATTACCACTCTCGTCTGACTCTTTGGCGGCAGGACAAGTCATGTGCTCCGTAGACGTTATGCTGCAAGGACCAAAGGAGACAGCACTAAAACTCATGCGGTCGCGACCTGACAGAGTAGAGCACGTGATGAGCATGTCGGGGCGTTGGAGTTGCTCAGCGTTTCGCATTTTCCGCTAACGACTGAACGGAGGCCGGGGGGTCACATTGGGATTCCACTCTCTCCAGGCCTCCAGACTCCAGTTTCCCTTCGTCACGACAGCCGGACTCCACTGAATCTTTTGGCGGAGGAGGGCCCTCCCCGCAACTTTGGGGGAAACGGACCCATCCTTCAGGAGGCACCTCGGCGAGACTACTGAGTCGCGACAATAGCCTGGACCTGCTACGAAGATGCAGCTCGGGGATCAGCTGACGATGGTAGCGCAGAAGGCATTCCATGTGAATCAATGGCTGGGAGGTTGGAGGAGGTTGTCAGTGTCTTTGGGGAATCGCGATTACTCTCGGAACGCCATACGGCATCTCCTGTTCGTGGGCATGAGATAAGCATATGTGATGCAGTGCGACCCTGCGTGCGTTGTGCGTTGCGTGTAATTGTGCGAGTGATTGTTGCAAATTGTCTCGTCCTGATGGTCGAATGGCGGCAAGCCCGATTGCGCGCATTTACCTACCTTGGCATCCCATGGTGGGCATCATTGACATCATCCTGGGCAGGATTGTGATTGGATTCCGAGTGCTGAAATGGATGAGTAAATTGCATCCGCTGTCGAGCCCCTGTTTGACTCGGCACTGGGAGGAAAGATTGTCGAGGGCCAAGACGCGGGAGTTGAGTTTTAGCAACACCACCAAGCATTTCTTCGCCAGTTCTGACTTGAGCCGCAGGGTGGCTTTCGGCAACGACGCCGCCACCACCACTACACACATACCGGCACCAACCGTTCGATAGGTCTGAGTAGTCTGGTGCTAAGTAGGTGTGCCGAAGCCCTACTGGCTGTGATGAAGGGCTGAACCAGAAATCTAGAGACGGGATGGTAAAGGTGAAGACAACTCCATTTGTGGACCGAACCCCAGGTTGACGATGTAGGATCTATTGTGCGCAATGGTCAAACTATCCAGCTGGGAACGAGGCGAACAGTTCAGGTCCCGCTAACGATGGCGACCAGATGTGCACAGTGCTGCACACCCTTGATAATTATTCAGGGGGCTAATGCAATTCAGATGCCCCGCCATGAGCGCCGAGAAATGCTCCAAAGGCTGCAAAGCTAACCAAGCTGAGCTGTCCTCAACGTTTATACACACAACACTGCAACCCATTTCGAATCTGATTCGGCCCGCGTCTGGTTGAATTCACGTCTCGCTTCGAGGAATCGGGGCAAAGACAGAGACAACGACCAGTGCCAGGACGCCCCGTTGCCCGCTCCGTCATGGCGGCTCCAGCACAAGGCTCGGCGGTTCGCGGTGCATCCCTGCTGATTATCCTTCAGATCGTCTCCCGCGCCATCACCTTCATAGCCAACCAGCTGCTCTTGAGGTTCCTGACGGCTCAGCTCCTCGGCGTCTCGACCCAGCTCGAGGTCTACTACCTCTCCGTGCTCTTTTTCGCGCGCGAGAGTTTGCGCGTGGCCATCCAGCGCCAGGCGAGCCCTGCTACCCCTGAGTCCGCCAGTCCCGCCGCAAAGTCCGCCGGCGGCCGCGAGAGTCAGTCGGTCGTCAATGTCGGACATTTGGCTCTTGTCCTCGGCCTGCTCGCCGCTGTCGGCTTCGGTGGTCTGTACTTGCATTATGTGGACCCCGCCACGGCTTCGGTGGCATACCTGAGTCCCTCATTATACATATTTGGACTCTCTGCCATCGTTGAGCTCCTCTCGGAGCCGGCGTTTGTCATTCTTCAGCACCGTCTGCGGTTTGGGCCCCGTGCTGCCGCCGAGGCCATCGCCACTTTCCTTCGATGTCTCGTCACCTTTGGGGCCGCCAATTGGGCGTGGAGAAGTGGCCGCGAGATGGGCGTCCTCCCATTTGCCTTGGGTCAATTGGGTTACGGCACCGGCCTTCTGGCAGTCTACCTATGGCACGGATGGCGTTTGGCTTCGTCGGAAGGTTTCTCTCTCTTTCCGAAAAGGGTCACGGGCAGTGACGAGAAGACAGCCAAAAGTCAGAGCCAAGCATCTGGGGACTACACTCTGGGGTACTTTTATACTCCAACCCTCCAACTGGCATCGAGTATGACTGCTCAGTCTGTCGTCAAGCACATTCTCACTCAGGGAGACACGTTCCTGGTTTCCATTCTCTCGAGCCCCCAGTCGCAAGGTGTGTACGCTCTCGCCAACAATTATGGCAGTTTGTTGGCTCGACTTTTATTCCAGCCTGTCGAGGAGAGCAGCAGAAACTACTTCAGCAAGCTACTTTCGACAGCTGAGGCCGGAGCTGGAAATGCTCCGGACAAATCCGCAACAGAGAAGTCCGCCAAGGAGAACATAAGCCAGGCAAAATCTGATCTGCAGTCTCTCTTCAAATCCTACATCTTGCTCAGTATCCTCGTCGTCTCACTCGGGCCATTCGGTGCTCCTCTTTTGGTCCAGATCATAGCGGGCAAAGCTTGGGCCGAGAGCGGTGCAGGCGATGTACTCGCACAATACTGCCTATACATTCCACTTCTCGCCATGAATGGAATAAGTGAAGCCTTCGTCTCATCCGTGGCGACGGAAAGCGAAGTGCATCGCCAGAGCATCTGGATGGGAGCATTCAGTGTCATGTTTGGCGCCGCTGGATTCGTCTTCCTGCGCTTGTTGGGCCTCGGAGCAGTTGGACTCGTCTATGCCAACGCGATCAACATGATCTGCCGGATCCTATGGAGCAGTCGCTTCATCTCGACATACTTTGGCAGACACGGCGCCAAGTTCACTTGGGCAGGTGCCTTACCCAACGCATCCGCTGTCTACGTGCTCGGCACGGCAGTGCTGTGGCAAGTCCTGTACCAGATAGCTGGCGTAAAAGTCGGGGGAGTATCCGACCATGTATACAAAGACGTGGTCAAGGTGGTAGGCTGCGCTCTCCCGTATGTCGCCTTGATGGCATACCTGGAGAGACGGCTGCTCATTGACAGCATCCGATCTTTCCGCAAATCCAGATAGAAGTGTGGCGGAAGAGCCCTGATCAAAATTTCCAGACAGAGATTTGATGAAAGTATTTATTGAAATTGAACAAAGTACCCCCAGGTGCGGTCGATGCTGCGACCACTTTTTATCCCACGGAATTGATCTATGTTACGCCGTGCGCCTTCAAACTAAGCATGTCAGACAATTTATATATACGGTCTAGTCGTCAAAAGTGATCTTTGTGCCCTTCTTGCTCATGTCGACGTCCTTGAAGAAAGCACCGTACGTGCCGTGCTGCTTCTTCTTGACGGTGGTTCCAAACTTCAGCAACTCGTCGGGAACGGGCTGGTTCGCGGACTTGAGGATGTTGATCAGAGTGCCAGAGTGCGCCTTGTCGTGCTCGGTGAACAGGGTGATGGCCTGTCCAGTCTTGCCGGCACGACCGGTACGGCCGATACGGTGGACGTAGTCCTCGATGGTCAGGGGGAACTATGAGTCGTTAGCTAAGAAACAAATTGTGATCATGCTGGGACTGATACTCACGGTAACGTTGACAACCAACTTGACCTCGGGGATATCCAGACCACGGGCGGCAACATCGGTTGCGACCAAGACAGGGGTCTCGCCCTTCTTGAAGGCATCCAAGCTCCTCGTCCTCTGCTCCTGTCGCAGGTCGCCGTGGATGCCGACGACCTTGATGCCCCGCTGCGCGAGGAAGCCCTCGACGCGGGTGGCCTCCTTCTTGTACAGGCAGAAGACCAGGACCCGCTCGTTGCGGGGCTGCGCTTTGAGGATCTGGAGCAGCCGCTGCTCCTTGTCGCGGGGGTCGACGACCTCGACGCTTTGCGCGATGCGCGCGTTGGCCTTGAGGTCGCCGGCCTCGTTGTTGCCGATGGTGATGCGCACGGGCGACACCATGAAGGTGGACGCGAGCGCCTGCACGCTCATGGGCCAGGTGGCCGTGAACATGAGCGTCTGCCTCTGCTCCCGCGCCGGGCACGCGCCGAGGATGAGCTTGATGTCATCCTCGAAGCCCTTGTCGAGCATGCGGTCGGCCTCGTCCAGCACGGCGAACTTGGCGTTGTCGAGCCGGATCGAGCCCTCCTCGAGGAAGTCCTTGAGGCGGCCCGGGGTCGCCACGATGATGTCGGCCTTCTGGAGCAGCCGCCTCTGGTCGTCCTTGGAGGCGCCTCCGTAGACGCAGACCGTCTTGAGCCCGACGAGGTCGGTCAGCCGGGTCAGCTCGTCGTTGGTCTGCATGGCCAGCTCGCGCGTGGGCGAGACGACGACGGCGCGGATGCGGCCGGCGCCCTTGCTGGGCTTGGGGAATGCCAGCACAGCCTCGACCAGCGGCAGACCAAAGGCAATCGTCTTTCCAGATCCGGTCTCGGCTACACCGACAATGTCGCGGCCGCTCAAACCAAACGGCCACGAGGCAGCCTGGATAGGAGTCGGGTTCTTGAAAGATTTGAAGGGGTTCTTGGCAACCAATGTCGTGTTAGGCAAGTGGGTGAACTGTGTGATGGGGCGAAGGTTCGTAGACTGCGGGTCTGTGACGGTGATCTGGTTCGTGGTGAAGAAAGATGTGATCTCCGACTCGGGCAGAGAAGACAGAGCTGCGTTCTGCTCGTATTTGCCAGTGCTCGTAGGTGCAGTCGCAGTACCGTTGGCAGAGCCGTTCTGGGTCGTTGCGGCCTCCTTGACTGTCTCCTCGGACTCCTCAGTCTTGCGCTTCTTCTCCTTCTTGTCCTTCTTTGACTTTTTCTCCTTGGCGGGCTCCGACTCTGCGTCGGCACTCTCCTCGGCAGCGCGCTTCTTCTCCTTCTTCTCCTTTTTGTCCTTCTTCTTCTTCTCCTTCTTGGCCTCGCTGTCTACATCCATAGCATCGACGGCGGGAGTGGTGGCAGAGGATTCTTCTTCCTGCAGCTTCTCCTTCTTGGCTTTCTTATCCTTCTTGTCCTTCTTCGACTTCTTGCGTGGCACGTCGACCTCGACCTCGTCTTCTAGAGTGTGTTTCGACATGATCGCAGACTTTCGTTATGATCGCAGACTTTCGACTTTTATGACAACGAAAATCCAAAGGCGATTGAAAAGGAAGAAAATCAGTCAGGACAATTGGCCTTTGACAATGCGCTGTACTTGGCAACCAAGAA
Organism: Pestalotiopsis sp. JCM 9685; assembly: GCA_001599175.1. Lineage (NCBI taxonomy): Eukaryota > Fungi > Ascomycota > Sordariomycetes > Amphisphaeriales > Sporocadaceae > Pestalotiopsis > Pestalotiopsis sp. JCM 9685. The sequence goes on from BCGF01000002.1 coordinate 4,692,961, forward strand.
ACTCGGGATGCGACGGGAACGAGATGGAAAATAAATTATCAGGGACTTTTTGCGATCCGATAAGCGATAAGCGATAAGCTGCGCAGACTAGCCCCGCACAGGCCTCGCTTCTTGACTATGCGCATACTCGGCCCATTAAATCACCCCGATAGTCACAAATCACTGCTCAGCCAGGCATCAGTGGCGGGGTTCTGTTCTCAGGACACGAATTGTACCTTGAACTTGCATCCGTCTTTCGTCACCCTGCCAAACGAGCCCCCCTTTGAAAGTAAATAAACCATCACCAAGCTACACCAGCGCCACCTTTTGAGCTCGAGGACATCAAGTACAGACACTTCAGTAGATCTCAAGATGGCGGACAAGAAAGCTGAAAAGGACAAATCAAAGGTCCACAAGCTGTCCTTGAAAGGTAGCGCCAAATTGGTGGCCGAATTCGTAAGTCATGGCATTAGCTGGGCCCCGGACCAGTATACTGACGAGCGACCGCCTTGCAGTTCCAGTACTCGATCCACACCATCCTCTTCCAACGAGGCGTCTACCCGGCCGAGGACTTTACGGCCGTCAAGAAGTATGGCCTCAACATGCTGGTCTCGGCCGACGACCAAGTCAAGGCATACATCAAGAAGATCATGTCGCAACTCGACAAGTGGATGCAGCACGGAAAGATTAGCAAGCTGGTCATTGTCGTGACAGACAAGGACACTGGAGAGCACGTCGAGCGGTGGCAGTTTGACGTCCAGATCTTTGGCAACACCAAGAAGTCGAGCAAGTCGAAATCGAAAGAGCCGGCCGCCGCCGACGAGAATGCCGACGGCGCGGCCAAGAGCAGCACCGTCGCGGACACGAACAAGACCGAGGCCGAGATCCAGGCCGAGATTGCCGCCCTGTTCCGACAGATCACAGCCAGTGTCACTTTCCTGCCGCAACTGCAGGGCGATTGCACCTTCAACGTCCTAGTATACGCCGACGCGGACAGCGACGTGCCCGTCGAATGGGGTGACTCGGACGCCAAGGAGATTGTCAATGGAGAAAAGGTGCAGCTGAGGGGGTTCAGTACAAGCAATCACAGAGTCGAGACTCTCGTCAGTTATCGTCTGGGTGAATAGCCTGATACTTAGCTGACGAGAAGGGAGCTCCACGATGACAACGAGCGTGTATGATAATGAGAAAAACATGACGAGGCAAGCCAGGCCCAGTAGATGTCTGGAGCTGTAGAGGCGAGCATGTTTCTGGCAATGGCGTTAAGGACACCTAGGTATGGGATTTGTACTGAATATGGGAAAGTCGGTGCGACGGGATATTCTAGGCTGATATCCATGCATAATCAAGCCGGCGAAATCGTGGACGAATTTAAGGAGCATCTTACATACTGAGCTGAAGTTGACGAGATACGTTGCCCAGCAAACGCGGTATACTGAGTGATTAGAACTGTTCCAATAATTCTTCGATTGGGAAGAAGGAGGAAAGTGCAGCAGTCCAATTGAACCCAAATCATCATATCTATTGTTATCAATGAGGATAATCTGAGAAGTATGTGTAATATTTATATTCTATTGCCATATGAACATGGTAATACTCACAGGTCGCTTATATGCTTCTCTGGATGGTTTTGCTGGACCGAAGACATTATCTCTTAAACATCCAAGAAATTTGGCATATTGATCTCAATAAAAACAGATTCTTCAACCCATTTCATGCGTACTTCCAGTCAGTCTATCGCGATCTGACTCTGGGTATGGTGTCATCGCTTAGGCCTTCTTGCCAAGCATAGAGCCAAGCCATGAGGCTGGGTGTTTTTCTTCTGCGCCAAGTCAATMCCCCCGCAGCTCTTTGCAGTTGTGTCTTCGAGACTTTGCCGACTCAGGCAGCTGACTATGCAAGCCGTTATCGTTTCGCCGCTTGCCTTCGATGTAGAAACTCCGGAGGGTCATGATTCCTAGATATGCCGCTTGCTTCCAGGCTTCCGGATGACGAGCAATATAAAGGCCTCCTTGGCGATGGCAAAATCAAGAAGCAATTATCCGCTTACGCGAGGAGACCTTTGTATAAATACCTAGGTAGGCGGTAGAACAAAGTGACAAGTCCACCGAGTCTCGACAAGATAGATTTCTCTCATCGTCTGACCACGGATTTCATGATGAGGATCCCGGTCTTCTGCGTAGCACTTCACGCAGCGTCTGGTGCGTTTGCGCAAAACAAACCTGATGTCACCTCGGAAGCTCTCCAAGATCTGATTACTCTCGAGGACTTGCTTGCCGGGTCCCAGACGCTTCAGGACATTGCAGATGCCAACGGTGGAACGCGCGTCTTTGGCAGCGCTGGCCACAACCTGACGGTGGACTATCTATATGATACACTGACTGCCCTCGACTACTACGACGTGTTCAAGCAGCCTTTCGTGGAGCTGTTCTTCGAAGGCAATGCGAGCCTCGTCGTGGACGGTGTCGACTATGAGCCGGGCGTTATGAGCTACAGCCCTTCGGGCACGTTCAGTGCGCCGCTCGTGTTGGTTTCCAACCTCGGGTGCGATGTCGCGGATTACCCAGAAGAGGTTTCGGGTAACATCGCCCTGATCTCCCGAGGAGACTGCACCTTTGCCATCAAGGCCACGAACGCAAAGACCGCAGGGGCGGTAGCTGCTGTGGTGTACAACAATATCGCAGGAACCGTCAGTGGCACACTGGGTGCGCCGAGCGATGCCTATGTCCCTGTCGTCGGAATATCCCTCGAACAAGGAGACGACCTCATCACGGCACTGGCAGACGGCCAAATCGTGGCAGCCCTGACGGCGGAGTCCACCATTGAGAACCGGACCAACTTCAATGTGATTGCGGAGACGAAGGCGGGCGACAAGGACAACGTTCTCATGCTCGGCGGCCACTCGGACTCCGTCGCAGCCGGGCCCGGCATCAACGACGATGGCTCCGGCACCATTGGCTCGCTCACGGTCGCCGTGGCTCTATCGAACTTTGCCATCAAGAACGCCGTGCGTTTTGGCTTCTGGGGCGCCGAGGAGTACGGCAAGCTGGGTTCCTATTACTATATGAAGCAGCTCAACACCTCGGAGGCGGAAGTAGCCAAGATTCGAGCATACCTCAACTTTGACATGGTGAGACAGACTCCTGCTCTTCCTCGAGAGTTTGCATACTGACAGAACCCAAAGATTGCCAGTCCCAACTACATCAATGGCATTTATGATGGAGACGGCAGCACGTTCAACGTCAGCGGTCCTGCTGGTTCGGCCGAGCTCGAGAAGACCTTTCAGGAATTCTTTCGCAGCAAGAATACCACCTCCGTAGCCAGAGAATTCAATGGCCGGTCCGACTATGCCGCGTTCATCGAGAATGGCATTCCCGCCGGCGGCATCTTTACGGGCGCCGAACAAATCAAGACGGCAGAGGAGGCGTTCCTGTTCGGCGGCGAGGCGGGCGTTGCGTACGACGTCAACTACCACCAGGCCGGCGACACCATCGACAACCTCGCCCAGGACGCGTACCTTCTCAACACGAAGGGGATAGCCGACTCCGTGGCCAAGTACGCCACGAGCTTCGACTCGCTGCCACCCGTGGATCTCGTCAAAAGGAGAAAGGCGGCTGGGCAGGCCAAGATGTTCAAGAGGGCGGCATCAGCTCATTCACATGCGCACTCGGGCCCTTGCGGGCATGAGCTCGAGGTCTTGTGACGCTGAAGACTAGTGCGAGCATCTGTGCACAACCTTGAATTCGACTATAACTCATTTCCTTCGCGAGGCGACTATATTAGTGTAGAACAATAGAAGGGTTCTTGTAGCGTCTGTTTTCCACCATCCTGAGATAGGAAATTCCTTGAGCTTCATACATCTCAAAGTCTCAAGATCATCAAAATCCCCCATCTAATGTGTCAAGACTGGCAGTGGCGAGTTTGCGCAAGAAAGCTGCCAAGCAAATAGTGTACGTAGACTCTGACTAGATCATGGAAGAAGGAATTGTTGGATTAGCGCCAGGCCATGATCTGATATTTACCCCAGAAACTGAGGACTAAGGAGAAATGCCGACCGAAGAGCTGAATATGAAGGACGAGTATGACATTTGCCTATATGAACCAGAGAAACCGGTGGGTCTATTATTAGATGCGCACAAAAAGTCAACTTTTTCACTGTTCAACTAAACACGAGAAATACTTATTTAACCGTGAAATAGATCCACCTTTCGTGCTACTTTCAAAGCCGAATCCAGTCGCTTCGGCCCGCATGTTGTTACCTTCGTCAACAGCAACCGAGACATAATGGCATGCCATTGAAAAGAACGTTTCATGCACATGCGGCCTTGGCAGTCGGTAATCCAGGATCCCTTCGAGCAGGTCCAAGATCGTCCACAAGTTTGCGGGGTAGCCTTGTTGAGGAACTGGGAGAAAAAAAAAGGGTAGCATCAGGTGCCCAACAGACCCGGAGGAGTAGCCACCCGCAGACTATTGAACAATGTTGTGTAGGACGCAGCTGAAGGCAGCAATGATCATCTCCATTGCCGACTCCATTTCCCCTTCTGTCGAAAACGGCGCAGGAACCTCGACCAATGGGACGACTTGCCGACCACCTATAAGCAAAGCCTACCCGGTATTCGAGTATTCAACACGCCCCGGTCCCTCGGCCTTGTAGGTGAGGTAATCTGCAAAGGGGCCTGTCTGGGTCGAATCACGCTGCTTTGTGTTCCTCCATCGAGCGAAATGACCGGCATGCTGTCAGCAGTGCATGAGGGCGCCGAATACGGTCCACCCCGTTGTCGATCGCATGCATGACGGCAATTAATTGACATTTGTCAATCGTTGGACTCAATTCTCGTGGCCGAGGGACAAGGCTTCGGATGTCGCATGTGTATGATATGATAATGATATTTGCAAAAGTGCTTACTTATAAGAACCATGCGTCCCACCGTGAACTCTCCCACTCTTCTTCACGCGGTGTGGCATCTTCAAGATACCTGAATTGTCAGTGATACTTATTCTCTGTCGATTGATACAAAATGCTTCTGAGAGCGACTCTCTCGGCCCTGGTGCTGGCCACGGAGATCATTCCATCGTAAGCTCTTGTATCCCTGATGAGCATGATATAATAAACTAACTTGTCTCCCAGCGCGGCCGCAGCACAACAGCGTCACAACCCCATCTTGCCGAAACGGCAGACTCCAGACAGTGACTATGACTATGTCGTAGTCGGATCGGGACCAGGAGGAGGTCCCACGGCTGCGAACTTGGCAGTCGCTGGTCACAAAGGTACGTAATCACCGCTGTACCGGTTTCTCGAGACGTTGCAAAATCCTAACACTGGTCGTCCAGTGCTCCTCATCGACGCCGGCGGCGACTCGGGCGACGCGCTCGTCGAGTCGGTGCCCGCGCTCTTCCCCTTCGCGACCGAGTTCGCGGACACGGAGTGGGACTTCTTCGCGACGCGGTCCCCGGACCCGGCCGTGCAGGCCAAGACGGCCATCACGTCGTACCGCCTGCCCGACGGGAGCATCTACACGGGCCTCGACCCGCCCGCCGACGCCGTGGCCATCGGCACCCTGTACCCGCGCGCCGGCACCCTGGGCGGCTGCGCCCGGCACAACGCCATGATCGCCATCCGCGCCTTTGACAATGACTGGACCGCCGTGGCCGACCGCACCGGCGACACGTCCTGGTCCGGCGCCACGTTCCAGAGGCTGTTCGAGGGCATCGAGCACTGCGATTACCTTCCCAACTCGGTTGTTGGACACGGATTCACTGGTTGGTTCTGGACGGAACTTACCAGTCTCCTGACCGCCGTTCAGGATTTGAAGGTTGTCAGTATCATTGTCGCTACTGGAGCCGCCATGGGCAAGGGGTGAGTGTTGTGATGATTTGCCGTCTCGTGATAATATAGCACAGGCTGACGTGTGTCGAAATAGGATACTAGGAACACTGATCGGTACAGTCGAGGGACTGGCAGAAATCCTGACACAAGATGCCAACGCCCCCGGCGCCACCATTGCCACCGGCCCCTACCAGATCCCGCTCTCCATGAAGAACTCCGTCCGTGGCGGAGCGAGAGACTACATCTTGTCAGTCGCCAACGCCGTGAACGACGACGGATCCAGAAAGTATCAGCTCGACATCAAGCTGAATACTCTGGTTACCAAGATTCAGTTCGACCAGAGCAGCGACACTCCCCAGGCCACGGGTGTAGCGTACCTCGAGGGTCAGAGCTTGTACCGCGCCGACCCGCGCTGGGAGAGCGGCAGTGTCTCGGGTTCAGGCATCGTCAATGCCTCCAAGGAGGTCATCATTTCCGGTGGATCGTTCAACACACCTCAGATCCTCAAGCTGAGCGGTGTTGGACCCCGAGCTGAACTCGAGTCGTTTGATATTCCTGTTGTTGTCGATCTTCCTGGTGTCGGAGCCAACCTTCGAGGTAAGAGAGAAATACAATCTCACTTTCAGACACGGTGTGTTGCCTTGTACATGCTAACGACTGTCTCCAGACCATATCGAAGTCTCCGTGATATCGAAAGCTTCTTCCAACTTTTCCATCATCGACGGCTGTACATTTGCCCAGGGCTACCCCGGAGTGCCTGACCCTTGTCTCGAGAAATACCTGAACGGCGTCACGCAGACTGACAAGGGAGTCTACGCGAGCGGGGGTTTGGCGGTGGGTGTAGCGATGCGCTCGTCGGCCGCGGATGCCGCCGATCCCGATCTCTGGGTGGTAAGCATTCCTTGTGTTTTCCTCAGATCCTTTTTTCCCGTTCCTGGTCATATGTACATCACAACATGACAGAGAATTATTGCTGACCGCGAAACCTGCAGTACGGCGGACCTGGCAACTTCCCCGGCTTCTACCCGCACTGGGCCGAGGCGGCGGTCGCCGACCACGAGCACTGGGTGTGGGTCAGCCTGAAGGCGAGCACCAAGAACACGGGCGGCACCGTGACGCTGGCCAGCAGCGACCCGCAGGACGTGCCCGTGATCGCCTTCAACACGTTCGAGGACGAGGCGTCGGCCGCCCAGGACCTGCAGGCCAGCTACGAGGGCATCCAGTTCGCGCGCGACGTCATGGACAAGACGCTGCCGCTGGACGGCACCTTTGCCGAGGAGACGCCCGGCCGGTCCGCCGTCAGCACCGAGGACGAGGTCAAGGAGTACGCCAAGACCCAGAGCTTCGGCCACCACGCGTGCTGCACGGCGGCCATCGGCGGCGACGACGACGAGGGCGCCGTCCTGGACTCGGCGTTCAGGGTCCGGGGCACGACCGGACTGAGAGTCGTCGACGCCAGCGCTTTCCCAGTCGTTCCCGGCTTCTTCATTGCCCTCCCGACATACTTGTTGGCCGAGAAAGCGAGCGAGGCAATCCTGCAGGATGCTTAATTGAACGGTACAAAAGATACTACAAAGTAATGATTAGTAGGAAATAATGAGGACGTACATGTACCAACCATTTTGTGTAAAAGCATATTGACAGTGATTAATACGAGTGTATAAAGTAAGGCAAATGTTGCATGGTCATCATGCCATACAATATCAGTGAAATCAGGATGTCACCGCATGGAATCGATCCGCCTTGGTTGTGTTCCAGAGTTGTATTACAAGTGCAATGCACAGATATTGTTACAATGTCGGTATATACAATACGCTTCACCACGCCAAAATGTCGAAAGTCGGTGGCGTAGTCGCATGAGCCATTGCATTACCAGGTGTAGTACGGTCTCTGTGCTGTGACTGGCCTGTTGGGAAGATGCACCCAAGGCTTTGCCTTTGCCTCCTTCTTGAGCTTGTCGTCGTACTGTCGTAACCTCGTCTTCTCCTCCTTCAGGATAACGGTGAGGTCTGATATGCCTATTAGTCACTAGTGCGCATTCGCAAAATGATGGTATCATGACTTACGTGCAGAAGGCTTCATCATCCTGCTCATCCGTCCTCTTGCATGGTACTGTATCCTCATGCCACGGGGCGGGCCCTTTCCAACCCAGGCCTGGTCGATATATAACCTTGTCGGGTCAGAAACCTCCAACCACTTGCCTTCCTTGTCCTGGATTTGGCGAGGCTTGTCCAAAAGTTGCCCGTTCACTTGGCCGAGACCCATACCGCGGCTGACAATAGCCCTGTCCCGGGCCTCCTTCAAGACGTAGGAAACCTCGGAGGCGGTCTTCTTCTTGCTGTACCGCATCTGTGTGAGAGCTTCGTCGAGGGTCTTGCCCTGGATCTGTCGGCTCAAGAACATCAACTTCTTGGTGCTCGTGTTGAGGTTCTCGCTCTTCTGGAGGATCTCCTTCTCGGTCATCTTGATGTGCTGCTCCTTGGTGACCTTGCCGCCACTTCGCACCATCTGCATGACCTTCTTCCTCTGCCAGCGGATTCTCCACCTCGGATCCGGGTCGAGGGCGCGTGCCATGTGCTCCTTTGCGCGGGATGGTCCAGAGTAGGCAGCGGCGGCGCCTTCAGTCGGCGTTGCCTTGCTGGTCTCGTCGACCTTCTTGATCTCTTCGTCGAAAACGGATTCACCAGCCGTCCGGTCGGCCATCTTGTCAAAGATCTTCTTCTGTTGTTCGCGCTTTTCGAGTTCCTCGGAGAGAGGAGACTTCTTCTTGGAGCTTCCGCCCCAATTGAACCATGATGCCGATCGTTGTTGGGTATATGGGAGAAGGTATCCAGACCGGGCTAGATGCGATCTCGTTAGTGATGTGAACGACGAGGAAGCAGTGAACTGTCGGTTGTAATCCTTCCTTACCGGTCTGCGCCAGCCTCCTAGCTGGGAAGTGTAGACTCATGGTGGCTGAACTGAGTCTCCCCTTGCTCTTCTCATACAGCTGCAGCCGTCGCGGACTCGACTTGAGCTCCAAAAAATTGAGGTCCCTTGGCCTTGTCGGTCGCGAGCCGGAGAGACCCACTAAAAGAGCAGAGCCGATGATTCACCGGCCAATGAGGCCGCGTCTGAATTCAATTTGGTCTTAGCGCCTTTCCCCGAAGCTTGCGGTTGGATGGAGCTTTGCAATTCCAATTGAGCCGGGCCCCAGCGCGAATAACGTCAAATCAATCGTTCGATCTTCTCTTGCGTATAATAGCAAAACTTCAGCACCGTATCACCCTTCGATATCCGAACAATCTCCCCTCACACAACCGACAAAATGGCCGGCGCAATCAAGCCTATCACTGGAGTATGTGCCCCTGGCGCCCAAAGCCAGCCTCAGGCCTTGCCGAGACGACCGGATTACTGACATCGAATACAGATGCTCAAGAAGGGCCTCGTCACTGACTTGGCCATTGCCCTCGGTGCGTTACTCTCGAATATATGAAGGCCCTCGAACCTCCTTCTCCCGAAATACCTCCCTCGAATGGCGCGCCTGGACTCGTGGATTGAATTGGTTGGGTAGCCTGGACATGCGCTGACTTGGAAATCATAGGCATTGGTGCTACTATGGGTAGCCTCTTCTGGTACGATGACCCGACTTCTCTCGCAGCGACAATGATGCGATAGCTTCTTTGAGAACGGACCCAGCTGACTGGAAATAGGCACGGATTCCACATGCCCCGTACCATTGCCCGCGACAACTTCTACTCCGCCCTCGAGAAGGAGCGTGCTGCCAAGCAGGGACAGTAAGCGGAGCTGGGCAATTGGGAAGTCAGGATGGACGACGACATCATGCAATAGAGACAAATTCCTTATGTTCGGAGACCGCATAGACGAAGGGCTGTGAACTGGTTGGGCTGGACATGGTCAACTGTATTATACCATTTCGACAATCCAGACTTGAATCAGCATACCACTCGCAGTCTCGCAAGAGACGCACATATTACGCGCTACGTCAGAAGAGGGGAAAGGAGCCATTTTGAACGAGACGATATCGAGACATGTACGGCCTTCCTCGTGACTAATGGTACAGCAGGAGGTGCACTTGCATGTGAAGTTGAGCAGGGCTTTTTGGACAATACGGACTATATGTGAAAGACACAGCAGCTCCAAGTTGTATGATGTCCAACCAGAACACGCCACTGCGAGGCTTAGGATATTGACCATATCTGAACAGAGCCTATGCCCTCGGTACAATTTATAAGCAGGCATTGCGAATCAACAGCTCGGCGATAACTCTACGACAAAATCAACTACACGACATAGGAATGCAGAATCATTACGGCGCCATTTACTGTACATGGCTACCCATTCAGAAGTTCATCCTACTTTGAGCCTGTAACAGAATTGCCGAGCCTCTCCGTAAATGCCACGAAATATACTCCCAACGCCTGATACTCGTAATTAAACCATTTCGATCTTCCTCTATAATACAAAGCCACAAGCGCGGATACAATCCCATAATCAACGCTCTCGATACTGGCCATCGTGACTCATCTCTCGTTCCTTCCATGAATGCAGCCAACCTTTTGACTGGCTCGTGGCCTTCTCGGCCTCTGTTGCAGGTGCCCTGGTAGTCTTTGCCCTTTCATTCCTATCTTCCCAATTTGTAGTCTCAACCATGAATGGCCCTTTTTTGTCTTGACATCTGGTGCTCTGGTCAGCCTGGAAAGTCTCAACCATGACGTCGGTCCATCTCGGCCCCGCACGTGCCACGACCAACAACGTATCGATGGCTTCACGCCCTCTCAAAATCGCGGATAGACTCTGCTGTTCGAGTATTTACTCACTTCCTAAACCATCGCTGCACCTCAAAGCACTGAACCGGACTGTGCGGCAGGTCCGGCCGCTCGATCTGGCAATCGTACTGCACCATACTGAACAGCGGGCACTGCGATATATCCAGGTTCTGACCTCCCTCCGTCTTGCGCTTCCTGCCCGTCAATCCCGTCTGGACCGCGGACTCAAGCTCATCGGCCTTGAAGATCTTGCAAGGTGGCGTCATTTTCCTCGACCCAGGCAGAAGCTGGTCAGAGATTTGGAGAGTTACCGGTGTCGCAGTGAAGCGTGACGATGGAGCCAGCAGCGGCCAAGCACGTCGGGGCTAAGATCCTCGGCGAGATTGAGGAAGAGAGCTTAGAAGAGGTACGTTCTTCCGAGCTTTTTGAGATGAAAGCCAAGGCGCTCCACCAAGAAATGTGTCGCGATGCGCAGGACTGGGAGGTTGCAGAGCTTCAAATTTCCGGGTGCTTGGGGAACTAGCGCGGGCTTATCTTATCACACCCGCCCGCGGCCCCAACCCTCAATGAGGTGACATACACTCCGTACACTTTGGACATTACACGTCGGCTGAGATACTTCTATCATCTGGCCTCATTTCATTTTATGCATCTATGGCCCGGGTATCGCTTTCTAACAGTAACACAGCTTCTCGATAACCTCCGCACCGCGACTCTACCACACTCCCAAGGCCACCCACCTCTCAAACCGCAGATCCCCATCCCGGCCCTGTCCACGCTGATCTCCAAGCACCACCACGCAGAGCAGTCCGCCCCGCCTCCCCTGCTGGCCGTCTCGGGCCGCTTCCTGCCCCTGCTCTACCACATCGTGTCGACGCTCATCGCCTCGCCTTACCGCCACGCCGTCGTCATCGTGGACGCGGACCACCGGTTCGACGCGACGCGCCTCGTGGCGGCGGGAGGCGACGAGTCCCTCCCCGCGAGCCGGGACGACCTGAGGCACGTCTACGTGTACCGGCCGACGCGGTCGTCGTTCCGCGCGGACGCCGAGGTGGTTGCGGACCAGACCCAGGCGTCCGTAGCGGCCGCCCAGCAGCATATGCTGTACGGCGCGCACGCGTCGCGGGACCGCGCGTGGTGGGGCACCGTCGTGCTCGGCGGGAGCGGCGGCGATGTCAACGCGGGCTGGAAGGGGTGGATGGACGTGCGGCGGAGCGAGGTGGCGCCCTTTGGCGTCGGGATGAGCCTGGAGGAGGCGCTGCTGGAGAGGGTGCGGCGGCAGGAGAGGGTGAGGGAGAGGGGATGGGAGGGTAGGTGTCGGGAGGGCGTGTATAGCTGGAGATGACGGGCAGTGTGATTATTACCAGTATGCCGAAGAATGAAACGATAGACGTCTACAACAAAGATTAATCATGATTTACGAGAATGAAAGGGTCGGTGGCAAGTTTATGAGATATAATTTTCAACATGACAGTATTCCTCATTTGGAACAGAATTCAAGCTTCACAGACTAATATGAAACCATGACGTCGAAATATACGTGGGTAGTTGAACGAATTGACTATCATATAGTAGTACATATATACATACATATGTATACCTACAACGACCTTTCGACAGCCCGAAATATCTCATGATATCTACAACGAAAAGATTGACATGAAAGCTGTTTGATCTGCGAGGTCCTACTCTTCAGAATCGAGAGCCCTCTTCTTCTCCTTTTGGTCTCGCCTCTCTACGATCTTCTGCACCAGAGACTCGTCGTTGATCTGTCCAGTGCCATTGCTCTCCGCTCCGAGGCTGCGCCGTTTCGCCTGGGAGGTATTTTTTCCCTCTCTATCCTTACCGTAAATCTTCACCACTGTATCCCGGCCTCTAATGCGATCGTAGTAGGACTTGAGGTTGGGATAGGATAGATTCCAGTGGCCTTCCACAATATCGTACAGCACAGGCCAGAAAGCGAAATCAGCGATGCCGATGGCGCTGCCGGCGATGAAGTCAGATTCTCCCGCGTACGTCTCCCAGGGGTCTAGCCACCTTTTCAGGTCTGCATGTTCTGCTGTAAGCCGTCTTTCGCCCATGCTGAGGGCTTCGTTAAACCTCGTCAAGGCACGGGCGGTATCGGCTCGTGTAGGAGCAGCCTTATCATCCTGCTGGCCGTAGAACCGATCCAGGTACATCATGATCGCGACGTCGCCGAGTACAGTACACTTGTCTTCGTCGTTATCCACGAACTTGACTGGAATTCCAACCGCTCGTTCTTGGAGAGCACTGCGGTCCGTGGACACGGCAGCAGAGCTGCCTTTAGCGTGGTCCACGCCTAGCTCAGCTAGCATGAGCTGGACGCGCATGTTGGCGACCGGGTCGCTGCTGGTGAACAGCCGCGGCGCCGCCGAGATGTGCAAGACGTCGAAGCCGGGCCCGTACTGCGCCTGCCAGTCAAAGTCGGTCGACTGGTTCTCCCGGCCAAACGCCTGGATCATCTTGATGGCCTCGGACGACTGCCCATTGATGACCTCGTGTGCCTCGGCCTTGCTCTTGGCCTTGGCCCCCTGGCCCCAGATCGTCTTCTGGTTTTGGTCCAGGAAAGTTCCTATCTGCCTGAACGTCAACGAGATGCGGGCGCCATCGTACGCGAGCTCCTCCTCCGTCTTGTCCCGGTCGAGGCGCTTGTCCTGGCGGATGGCGTGGAGCCAGCGCATGTTTGTCTGCAGGCCCATCTTGCACATGGAGTTGTGTGGCAGGCGAGCTCGCTGGGTCTCTCGCTTTGTACCATCGGGGGAGGCACGAGGTTGTGCGCCGTCTTGAGCTTTTGGCTGACGCTTGGTCCTTAGGACCATGGTGCGCTCGGCGCCCAGGCTCACGTTGATGATGTAGCTGCCTCTGACAATGTCCAAAGTCTTGTCGCTGTGCTCCGAGATGTAGTCACTGCCATCGCGGTAAAACTGAATCAGAGCGTGGTTCAGCGGATGGCCGACCTGTTTCTCCACCTCGTCTCGGATATTCTTGACAGTAGTCGTCCACAATCGCAGTGGCGGCGATTCGTCTGCTGGATGACGATATACTGGAATATTGCCTTCGGCGTCGACTTCGCCCTGGACTGCAACCAGTCGTGGCACCTCTCCACCCTGGTGCGACATTCTCTGCCAGTCCACTTCGGTACGAACCATGTCGAAGACATTCTCCGCAATTGGTTGAGGGAGGACATTGTAGAGAACCATTGTGTCTCCCTCGCACAAAGGCTCGCTTGCAGTAGGGTTCATTCCGACTGAATTCATGACGATAGCCTCTTTCTGGACTTCTTGGGCTTCCTCAATTGGATCGATTGGCCCTTTCTGAACAGGTGTTGCCTTTGGAGTTTCGTCTGCCTCTTTTATGTCTGATATACTTGCTCCTGGCAAAATAGGAACCGGTGCAGGATCTGGTTCTTTGCCATTTGTTGTAGTGGTCCGCAGAGGCAATGTCATTATATCCTTTTCTGCTGCCATTGTTGGATCAACAACGCCTTGTGTCCTTTCTATCGGCTTCTCTTGTCTTCCTGCACGTGCGCCACTTGGAGGCTGAGTCGCCTTTGTTGGCTCCTCATTCGGTGACTCATCCCCTGAGTTGGCGTTCAAATCATCATTAGGACTGGCATTCATGCCAACCAAGATGTTGAACTGCTCATTGAGACGCTTTCCGACGTCAGGCAAAGGGCGCGTTGGATTTCCGCGTACGGCAGTCCTGGCGCGGGTAAATGTGATGGGCGGTAGGGAAGCGTCCGTGTCATCGGCTAGCGACATTTTGGTCATCGAAGATGCCAAGTCGCTAGGTCTTGATGACACAGACGCCTTGGGCTTTTGATCTTCGGAATTGACAGTCGATGGTCCTTCGTAGACCACTGGGTATCGTCTCCCTGTAGGATTTGGGATAGGCGCCGCCATGCGTGGAATCTTTGGTTTGGGTTTCAATCGGTCCAGAATCTGATCTGTGGAGAGAATCTCACAGCCCGTCATCTCTTGGATGCGTGCCAACGCGGCATTGTGTCTAGGTTTGTCCCGATAGCCGCAGCAGTCTTCAATGATACCAATATCCAAACCATGACTGCCTGCGTCGATGGCGGTTGCCATGATTCCCATGTTGGTCAAGGAGCCGCACACAAAGACCTCGCTGACAAACTTCATCCTCAGCCGCTGGATCAGATCAGGTATCTGAAAGGCCGAGTAGTGGGATTTGACAAATGACATGTCCCTCTTCTCAATCAGTTGTTGGATTTCATTCGGGAACTGCCCACCAACGGTCTCTGCCCGCACACATTCTGGGCGTCCTGGTGCTTGTCCTGAAAGGAAAGCTTCTGGGCATCTGGATGGGGGCTGGTCGCCATTATTTGGCAGCTTCCTTCCCCTAGACGCAGGAGATTGACGTGAAGCTGCAAGTACTGGATCCGATGTGATGATTTGCTCGCTCTTTGTATGTCGCGGCTGGCTATACTGGCTCCGGATCCAGACTATATCACCGTATGGCCGGAAACCCTTGACGGCTCGAGCGATCTTGCCGGTCAAGTCATCTGGTACAGCCACTGGAAGTGCGCCGTCCTTGGATATGAAATCGTTTTGTGCATCAACGATTAAGAGTGCTTTCCTTGTCTTTAGCACAGGAAATAGTGACGGATCGATTCCCTGAAGCATGATTGCGACTCGCGAAAGTCCGTGGACAGCCGAAGCGAGACCCCAACCAGTTCGTGTCACCTCAACGTGCTTGGCCCAGGAACGGATGTCTCGAGTATAATATAATACAATCAGGGGTAATATGAGAGGGCGCACATGTGTGCAGTGCGTAGCCGTGTAGTTGAACTCTGTGGTCCTAGATGCTCAAATAACCGTCGGCAGGGGTTGGCACGTCGTTTGCAGTCTCTCGGCGCAGACCACCTGAGTCGATGCAGCTATTCAGAACAGCGAGAAGGGATGAAGTATATCGAGAATGCCGACCTAATGCCAAAAATGCCAGTGCAAACGAAATATAGATGAAGAAGAGCGAATGCCGGGACAAGGTAGCAAAGCTGATGAGCGAGATCCGCAACTCCGCTGATGTGAGTGCAAGGATTCTCTCTTATCGCCAAGCCGTCAAGCTGCGGGCACGTTGTACATACGTAGCCGTTGGGCCTAGGGTAGGGTAGCTGCCTTTAAACTTCGCGGAGTCGCTGCATTCAAACCATGCCACGTTTTATTTTTCTGGGACCTGGATTCGATCTCTAGCGTTCGTCCTTTTGGGTTTTCTCTTATTCATTCTTGTCAATCTTTTGATTCATGGCAGCCAGAATCGATTTTCTGTGAGCAAAGTGGTGTTAATAGTAAAATGCCAAGTTCAAAAATTGATTGACACGACATCAGTATACTCGCTTACCCAAATTTAATCGTGGCCATTGTATCCAGTCTATCTATGTGGCCATGCAGGGTGCATGCTAGTCTAGATCTACCGCCTTTCAAAAATCTATCATTCTCAACTCTCGTTTGACCCAAAGGTGTCGAACTGGAGCTCCGTGACACAAACTTGTCGCCAATGTTTGACGGCCAATCCAGTATCGGACGCCAGCAATGGTGGATTGTGAAGAGTCGTCCTCAGCCAGAATACCCCTCCCTTGACTCGAGCACCCCTTGCAGGTCGCACTCGATCAGAGCGAAGGTTGGACGACTTGAAACTTTGGGTTGGGCGCACAGGGTGTGTAAACTCGCCATTTCGTCCCTCGCTTGTCTCCAGCTCTCTGGCTCGTTGGGTTGGATCTCAATCAGATTCATTACATCTTCCAGCAAATGTGCAAACGCAAGGACCTCGAGATCCTCGACTCTGTAACCTTTGTAGATGGAAGCAGCCCCAAAATCGCCAAGCAGAGCATGTCCTCCATCTTCATACAAGATATTGTGGGCGTAGAGGTCGCCATGGGCGATGCCTCGCGCGTGCAGATGGGCAGCAGCTGACGCAACACCTCGAAGAAGTTCGAGGGCTTGGTTAGTCGCCAGTTTGGTAGTCGGCTTGAAACAGTCGCGAGTACATGACTCCATCGAAGGGGGCAATCCAAGAGTGCGATATTCTGGGGGGATCAGCTGCATTAACAGACCCTTTCTCTCCGGATGTCCCAGGATTTCTCCGAGAGGATCAATCAGATTGGGATGCGAGCCGGCATCCATACAAGCCCGCATCTCATCCAAAGGCGTGCCGTCACTCGTGATGTCACCCTTGAACAGTTTGACTGCTACAGGGTGAGTTTCGCCCGCACTGTTCCAATCGCCGCGGAATATTGTGCCCGACGCGCCTTCGCCCAGGAGATCGTGCGTCTCGACATCCGACCAGAGAACTTTTGGCAATGCTTGGCCAGCACTGGCAGCTTCGGGACTCTCAGACGAACACGGGTTTCCCGCGAAGGACAAGAAACCCAGCTCGGGCATACTGAACAACCAGTCTGGCAGAGTCTCGATGCGATTGGCGGATAGTCGGAGAAGGCCCAGCTTTCGGCACGATGCCATTTCGTCGGGCAGCCCACGGAGGAGATTGCCAGAGAGCATGCATTTCTGCAAGCGAGAGCACTTGCCTATACTTCTTGGCAGCGATTCAATCTTGTTGCTGGTGAGAATGAGCCATCGAAGTCGCGGCGGCAGTGCTCCCTCGGGGATTTCCCTTATCTGATTCGAGCGGAAAGCGACCATCTCGAGCTCGGGACAAGCAGCGAGCTCCTTGGGGAAGATCTCGAATTTGCAGTTGGAGAAGAAGGCAATCTTCAGATTCTTGAACTGGTCAAAGATATCAGGCAAGCTGGATAGGCCTGTGCCCGACAAGTCGAGATGCTTGAGGGTGTGAACATGATCGAGCACTTGGTCCGGAAACTTGTCGAGAGGTGTGGATATCTTGAACTTCTCAATCACGGATTCTTGGTCCGGAGTGTTCACAAGTTCACCCATTGTGGCGTCGATATGAGAGTTGGCAATGAATCGTCAGCACCAAGTTTGCGAAAGAGAAGATTGTAAGCGAAGTTGTGGCTACTTGAGGTAGGTGGACAACTTGAGACAGCCAGCTCACCGACAAGATAAGTGCCACACACTAGCCCTTGATCGAATCCCTCATCCCTCGAGAGTCAGTGGTCTTTGTGATGCAAGAATGGAGAGATCCTCAAGGGGGAAATTCGGTGGAAACATTTCTGGAAACACGATGCATGATCACAAAAGTAGGCAGGCATTGGTATACCAACAGCGGTGGCGGGTGAGTCTCGGTGCGCCGCTGGTATTGGATGATCGCGTTCCAAACGTGGATGAATTACCAGTTACGATGTACCGTTTGTTTGTAGCTACATCGGGGAAAACATGCGGTCATTTGTGGCGTCGGCTGTAATGTCTCCATCGGCATAGGCATTTCGTCGAAGCAGAAAGTGGCATGGAGAGGGAGGAGTGTCCATTTCAGTACTTTCCAGCAGAGTAACCACCATGATGATGGACCACTGAAAACTCAAGAAAGCCGCACGATTACTTTGAAGAACATTGGATTGATGGGTGGCATCCCCAAATTGATTGAATACCGAATGGTTGGTGCTTCTAGCGCGACAGACGCGGCGGCACCCCTGTCAGCGACACCCCGCACAGTCCACTGGTTTGGCCCAAGCTCAGTCCCTTCCAGAGCTACACGTCGGCGAAACTTCCATCTCGCCCCGATTCCATAAAACACCTTCACCCGAAAATCGTCAACTTGGCCGTCTTAACAGCAAATCCGGTTCGACTTGCGCACTGCATAGCACAGTCCGGCAGGTTCCACCTGGGCCAGCCTTCATCATCTCGTGCGGCGCACCTTCCGAACCGATTCATTTGCCGACCAAGGACCACGCCTACAGTAGGCAATCGCGAACAAATAGACTCACCTCGCGCGTCAACAATCACCCCCAACGCGGGCCCGAAGTCCATTCATCAATCCCTCCGACCTTCCGAGCCTCTGTCACGAACTGCTGCGCTCAATTGTTGCGGCTGTCTGCTTGCGTCAATCCGACAGGTGGCCATGATGGAGTCGCCTAAGCCTGGCCAGAAGCGATCTCCGTCGCGCGACGACACTAGGCAGCAGGACGAGCAACCCAGCAAGAAGCAGCGAACGGCTACACCTGAATCAGCAAAGACCCTGACATTTGCGGTGGATGCGACAGATTCTGGGGACGATGTAGGGAATGCGACAATGGCCGAAAAGCTCAATGTCCCGAGTGAGGCCAACTTTGCGCGCGATGGGCTTCAAAGATCCATTACCCTGGCCCTCAAGCATGTTGGATTCGATTCTGCTTCGCAGGAGGCTCTAGAAAGTTTGACATCTACGACAGAGATGTGTGAGTCGGAGATCGGTCCCAGCGATCGCGTCCCAGTGAGCTGACCTGGTTGCAGACATGACTACCTTTACCGAGCACATCAAACGATTGGCGGAATCTGCGCGGAGAGAACAGCCCACTCCAACGGACTTTGGGAATATGCTGCGCAAGCATAACGTACCCATCTCTTCGCTGAAGCCACATTTGAAGAACCCCGTGGACAAGAAGAAGCTCAGCCCAGACTACTTCGACCCTCTCCCCATCACTCCACAGACTGACTACTTTCGGCAAACCTCGACTCAGTGGCTCGGCGCAGAACTTGATGGCAATGCCGAGAAGGAAGACAAGCCATGGATACCCGCTGGACTACCAGACTTTCCGAGCAAGCACACGTACAAGTTCACACCACAGGAGACAATCGCCGTCGATCCAGCACAGAAACGAACAGAGGCTTTGGTAGCTACACAGCAGGGCGAGAAGGCTTTACGAACAATCAACCGAGCTACGAAGATGAGCCAGCAGAAGGAGCTGCAGGATCTGGCACAGAGAAACTCATTGAGCAAGGAGCGGTACAATGCATGGGAAGGAATGATGAAAGCCATGTTGCCCGACAGTAACGGTTCTGCGCGCGACCGGCAGGATCTTGCGGATCACAGTGTGACTGTGGATTCCTCCGTGCGGTACAGGCGCAGAGAGGTTCCTCGGGTGAGCAACAGGTTGCCGCTTGGTGCAATTCCAAGCAAGGGCTAATGTTGTCATCTCAGGAGAATCGCGGGCGTGCCAAGCGGTGATACATGAGAGGAACGAACTCGGTCTCTCGAATCAAGAATCTCAGAGGTGGCCAGCACAGCAGGCAGTACGATTTGGTGGATGAAAGCATCATGAGCCGTGCTGTTGTAACGATGCAAGCCTGCACCGGTGAATCCTGCGAAGTCCCCTTGCTCCTTCTGGTGGAGAAGTGCTCGGGGTGCGAGAGAAGACAGCCAGATATCTGGCAGGACATGGCAAAGATGTGCATTTACACTGGTGTTTTGCGTTTGATTTTGAGATACCCCCAAGCTTCATGTATTATGGAAGGCATATATTAGTAGGACATTGAGAACTATATTTTGAATATGTTTCCTTTGTATGGCAACAATACATGAGATCATTATTTCCAAGTTGCAGTGGACCGATTGTCCGATTTGGATGTTCTTGTCCCTGGGTTGATACCAATGGAGCAGACTCATGAGAAATGGCGTGCCGCATGAGCCATAGACATGAATGGCAGGCACCTAATGCACAATTGACGGCGTCAACTTGAATAACCTTTATGCACTCCAGCGGCTCTGGTCCCGGCTGTTGAGCTCGAACAATTGGGGAACCAGGTGCTGAAGCTCGCCCAAAGCTCCTGCCAGCTGTGAACCCAACCCCACCTTAAACGGCTCTCCCATTGGTTCCTGCCCCGCGAGGCTGATCGGCGCGCGCACACCCCTGCACCTTTCCCCATCAAAAGTAGCGATTTTTTGACCCTAAACCGAACCACACAAAAATTCTCGGAATTTTCAGCAGCTGCCAGCCTGAGAGACCCGACGGTGATTGTCAAGCAGCCGCAACAAAACGAGAATATCTTCCCACCACCCCATCCGCCAATTCAGGTTCTCGTGTCGAAGCAGACTTGAAGCACATCCCGACAATGGCTGAGCAGTTGATTCTGAAGGGTACCCTTGAGGGCCACGTAAGTTTGCGACCCGACCACAGCGATCCGATCGTCCAATTCCATCGCTGCCGCTATTGCTCGTCCACGAACCGATTTGCGCTTGGGATCTCCGAGACATGGAACAACGACAGCAAGAGTGGCAGCGACGAGCAGGACGACGACGACGACGATTTTTTCTCGACATTTTTGGCTAACCCAATTTTTACAGAATGGCTGGGTCACCAGCTTGGCTACCTCTCTGGAGAAGTACGACGATCTCGAATTCGAAATATTTGGCTGCTACGCAGGAAACTAACGGTTCACCAGCCCCAACATGCTCCTGTCCGCTTCCCGTGACAAGTCCCTGATCATCTGGAACTTGACCCGCGACGAGTCGCAATACGGATACCCCAAGCGTTCGCTCCACGGTCACTCCCACATCGTCTCCGACTGTGTATGTTTATTCTGAATCCCTGGGAAAGATGGAGGTATGCGAGGTTGTGCAGGAACGATGGGCTGACGGGGTCATTTTCAGGTTATCTCCTCCGACGGTGCCTACGCTCTGTCCGCCTCTTGGGACAAGACCCTCCGCCTCTGGGAGCTTGCCACCGGTACCACCACCCGCCGCTTCGTCGGCCACACCAACGACGTTCTGTCCGTCTCCTTCTCGGCCGACAACCGCCAGATCGTCTCCGGTTCCCGTGACCGCACCATCAAGCTGTGGAACACTCTTGGTGACTGCAAGTACACCATCACCGACAAGGGCCACACCGAGTGGGTCTCGTGCGTTCGCTTCAGCCCGAACCCCCAGAACCCCGTCATTGTCTCCAGCTCTTGGGACAAGCTCGTCAAGGTAAGGAATACCGATCACCGAGAAGGAAAGAGATTTACCACGCCAACTCGATTCTACATGATGTTATGCAAAAAAAGTATTTGCTACTTCAGAGCTTGCTTCGGCTTGCCATGAGACCAACAATCACCAATTGCCCTGACTTATCGAGCGCAAAATCTCTTTCCTTCTTGGGACACTTACGCAAACTCAAGAGATTTGTACTGACTCTCTCATAGGTTTGGGAGCTCTCCACCTGCAAGCTCCAGACCGACCACATCGGCCACACCGGATACATCAACACCGTCACCATCTCCCCCGACGGTTCCCTCTGCGCCTCCGGTGGCAAGGACGGTACCACCATGCTGTGGGACCTCAACGAGTCCAAGCACCTGTACTCGCTCAACGCCGGCGACGAGATCCACGCTCTCGTCTTCTCCCCCAACCGCTACTGGCTCTGCGCTGCCACCGCCAGCAACATCATCATCTTCGACCTCGAGAAGAAGAGCAAGGTCGACGAGCTCATCGTCGAGTTCGCCGCTGTCGGCAAGAAGAGCCGCCAGCCCGAGCCCATCTCCCTGGCCTGGTCTGCTGATGGCCAGACTCTGTTCGCTGGTTACACCGACAACATCATCCGTGCTTGGGGTGTCATGTCGAGAGCATAAATCTGCTCTTAGGAGGATCGGTCATTGACTAGGGCGTAAGGGATGGGCTTCATCATTGTCATTTGGTCAATCAATTTCTCAGGGGAATGCCAATCATCACACGTTTCTACGCGCATCTGACGTGCCATGGTTGACGACAAAAAGGAAAGATGGTTAGCACTGTTGCAGTTAGATCAAACTGCTTCTGCTAATAAGACACGTTCACGAGAAACAAAAAAGGTCAATTCTTGTGGATTAGTCCCGCCATTGTGAAGACAAAAAAACATCAGTAAACACTTGACAAATTTTTCTTTCACATGTGAAATGTTGCTCGAGAGGGAGATGTCCTGCACAATCATGATGGTAATGCCGATCTGGCGTAAGAAAGGGAAACAAAATGCCATAATATTGTGGCCAACCTGTGACTAATGATGGTTGAATCAACTTGGAAACTTGCGCTGAGATGACATGATTTGTTCCGGCAGATTTCAAGTTGATAGGACACCGCAAGATCAAAACTCCCTAAGACTTTCGTTTCTTCTGGGGGTGATTGATTTGAATGAACGTCATGTATTTCTTTCTCACGCTGGTTGCACCAACAACGAGAGTCCTGACTTCTAATTTGGAACGGGCCCAGTGTTGGTGATGTCAAGGCGCATTTCATCAGTTCTCAACTTACGTAAGACGAAGAGATACGGTCCCGGATGGCATATTTGAATGTCAAACTAATGATTGGTTGAGCTTCCGGCCTGTGACATTGCAAAGATTCGCTGTATGACTTGGGAAACCAAATTCTATAGCAGGACGAATATCAAAAAGTCCACAGCATCACAGCATCGCATCAAGCAAATGCATTTTCATGTCTTCCTGCCGCAGAACATGAACTCATGGGAATGCCATGATAGCCAAGTAAATGATGTCAAGTTTTCGGTATTCTTTCCATGGCCATAACTAAAGCGTATGAAAATAGAAGTGCAACACAATCACAAGTTTTGTTCCTGGCGAAATTCATAAGAGCACAACATATAGGTGTATGTATGCGTATGTGTATTTGACATCTAGTAATAGCTTCTTGATATTAAGATTACATCAATCATCAATCTGGCTGGTATTTATCGTCTAGTTGCAAAAACCATCGATGAAAATGATCAACTACTGGTGGTACAAGTTGCTTTATAAGATGGCAGCGGCAAGGACGCCGATGAACACGGCCATCGGGCCGGCAGTAGCCACAGAGCCAGCGGCCTGGGAAATGTTGCTCGGGCTGATGCTGCTAACGGTGCCGTTGCTGTGGCTCGACGAGGAGGCCGTCTTCATCGAGGAAGAAGCTCCGGACGTCGTGGTCGCGAGAGTGGCCGCCGAAGTGATGGTACCCACGGTGCCGGAGAGAGCAGTAGTATCATCGGTGATGGTGGGCAGCTCCGAGACAGTGGTGGCGTCCGAAGCCTCAGCGCTGGTGGTGGTAGCAATGGCAGTGGTGGCCATCTCCGTCGTCATCACGGACTCCTGAGTCGAGCCGGCAGCAGCGGCGGTGGATGTAGGAGTCGAGTCACTTCCGTAGCCCGCGAGATAGGACGGAGAGTAAGAGGCCGTGCCCGAGTATGCTGCGCATCCTGGGACGGTGGTCTTGGGTGGTGCCCGGCCGCCTCCTATTTATGGTATCAGCACGGCAGAACGTGGGCAGGAAAATCCGACGAGTTGGGAAAGGGGGCAGACGTACCGCAGTCCAGGAATTCACAGATCTCACCCGTGCCCGGGACGTACCAGATCAAACTGGCACCGCCATACGCAACAGTTGCCGACGAGACACAACCTGCCAAGTCGGTCTTGGCCGCAATTGGGACGGCGAAAAGCGCCGCGGCAACAGCCAGAACGGTAGGAGCAAACATGACGAAGGAGGCGTGTACTGAGCGATGTAACGAATGTGGTCGAAGGTAAGTGGTCTCCTCGATGACTCTGTTGCCCTTCAAAAACGAGTGGAAGAGAGGCAATTCTGGACTGAGAAGAACGAACGACGAGGTGAAACAAGCTGAAGATAAAGGAAAAAGAAGCCAGCAAGGAAGCGCGATCCAACAAAGGCAATCTCTTTTTTGCCAGCGGCACAGCTTATAATTACTCGGGCGACGGTCTCACGCGCCGGCGTTGGTCAAGCGCTCCTAAGACAGGCAGCCATTGGGGCAATTGGGGCTTGCCAGGCACCACTGGCCCACTGAAACAACTAAGCTTAATCGGAAGCTTAAAGGGGCTGGAAGGATCGAGCCGATCTTTTTCTTCTCCTCGACACTCACAGGTCTTGCGCTCATTGTCTAGTGAATGTTCTAGGTCATAGAAGCATCAGACCGAGTTGCACAGATTACAAGTATTAGAGTATATCATTGTAAGGGTCAGACCTGTCGGGCACCCAGGCTATTTTTAATCATATATCATACTCGTAGATAGATCAAAATAGGCGCTGTCCTGGCCATGTCTCTCTGGGAATAAAGACGGGCTTATTTGACCACGCCGCTAAGGAAGGTATAGAACGGCGGCCATTCTAGAAGTTCACATCGGATTTTCGGAAATTGGTTCGGCTATACATACCCCATTTCTGAATGTCATCATCAGTTCCACTTGTCATCTATAACTTGATTTTTCTTGCCGCTTTCATGCCATGGACTCATCTTCGTTCGCGTTCGCGTGTATAGTTCAGACGCTACTGTGAAGGATTCCACTACGAACCAGATTACCTCGTTGAAGAAGGCTGCACTAAAGGCACAGAATAGCGGTTGTACTTCTCAGTGCCCACTCTAGTAAGCCGATATCACAGTCCAGCAACTTCCCAGAGCCATCGGCAACAACGGCCGCAGCAAAGACCTTGATCCTCCTAGACATTCTTGCGCGCTGCTCGCCGTTCTTGCTGCCATGGTCTTGCTTGGGGCCGCTCTTGTCCGTGCCCATCTGCCACAGTGACCATGGCAAGAATCGACGATTTCCTGGAGAGATTCTCCAGGTTAGGCAATCTTCTCAGTGAACATGTGGGGTGATTGGCGAAGTAGAAAATTCTACTGGCATAAAGTGGTATGAATTACGTCGGAAGATCGCTGATGTCTCTTACTTGTTGATGATTTTTGACAAACACTCGACGTGAAAAAGAGTGTTCAACGGCCATCGAGTTCATGTCGTACAAGAAGTTGAAAAGTATTCATGGATCTATTGAAAGTGGATAAAGGGAAGACTTGTCGCGCATGTCATAACGGTAAAAGCTTACGACATTCTTTAAGCAAGGTATTCGTCTTCATCCTACCCTGGAAACTCTGTATCATATCTACACGAACCAGTCGGTCTTTGAAGCTCACCATGCCACCAAGCAGTGGGAACTCCAAGTCTCGAAGCCACAGGTACAAAACATCTTGCTAGGCTAGTTCATTGCATCTGCAAGCCTTTGGCTCTCCAAATACCATTCAGCAACGCTCCACGAAGTATGCCCATCTCATCCATCGACACGTGTTCGAAAATACCTAAGCTCCCCTTCATTAGTTCATCCCACACGTCTGTCGCCAGACTACGAGGCAAGATATCCAAACCCTCCCACCACCCATCATCCAGTGTTTTGAACACGGATCAGGCGGTCCTTGAAACCTTTTCATACCATCCGGCAGTCGGGAATCCAGGCTTCTCAGCCAATCCACGTAACTGTTCCGGTAGATTGTGCACTGGTTGGCTGTTGGCGCTGTTGAAATCATTAGTATATATAGTGTAAGCCGGTGGGAGGGGACATACGGTGAGGCTGTCCCCACGCCCGCCACCTCTGGGCTGTTGAGAGCTCGGCCAGAGGACAATTGGACATCTTCCATTGCTCGCCGAGGGTTTCGATGATCCCGTTTGATGCTTCTCTCGCGAAGACAATCCATGGGGGATTGGTTGGCTTGGAGAGATCCATAAACAGATGGAAGCCAGTGTTGGTCACCTGTTTGCGGCAAAAGCCTTGCCAATGTCCATGAATATACACCTCTCCCAGATGGGCCATATACTTTGGCGGTCGAGAGCGATCATCGTCGGACAAGCCTGACTTGTGTACGGCTTCATACCAACTGAAGCGTACTCAAAATAGTGGTGGCGCCTCCGATATGGCCTTGGCCGCTTGTATCTCTGCTGTTCAGTCGTTGCATTTGGAAAGCTCATCGTTGAAACTCGAACAAGAAGAAAAGCTGCTCTCAATGTTTGAGATGAAAGCTTGAATGAAAAGGTGGCGGCGGCGGAAGGATCATGAGGCAATTATTGTTGTGGGAGTGGTGACAGAATCGATCAAGTTCAACTTCACATGCAGTGGGCCCCAACTGTTGGATTCATGGACGACCAAAATGCAGTCGGGTGCATGTTTTTCCATCGGGAAGCCACGCAGATGCAGCAGGTGACCGGCTGGTAGCACATTCTGGAATCGGGACCGAGGGCAAGGACGCGTCGGCAGCTTGAAATGGCCCGTCGAGACTCGTGACGGATTGGTCAAAGTGATGAAGAAACATGGGACGGGCAGCTCTAGACAACAGTGGTACCACTTGTAGTTTTGGCAACGACCTGGACGGTTGACAAATATCCTGGCCATTGAGACTGAGGGCTGTGTACGAGCTGCCGAGGAGGGAAGGGCAAAGAAGAAGTATTGAAACAGGCATTGCTCGAGGGCGTACCAGTCCGATGTAGAGTCGAGACTGGAGTCCAGACTCGACCCAGGAAAATGGAAGACAAGCGGAAGAAAGGAACAACAAACGGACGATTCTCCGGAACTTTCTTTGAAGAAGGAATACCCAGCTTGCCGGGCCTGGAAAAGAGTAGTCAAAACAAATCTCTCTCTCGCAAAGTTGCCAAATTCCAGACGTAGATACCACAACTCTTCCCCTCCTCTTCATCTGTCTTCTCATTCTTTCTCCATCCAGAAAGGCCCCTACACAAGACATGTCTGTTCCTGCCCCAGAGAGCTCTGACTACTGGTCCAGGACAGAAATTCTGCTCCGACCCCTACAAGCTCGAGGGCAGAAATAACTGCTGTCATGCTTGCCCTCAAGTGGGCAATAGAAAAGCGACAAGAGCTTCATTCCGATCCGCATACCATCACCAACATCCACTCCGACTCTCAAAACGTTGTTGACTGGTAGTTCACCCGTCATTCCGCCTTTGAAATGTGAGTAGACTGTGTGCCATCCCTTGCCTGCAACCGCGTCCTAGTTGTTGTTCATTCGAACTTTTCTGGTTATTCTTATTCCTCGGGTACCTATTTGTGATAGTTTTCTAATTTCGTTCTCCATTGTACAGAATCACCAACGACTTGCCCAACGAGGAGCGTTCCAAAATGCCTAATTACCTAGTCCACCTGCTGCTGGGCATCAGCAACAACTGCTGCAGCAAATGGAGTTGCTGCTGCTGTTGCCGCAGCAACTCCAGCACCAGCAACCGACCAGTGCACAGTATACCGGACCAGCTACGTGAATTGGCTGAGAAGCCTGGATTCCCAATTGCCGGATGGCATAAAAGGCTTCAAGGACCGCCCGGTTCGCGCTGATGATCACATGCTATTCACCCGTGATGGCCTACAGTACTTCTTGAGGAGAACTGACCGATTTTCAAGCGAGCCCAAGCGCGCGCAAAGAGACCAGCGGGGCTTGATCAACGACGACGCCTATGGGAGTGCAGGGAAGCACTATTCTGGGAGAGGTATACATTCACGGACATTGGCAAGGCTTTTGCCGCAAACAGGTGACCAACACAAGATTTCATCTATTTCTGGATGTCAGCAAGGTCCAATCTTGTATGGCGGAGCCACGGCGAGCAATGGAAGATGTTCAATTCTTCTCTAGCGGAGCCATTTGACATCGCAATGGTGGCGGAGAGCATTCACGATTGGAACCAGGCAGACGTTCAGAGCTACGATGAGCCACGTTTTGACAATGAGAAAGTAAAATCTTGCTTGGAGAGGTCCGGTGAACAGAAGATCCCGAGGAAGCGTTCAGATGGTATCGGGTTGTTCAAGGTTTGGGTGTATATCGGGCTGTAGCTAAATCGCATCAAACATCTCACATTTCTACTGCTCAAAAGTAATGCAAAAGCACAAGATCCGAAGTAGAAAACAAGAAATAGAACAACACCATTCAAACAACATTACCGTCACATATTTTCTGACAAGGTCTACGGAACAATCCGAGACCATCTTCACATATCCCAATTTGAAGGCCCCCTTCAAAATACTGGATGACGGATGACTGGTACATAGGGACGTATCGCCTTCTCGTGAAGGATTATGATTGCTATTTTGATCAGGACAGGAGCTCAGGGAGTTTCGAACAGGTGTCGATGGTTGAAATATAGATCCAATGTTGCTTAATGGTATTTAGAAAGCCAAAGGCTGGCAGATGCAATTGGCTAGCCCAGCAAGATGTACAGACTTAGATTTACACCATGATGAACGCGTTGCGCACAGCCATAGTACAGGCACTGTTTTATATTCGAGACACACATTCGTCACGGTCCAGCCTGGGCTCTGCGAGTTTGCGGATTCGTCGAGGGTTGAGTCAAGCTGACTGGCACGACGCAGAAACGGGCGCCACCGGTGGAAAGGCAGGCTGTCCCAAAGCTGTGTTGCCGACCGTTCGCCAGAGACTCCTACGCGCGCAGTTCTGGAACGTATGTCTTGTTGATAGTAGCAGACGCGATGTACTGGCACCGTGCTGAACTCGAAACTTGCATCTTATTGCCTATGACAAGTGAAGGGTCTGCAGAAGATGAAGTTTGGTTGGCTCTTCAATATCGGCAAAGTTTGTCACTCCAATTGGTCTCGCTAAGCGGCTTACGATTGCATTCATCCAGATGGGTGCGATGCTTGATTTGCAAGGAAGAAATGGCGATGGAAATCTCGGGACCGGAATGAGAGTTTGCTTCGGATGGACTTTCGCTTGAATAATGAAAGAACTGAAGTAAGAAGCTGGTTGATGCGGAGGAAAGTAGATGATCCGCTTGGGAGTTGTCTCTACACATCGATGCCTCGATAGGATCATACACAGGTGTATTAAATATCGGCCACAGGTACTTATATATCGATACAATTGAAGAATGTGTCATCGACAGGTCATCGCATCATGATGGTAACAAGGGATTGATTCCCCCAGAATGGATAGGACCAATGGTACAACCACGCGAGATGGATACAGAAGCAGAAGATGATGCACATAAACTCGAAGATGAGCAACACATAATTTGAAAGTTTGAGTATAGACGCTTTAGGATGATCTTCTGCTGTTTCTTCCTCGCACGAGAGTTGATTGTTGTAAACACGCTGCCTCGATTCGAAGTGCTTGCAATTAATTGCCTTTCGGGGCCCTTCTTTACTATACTTGCAAAAGTCTCCGTACCGACTACGGAATGTGCTTTGTCCGAAGGTCGCAAATTTAACTCTTAAGAAAGGAAATATTGAATTCGGATGAATTTTAGGAATATAAGAATTTATCCGAAATCTTTTGTGCTCTTTCTGCAAAATAATCTTATTTTGTTTAAAAAGAAAAAGCTTGTCCTCGCCAATGCGACCTAGGTACGGAAACCTTTGTAAGATTATTGCCCAATGTAAGCGACTTTGGCCCAGTCTTGCGATCCTATGACGTGCCCTCCTCGACCAGTCCCTATACTCACAGGATGGAACTATTGGACCACTGAGAACGTCACGAGTCAGTCGCGATTCACTGTTCACCGGCAGACTCACTGTACGGCACCAATATTGTGGTAGTACCCACAGATCACCAAGCTGAAAACAAGAAAGATGAGAGCACCGCATATCATGGAGACGATGAATCTTATGTAAGACGCAGTAACAAAGATGTATCTCAGCCATCCAATTATTGTATGGTCAGGGCTATCAACTGTGCGTGGCTTCTACATGCTTTGATACCTAGCCTACAATCTGAGCTCTCCTTTCAGATCTTCTCCTCTTTCTAGCTCTGGCGCAAAAGTTCATCTCGCCGCTCCGTCCACTCAGGCACGACATTAGCATAGTCTGACGGGCCGTAGGGCTGAAGTACCTCGGCGAGGACTCCCTGCTTGCGGTGTACTCTCAGCCCCAGATCCGCCACGAGCATGTCCAGGTACGACAGGACGTCGAACACAAAGTCGGGCTTCTGCGTGCCTTGCCCGCCCGGGTAGCGCCACCTCCCGAAGCGGCTGAAGAGGACCGTCTCGTAGCGCAGCGCGTTCATGGCCTCGGCGTCGGTCCAGTCTGGGAACGAGAAGAGCTCGCCCCGGAAGTAGGCGGTGATCCAGAGCGCCTGGATGTGGGCCTGTATGGTGGTCGAAAAGTTCATGACCATGCCCGCAAAGGCAATGTCCCGGTGCTTGAGAAGCCTCGGGTTGGCCGGGATCATGAAGCGGTACAGCATGTACGGCGTGAGCTCGGTCGAGGGGTTGATCTTGTCGGTTGTGGAAACCCCCTTGTTCTCGAGCAGAGGCACGTAGCGCTTGTTCCGGACGGGCTGGTCTTTGAGGCGCGGGAATCGGGCGAGGATTTCTTCGTCAGCTTTCGGAACTAGGTCGTATAGATCGTCTGACGAAGACAGCACGTGTGGTATGCCAAGGTCTTTTTCAATTCCTTCTGGGAGAAATTTCATTGGCGGTAGAGGCTTCCAGCCAGTGACACAGCATAGGGCATCGGATTGAAGCTTTGTACCCGTTGCCAAGTGGACCGTGTGATCTGATAGCCCAACGACGTCGTCAATGTGCACCTTGACCATGCCGTTGCGAAGCAATTCGAAAAAGTCGGACTCATAGTTAAGGATGGAGAAACTGCTGCCGGTAAACATGGGGAGACTCCACGGTTTGAGCTTTGCCGTCTCGGGGTGCGAGTCGTATTTGTTCAGAGTCATGACATCGTTACCGAGAATGGTCCAGAATGTGTTGGTGATGGCACGTCCAATGGCGGTCTCGTGCCAGAACCATCGTATCCCGCTGTATCCGCCCGCGGCCGCCCATATGCAAGGGCTGAACCAGGTCAACAATCTGGTGTTGACGAGCTTCTCCAACCACTTCTTCAGAGGCGTCACGTATGGGGGCGCCATCCATGCCGGACCGTGGCCTGACTTTCGAATGACCCAGTCGACTTCGATCCCTCGGGTTGCGTAGGCATACACAGCATCCCATCCCGACTTGGTCCCGCCAAATACCGTCACCCTTTTTTTCGATCCCGAGTTGGACCCCGCGTGCTGTAGCAAGTCTCTGCTGTGGAACAGAGGCGCATGATATGACTCCTGTCCCTCGATGTGAGGCAGAAACGGCTCAGAGGTGAGTCCAGTTGCCACTACGAGCTTCTCAGCCCAGATCTTCTCCTCAATACTGGCTCCTGTGCTGCCGTGGGTTGTACGCAGGGTCAAGATCCAGCCGCCGTCCCTCAGATGCTCGGCCACTTCGACCTTGGTGTTATAGCGGATGCAATCAATAATGTTGAATTTATCGGCGTACTTGGTGAGATAATCATGACACACCCTGCCCGGAATATGTTGTCCCGGCTTCACTCCGAAGGTGTCTGTGTCCATGGGAAAGTCTGGATACTCATACGTCCCGAGCATGTTGTTCGTCTTGAGTCCTGGATAGAGACGGTGCTCCGCCCAGACTCCGCCCAGTGTGGCCTCGGCCTCGAGGATGAGCATTGAGTTTTCTGGATTGACCTCGTGGTATACTTTGGCTGCGGCTAGGCCGTGCCAGCCTACGGAGTTTCATGTCAGCAGAGGTAATGTTCAGCTGAGATTCTGGACTCTTACCTGCGCCGATAACGACCAGGTGGAATTCCTCCATTTCATTTGATCGGCGACCGCACCAAGCCTTCCTGTTTCTGCAATATCTAGTCGTTGAATTGGTCAGAATGTATCAACACAATGTCAAACAGAAAGAAGAAGACGCGCAATGCAAAAGCTTGGTAGTGAGATTACCCAGAGCATTTAAAGAGAATCCCACGCGAGCTTTGTGGGACTATATGCTGTGGGGTTGCGGCACAGCGACAAGGATTCGGATGGTGCATTCAGCCCAATGTAGCACCACGATAACTATGATCCAACTTCTCAAGAACATCATACTCCAAGTCAGATGTGGCTGGTGAGATTCTCAATGAGATGATGAGACACGGTGCAACATGATACATCACGTGCCAATGATCATGGGCACCCTTCCGCCGCGCCACTCGGTGCCTATTCTGTACTCTGTACATCTGGAAGGCAACGCCATCGACCAGTGCCACCAATCTTCTTCCGTATGTCTCCCGTCGAGTCCAGAGACGTCACTGATGGGCGCGGGAATGGCCTTGAGCTCATACTCGTCGTCAATGATCACAACGGTCTCCGGCTCTCGAAGCGACCTTGAGGTCTGGGTAAGGTAAGAGGTGCCAGGCACTGACAGTTGGCTCTGCGCTGTTCTCGGGCCGAATTCATGGACCGAATCGACTTACCCGTCCCATCGAACGAGAGCATCCCACAAGGCAGAGCTTCCACCGCGGCCAGTAAACGTGATTTCCACGTCTTCCGCCATCATTAGTCACGTCTGGTCATGTTGGATCAGAGAGAGGCCCGATATTTCTCATTGATCTCCACCCGGCCAATCGTGTACCTGGCTGCGATGTCATAAACAGTAGGCGTCGATCGACTCTTCAACCAGCGTGTATCCAGGTCTAAAGCTATAGACCGTATCATATCTTGGGTCTCATGACGATCCTCACGAATGTTTGTCACCATGTACGGCGGCGAGTTGAGATTCTAGGTCAGAATGTTGAGAAATTGACCGTAGAGTCCGCATTGTTACCGATCCCAGAGTCGGCACTTAATCAACATGAGTGGTCGACCAGGTCGTCCATATCAGAGTAAACCTGGCGTTTATCGGCGGCGTATGCTCGTCTGGATAGCGCCATGATATTAGCCAGATCTATGATCATTGAAGCGACGACCTTGGTAGGGAGTCTTTAACGACGATGCAGTCCCAAAAATAAAGAAGCGAGACCTTTGGACCCTTGATTCACTCAAAATCCCGGGGTTTCCCCATTGCCAATAACGTTACGTCAAAGGAATGCACCCAGGCTGCGCTCTCCGGCTGATTGTCGCCCACCACAAGAGGGGTAGAGAGCGGGGCAATTTACTCACCTACATAGACGCCGATAAGATGTCCACGTTTCAACAAACTCAGGTTCGGTAGCTAAGTGGTAGTAAGTTACACAACTCTACGAGAGAACCAGCATTCGATTCTAACAACCATTACAGTAGCGTGGGATTGCAGCTTCAATAGCAAGTTATCCTAAGGTCACGTGTTCGATCCACGTTCGGACCTGAAAACTCTCTTTTTGCATTTTTTTGCACTCTATTCTTTTTCTCATCAGTGATACGTGCTGCTGTGGCTTCTGCGTTGCTGTCGCATTAAGTTCCTTGATATTTTTTGAGCAGGTTTTTTCCTTTTCTCGATGATAGCCGGGTGGGTTGAGAAAGCGCACCACTCTCCCTATCATATAAGTCCAAGCCGTGAACTGCATTACTATAATCACTTAATTTTCTGGCCAATGCTGCAGGCTTGAAAGTAAGCTCTTTTGGAATAGTGGTTGGTAAGTGGTGGTTTATTGACGGACATTAATAGGTTACGTATAACAACATATGAGCAGCATTCTATCACGGCATGGTGTATCCATCGAACATAGTACACCGTACATGTTTAGTAATTATTATAGAGAGGGAGTTCAAGAATGGAAATTCGATCCTGAAAAAGTGACTTGCAATTAAATATCTATATATAAAACCCGACCTCTCGATACACGCACGATACTCCTAGTAGACGTACTTGTAGTCGACCTGGTCGTCCAGCTCCTCGCCCGCGGCCATCTTCCGGTCGACCTTTTTGTTGTGGCGCACAAACAGGAACATGGTAAACAGCATGACGGGCAGGCTGAGGGCCGTGATGCCCAGGCCGGTCCCGAAGCCGACGGGGTAGCGCGGGGACTGGGCGGTGATGAAGACGTTGCTGCTGACAAAGTTGGCGCAGTTGCCGATGCCGAGGAGGATGGCGGTGCCGAACGACTGGGCGGCGCGGCCCCGGAGGTTGGCCGTCAGCATGCCGATGTAGAGCGGCATGCAGACGAAGGTGCCCAGGCTGATGAGGAACTGGGCCAGGTAGCGGACGGCGGGCGGGTTGACCTGCAGCAGGTGGAGCACCCAGCCGACGACGCTGACCAGGATGGCCGGCAGGATGAAGGGCCAGCGCGTGTTGAGCCGCCCCGACAGCAGCGTCGTGCTTAGTGCGCCCACGATGCCGATGATCCACACTGGGATGGTCATGACTTGCGCCCGGCGGGCCGTCCATCCCAACTGACTCAGGATCGTGGGGTTGAAAGAGCTAAGGGACCCGGCGGACATGTCGGCACAGAAGAAGAGAAGGGTTCTAAGGAAGTGGTTAGCACGGAAAACCCAGAACGCGATCGATCCCGCGGAGATATTCCCCAACATACAGTAGCCAGATCTTGTAGTCAAAGACGATCTTCTTCCAGTTGACCTTGACGCCCATGGTCTGCTTCTCCGCGCCCTTGTCTAGTTGGAGGCGGGCGAGCAGCTGCGCCTGGTCATCTTTGTTCATCCATTGGTCCTGCGCCGGGAAGTGAGGCGTGAAGATGAAGACGAATATGGAAAAGACGATCGTCACGAGGCCCTCAACCAGAAAGATCCTGATAAGAGAGATATCGTTAGTACCTGAGCCGCATCATCACTTATGAGATTAGGCCGAAGACATACCAGCTCCAGCCAGCGAGGCCGGCCGACCCATAGAGATCCATTAGCGCATACGCCAGTAACTAATGGTCGAGTTCTGTGTCAGCTAATAATTTCGAGGCGATTGAAAAACAAGAAAAGCTTTGAAAGGCTTCATGAGAGGGAAGAGTCTTACACCACTGAAGCAAGATCCGGATTGACCAAAGGCGAAGAAGAGGGCAAATCTCAATGACAGCTCCTTCTTCCTGTAGTATGATGCGATGAGCAGACCCGCGCCGGCGGGCAAGCCAGTCTCCACGATGCCCATCAGGAAGCGGATCGCGAGCAGGCCATTGTAGGAATGTGTGAGACCTTGGCACATTGCCAAGACACCTGTTATGAGAAACATTTTATCAGCATAATGGTTCTGATAGGCGTGCTTCATGAGAAGACGAGCTCATACCCAGAATGAACATCTGCGCGCCCAGGAACAGATTGGGCTTGATCCACCGCAGACCCATAATCCAGTTGCTCGGGACCTCGAATAAGACCTGTTACTCAATCAGCAGGCTTTTCCCAACCTCGGATCACGAAAAGTTCCGTACAAATGGGATATAAAAGATCCACAAACAGGTGTTGAAGCCGTTGGTAGGCATGTTCAACCCCTTCTCCAGCCCGGCCAGGCGGGCGTTGGCGATATTGGTCCGGTCGAGGAAGCAGACCAGGTACAGCAGGCCCATGATGGGGATGACCTTGAGATCGATCCTGTTGGTCAGCCGCCGGTCGGCCTGGGCGTCGAGGCTGTAGATCTCTGCCGCGGCATCCTGACTGCGGGAGCTGTCCGAGCAGTTGGCCGTGAAGTTCTCGGTCGCGAGCTTCTCGTCCAGGGGGCGCGGCTCGCCGAGCACGGCCTTTTCGAACGTTGCCGCCATGTGGTGAGAGGGACAGAGGTCCGTGAAGACGTTTCGTCCGTTCCGTTGAAATCCCGTCTCCCTCGTCGGCTGTGCTATTGTCGTCGTCGTCGGTCGACAGAGCAACAACAACAGAAAGAAGCAGCAGTGGCAGAGGCGGCACAACCGGTAGCTCTGCTAGAGAGAGAGGGTTTGCGACCGACTAAACTGACTAACTAGTAGAGCAGTTTTGGAAGGATAAGCGGCAGCGGGCAGATCGGCCGTCTCCTTGGGGGGTTGTTATATTCCTTTAAGCCCAGATGCGACATGGAATCTTAAAATTCGCGAGCGCACCCAGGCTAGCGGCAAGTCGAGGACAGACCCCGAGTCCCTCAATCGCCTCTAGGCTCGCTCTCCTTCGAGTCCCTTGCGAGCAAGACAACCAAGAGGCCCGGTCCCCCTCCCCCGGCACACCACTGGATTGATTCTAGCCTGTGAAGCTGGGGTTTGACGCCACCGTCCAGTCTAGAGAGCTATCGGCGGAGTCGGAATAGTGGGCGTTGGGTTGGAACTGGAACCCGTGAGAGCCCTGCCTGGGAGAAGCAGCCCGTTGGTCCCTGGCCTAGGTGAGTTTAGTAGAAAAGAGAGGGCCCTGATCTGATCGCTCGCCTTTTTCTCACTTCACAGCTTCCATCCCTACTCTAGTGTAGACAATACGGCCCCCCATTGAAACAGCCCATCAACCCAAGTAGCCTCCTATCAATGAGTGGAGATGTTACATTCGTTGTGGGCGATCATTGCGCTGGCGAAATGCCGGCAATGGTCCCCGAATCTGCCAGCGCTCCACCGACCGACGATTTTCTCTGATACCAGTACATAATCTGGCTGCTGGCGATTATCTATCCGAACTGGTCACGTAGGTAAGCCCAGAGTGTCGGGTCCGCCGCGCGTGTATGTAATGTGTGCATACAGTAGCATTCGGCACTGAGACATCCAGCGTTGGACTGGCCTCTCTTTCCAGTCAATCCATCTGATCGGGTCAGCAAGTTTTCATTAAATCGGGGCGGGCGAGATGCCCCAAATTGGGAGGGAAAGCCCCAGAGCTCTCTTTGCCTGCCCTGGAGGGGGGCTCGATAATACCCTGATCAACCTTCAAGGTTTACCTTTATGACTGCTATAATATTGCGCTAAAGAACTCGTCTGCATGCACGAACAAGGTTCCCAGGGAGCAAGGGTCTGTCAGCAGTTCTGCATCCCCATCCTGGGATATATGATGTGATGCCCGCGGGTGCATGATTGGGTCAGGGTCAAGACATGTCCAATTGATTTGCTCTTGGCCACAGATTCGGCAATTGTATTCAGCATGGGTTCGTCGGCCAGCTTCTCGTGAGACGAGTTCATGCTCATTTAAATTTCGTAACAATCTCTATCCCGGCGCCGGGAGCTTTACTACTTCTCAACTTCAGCTATAGACTATAACATTGAGACAAAGGCCGGGAAGAAGAATTGATGCTGTCTATCAAGACTCCACTTCCATCCTCTCCAGTGTAGGGTTACCCGCGGCGGCATTCCCGCGGCGCTGGTCGGGACCGAACCGGCGCCACAACGGGCTGGCTGCTGATAATCGCAGAGGACGAACGAACAACTTGATAAGTATACTTGACTCGGCGATATCCAGCATGAAACACCGCCGAATCAGGCTGTCTGCTCGCCGTCCTGCTCATCCGGAAACCTCCCAACAGGTCCCGACTGGCACGCTTCCTCGTCTTCTGCACACTCTCTGATCTCGCGCTCGAGTGCCTGCGAAGTACTGTACAGCACACCTGCCTGTCGCATTGGCCTCAGAGGGGTCCCGTAGAGGGCCTCTCATCACTGCTACCCCGGGGGCAATATTGCGCTGGCCCTACGCGTCCTGGTCGTATCCCGCGGGGTTTTAGTTTACGACTTTGCGCATCACGAAACTTCCCTTGGCGAGGCGCTGGGTTCGGGTGCAATGACCCGATCCTCGACGGCCCACACCATGAATCTGGATCTTTGCCATTGGTAGGCCGGCTCTGGGAGCGCTGACGGCAACTTGCCAGATACCCGACGCCGTGGAGTTTTCCGAATGGGAATTGATCCAACGTTTCGAGATATGCATCGAGTCTCTCCAATTTCCCTGAATCTTCGTGGTGCGTGCTCACTTGTATATGATTATTTTGCGACAGGAAATTAGTCCTGTCGTACCATTTCAAAGCATGTGAAAGGGGCAGTTCCAGTTGCAAGGTCTGGCTGAATAGTCTCAAAAGATGAGAGCATAACCAGAAGTGGACCAACGTCTATTTACATCAGCTACGGTGGCGGCATATCTAACCAGCTCTCCATGGTCATGAAGTCGTATTGCGTTGCGGCATTCGTCCAATCGGCGTAGGACGGGGCAATGCCCACCACCCCGCTCGATTTGACATGGCCGACGACCTCTTCTATGTCGAGCCTCTCTTTGCTGCCTTCGGCAATGGCGCGTTCGTAGTCGAGGATCACCGAGATCATGTCAACG
This sequence comes from Pestalotiopsis sp. JCM 9685, assembly GCA_001599175.1. Taxonomy (NCBI): domain Eukaryota; kingdom Fungi; phylum Ascomycota; class Sordariomycetes; order Amphisphaeriales; family Sporocadaceae; genus Pestalotiopsis; species Pestalotiopsis sp. JCM 9685. Next base: position 4,731,134 of record BCGF01000002.1, read on the forward strand.
CCTCTTTTGGCGACGGAGCTGTAGGTGCCAACTCTGCTTAGGCAGGGCAGAAAGTCGTTGAGCAGTTGTCTCATTTCCATCTTCTCGAATATGCCATCCGCCTGCTCCGACGAGAAGAGAACGCCGAACAACAGGGCAACTGCTGCTGCCACCAGATTGTTGTTATTTGTCCACATCTTCTTGAAAATTAGAGACTCGTCGTCGTCGGGCCATTCAATAAATGTTCTAAGACTGCTTCGGGCAGCGGCGAGACATGATATCTGTATTTGATGCTTAGTCGTTCATCTCTAGTTCACTGAGAAAAAGCCAAAGCCTTACCCTTGTCACCGAATATGCGTCATCTCGGAAGCTTTTGAGCTGAAAATGACGATGTATCGCAAAATACTACCCAGTAGCATTAGTAGTCAGGACATTGATCACGTCATCAAATTCCTCAGGCCAACTCACCGCTCTGGCGAATGATATGGCAAAAAGTCTTCGAAGGTGTGGCACGGAGCTGGGCCATTCCGGACGGAGAGGAGCTTCCATCCGGAAGAAATCAGGGCGCCTATGCCACAAATGCTGAAGTTCTGCGTTGGCTGATAGAACCTCGTCATATAGAACTCTGATCTTGCGCGGGTCGTTTCCTGGATGGCCATGCCGGCACATCTTTTCGTGGGTCTTGTAAATGAGAATAGCGACTTGAGTGAAATTAGTAACACGCCTTTTTTTGCTCACGTTTATGCACATACTCTGATTATGTATACCAGCCCAGCTGGATTGTGTGAGGACATTCGAGTCCAACGCTTTAATTCCATTCTCGCCGCACATGTGGACCGGATCTTCGAAACAATTCAACGGAGGAGGGGTGTTGAAATGGGACGCATTAATTGTGAACATGTTGCCATACGGGATTTGCACTGTAGGACATTCGAGTCAGTATGTGGACATGCTCGTAGAGTGTGGCGATGTGAGCATGGTCATGGTGTCGGTATGACCACATCCTTCGCTGATATGTGCCATATTTTCCATCCGATCATAGAACTTACTCCAGTCCTGCTTGACCAAAAACCACCAGAGCCGCTTCTTGATCTCTCTTCCGATTGGGTCTTTGCTCGGCCCTGTATCTGGACCGAGACGGTTCAGATCTAACGACTGAGCAATACGTGTCGTGCTTGACAGTAGCACAAAGACGAAATCGCTCTGCCCAAGATTGTGTCCGACCTGACTCTGGATTAGTTGCAATGGCCCAAAGCTCACTCGTGTGAGCATGTCTGATGTGGGCAGATCGTTACCTGGATGAGAAGACTTATTGCCTGTGCCGCATGGAGAGAATGCACAGCCATGAAATCAGCAGTGTGGAGCGCTTCAATGGCCTTTGTATACAGTTGTTCGACTATAGCCCCTGTCATCATGTATAAGTATAGGTCTCATGATCTCGTCAAAGAGCGCTCACTTTGAGGCAGCATATCGACAGCTGCAAGCAGCGATTCTGAGCCGTGGTACGCCGTGTGCTTTTTGCTGATTAGTCAATGGACATGAGTAATGTTGTAAGAGGACCTACACATAAGAAGGCGTAGAACAAGGCAATCCAAGCGCGGCTCTTGAGAACATATTGAGCAAATGCGTTCTCGACCTCCTCGGCGAATGTTGGCATATGGAGGACATTGTGAATCCAGGCGAGATGCCTCGTATGGTAGCTCAACATCACGCGAGCTTGCGCCAGCGAGACTATAAAATCAATCTGAGGCGGCAGCCAGGCCGGGTCGTCGGGTTCATTCAGGAGGGCGCCGCCGGTGAAGCGCATGTTCAGGATCCTCTGGCGGCCCAGTGCCAAGTTCTCCAACGTCACGGGGGCATCGTCGGGCACAGCCGCGCTGGGGTGCTGCGACTTGGAAGCCTCGGGCGAAGCCGCATCGCACAGAGAGTCGATGGTGATGGGACTGCCCGAGAGCTCCGAGGCGAGCGACACGGGCCCCGTGTTGGACGGCGTGTCGTGGCTGGACCCTTCGCCGATTGACGACGAGCGCTGGTGCTTCTTGCGCACGATGACCTTTTCCCGGGCACAGGAGGACTCGAGCCCGCGATCAATACAAGAAGTACAGGGGATGGACTTGGAGCAGCGAAGCTTCTTCTTGGCGCACGAGGTGCAGCTCAGAGGCTTCCGCTGGGAGATGCGAGGTGTGAAAGCCATCAAGACGTCGTTGTCGCCTCTTGTCGTAGTCGTCGTCGTCAGGGATCAGATGCCATCGTGATGAGCGACAAGCCACTGATGTCTTTACTCATCGGCAGTTTGGCAGCCTTTTGCGAGGACTGCCAACTAGCATCACTACTCTAACCTCCGCACTAGTGGAGGTCACTAACCGGACGTGGGCACCCGACCTCAGGGCCAGGCCTCGGTTTTAGTGGCAGGCATCTACGAGTTAGAAGACCTCGCTGCCTTTTGGTAGGGGCCGTATCGGGCAATTTGGCGCTACCTGACCTAGACCGGCCGGCACCTGCAGCGCACAGGCTTTTAACCTTCCAGTGGAGAGACCTGGGGGACCTTTTGGACCGGAGCGAAGAACAGAGAAGGAGTTTTTGCTTTTTTTGTTTCTCACTCTTGCTTCGTTACGGCAGAGGGGCTGCGACAGAATTCTCAGGCGGGCGAGAAGACTCACATATTGCCAGTGATTCCAGCGCTCGTGTGCTAGATGTCATCAATAGTAAAAGGGAGACAAAGATGGGATTTATATTACGGACAACTTGAATAGGTAATCAGGTTTACCCCGTACGCCCGCTATAAAATGGCAACCATGCTTGTGGAGCTTCGTCGCTGGAAACGATGACAGCGCCGAACAAGCAGCCGGGTATGATATGATCGTGCTTGAAACACTCAACCATTCATATACATACTCTCTCGCTCGCTTGATCCTCTGTGTAGTGTTTGTATTTTTGAAGTGCTTCTAATATCACCATGGTATCACTCCTTCTTTATTCGTAAATGTACCAGTCTCTCCTTGACTGTCCAGCGTCGCCAGTCTGATGCAATTCTTTGCGCCGTCTAGGTTTTGTGAGCAAGGTCAGTGCCATCAGTCTACGATACGGGCCCATGTAAAGACCAAACTCACCTTCTACCGATCCCAGATTCTTCTGGTTGCCGGCGAGGGCCGTGGCTGTCAGGCCGGGATCGCAGGCGTTGACCAACCATCCTCTATTTCGAAACAAGGAAGAATAGTGCAGCATGATCATGTTCAAGGCGGCCTTGCTGCTTCGGTATATGGGAAAGTGTCTCATGGCCGAGCGGTCCGAGCTGTCCGTCTTGACCGACAGCGACCCCATCCTCGAGCTCATGAAGACAATCCTCGGGTTCGGCGACGTCGAGTTCTCGAGCAGTGGTATCGCCGCTTCGGTCACGGCCGCCGCCCCGAAGACGTTGACCGAAAACGTCTTTTCCAGCAGAGGCCTCGGGATCTCGGTCGTGTCCAAGCCGTCGAGCAGCACGCCGGCATTGTTGACCAGCACGTCCAACCGTCCAAAGTCTCGTCCAATGGTGTCGATGGCCCGCTGGACTGACTCGTCCGACGTGACATCGATCGTCTGTGGCGTTACGGAGCGGGCCGGGTCTTCTTCTAGAAGCCTGGCCACGGCGTCGGCGCCGTCTTCATCGGATAGGCTGCCTATAATGACATGGTAGCCGTCGTGCTGCGATGGGCTCGAAAGGTTGCGCGCGACTTCATAGCCGATGCCCCGGTCCGCGCCGGTGATGAAGACAATGGTATCAGCGATACCACCAGATCGCTTTGGCATTGCGGTTTTGCTTTGCGTTTCCTCTGTAGATTGTCTCAACGGATGGGGGTTGTGTTAGCGATTGCTAGTGAGGCTTTTTTCATCCTTTTTTTTTTTCAACGTCAGTCTTCCATTCTTTCGTTTATCCAGAACATCCGAGGAAATCGGCGGATCCCAGTTTCTTGTCTTCCCCCATTGCCCGAATATCCTCCCGGGGTTGGGTTGCGAGCAGCCCAAGGAGCCCCACCAGTTTCAGTGGACGACAGCGACCTTCTCAGAGCTAACGGAAGAGCCAGCGGCCGTATGAGTTTCCGCAGCACAACTACTTCGGCCTACTTCTATTACGTGTCTCACAGCAGACGGCAGATACTTGTGACAGGTAATAACTACGTAGTGGACATATGAGGAGACTCTATTCTTATCGCTTCAACCGCAACTCGGCCGCGGGTCAGATCAGCGCGGTAAGTGACAACCGGTTCCTCCAAGTGTTTCTACTACTAAAATTCTACTGCTAAAAAAATACCAAGGAACTATGAGCAACCTGCGGAGAAGTTTGAGAGGGTGCCACCTTGTCGCACCTATGCTATACTCCGGATCCCCATGCAGGTGAAACTTGACACTGGTCTCCAGAATACTCTATTTTTGATCACCCTGACATGCTCGGTACATTGTCAAAGAAGTAAGGAATCATTCTCCAAGAAAAGCTGAATATTATGCTTCTTGAGCACTATTTCTTCCGATTTTTCTGAAGGCTCGTTTGTCAAAAATCAAGATGATTCCAGCTCGCAAGAGAGAAAAAAACTTCTCCAGCGGGCCTCCCTGCAAGTATATGCCTGCTGCAGATCTGCAGCAACTTTGAATGGACCACACCGCATATGCACGATGCAGCTTGCCGTCCCTGTCACTTGTTCGCTAAGGACGCCTCGCTTAAGAATACAGCCGAGTCCTGACATGATTCCCCATATGTTCCCCCTCGCTTGCTGTAAGTTGTGACAGCTCGGAACTCATGTACGGGAAATCCTTGGCATGCACTGTAACTCCCAAACATTTTTCTGAATAGGCGATCATATCGGGTCGTCGGAGCGGATCATGGCTTCAACTGCTGCTGCCGTCCGCGTCGCTACGGCGCAATTCTATAGCCATACTGATGTTTCGGCCAACTTACAGCTATGCGTCGACTATATGCGACAAGCGAAAGAAATCGGTGCTCAATTGATTGTATTGCCAGAGAGTAAGTATGCAAGATCTTATTGCGTGGGTGTAACGAAGCAGCTAAACAAGCCCCAGATGCAAATCGCTGCCGTGACTTCAAGACCAGAGAGGCGGCCTGGGAAACATGCGATGATCTAGATGGCGAGTTCGTCCGTGGTTTGCAGGCTGCCTCCAAAGAGCTAGGCATTATTGTTGTAGCGGGAGTCGACATCAGGGGCAAGACAAAACCGGACTGCACCATTGCTCAGGTCATCGTCGAGGAGGGCAAGCTCATTTACACGCATGAGAAGACGGTTTTATGGGACTATGAATACACCCTTTTTGTTCCCGGATCGAAGGAGCTTCAAGTTGTGCCGACGTCAATAGGTAAGATCGGTCTTCTCATGTGCGCCGATGGCATATGCCCAGAAGTACCGCGGATCTCTGCGCTCAAGGGAGCTCAGATCCTGTGCAATAGTCTGAATTCGAGGGGGCCGGACGAGATGCGCTCTCACGAGCCTCTACGTGCCATTGAGAATCATGTTTGGATGATTGCTTCGAATACAGTCGGAGGCCCTGAGGACGGATATCCAGTAAGAATTCCGAACTTTGAATGAGATGGTGCCACGCAAGACTGATCGAGATGCTACAGTGGACCGGCGGCTCACAAATCATATCCCCCAAAGGCGACATTCTGGCATGTGCCGGAGAGACCGATGCCGGCATGGTGTATGCAGACATCACACCCGAAACCTCATTCCCCAAATACTTCGCTGGCGGTGTCGGGTCTTTGAACGAGTTCAGACGCCCAGATCTATATCAAGAGTTACTAAGGCCACTGGACACCCACGCCGGGGCCTCAATGTTCGGCCCCATTGCTGAAGACATTCCCCGGAAACCCCTGAGAGTCGCCACTCTCCAACTTTCATGGTACCATTCCACAAAATGGACTGTCACGAGAACTCTCGACCAGATCACGTATGCTGCATCTAGGGGCGCCCAGCTTACAGTATTCCCCGAGCTGTGGTGCTTCCGCCGCGGCGAGGTCGCAGCCGACCCCAAAGCCGCCGCCGACTTCTCCGCAGACCTTCTGGAGCAGATCAAGCAGACCGTGGCGACGGCGAAGAGTCCGATACATGTAGTCGCCAACCTCGTCGAGCGCGACACGGACGACGGCGCCAAGTTCTACTCGACGGCCTTTCTCATCAACAGCGAGGGCGCCATCTCGGCACGCTACAGGAAAGCACACCTGGGTGAGGCCGAGCGCTCTTGGGCGACCGCTGGCCAGGAGGGTTTGGTGGTCTCTGACACGCCGATCGGCCGCGTGGGCCTGATGATCGGAAATGAGGTCTGGCTGCCCGAGGTGGCCCGGATCCTCACGCTGCGCGGGGCCGAGGTCATCGCGCACCCGGCGGACTGGGACCGGGTCGAGGCCGCGACCATGGCCGCTGTCGAGCGCACCGAAGAGAATAGGACGCACCTGGTGTCGTGCGCGCGCACCGACAACCCGGCGAAATTCGGCAGCCAGGTCGTCGTCGCCGACCGCTTCCGGCCAGGACAGGTGAGCCCAAGTTCCCATCGATGACTCCGTCAAACTGGTCATGGACAGAAATGCTGATTCTTTCTTCTAGTGCATTGCTCTCATGAGATACCCGACGGCTATCTGGTCGAGAACGGGCTTCGAGGAGAATATCTTCTACGAGATGGACCTGATGGACTCGCATAGCAAAATGATGGGGTTCAACTTGGATCCAGTGGCGACGATGCAGCCGGCATTGTACAGGGTCTTGGCTGAGTCGCAAGGATTTGCGTAGTATTTGCCATGACAACGGGAAATCAATCTAATATGAAACGACAATAAGTAGAGTTTTCTTTCAGTAAATTGGTCCAGAAGAGGTTCCATACAGGTCATTTCTATGAATTCAAAATTATCCTGGAGGAAATGCTCATCAGTTCGTCACTACACTACCTGAGCAGCAAGTGTAACAGTCTTGCATGTATTCCCGTGTATCAGCACTCGCAAGTTCATCGTCCTCTATTGATTTAGTCACTCCAGTCAATCTCGTCATCTCCCGAGCGGATTACCTCCGTACCGGCCGGAGCCCGGCGAATGGCCGCCAGTGCATCTTCGATGCTGCCCGCCATTTCTTCCACCGATGGAAGGGCGGGCAGATCGGGCAGGAGGGGCAGGGCGGGCAGGGCCTCCTCCTCCTCCTCCTCCACCACCATCTCGTCGCCGGGCGCCGGGAGCGCCGGCAACGGCTGCTGCTGCTGGTGCTGCTGGGTGGCCCGGCCACCCCGTCCTCGTCGGTGGCGCTGCTATAAAAAAACGTTAGCATTTTTAATTTTCGAATACGTTTGCAGTTGATACTTACGTTGCGCCTCTGACGTCGCTTTCACATTGTTGGCATAAATCACCAAAAAACGAATACAGCAAACATAGGCTCAGTTGGCCCTCTTCTCCTCCACCGCCGCCGCGAGCACCATCACCGCCGCCACTGCCGCCGCCACGATTGTTGTTGTTGTTGCCGTTGCCACGGCCGCGGCCACCGCCATGGCCGCCACCGCCGCCGCCGCCGCCGGGGGGGCCCCACTGGTGGGTGCCGCCGTAGATGTGAATTGTTTGTGTAGGCATAATGATTGTTATGCAGTTATGTTTATGTAGTTATAGTGATTATGTCTCTGTATATTGCATAATTAGCATTGTACCAACAGTGTATATTTCCAACATAAAACAACGTCAAGGGAGCAAAGAACAAGGCAATGAGACGAGAACATAAGGTTCTCCAAGACGATTTCATGACACATGAGTATGTATAAAGACGAGACTGGTTGGGATCGGTTGGGATTGAACTGGAACAAGGTTGGATATGCTTCCTCGGCGGTGCATCATGCGCTCAAAGGTGGTATTGATTGGAATTGGGGCTGAGTCCTTGATCATGGAAGGGAAACACTTCCAGGGTTGAGATTGAGTAAAAATGAATAGAACAAATGGGGGTTGGGTGTGTGCTCGTCCTGAGCAGTGCAGAGATCGTGTTCAAAGGGAATTCCATGGAATGGGATTGGGGTGGGAGGCGTGTCAAAACCCAAGGCCGAGCCCAAATGACACCAACAAGTACAAGAAAGGGGTGAACCGGAGCACGAGACAGAAAAAGACGGTGATTGTTCTCTTGTAGGGTAAAAATTGACAAAGGCCACTGTCAAAAAAAAAAAAAAAAAAAAAAAAAAAAAAAAAAAAAAAACCTTACCAAGGCGGAAAGAGAGAACCTGGAGGCGCCGAAGAAGAAAAGAAGAGATATCTCCAGTCATCTTTTAGGTGATAGGTCATGCAGCCATGCGTGTAGGCCTTTGCATAGTATCGAGAAAGGTGAGGGAAATTGGGAAGAGATTCTCCATCTTCGCCAGGAGACGAGTCGAAGTGCTTCATTGCCTGTGAAAGAATGTTGGCTGGCCTGGCTAAAAAAGTGATGAGAGAAGAGGAGCGTGAGAAAGCTTCGTGGGATGTAAATTGAGGTCAGAAATATTCCTACGCGCCTTCCTATTGTCATAGTGCTGACCGACTCTTGCCTTTCTGAAATGGTACTCAAGGCAAGAACGAATCCGATTGTCGGCTGTGGTACAAGGGCTAGAACAGTGACTTGGAATTGAATGAGCATTGATTGTTCTAGAGCTTGGGCCAGGTGATACACGAGCCTTCGATTCCAGCCACATGTGCATCCCATATTTGAGTTGGTGAGTGTTCATTTACTGTGATGTTTTGTGAGGTGTACCCGCGCCAGACGAGGAAGGAACGCGATTCTAGGCTGCCAAGGAACATGTTGGGAGTTCTCTCCATGCAAGGAACGTCGAATCCAGATTTACAATCCAGGCGAAGCCGGATTTTTTAGTTCGTGTGCCTGTAGCGTAATCATGTGAGTCACTCTGATGATCCTGCCATCTTCTCCTTCCAGAATCTCCGGGCCCACTCAAAACTATTAGAACCATCAAAAATGAAGGAAGGAACAATCTCGTAGCTTCCCCGGCCAGGGTGTATTTGAACCTTGCCATATGACGTTCGCATACCTAGGGCCCTGGAACATACTCAGCCACGGCAAAAAACGGAAGTCGGCAACAAAATCAATTCTATTTCTCCAGTGACATGCAGTAACGGGAGCTTTCACTTTTGTGATCCAGCCGGGGACGGCCCAGACCACGTCCTCGGCTTATTAACTTGAAATCTGGCCGCGCTTTCCAAGAAAAGCCCAACATGACATAGGTCCAGAGGGTGAGCCCGGACCTTTGCCACCGCGTGATTGACGAAGGCCCAGATCTAGTTGAATATTCCCTCCCCTTCTCATTCAAGGCCAGTGCAACTTTGAGTGAGTGGACCTTTGCAGACATTTGCAAATTGAGCTACGAAGGACTGTGTGCAGTGACAGGGCGGAGTCCATAGAGACTGGAATGGCCCAACAGACATGAGCTGGTCTTAATATACTTCCATGTTGCCCCTATCATTGAAATGTCACCTTATCTAGTCTAACAAAGTTGTGGCTGATCGCTATCATGGAGTGAATCAATGTCTGTGTTGAATTCCACCGACACTGCTCCTCCTCCTCTGCTAGGTACAGGACGCAGTCTGAAGCAATACATAGAAATATAATGGTGTTATCAGTAGCAGTCAGACTTGAGTCGTTGGAAGCGGACGAGCACCTCCGTTGCCATCACAGCAGGACGTAGCAGACTCATCAATATCATTTGCCCGAGTATAGCTGTCTGGTGTCTGCTCTCGCTGCATTCATTGCAAGTAATTGTGGATATTCCCTGCACGCGTTTTCATTTCATGTACACCTTCAAATCGATGAAGCTCAGAGAACCTCCCTCTCAACCTTGGAGAAAATTGCTCAACGTGAGCGAACGAAGCAGCGTCCTGTCCTGGGCGCTCCACTGGGTGAAATCGATATCCACGATGCCTCGGCCCGCTGGGGATGAGGACGACATCTCTATGCGACGACAGCTGGAACGCCTGTACGAAGCTGCAGAGGCTAACCGGACCTATCCGAGACCATTTCAGCGAGTCCTTCATGTGGTCGACGACGAGCAATTCTCGGGGATTCCGACCACTTGAACAAGCGACTGATCCAGCGCGTGGCCCAGTATCTTGATGGACACTTGCGTCCTGTCGTCCCGATACACACAGCCGTTCAGAAATCTTAGGGAGTGATGGGCGAAACAATTATAACAGTGGTGATTGTAATCATCATCTATGCACAGGTACAGAATTGAATCCACGGTTGCAGCCAACGACATACCGAACGTGGGAGACAATGCCAAGCCAGTGATGGAAACCGTTGCAAACACCACCAAGTTACGGATGTCATCTCGAACCCATCTCAACTACCATCCCCAATATCCACGTACCAGAGCCTTTGGACCCCTCATGGATAATTCTACTGTTCAATGCCTGGATTCTGCTATCTCTCTAACCCAGTAATTTGAGACAAATCATTCAATTACGCGCGATCGGAATTGAATCATGGATAGTAGGTACGGTCAGGAAAGATTCTTGCTTCACGAGTAATGACAACAGAACAGCGATCAGAAGACTCAAATCATAAAGCAAAAGCAAGACTTTATTTCATTCATGGCCACCAAAAACACTACAAAAAAACAAAACAAAACAAAAAAAGACACCCTCACGCCGAACCGTCCTCCTGCTGCTGCTGCTGAAGTTGCTGCAACAACTCCATTTGTTGCAGCAGTTGTTGCAGCTGTTGTTGCAGCTGTTGCTGTTGCTGCTGTAGCTGCTGCTGTAGCTGCCGTTGCTGCTGCGTCTGCCGCAGCGGGGGCAGAGGCAGTTGTTGCTGTTGCTGTTGATGCTGCTGCTGCTGCTGTTGCTGGGCGCCAGCAGCACCGCCACGCCTTCCCCGATGGTGGCGTTGTTATCAAAATACGTTAGCCACTCTGACCAAAACTTGAGTCTATAATATGGCGTATTTTAAACAGCACTTACGTTACGACGTTGCTGACGCTGTTGAAATATTAGTATAGATAGTATACGCCGGTGGAAGGAGACATACGGTAATGCCGTTCCCGCGTCCGCCACCTCTGGGCTGCTGCTGCTGCTGCTGTGGTGGTGGTGGTGGCGGCGGAGGCGGCGACGGCGACTGCTGCCCTTCTTGGGCCGAAGCCCCCGGACGCTTTCGTCCACAACGATGCCGTTTCCATCACAATGCGTTAGCCTTTTTATTTAAAGCTTACGTTTGTGACAGCGTATTTTTTTAAACAGCACTTACGTTTCTTTTTTGTCGCCGCTGTTGTATTGTTAGTATAAATACTGCAAGCCAGGGAAGGAAGACATACGGTCAGCTGGCCTTGATGGCCATCTCCTCGTTGGCCTTGATGGCCGCCACAGCCGCCTCCACCCATACCGCTGCCGCCACCACCAGCAGACGCAACGGAAGACATTTTGTGTGTGTGTATCTGCATATTGCATAATTAGTGACATATCAACAATGTGCGTTCATAAAATTGGAAGGAAAAGAGTAGCATGGTGATGGAATGACGGTTCGCGTGTTTGTTCGACGACGGGACAGAACGGGATTGGCATGCGAGGCGCAGGCAGGCCCAAGGCTGCCCCTGAACAACGACGCTGAGAGAGGGCAGGTCAATGTTGGACGTGGAGAGAAAATTGACAGTATGCGCCTGCAGGGGTCATTTGTAATTGGGAATTGAACCTACCAAGGCGAAGTGAAGAGTCTGCTGGCGCCGAAGAAGAAAAGAAAAAGAAAAGAGGGACAAGGGACGCTGGAGCAGAATTTCTTTACATGCCTAGCCGTGGTCGAATAATCAACAGCTGCTTTGGGCGATGTTTGGGGGCTGTGGAATAATCAAAATCGGCTTGGGTGAAAAATCACACATATCTGAAACCACCTGGGCAGTTCGAGTCTAGATCTGGAGGTGACCTCTTGGAAATCCATGCCAAAGCGTATTTAAGTATGTTTGCGAAAATCAAGAATAGGAGTTGACCATAGAGTCGTTGGCACTCTTGGGCATCATCACGTTTCTGACTTCTCGGGAACGCTCTCGTCGGAGGTATTACACTGGGATAGCCGGTGAAGGCTCGTCTATCTTGAGGACTGTTTGCCTTATACGTGGGATGTGGAAGCCGTACAAGTTAGAGACTATTTTACGTCAAAAAGAGAAAGAACAAACTATTGGTACTATATACCAGTACAGATAAGGAATCGATACACTGGAAGCACGCTGGTGAAACAACCTATCGTGCTTGATGGGAAACCAACCACTGAGGAGTCACTAAAAGGCAGCAGGCTCCCTGTGGCTCTCCAGGTGTCGATTAAAGTGTTAGACTTGAATTTAGACCCCAAGAACCACAATTGTTTTATCTTCTTTTCCACCGGTGCTCTATTACTTCTTACTTATTTGATTCTACGCAAATGACAGCTGCCAATAAGTACTAGCGCCGCCACAAGCCACTGCCATCCGGCGTACCGTGAGCACACCAACCACTACGAGACATTCACCTCGAACGAACATTACCGACAAAGCTACTATCCGAAGACCACAAACAGGAATGACGAAACGTCACGGCTCATCTAGGTAACAGAGGCTCGAACACGGATCCAAACCATATCACAGTAGAGGCAAGTCTGGGGGCGTCAGATCTCAGCGCAACGCATACTACGAGTGCTGAATACTTAGCCACTCGAATGTCTCCGTGGCCGCCATATTTGGTAGGCTGGGTAGGAAGGAATGGGAGCCGATCTCGAAGGACAAGTCGCCCGAAGCTTAGCAAGGAATCGCCCCGGCGCAGCCAGCGACTACACTTGCAAAGCCTGCATCACCGTCGACGAAGAAAACCAACCAGAAGACGGAGGCTGGGATTATGAACACCTGACCATCGATGCTCACGATGCTGACTCAAGATACGATCGAGAATCGCGGGAAATTTTCGGCAGGGTCGGCAATATTCAGGCAGCGATCTTTAAGATCCGACCATGGTCGAACATCAAATGGTTCTACTGGAGACAATTTCGCCAGGGCAAGCGAGAATTCCAGTTCGTGAGGCGAAAGTTCCCACGAGCCGATATGACAGAAGAGATAAGAAATAACGGTGGTCAGCGGAGTGCTCGATGTCTCACGCAATCTCAAAGACGGTCGTCGTTGAAGCTAGTCGAGTGGGATTTGGGTTGACCAACATGCTTCGCTCAGGGAAATCGGTATATTGCTCCACCACAGCGCAGCGGTCGTAGGCAGAACTTCATATACCGCCCGTCAATGTCCCGGTGACATCAAAGTCCCTCAAGTCCGATGTCACTAATGCTTGGCAGAACAGGGAATCGGAGCAGTCGAAGGGAACTGTTCCCTTTGCTGATACTGGCGTCCTAGAAATACGCAAACCCGTGATTTCGAAGCGAAAGCGTGCTGCGTTCATCGGTGACCAAGCCAAAGTGTGCCAACCAGTCCTTTCAGATCAGGCTTGTGGTATGTTATGCTTATAAAAATATGCGTACGGACTGTATTTTCGTCCTTTCTAAAAACTCTCTAGTATACTAATCAAAAGGAAAACGAGTTAACAATCAGATGGTTTTTGAAATTGCAAAAACTCTTTCAAACTTCTTATGCTATTTCCACAAATCGATCATCCGAAGTTGTCGAGAGAAAAATTTATCTTCGCAAAAATCATCCTCCAGGTACGAAAATTCTCGCAAGATCTTTACTGCAGATCCCTTCGGGGGCCTTCGGGGGCCCTTATGCCCGGTATAAGTGACTTTGACCCAGTCGTGCAGGAATCATCAATGGTGCAGCCCTGAATCCTATGATGTGCCTTCCGCGATCAGTCCTCGGGAACTCCCGACGTCCAATGAGACTTCCAGGCGCAGTACCAGAGCGCGCAAGCCTCCCTGGGACCCGAGCTGTCTTTAATGTTGTGAAGGTTCAATACGAACACTGGAGCAGCTCAGTGCAATGTAATAAATGCCGTGGCAAGCAACATTCTGCTCACCAAGTCCCGGTAAATGCAATATAATCCCAGCCTTTTCCCTTTCGTATGTCCACGACGAATGACAATGCTGTGCTTGTTACTACTGCTTCCAAACAGGTCATGAGATGGCAAGATCGGGGTCTATCAAAACGTGGGATGATTGATGCCTCCCTTGGCAATGCTCGTGGCATAACATGTCGGCTTCGCGAGTAGAGGCGAAGGCACGCGCAGGTCACTCGACATGTGGTGCTTGAAATTATTTGTGGTGCAAAAGTTCGTTCATCGCTTATCCTAGAGCTGGATGCATCCAGTCCCAAATGTATATTCATCAAGCTCGTACCTACTTGTGCACAGCATGCATGTGGGAAATGATAGATCGTGTCGTATGTAGTAACAAAGATGTATTTAAGCCATCCAATGATTGATTGGATGGTCGGGACTACCAAGGCTACCCGTGCGTGCATTAGCGCGCGGGAAGTGGGAGCACCCGAAGAAGTGGGTCCCCACGCATGTCGTATAGTAGGTATTATAGAGATGAAGACCTCAACTGAGGGAATCACATGGATAGCATAATATCACTGTCCTTGAAGTTTGCGCTATGTGTTGATTATTGCTGGTATTTGTACGTAGCGCCCGGCCTCTCATTAATTCATTATTCAAAACAATTTGCTTCGTTATCTAGCTGTGCTCAATCTGTTTCTGGTCCACCTTCTCAAGGTATTCCTGCGGCATTGCTGTGGGCTGGTTCTTTGCGTGACGGACAGTGCCGAGAACGCTCGGCGAAGTCTTGAATATCATGTCGAGCTCTTCGAGGGATCGTCCTTTCGTCTCGGGGTAAAAGAAAATGACAGAGACGGGAATGCAAGCGGACACCGCTGCGAATACAATGTAGTACTGCCAACCAATCGTGTCCAAGGCTACAGGTGTAGCGAGAGCGACTACAAAGTTCCACAGCCAATGGTTCGCCGTCGAAATTGAGGACATGGCCATCCGCAGTCTATTCATGTTAGCGATTTGTCCAACATCAAGGAATTGTCTGTACGAACCTGATCGGAGCCACTTCAGTACAATACAGGAAGTTAGCACCGAGAAAACCAATGGGCACAAAGAAATTGAAAATATAGATAAAGCATCCTGCTGCAATCTGGGCGCTCTTATTCGTGGTGGGAAAGGATGTCGTGATAGCCAGCGCGATCATAGAACAGGCCATGCCAACTCCAGAGATGATGAAGACTGCCCTACGTCCGAGTCTATTCGAACTATTAGTATTCTGTTCCTCAACAAGCAAGTCGTTGCGTAGTAAACGTACCTGTCGATACAGAAGAATGCAAGGAAGGACGACAAGAACTTCCATGTGAGGGCTCCGCCTATAACATGTGTGTCAGTCTGGAGTCATGCAAGAGGGACATGGGTGTACTAACCTGCTAGCGCCTTGGCAGTCTCAGCGGGAAGTCCAAGGTTGGACTGGAATAAGATGGGGGCGTAGACGCTGACGAGGTTGCTACCCGACATTTGTTGGTAGAACTGGAGGAGAATGCAAAGCAAGAAGCGGTAAAGAAGCTTGTCCTCGCCCATCTTCAGCATGTCGGTGAGTTTGACGGCGGTTCCGGCGGTCTCTTCGAGAGAAAACTCAATACCAGCAACCTCGATCTGGACTTCGGGAGCATCCTCGGGAAGACCACGCAGCGAGGCGACGACAGCACGGGCCTGCTCGCTGCGGTTCTTCATCACAAGCCATCGGGGAGACTCAGGGAAGAAGTAAATCGATGCAATGAGGACCAGAGAGAAGAAAATGGAGATGGCGATCGGGGGGCGCCAGGTCCTCGGTCCAGTCTTGAACTCAAAGAAGCCCAGGTTGATCCACGACTCCAGGACGTATCCAAGGCAGATGAAGAGACCTGTCAAGACAACCTGCCTTCCTCGGTTGACAGCGCTAGAGGTCTCGGAAAGCCAGACGGGAACAATTGACGAAAGTTGACCAACACCGGCTCCCAGTATAATACGCCCGACGATGAATTGAGCCAGGCTGAACGATGAGGCCTCGAGAACGGAACCGATCAGGGTAAAGATACCGCCTGTCAATAATACTGTTAGAAAACCGAAAATTTCCATAAACATTTTATGAAAAAGCCTTACCAGCAAAAACGACATTGCGGCGTCCGAATGCATTTCCCGACCAGCCAGCTGAGAGGGAACCGAAAAGGGCGCCAATAACGAAGACGGCAACGACGACTCCCTGAATGGTACTGTGCTTGCTCTTGGTAGCACCCGTGTAGTTGACCGTGTCGATCTGGGGAAACGTCTTGACCCAATCCTCCTCAGTCAAAAGACCACCAATGCCGGCCTGGTTGTAACCGAACAAGATGAAAGACGGCGCAACGATAAGCGCGAGCTGGAGCCGGGCCAAGGCCTTGCCTGTTACGCCGAATGGTGTGCCGACCATTTTTTCGAATATTCGGGAGGGAGAGAGATTCGAAAAGAGGCGAGTTAACGTGGGCTACTCTACACACGGAGGGCAGGTCGCAACAGGCGGGAGACCCTTATATACGACTCTACAAAGTACAGCTCGCACGAGCGCCCCTCCTCTTCCTTTTTCGACCACATCATGCCGAATTTCCACACCACCAAGAACTCCCACTACACACATGGCATCTCTGGCAGCCCTGCCCTGGGAGGATACATGGTACAATGACCACTAGAAAGCGTATTCGGAGGACCCCGCGCTGATGTCAGGTCGGTCAAGTCATCGTGGGGATAAACGTTCCAACGGAGAACCCGGTCCTGAGAAGTGGGTATAAAGGGAGCCATCTATGGGACCGTGGCCGACTAACTGGTCTCATTACCTTGTTCCCCCAGACTCGGCGCGACCCAGCATCTCAGGCATCTCAGCAGCCCGGCGCACAGCAGAGACGCGCTCAAATCAGGCACGGCTGATTAGTCTCGCTAGTCGACCCAGGGATGCAAGATTCCGGTGCTTTTTCGGCGGCTCCCCTATTTCTATGGACCCGGGCTCCGCTCTCTCCGCAGCGACCGCGGCTAGCGAGCAAGCGGTGTCACGGCCTTGGGCTCTAGTGTATCGTGGACAAAATTCTGACTCCTGGCAGAGGCGAGGTCGGCTGGCAAATGGTCCCAGATACATCCACCTGGTACTCATTTGAACGTGTCATTGAAAGTAAAAGTAGGTACGTCACGTACCAGACAGCCCGAGCGCACAGGTGCCAAGTGCCAGATCCAACGGTCTCAGGCGCGCCGAGGACTGCTTTTCTCTCCGTACTGCGTGCTACGCTGCCCGCCCGCTGGCCACTGCACACACTGCACACTGCATTTTGCGGCCTGCTGTTTCTGGCTGCTGGGTCCCCCTCCGTCCCATAACTTGCGTGGGCACACTGCGCAGACAAGCTTTCCCAAGCTTTTACCAAGACTTGTCACAGACGCACAGCGCTCCAGTGTTGCGCAGATCCGACCGCCCGTTATAACGGTTCGCACAACGTGTTTCTACCAGTTTGCCAGTGCCCAGAATTCCAGAAAGATGCCACACAGCTGCCAAGACATGAGGCTCCTCTTTGCCGCTAATGTCAGCCATATGCAGGGTTTCTATGCAATCTTGGGGGAAATCTCACGAGATTGTGATTGTGGGACGTCTGGAGTTGGCATTTGGCAACAGATACAAGGACCCCCAACTTTGGAAGGTCTCAACGAATCCTGATTGTTGGCTGACTGGCTAGGTACGGCCGCCTCCTGCGAGGGGGGGCAATGGGAATGGGCGAATGGCTGGGCTTGGGGGGCCCTTGGGGATTCGTTCTTTTCTTTCCCTTTCCTGCGTATAGTGGGTACGCGAGTACGGGGTGGCACGAGACGGGGCGGACATCGTTCGTAAGCCTGTTACCCACATTCTACGGAGATGTGACCACTAACAACAAGAAATCGTCGCTACTCGGCTTTTAAACAACTTCCTGTATTAATACCGCAAGGCGCCCCCCCCCTTCGGATTCCCTCTTTCGCGCTTATGGGATTGTTGATTGGAATGGACCACGTACTGGCACTTACGCAGCTGAAGCTGACCTTGCCCTGGACACATCTGTGCTCAATCTAGACATGCCCTGCGATGGGGATTTATTCGACCGCCGTAGCACCTATCCGTCGGCCCTTTCTCAACGCACAGTGATATGCTTGCAGATGCAGAAACAATAGGTTCCAGTATTTTTGTATAGTCGGTTGTCCACCGCAAAATCAATGGTTGGATGAATGGCAGCCGCGCCTACAGCGCATGAAGCACAGATGGGCAATACGTGGACCTCGGAGTCGCAGGTCATGAGGAGAACAGACGTGCAAGCTTCCACATGTGGCGACATTGGAGAGTGGACGACGTTTGGCGCGGCAACGGAGCTCGGATTTGCTTGCCATTTGCTGTGCGAGAGAGAGTGAGCACGCGCACGAGCAGAGATTTGTTTGCTCTTCTGTCTAGACTCTACACTTCCACTATGGAACGTATGATGTGATGCACGTAATGGCGCCAGCGCGCTTCACCGGTTTTCTGCAAGGTTCTCGATGCCGGCACTTGGAGACGGTCATATGGACAGCTGAAAATACTACCCCATTTACTATTCTGTACAACATTACATACTGCACGGCAGTACGGCTGAAGGGCATTCACCAAAGTTGGCGACTGCCGGGCATGATAATATACTAGTGGTGAGACATGCTGTTTGCGTTTGATTGTAACCACCAGTAGCGATTTCCATGCGAAATGATGGGTTGATTCGTCCATACGACGGCCGAGTCAGCTCCTAGCAAACACGAGTCGAATAAAACCAAGTCGGATCAGTTTCCCCTATGCAGCAAGGATCCGCTCGTTCATGGGCGATAGCGTATTCGCAGCAGTCGAGGCGCATCCCGAATCCCGATTGGGATTCTGTTGCCAATAGGAGTATGCAAAGCATTTGTCAAGGACTTCAAGGTTGGGCTTTGGGAAAAGCCTTGGAAAGCCCTGGGAAGCAAGCTACCGAGAAGTGCTTACCCAGCAGCACTAGGGCCCTGAAACCAGCACTATATCTTTCCGTTTCTGTATACTCCGAGAATAACTAGCAGAGGGGATCTGCCCAACTGCCCACGGCAACCAAATAAACTTATTGATCTGACTCAATCTGTGCGGGTTCTTGTTCCATTCGCTAACGCGTAGCTGGTATTCCGTAGCGTGTACACGCGATGATCGCGGCCGACTATGGAAGCCTTGAAAGTCAATTCGCTCGCTGATCAGCGTTGCTGATAACTGTAAAATAGCGTGAGAAGAAGACGTCAGGGTCTACTTTCTCGGCCACGGTATCGTCGCCATCGCCCTCAATAAAGCTCGTCGCTCCATTGTTTGGGTCCAAGACAACCCTGCCTGTTTTCCATTGGCAAATGTCCGGGTGAAAGATGACGACGGCTGCTAACGGATCGTGAAAGGTGAAGCGACCCTTCTTCTTGAGCCACCAGTCGCCCGTCCTCTTGATCAGTGCGCCCAGCTCCCCCAGATCGGTCATGAGTCGCCTCTCGACTTCTTCCGCCTGGAGAGTGCACGGCCGGGTGACGTCGAGGCCGACGAACCGGTGCCTAGGACGCGGGGTCTTTAGCACCATGCCGGCGGCCGTCTCGTCGACGAGCATGTTCCATTCCTTTTGGTGTTTCTCGGGCCCGAAATACTTGCCGCCCATGGTGACAATGTCCTTGCAGAGCGGCGGCAGCTCGGGGTCGAGCGCAAAGAGGGTGCCCACGTTGCTCAGCGGCCCAATGGTGAGGAGCACCACCTCGCCAGCATTGTCGCGAATGGTCCTGCGCAGAAAGTCGACGGCCGTGTTCTCGGGCCTTTCGACCTGAGGGGCTTGCAATAGCTGCGGCCGGACAAATTCATGCTGATGGACGAGGGGCTGACCGACACCTTTGAGGAGAGGCTCTCGACGACCGAGGTGGATCGGGACATCGGACCGTCCGCACACGCGCAGCAAGAGGTCGGCGATCGCAGCGCGCTTCTCGACGTCGCCGGTAACGACGGCCACACCAAGGAGATCGCAATCTGGATGCAGAGCCAGATAGGCGAGCGCGAGGCCGTCGTCTGGATCCGTACCGATATCGGTGTCGACCACCACCTTGGTGCGACGGGCTTGAGACATATCCGGAACGCTAATATGGATACGCCGTAGTCAAATAGTATTGGGTAAGTTGTTGACAATATTGAAAGTAATGGTTTTTGGTGTTTCTCGAGAAAAAATTCTCAAGATTTCGCCTCGCGCAGATTTTTTGACTTGAGTTGATGTGAATGAAAGGGCTCAATCCTGATGGTCAGACAAGCCCGCATCTCAGTTAGGCCGGGCGCAACCCCTCTATTCCCAGTGCGCCACTCGTTCTTTGAGCAGCAAGAGCAAACATCAACATCTGCGAAGATGTTGGTGGCTATGGCACTTATTTATCAGCGCCAACAAGCAGAGCTGCTATTGCGAAATGCAGTGACCTCTCACCAAATGGAGCACTGCCTCTGCGAGCAAGAGCTAATTCCAATCACAGAATGAGTGTTTCTTCGACCAAGACCAAAGTATTCTCCCCCGTGCTTCCGTCGATATAGAAGCATTCTGGAGGTTCATCCTCAGCAAATGCGCCCGTCTCAACGCCTGCTATTGCTGTATACTATCGCAGTTTCAATTGTCTGGCATTGAAATTCTTTACTGTTGTGACATTTCAAAAAGTTTCGATGCAGAAACGCAACGCTACATCCCTTACTTGTCTTCATTTCCCTCTCCCTTGTCGGGAACTGACAAACATGCCGAGATGATTGAGCCTATCTTGAGAGCATTGAGGGCTCATTGAGACCGAATTGATAGCATGTCTTCGGAGTATTTAGACTCATCAGCCGTACCAGGTCTGAACAGGCACTGGTGCTTATACCATCAACATTCTGAGATTTCTGGCTGAATGCATCTCGAGTTTCATTTCTGCTGTTCAGGATTGCTTCATTTTGATGGTACATGACTCTAACTCATAAGACAAGACTCAAGATTCGGGAATCTATAATGGATTCAATACCGTA
Source organism: Pestalotiopsis sp. JCM 9685 (assembly GCA_001599175.1). Lineage (NCBI taxonomy): Eukaryota > Fungi > Ascomycota > Sordariomycetes > Amphisphaeriales > Sporocadaceae > Pestalotiopsis > Pestalotiopsis sp. JCM 9685. The sequence goes on from BCGF01000002.1 coordinate 4,752,112, forward strand.
GGATCTCCACTGGATTTACTTCTAAGTTCCGAGATCTAGGATGACAGATTTAGCGGGACAAACACGCTGTAAGCAGGGCGCGGCTGCCTAAATCCCTCCAACATTTTAGCGCTTGGTCAACCTCATCCGTAAAGACTTTCGCCGCTCGAGAATGATGACCAGAACGACAACGGCGCAGCATCAGTGCCCAATCTTGAGCATACTCATTATTGTGCTTGCGCGGGCTCTCTCAAGCTGAGTGTCGTGAATATGACCAGTCTCCCAATCGGCTTACCGTAGAGCCTTGCCTACCAATCCAACGTACCTGCTTCATGTATACCTCGGTGTATACGGCGTCATCGGTCATCGCGTCGATTGCTTCCAAGTCGTGCAAAGGAAGGCACAAGTACAACGGAATGATGTGATGCACTGCTGCCTTCTGTCCGACCCACTAAGGAATTGACTACATACGCCATAACATTGTTATTCTTCTAATCCTCCCTTTATTATTGCTATTGTACTTCTCCAGTAAAGAACATCTTCTCGGTTATACTTCTTCTCTGTGATCATGGCGAGCCCGTCGATACGCATAATGGCCGAGACGTCTCCGAACGATCCCATTCCAACATATCAGATCGACCTCGCTCGGCCTCCCGAAACACGATACGATGAGATATCTAGAGATTTTGGACCCCGGATGCGTTCCCTCATAGGCCTCTTCGACGAGATCATGAGCTGTTTCGTCCCCTTTGCCTTTCTGCGCCGCGTCTTCACCATGGTCGCAAGTCTGCTGGTCCGGCGCGTCCACGATGCCGAGGAGATGAAGGAGATCAGGGGCATCGCCTCGGCCACGGGGGTGGACCTGTACCTGCTCGTCACGCTGAACAACCTCCTCGACTGCCTTTTGGGCTGTACCTCTGGGGCCGTCCTCGTTAAGCCCACGGCGCGTAAGGCGGCATCCCGTGTCTCGGACGAGCCCCGACTGATGCACTTTCGGACCTTGGACTGGGGCATGGACGGCTTGAGGGATCTCTTGGTTGTGCTGGAATATGTCGACTCACGGAACACTGGCTCCAAGGTCCTCGCCCGGTCGATTACATATGTGGGCTTTGTTGGCACTCTCACTGCGATCCGGTAGGCACTCCCATCTTGTTGTTATACTCTGCGAGGAAGGATTCTGACACGCGTGATACTCTCAAAGCGAGGATTTATCGCTTTCGCTAAACTTTAGACCAAATCATTCGTGCTCGACTCGGGCCTTGAGACATCATCAGCTCATGGTTCTTCTCGGCCGACGCAGATCGATTGGATCTATATTGCGGTCGACAATCTTGGACTCTCGATCAGATGTCGTCGGTTCCACACCTGTGCTTGACTTGAAAGAGCGCGCACAAAAGTTCAGCAGGCTCCGTGCGCCGCCATGTTACATTGTACTCTGCGACGGGAATGAGGTCGCCGTCATCGAGAAGGACCTGAACACTGGAAACGTTCGGTCGGCCAAGGATTTTATTGTCCACACAAATCACGACGTTGATCATGATGTCGAAAAGCACCCCGATGAATATGCTAAGGCCTCGTTTCTCGGGCATGAAGAGTGGCTTGAAGAATCCACAAATCGCATGGAATGTTTCGAGAGAAAGTGGCTTAGGCATATACATCGAAACCAGACTCATGTGACGGCAAAGGAAGCGTCTGGAGAGGCAGGAGACCTGGTGTCCCATCCTGTGACAGAGTCTACATTAAAGAGATGGGTCAGCTCAGGGACAACGATGGCAGATTGTACGCACTTTGCATGTGTCATGGATCCAAAGACTGGCCAGATCAGGTGGCTACGGCGCGGACCAACATCAATGTCATACTGTTAAAAGTAGGATTGAATGGTATACAAGTTCTTTGCTCGCCAACCAACCACTCGTACCTGACAGCCCTGCTGCCCATCAACCGCGAACAAAGGAATCTTCTTCCAACAGTTTCAGGCAGCAACGGAGACTACTTAATTCCAAGCAAGCCCGTTTTCATCATCGCAGTCGGGGGAATAGGGCAGGCACCCTGTGCCAGAATTGACAGAGCGCGAGGTTTCCAAGCCAGTGAGCGGCCCAAATTGTTTACTAATAGATCGGATTGCAAATGAACAGAGATCATTTTGGTATCTTCGCAGATCCATCTACACATCCATGTTTAGCAAATGCGAACCAAACTGACACACGAAATTACATATACTTAATTGGGCCAATTGCCGCTGAGCTGATTGTTTTGACACCGGAAAACGGCTTCCGCGAAAACAACAGATCCGGGAATATTCCACCTGCGGAAATTGTTCTTGGCTTGTCATTTTCTTGCGGCTTAGGAGAATAGTAATGATTTATTTATTGGTAAATAGAATTCGTTGCAAATTATCGCTATTGGTCAAACACTTTGTGTATATCAGTTATCTTGTACGGGGGACAGCAATGATTTCCCGGTGCGTGATCGATGAAGGCCGGGAATAAAACAATCGTTCGGTGAAAGAGTGTCTACAATGAGAAGCGGCATGCCCTTGCTTCAAACAGAATTTTGTCCCTGTGACTTCGTACCTGTGGCAGGTCAGCACACCTGGATATATATACGCCATGTCCGGCCCTTGTTCTCCCCGGTTCTGTCAGGCACCAGAGGATAAGTATATCCCAGCAATACGGGTTCAGACACGCGAAACAGTCTACCTGGTGGCACATTCATAATTACGACACTAGGCTAGATTGGTGGGGAAGAGTGCTTAGTATAAGTGTTTGTCATGCCATGTAGGATTGATTGAAGGTGTGCTCGAACATTGAGTGGCATGATTGTGGCCACAGAGAGACATAAACAAGATGGGCATATTTGAAAATATTTGTAGCCAAGCCGGAGTAGCGACTCTAGCTATAGCAACTCTAGTAATTATCAGATCCTCCAGGGATGCGACATACACTGACAATCCTCAGGGCCTATTCTACACATTATGGAGATGCATATACAACGTCTACTTTCACCCTTTGGCTCGCTACCCAGGACCCTTTCTCGCCAAGGTCTCTCCGATTTACAGCATATGGGGCCTCTTTCGAGGTCGGTGGCCCTTTGACGTACACCAGCTGCACCTCAAGTACGGACCGATCCTGCGGCTGATGCCCAACGAGCTGGCGTTCACGGACCCCCAGGCGTGGAAAGACATCTACGGCCACCGCCAGGGCCACCCGCAGTTCCACAAGGACCCGATCCACGTCGGGTCCGTCCAGGACATCCCGGGCGCCACGACGCTGACCATGGCCGACGACGCCAACCACACCCGGCAGAGGAGGACGCTCTCGCACGCCTTTAGCCAGAAGGCCCTGCTCGAGCAGGAGAGCATCATCAGGGGCTACGTCGACCTGCTCGTGGCCAAGCTCACGCCGTTTGCGAACAGCGGGCAGCCGGTCAACATGTGCGATTGGTTCAGTAAGACGAGCCTTCCCTCCCTAAGATCTTGCCAAGTACACACATGAGAACTAACGTGTGAATAGACTTTACGACCTTTGACATCATCGGCGACATGGCATTCGGCCGGCCGTTCGGGTGTCTGCGGGAGGGCGTCTTCCACTCCTGGGTCTCGCTCATCACGCAGACCATCAAGGCAGGCGCCTTTGAACAGGCCACTCGGCGCATGTTCCAGATCAACAGCTGGCCGCAGAGGATGCTGGTCAGACTGATCCCCAGCACCCTGCGCGAGAAGAGATACCGCCACCTCGAGCTGAGCCGAGAGAAGTGTTTACAGTATGTGTCTGTATCTGATGTGTCATTACTTTTTGGATTCTGATGAAGTATAGACGTATCGAGGAGGGAGTGACTCGCGAGCACAATGACTTTTTGTACTACATCCTTAGGCAGAACGAGAAGGGCGGCGTTAGCCAAAACGAGATCATTCTCAATAGTGCCCTGTTCATGTAAGCCATTGCATCTCATCCGAACTTGCCTGCTACGCCAGACAAAGTCCTGCATTAATACACGGGCATAACCATACTGACCTCGTACAAAGCGTCGCCGGATCCGAGACCACAGCCTCTCTCCTATCCGGGCTGCTCATGCACCTCCTCAAGACACCACACGCCTACGCCCGACTCACAACAGAAATCCGGTCCAACTTTACCGACGCCGCGTCCATGTCGTTCCTGGCGCTGCAGGAGCTGCCCTACATGAACGCGTGCATCGACGAGGCGCTGCGCATCTTCCCGCCGATCCCGACGGGCCTGACGCGGACCGTGCCCGCGGGCGGCGACACCGTGGCGGGCGAGTTCGTCGCCGGCGGCACCACGGTCTCGGTCTACTCGTGGGCGGCGACGCACTCGCCGGGCAACTTTGCCCGGCCTGACGACTTCGCGCCGGAGCGCTGGCTGGACGCGGACGAGGACGAGGACGACGGTGGCGGAGAGTTCGCCGGGGACAACAAGGAGGCCAGCCAGGCGTTTAGTCTCGGCCCCCGCGGCTGCATCGGCAAGCACCTGAGCTACCTGGAGCTGCGGCTCATCCTGGGCAATCTGCTGTGGCACTTTGACCTCGAGAGGTCGGACCTGGACGGCGCCTTCGCCTACGATGTCTGGGATGTCGAGGGGGATCTGCGACATGTCAAGGCCTTTAACACGTGGAATAAACCGCCGCTCATGTGTCGACTCTCGCCAGTTCGACGATAAAGGGGAGAAGTAGATGCAATGCGATGCTACGTGTCAGGTGTATGAGAGAGTCGCAATGAAATCATACCTATGCGTCATGTAGACCTGGGCAGGGATGATGGACCTTTTGATCATATATAATCTCGGTGGGCCGGTGGAGGAACCTTTCTGTGGGGTCTCCATTTGCCTCCGATGTATCAATCTCATCCAAGGAAGTTGTCATCGACTGCTTTGCATGCCATGCGATGAACGATAGGGCTGGAGACAATACCTTAGTCAGCCCCTGAGCTTATGGACCTGTAGATCGTGGCTGCGTCACTATCCAGGCCCGGCCGTGGTCGAACGAGGCGATCGTAAGACCTAATGTATAGACTTTCCAGTTCGCAATCGCACCGCATGCTCGGTATCGTTTAGAACCAGTCTAGTGTACGAGCGATCCCTCCCCGAACGCCATTTTGGGTGCCTAAAAAAGTCCCATAAGCTCAGCCTCTGATCTGTGTTCACCACTCCACAGGCTAGCATTGGCTCTAAATGCGTACTGTGTACTGCTGTGCCGCTTATGAGCCACCACCTCTAACAACGTGGATCTCGATAAGTGGTGCCGTTCATGTAGAAGGACTGAAGGAGGGATGGTGACGACCTTGGCAGTATATAATCCGTGGTCCTTCTCGGTGATCAACCTGAAAATTTATTTCCCCAGGTTAACTTCTACATCATCTTAATATACCACAATGTTGAACCGCCGCGGTCCCATCTCCAAGCTCGTCGGAGGAGCAATCGGCCTGGCCAAGGAATACCAAGCCGACAGAAAGGAGAAGAAAGAAGCAGAGGCAGCCTCGGCCCAGTCCCAAGACAGCACTTCTGCTCAACCGCAACAAAAGAATCCGACAGACTCGGAGGATGACGGCTCCTCGAGCGACGACGAATGGGTCCGCGACCTCGACGAGGTCAATGAGTACGAGGCCCACGGAGACAACCCGCAGCAAGGTGACGACCCCAGCCAGATAGACGTAGACCGCATACTGAGCGAGTTCATCGCTCGGCACCCGGCTCCCACCCAGCATCCCCAGAGTGCTCTGCCGATGCCCGTTATCCTGCCTCAGAGGCGGCCCGAGTCCCGCAACCGGGGCTTCGTCAGAGCGTACGCCCCCGTGCTGGAAGACTGTGGCATCGATCAGCCTTCGTGGTTTGAATTCATTGACGGTTTTGAGAAGAGTATCAAAGCGAACCCATGGTCAGTGCTCATATAATATGTCTGTTTGCGTGATTATAAGCTGATACAGTACAGGTTCCATGTGGCCAACGGCGCAGTCTGGGTAGCAGGCCACGTCGAGCAGGCTGTCGTAGGCGTCAGTCCGCTGGTGGGCTTCATCACCATGGCCATACACGTGAGCGTGGAGGCTTCCCGCAGGGCATACGGTACGTCTTCCATCCCGTCGTGAACTCCCGGGAATGTACGTTTGTGCTGACCACGTTCCCGCCAGTCCAATACGAACAAAACAAATATCTCGACACCATGAACGAAAAGTTCTTCAAGCCGCGCGGCCTGTACTGCCTGGTCATGACGTACAAGCCGTCGTCGGACGACATCATCGAGGAGGTCGACATTGACCACAACATCACCAAGGCGATCGGCACGCGCGAGGGCCAGAACCGGTGGAAGCGCACCTTTTCCACGTCGGCCACGACGGCGAAGCAGGAGGCCGACATCCCCGAGTGCGCCCCGCTCGTCTTCCCGCAGCTGGACAACCTCGACGAGAAGAGGAAGGAGGGCTCGATCAAGCAGTTTGGCAACTTCATGTCCGACTACTATGACCGCCAGGCCGCGGCCAAGTTCGAGGCCCAGCACCCGGGGTCCAAGATCCCCACGGCGCCGCGCAAGGAGTTTGCCTCCTCCTACAGCGATCCGAACTCGGCAGCAGGTAGCGGGGGCCTCATTTCCATCGCGACTGGCGGCAAATATAACCCGGTCGGCCCGTTGGGCAGGATACGGAACAGACGCAGTGAACGGCGGGGTGAGGGCGGCGTTGATCGAGAGACAAGGCTTCAAACCCGGAGAAGACGAAAGGATAACCGACCACTTCGCCGCATGATCAAGCAAAACGCTCTTTATCTGATGGTGGTGAATCTGCCCAGTCAAGAGGAGATGGACAGAGTGCTGGCGCAGGTCAAGGCAAGCCAGAATTCATAATACAATAATCTTACAAAAGTATCCATACCTAGGTCACGTCGGCAGGTGGCGCTTTTTTCTTTTTATGATAATACAAAAATAAAATGATTTCGCAGAAATAGCACAAAAAACTTTGGAAGAATTTTCATGTTCCAAAAATCATCCGAATTTAATATATTTCTCAAGCGGCAAATTCGCGCTTCTCGGACAAAGCACATTCTGTCGTCCGTACGAAGACTTGTGTAAGTGTAGTATACATAGGGCACGCCGAGCTACCGATATGCTTAATATGCTGGTGTCTCTTTCCAGAGAGGCAGGCTTCTGAGGTCGTCACGCTCAAACACAACGTGATTCTTATCATCCAACCATGCGCCCTCGTCCGTGGTAGTAATGCCAGCCTTTGAGTTTGCCTCAATCTCCGTCTTGCTGAGCCCCGCCTTGTCCGAGGGCAGCCAAATCTTAGGAGTCTTTGAAGTAAGGGTCGGATGAATGTAAGCGCTCTCGTGTTGCTCGTCAGTGTAAGTCGGAGGATCTCCATCCATATCTTTCATGTAGCGCTTCATGACCCGATGCGACGTGTAGATTTGAGGCTCAAAGAAACGTGCGATAGGGTCAAGGATACGGTGTGGCACCCTAGCATCACGGCCCAAGTGGTGAATGAGGGAGCGTCCGTGAGCTTCCTCAAGGACTTCTTCGCCTTCCTCGGCGGCCAGTAATGCATCTTCTTCTCCCTCGCCTTCGCCTATCAGTTTCGATGGTAGACGGTCCTCTAGTGGATTCAAGAACCTGTTGGTGAAATGGTTGTAGATGACAGTACCAAAGAAGAGGATAGCCATCAAGATCGATGGGCCAGTGGCCTTGCGGAGACCCATCAGGCCGATCAAGGTCAGTTCCCCAACATACACGCCAGTCAGAATCTGGGAAAGAGAACGAGTATAGCACCTGCCCTTTGTCTCTAACTTGGGCTGGATCACAAAAAAGATATTGTGGCGGTAGCTCAGGTAGAAGATGGCCAGTCCTGCCGACGCAAAACCCATCACCAAAGGCGAAATACATGCGTACGCAAGAGCTATGATCACCATGCCGGTGAACTTGGGATACAGCTTGCCAAAACTCAAGTTCTTAAGGCTTATATACTGCTGGTATTTCTGCGAAGGCGTGGTATGCCAGAACCAATCATAAAGGTAATCTGATTATTATGATCAGCATTCTATAGCAAATGAATGTGGAGTTTTGGTGTGATGAAGTCATTGATATTGATGTGTTCGCGTTGACTGAAGCAAACAGAACCAAAAAGGAGCAAGGGATCTCACATTTGATAAGGTCGGACTGGTTCAATATGTTTGAAGCTGAAGAGCCGAGACCTTGGAGAATGAAATACGTCAAGTAGAACTTTGACGACTTCGGGAGGTTCTGAGCAAGCAATAAGGGGATCTCTTGGGGTTGAGAGATGATCGAGGGGATCAATGCCGTGGCCGAGGACGATAGCGCCGTGACGAAGAAGACCTGAATGAGTTGGAACATGAAGTACCAGTTCTGAACCTGAAGCTCTGCCGTGATCGTGGTAGGCTCACCAGACTTCTTCGCAACGTCTTCATTTCAGTCAGCAATTGTTCTCCCAGCTGGTACTTGTAACAAAGCCTCGAACTCACATCTCATGAAAATTGGCACGTAGGACGAGAGCAAACTTGTGATCAAGGGTGGGACAAGACCTGTCAAGACACCCAAGACTGGTGCGGGTAGATCCTGGATCCAGCCGAGCCAATCGACCTTGCTGCTGAGGTAGTTGACATTGGAAATCGTTCCGACAAATGCCGATATCACGGACCAGAAGAAGATGAGTGCTGCAATGACCAGGTTGCCAACTGTCTTTCGAGAGACGCGAACTGCCTGAGGCATGGCCAAGTTGTTCCAGATGATTTCCGTTGGCAGTACACCAATTAATTTCGTATCAAGTCCAAGATTTTTCGGCACTGGCAGATGAGATTTGGGAGCGGCCCCATACGCCCGTTGAGCTGCTGACTGAGACTGGTATTCGACAAACACGGCGAAGCGTCCGTGGCTGTCATCTTGGGTGAAGCTCTCCCTTTTTTCTTCGACTTCCTGTGCCGCTTGCTCTAGCTCTTCACGAAGGTGAGTTATCTTGTCTGTACCTTCGCCTGCAATGTAGAAGCGCTTCTGCGTCGGGCGGAGCTCGTCGATTGTTTCTTCCGAGAGCTCAACGTCACGCCCCTGCTTCTTGGACAACTTGGTCCGCTTCTTGTTGGTCTTGCGCAGAAAGGCAACCTGAGCAGACTCGAGTTTGCCTGCTTTCGAATTTCTCGACCCGACAACGCCATCGAGCTTGTCGGTGGAGCGAACGACCCACTGCTTGCGGGCCTCTTGTCCATAGTTCAAGGCAAGGTCACCATGAAGAGGCGCATCTTTGGGGGGATCGAGATAGAGCACGGTGCGCGAAGAGAGGCGGGAGGCGTTGGCTTTGGATAGCTGCCATGCCTGCCGCAGCCCGATGAGCCATAGACGTTCACGCGCCACGACATACATGACGAAAATGTATACCAGCCATGCCACGACGACATGAGCATAGAGCCTCGACGCATCGCGTACATTGCCAACCCCAATCTTGTCCAGCTGCGAGGCACCACCTCCGCCAGTGGCATTGATCGGCAACAGGATGGGCCATGTTATACACGAACCGACAAAGCATATAAAGATGATAGTCCTCAGGAAACGCAGGAACAGATATCCATCGAGAGACGAGTGCTCGAGGATGAATCTATCATCAAGCTTGAGCAGCGCGCTGATCCAGTCTAAGCGTGAAGTGCTCGAAGATGGTGTCCGATGCCTGTTTGAGAGTCAATACTTGAAATACACAACATGGTGAGCAGTCAAGAGAGAGAGGTTCACTTTTCAGGAATCAGGTCAATATATGTTCTAGGCGAGTAGATCCTACGGAACGGCTTTCGCAGTATGATGAAAAAGAGGATGTATAGAAATGCGGCAGCTAGAGACGGAATAAAGGCCGCAAGGACTGCCGACAGCGAATCGGGAGATGTAGGTGAGCTGGTCTATCTGCGAGTCAGCAGTTTGTTGATGGATGGATGGATGTTTGGAGTAGACTTGGGCCTGACGTCATTATTGCTGGCGATCCCCAGCGCTGGGGAGAGCTGCATCGCCCACGCCATCTCAGGCGGCGACAGAACTACCTGCGACTTCATAGAGAAGATGCGAAATCCAGGACGAGATGGTAGAACATGACAGTGGAACGATGAGGATGTCAACAAGTGGATGGAGAAGAAGCACGCAGCTAGGCAGGCGGGTCGATTTTCTTGGCCATCCAAGCTGCTGCGCCCCACTCTGTGGTCACTGGTGGGCGCCTCTTGCAAAGCAGCACAGCACAGCACATGCTCCCTTCGTGTAACACAGTTTCGAGTTTAACATTCTCATATCACGCAAACGCGCGCACCTCTAATAAGCCATTTTTTCGCATAAATCATTCGGTCATGTGTATTCAATTACATATATGAAAACAAATGTTATACTATGCAATCTAGTCTTGAAAATGTTGACGAAGCGAACTTGCTTATACAGGATGCGACGATCATACCACCGTATAAGACCCCAATTCATAGGTTTGATCGCTTGTAGCTTTCTGTCAAGCTGCTCAGCGAGAGCACATTGACTCGTCACAAAAATGAATCAAGAGCCATGCTCAACAGATCCCAACTCTTGTGTAAGCCATGTTATTAAAACAGTCTCAACTTGGGATCTGATGTGTCGACCATGTCTGATTACGAGCGCCGGTGACATAAACCTTGGGTCTGGAATTTACTTTACAATCAAAATGAAGCTGCTTAGACAGCTACTGCATACGACAGTATGGAAGCACAACAATCGAGATGGTTCATAGACTCAACAATATAGTGTCAGCTCACTTGATTTGTGTTGGCTCACTCGCAATATGCCATATTCTGATTCGGTTGAAGCTTGTCGAAGGGACCGTTTCTATCACGATCCGGCGACCTTTTATTATTTGGGAGAGCCTCTCCAGAAGAGCACGCTATCCAGTCTCAATGCTATCCCGGTACTTTCAGATGCCGGTCGATCCACGAGACATGTGGTTTTCCATCATTTCGTTAAACGCCAATTCATAACAATCTGCACTTCCTACGTTTGCACACCAGCCCGCGGGTCGACGTCGCCAGATACCATGCCTTGCTCCCTGGCCGACTTGATCGCCTCCCTATCCTCAGCCTGCTCTGCCTTCTTCCTGTAAAGATTGTGAGTATATGAAAAGTCGTGATGTCGGGGGGAAAGGGACTACGTACCGATCCAGATCGCTGGCGAGGTCGGGCTGCGAACCGCTCGCGCCGGGCTTCCGGCTCACCACGTCGGCGACGTCGCCCTCGCCCGGCGCCCGCATCTGCTCGCCGTCGAGCTCCCGGTGGCGGCCGACCTGCTCCTCGGTCCGGCCGTGCTGCTCCTCGCCGGGCGGCGCGCCCCGGATGCCCTGCGCCACGCTCGTCGGCGTCGCCTCGTGAATTCCCGCCGACTGGCTCGTCGGCACGCGCTGGTCGACGCGGGCGCCCTGGGCGTGGTGGCTGTGGGCGGAGCGGAGCTCGGCCGGGTTCGAGTCGACGCCCACGCCTTGGGTCTCGTAGGATGTTGCCTTGGGCGGTTGCGAGGGGCCTGTGGGATCCATGATTGGTGATGATGTCTTTGGTGTTGCTGGATGCAGTCGATGGTGAAAGAAGCCTGGCTGAATTCGAAATTGGATGCCGTAATTAATGCTCGAGATTTTTTGATGCAATCACAATAGGCATTGAGTCACTTTCATATGTAGGTATATGTCACTTGGAAGTTGTCTGTATTGACGCAGACAACATAATGTCGTCATTGCTGCAGCCCTACACTTAGCGCAGCTGTCTAGCAAGCAGTACGTCACTGACTTGAGCTGGGCATTGAAACCGGTATCGACATTCTGGTGATGACTGGCTGCATAGAAATAAAGCTGTGGAAACGGTGATCAAGTTCTTGCAATTTATTGTCACACATAGTACTACCTATTAGCAGTCAAGGCCCAAAGAGATGCACTGACTTCTATAGGTTGGCTTTACCACACTGCACATCCAACTTGCACTCTCGAGTTCAAAGCATCAATCCAGTAACCACTCCCATTGGACTGCGTATTCCCACTGGTCATACGTAAAATGTATTATTGTACTACCATGAGTAACAACAACGTCGATCACCCGAGCCGGGTGGCCAAACCCCGTCGACTCGGTACAAGTGAGTTGGGGATTCTCCGTATCGGAAGGATCCGCGGGTCGTTGCGCCCCGTTAAATGCTCGGGGAGCCACTATTATATCTTTCGTAAGACGCGTACGTGTGAGCATCATGTAGAGTATCATGTTCTAGAGGCTCCAAAAAAAGACACCCCGGAATATATGACCATACAAGATTAGCGATCATGTCGGAATCCATTCCCCAGGGAGCGTGGGACACGCACATCCACGTGTTCGAGCCGGATCTTCACCCGTACGGACTGCCCCGCTCCTACACGCCCAAGGCCGCGGCGCTGGGCGAGTACCCGTTCGCGACCACCGGGGCCGCCAACATCGTCGTGGTGCAGGCGACGGTTCAGGGCCACGGCGCCGGGCCGCTGCTGTCGGCGCTCGACGCCGCCCGGGCCCCCTCGCAGTGCGGCATAGTCCGGGGTCTCACGACGGTGGACCCGGCGGCGGCCTCGGACGCCGAGCTGGACGCGCTGCACGCGGCCGGCGTGCGCGGCGTCCGCATGCACGAGGTCAAGTGGGGCCACGGCGACGACGCGGGCGCGGGCGCCATCGGCGGCAGGATCAGGGCCATGGCCGCGAGGATCGCGCGGCTCGGCTGGGTCGTCGACGTCTTCACCGACGTGGCGACGTGGGCCTCGCTCGACGGGCTCATCCGCGACGAGATCGACCCCCGGGTCAAGCTGGTCGCCGACCACTGCGGGAAGCCCGTCCTGGGCGACGAGCAGGGCCGCGACTTCCAGGTGTTCCTGGGCCTGGTCAGGGACGGGTACGTCTACGTCAAGCTGTCCGGGTTCGAGCGCTTGTACCACGGCCACGAGGCCGGCATCGACTCGTTGGAGGTTGCGGTCAAGGCACTTGTGAAAGCTGGGCCGGAAAGAATACTTTTCGGGACAGGTAAGATCCGTCGTCATTGTCAAGTGGCATAGTTGCTGACATCTGCTATAGACTGGCCCCATACTCAGCTTGGTGTGTCACGACAAGGAAAGACGGACGAGCAAAGACTCACCGACGTAGAAGGATTCCGGGACGTGGATGACGTACTCCACATTCGTAAGCTGCGGGCTTGGATTCCAGATGAACAAACATGGGTAAACTTATGGCGAGAAAACCCGAACCGTATTTTCCAATAATGTGTTAGGTGCAACAAATATCATCACAATCGAGTATCACGTCAAGTAATAGGCTTCTACGATCGCGTGCATTCTTTGTTTCGTATCAGGTTTGGTTTAGGAAATTGTCTATTTATTTGTACCTCTCTGCTGAGTCAGTTGCTCCTTGCCGACCAGTCACCAGCTCTATATTGATCTATATCTTTCAGAGACGTGCCGAGACTGAACCCTTTGAGGCGGATGAAGATGTAGAATGCACGATCTTGGCCGCTTCCCGACCAGCTTGTCGGCCAAAAATGGCGCCAGATGTCAGGCCCGAGCCGCCGGGATAGTTTTGATAGAAGAGTCCTCCAACCATTTCACCGCAGCAAAAGACGCCTGGCACAGTCTTTCCTGTCAAATTTGAAATGACCCCTGATGTCTTGGGGTCAGTGGCAAGACCTCCAAAGGTGAACGTGACACCACATCTCACACGGACCGCCATGAATGGACCCTTTGTTAAAGGAAGAGCCCAGTTCGACTTGGGAATCTTCAGCTTCTTCTTGGACGATTGTGTCGAAATTCCGTCCTTGACCGCCGGGTCCCACTTCCTGCTCCTGTTCTCCTGCTGGAACAGGTGAACGGCCTCGTTGTATTCCTTGACCTCCTCGACGAACCGTCCAGGATTCTCCAACCCGAACTTGGCGCACTTGGCAGCCAGCTCCTCTATCGTTTCCGCGTGGATTTTTTCCACAATCTCATCTCTGTACTCCTCGCTTCGTAGCCACGGAATGCCCTCAGAATCCCAGATCTGGAAAACGGTACCACCGGGCTGGCCCAAGATTGCCTTGCCAAATTTTGCATATGTATAGTTCCTCAAGTCACTACCCTCGTCAAAGAAGCGCTCGCCCAGGTTGTTGAGGGTAATTCCTAGAGGATAGCCTGACTTGGTAAACTCATTGGAGATGACGCGGTCGCCAGAGTTCTGAGGAGAGTTGGCATCCCAGGCCGTGGCATGGCATCCCGACCAGTGGCCGGCCTGCTTGGCCGCAACATCCCGCATGGCCATCTCGAGCACCTCGCCCGTGTTGTAGGGCGTTCCGCGGACGTGGGCCAGATCCCATCCGTGACCGAGATATTGGGCTCTCATCCGCGGGTTAGCTTCGAACCCACCGGCCGCCAGGATTATGGCCGCGGCCTCGATCTCGATGTGATCACCAGTGGTCACTTGAGCTATGAGCGAAGAAAATGCGCCCGTTTGAGCATCGAGGTTGATCTTCTTGGCCGCGGTCGAGTGCCATACCGTGACTCCAAGACGTCTGCAGGCGGCCTGGTGGTCCTCGATCAAGCCCTTGCCGCCGTCTTCCGTTTTGAGGCACATGCCTCCCCAGAATTTGTACCGCCCATCTACTTTGTAGGCTTGGCGATTAAAACTCAACTGATACCGGACACCATGCCCGGCCAACCACTTGACCGTCGCATTCGACTCATCGACCAAGGTCTGTCCCAGGGCCGGGTCAAACCGACCATCAGTGACTCGGTGCAAGTCGTGGAGGAAGTCTTCTCGGGTGTAAGGATCCAGGTCGATCTGCTTTGCCAGTTTGGCATCAACATTGTTGACCACAGGCAAGACGTCGTCAAGACCGCCATGAACAGTGCGCATCGCGCCTGCAGTGAAATACGAGTTGCCCCCTGCCCATTCCTCGGGACATTTGTCGATGAGCAAGACTCGGCCTTTGGAGTCGGCCCCAAGCGATTCTGCCGACGAGATTGCGGCGGAATATCCTGCGTTTCCAGCGCCGACGATGACAATGTCAAACTTGTGGCGAGCGCCGCCCGAGTGTTGGTCCGACATCGTGGGTTATGGGGGAGGTGCTGCGTGAACTCCGGCTTGTATCTGGAAAGACTGGAACTGATCGTGGGTTGCACAATTTGTGATACAGTGGTTGCCGCTTCTGGTCGACTCTATGTCGTGTTTGTTGCCAAGAGAATTCGTGATCCTATGATTACCACTGGAAACTCCAACGATACCATCTCAGCGATTATAATCCATTCTCATTCGTTCGGTTGTATGATCTTCCATCTTATAACTGTCATGGATTTGCCATGCGAAAGGCGACGGGGCACCTTTAGCGCATGCTGGAGCCCGGAACATGACTGTCCGCAGCGGCTTGTGACCGCCCGCAGCGACTTCATCCACTATTTTCAGCGTGGGTTACAGGGGAGTCGTCACTGGCATTTCTTGCTTGCATCAATTTCGACAATGGCAACTTTTATATACCAGCTACTTTTGGCTCTTAAAAAGATTTGACATGTTTGGTCTGTAAATAACAAGGGGAAGTCCAATATCGCTTGTAGTTACGAGATGAATGCAAGAGAAAACAATTGCCAGGCCAATACATTCTCACCTGTTTATACGTCGTAGCATCACTCAAAGGGCTTCAAAACTTGTATTTGTATTTCAATCAACAACACAAATGATCTTGCCAGCATTGGTGTTGGCTTCCATTCTTTTGTGTGCTTCTCCGACCTGTTTCCATGAATACACCTTATCCACCGTGATCTGCAAGCTGCCGTCCGCGAGGCCCGGCAGTGCCACTTCCACAAAGCGATCCCGAAGTTGCCTCTGGTACTCTTTGCTCCTTGTTCGCAGAGTGGTGGCCATGACCCATATCCTCTTGTTCATGAGCTTTCGAAGATTGAACTCGGGTATCACGCCTCCGCTCATGAGCGCCACGAGTACGACCTTTGAGTCCATGGCGAGCGAGGCAATGTTGCGGTCCCAATAGTCGTGGCCCACGAGATCGATGATGAGGTCGATGCCACGACCCTTGGTTTCTCTGTCGACCACTTGGGCAAAGTCCTCATCGTCTCGCCTGTAGTTGCACGCAAAGTCCGCACCAAGTGACCTGCAGAGCTCCGTCTTCGCGTCCGATCCTGCCGTCGTGAAGACAAATCTAGCACCGCCGTGTTTGGCTACTTGGATGACGGCTTGGCCGACTCCCGATGCTCCTGCGTGTACGAGGACATCTTGGCCGGGCTGCAAGTCGCCGACCAGGTGGACTGCTTGAATTGCCGTGAAATAAGTCTGCATACAAGAATGAGTCAATATTTACAGACAAGACCCAGCAGTACAGAACTCACCTCGGGGACGCCAGCTGCCGTTTCAAAGTCTAGAGACGGCGGCTTGTGCATAAGCATGTTTTCAGACACGGCGATCTGTTCTGCATACTGACTCCCCTCCCATTAGCTCATGCTCATTCGTAGATTGAATGGTGTCCAACTTACAGCACTTCCATATGCCAGCCCGAATACCTCGTCGTCGACGTTGAAGTCGCCCCGGCCTAAGAGATATTATTAGAGATCTGACATGTGACGTTCACCAAACTTGAGCTTACATTCATCGCCAATCTGCTTCACGATACCGCTGAACTCGACGCCCATGATATCTCCGGATTCCGGGAGAAGAGGATATGGGTACTTGTCCTCTCGCTGCATGATATCCATACGATTGAGTCCGAAAGCCTTGATGTGCACGAGTACCTGGCCGGGACCCGCCGCCGGATCCGGCTCGTTCTCGCTAATATACAAGGCATCGGCGTCGCCTTTACCGTTCTTGACCCGGACTGCCCTCATTGTATTCAGTATATATAGAGTCCTCTTTCTCCATTGTCAAATGTTGCTCACGACTCTAGAGCTGATATTAAGTGAGACTGCTGCTCGCCGTTACGGTTAAACACTTAAGCTCGGCTCGGCGATAATAGTACTGGCGGGTCACCCTCTCCCGGTCATACCCCCACATACCCGGACACCATCCCTCCGCCCGTTGGCATGTCATAACGGCCGCTGGTTTGAGGCTGGTGGCAATAGGCTTGATGTCGACAAATGCATGGTTCGTCACATGAGCTTGGCGATGCAAACTTTATAAGAAGTAATGGCGGTTGAAAATAGTTGTAGGAGGACAATTGTGAAGAACTATTCTCCCCACTTCATGCATATGCCTCTGCCAAGCCTCCAATACTATACATACTCCACCATCAATCTACTATAAATACAAAGAAAACCAAGTTTCCATCATGGCGCCTGGAGTCACCACTACCGAGGTAGAGCAGACAACCACCTTGAATCCCGTGAGCCAAAAGGTCAACGGCCCACCTCCAACAGACAAGAAGGATGACTCGTTCTTCGAGGACGTTCACTTCCTGGGGGACAAGGACGGCAACATCGTCATCCGGTCTCCTCCTAAATTTGCAAACGTCAACGATGAACTCGAGTACAAGAAGCAGCACCTAGCTGCGGCCTTCCGGGTCTTTGCCAAGCAGGGCTTCGACGAGGGAGTGGCGGGACATATCTCACTGCGAGATCCTTCCAACCCAGGTATATAAAATTATTGATGCTTCCATCTTCCACGCCGTCATTACTGATCATGTCGCGCGTTCTTGACAGAGCACTTCTGGATCAATCCGCTCAGCAAGCACTTCTCGCAGATCCGGGTCAGCGACCTGGTGCTGGTCAACGAGCGGGGCGAGGTGCAGCCGGGCGGCGCGCAGTACCCGATCAACGGGCCGGCCTTCGCCATCCACTCGGAGATCCACCGGGCGCGGCCGGACCTGAACGCGGCGTGCCACGCGCACTCGGTCTACGGCAAGGCCTTCTCGTGCTTCGGCCGCGTCATCGAGCCGCTCTACCAGGACGCCATCCGCTTCTACGACGACCTCAGCGTCTACGACGCCTACGGCGGCACCGTCGTGTCCGCCGACGAGGGCCGCCGCATCGCCGAGGCCCTCGGCCCCAAGCACCGCAGCATCATCCTGCGCAACCACGGCATCATCACCTGCGGGTCCACCGTCGACGAGGCGGCCTTTCTGTTCATCTCGCTCGACCGCTGCTGTCACTCGCAGCTGCTGGCAAACGCCGCGTCGGGACCCGGCTGGGAAAAGGTGTACATAGAGAAGGATGTGGCCGAGATGACGCACAAGAAGAGCGGCAACCCAAGTAAAATGTGGCTCGCATTCCAGCCGTACTATGATCAGATTGTGGCAGAGACACCAGATGTATTACAGTAGTTGTAAGTAGTGCCATAGGTCCTGTTCTCGTCTTGATGAAAATACTGTCGGGGAAACGTGAGAATCTGACTTTCAAATGGGGCATTTCGAATTGATATTGTTCATTAAAAGCGGAGAATCAATGAAGTGAACCCAAACTAGGCCTCTGAGATGTCATTATGACCTACTCAAGAATCCCAGTCTGTATCTCCTATATCTGGGAAGCCGTCGACGGCATTCATGAACCCAAACAAAGCATCGTTCATACAGCGATCGTTATTCATAACGTTACCGCCCTCGGTCCCTACTCCATCCCCAAATTCCAGAGGGGGCACGAATGTATCAAACAATGAAGTCAACGTCATCGATTGCGGGGACACTTCAGTCGCGGTATCTGCAATCAATCCATCGGGCGAGTCTGTGAATACACAATTTATTAGCGCGATTGGAAATAAATCATATTATAGGGAGAATTTACCTTGAGGCTCTACAATTCCGTGCTTTCTCATCAAGCCGCGAATAATCTTTGCTGGTTTGGTCACTCCCGGGTTGGGCGTCGAGAGGGCATCAAGTGCCTTGAGACTCTTGAACAATAGACGGCTGTGCTCCCTATCGTGCTCTCCCTTCTCCAGAGCTGCATTGCGCACGTGGATCGTGCAGCTCACATAAGCTGCGTAGCTAGTCAAGTACGGCGCGCCCCTCAGCGTATAAGTCGCACGATACGCGGAGACAATGTTCGTGATGTTGAGGGCTGCTACCATGCACTTCTTCCAGCATGACCTAGCATTAGTACCGGCTTGGGTGCGCAGGTGCCCATCGGAGACAAATGGTCGGTTGAGGAGAATGACCAGCGAGTGGTATGTGTTGTGTAGGTTCACGACATTGGGGGTGGGCACAGCCTTGTCCCTGGATTGATGGTCAAACGCCAAATGGATAGGCAAGCCGTTATACCACTCGTTCAATTCTGCGTCCAGCGTGTGCAAGTTCTCGGTAGCCTTTGAGATTGCTGAGTGAGACGAATAGAAACAATCGATGATGCGAGTCATGAGCTTGGACAGGAAACAAAGCTGCTGAAATGTAGAAACGGAATATACTGGCGTTGGTTGGCACATGATTCCGGAAAGTCCCAATTCGGGATCGATGTACGGCGTCCACAGGTCCAACTCTTCAAATGTGTCAATAAACTCAGACGGGCATCTATTATCGTGGAGGTGCATCGCCATCGGCCGTCCGAGGTAGAGGCTTTGCAGCTTGTCGCATATGAATGCACCCCAAAACACTCTTCGCCTGATCTCAACATCCTCCAGGCTCGTCCCGGGTTTACAGTCGAGATGTAGTCCGAGGTCATAAATCATTCGCGCAGCAAATCCCGTGTAAGCCCATCCCTTGCTGATGTCGCCTCTGGCGATAAAGGTCGAACCCAACAGCAGGAAAGCGACTACGGTGGGAATACTGGGCCTCCCAAAAGGCGGCTCGCTGGCGATAAGCTCGTCACATCTGTCGAAGAAGCGCTTCCCAGCACTCAAGGGA
Source organism: Pestalotiopsis sp. JCM 9685 (assembly GCA_001599175.1). NCBI lineage: Eukaryota > Fungi > Ascomycota > Sordariomycetes > Amphisphaeriales > Sporocadaceae > Pestalotiopsis > Pestalotiopsis sp. JCM 9685. Next base: position 4,771,876 of record BCGF01000002.1, read on the forward strand.
TCCGAAGCATCGTCGCGTAGGTAGATACGGTCTGAGTATTTGCTCGCGCATGCGAATATGGCATTTAATAACAGTTTCGAGCAATACGGACCACCGTGCAACAGATCGCGCATCAGAGCGGGACGGTAAGTCAACAGGAATGTGTGATGTTGCCGGTTCCAATGTAGATCGAGCAAGTGTGTCGCTATGTGGACAGGCACACCGTCTATATCCGGAAGTAATCTGATACGCACTTCCTTTTGCCTTTCGAGGGCCGCATTAGCGATGAGTTGGTAACTGCTTTCCTTTGTCACCGAAACTTCACCGACACTCGAACGTCTTGCGTGGGCAGGATCGTGAAGAGTAGACGTCAGACCAAAGACGCCGACGTGGCCGTGGTCGTCTACAGAGACATGATTGAGCGGATCAAAGCCCACTTCGGAGCTTGTATCTGCACTCTCATCACTGGGGCGGCTGAACAAGGGCGATAGGGAAGGACTGCTAGGGGTTCGCTGGCCTCCATGCTGTTCACTTGGCAGTTGCTCGAGAACTTCGTCCGGAAGCTGCAATGAGCCGTCGACCCATTCAAGTCCATCCAGAATGGCAGAAGCCTGGCCAGGCTTGGCTGCCTTCAAACGTAGAATGAATGCTTCTAGCGTCTGCTTCTGCTGCTGCAGGGATGATACGATGGCTGTAGATGGCCTTGTGATGTGTTAGAACAGGCATAGAACAGAAAATACGGTATGGCTGTCACCTAGGCCGTGGTTTCTCATGTCTATATACACATGTCCGGTTATGCGTATTGCCTAGGCGCCGGTCAGTATTGTCGTTTTATTCAAGATTACCAAAATCTCCGTAACGCAGAGGGACTCACAGCTTGTACAAGCTGGCTGAGCTTTGTCACATTTTATCTAATTACCCAAACAGCGTACAGATAAGCAATGGCAACCAGATATTGCGGGACAGATTGCACACCTTTCTGACACGGCAGAACTGACAAGCTCGGGGTTGACAGATAACGGTTGATTCGGCATTGGCAGTGTCCCTACTACTGGAGTGGCTAGGAGAGCTCATCGCAACATGGGCGCCAACGCCCGGTCGCTATACGGCCGTTGACAGGCCGGGTAAGGCTTTCTTGGCTCCGGCGTCGTTCCGGGGACGGGCACCGCGGACGTGCCAGCCCGGCCTTTATTTATGATTCCGTCTCTGAGCTCACATGGAACAGACAGAGAGCTCATACGAGACCTGGCGTTTCCCAGAACTGTACCGGCCGGTCGTCGTATGATGGAGTATCCCCATTGACTGCAAGTGAGTCGACTATAGCTACAGCTGCTCGATCGACGCAAAAACAGAGTCCAGGCGTCTGATCAAGTCCCCCCGGATCCTCGCCCACTCTGCCGAAGCTGTCAAACTTCCCACCCCCGCAACTGCTGTAACCGCCCGCAATTGACGCTATGACATGATCAGATGGAGCGACGAGCACTGTGGGGATGAGGGGAACCCAGTCTAGTGCTCTGCGTGCATTGTATCCATTGTACATAGGATCACGCGATGTTTCAACGGGCATAAACCTTCCGATCTTTTGCTCTAGCAAGTGCCCAACGGAGTATGACTTTCCGTGATCGGGCTCACGTACGCATTGACAGCTAAAGACTCTGAAGCCAGTCAACCAGTCTTCCTGGGGGCAGAAGTGATGAAGTTGAAGCACTGAAGGAACATTTACGAGTTGCGAGTATCATATTGCCTCAAGTAGCTGAATTCAGAACCCTAGTCTTGAAAGTTCAATACCAGCCACCACACAGACGCCAAAGGAGGGCCAAGACTTGATGCTTATGTTTTTCAAATCATGTTGGTCATTGTGTTTGCGTACTACCTACTCACACTGAACCACAATTTTCGAAAATTCATGTCCAGGTAGGGACGTTTGCAACTTAACCACAAGACATGATTTGTATTTGAATATGATCTACACCATTTTGTATTATTGGCTACATATATGTTGTCCTCTTGCCAATTGATTTGCAGTGGCCGTAGCATGGCTTATAAAGAGGCCGGCCGTTGAAGCATGCTGTCTCACTTGATGGAGTCTAACCTGTTGCCAGTCCAACGGCTCGCGAGGGATCTAACTATATTTTATTCTGGTAGTTCTTTCTCTTAGCCCTCTCGTCATGCTAGTCAAGCACCAAGAATGACTTCAGACCACTCAGGATTATAGGAACTAGACCGTGGTCGGATGAGCCACGACGTCGAGTCAGGATACGGTACTGGTAGCCAATGGCTGTCACCTAACCTACCTATAGATAAGGTTACTTTATTCTTATATATTATCAGAACTGCCGGCTTTTGAATCCCGGTGTTGTTGTATGTAGCCCTGCCCACAGACATGTCCGCACAGACATCTAGATCCTATAGCATCCATCCCGACACAACCTTTGGTCATGCTCTTATGCTTAATCCAGCTGCCCGTCAATGCGAATGTAGCAATTGTGCATACACGGACAAACGGTATTCTTTTAGGCCCGGATATCCCGGTCTTTGGGTCAATAAATCAATAAACTCACGCATGGACTCTACCGGCACCTGAATGGCGCCATATGTCTGGCAAAACGGCGGCGGCGTTGTGCCCCATCTAGTGGTCATCTTTTCGGGCTTTTTCGCATTCTCGTACTGACTACACGGGCCGTCAGGGTGACCTTGTCCCCAGAGCGCGATGCTAATGGCGAACCCCTAAGCCCAGCTGCTGGATCTTATTTTAGGGGCTACGACGATTAAAGAGGGTTCTGACCGACGATCGCACCCACGAGATCAACCAAGCACGGCGCACTGCCCAGCCTCATCTGGAGACGGTGAACTCTGCAGCCCACAAGTCACAGTGGGCGATGCCCACCACGCTTATCTCCCTTCGATCTGCCTCGTGCAGCATCAAAATTTCGTAACATGACATCAGGGCTGCATATGTATATAGAGGAGAAGGGATCTGCCATGGGAAAGGGAACAATGGGAAATGCTCACTCAGTTTGCGCCAAGAAATCGAAAAGTTTTGTTTGTTTGTGTTACGAAAGATTCGCAGGCCGAAGAAAAAATTATATCCAAAAATACCAAAAATGTTAAGATCGATACGTACTCCCAAGTTACTCTTGGGTTTGTTGGGATCCGGCACCCTGTGTAGTGCAAGCTTCAACTGGAACGACACGAAATATGTGATAGCCTTTGGCGATTCGTATTCCTTCGTCCAGGGCACCGAAGGCTACCCGAGGTACTCATTTATCGGATCGGAGCTCGATGGAGAATATGCCTTTACGGCCGACCAGCTCCTGGACGACAGGATCGTCCAAAATTTCACCGGCACGGCCGAGGGAGGGCCCAACTGGCTTGAGTACCTCACCGGCTGTGCCATCGAGGACGGGCAGTACGCGCCGGCCGACTGCCCGGTCCAGCTCTGGGACTTTGCCTTTGCCGGCGGCTTCATCAGCAGCGAGTACATCACCGGCGGCAACGACTACACGATACCCTTGGTCAACCAGACCCAGCAGTACCTCACATATGCCGACCCGGTGCTCCAGGAGTCTCCCGTGTCCATGGACCGGAGCAAGGCGCTCGTGTCCATCTGGATAGGCATCAACGACGTCCTCGACAGCAAGTACTTCAAGAGCCTGCTCGAGTCGTACGAGGACTTCTGGACGGCGGAGCTGGACGCCATGTTCGCGCAGAGCGTGACGCCCATGCTCGACGCCGGGTACGAGAACTTCCTGTTCCTCAACCTGCCGCCGCTGGACCGGACGCCCGAGAACCAGCAGACGTCGCACAAGTACCCGAACAAGAACGGCGTCGACACGTGGAGCAAGCTGCTGTCGGACCGCGTGTCCAACCTGCAGCGCCGGAACTCGGGCGTCACGGCCATGCTCTACGACACCAACGCCTTCCTGAACGGCGTCATGGACGACCCGGCCGCCTACGGCGTCACCAACACGACGTCGTACTGCGCCGGCTATCACCACGAGGATGTGTTGACGGACCCGGGCAAGTACGATTGTGCACCTCTGGACGAATACTTTTGGTACAACAGCCTGCATATGTAAGTTGAACGGGCGATGAAGCTGTTCCTGGAAATTCAAAACAGGACGGTGATGAAGAAGACAACGAAGCTGATTTGAAGACAGGACGTCTCATACACACCAACTCATGGCGACTGACCTGGCGGACTTCCTGAATTTCAAATCAACATGAGAGAAACCAACCTATAGCATTTACAGCCTTAGCGAAATATATGATTGAACTGATTTACGTCGGTTGTGTAGCTTAGGTGCGCAGTTGAAAATGAATTGCTCGGGCTTCTCAGCGTGTACGTCCGGAGAATTGACAGATTTTCCGTCGAAAGAGCCGCAATTCTAGCCGGCGGATGATACGATTTCAGCCTTGCAGGCAAATACCGTGCTATGATGTAACATGATCCCAGCTTTCCAGCCTGCGAGACATGAACACTGTCGATTTCTCAGGAGCGTAAGATCTTCCCGCAGCTGTGTGACACACAAAAGAGCTCACACACGTACCGGCTCGTCCTGTCGATGATCTGCAGCCTTTATGATTTGCCAGATGTGCATCAAGCGAGAGGGATCACAGGCAATATGATCTGCCTCTGAACAATATGACCATCAGCTTATCTCTCTTATGATTCACGAGCGGCGTCATCTGTCCAGCTGAGTTGCAGGAATGTCGGATGTCTTCATCGTTTCTCGTTGACTCGAATGTGTAAGTTGTGGCAAACATGGATGTTAGCCCTCGCAGCCAATGGGCATGCATGGCACAACCACTGTTCTTCGTACATGTCTAACATCAGGAGCGCCGTCCAAAGATACTTTGAGAGAGTGAAATCGACAATGTCAAAGGCCAGCCTAGACGGCAGGACAGTTTGCTACTGGAGCGACACTATAGTTGTCGAGCCCGGGGGTTGAACTGGGCTGCATCATGAAACATGTGATGTCGGGACGTGGGCAGATTTACCCAAGAGCAGCGTGCGATTGGGGCTCTGGGTTGCGAATTGTTTCAGTGCCGCTCAATTGGGTTGTGCCGCTGGATCTCCTGCCCCGGAAGCGAGGAAACAGCTTTTTGGTTTTTGGCAAAGGTGGTCGCGTTCGGATGAAGCTCGCCCTCTGAAACGTCTTCTCTGGTCGAGCTCTCTCGTCGGCTGTGTCAAATGCTGGCCCGTGTTTGTTCGACCCGGAGAATTACTGGCTTCTTTCCACGCTCCAACGACGGATCATTCCGAAGTGGTTGCACACTCGCAACTCTGGGTGCCGGCGCCTATGAATTTGATACTCTACCATTTTCAGGCAGTACTGGGAGATTTCGGATCAAGGTTGTCATGGCTACATAGTAGATGGCACAGGATTCAATTCTTCTCCCGCGTGTCCCACAATGTGAACCATGCTGTCGCTCCGTTGTCGAATTCAGAATCGAAGAAGTAGGTACTCCGTACTCCGTAGAGAGAGGACCGGCTCTCGCTTTGTCTAGCCTCTCGGGCGACCCGTCCATGGTGGATTTCTGGTAAAGAACTGGAGTCCGCGGACCCTGATACTGACACCGGAGCGCGGATGGCGGGCCGGCCGTTTGGATACGACCTCCTACCAGGCTGGGCGTTGAGGCCTTTTACGGGTTGTCAGACCATAAAGTCGAGGGCTCTCTCATTTGCAACTGGCACAGAGCGCTGAGTACAAACCGGCTGCTACAAAGGCCAAAGAAGCAGGCACGGCAGTCCGAAGGTGTTTCCATGTGCCGGCTGCGGTCGCCAGATATCCGAATTTACAAGTGCCACCGGCACACATGTTGTGCTCTCACGGCGAGGAGCAGTTCCACAACCCCGGAAATCCAGGAATCAATCAATCTTGTACAACTCCCAAGGCACCCAATGATCAGGGAAAGCGTACGCGGGTGTTTGTCGGCTGCAAGATGCATGCGGCTAGATATTTGACAGATCCCGAGGGCATAGAGAAGCAATCAAGTAAATGCTTGGCAAGAAGCCAGCCCGTCATGCATGTGCAGTCGTGGTGGAATTCGTACCTCGTTACGATGCCGAGCAGCACTGCATACAGCGCTGAGAGGGGATTACGGTGAGCGAGCAGTAGTAGACTGTAGTCTCTCCCGGCATCGTCTTTACTTTCCTGGTTGCACAGGCGGGGTTCCCACGATGTTTTGACCATATGATGATGTATCTACAATCAAGATCAAGAAGTCGTCAGAGCCAAATCAATGGTGGTCGTGAAAACTGACTCGTAAAGTGCATTGAGTGCCACGCAAATTCCATCTTTCACTGACAAGCCGAGCAAGCTTGGAGTGAAAGCGACACGCCGGACACTTCTCCACTCATTGCGGCGGCAAAAAAGAAACGACGAACATCCCTGGAGAAGAAGCAAGAGCTTGATGGCCACGTACAACCCCTCAAGCCAGTTGTTGTATTCCCTCCCAGATCTCAGTCCATCGACGAGAGAGTCCCTAGAGCAGAGCTTTGCCGTTGAACTGCAACTTCTATCCAAAATCATACATTTGAACTCTACCAACAACTGCTGGCGACCATGGAGCAGGTACCCGTCTGGCCGTTTTTCACAATCCCACCTAGCCTGGAATCCCCTGGTAGTGCCTGGACCCTTGCTGTGAGCGAGCGCATTGATGACAGTCGTTTTCTCAGTGAGAGAGCCCCGCCAGCGGGACCCGGCCATGAGTCCACGACGGCGGGAACAAGACCTGCAGGCAAGATCCCTCCAGGCTTTCTGCTCTAGCATCTTCCCCAAGCGATGGCTTCCTACCTTATCAGGCAGCCTCTAGGAAAGGGGTGCCTGTCACATTCATTCTCAGGTCCTTGATGAGAGGGAGAAGAACGCGTTGGCGGCACACTGCTCTCGCGAAAAGCAAGAGGCGGCGCCCCCAAGAAAACAGAGCGACCACACTCAACTCCTTTCGGCTTTACCCCTGGATTCTACATACTCGCATGCAGCCACCACGGAAGGATTGAGGATGAGCGACGCATCCTTCAGCCTTTTTCAACGTTGATGCTGTCTCTCGGCAAAGCAAAAGCATAACATAGCCATAGCACTGGGCTGATGTCTCCTTCGTGTCCATGACCCGAGATGGTATCACCACTCTTATGACGATTGAGGTTTATGCCCATCCTGTCGAATACGTACCCCTAGATAGGTCCTTCGTAAGCATTCCTTGCTCGTTGTCTGTCGAAACCACGCAACACATGACGGTACTTTCTGTATGTACGTTCAGGGTCGCCTTGTTCCCATCTGTCAACCTGGACACGGAGGATCATATGTATCGCATTTTAGGTACATGCTCGCACATACTGTGTATGTCGTTGAAACCTACAAAGGTAAGAATTCCGTAATGTACCGTATGTGCTCTTGGTCGCAACATACTGTGAGCATTGAAAAGGATTCTCCCGTGTACTTCGTATATGCGTTTGCGTAGAATACAGACACCGCGCGTTTCCTCCACGGGCGACGGTATAAACCAGAAGTCTATGACTAGATACCTTTCGACCACCAACTCGGGATGCCCTCCAACATTGAGGCACTGCAACAAAAAGATCACAGTGACCAACGGGACCCGATTCCCGCACGTCAATTGTCACAGCCCACGATTCGTACCAGGCGTTGAAATCTGCCGAGCATCCCCCTACCCAAAGCAAGCAAGCAAGCAACGGCCCCCCTTTGATACGGATCGGCATACTGCACAGTGCACGCAAGGCACGTGGACGAGGCATCCGGACCACTAGGGACCCTGACGACAATTTCAATGCCCGTCCAACTGGGGGGCGCGTTGACTGTCATGTTGGAGGGTTTCCTGTGCCTGCTCCCAGTTCTACCCAGTTCAGAGTCCAGACTTGTTAATTGCCCGCGCCCCCGCGGGTCCTATCACAAGTTACAACACGCAGGACGCTATCATTTTTTACCCACTCTGGAGCGCGCATAATAGCGCAGGGCCTATCCACAGACTCCGTTAACCTTGCGGTCTTGGGGGGGGGGGGGGGGGGGGCCTCTCCAGCTTTGTATCTGCTGCGCGGCACACGCCATCCATAGAACTGGGCGTGTTTTGTTTGTCGAAGAATGGGATAGAGTGCGTGCCTGTCCAGGTTTAGGGATTTCCATCTTACTTTCCTCTCCCTTGAGACAAACACTTCTCGAAAACACCTTGACTCTCATCCTGATGCCTCGCTGCACGAACCGAGTCTCTGCGGGTTTACCAAAGTGAAAAAAACAAGAGGCTGTCTGGGCGCGCGACGTTCAATGGACCTACCACCCGTCCAACCACAAGTCGCCTACATACCTGCCTACCTACCTTAAACCTATTACCACCCAGCCTATCTAATAACCTACCTAACCTGGGTACTTTCCGACCCCAATCCAATCCGATCAGAGGAGAAAACTCTCCATTCCCCATTAGTTATTTCGTGGACCACGATAGCGCCCACAAGCTTGATCGAAAGTGGGAGTCCTGTGGACGCCGCGCTTCAGCTGCAATCTCGAGTTTCTGCCATTGTGGGTGTGGGCTGGATGCAAATCGTTCGGTCACTCGGTCAGTCGGGCTTCTGCTTCTAGCCGCGGTATTAGCACAGCAGAGCACTGCACTGCACTGCACTGCTGCTGCACTGCTGCTGCGCTGCAATTGCACTACCTAGCCGTGTGTGCCTGCTGCTGCTGCTGTGATCCAGAATTTAGTGGAAGGGTGGCCGCTGCTGCTGCTGTACTTGTGGAAGCAAGGAAGAAGAAGAAGAAGAAGGTGCCCCAGTGAAAGTGAGACTGGAGTGCGGGTTGTGAGTGAGTAATAGGCTTTCTTAGCAAGATCCAGCCCGTCAAGAATGCCACAACCATATGCCGCCTCCACCAACCCGACGAACCACAACCACGGTGCTTCTATGAGCCATCACCAGACGGCGCTCTCACCACCGCCCGCCGCCCACAATCTCCCCTACAGTTACCCGCCGCGCTCGACATCTGTCACAGCTCCCTACCCACCAGCCGATGCAGGTCCCGCCAGGGCCGAACCCAGACCACCGCATTCCTACGGGTACTCGAACTCGAGGTCGACCGCCCCCATCAACTTTTCCCAGAAGGGCCCGGCTGCCAACTACCACTACAATCGGACTCGCAGCGGCACCGTCAACAGCACCGCCAGCAGCAATACTAGCAGCACTATTACTGCTGGACTCCGGGGAGAAATTGCGGGATCTAGACTTCAGTCTAGCACAAGGAGGCCGGGCGAGCCCACTGCTGCCAGGGACCAGCGTGCGAAGGAAAGTCTATCTCAGCCTGCTGCCCCCTTCACCGACGAGACACCCTCATCGCCATCCTTTTTCGCGGGAACCTTACCGCGCAAGTCGTCGCTCCTCCCGCCCCCGCGCATCGTAGGGTCCAACTTCGCCCCTGTCAAGTTCAATGCCGTCGTCTATGATCCCAACGCCCCTCCGGATCCTTTGACCAACCCCAAGCCGCTGCACTCGAGGGGAGGCAGCACAGGAGGTGTCAGTGGTGTCAGCGAGGGCTTCCGCAACCTCAATCGCTGGTCCGCCTCAACCACTTCTAGCCGTGCTTCTCACTCGGTCGATCCGCAGCTGTCGGCGCAACCACCGCTCAAGGTCACTACCAACTTCTCTCGCCGCATGAGCGTCGACTCGATCGGTATCCTGAACCAGGGCCTCGAATCACCCCAGTCGAACTACAACTCTCCTCGAAGACTCACCAAGCGACGACCATCGGCCGCCAGTATCACGTCGGCTTCTCCACGTGCTGCGTCGAGTGCGAGCAACCGACGACCCTCTTCACCCGCGCTCGCCGCGCCGAATCTACCACCCATCATCTCCCTGCCATCGCTGGAACTGTCAACAGCGTCCCTCGCAACCCTTACCGCAGTTCCACCTGACCAGGATCGAGCAGGCGCAACTACGGGCACACCTGGTTCGCTTCATTCAAACGACTTGGGCGGCGCAACCGGAAATCTACGCCAGGAGCGGAATGAGCTGACCGATCCAGACTCATCTACAAACGCGACTTCACAGACTAAACCAGCATCGGCCACAGCAAAATTGGCGGACGCAATGCCTGACAGAAGAGCACATTCGAGGAGTCGGTCCTCGACGCTGCAAAGCAGTTCCGACTCCGGCGGAAGGACCAAGAAACATCCGTCGCAAAAAGCAATGCTGTCCAAGGCACTCGCCAAAGCTAATACGGCTGTTCAGCTTGACAATGCACAAAATTTCGAAGGCGCGCGCATATCGTACATCGAAGCATGTGACCTTCTGGCCCATGTTCTTTCTAGGACAACTGGGGATGAAGACAAAAAGAAGCTAGAGGCCATTGTAAGTCGCCAATGGCATAACAACATTTCTATGGGACTCGCTAATGTATACGAATACAGAGGCGTACTTATACCAGCAGGATAGAGGAGTTGGACGGCATGGTCACTGTTCAGGTTCAAGTGGAGAGCAAAGCACTACCTGCAAGACCTGAAAGTAATTCTTACAATGGAATCGAAATCACGGGCGCCGACAGCGACGAAGACGGGTTATCTCCCACGGCGACACGAAAGAATGCGCCAGATTATCTTGGTGCGGGACGGTTCGGAGGGTCTTCGACCAACTTGGGTGTCGATTCTGTGCAGGCACCGACGTCCTCCTTCTCCTCAAGGTCACCAATGCGCCGCAATTTTGAAGGTTCGCTCTCGATACCCCAATCAAATGATGGCCAATTAATGCCGGCGCCACTATCTCCTCGTCGTCCTGCCTCTCCAGCGAAGCCAAGGACCCCGGAACCAGAGCAGATGCCAAGACAGGACTTTTTCATGTCTAAAGATCGTTTGAGTGCAGATGTCGCAGATTCCCACGTCCACAACAATCCCAGCCACGAATCTGTTTCGTGGCTGGATCCGATCGACGAATCCGGCTCCGAAGTATCCTCGGTACACTCTAGGAGCTCTTCTTTCGGAGTCCGGCGCAAGCATATTCGCGCCATTAGTGGCGACACGGAGGCTGAATTTGACGCCGCGCTTGACGCCGCCGTCGAAGCCGCGTATGACGATGGTTTTGATCCCCTGGACGGATACGATGAACCGCTGGAAGAAGAAGAGGAAGAGGACGTGGTAGCCAACGCCATGCGCCGGGTTGAGATTGCAAAGGAGCGGGTACGGCAAACCGAGAGAGATGCGCAGTCGGAACGCGAGGCCGTTATACAAGCAGCGCACGACAGAGAAAGACAGAGACAACAGTCTCTGGCAGAGCACGGAGATCAGCAAGCATATAATGGTCACTTTTTCGACGGCAGTGACTCGGACGAAGAAGAGCGCATGCTCGAAGACTTGACGAGAGACTATGCGCTCAACAACTTCTCGTTCAACCCGCAGAGCGGAAAGCAGGCAGACACCACCTCGAGAGAGCGCAAGTCGGACTCGAGTGGTCTTACACAAAGGACATATCACAGTTCTGTCGGCTCGAGTCCACCAACGGCCAATACGGTCTTGTCTTCTGTTGCCGAACTACCGATTCCATCCACGAAGCCCGCTCCGCCATCGCTACCTCCACCACCACAGGCCTTGCCCCAGATTCCTTCACAGTCGCCGGGTCAGTCAAGTGTTAGAAGTCGAAGGCTCTCGGGACAGAATGCGAAACAGCTCAAGATCCAGACAGCCAAGCTTGTTCAGGCAGGAGGAGGCGCTTCTACGGCTACGCTGCCTATCAAGCCAGGGAACTTCGCGGCGCAGTCGAGGCAAGTCATGTCGGCAACGTCTTCGAAAGCAGGTCCCTTCTCTATGCAGAGTCCAGACTCCCCGCGTAGAGGTGTCAGTCCAGGTCCTCCGTTGATGGCACCACCGACACCGCCGCACAACCCGCCGCACACTGAGGACCCCAATGACTTCCGTACTGGCTCTCCCATGTCATTTGGTGGCCCGCTCCGCAAGAACCAGTCCTCGTCAAGTCTGAAGTCGCTCAAGGTCCGCCAAATGTCGGTGCCCAATATCGACAATGGTGGTGATTTGTATCCGCTGGCCCCCCTCAGCCAAACCATGACCAACTCGTCAGTCTCTCGACAGCCGGCAATGCCTGCACTCCCGACGCCGTTGGCAGCCACATTTGGCAGCAAGGCAGCTGGCGGCTTTGGCGGCATGTTCCTCTTCGACTCGGACTTTCACGCTGAGCGACCGCAATCGCCGAATTCTGTTCAGTCTCCTAACCCAGACATACCGATGCCACTCGAGCCATGCCCGTCTGATGTGATGCTACGTCCGTTCTGGCTCATGCGGGCTCTGTACCAAACTCTTGCGCATCCTCGTGGTGGATATGTCACGACTCGACTGTTTGTGCCGCATGAGGTATGGAAAGTCAAGGGCGTCAAACTGCGAAACTTGGAAGACAAGTCTTCCCAATGCGACTTTCTCACGGCTGCTCTCCTCAATCTAGCAAGAATCGACGGTAACGATGCCGATGCTGTGTTGGAGGAAATGCAGAACCTAGAGAACGTTTTGGAACAAGTACAACAAACGCTGAGCAGAAAGTTGGGTAGTGAAGTTGGATCGCAAAGCGCTGGTGCTTTCCGAGACCGAGAGGACAGCGAGCCGGCCCTGCCACCCCCGAGGAGTACCAGTGTCAGTGGAAAAGCAGCGGCTTTCAGCTGGCGCAGATTGAGGAGTAAGGGATCGGCCGCCAACCTGACGAGCGCCTACGGCAACAAGAGCACGAGTGGCGGCGGCGAGAGGATTCCAGAAAAGGAAGTCTTGGGCGTCGGGTCTGGCACAATGCCCACCTTGCCCATGGTTCCTCATCCTAGCAGTCGCCCGGCCAAGCGTGATGTCATGTCCCTCAAATTTGACGGCCCTTATGCTGGCTACATGCAGAGTCTCGCGCGACTATTTGATGCTGCGCAGGCAGTTGGTAAGTTTTGTCCTTTTATGGCCCCTTTTCAATGTTCGCGGTCCAATGCTGACTCATTCCGTACTAGATCAAATCGCGCGCCAAGTCGACGATCCAGGACTACGACATGCTGACAAGACGCAAGTCGGTCTTGAACTCTGCACTAGACATGCGGCAGAGTTCTTCAGCTTTTACATCTGCCGCTTCGTGCTCGCAGACTTGGGCATGTTGCTTGACAAGTTCGTCAAGCGAGGCACCGAATGGGTGCTCATGTAACATGCCAGCCACGATTCGAACGACCCAAGGTCGAATGTTTCGACATACCTCAACTCGAGTTCCTAATTTTTCGGCGGCCATTATCTCTGCCAATATTTTACAACGAACAACAGCACCAAACACGAACATGTTATATGATGGCCATTTAAGAGAGATGATGAAAACTACTATACCCATCTGCACTTTTATTCACGATATATCACTTATAAAGATCTTTCATTTTCGAAGCAAGAAAACTTCGAAACGGGCGCCTGTCTGGGGATGTTATGGGAGGCACAAGCAGCGACGGAGAAGTGCTGGGGCTACTATACGGGGATTTGACTGAAACGGGGGACGTTGTCAATGAGAACAGACGGTGCATGAGTCTGGTTTGTGCAAAGATACCAAGCCGTTGCGGATTTATATAGCGGGTGGAATGTGGTAGAGCTCATAATCCTAGAATTTTACCCAAGGATGGCCGTTTCTTGTTTGCAAACCTCTTGACCTCTGCTGATTTTGTCTTTTCTTGTGTGGTGTCTATAACCAGCGATACAAGCACCAAAGTGGTCGACAGACCATCAAACATGGTTACGTGCGTCAATCTTGATCTCAGCCCGACACCCGACGCTCGACGGGTAGATGATGGATACATGGACTCGAGAACCAAGATGTGCGCGCTTTCTGTGTTCATCACGACTGATGCGGCTCCCAAGAGGTCGAGCTGCAGGGGCTTTCCGAATCGCCTACCTACCTATGCATGTTGCCGATGCAGGCGGGCGGATCTGGCGCCATCATCGCCTACTGGGTAAACCGGGTAAATTGGGATAAATTGAGATGCGCCCATGGTCCATTGCTCCGGTTCGAGATAGTCCATGGGCCGAGGCGCATACTATATAGTTGCCTGCAAGTCATCAAGACGAGATAATTCTATGTCATTTCAACAAGAGAGAACAAATTCGAGCTCTGTTATAAATCCGTCTCTTTTATATAGTCTTGTTTGGAAGATATTCTTTCTTTCTACTGCTCTGAGTACACGCTCCTCAGCACTAGTAACACAACGACATTATACATGATATACGCTTTCCAGAGGAAAGCTGAGCCGGCTCTCACAGAGAACACAAAAGGGACAGTTAGAAGAGGCGGAAAAAGAAACAAAAAGGAGTAAAGAGAGCACAAGATGACGCCGCCGCTGATAACCAACCTGTACACGGCGGACCCGTCGGCGCACGTCTTCGACGGCCGCGTCTACATCTACCCGTCGCACGACCGGGAGACGGACATTGCCTTCAACGACAACGGCGACCAGTACGACATGGCCGACTACCACGTCTACTCGACGTCGTCGCTGGACGGGCCGCCCTACGCCGACGTCGTCGACCACGGCGTCGTCCTGCGCACCGAGGACGTGCCCTGGGCGAGCAAGCAGCTCTGGGCGCCCGACGCCGCCAGGGGCCGGGACGGGAGGTATTACCTGTACTTTCCGGCCCGCGACGGGAAGGGCGTCTTCCGCATCGGCGTCGCCGTGGGCGACAGGCCCGAGGGCCCGTTCCGCCCCGACCCCGAACCCATCCCCGGCAGTTTTAGTATTGACCCGGCGTCCTTTGTCGACGACGACGGCCAGGCGTATCTCTACTTTGGCGGGCTCTGGGGCGGCCAGCTGCAGTGCTACCAGCGCGGCCATGCGGACGCCGACTTTGACGCGTCGCTGCTGGGCCCGCACGAGCCGTCGGGCGCCGGCGAGGAGGCCTTGTTCCCCAAGGTCGCCCGCTTGGATGCCGACATGCGCAGCTTCGCGAACCCCGTCCAGGACCTGGTGATCCTGGCGCCCGAGACGGGCGCGCCGATCGCGGCCGACGACCACGACCGGCGCTTCTTCGAGGCGGCGTGGATGCACAAGCGCGGCGGGACGTACTACTTTAGCTACTCGACGGGCGACACGCACTACATCGTGTACGCGACGGCGGACAGCCCGCTGGGCCCGTTCACGTACGCGGGGCGGATCCTGGAGCCCGTGCTCGGCTGGACGACGCACCACTCCATCGTCGAGTTCCAGGGCCGGTGGTGGCTGTTCCACCACGACTGCGAGCTGAGCAAGGGCGTCGACCACCTGCGGAGCGTCAAGGTGAAGGAGATCTTTTACGACGGGGAGGGCAGGATCACGACGGAGAAGCCAGAGTAGAAAGGAATAGTTGAGATTTGTTTTATGTATTGACATCCGTCTGGAGTTTTATGTACATGGTTAGTCTTGTGATCATGTCTCGACGGCTTCTACAAATAGTCAATGGAAAGAAATGTGAGTGATGGCCGCTTTGGCTTATGATATAATGCCCAACCTCACATGACTCCAAGTGCCAGTCGCCTCAGTGCATCTTCGTACCGACCAGGACTGTGATCTGTCAACATGCTGGCGCCGAATTTGATCTCTCTAAAGTGGTTCTCGACGTCCCTGATGTACTTGAGTACAATGCGCGTCGCGGTCCGGCCAATGAATTCTCCACCAGTCTGGACAAACGCATCTCTTCGTAGGGCCGGCGTGCTCTCTACTGCGAAGATTTCACCAGGCGGGAGTAGCTTGGAACTCATCATACTCGCCCGGAGCGTCTTTAATGCGGCATATGACCACTGCGCATCATCTTCAGTAGACAACTTGGGGGCGTTGTTGTACCACTTGTCGGAAAGCCCCGTCTGGAAACTCTGCCACACCCGTCGACGGACTTCGGCCTTTGCTTCGTTGTTGTCCGTCTTGAACGCCAGTGCCAATGCTTGCATGTCGTGGAGGACACCGAGAGAAAGATACGGCACAAGATCGTTGCCGTGGACGACACTTGTGATGAGTCCCCGCGTTGCCAGCCGCAACGCTGGTGACATGGTCGCCGGCGGTCCGTATGCAAATACGTGAATGGGTCTCCCTGCAGGTAAATTCACGGGTATGTGTGCGTCAGTGGTCATCATGCCATTCGCGAGAAGCCGTTTGTGCTGTTGGGCAGATGTCACAAATGCGGTGCCGGTCGTGGCTGGCTCCGCAAGCATGGCACCAAGCAGCGCGGCCACAGCTCCGCCTAGAGAATGGCCACAGAGGACCAGACCAAATTCGGGAAACTCTTCAAGTGCTTCTTTGAGAGTGAAGAGTACCCGTCCGTCGCCGCCGTACAAAAGTCTTCGCGCCGAAGCGTGTATGCCTTTGTGGACTTTGTACGCCTTGCCGCGCCAAGCAAGATCGTCATAATCGCACATCATATCAGACAAGACATCTTCGAACCCCAACGTTCCACGACATGCCAAGACTATGGCTTTTGATTCACGATCGACAGCAATGGTATGAACGAGAGGTATACCAGTCTCCGTGGAGCCACTGGAATCAGATCCTCCTTGAGGGTCTACAAATGACGACAGTAATACACTGTTCGGGGGTAGTTGTGTATGCTGTGCAAAGGAACGAATGTCTTGATGGGTATCGTCTCGCGCTTTGCGCTCCTGTTGGTCTTTGGCGATACCCATAAGGTTGAGGAAATGTGAGCCATACGCTGCCGAAGCATAACGACTGTACCGAGTGATGTTCCTTAGGATGTGGAATTCCGGGAACATTCCATCAACCATGCCGGTCTTCCGCAGAGTATCAACCGCCTCAGAGTCGGCATACGCACTCTTCTGGTGATATGACGATAACACGAGAGACGTTTGAGAAGTGTTCGCTGGCAAGGTATAAATGCTTGGCGAGTATAAGCCAAGATGAGACCTCGCCCTTGCGTGTCTCTGAGGGGAATGGCCTGTGGTTTCATTATGGTCATCTCCCGGCTTGGATTTGGACATATAACCCGACCGGTACAGCGATGGAGAGCCGGGCCGGCTCTCAATGGAGTGAACTGATAGGGTATCTGTCTGGGAAATGATGGAATTTCGCCGCCTATGCTGCCGGCTACCGAGGTCAGCTCGGGATTGGTTCTTGTAAATGTCCATGTCCGCCCCAACGCCTAGATCTCGAGAGGAGAAAAAGTTCGGGTTGCCTCGCTGTGGCTGTCGTGGCACATCGCGCTTGGAAGCCGATCCTGTGACTCTATCCGGTGTGGAGGAATATGGCTTTCCACCTTGTGACCGTACCTCGCTAGGCTTACTTCCTCGTGTCGGAGTGCGCACGTTCGGCTTGGATTTGCTCGAGGAGTCTTCACTTCCGGAGTCTTTACCCCACCGACCTGCAAGCCCAGAAACTGTGCCTTTCTTCAAGACATTCTTGAAGCTGGTCCTCTTCTCAAGATGAGGTGCTGGCGTATTTCCTCCGATCTGGGCTGACTCTATACCTGGTTGACTCTTGACGCCACCTGTTGCCCGAGTATCCTTGGAGGAGAGTAAAGGCTGCCGAGTCTTTTTCTGGTTTGCGGTAGTCTCTGGTGATTTCTTAGGTACAGGAATATGCGAAGACCTGTCTCTGGGGGATAGAGGTGTCTTTGAAGATGAAGAGCTGGCGGATGACAACGATCGCCGCGGTCGCGTTTGTATAGCTTTCGGGATTGTCTTGGGTGATTTCGGAGGGACTGGAGGCGGCTTGTCATCTTTCTCGGATCCGGCTCCCTCGTCGTTGTCACCTCCATCATCGAGCTCAATGCATGGACGAGACTCGTCGGCTTCTGTGGGCTGTATGATGGAGTTTCGTTGTCTCTCCCGACTAATACGGTATACGAGCCGATATGCTGGGGACTGTTCCTCTGATTGGAGCAAGTGGCTGTCGGGAGTGGTGATCTCACGTTCGATGAGATCAGCCCCGGGAGGAGCCAAAAGTGGAAGTTGGTCGCCTCCTTGCACTTCCACCGTGATGATTTTGGTTGTGGTGGTTGATGTTGATATCGACACTCTTGCATCCTTGGGCAACGTCTCCATGATCTGTTTCCTGAGCTGCACTTCGGCCAGGTCTTCGTCTGAGTTACCGTCGTATGTACCTCGTTTTTCCAGTGCTTCTAAAAGTTGACCACTACTCCCATCGTTCGGATGAAAGTCGCGGCCTGCATCGGCGAGTCCGTCTTGATGTACATCAGCACGAGCGCCATTATTGAGCACTACAATATCCCATATGACTTCCTCGTGGCCCAGACGTTGCGCTTCCTCCCTGATGATTCTGCTGCACTGCAGAGGTTAGAGTTAGTGTCTATTTTTAGATCTTTTCGAAAGCCGATTCCAGGCTCTGCTTACAGAGTTCTGCAAGTACGCCAAGCCGCACAAGCCGAGTATGAGGTCCACGACACCAACTTTCTCTCCATTCACTCCGGTAGCTGGGTTCTTAAATTCGTGGCGGATCAAGGTAATGATGGAGGCGATTGCCCTCGAGGAGTCGGTGGAACCAAAGAACTGGTCGAGAGAGGACAGCAACAGCTGAGATATTTGCGACACCGAGGACACTGTAGTCTCAGTAATGGAGTATCCAGCCGTCGTCCAGAATATCATGTGCATCATGGTGTGGTGCAGGCTTTCCAAGCTTTTCTCCAGTATGGTCTCGGCACTCTCTCTTCCAAGATCCGAGTTGGACCTCGTTAGGGCGTCCTTCCCAGCCCTGCTGAGGATGCCCTCGAGGATGCCGCGGCCGAGCTCGAGGCTGGAAAGCGTCGTGAACTTTGCGGCGCCGAGGCCGTATCCGCCGATAACGGTCCCCAAGCGAAGAGCAAAGGATGTCGAGCGAGTCGCCAAGCTGATCATACTCGCTACCGGTTTCGGGAGGAGGGTTCGTCCTGTTGACGCCGCGGCCTCGCGGGCCTGGTCGGTAGTATCCTGCCCATGCCACCCATTTCGTGCCATCTCGAGCTCCATGGCATCGATGTCGAAGTCTCCGTCAACCTCCATCGCCAACGAGGAAACTCTCGGTATTAGTTGAAGCAGGCGTCTGGCAGTGATATGCAAGAACTCAGCCAAGTCATGATGGCAAGGTGTGCAACAAGGCCATTACTCGGAACGCGCCTGAGTTCACGCGACATGCATATCAGACACACACACACTACAGTGGCAAAGGCGAGCTTTTGATGAGAATTGGTTGGCTCTCAACGTCATTTTATGGCATGTGAAGACCACGGCGGGGCACCTGTGTCGCAGGGGTGTGATACATGTCTACCGAGCCAGAAAGGCCCATTTTTCCAGGGGAACATTGAAAGCGCCCCTGGCATTTCCTCAACAGCCTTACCAACATGTATCTCAGCCGTAATCATTTCTGAATTTCAGCGTGGATCAATGTTTGTTTAGATCAAAGACACAACTCCTGCTGCATGCTGACTTGTCAGTCGAGAAGAAGCTTTACTGTGTAAACGGTATGTACTGGAAGGAAATCAGTCATGATTTGCATGAAACGGGCGCTAGGCGACCTGTACCTACACCACATGTGCACCAACTTGTACCCGATATAACTTGTACTTCCAGCTCCTTGACCCCAAATTGCGGTGTGAACTGGACAGCTGGAGGACCACTGATGGCTCATACATTATCTAGCATATGTGGCATAGAACTGTCAGGAAGACGCGAAAGAGCTAAAGAGCCGAGGAATTTATCCAAATGGTTCCAAGTATCCACCAATCTACACGGAGTACATCGTATATTCAATCAAGATGCAAGACGATGTTCAAGCCTTTGAAGGATGGATGTAAGCCGTCGGCTTCGCCAGAATCCTTGCAGTGCCATGTTGAACGCCAGCAACAGATTAGCAGTTCCCGGTAGCGCTAACGCTCACCAAGACGTCCCCAACGAAGAACCTATGTGAGGCTGAGCACAGCGCTAGCCAGGGGCTTGACCAGGCAAAGCTGGCCCATCCAGGGTCGTATTTTTATCTCGTAAGTGAAGGGTACATGTAGTACCTGCGTAGTAGTGTAAGAACAAGTCGCTGCAATACGGACGAACGGGCCTTCTTTTTATTTAGTTGTCAACAATCCTCTACCTACGCCATAGCACACTGCACCGCTCTCTTTGTCTCTCACTCGCTTCCAGTTACGTCCATCGCTCGAAAACCCTTTGTTGGTCCGGTCTTCATCGCTCTTCTCCCAGGTGCCGCATCGCTCTCGCTCGATACCCGCTTCGACACATCCACCAGACGCACCCCGAACTCAATTCACAATGGCTGAACAAGGTCTCTTCTCGTCGGACCTCATCTGCCCCGAGGTGGCCGCAGCCCTGCCCGAAGGCTACAAGATCCGGGCGCTCGAGCGCGGCGATTACGAAGCAGGATTCCTCGACTGCCTGCGGGTGCTGACGACCGTCGGAGATATCAGCAAGGAGGCGTTCGACCAGCAATACGAGTCGCTGAAGAACAAGAGCGACGTGTACTACATCTTGGTCATTGAGGACTCCAGCAGCGGCAAGCCCGTCGTCGTGGGTACCGGCGCTGTGGTCATTGAGCAGAAATTGTAAGACACAACACCATGCGACGTCTCTTGGGACGGTTCGGGGGATGACCTCGGACCAATTGGTGGACTCGAGAAGCACCAGCCGCTTCTTCAGCAGGCATCTCGTCTCTGCAAACAGTTGCGCTAATCATCCCTCTCTCTATGCAGCATCCATGCGCTCGCAAAGGTTGGCCACATTGAGGATATCGCAGTGGCCAAGAACCAGCAGGGCAAGAAGCTGGGTCTGCGCCTGATCCAGGCGCTCGACTTCATCGCCGAAAAGGTCGGCTGCTACAAGACCATCCTCGACTGCAGCGAGGCCAACGAGGGTTTCTACGTCAAGTGCGGCTTCAGGAGGGCCGGCCTCCAGATGGCTCACTACTACGAAGAGAAGAGTAAGACCCACTGAGGTTATCGTTCTTTTATCGTTTTCCTGGGAACATTCATCGTTCCACGCGTCCGAAGAAACCAAAGAGAAGGCCCTTTGCTGATTTCGCGCGGCAAAAGGTGCGACAGAGCCGAAGCTGTAGCACCGTCCATGGGGATCCCGACAGCGTCTTTGCAAAAACCGTCCTGTCCCCCATACGTCATGAATAACGAAAGGGCATAGAGCACTAGAAATACAATCTAGAAGGCTAAAAAGGATTGTTCGCATAATGCGATTAATCTTTCGCTAGCGAGTGCGCATATATATCACGAAATTCTTTATTTTTACCACATGGGAAATTCAAATTCCTAACTGTAGAACATGCAAATCAGACAGATTCGCTACCCAGTAAGCATACAAGCACACAAAGGCCTGGAAAAGTATATGCGCGGCCACTTCCGGGGGGGCTCTATTGCAAGACAAGACTGCAACCGAAAGACGACGGCCCCCCATGGCGGCTTTCACATGCTTCGAATTTGACACCAATGTAACTTTAACATGAAGTCATGCCCAGTAGAAAGCCGACTGTCGTGTCTTCCTCTTTTGTCCTCTGTCGCATATTTAGATAGGCAGTCCCTGTCCACACGGCTTTCACTTGCTGGATCTGACCGTGATACTGATTTCCAAATCGCCGTCGCAAATTGCGCAAATCGCATCTCTTGTTGCGCCCGTCAATCCAACTTTAATCGCAACCTTATTTGCTCTACCCGTGCTGATCTTTTTTTTCGCAATGGGCTCCAAAGTCGACAAGCAAACCCGCAGTCTGCTGATACGGACCAACATCGCATTAGTTCAACGAGAGTGAGTCTTGCGCATTTCATCCGCCACGATGGCATCGGCACCCAAAATGATTCTCATGATCAAAGAGGGATTCATCTCATCTACTGTAAGGTCTAGGCGCAACTAACGGCGCGATCAGGGTCCGCGAACAAAGCAACTGGTACAACACCCCACGGGTCGCGATACGGAAACGGTCGGGCGGCAAGGTCATCCTCTCGCGGCTGGGCAATACCAGCGCGCAGAACCGCAGCGCTTCCGACGAGAGCGAGGACTACGTCTTGGTCGAGTGCTCATAGGAATTTATTTGCATGGTGAAGAGCGGAATATGAGCTATTCTCGGGTATAATCGAGACTTTCGCGCCCACCGATTCCTGCCGGGCACCGTCGCGGCAGTATTGTTGGGCAGCGACTTGGACATTTGGAAAATTGACGAAGTTACGGCAGCGTTCGAGGGTGGCCTTTCAGGGCGTGCGACATGATGAAGGGAGATACGCTCTGTGATTTTCGCATACCCGTGCACAGCATATGATCAGAATCATTTGAAGTTTTGGAGTCTCTGGGCAGAATCAAGTTTCCACTGTTTATTCTATTTGCTTTGCTTCTTAATACAAAAGCTTTGAGTATCACTGATAAGCGTGCATGTATCATATTTCGTAAACCCTCATTACTACTAAAAACCCAGCCCTTTCTCTGCTTTAAGCCAGCCAGATATATATCCTGCATTTTTATCTACCGTCCCATCCAGCCGCCGTCGACGACCAGGGTGTGCCCCGTCACGTAACCGCTCGACCGGCTGGCGAGGAAGACGACGCTGCCCTTGAAGTCGTCGGGGCTGCCCCAGCGGCCGGCGGGGATGCGCTCGCTGATGCTGGCGAGGCGCTTGGGGTCGGCGAGCAGGGCCTCGTTCATGTCGGTGGCGATGTAGCCGGGCGCGATGCAGTTGACCGTGACGCCCTGGCCGGACCACTGGTTGGCCATGCTCTTGGCCAGCTGGCCCACGGCGCCCTTGGACGCCGCGTACGCCGGCACGTTGAGCCCGCCCTGGAACGTCAGCAGCGACGCGAAGTTGATGATGCTGCCGCGCCGGCCCGTCGCCGCCGACGGCTCCAGCGTCAGCATGTGCGCGCCCGCGTCGCGGCAGAGCGTGAAGACGGCGTTGAGGTTGACCTGCAGGACCTGGAGGCACGCTTGTGTTAGTTTTTTTTTTTTGATCTCTCCGTTCTCTATATTCTTGGCCGGCCGCAAAGAGCGCTGCGAGAGAAAAGCAAGTGGGCTGGCGCGCTCACCTTGTTAAAGTCGTCGTCGGGGAACACTTCGCAGGCGTGTCTGATCTGGATGCCGGCGCAGTTGATCAGGATCCGGATCGTGTGGCCGTCGGCCAGCACGGCCGGCACCACCTTCTTGACGTCCTCTGCCGAAGACAGGTCTGCCGTGTATACCGAGACTTTCCTGCCCAGCGACTCGATGGCCTTTTGCGTGTCCGTCACCCTGTTGTCTCTCTACTCACAAGGAGCTTGTTAGTCCATCTTGCGCAATGTCCCTTGAGAAGAGGATTTCGTACCTGAACGAGCAGAATGTCGGCGCCGGCCTCGGCAAGAGCAATTGCACAGGCGGCGCCAATGCCACGGGTGGCGCCGGTGATGAGCGCGGTCTCGCCCTCGAGGGAGAATAAGCCGGACATTGTGGATGGTGGTTTGGGAATATGGTTATTTAATTGCTGAAGTCTTGAGCAGACAGTAGATTGTGATATCACCATTCAAAGTTTGTGAGAACAGCTTCTTTTCGCTGAGTAGTAGTAGTAGTAGTAGGAATAATAATTACAAGTGGAAGAAAGTTCTGCCACCCACGCGCAAGTCAAGAGATCATAAACACGAGAAAGAAAAAAAAGAACAGGCCCGCTTCGCGATACCAAGCTGGACATGATCCGGCATTCGGGAGGGATATACATTTTCAGGTTTCCAGCATCTACTAGGAAGGCCAAGCTTGCATGGCAAGTTTCCACTTCTGCCAGCCCTGAGAACAAGGCAGAAAGTAGCGAGTACATGTTGCCTTCATCGCCAACCTTAGGAGAGGCCCATTGGCCTCTCAGATGACACGGAATTGCAGGTCGTCAGTCGCTTTCGGGATGCACTATGACGGGCGATGGCTTCTTTGGCTCCCAGCGGTTTCGATACTACCCCACGACACGCGAACCCCTCCCCCGCTATTGTGGGTTTCTGTCGGGCTGGGACTTGGGAGCTCCTCACAAAACGGCAATTATCGCCGGAACATGCGGCATTTGGGCCGATGGTATGTATCTGGCGCCGAGGCGGTTACGAATTTAGAAAGTAACAGAAATAAGAGTCGTGTTAAACAATGACCGTAATTAGGATCCGAGGAATGAATAATAGTTAGTCTCTCGAACTGTACGTGATGACAATAACAAGGAAGGGCGGCCTTTTGGAGAAGATATGGTTGTAAGTGAAAAGGGAAGTTCTCGTGACGGTACGGCACCATAGTGCTGATATACCCACTCGTATAGACCCCTTCGAATATTACGTACCATCATTAGCAATGCTTGAATGTCGTGTTGCTTGTTGCCTATACTTCACAAAATAAACTCTTTTTCAATGCTGAAAGTGAATCGAAACGCAAAGACGTTACTTGCACATAAAGTATGGACAAAAGTGAGGCTGTACTTGTCTTTGTTGTGTCTTTACTTTCCAACTCTCGACTCATGAAGAAAACACAAGAGGCCTCGTTGCCTTTTACGACTTGCCGAACGCGGGGTGAAATCGGAGAAATTTGGGGTAAGTCGCCAGGAAAGTCGCTTCTGGCCGGGCTTGATGCCCGCTAGAGCCCACTAAAACCCCCCCAAGGCGGGTGACTTACTTTTACACCCCGCGGGATGAGAGACCAAGACTCCACACGCCGCAGGGGAGGAGCTCCTCAGTAGCAGGTACAACATCGTCATTCTCTACATGTTTCTACTGGTGAGAGGAAGTTGGGCCGTCGATATCGGAGCACGGTTCAGTTTTCCGAATTGACGGGAAAGGTAGGTCAAAATTTCCGAGTCCATGTTGGAACTTTTGCCCGGTCGTGGCAGTTGTAGATTGAGACAGAGATCAAAAGATTTGACGATTCTTCTTCTCAAACTCACTCTGCTGCTCATACTTGCTTCATTCATTCTTCAGACTCTTTCGTGATACCCAAGTTCCAAGTGCCTCTCAAGAGACCAGAACCTCCTCTGTAAAACTTTCCGTTCACTCTGAGACGGGAACATCCAAACCAATTACTCCTACATCTAGTCCAATCCCCAAATACCAGTCTTCAACATGTGCGGCGGCGATATTAGAGCTTCCGTTCTGCACGGCGCAAAAGATCTGCGAGTGGTACGTTGCGACCCAATTGCGCCGAAACGCAACACAAGCAGGGAAAGCAATTTGAGAACTCATCAAATACATTACAGGAATCGCGAGAACTTACCGCGCCAGAAGCCACCGAAGTCCAAGTCGAAATCAAGGCCACCGGCCTCTGCGGCTCGGATCTGCACTACTTCAACCACTACCGAAATGGCGACATCATCTGCAAAGAGCCCATGGCGCTGGGCCACGAGTCGGCCGGAGTCGTCAAGGCCGTCGGCTCGGAGGTGAGCACGCTCAAGGTCGGCGACCATGTAGCCCTTGAGGTCGGCTTGCCGTGCGAGTCGTGCGACCTGTGCAAGGAGGGCAGGTATAACATCTGCAAGGGCATGCGTTTCCGCAGCTCGGCAAAGGCATTCCCCCATTTCCAGGGCACGCTACAAGACCGGATCAACCACCCCGCAAAATGGGTGCACAAGTAAGTGGTTTACTCAGTGACTTGTTGGCTATAATCGCCGCATATAGAGGAAATATTGGAAACTAACACGATCATCCGCCCAGGCTACCCGAAACCGTTTCACTAGAATACGGCGCACTCGTCGAGCCGCTGTCCGTCGCATTCCATGCCCGAGACCGTGCCAATCTGAAGCCCGGCTCGACTGTGCTCATCCTCGGTGCTGGCGCCGTGGGTCTGCTTTGCGCCGCCGCGGCCAAGGTCTCGGGCGCCAAGACGGTCTTGATTGCCGACATTCAAGAGGACCGTGTAAACTTTGCCGTGCAAAACGGTTTCGCGGACGCATCGATTGTGGTGCCGATGGCTAGACCCCAGACGATCGAGGACAAGCTCGCATACGCAAAGGACCTGGCAGAGAAGATTACGTCCACCCAGGTCAAGGGCGAAGCCGTCGGTGAAGTGACCGTGACGTTCGAGTGCACTGGCGTCGAGTCGTGTATGCAGACTGCTATTTACGTGAGTTGATTCCGGCAGGGCCTCATATCGCGCGACGCCCAAGCTAACGAGCCCTTTCCTTATAGTCCACTCAAGCTGGCGGAAAAGTCATGATCATCGGCATGGGCAACCCCATCCAAACGCTGCCTCTATCGGCCGCAGCACTGCGAGAAGTCGACCTCGTTGGTGTCTTCAGATATGCAAACAACTACCCAGACGTCATCAACATGCTGGCAAGCAAGAACGCGGCTCTGCCCGACGTGGGCAAGCTTGTGACGCATCGATACAACGGCTTTGACGAGATTCCCGAGGCCTTCAAGATGGCGGGTCAAGTGAAGGACGAAAAGGGCGACCTGGTACTGAAAGTCATGGTTGGTATGTAAAAAGAAAAGAAAAAGCTCCAAGCCAAAGCGTCTTTGGAGTATATATTAGTTGACCTCTAGAGTAGAATTTGATACACAGGCGGTTGTTCAGTCACCGGTACAAAATGCCCAACGCAATCGCTCAGTGAAAGCCCGACTTTGAGTGTCCTCGCCTGATCCAGGGAATGAAGGTGTTTATGATTTATGCGTTTGAATGAGTTTACGAACTAGAAAAGAGGTCTTTTACGGTATGCCAGTGTTTGCTTTTCAGATGACGTCTTGCTATTTATTTGGGTCTTCGAGTATGCAGATTTAATGATGTTTTCTGTATACTTCAAACCCCCGCTGGTGATTTCACGTGTCCGAGTCGCAAATCTTCATCACAGAGCTGCCCAACGAGGTGAACAGCTTGTATCCCTGTCCAGAATAGCTTGTGCCCCGCCGAAATTCATGCTCCCGGCCATTAAGCAGCCGGCAATTTGCATCTGCCTGCCCCTTTGGGACATGTCCTCAATCGCGTTATAGCCAGGCAAGCCAGGCTCGCTCCTATCGATAGGCCACATTAATCTTCAAAGGGAATGTTGCGTCGCATTCAAGCCATCCATGGGAGTTGCCAAGCTCGTTTTAGCCAGCAGGTGGTGACACCACGTCACATGGGACGGCGGCTGATATACTTGTCGACAGCCTGTTCTTTTTTTACCTTTACGTCTCTCTGCGATGTTGGGAAATGAAATGTCTTAGGTGCTGAACTGAACCGCTGGTGCCTCGATCGCAATTGCCCGCACAAGATGAAGTCTCAGCAGCTCTTGCTCGCGCTCGCGGCGGGCGCGGAAGCAAAGAACTCGTTGGGATACATGGTCGACTACGGCCGGTGCCAGTGGCACAATTTCCTGGGCAACTTTGAGAACCCCTTCTGCGAATATGATCCCGCGGCGTTTTCGCAGGCGAGCGTTCCGGAACCAAAGAGCGAGAGGACTATACACGCGGTCGCCACGCCATTCGTTCCGCTAGAAGCCAAACCGGTCGAGGTGGCGGCCCAGCAACCTGCCGAGCCAGTCATGGAGAAGAAGGAAGAGGAGGAAAAGCAGGAGATGAAGAAGCCTGCGGATCCGATCCCACCCAAAGCGGGTGCTTCAAAAGTCAAGAGCGACAAGCTTCTCGCAAATGAGTTGTGGCCGATTGCTTCGAGCTGTGCCGGCCACTACAATCGCACGGAGGAGTTTTGCATCTTTTCGAATCCGGGCTTCGCCGGCGGCAGGGGCATCACCATATTGACCACGCCGGCCGAGGCGGTGGCGATCGCCAAGAGCCCGGCCTTTACGAACCCGGATCTCTACAAGAACGTCAAGGACTTCAACGCCGCCGAGAGCGACAAGTGGCACGTCGAGGAGGTCCCGAACAAGGGCATGGGGCTGGTCGCCAGCCGCAACCTTGAGATGGGCGACCACATCATGAGCGTCTCGGCGGCCATCATGACCGATTTCGACATATGGGACCACGTCTCCCTGGACCAGGTCCGCCGCATGCAGACTGAAGGAATCGGCCACCTGCCCAAGAACCACAGGGAGATTTTCATGAACCTGTCCACCCACGATGGCGCCGAGAGTCACGAGGAGCAAGTATACAAGATCATCCTCACCAACGCTTTTGATATCTCCGACGTTGAGATCATCACCCGTCCCAGCGACGCGAAGAGCGTAAACTTCTTTACCGTGTTTCCTGAAGGTAAGCGATTCCAAGATTGTTGAGGAAATCAGAGCCTTTTACCGAACATGGCGACTAATGAGGTACTCTTATAGTGTCCCGTATGAACCACGATTGTCGGCCCAACGCCCATTACTATTGGGACCCGGAAACATTTACGCAAAATGTCTTCGCCGTGAGACCCATCCTCGCCGGAGAGGAGATCACCATTACTTACGTCGAGTAAGATGACTTTCATCCACAAATGCTCACGTAAAAACTAACATTTGTCACCAGGTTACTGCTGCCCCGCGACCAACGTCTCGAGCGACTCGAAGAGACCTGGCACTTCCCCTGCGCGTGTACGGCCTGCACGCAGGTCGACCGCATTGTCGAAGCGTCGGACGCGCGGATCGCGCAGATCCTGGCGCTGCAGGGCCAGTTCGCCGACTACACGGGGTCGTCGCATGCGACGCCCGAGATGGCCGAGGCGCTCGTGTCGCTGTACGAGCAGGAGCGGCTGTGGTCGCGGCTGTACGAGGCGTACACGTTTGCGGCCATCGAGTTCAACGCCGCGGGCCGGGTCTGGGAGGCCGTCAAGTACGCGCGCCTGGCCGTGCAGCACGGCTTCGTCGCGGCGGGCCCCAAGAACGAGGACGGCTACGAGCTCGCCGCGCTGGCCGAGAATCCCACGACGCACTGGTCGTACATGATGCGGAGGAAGGATGATTCTGGATCTTCGGATCGGTCCGCCATCACCACGAGTAGCTGATGGCGCTGAGCAGCTCGGGTTGTATCATAAGAGTCTTTCATCTTGTTGGGAGGGTAAATGAATGACCATGAATCTAAAACAATAAAGTTTTGTGTGGGCAACTTTCAATATACACGTTTTATCCGATGAGAGGCGATTCGGGACGCAATTCTTACTATTGACTGGTTATGTCTCATGTTATACTGATCAGTGCTTCCACGTGTAAGTCGTTCCCGAGGTCTTATTAGCAGCTGAGAAATCGGGGATCAATTCCAGAGATGATGTGTGCCTAGCAATCAGCCGGCAGATCTGTTTCTCCCCAGCCTCAGATGTACATTACCTAATTCAAGTCTACCGGGCAGGTCTCTCACTCAGGTAAGCCATTGTGAATGAGGCAAGACTTTTTTAGACCTGGTTCATGCTCCAGCTTTGTATACTCGGCTCAAGATCACCCCGCAACGCCCACAGAAGGGTGTATTATTTCCCACTCTAGCTGCTTGCCCCACTACCAAGGCGTATCTTTAGCGTTCTTTCGTTCAGAATTTCCACAAATGGCAGTGCTCTATGGCGGACGACCCTCCGAGTCATTTCAGCACCTCGCTGCGACTTCTTTCTCGCGCAGAACTACCCCAGATGGACATGAAGTTCAGTCCACAGGGCGAGGCCAATCCTGGTTGACCGCGACCGACTTCCTTTAGTCAAGGTGTACCATAGCTCTGGTTGTTTCCCCAGAGAAATTACTTGGTGCTCCTAAGAAAGAAATGCCACTTTTGGGCCCTAGCAGAGCTGGTCTTCCTCTTCTTTTGCTTGGAGTTGCCGTAATAGCGTCATGCGAGGACCCCGCGACTCCCCCGCGACATGCCCCGCCAACCCGACCTGTCTGATCAATACCCAAGTAGCCTATACTTCTTGACTCTCTCAATGCATGCCACCACTCCATTCACCCATTGTACCTTGTATACTCCCCCTGATCTCCGCCGTGCTGTGGACCCGGTAGCCATGTCCGTCGGAAAAGAGAGACGTGAAGAATAGATTTATCCGCGAGACGAAGCTGGCTCGTCTCGGTGACGTGATGCAGCTTCTCTCGGCATTCTGCCAGATTCGCATAAATAGTCAGGCCCCCTCTGCCGCACACATGTGGGCGATGCTCTGTATAAGTCAATTCCATTTTCTAGACCTCTTTGCTGCTGCTTCGTCGTGAATTTCCCTAGATTTTATACCCAGTCACGGAGAAACGACCCATACACACAGTTCACAGTAACCACATCGCGACCATGGCACCCTCCACTTTCAAGCTGAACACTGGCGCTGAGATTCCCGCCGTGGGTTTCGGTATGTTTTCCCGCAATCTCAAACTATTTCTTCCTGTTCCAGGTCTTGTTTCGGTATACTAGATCAAGCAAATCGTCACTCATTCCAGGGAATTCAGAACCCAATGAAAGCACCCGTCATGAGATTTCCTATACGGAGCACTTACAAGCCGATCAGGAACATGGCAAGCCCCGCCCGGCCAGGTCGCCAAGGCCGTCGAGATCGCCCTCAAGTCCGGATACAAGCTCATCGACGCGGCGTACTGCTACGCCAACGAGGACGAGGTCGGCCAGGGCCTCAAGGCGGCCTTTGACGCGGGGATCAAGCGCGAGGACATCTTCGTCGTGACCAAGCTGTGGAACACGTACTCGACCCGCGTCGAGCTCTGCCTGGACAAGTCGCTCAAGGCGCTCGGCCTCGACTACGTCGACCTGTACCTCGTCCACTGGGCCGTCGGCATGAACCCGAACGGCACCCGGCCCGACGGCGGCGACGCCGACCGCTTCCCCCTGCTGCCCAGCGGCGAGCGCGACATCCTCTGGGACCACGACCACGTCGAGACCTGGCGGCTGATGGAGGCCCTGCCCAAGGCCAAGGCCCGCGCCGTCGGCGTCTGCAACTACAGCGAGGCCTACCTCACCCAGCTGCTCAAGCACGCCAGGACCGTCCCCGCCGTCAACCAGATCGAGAACTCGCCCCTGCTACCCCAGCAGGAGGTCGTCGACCTGTCCCGGAAGAACGGCATCCACGTCATGGCCTACAGCCCGCTCGGCAGCACCGGCGGCCCGCTGCTCGAGAGCGAGCAGGTCAAGTCGCTCGCGAGCTCCAAGGGCGTCAGCCCCGGCACCATCCTGCTGAGCTACCACGGCAAGTCTCCTCCTCCTCCGTCGATGATACGTGTTATAATGAATCTTTTTGACTAACACCATTCTCCCGCTGCAGTCGCCAGGGGCATCACGGTGCTGGCCAAGTCCGTGACCGAGTCCCGCATCAAGGACAACCTCAAGATCGTCGACCTCGACTCGGGCGACCTCGACGTCCTCGCCCAGCTGACCAAGGAGAAGGCGCCCGTGCGATACGTGTACCCCCCGTTCGGCATCAACTTTGGCTTCCCGGACAAGCTGGAAGGAAAGACCCTCAAGAACGGCGCATAAGAAGATTTCGGTTGCCCTCTGTGTTATGTTGAGAAATTTCCAGCAAAGTTTATATATATCATGATACCACGATGACGAAACCGAGTCTCCCCTCAAGGAGTGGCTTACACTCGGAGAGCATATAGAATAAGACAAAAAAATAAAGATATATACAATGAAAGCCTCGTTCAGTATAAAGTGATTGTTCTTGGTGTCTGGTGTGGTAATTTTCAGTATTCTGATTCATACCATTCGGGGACGGTTCATGTCTAAGTGGCCCAGCCAAATGAGAGCTGGTAGAACACATGTCAAGACTCTGAGACGGGTATGTGTAGACAAGACAGGACGGCCATGAGTATGGGTAATCTATTAAAGGCTTTACTAGTGATACTTGTCACAAATCTAATGTATGATCCAGTCATTCCTGCGAAGAAGTTTTTTACAATACAATATCGGTACAGTGGCCCGTGATGGGCAACTTCTAGCCCGCGATAAGCACCCATAATCTGTGATTCGTTAGTCAATAGTACGAAATAGAAGCGAGGGATGGGCACATACAAGAAGAAAATCATGAGCACGCCAAACATTTTGGCGATGAGCCAGCGATTGCTGGAAACTCTGGACCAGTATTTCAACAGCTCCTTCTGCGCACCCTGTACGTTATCCACGACGTCTTCCGTGTTGGCGTCGATTCGCTGTATCTGCTCCGACTGTTCGGACACCATCGATGCTAGTTGGCCAAAGATGGAGCCCAGTTCTGCAATGGTCTTTTCTATGCTCTCGATCGCCTCGCCTCGTTGCTGGATATAGGCATTCTGTGGTTGTGCCTCCTCCATCATGAGCAACTGTTGATCACCCACCATCGGGTTCAGCGACAACGTGTCACCGCCTGGAGACGGCGTGCCACGATTCGGCGTTCCGTACAGGGGCGACGCCGACTGTTGTATCGTGGGCGCTGTGTTTTGCGATACGGTGGAGATAAAGTTGTCGGTCCGCGCCCTCGACGCCTGAATGTTCTTTGTCCGCAACTCCAGCACGTCCTTGAAGTTGGCAGACACGTCCGTGAGCTTGCCTTGCAGCATAAAGACGACATTTTTGTTGTGCTCTCCGACTTGGTCGGCCTTGGGGTGCTGTTGCCGCGTCAGGCCTTGCAGGCCAGAGATTTGTTGGTTGAGCGCAGCCAGATCTTGCTTGATGATAAAGGTGAGCTCGTTAATTTCGACTGGCCTATCGTCAAATAGTGTTTTCCTCTTTGCGAGCTGTGCCAGCTTCTCTAATTTGCCCATGGTACCCGAGATGCCCCTGCCAATCTCGGCCGCCTTCCTGGCGAATTCAGATCGTCTGGGGCGCCCCGAGGCATCGCCGTCTGCTTCTGCCTTTTGCTGGTCGGTGAGAAGCGACCGCCTTTGTGCGCCGACTTTCGAAGATGCTTGTCTTTTCTGGACCTGGCCGAGGACTGTGCGGAACTCGGCAGTCCGGTCTTGAATCGATGCGACAGCCATGTCGGCCGCGGACAGAGAACAGGTCTGTCTCTTGAATAAATCGAGGAGATGGCGGCGATGAATGCGCAGGCAGGATGAAAGCTCGATGCTTTCCTCTGTGGATGATTCTGGATCGCGACACTAGGTCAAAGATTGTCTCGCGCCGAGCACAGAACGTGGTAGGCCTCAAATGATGTCGTCGAGATCGGAAGCAAAGTTACTGAGTCAACTATTTCGATGACGAAGGCGGAAAGAGAATGAGTGGCTATCTGTCTTCAAGCAGTTGCTGATTTGGTTGCGTGTAATGGTGGTTGAAGCGAAAAGATTGTGTTGGCTTTGAGCGCAAACTGCTCTCGATTCATCACTGTGAGTGGTTGGCTAAAGCTCAGGGCGACGTGTCCGTGTGCCTGCGAACCTGCACCCACCCAAGCCACCCCTGTCAAAATGTAAGGCGAAGCCTACCAGGACCTAGCGCTACACCTTAGCGGGCAGATCTGTGGCTCAGAGGTGATTCTGCATGGTGCTAATAGTCGGCGCCGGGGCGCTGGTAGCACCGAATTGATGCCCCAACTTTTGCTCTCAGGGGCCGTCCGGGGACACAATACACCCCGAATGTGGCGAGCGTACGTGGCTCTGTACTACATCCTGCATCGGCCTCGAGAAGGTGGCTTGCCTCGGTATGATAATTTTGTTCAGAATCCTCTGTTGGAGATGTCGAAACTGTTGGTACGTACCATGACTGTGAAAAGTCTGAAGCGTATCAATCTTAGAGACTTGTTAGACTTTGATTTGCCGCATTACAGGCTGAGACATCTTTGGCGGATGAAACATTCTGTAATTCTGCAAAGCCCCTGAAAAAGAAGAAATGAAAGTGACAATCAAGGTCGCCGGATGGACCGTAGATGTTTTTGATCTGTGGCTCCAGGTCGACCTAGATCTTTGTTTGTTGCTGCAAATGCCTATAAGACGGGAATATCTAATTCTCATCGGCTTGGCGCTTGCTGTTAGGAGAAGAAACCACTGTACTCTGTATGCCGTCAGCATTTCACATGTCATTGACCCTTTACCTATTGTCAGTGATGTTTCTTTCCCTCTTACTAAAGCTTAATTCCGCTGCGCATTAATATGACATCTGAGGCGTTCTTGGAATAAGAAAATGTTGAAACATAATCCAGCGCAGAGAAAAAGATCCGCCTAATAATGCGTTGAAACAGACACCTTACA
The DNA here is from genome assembly GCA_001599175.1 of Pestalotiopsis sp. JCM 9685. NCBI lineage: Eukaryota > Fungi > Ascomycota > Sordariomycetes > Amphisphaeriales > Sporocadaceae > Pestalotiopsis > Pestalotiopsis sp. JCM 9685. The sequence goes on from BCGF01000002.1 coordinate 4,805,799, forward strand.
GGATCTGCATCTATAATATCCAAGATTAAGGATAGCCAAATCTGACAAGATGCTCTTGAGTCCCACCATCTATCTACACAGAGAAGTGCTGTAGATCTGGAAGCAGGGCCGACTCGAGAACTTGCGATGAAGTTCACACGTGTTTCGGCAACTCGGGTATGTTCTTACTCATTCGACTGAGCTTGAAGTGATATCGCATATGGAACACTTCAAAACCTTGTGATCTTGATCCAGGAGTCCATTACCGCTATTGCCAGCTTCGCTACGTCCAATCATATGCCCATCCTGACCGTCCACATGGCCCGAAAATTAAAAATAACGCCGCTGCATTTACCGGCTGGGAGGGGACCTCGCTGTTCGCATCGTCACCCATGCCATGCCATGCCCCATACTCTGCCAGCATCATCACACGAATGTTCCGCCCACCCGCTCAGGAATTTGTGAAAACAAGGTATCACGTAGTCGTCACGGCATTCCCATCCCTCTCCAAGATTGGCACTGCAGTAGTCTGAGCAGCATTCCATCATACATACTTTTACTTGCAAGACAAGTATCATTACCACTGGGCATTGCTATTACTATATCCTTCGCCTCGTACCCTCTTATTACCCATGTACTGCTAGTTTAGCTGAACTACCGCTCCTTTGTGGCCCTTTTTCAGGCTCCACGTCATCCCTTTGCCCCAGTTTGCCGACGCTGCCAAACGTGATAAGCGTACGACCCCGATCCAGTCCAGTTCGACTCTGGGCGGATCTCCAGCACAGCCTCAGCAGCAGCATACATTGTAATTAACCCAAACTTCGACGAGACGTCGCCCTGCGTATCTACTACCACCTACCCAGCCGTTGCATCTCTGTTTCTTCTCCTTCTTCCGACTAGCGCTCAGCGATGTTGTCCTAGCTTGTTTCACGGGGAGCTTGATTGATCTCCGTATGCCGCCATGGACGAGGGAACGTACAATAATGTCTACCGGAACGCCTCGCCGATGTGAGTTTCAACCAGCCGGTCAACGGGGCTTCGCGCGCCTGGGCCCCCGGCGCAAAGTGTACACACGAGCCTCTCTAACACACATGAACTCTCTATAGGACCCCGAGCACGCCGAGCCACTCTTTGCAGACCAATGTGAACCGGTCCAAGACGAGGAAATGGGTCGAGGCGAAGAAGCAGAACTACGACGGCGACGATTGGGGAAACGAGTATGAAGATGAGGAGGAGCCCGAGGCCGAGCCGCCAGGGCCGGCGCAACAACCCATAGGATTCCGCAGCCAGCTTGGCCAGGGCGCGCAAAACGGCGGCTCCCAAGTATCGGGCAATCGAGCCTTCTCCCAGCCGACTGCGGCATATGGCCACCTCAGGGGCCAGTCGTTTGGTAGAAACCCGAGCGGGCCTCCGGCTTTGCATCTCCAGACCCAACAAGCATCTGCGCCCGTGCAGCATTTCGAGCCCGTCGAACCTTTCCCGGCTGCCGACCAGGCGCCGTACGGCGGTGCGCCGGACTATAGGACCCCGGAGAATGTGACATCACCACAATCGGGGCGGCCAAGGCTGTTTGGTGCGGGCGGCAGCTATTCAGGCCGCCGGGACTTTTCACCCGTGACGCAAGACCGCGGCGCGATGTCTCCGGCAGGCGCTACGGGGTTATCGTCGCGCTTCCCTCCTCGCAAGAGCAGCATGGGACACAAGGACGCACCTTACAATCGCGATAACTCCAGAAACAGGTCTGGCTCCCGGCCAGAGCCACGATCCGATTCTCCTGGCCAACAAGCTTCGTCAGCTACGGCCCCACCGAACAAGCCATTGCCCTTTATACGTCCTTCTGATATATACCGCCGAATGGAGGAGGAGAAGGACAAGGAGCGCAGGTCGATCGACTCCGCCGGGCGGCCCAGTCTGGACGGCGTACAAAGCCCCGGAAGCGAAAGGTCTACCTCGCCAGCGCACGCATTGCGCTCTCCTGGCGAACAGCGACGACGGCTCAGCTTCGACAGAGATGGGGACGAGAACTTGGAGTCTATTCGTGGACTGAAGCCAACTCTGGAACCTGTCGCAGAGCGGAGGAGCGAGTACGGCTTGGATCGTTTAGTCAACGAAAGCAACGCACCTGCGCCAATCGAGACACCTGCAAAAGAGCTTTCATCTGGCCCACAGATAGTGGTTCCTTCCGGCCCGTCGGGTGACGCACCACCCCAAGCTGGACTTTCTCAGCCTCTCGTTGATCCAGCGACCCGTCGCAAGTCTCTCAGTCCAAGGCTTCCCGATCTGGCCCGTTTGTCCGGCTTCGGTGCCGACTTCTTCTCAGGACCATCCGGTGGTGGTGTTTCTGACGCCGCTCCGTCGCCGCAGTTGACACCGCCAGAGTACAAGTCCGTTACACACGACAAGGCAGCAGACTTGTATCCTGTGACAGGTTTGGGGTTGAGCGACGCCACTCCTGGGTCGTCCGAAATGACATCCACCGAGGATAACGAGAAGATAGCGCCAAGTCTCATCGAGGGTCCGGCGCTGGCCGACAAGGACGAGACGATCTCTACCCCTCGCGCGGAAGCATCAGCGCCCGTCGACGACGCGTCAGCTACGCCCGTGGTCGGATCGCAACCCTCTGTTGCGGATGATGCAACCGTAAAAGCTCGTGCGAGGCCATCGAGACCATCAATACCTGGCGGTTGGGTATCAGAGAGTACGAACATAGCCTCTGAGGCGCCGACACCAATGGAGCGGCCAGAACCGACCATGTCGTATGCGACGGTCAACGACACTCTGGAGGAATCTCCTGTGCATGTGGGAGAGCCAGAGGATCTTGATCCTACGACTACAATTAAGCAAGCTCAGCCACTCGAAGACGATGCAGTGAGTTCAGCCGGATTGAAAGATATCCAAGAAAATGAGAACGATTTTGGTGAAACCGTCGGTAAACATGACCAGGCGGTTGCGGACGATGTTTTGCCGACTCCACCAGCGGTTGTTGTGGCTTCAAAAGAGCTCCCTCCACTGCAAACGCCCGACCCCTTGACAACCTCGAACCAGCCAGTCATCGCCAGTCAACAGCCACAAGCTTCTGAAGACTCTCCATTTTACGGTGACTCCCCATCGAAATACTCAGCGTCGACGCATCCACTCACAGCAACTACTTCATCTGGGTTTTCTCCCACCGCACCATTGAACCCCCAGCGAGGTCATGCATCAGATGCGGATTTTGTAGTCCCAGGTCCCCTTGCACGCAACCTGACGATGAGCTCCATTGACAACGCCTCCCCGCACGAAAGTGACCAGCTAAGGGAGGACATTATCAAGTCGCTGAGTCCAATGCCCACCGACTCGCCCAGTTTCCCTCCCTTCCCCTCGGCGGCTGACGGAAGCCTTACAACGCCATCTTCCGACATAGCTAGGGAAAGTCGATATCTGTCGGGAGTCTATGATGATTACATGGGATTTCCAGAAGACAAATCGTCACCGATTGTCGGCCAGGACAAGAACGAAATACCAAGCATCAGCCCAGCACCTCTCCAAAGCAGCCCCGCGCGCACTATTGTACCCAGCGAGCCAGCTGCAACCGCAACCCCGAGTCATCTCACTCCGAATTCCAACCGCGGTCACCGTCTAAGTCGCCAGTTTTCATGGGAAGACTTCTCGGCAGACGTTGCGCCGGACAATCAACAACAAAGCCAAGACGGTGAAAGCTTAGCCACGCTTGCTGAGCCAACCTTGCATGTCGAGGAGGAAGAAGTTACTTCGCCAATCGAACTGCGGGAAAATGATGTTACATCTCCAGTATTGCAACTCGAGCCGGAAAGAGACGGCACAATATCTCATACCGTCTCCATGATGAGCAGCAATGCTCCAGGCGGCCTGGGGGTATCGGGAATCGAACCTCCATCGCCCATTTCCGTCCTATCGAGCCCCAGACCATTGGAAAGTGTTGGCAGTCGTATGTCGCTTGCTGACGAAAAGGTAATGCTGCAGGCATCCTCTCATCCGGTTTCACCAAACCCCGAAGATGACCACCCAGCACTATCACGTACGCCTCCAGAATCACCAGCGCTTCATCAGGACGCCGACCTGACGGTGGCAGCGGCTCCAAAACCAGTCAATATTACTAGCTGGCGCGAGATTCTCAGTCTGCCGACCCCAGCGCTCCGCATCGAGAGATTTGAGGAAGCTCGATCGCAATATGCGCTAATGGACTCGGGACTCCTGAACTGGGTCGAACATATGAAGGCTTCAACAGAGGATCCAACATACCAGACCTTGGGTGGCAGCCCTACTACTCATGCTCCAGCAGGAGCTTCAGGCTCTGCGCAAGTATCGCCAACTGGCCCACCAACTCAACAACCATACTATCAGCAATACCTCAATGCCAGCAACCCCAATCTCGTGAATGGCACTCCCGGACCTACACGACAGATGTCATTGTCTGGACAGCCGGGAAGCGGATTTGGAAATTCCAAGAACCAGGCGGCTGTCAAGAGCAAGCAATACCTGCAAGCAGCAGGAGCATTTGGAAACAAAGCAACAAAGGCGGGAATGAAGGGAGGGTTGAAGCTCTTCAACAGGGGCAAAGACAAGCTTCGTGGATCTGGCGACAAGGCGTATCAATGATCGTTTCCCCCCTTTCTCACACCAGAGGCCAGCACATCAACTATTTGACATTCTTGCGAGGACGCTACGCTTCTATGCTTGATTTCTTTTTACAGTATTCCGGCGCATACTTGATATGGATATTTTTTCCCTATTTAATCAGTCTGATCAACCACGTGTCTGAATAATGAACGAGTGTATGAGTACTCAGGCTGGGCGACTTGTACATGGAGACAAGTGATGTACTGTTCTGTCTCGTTTGTTTTTCTTCCGCTCTGCTTTGGCTATTCTAAGCCGAGTCTTACTTTCTGTTGTGAATTTTTGCAAAGTGGGAGCACTTTGTTAGCAGGTTCGGAGCTGGTAACACATGAACAATGGATACGGTGATCGGGGGCTGGACCGAACCATGAATTTTCGTCAAGGCACAGGTCTCACTGCATATCATTTGCTTGGCTACGTTTACGCGAACCTCGTCCTACTGACAGTCTTTTCTGCTGCATATATTGATGCTGACTTATGGAGACTCGAGGCCGGGCTCAAGTAAACCCGGGAATAATCTTGAAGATCTTATATTATTACACAGGAGCAGTGCCCCCCCAAATTGACAAAGTTCCAAAAAAAAAAAAAAAAAAAAAAAAAACGAGAGATAATGCTGGGTCCAAAAGTGTTGTTCCCTTCGTGGGGTCCCCGGCCGATGTTGTAATGGACCAGCTTTACTAATTGCCTGTTCCATTCTGTACGGAGGATTCCAGTTCGATAGATGAATGATTGCTGGCTCTGCTCCCATAGTTCTCCAACCTCCCCTTAATTGTAACAGCATCATTTGTTACTGTCTCGAGCTTTGAGATGGGATATGTTTTTGATCTGCTAAAGTCGGTGGACTGAACATGCCCCCCACAATCCCGTGTCTCCAACAAAACAAAGTCAAAAGGTTCCTCTAGTCGAGCCAGGGAATAGGATATTAATAGAAAACCTTCTGCAACTAGGACCGCTGGTGGAGATGTTCAAGGCCTGTCGACCCCCAGCGACTACGTCACAAACGGGTAAGGCTCCGTGAGATGAGCGACGCTCCTCCTTCTCTTGGGCTCCTCGGGCCCTTTTTTGCTTGGTTCGGATGCGATGCGGTTCGATTGAAGGGTTCCGGTTGGCAGCCCACCCAAATAAGCAGCATGTTCATTGCTCACGCTCACCCATCACTTTCGCTAGCCCCAGGCTCGCCCAGGACCATTCTGCCCATCAGAATCTCATCAATCCCCCAGGTCGCACTGACTGACAGCCCGACCCCTGGCCCTGGGTTACCTGGGCCCCGCGCCGTCGTCCCAGCCGCAGCGCCAACTCGAGCGCAAAGACTCCAAAGGACAAGGCACCGTCAGCCCATACCGAAAGAGAGCTGCTCATCGAAAGCTCGAGCTGCATCCTGCGTGCAGACTGGACCTGGGACGCCGCCTCCTGTGCCGCATTTCTTGCTCTGATTCCTACTTTTGCTGCTCTGAGCGACGCAGTTCCGATCCTCGAGATTTGGTCCATCCTCAATGGTCTCTTGCGATTCTTCTGTCTGTTCCTTCTAATACAATTTCCCCGCAGCCGTACTTGGCCAGCGCCGGCTGAGGATCGACAGTCGCGCCCATCTCCGACGCGGCGCCTTGTCCTTCTCCCGAGAAACATATCGTCGCTTATTATCGCATTCGGCGCCCAGAGGTGTTGACGTCCGCGTGCTCAACATATACAATTATCGCTGTTTTAACAAAAGTCGAAAGCACAGGGACGGAGGAACATTGCAGTTGCCGAGACTAGCACCCATCAACAAGAAGTAGCCGGCTTGGGGAACCATTCACAGCTACTCTGGTGCTTGAAGAGGTGAATCTCGATTCCGAGGCATTCAGCTCCCAGGCAAGGACATTGCTCAGCAGAGTTCCCAACTTCTGCCACGCCGCGCAATCCGGGATGCAGCGCATCTGATCACCCGAGACAGATCGAACGTTTGGGTTGAGCTTATTTCCCAGAAATTTCTAAATATACCACAGCCTTTTAAGTTTCAGGACAAAACTCTACACGAGATATGGCTGCCCCAATGACAGACTCGAGGCCAGTCGCATCGCCAGTGCAATACTCGCTGCATGACGACCACCAGCCTGCCCCAGGGGCCTCTCGCACTGATTCCTTCGTTGGCCTGCCACCAATTCGTCGAACCTCGACCTTCGGCCTGATGCCCGACAGAAATGGCCAAAGCGATGAAGGTGAATCTCCCGACGCCGACTCTTTCCATGCTTCGCCCGAGCAAGTAATACCACCGGTGCCTGCGATTCCCTCGGGTATGGTACACTCTTCGAAAAGAGATCAGGGCCAGGTTCAATATCATCAAGCCTCTCATCAGCAGGCACTGGGCTCTGCTGCTCCATATAATCCGCACGGGACGCCCCAGGGTAATATGGTCAATGGGCAGAACGGGTATCACCAGCTTCCACCTCAAAATCCCAGCGGCGCATATCCGGCACCTGGCCGAAACGGCGGCCCGGCGCAATTCCCAGGGATTCCCGTGTCGCAGTTCTCCCAATTCACGCAATACAACACGCAGGTTCGGAATGGTTTCCCGTCGTCCCCTGGACTGCCGGGTATCCAAACGGGCGCCCAGCCCAGTGTGCAACAACAGCAACAAGACATGCGACCAGGACCAGTATCTCCGCCTTCCGCGGGTGGCAATCCCATCCACCGCTTTCCACCCCAAGGTCAATGGAAACTGGAGGAGTCACAATTGTCCGAGCCTTTGAATACATCGAGAAAGACGCAGACTCCGCCAGCGCCGGCGCAGCAGGCTGGATATTATGCCGGAGACAAGGAAACGGAATCTCTTGTGCTCGCAGGGCCGTCACAGCCTCCACAGCGCATAGCGCGCAACGCTATGCTTCCTCCCGTCACCGCCCAGCGCTATCCTGCTTTGTTTCCAGCAGGGAGTTCAAACCAGTCACCCGTTCAGCAGGATCACTTACAGATAGGGCCGGCCGCACAGCAAGCACAGCAGCAGAGGCGCGACAGCATGGGGCCGTCGAGGTCACCCACCCGAGATCTGGATGATGACAGCAAACGCCAACCGTCTCTGTTGAATCAGATTGGCGGCAAGCTCATGCCACATCGTGGGCGACCCGACAGCATCTCCAAAGATGGAATCCAGGCCGACGAGATTTCGGTTTCTGAAACGAGCATCCTCACGGACGATGATCAGGAAAAGAAACACAAGCGAGCATCGTTCTTCGGACTTGGTGGTATGGGCAACAATGGTCCGCAGCCACAGTCGGTACATCAAGCACAGCAAATTCATCAGTTTGGTCCTGGCGACAAGAAGAAAACCTTCTTTGGAGTAGCAAAACAGATTCACATAGGAGGTAACAAGAACGAAAACTCGTCTGGAAACAGCGATATCACTTCAAATCAAGGCAGCGGCCCTAAGAAGCGGCTATCCGATTTGAAAGGCATGTTCAAAACCGGCCCAAAGGATGATATGCAATTCAACAAGGCAGAAATCCCAACTTCGAACAGGCCATCAATGCAAAGCTCGGTCAGGCCATCCACAGATGATCAAGCGTTGCAATCTGGCCCAGCTGGAACGATGGCACCTCCCTCCATGAACCGGGGTCGCAGCAGTACACAGGGCTCTATGCAGAGAGACCCAATGGGTCCTCCTCCAGGCATTGCGCCTTTGAGAGCTCAACATACGGGGGACGGCACGAGCCAAAGGGCAGCTAGTGGTTCTGCAGCACCTGGCGGCGGTTTTCTGGGTAGCATTTTTGGTAACAAGCCTGGGTCTGGCGGCAAAGATCAAAACACGGGATACTCTCCCATGCCTACAATACGGCCAGGCCAACAATTTCCACATGGGCAGGCGCCACCATCAAATTATCAGACCGCTCACCAAATGGGTTTGGCTAGAAACCCCGTCTATCCCCCAGGCCAACTTCAAGGCCTCCAGAATCACATGCGACAGGCGTCTAATCCTGCTCAGCCTGGTATAGCACATCAGCAGCCTGGATTTGGGCAACCTCCTGGGTTTCCTTCGCAGAAATTGCAGGACAGTGCAAGACCTGGAGAGTACGATCCGAGGAGTGCTCTAGATCCCAACGATCTGACACCATCCGGAGAACACCAACGCATCCTAGGTGCTCCCAATAATGACAGTTCCCCACGCTCTTCTGGAGAATTCCTTCGAGTCAATAGAAAACCAGTGGGATCTGGTCCGTCACGTCTCGCTTCTGGCACTATCGTCGCAGCTCCTTCGGATACCAGTTCTCAGTCTGGCCCAAAATCGGATATCCAGCCTTCCCGGTCTCCGGAACCTCCTAATGAGTTTGGCGGAGATGGCCAAGAACACTCGGGGATACACCAGGCACACCAGAACCCCAATCTCGGTGTATCCGCTCCTCCTGGACATATGCGACAGCCTTCTCTCCCTACACCGTCACACTCACCGGCGCCACCAGGCAGTCCCGGAGCTCAAAGGGTCTCGGCGCAGTCTGTGCAAGCCGGCGGAAGCCCTTACTTTCAGCAGCAAGGTTTCAATGATGGAGCTCGTATAGGCCAGCCCAGTGAAGGTCACGGACCAAACGGAGTTCCGATGCCTATGCGCTCTTTTACTGGGCAACCTACTCCAGGAGTACAAAACCACCCAGGCCAAGCAGGCCGTGGTCAACAAGATCCATCGCAAGGTCCTTCTGGGCAACCTACTCAGCCATGGGGTTTCACTCGCACAGCAACTCAACCGCCGATGGGTTCGATGCCGGCTGGAAAGCAGCAGTTGTTAGGCCCAGGTCAAGGAAGGGGCGCCAACGGACCTGCTCAGGAGCAGAAAGGCACCATGTCGAAACTTTTTGGGGTTGGCAGGAAACGTGATTCGACTTCTCCTCAGCCACCGCTTGGCACTCATTCAGTTCAAACAAAAGAGAAAGAGAGCACATCCTCGAAAATTCTCAGTGCCTTTAAGCGCTCTTCGAAGCAACAGGACCCGAGTCAGATACAGCAGCCTGCGCCACCTCAGGGACAGCCATTCCCTTCACCTATGGTGCACGGCGGACGCGGACAAATGCCAAACCACCCGAACCAACCCGGTCACGCAATTCCTGCCTATATGACTCCCGCTGGGCGAGGACAGTCGCCGGCTCCGGGACCAGCACCTCAGGGCTCTTTTGGTGCGCCGGGACAGCCACGAGCCTCGCCAGGTGTTGTTCAGCCTGCTCAGTTCGCTCGCGGGCAGGCCTCGCCTCCAATCCCGGGCGATCGTGGCCAGCTTCCGTCGCAGGCAACTCGAGTCGGACACGGTCAAATCTCGCCTGCCGTATTGCCCATGATGCAGTCAAACCGAAGCCAAACTTCAGCTCCGAAATCCGAGCCACAGTATGCTGCTGTACCAATCCCACGTGGCTATGAAGCCGTTCATGGCTACGGCGTGCCAAACATGATTGCTCATAGCCCTTACAACGTGGGCCGGGGCTCTCCTCCTCAGCACCTTGGGCCACAATTCCAGTCTCTGATGCCTCAATACACTGGTTCCTCTCAGCAGTTCCCACCAATGATGCCTCAGCATACTGGATCTTCTCAGCAGGTCCAGCAAATGGCGCCTCAACTAACGGGCGGCGCTCCGGCTGATCGACGATGGCCTTCACCAGCACCATCACAGCAGACTCAAGCGCCATCTATCCAGCCACAGGAGCAGAGTCAACAACACCCAGTTATTGCAGGACCCCCTGACCAGACTTCTCAAGATCCACGTACTGGTGGTCAAGCTCTGCCCCAACAGCTCATAGTCGAGCAAAGAGGCAGTCCCGACCCCCAGCGACAATTTGCCGCTGCTCACGGAGTCCCTGTTGATGCAAGAAATTCCCCGCATCCGCGTTCCGAACGCGACAGTCCCGTACCTCCTCCAGGCCTTGGAACCTCGGGGGAGATGTCGTTCACTCAGGATGACGACGTGATGATCTCAATCACCAGGAACGAGGACAGACAAGCATCACGACTCCAGCCTCAACAACTTGTCACCAATATGGGACAGCACGAGATCCAGCACAATGCCTCTCCGCAGAACCAGCCGCTTCCCGACTCGGCGACTACCTTCTCTCCTGTCAATGCAGCGACTGGCAGACTCTCCGATCCTCCGTTGCCTCCAGTCGCGTCGTTGCAGAATGGTGATCGGCAATTCGTGAACAACACGAGCCACACGCCATCACCTCCAATCGGAGCTCCCACCACGGGACGAGTTGACCTTCACCACATGACCAGCAACCAATCGATAGCAGAAGAGGCTCGACAGCATTCTTTGAGCCGAGAAGTGGATCCGCGCAGGCACTTCAACGTCAGCCCTGAACCTCCAAGGTCAACTTCTGTCGCAGCTCAGCAGCAACTGTCAAGTCCGAGTCTCAATGTGAACGTGAACCAAGCAAACAGTCATATCCCCGATCATGACGATATGTACGATGCCACGCCACGTAGCTCACACCCATCAAGGCTTCAGCAAGCCCCGATGCAGGAAACAGTATCGCAGCATTCCGACGAGCTGGCCCGCCACAACGGACATGGGGCCGCCATTGCAGGCGGTGCTGCAGCTGGGCTAGCTGCAGGAGCCGGTGCGTCTATATCAAGATCGAGCAGTTATCAAGACGAGGCCTCTCAGCCGCCGGCTCCGGTACAGACCATGGTTATGGAGCCCGAGGAGAAGATTCTCGTGGACCAGCCCGTTGAACTGGCTGCTGTCAACGATGATGGTGACGATCTGCCCATGATGAGCGCAACGTCTTATCCAGGACAGGAGTGGAACCCATATGGCGCCGGCGAGTTTGGAGATTTTGACTAGTGCTGAGATCTCTGAAGGGATATATCGGCTTCAGCTGGTTAGATATTCAAGGAGATTGGACATATTGCATGATTTATTTTGTACGTGAGAGTGGTCATATTACCTACTTCTCAGATAGCTTCATACCCCAGATGTTACGACACCATTTATTTTATTCTTCAACTTAGTTTTCTTGAATAATAAAGTTGCATACCCTCGAGAACAAGACGCTTTTTGGTGATATTTGGTCTTGGAAATCTTTACTTTCTTACTCGTACTGCTTGCTGAGCCCCTTGGTAGGCTGGCCTGGTAACGAAATTTTGTTCTTAACAAGCAGAGAGTATCGGGAGGCGCAATCAAGCATCGGGGCTTTATACTTTGAATAGATCTTTACATTTGTTTATCGTTGTTTTTATGAGGTGTCCATGTCCATTTTCCGTTGCTCATCTCCCCAGCTTCGTGTCGCATCCCTCTTGGACACTGCTATAGGGGGTGACTTGAACACAAGTATAGCCATATTTCATGGTCATTTTCCTTTTATCCCTTATCGACAAAACGCTTTGTTATGAATTCCACTTTCTTGCTCTTTCTCAAGCAGAAGCAACCCAGTCTCCTCCACTAGAAGAAGGGCTCTACATCGAACAACTCCCCCCGTCGGCATGGTCGTGATCGTGACCGGCGTGCACCTCCTCGGGCCACTCCTCGAAGCCGTCCTCGAAGAGGTCGTCGAGCTTCTGCTGCGCGCGCTCCCCGGGGCGCATGGCCTTGGCCCAGGCGCGGAACTCGGCGTCGTCGAGCAGGCAGGCGTCGAGGGCGGCGCGCAGGCGGGCCTCGCCGCCCGAGCGCATCTTCTGCCCGATGAAGACGATCTCCTGCCGCCGGTCCCGCCACTCGCCCTCGTAGTCCTTCATGATGGCCGCCCGGGTCGCCGCGTCGGTCGGCCACTCGGCCTCGGGCACCTCGCAGCGCCACAGGTCGCCGCCGGATATGGTCAGCATGACGCCGGCTTGAGACCACTCGCCGAACTAGAACATTTTGTCAGCCGCTGATATACTCCGGAGAGGGAAATGAATATCTTGACTTACCATCCTGGGCCGCGTGGCGAGCCATAGGAATCCCTTGGATCGTAACAGCGGGCCAAAGGTCTCGTCGCGTATCTTGCTCTCCAGGCGGGCCTGTGGGTTGAGCTGGGGTTGGTCCTCGTCGACCATCTCCTCGTCGGACTCGTCATTGTCCGAGGCTCCATCATCGCCCTCGTCCATGTCGTCGTCCTCGGCCTCGTACTCTGTCTGGATGACGACAAAGACGTCCTTGATGGTGCGCCAGAGGCGCTCGGGGTGAAACGGCCGGCGGGCGCGGTAGATGAACGTGCCGATGCCGTACTCCTCGGTCTCGGGGCTGACCTCCTCGTTGAGGCTCTTGAGCCAGCCGGCGCTGAGGGCCGCCCTGCCATACGAGAAGAGCCGCGTGTCCAGGATTTGGCCGAGGTCGAGGCGGGACTTGACCGTGGTGAGGACCCTGGCGCCCGGGTTGAGCTTGCCGATGACGCCGCGGACGCGGTCGACCTCGTCCCGGGGCACGAGGTCGCACTTGTTGACGACGAGCACGTCGGCGAACTCGACCTGGTCGACCTGCAGGTCCGAGATGTTGCGGTCGTCCTCGGCGGGCACGTCCGCCTGCCGGTCGACGAGGAAGTCGGCCGTCTGGAAGTCCCGCATGAAGTTGACCGCGTCGACGACGGTGACGCACGTGTCCAGCCGGGCCATCCTGGACAGGCCGCCGGACTTGAGGATCTCGGCCAGGCGCTTGTTGCCTTGTTCGCCGTTCTGTGCTGCCTCGGCGTCGAGGTCGTGGCCGGCTGCGATGTGCATCTCGGCGAATCTGTTCACGGACAGTCAGCACAATTTGGATTTTCTGGATGCTTGGTTTGGGAATGAGCTCACTCCTCGGAGAACGTCTCGGCCACCTGCATGGGTTCGCTGACGCCGGAGCTCTCAATGACGAGATAGTCGACCTTTCTGTCCTCGGCCAGCCGGGCAACCTCCTCGAGCAGGTCGCCACGGAGAGTGCAGCAGATACAGCCGTTCTATTCGCAAAGCACACCAAAGTTAGCAAGGGAAGATACTTTGACATGCTTGAAGAGAAAAGGAGTACTGACCTGCATAGCGACTATCTGCTCTTCCTTGCGGGTAACGTCGTGTGTTGTCAGCAAAGCGGCATCGATATTCAAAGCTCCAACGTCATTGACGATGACTCCTATCCGCAGGCCATGATCTGGCGATGTCAGGATGTGCTCTAGTAGGGTGGTCTTTCCGGCGCCCAGGAAACCAGACAGCAGCGTGACTGGCAGCCGTCTACCGGCCGTGATGCCGGCCGGCTCAGAAAAGGACGAGGGAGGCGAGTCGAGAAGGATTCCTGGAGCCATCTTGATCGTGGTTCTGATTTGATCTGACGGGAAACTGCAAATTGGGGGTTGAGATTCGATGAGGGAAAAGAAAGAAGACAGTCTTCCTGTCTCAACATTGTTGCCGTCTTATACCTTGCCGGCCGGTATGACCACCCGCGAGGACCCGGATGGCTTCTCGTGCAGGCTATATTGCGTCGGCGTCGATGCAGGAGTCCTGGACTGTGGAGAATTTGTATAGTAGCCCTCGTAATTGACGCCGTCTCATTGGACTGACAAATGTGCACCTTTGCGGCCACCTCGAATTAGACTCGACATTTTGTAAGCAGCCAGGGGAATCATCTTGCCCTGGAGAGTATCAGCAAGACGACTGAGACTTTGACGTTATTTTCCCAGCACTTACCTGACTCTTGAACATGAGAATTGAGGGCTAGAGTTGGCGGTCGTGATTGTGTCGCCGTCCATCCTCCAGAGCCCATTGATGCAAACATTGCACTTTCTATCCCCGAAGCAGCTAGGATACCCGTGAGTGGGAAAACTATCGCACAAATAATCGTGAATATCATATTCGCGTGCGGGTGTATCAATATATTACAGCATCACTACAGATCCAACCGATTCAAATCCACGCAGTCAGGTCTCTGCCGCCGATTGTAGCAATGGCCGGAGCATATCGTTCTCTCAGTGTCCGGCAGTATCCACATTTGGTATGGACAGGCCACGATGGCCTGGAGAAGCTTATAGTGTGGCCATAGGGCTCTACTCGTAGAAGCCAGTATGCTGGCCTCAGTCATTGCGCAGAGGCTCCTGCGTGAAGTTCCAGTGAAAAAGAGCGTATAAACGGAAAGATATCAGAACCGCGTGAACAAAGGAAAACAAAGAAATGTACCTCGGGAAAGCCACTATCGTGGCGGCGCTCGCCCGTGAGCTTGCATGAAGTGAATTGAACACTCCCTCCTCGATCCCCATCGTCCACCCTACCTTCCATCACCACTTGATTTGTCATGTCAACCGCCAGTCTAGTATATTATAATATATATATATATATGAATTTAGATGATTTGTTTCTCTCGAAAAGTCTAGACTTTGGGTGATGCTGAGATATCGGACAGAAAACTTGAGCTTGGAGCTACACCTCTGGTATACTATGATTCGTAGACAGCCGCGGTATTGTTCTGAATCACGGCCCTTCTAGAGAGGAAACCGCTGATTGACATTCACAAGGGACATGTCAATCACCGGGTGTGTGATCAAGTCCGTACGGGTAAGCCATCGAGTCAACGTCTGGACTTACCTATATATTCTGGCTTTGGCTGTCGAGCACCTGTCAAATGAATTTATCATCGAAACTCACTCAACAAGTCTGGTGATCTTTCTTCTCGTTCTCGATTTCTACTACTCAGATCCCGTTCTCTCCCACCAAAATGCCGTCACCTAGCTTTCTGATGTCTTCAGAATTTCCAGCTTCAGCGTCTTCATCTTCAGAGCCGTGGTCACCCCCACCGAATACAACTTCAGAGACCAAACACCGTGAGCCTGGTTCTGATTCGTCTCTGGCTCTTCTCTCGGACCAAGAGAGCCTGTCAAATACAATTACTCGCCAGCTTCAGGCATCCTCGAACAGCTGGCGTCCACAGATCCCAACAGCCTCACGGGCAGTGCAAGCCAATCATAATAGTCTTGCCCAGTATAGACAAGAACCGAGGGCGCAAGGCCACACAGAGCCAGTCACTCGTCCTAGATCGCCTCAGCACTGCCAGCGGATCTCGATATATAAGCGTTCCGGCCGCTTCGAAAGACTTGCTTAAAGGGTAAAGCGAGCATTTAGAGGCCGTCCTGATCCTCCGGACAAGAGACCGTCCGGAAATCACGATATAGTGCCAGTCAGACACCAAGTAATCCTTACTTTATACCGCTCAGAAACGGAATGTACGACCTGCCATTGGAAGCCTCCAGTACTGGTAGTCCTGTACGCGCCGCAACACCACCGTTCGCTTACAGCGAATATGATCCTTTCCTAGACCAGACCAGTCGACTTGACATGGACACCGCTCTACGCACTACAACGCCGCCGCCACCCTACACAGTTGCTGGATCAAGCATGCCTTCTGGAAGCAGGGCCTAGCGATCAAGAGCAAGCAGAGAATGCAGCCCATAGGCAAACTATCAATAAAGAATATTTGATAGCCACAATTTTGGTCGTCAACAGAACCTGTGTATCATAAGTGAACCTTGATTCCAGTCCAAACATGACACAATCACTGGCGTGTGTGATCAAGTATCTACCCCCATTCATGTTTTCTTCAAATTCTTATATATTCTGGCTCTGACTTCTGAGTTGCTTTTAAACTGGAGACAAATGCCACCGTCAAATCTCATTTGATACATTCGCCATCATATCTCCACCATGTCTACATCTTTGGTTCTTTACAGGAACGCCTCAACGCCGCCGTCGTCATCTTCCTGGGAGGAATCGTCTTCATCTTCATCCTCTTCAGAGTCCTCATCTTCAGAGTCCTCGGAGGAATCCTCGGAGGAATCCTCTTCGGAGGAATCATCCTCAGAGTCGTCGTCTTCATCGTCGTCGTCCTCATCGTCATCGTCCTCATCGTCATCGTCATCATCTTCATCGTCCTCATCTTCATCGTCGTCATCTTCATCATCATCGTCTTCAGGATCTTCATCTTCTGGTATCACATACCGCACACCTGTTCCCAATTTGTCCCTAAGTTTCTCCTCGCTCCAAGGGACCCTTCCAAATGCAAGTATTAACCCGCTTCTGGCATCCTCGAGTACCAGGCGCTCAACCGCCTCAACGGCTGTACCTACCTTGCAGTCCTATCGTGGTGGTACTACTGTCCCGCTCGGACAAAGCCAAGGGACGCGAGGCCAAACAAGGTCCTCCACTCGTACAAGACCGTCCCAGCACTATTCACTGGTTCCGGGATACACGCGCCCCAGCCGCCTCAGAAGACTCGCCACGAGGGTTACACGGGCATTGGGAGGCACTTCGAATCCTCCCACGAGAAGACCGTCGGGCAATTATAGGATCGTCTCGGTAAGAACCCGAGCACCGCGGAGGGGCGGAATGTACAACCAGCCCTTGGCTGCCTCCAGCTTTGGTGGTACCGTACGCACCGCAACACCACCGCCGGCTTACACTCGTCGCAGATCGCCCTCACCCGGTCAGTCTAATCCTCACCAGGGCCAGAGGAGTCGGGTTGATACCGCCGCCACGGTACGTACTGCAACGCCGCCGCCGCCTTCGACAGTTGCTGGATCAAGTCTACCATCTGGAGGACGAAGTAGGAGATCAAGATCAGGCAGGTAGTCGATAGGCAGAGTATCAATGAAGAATATTTTATAACCACCATCTTGGTCGTCAACAGAGCCAGTGTAATGAGTGAACCTTGATTGTAGTTCAAACATGATATCATTCAAGAACTAATCATTGCCATTGGTATCCAACACCCCAACGCCTCCCAAATTCCGAGTTGATCATAATTCATAACGCGCCGTGCCTCGGGATTATTGTATCTCGAGCATTTGCTTCAAGCCCGCTTCGGCGGCGCGGTACCACCGACCTCTCTCTTCCAGGTCGTCTTCGACACCGCCAAGCGCAGCCTCTTTCCTCCTTTTGGCCTCCTTGGCCGCAGCCGTGCTGTTTGCCCTTTTCGTCTCGAGCGGCACCAGCTCGGCCTGCAGCCTGTCCAGCTCCTTCTTCTTCCGGGGCACCTGGCTCTTGAGCTGTTCTAGCTGCCGGTCCAGCTCTTCCCGTTGTCTTTTTTTCTGGTTGACCAAGTCGACCGTCTTTGCCAGCGGCAGGTTCAGCTCTGGCGTCTCCGAGTTGAACCTCCCCTCGTTCTCTTTTCTGAGCTCGGCGACCCTGTCCTCGAGCCCCTTGATCTTGTCGGGCAGCTCCTCGAGGCGGGCCGTCTCGAGCTGGACGCCCTCGTAGCGCCTGGCGAGCTCGGCGCCGCGCTCCTCGAGGGCCTTGACGGCGTCGGCGACGTCGAGCTTGAGGGCCTTGAGGACGGCCTTGGCCTCGGCGTTGAGGGCCTCGAGCTCGAGGTTCTCCTGGGGGCTGACGATGAGGGGCGGGTCGCCGACGATGGCGCGGATGAACTTTTCCTTCGTGACCTGCTCGACGTAGCTGAAGCGCAGCTTGGCGAAGAGCTCGCGGTAGTGCGTCAGGTCGGCCTCGAGGCTGGCGGGCGTCGGCGCGTTGAGCGAGCTGTTGGACACGTCCGAGGTGCGCTTCTCGTCCGCCGGGGCCGCGGCCGGGTCCGAGGCGGTGATGGGCTCCGAGAGCCTGATGATGCTGAGCTCTTGCGACTCCTGGAGCAGCTGGAGCGTGGACAAGACGTCGGCTGGCGATTTGGACGCCGCTGCGCCTGTGGATTTCTTTGCGCGCGGCATGTCGGGCTTTGTCGCGTCACCGGCGCTCGAGGAGATTGCTGCTTGTTTTGTACTAGCAATCGCTGCGGATGTTTGACCGTATCCGTACTGGGGTTTATCTCGGGTTTTGAGCTTCTCTCGTTGATATCGACTGGGTACGGGTGTTTGCGACAGCTAAGCAAACCATTAAACAGACATGAATCCAGCAAACGTTAAACACCTAAGAATGGCAACCAGATGCAACTATTTACTTTTGCACAAATCAGGACTAGCCTGGTGGTGGGGCTTCTCAGAATCGGGGCTGATCGCGTGGAAGTGGACCCCAGTGAACCTAGAACTGTGACGCAGCGTCCCCTCAGGGTCTTTCTTTACCCATTCGCTGCCTGCACTTTATGCGCTCCAGGCACAGGCAGGCAGTTAACCGGTCTCTTGTTGAGCTTCAGGCAAGAACCCGATCTGCCCATTATCCCCATTGTCCTGTCACTATTTTGTTGTCGTTCCCCTCTCCGGGGTTGGTTCTACATTATATGCGAGAGCCTGTCGCATTTGCGCTCTCTCTTCATTTGGTTCAGGCCTCGCGCTGAACCTCACTCCATTCCCTCCTGCCGGAAGGAAGGAACCCGGCAGACGGCCTTCGTGGCGATGACATGAACCCGCGATTCCCAATTCGCAACCTCATAAACATCAATCGTATCTTATACAACCTCAAACATGTCTTCGTCGAAACCTCCTTCCGATGAATGGGTCGCCGACCTGCTCTCCCAGGAAGCCGCCGACTGCGCCCTCAAGTATTCGACCATGGGCATGGACGCATACACCCAATCCGCCAAGTGAGTTCCTGCAATCTTCCGCCACTTCCCATCTTGAGGTACATTGCTAAGTATGTATCCATCGCCAGGCGCCCAGCAAACCATCCCAAGCCAAACACTCGCTTCCTAAACAACATCGTGAAAGCGACGAATAGTCACAATCGGAATCTGCTGGAGCAAGAGCGCGCCGACTCGAAAGCTCGGCTCAAGGACCTGGATCGCACAAAACAGGCGACCGAAGAGCGTGAGCAGAGACGGCGGCCCGGTGCTGCCGATACCCGGAAGCGCATGCTGGGCGATATCAAGGCTATCATCGGTGGTTCGTCTAAGAAGCGCAAGACTGAGGACAATGGTCGCACGGCGGATGACGACGGTTCCGAGTTCAAACGTTCTAGGAAGGACGAAGGCGAACGTCGGATCCGCGGAAGAGGACAGGCGCGCGAAAAGGATGCTGATCGCGACCACTCGAGGAGCGGCAAGAACGGAAATTCTAGCAGGGAACTATTCGCAGACCACGGACCCAGGCGAGGATTTTCCGGTGAAGAACGAAGAGAGGAAAGAAGGCATTCACGGGAAAGGAGGCACCGCCACGACAAACACCATTCTCGCACCGAGCATACTGATCGGAGAACTCGGGATCACGAGTCTCGTCGGGAGCGGCATCATGAGAGCTCTTCGAAAGGAAGATTGACAGAAGAATCGGATTCAGACCCACTTGAGGACATCATCGGACCCAAGCCGCCGTCGCCAGTTCGGAAGCGTGGTCGAGGAGCAACTTCAGGTTCTTCGGCAATGGACAGTCGATTTGCGTCAAGCTACGACCCCAAAGCTGATGTGGCCCTTGATCACGATGAAGAGGATGACGACTGGGGCTTAGCATTGGAAGCACTTCGCGACCGCGAGCGATGGAAACAGCAAGGCGCTGATAGGCTTCGTGCTGCCGGCTTCACCGATGATCAGGTGACAAAGTGGGAAAAGGGCGACCAGAAGAACGAAGAAGACGTCAGATGGTCCAAGAAGGGCGACGAGAGAGAATGGGACAGGGGCAAGGTCTTGAAGGGAGACTTCTAGGGGAAGCGTCCTCAGTTGGACTAGAGCCCGACAAAGCGATTTCCCAGACGGCATCCATCAAGCCTCGAACCGTCCAAGGGCCACGCATGAGACTTGCAGTGACATGTCATGGAACAAGTTGAAGTGATGGGGTACATAAGAACATGGAACGAGGCAACGAAAACTTGCGGGCGTTCAAGGGCATTGCATTCAGGGCGTTCTCAAGAAGCATGGTTAAATGGTTGCATTAGACGGCGTTCAGACATGACTGGGAAGCGAATAGCCTTTAACAAATACTTTATCCATCTATCCAAGCTGTCCATCATGTTTTTGCTGCAAGATGGATTCAAGTGAACGACGTCCAATTTCTGATTATATGTACTGCATGATTCCCTTCCAGCTCACGTGGCTGGTCATGATGATCGATTTGAACTACTCTGTGGAAACAATGCTTGGAATAGAGATGTCTTTTGGTCCATAATACTGGGGTCCGTCTTGCAAGTGTCATGGTCAATGGCATTTCATGCAGAATGTGACTGCTCCGTTTGCAGGTCTAGGGGGGGAGACCTTATAGGTACCAATGACCCAACCTGTTATCAACAAACAGCCTCCGGGTCAGTTGGCGCAGTGGGATACTGCAGGCTCTCTCAAACAATGGGTTCGAGCCCCCGCTGGCCCCTAAGTTATCCGACTACTGATTTACCTCTGGTTATCCGGCTCCTGATTTACCCTCGAAGGTTATCCGGGAGCTGATTTACAAATAGAGGTTATCCGGTAGCTGATCTACTCGAAAGGGCGCTGAGCATTATTTTTTTCTTTTTTTCTTTTCTTCCCCTGCTTTTGTTTTAAAAAGATCATGCATTCCTGGCTTACCGGCCTTTGTACAAGTAGTCTACATGATCTTGCTTTCACAACCAGAAAATCGCATTTTTACTGAAACGGGAGAGCTTTGCGTGGGCAATTATTTTTTGTTGTTCTCTTAAAACTAACAATCCATCAGACCTCGGAGAAAATAAAGTCTTGATGTCTGCCCAGTCATGATTTTCCATCCGCCACTTCAGCCCACTGCCCTGCACCTATACTCGATCGCACTTCAAGCATAGGAGCTCTCCTGTTCTCCCACACAAATGATAACTCGGAAGACACAAACTCATCCCGGGCTACATAGCACAGGCGGAAAGCCCCGCACATCCACCATCCGATATCCCCGCTTACTCGTAAGTGCTGATGTTGATGCTGGCCCAGGGCCCGATGGCCGAGTGCATGCAGTTGCCGACCTCGGAGACGGTGGTGCCGCGGGTCAGGTCGGCGCAGGGGTCGTCGGTGAAATAAGAGACGAGGTACGGCCCTTGGCGCAGCGCCGCGAGCTGCAGGCTCTCGACCGCGTACGGCAGCGGGATGCAGCCCATGGTCATGTTCTGGACGTAAAAGTCCAGGTCCGCCGCGGGGCCGCTGGAGCTCAGACACGAGCTGAGCTCCTTCCAGCCCGTGATCTCGACCAGGATGCCCGGGTCCTGGCGGGGGGAGATGACGGCCGCGGCGGAGGCGACGGCGGCGCCGGCGGCGGTCATGATGGTGAGGATGGAGGCGTGCATTTTGAAAAGAAGTTTGATTACTTTGTCTGTATTGAACAGTGTAGAGCGAGTGCTTGAGTCTTGGAGTGTTGTCGAGCGAGTGGATGTGATTGTTGATGATCTGATATCCTGTCAACTCTGGAGATTCCGAGGTTATATATACTCGAAAGCCAAAGCGTCATGACTATACAGTATACTCTAGCCGACGGCAATATGGACCATGAAGCGGCCGCGTGCTCCCGAACACACTCGTCAGAAAACGAAAAAGATCAACGGACTGACTCCGCAGAAGGGATTCCTCCTCTTGAGCATGTCTCGAGCTGCGGTCCGCTCATCGCGATGCCTACTGCCCAAGGTTGTAGTATGTCTGGTCACCTCTGAGCTGGTCCAGCAGCGAATTCGTGAAACAGGCCAATCAGGGCGCAGTCAAAATTGCCCGCTTCTCGAAGGATTCGAACAATTTCATGGCGCGGTGGGGATACAATTCAGGAGTAACCGTACGCATCGGGAGTCTTCGACCTTGTCGGATTGCCAAGGGCCCTGCCGAGGCGGTGCACCGAACAGGCAGCCGTATTCTTCTTCTTCCCCTCTGAATCCATCTGCAAGACGGTCCGTGACGTCCGGGACTGCCGTGCGCGTCACAGACCGACTACCGTCGGTGCCGCTGTCTGTATCGCATAGTATTGCAGTATAGGAAGTACTAGGTATACAGCCAGCCGGATGCTTTGCAGATCTGTGCCCCACCGATTCGTATACATGTCTGGATCGACTCTTGGAACGATCGACTTAAACGTCTGCCTGACACCCTACACTATACCTGTACTGCCGCTCAGCCACAACGTTGGTATTTGACAACGGTTGGCGGGAAAGAGGAAACTGCACCGGCTCCATAATGCCCCAGACACGGCGCATGTGGAGTCTTGTTTGCTCGCCCGTTCGGTCCCGAAGGACCATAATTGGACAACAAGATTCTCTATAGAAGTCTTCTAGTTGCCCTTTTCACGAGCTAGAATGCTCATCGGACTGGCGGGTCCTCGTAATGATTGAGGAGAACCATGTCTGTTCATGATATATAAAAAGGCGGCGACACTCGACGATACTGGGACATGTGGATCGATCGGCGGCGGCATCGGGATGGCCTTCCGGTTCTTGAGATCTCTTTTATGGAGTGTAAAAGGCCCCGCCTGAAGGAGCGAATACCTATTTACTAATCGGAAGCTGTGATAGAGAGACGCTGAGATGGCGAATATGAGGAAAATAACTCTAATATTGTCGACTATTTCACGCTGGAGGTATATATTGCAAATATTCATACTGTACAGTCTCTGGGATGAAATTGGAAGTCGGGGAACGGTATAGGATAATCGCTGCGTGCTGAAATATTGATTTTTTTTTCCTCATTCATTTACCCCGTGCTCATGATAAATCTATCTTGCGATACGTTCCATGGTGCCTCCTAATGGAGCAGCAGTCATACCGAGACATGACATCTACAGTAGACGTGCGATGCGACCAATCTCCCATTCTCACAATTCATCCCGCGACCCTAAGAAAAGTCGAGACACTTCAAATGAGTATCGCGTGTCTGGCTTCCAACAGATTCGATACCTCCTCCCTGATCCTCAACCATGCTGCTCTATCGGCTTAGATTGGGCGTATCGTGCTCCACAGTCTGTTGGCAACTATTCGATTTCTGGACCGCGGTTGCCGCGATCCGGTTTGTTTGAGGGCAGATGCCCGCTTCTGTGAGGTGGCTGTGTCTACCCATCCTCGCAATACGAGATATGACGGTACTGAACCGGTGACCAAGTTTGGAGTTCGAGTGTCTTCGCACAGGGGTCGTCGTGGAGGCGACTCTGTCCAACTCGATGCCATGTCAACGGGGTCCCGCAATAGGAGAGGAAGGATTTCAATCATACAGACAAACGTACGAGCTCCGTGACACGTCGTATATATATCAGGCCGCTGGAGTAGAATCATACTTGTCAATGTCGAATTTCTTGCATGTGCGACAAGGCTCGAATTCGTCGGCGCATGCGACTTGAACCGTGAATGATCCGCACTTGGCTTTGCAGGGAACACTGAAGTAGTGACCACAAGCACGGAGGTACTTGGTACACATTCTTGCGGCAGGTAAAAGACTTTGATTGTTGAGAAGCGATGGATTCTATGCCGAGATTGCTGTGGTATGTGGCGTAACACTCTTGCAGTTTGGTTGAGATGTAGTTTGAGGCGGATTATTTTCTAACAGTCTCTGGGTTGTTGAATACGGCAGTTGAGACATGAACATTGTTTCTTTTTTCTTCAGAGGGTGACTGTGTGTGTGGTGGCGGCATATCGTGCTCAAATGATCTCACGATACTTCTGGTGCCACCGGACCGAATTATGCTTGATTCCTTCCGCCGAACAGTACTTGAGTCACTGCTCCGACAGACCAGGACTTCACGATCGTAGTTCCTTCTCACTTGACGCCTCAACATTGGGATTTGAAAGCAGTCTTTCACGTGGGCCGGTCATCCGATGGTACTTTGCTCGTTTTGCCTCCGATTTTCGGAGAGGTATGCTATAATGAGCCCACGATGCTCAACTGTACCTTCCTTCTCTCCCAGGTTCTTTTGGGTTTCGACCATCGTGCCTGCTAACCACCAACAAGCCAAGGAATTCCCAGCCTTTTCGGGGCGCCGAGTATCGGAGATGGCAATTCGTCAAGGTTCCAGACCTACCATGATGACTCTGGATTGTCTCTTCGCCTTCAGACCTCCAAAGCCGGGCCTTGGTCCCCATATGCCGGGTCCTTGGTAAACCAAGGCAGCTTTTCGATGCTCTTCACCTTGGCCTCCTCGCCCCTTTTCCCATAACACATGTCCCAGTTATACCCTGGCGGATAGCTTCCGACCATCTCAAAGCCGTCACCGTCGTCTTCTCTCAGCAGCCGGTGGCCGACGCCGGCGGGGACGACGAGCATGTCGCCTTTCTGGGCGTCCAGCTCGACTCTCTCTGGGTTGTCCTCGCCACCGAAGCACAGCGTAGCTCTGCCACGTGAGATGCATAGAACCTCATGGGACGTGCTGTGGAAATGCGTCGTGCTGTACATGGTGAACGTCCACTGCGGCTCAACGCCGCCCACAGAGTTGAGGTGGGACTTGATGCCCGATGCGGTAATGGTGGACGCAAACACGCCATGGTAGTGTATGAGAGGCTTGTTTTGCACCGCAGTGTTGGGTATCAGATTGTGCGCCGGTATCTGGTGTCTAGAAACCCGGAGGGATGCGAGTGGTGTCAACTTGGCGGCCATGATTATCAACGTCCTCACATGAAACCCAATGGCAGATAAAGCTTCGAATCGTATAAAGGCAAACCGTCCGTGATAGATGACGGCAGAATCGATTCTTAATTTGAGAAGGAAGTCGCAGAGTACTTCGCCAATTTTCACTAAAGGTATGTCGTTGCCAAACCGCCACTCGAAACCCCACCACGAAATCATTCAATGTGCATCACATCAAGCCGACGTCATTTGTCACTCAACTTTCACACTCAGGACTGATATAATCACTAGCTCGGCTTCTGTTCCGCAGAATGACTGTCCAAGTCCAAAAGCATGAATTGATTTTTATACCGATTCTTGCACGGTTATTTGCAGCAAATGCCGACTCCTGAAGATGTCTGCCTCTCGGCCGAGGGATGCATGATGGGCAGCGTTACTTGGTTCAGGCATCTGACCTACCGACACATTGTCTTCATGCACCTATCAAGTCATCACTCATTGTAGAAGTAGTCAAAGTGTTTGATGTCATAATATCAATTCATCATTGTGTAATCCTACACGTCCACGCTGGACCCGTTATATAGATGCAATCCGTTACGCCATGCAACCCATAGTTTTTAGTTTTTAAAGCACGAACCGCCTAGTAGTGAAGCCTCAAACGCTTACCACTGCCGGCGGTCATGTCTCTCTTTCGTTTCAAAGATGAGACTGGTGATACATTTGTCTGGTTGGTTTCTTCTTGAGGAACGTTTGATCCGGTTATGTCGGAGGCCAGCTGAGAGTCTATAGTCGCCTCTCTAGCTTTCATATTCCGTTCTTCAACTCGGATTGCCCACAATAGTGTGAGCAATGCCTCTCGTGACGGTAAGCTGGCGCCGTCTGGCCACAATAGCGTGACACGGCCCTGATCTCCCTTGATACCCAGGAGTCTATCTGCCAGCCCCTCGACCCGGTCATCGTGTCCCTCAGAAACCAACCGCAATAGACCCAGCGTCGCATCCTTTAGAGGACGCGCCAGCATGGGACTGCTGGTTAAGATTTTCTGAAGAGACTTGAGTCTCAGAGTCGAAGAGGTTGAAAGTAGGCTCGGGTTCAAAAGAGACCGAGGCGTGACCCGCGATCGCGCCTGGAGCTGCGCCGCTGTGATCGTCGTCAAGGAATTGTGAGATGTCGAACTCCGGAAGTTCTGCGGAAGCGTCACCATCCAAATGATTGTACTCAAAATTGAAGGGGTCGCTCGAAGGACTAAATTGTGCTTCAGAGCTCCAGCTATCAGTAGGATCGGTTGTTGACAGGCTGAAATCACTGAAGAGGCCATCAAAACCATTTGATACTGCAGCATCAGAGCTAGCGCTGGGTGCGGGCTCTGCTGAGCTACCAGCGACTCTGGCACCTCCGTTGACGGACACTGCAGGTCGCACAACACCGCGGCTGGATGTTGTGTCGCGTCAGTGGAGGTGGGCAGAGTGCTGGGAGCCGGGGCAGATGTTTGAGGTGCCGGCTTGGCAATAGCATCATCGGATACGGGAGTGAGCTCGGGCGAGAGGGAGGCAGGGTCGACGGTGCCCTCGTTGTCGGGCATGAGAATGAAGTCATTCATCATGCTGGGCTTCGTCTCGGCAACCTCGGAGGCCGGGAAGAGCGGCTGCGACAGAGTGATGGGGTCCTCCAAGTCAAGCATGGGTGATGAGCTAGGAGGAACACCCGATTGACGTCGCAAGTGGCTAAGCTCCTCCGCGAGTAAAGCTGACTTCTTTACTTGCTGGTTAAGGAGAGCCTCGAGCTCCTGGTTGCGCTTCTCCAAGGCTTCAACCTCTTGTCTCTTGCGCTCACGGGAAGACTGGGCGGCACGACGGTTGCGAAGGACACGCTCGACGCGTCGCTGTTCTTTCTCGTCCTCTGTCTTGGCTCGTTTCCTGGAGGGGGTGGGGTAAGTCACAATGCGTTGGGACATGGGACAGATGGTAGGGTGCTTACCTGGGGGGCAGGTTGGTCTTGGGCTCTGGGAGGACTTGTCCCCATGACTTCCTCTTCTTGGTGGTCTTCTTTTCTCCGTCGGCCTCGGGGGTATCCGCGAGGTCGTCCTCTTTCACATCGACATCATCGACGGACTGGGGGGACTGAGGGGTCATGACGCTCTCCATGGGGTGCATGGTGGGCGGTGCCGGGGTGCTGAAGAGGGAGTACATCTCGGCGCCGGGCATAGACATGAAGGACTCGGCGGGAGAGTTCTCGAACTTGACCTCCGGCGTGGAGTCCGGGGTGGGTTCCCAAGAGGCCATCTTGGGTGGTTGTGGAGTACTGATTTGGTATCCTAGGAGGACTTGGTGCAAACTTGCTGCAGCCAAAGTGATTAGAGCAAAAGAGAGATGTCTTTTGCTCGAAGCGTTTTGGTGGAGTAGTTGTTGGGAGTTGCAGTAGTAGCAGATATGGGATTAATGGGTATCTGCTGAAGTAGAGAGGTGCCGTCCTAGTTCCTCAATACAAATACAGCTGGTGCTCCTTCACCTATGGCGGTGCATCCTTTCCATGTGGACAGTTGAGTCACCTGATGAGTCAAGGCTGGCCTTGGTAGTGGCAGACTGGCAGGCAGCAGGAGGGATCTGGGGCGAGGACAAGGTGTCCTTTGTTGCTAGGCGGGTTTGGTGGTGGCCTCTCGTGCTTCAAGCCTCGCAGTTTCGAGGGCGAACAGGCCGTCTTTATCTAGAGGACACGTTGTGGAAGGGAGGTAGCTCGGTACCGGATGCCTGAGGCAGAAAGGGGGGAGCTAGGCCCAATACAATAGACCTCAGACTGGAGCAAGGGTGGGAAGGGAACGGGGGGGTGTGAGAGCCACCGGGGAGCCACACTGCAAGCACAGGGAAGACAGGGAGAGAGACGAGAGAGAGACTCGCACGTCGTATGGGGAGGCAGGGAAGGCAAGGTACGTATCGTATCAGCTTGGGAGGGAAAGGAAGGAAGAAACATAAGACTCGCACAAAGAAGGAATGTACTGTCCAGGGGGGCCCTAGGTCGTACTGATTGGCGGGATCTGACGGGAGGACGGACCCCAGGGGAAACGCCAACGCGCGCCAACGGACCGCGAAGAGGCAAGTGGAGCACCTTCTGAGAGCCAGAGCCAGAGCCCAGCCAAAGGAACACACAGCCAGCTATGCCAGCCCCTGGCCCATGCCAACTTTGCTGTACACTATGTCGCCAGTGTCGCTTGGACGCCCGTTCCCCCCTTTGCCCATTCTATCGTCGCCAGCAATTGCGTTGCCGTCGACACAGCCTGCTGGAGCCCATATTCTCGAATTCCGAATAAGGTCTCTGAGTCTCTGGGCACTGTGAACCCCCAAATCACAGTCCCTTCTGCCCTTGGAACGTCCGCTGCAGGTTCCAACTCTCCAGCCAAGCCATCACTCATCAGCGAGCGACACTGAAATGCAGAATGTTCCAGTGCTCCTCTTGTCACTATCTTGGGTAACTGCTTGGCAACAGCCTGCTGCCCCACACGGCCTCGAATAGCCTTCTGACTTCAGCCGTCGCCGGGCGGCACAAACGCTAAAAAGCGTCGCATTCGTCGCATTCGAGACACAACGTGCGAATCCCTATCGAGGCTGGCGGTTGCCTTTTAGACACACAGCAAAGGCCGGCAGAGCAAGGCGACATCCCCATCCCTCTCCATCTTTTGCCTTTCCCAACGCCAGCAAGGTTCAGGCACATCATGATTTTGAGTTCAGTCACAATGTCGGAGACAGCTGGATGTTTCTGAGGCTGTTATCAACATGTTATTCCTGATCATGATAGAATCATGCTGTCAGTGGGAATATGACATTGAATCACACAAACTTGGCAGACGCCTAAAACTAGAGTCTAGCATGGCCCAATGTGGATTTGCATAAATGGTTCGTCGGTCGATTGGCGTAAACGGGCAGCGGGATGCGTGTTCCTGCGGCGCTGTTATACGCACCAGGCACCACTAAAAAGGCCCGGGCTAAACATAGCAATCAGCCAATGCACCACGACGAGCGCACCAGATCTCCCATATCATCCACAATTGTCAGATCAGCTCTCATCACTCTCAGCCCCCGTCAGCAACAGTCTCACGGAATGTCATCATTGCAGCATAATCTGCACTCGAGTAATGCCCCGAGAGCCAACCAACAATCACTGCAATCATCCTTCGGAGCAGATCTTGTTCATGGATTCGGGGTCGTGATACTCGAGGCAGAGACAGACATTTCGAGCAACACAGGTCTGAAACCTACCGTACGTAGATTTAGTGCTCGAGGTGCTATTGTCATACTGTGCTCGGTGATGAAGTGTATCACATCCGACAATGCCTGCCCTGCCTTGCGTGCTTGCTAATCTGATTGCTAACCTATCTTCCGTTTTTCGAGTCGCCTAGAGGTCTGCCAATATGGAACACTGCACTCCGGAAATTGATAGAGCCCAGTATGTCTCCGCGGTTTGACTGAATACTACCGCCTGCCCGGTGGCAATAATATTGGAACTCGCATCCCAATAATTGGACAGTGAGCACGTTTACAGGGTGGTGTTGCGTATGCTGTCGCACCCGATTCGGTAATACGGATCAATATAAGACTTTGTATTCGCAATCAAAAATTCATATGCTGCCCCAAGATAGCCGACTCGGCCTGGCTGCAATGTCACCTCTAATCCCGGTAGAACTCCCGAGCCCGTCTTCTGCAATGGTCAGTGTCATGTGCCTGAATTGTCGCTTCCGAGGAACAGTCTGGGGAGAAAGAGGAAGATATTGATTTCGAAGCATATGCCAGGGGACTGGGGATTGCCAAGGTTCGCGAAAAAGGAATATCACATCCTGCCAAGCCTGCGGGTGTCACCATCATGCAAAGGATTAGAGAAAGGCTGATGAGAAAGTTATAGTCAGTCCTATGAATAGCGTCGATCGCTTTCCCCAGGACATGCCAGGAAATGGAGAAGAGACCAAGGAACGAAACGACGTCAAGCCTCATCATAAAATGCTTGCATGAACTCAAGACATCCACATCTTGAGGCGTCTTTGGGCGTCAGGATCCCATTAACTCAATTGCCTGTATTTAGATAATTCTTTTTCTTATTCTGAATTTTGTTGCCCTGGATTTCAGATGATTGGGGGACGGCTTCAGAGACGGGGGAGACCTGATTCACACAAGGTTCGGCTCACTCTGCCGCTTATGCGAATTAGGGGGCGCCAGCGACATATTGGGGGTGTGCACATCTTTTTTTCCCTTAAATCGTCAGCCACCTCAAAGAGTCAAGGGTTTATTATGTGAGACCGACTCGTTTGGGGGGCTGCTTTCCGGTCTGATAGGCTTCTTCCCAATTGGTTCAGCATCCGTCCGAATCAAGGACATTGTAGGTTTCTGGCTCAGCATGCCCCGGCCATAATACCTGAGAGGCAAACTGAGTTTGCCCTGTTAACTGCCAGTCCGGGAAGCTCGATCTCGCACGTGTTACTGGCGTCACCTTGAGTGCTTACCCCCCAGATCCACTCGTGGGTCACGTCAATACCAGACAATAATGATTTTCCAGAACGATAACCAAGATGATAATCTGTAATAATTTTGAATATACTACTCGGATACTCTATTTCGGGGCACTCGTGGGGGAGGAAGCCCAGCATATGATCATCAGACGAGGGGGCCTGTTCAAGGGTGCCCAGCCAGAAGAGCCCCTATGTCGATCATGGTCGGCTCTGGCTCTGGTGCTGATGAAAGATGAAAGATGCAGTTTGGTGCTGGCTGTGTTCCAGATGATTGCTTACGCCAGCCGTTCCGAGTTGACGGGCTGGCTCTCGGCCTTCGTCTATTTTCAACCTACTACCGTAGCCCCAAGTTTCCAACGCTTGCGAATGCACCGTGCCTCTTCCATCCGGCTCGCACCAGTCTCGTATAACGGCTCTCTCACTGTCGGAATCGCATACTGATTTGCAGCCCGAACATCCGTCGTCCTGCTTGCAATCAAAGCTTGGCAATGATGAAATCGCGAGAGAACTCGACCCGCATAGAATCCATTCGTTTGTGTGCAATCGTTTGATCGCCAACCCTGTAGATATGGTAGTACTCTGTAGATAGGTCATAAGTAAAAAGCCGCATCGCATATAGCCGCCCCAGATCGCGACCCAAACGAGCATCGCCATGACTATCAAGAGGACTGAGCTCCTGGGGCTCTTCAGCAGACCGCCATGACAGTCTCCCAAAAGCCAAGCCCAGCGGACGACGGGGGAGGCCCAGCGGAAGGTCTTTGCGGTCTTCCCCGCGGAGCACACGGAGGCACATGGGAACCTCAAACGCCCTTCCGGGGGTCGCTGCTGCTGCTGCTTTCTGCTTGACGTGCTGGGAAAGGTTTCCGATATGCCCAGAAGGCAAAAGGCTGGAGACGACTGGCATATCAGCTCCTCCCCGCCATCCATTCTTCCAGAAACGACAGCCGAGACGCTCGTTAATTTTCCCATGAGCCGTCGTCAGGACTTCGCCATTCCGGAATAAATTACGAGTTTCGAAATCCGCACCACCCGTCCAGTCGCAGCCAAGAGAGGACCCCTACCGTATTTACCTACCCAGTCTCGCCAGTTCCTGACTTGACGTTCTGGAATATTCATCATCTGGATTGGGGGGGATCTGATGGGGAGACTATGGGGACCCTCATCCCCTGGGCGGTGGATCCCCTCGTGGGGATGCTACGCTGCGGTTCCAGAATGATACGAATTGACGATTTTACCGAGCTCGGCATGCGCCAAAAACGGTCCACCAGCCGCCTCTAGACTCTCTTTTCGCAACAATGATGTAGGCAAAATAGGGGAACTCCCTCATTAGGCTCCGAGGGAGAGATTGGCAGAGCAATTGGAGGAAATGCTGCTGCATCACCTCCTCCGAGTCCCCAAAAGCACGTGCTGCGATGGAGGAATGCTATCTTGCAATCTATGCTGCCCTGATACTTTTTGGACTCTCGACATGCCATGAACCGCATAGCGCCGTGGCGAAAGATTAATCAACACGAGCTGCGACCGTGGATTCCAATAGATTTCCCGAGCCCTGTCTACCTACGTGCTCATACTTTCTCATCCCTGATAACCGTTTTCTGCCGCCTACAAGGTTTCCGAGATGCTAGATCTGGGCTGGATCACCAATTACGCAAGGTACGAAACTGTGTGTTTCATCGTCAGGCGGCCAAGCGGCCTCAGCTCAAGCTCAGGGGGAGCCTTGAACAAACCAACGAAGGCAGAGGGGGGCCACGAACGGTTGCTCCACTTGTTCCCTCTCGTCTAGTTCAATAAGATGCCGCCCGAACGTGACGATCCTTGGCACGGACGCACGCGGCGCATCCGGGACCCCAACCCGGAGAGCGGCTTCGGTTTCAACCCGTCTTTCTCTCCCTCGTTCGTTGCTTCGCGCTCTCCCGTGGGCTGCGTGTGCTGTGTGGTGCGTGTGCTCTGCCGTCGAAGCACGAACGCGAGTCCGTTCACCAGCAAGGAAGCAGCTGCAGAAGCCAGCCGCCAGGCGCGGATCCGTGCCTCCCCGGCCCAGCCTCTCGATCGTGATCCTTCAAACACACAGAGAACAGCAGTCCGAGCTGGGAGCTATGGCATTCAGATGATGCTTCATAAGCTGGGGTCTGCCGCGAGGCATCGTGCATGTCTAACAGTCGACATATCACAGGTCTGGTCTGCGCAGAGTCCAGACTGCCGGCTCATATTCACAACTCGCATGACTTGGTGAGTTGTACGATGTATGTAGTAGTCAGTTGGGCCATTGCAGGCGAGTCTGGGCTATCCCGCAACTGCACATAGCATACCGCTTCGCAGACGGTATACCCGCTCCTCCGAGGGAACAACGTATCGCTGCATGCAGAGAGAAACCCTCGTGAACTCCGCTGCCCGAGAAGGCCCCCCTGACTATGATGCAAGCAGCGTAGAAACTAGTGAAAAGATATGATCCGCCCGCACAGCAATACACCGCCCTCCGGTCCCCCGGCCATCTGGACCTCACCGACTCTGTCCATCGGCAAGCCGCGTTCCCCACGATGGCTACGACTTGGACCTCAGGCCGGCATGTAAACATTGTTGTTTATCGTGCCAAGATGGATTGGTTCTTGTAAAACCATTCCTTGATCACCATGGTCGTGCTGTCAGGTGGACCGAGTGCGACCTTGATGGGTGCTCTCCACTCTCGAAAACAATGCGTCCATCGACATGGAATAGTATAACACGCCAGCAAGCTCAGCCGGAAGCCTTCCGGAACGGCCTATGAAACTTTAGTCCCCGGCTGAGTGCCAACGAATACCTATCCGTTCGATCGTGGGCTGGCCAAGACACGCGGTCCATAGAAGTCAAATGGCAAGCAACAAAGTCAAAAGAAAGCTCCGGAAATAAGGAGACGCAAGCCACAAGTGTTTTGCGCCAGAGAGTGTTTCCGGATGAACACTTGCGTCAAGCCACGACAATAATTATAGGTTCAGATTCGACCAGACTTCAGAATAGTCTTTTGGCAAGCCTGGTAACAGGTTTGGTCTGTAAGGAGTCCGATCAACCAAAGAATCATTGAGCGCGTTTGACCTCTCGTCGCCCAAGGATGCTGCTCGCGCCGGACGCGAGCCATGCTCGTCCGCACCAGCAGCAGCATGGGGGGCGCTTGATCACCGTCGTTGACTGACAAGTAATTGAGCCCGGGCAGGACATCCTCAAGGTTGTGCAGGTTCTCCGTGGTGTCGAAGATGCCCACGGGTACGGCCGCAGCAAGTTGTTGCCATTGGCCGTCGACTTCGAGGGACGGGCGGCCACTCGGGTCTTATCTCATGCTGTATTGACCATAAAGATCGTAAGAATGAACCGACGAGGCGAAAAGAGACGATTACACCAAGTCCGCCTTCTTTTTTCTCTTTTGTATGTTGATCTCTAGCTCAAAAAACTATAAGGTATAGTAATCCGGACGATTGTCCCTCAAAAGATTCCTGACTTCGGGCGATTGTAATAGACCATCGGACAAAAGACCAGGTTAAAAATAGTGTATTATATACTCTATACGTAAAATTTCGACTATAATCGGTTTGTTCTTACGACTTCACCCTAGGCCAACTTACTTCTTGACACTAGACTGCATGGCTGCTCTGCACCAAGTCAGCTCAAGTGACAAATGCTCGTGGTGTATCGAAACACTCATCCCACTCCAGCTCATACGACTGCCAGAACCGCTTGATCAAGGACAGGCCATAGACTGGCAGGTATGAACCAATGACCAGCGACATGCTCTCGAGCTCCCTCTCTACAAACGACCGGTCCTCCCGGCTGCCGCCGTAGAGCCCGGTGCCGCACATCAGCAGCGGCCACATGATGCACTTTGTCAGCACGTCCCGGAACCTGGCCGACCGCCCGCACAGCCCCTCCCGGAGGTCCGCCAGCAGCTGTCCGTGGTGCCTGGCCCTGCACGCCTGCACGGCCGGGGAGCGCGGCAGCACGCGCACGCTCTGCAGCGACGACACGCAGAACACCACGGCGGCGGACTGGTAGATCCGGCCGAGGAGCAGGAAGTTGTCGGTGTCGCTGCCGCTCGGGAACGAGGCGGCCCACGCGTCGGCGCGGAAGCCGACGTCGAGCTTGGTGAGCAAGTCCTGGGCCCGGGCCTTGAGGGTCTGCACCGTCGACGGCGACGGCCGCGCCGCCTCGGCGCGCAGGGCGTTGATCCGCGCGATGCTCAGGAATATCTCGGGCGGGCACATGAGCGTCGGCAAGCGCCCGTCGCCGTAGTGCTTGGCCATCATGTCCATGTTGTCGATGAACATGGACGGCTCGGCAAGGTCGTGGGCCGGGCTGGTGGTGTTTCCGATGACGCCGGTTCTGGCACACAAAGAAAATCAGTATGGGTATGATTTGTGATGAGAAAGAGTGGATTTCAACGAGGAACGCTGCTGGTCGGGGTCGACTTACACGAAGTAGTATGAAAGCACAATGGTGTGGTATGGATCCGGCAATAGATTCGTGGTAATGCCGCCTCGTATCCGGATGATCGTCGAGAGGCCATCGTAATGGTGGCGCCAGTTGATTTTTGCTTGTGAGATCTGATCCGTCATTGGTTAATCACAAAATCTCTTGGTCCTATCTCTATATAGTGACGAGTTGGGAGGACCCGGTTGGTAGGAGTTGTGAACGACAGACATGGTATGACTTACGTCGACCACCATGAAGAGAAAAACGGCAGTCAGTGTCACGAGGTCCGACTGTCGTTTGGGATCATTGAGGGCTTGGCTGAGAGCCCGTACGGCGATATCCCTAGACAAGTCACGAATCAGTCGGCCAGTCTCATCCTTTCAGAGCACGTATCCGGGTGTTCTTCCGAGAATGGTTACATGAAAGGGAGAAAGATGCCGCGCCGCTGGGCCACGTGCCGCCCTTGCAGCCGATCTGTGCTGGACGATGACGAAACCCTAATAAATGGGCTTGGCTCACCTGTGGTAGTACATTTTGGTCGATATAGCCAGCCGTTCATCTTCGGTGTAGCCGCCCGGTCCGGACAGTTGGGTCATTCGGTACGACAGGGTACAGAAAGTCAAGCTGTGCGCAATGGCCGGCTCCACGCCGTGCAGTACGTCTAGGGGTAGAGGTGTTATCCAGTTGATCGACGTGATCTCGCGGGTGGAGTCCCAAGCTGGATATATCCAATTGTTGTCTATGAGTTCATGCGGTCAATATTGACAGAAGAGTACCAATCTCATGGTGCGTAGCATCTTGGCATGCAGCAAGGTTAGGTTGGACATACAAAATGCAATGGCCTGCACGATATCGGATGCGTCAGACCTGTGCAACTGATACCTCTCTACGGCACTCTGCTCTAGGTATATAGCTGGAGTCGCGGACTTGCCCGTCTGCGATTCATCTCTGGGCTTGCTTTTCGTCGTCTTCTTCTTTTGTGTCTTCTTTTGTGAGGTCGCCCTCGGCACCAAAGACGTCACGTTGGCGGCATCGCCAGCGGCAGCAGCATGCTTGGGACGACGAGGCTTTGACAAAACCTTGCCGGGCGTGAGCCATCTCAAGGGCTTCTTGTCATCGTAGCCGGGACACACGACGCCCCTGTTCTTGCACTTGTTGCATGCGCCGGGCGCGGAGTCGCACACCAGCCGGCGGCGCATGCACTCCCAGCAGTGCCGCCTCTCCCTGACTGGTATCTGGTCTTGCTGTTGCTGTCCGACAGCCCCAGGCGCAACCGTTGACGGGAAGCTTTGGGGAAACGGTGGTGCCATCGCTAAGGTATCCGTGGACGTTGGATTCAGTCCGGCCATGACGATAGAGTGGGTGTACAACCTACGTCGGGAACGGGCATGACGTTAGTGGTGTTCGGGAGAAACAACAAAGTAAATGTGACTTTATATTTCCCTTCTCGTCCTGGCTGCCGCCGTTGACGTCGGGCGGATCCTAGCCATGTAAGACTGTAGCAGTATATGCAGGTCAGAAAGGCGGCAACCTAGTAGGTATTCGCTAATAAACTGGAGTTACTAGACTGCGCCGCAGCCATAAAAAAAAGTCTTGGCCACATATTTCTCCGAATGGGGTTTAGATCGATCACATTGGTGTCCCGGCCCCAGAAGATGATCTGTTGATCTGCCTTGACAGAGTTCAACGATGGATCACAGCCCGAAGCGTTGATTGCACCGCTCGTTCCTCTGCCGAATAGCATCGCACCCCATCCTGAGCGTTGCAGCACAAGCTTTTTAGCGACTGTAGAGCGCACCGCGGTGATGGTAAAATATAACAGGGCACTTTCAGCCTTACATTGCGCCACGATGGCTCAGGATCGCTCACTATGTGTAGGTACATAGTTACATGTGTTATCCCAAAATGGACATATTTTGGTGAAGACACTGGAATGTGAAGATGATTTTAAAAAGGAACGCATACCCAGGAGACGATATGGGGTTTCACACACTCATCTTCATCAACATTGGGGAATCCA
Source organism: Pestalotiopsis sp. JCM 9685 (assembly GCA_001599175.1). Taxonomy (NCBI): domain Eukaryota; kingdom Fungi; phylum Ascomycota; class Sordariomycetes; order Amphisphaeriales; family Sporocadaceae; genus Pestalotiopsis; species Pestalotiopsis sp. JCM 9685. The sequence continues at coordinate 4,842,636 of BCGF01000002.1, forward strand.
TCTTGGCTCCCGAATATTCACTTATTGCATCAACATGTCGAGTATTGCACTGGGTATGGCTTCTCTCCTCTCCTGCCATCAAGCCATAGAGGTATAACTGACGCCTCAATTTCACAGAAAGTATTTACGTATATGTCCCAAACAAAGGGGCCCCGGTCGCTTTCGCAGCGGCCTTCTTGATAGTCGCTGCCGTGCACGCCTGGCAAAGCACGTAAGTATTATATTGACTGCAATTCCAATTCCGATCCAAGAGCTCATCAGATATTACTATTAGTCGCTACAAGGCCTGGAAATGGACCGTCCTCCATCCATTCTGCGCTCTCATGTTTGCGACCGGCTTCGCACTGCGAGAAGTCGGAGCCTTCCATTACGACTTCACCAGGGACAATATAAACATTTATATTGCGAGCACCTGCTTCCTCTATTTTGCACCGTAAGGAGGTCCCAACTACCACGATCATCTGCGGGGACTGACCGTGTGGTATCACAGACCCTTACTTGAGCTCGCGAATTATCACGTGCTCGGCCGGACGCTGTACTATGTCCACTACCTCTCGCCTCTGCATCCCGGCCGGGTGCTCACCACGTTCGGGTTTCTCTCCACCCTCGTCGAGGTGCTCAATGCCATCGGCGCTTCGTACAGCGCCAATACATTTTTGCCGCGGCAGTACATCGTCCTCGGCCACGACCTGATGCGCGCCTCGCTGATCCTGCAGCTCGTGGTCGTCGCCATCTTTGCCCTGCTGGCCACCATCTTCTACCGCCGGTGCAAGGCCGCCGGCGTCCTGAGCCGCAACGTCCGGACGCCGCTCCGCGTCCTCTACGCCAGCACGGCCCTGATCCTCGTCCGGACGATCTACCGCACCGTCGAGTACTTTGTCCTGTCGGACACCAGCACGGCCGCCGTCACGGACCCGTCCCAGCTCAGCCCCCTGCTCCGGAACGAGTGGTACTTTTGGGTGTTCGAGGCGGCCGTCATGCTGACCAACTCGGTCCTCTGGAACGTCTTCCACCCGGGGCGGTACCTGCCGACCGACCGGAACGTCTACCTCGAGCGGGACGGCGTGACCGAGGTCATGGGCGACTACGGGGCCGAGGACAGCCGGTCGTGGCTGATGACCGTCTGCGACCCGTTCGGGCTGATGGACGGCCCGCGCGGCAGGAGAGACGAGAACGGCAAGAGGTCGTGGGCGATGCGGCTGTACGACCCCTTCAACTGGCTCGAGAGCATCGACGGGAAGAAGGAGAAAAGCGCGCCCAAGACTGCTCAGAGCAATGTTCGTTCAGCCGTGTAAAGGGTGTCCCTCATTGTGTATATAAAAGGCGTATTGGGATGGTCACATACCAATTGGCTGGGCGGCTAGCGTTTTGGAGTTTTACAATTGTATCGTTTTGGGAGCATACGAATAGTGTTTAGACTCTTGTAAGAACTTATTTGATCTTGACTAGCAAACAGACTTTGACGCGGAAATTTTGAATGAAAGTATTCGATTGATATTCTCAGTATTATGTGAAATAGGAAATCAAGGACATGGCAGAACCGCTTCGGACTGGGTCTGGGGTTTTGAGGACATAATTCACAAGTCATGCACACACAATCTTAAGCCCGGATCCTGTAAGCACCTTATATTGCAACTTCCCTTCTAATTGCAAACCAACTCGGCAATCACTTTTACTTTTACGGGCGTATTACTAAATGCTAATTGCAAGTGCTTTCGCCCAACTTGCATGTAATAGGGCCTGGATTTTGGAGGCAAGATTGCCTGTTCTGCGGTAGACTTAGATGGTTGCCGGGGGTATAAGATAATTATGCTGTCTAATAAAGGCACTTCTGGTGGCAAAGGTTTTCTTTCTATTTGGCCGGAATTCCTGTGTCCGGCTCATGTCATATACCCTCTGCTGCGAGATAGCGGCTTATTGCAAGCCGGCGGCGGGTGCTTTTGTTGCAAAAACAGGGCACAAACTGTATCCAGGGGGAGACCAAATCGCGGAAGCCAACTCCGGGCGAGTCTAGGCATGGCGAATAGTCACAGATAAGCACAAGATACAAAAGGAGAATTTCTTCCATACCTGGGTACAATTGTCATTCTCAAATCATCCCTAGGTGGGTATCACTTGCCCTCCCGTGTCTTGTAGACAATCAGTCTTCGAGAGTTGTGCTGTGGATATTGTAATATGATCACTCGCATTCGTGTCTAGATATTTGACACGAAATAGGTCTGTCCCTTAGATTGACGCGTGTATTCCTCTACATTTTACGGCCCGTATCATCAAGGCTTTGGCATTCGCTCTGGACTGTGAGATCAGGATAGAATCAGGTGGTCAACAAGAGGGTCTCCCTTCAAGCGTAGATTCCTGTAACAAGCGATAGTCATTCGTCTTGCTCATGGACGATCACCTAAATCCCTAACTCAAGTCCTTGTCTGTAGTTCAAATGACCACGACCAATTCTTCGTTTTCGTATTCATCACACCGGCTCGAACCAGCTGTTATCGGCGATCCAACACCTTTTCACTAATATATTTACTAAAATAATGACGAGAGTCCGAGTGCTGATTCAAAAGGCCCAGCTGATCACGCAACCTCCAAGATTTGCACTTCATCGACAAAAGCGCTATCATCCATTCCTCATTTCACAACTGCCATAAATTGCCGATACCATAGAGTCTGTGAGGCAAGTAGAAGTAAGGATGATGCTGGTCGTTATATATAATAGCGGGCGGTTGTGACCGTATAAATGTCTCGGGCGAGTCAAGACTCGGCCGCGGAAGTACGGAACGACGTGGCCATCCTCGGCGGGTGTCAACTTCCGATGGGCCAGAAGTTCACCATTCGAAGAAAGTTGGAACATATCGGAGCGCCCCAGAAAAAAACAACTGCAGCCAAAACAGGAATGCAATGAGGAACTAACGCAGGGCTACGGTGGCCCCATACCATTCCCGTCCCAAAGCGCCAGACCTACAAGTTAGTGCAGAACTTGGAGTTCTGGCGTTCAGCCGGCGCCTAGACTTGTCGTCGCAAGTAGAAACTAGTTCGAGCCGTTCCGTCTACTTGGTATCGATCTCGTTGCTAGTCGAGGAAAGAACCAAACAGGTTCGTCAATCACAAGAGCCTCGTGCCGCGGACGTTGTGTAGTAAGGCCTGGTGCCAGCAGACTTGTGTTCTAGAGTGGAAGAAACAAGCTTTTCGTTGTGGCTCAAAGACTGTCAGCACTATCTCTTTCCACGTTGTTGCAGGTTGATGTGTGCCGTTGACATGCCGACCATACATACCTACTTGAGAGTTTACTGACTAGATCATAGGTTCCACTGCTTCAAGAAATACTCTAGATTGTTTTGAGCACTGATCATATGCCGTTCTGCGTGCTATATTGACTATTGCCATTTCATTCAATCGGCCGGCGCCACCACGTCGCGGGCCGACTTTGTGGTTTCAACGAACGTATGGGGTCAGCCTGGTGGTACTCTGCTCCGAGGACCCCTAAATTGCATTTTCAGGCCTCAACCCCATATTGTGTTCATGTCAAGCTTGGAACGACCGATCGGGGTCGGTAGATATGACGCTGCCAGGTGGCAGGACCAGGGAGCTAGAGATGGTTTTGACAACCTGGAGAGATAGTTCTATAGTACTAATCTGGTCTACTGCCCAAGTGACAGAGGTCTGATCGCGGCGCTTAAATCGTTGTCTCGACTCACAAGGACAGTGATTTAAAACGTACTCGCGGCAGTCAGTTGTTCGAAAGTGCGCCTCATCACCGTTCGTCGCATTACGTATGTAGATAGAGCGGAAAGAAAAGCGATAAACATCAGCAAGGATATATTCTCCGAGCCCCTTGCCATCGAGTCCACAATGCACGTTCCTGCGGGACCATAACCGCCGACGCCTCTCCATATATCAGTATTCGTATTCTGAGCATTGTTCTCTCGGACATTAGATCTTCGGATGAATTTCCGTGCGGTTCTGCGGGACAGAGACCTGGTTGATTCCGCGATCCAGGGTGGAGAAGAATTGCTGTACTCTTGTAGTCAGTGTGCTTCCGTGTATCGTAATGATATAAAAGAAACAATTATATCGGGCTTCTAGCCGATGAAAAATCTGGGTAGTATCTTATACGTAATGACCATTCTAGAAGTCAGGATAGGGTTGTATGTCTGAGTTTGGGCTCTACTACCTAAAGGTTAGCGATTACACGCACCTGACCTAGTAGCGTCACGAGTTCAAGCTGAGACAAAGTTGTTGTTCCTGTGTAGTACTGGATCTGCTTGACCTTTCAGCTTGCCATATTTTCATGGAGTCGTTGGCCAGGCTCTTCACAGATCGGGGCTCTCCCGACTAAGCAAGCTATTTCGGTGAAGCTGCTGGACTAAGGTAATACACCGACCCACGAGTATTAGTGGAGACATCTAGATACCAGATACTACTGTATAGGAGGAGAAACCCACCGGGAAATATCAGAATGGAGATATTGACTGATCGTGATTGGCGCCAAGCGCGGGAGACATTTACCCTTTGCCAGACTACTCGACAGGCTAGTGCACAGACGGATCGATCCTCCAGGACTACTCAGGACTACTCAGGGCTGGCCTTCTGGGCGCTCCCCACGACGAGCCATCCCTCATTGCAATCTAGCCTCGAGATCTGCTCCCATGGCTTCACGCCGGATTGCCTCTGGTCTCGTGGTTTAGACGCTCGATCTGGTTTCGACGCAATTTCGTCCGTTAATCATCACCTTCAGCGCGCCCAGCGACGTTGTTGCCGGCTCAGTGTTGTTTCAATCGCCTTGGTCCCGTTGGTTGGCAGCCTCTGGGGGAAGTTTTTCTTTCGCCCCATGATCGCCCCCATGAAACAAACGCTATCGGTCGCTAGGTACTCCTTGCTCATTGTGTGAAAGTCGTTGATAAAATCTGCGCACTGAACACGGGTCAGGACGCTGGCGACTCCCACTTTCCGTTTGTTTTTTTCGACAAAAATTAAGACAATAATAGAGTAATGGTCGAGCAGTCCCGACAGAGTATCAGCTCTCGGTAGTCAGTATGGGACAACAGGAACATAGCCTGCTCGACCTGCTCGGCAAGTCCAACAACCTCCATGAGCCCAAGCCGGCGTGGAACGAGCCTACGGTGCTCATCGCGACGTTGAGCGCGTCGTGGGTATGTCAACATGGACCCGAAGTCTCGAGGAGAAAATGGGAACTGACTGAAAAGTGCAGGGTCTTGCTTTAATCTGTGTTCTCCTGCGTCTCTTCGCCCGATTCAGAGTGGTCAAATCCCCAGGATGGGATGACCTATTTGTTTTTCTCACATTGGTATGTTCTCGAGTGAATATTGGTCTTTGTGTGCCTTGGCCTTGAAAACTAATTCCACAAAGGTGTCCGGCACTGTCGGTACAACTTGTATATGTCTCGGTATGTTGGGCTCCCGCTTGGCTTCGAAATAGCACCATCTAATGTCACACCAGCTACACAAACTGGATTTGGACAGCACTTTATATTACTTTCAATGACGGAAATGGGACACTACATGGTGGTAAGTGATTCCACCCAAGGTCCAACCTCTTTCGTATTTGCTAACAAATCACTGAACAGTTGTTCTACGTCGCTAATGCCTCTTACGCCTTATCGACAACGCTGGTTAAACTAGCTTTATTATTTCAATATTTGAGGATGTTCAAGGAGAAGCCCGTGCGGCCTTTTTGCATTATTGTCACGATAATCACGGCGCTCTGGGGAACCGCTTACACATTTGTAAGTGCTCACAGAATTCCCTAAGCATTCCTAGAATATCGGTCTCCCTTGGTTTCATATCCACGTGGGTATCGACGGTTCGCAATGTTGGCTAACGTGCTTGAGATGTTCAGATGGCATTCTTCCCGTGTTTCCCACCGCACGCCTATTGGGATCTCAACTTCGGCGAGGAGGGGTCTTGCTACGGTTATGGCTCTACAGATCCCGACGGATTCTACGCGACATATTCTAGCGCCTCATACAGCAACATGTTCCTCGACATTATAATCCTTACGATCCCGGTTCATCTCTATTTCAAATCTGGCACGGGCCTCAGGGAGAAGTTGGGTCTCTTGGGCCTCCTGACCATGGGAGGAATGTAAGTCGCACACGAGTGGTACTCCCTTAGGCGTAGTGGCTGACTTTAAGACACAGCGCCAACGGTCTTGCCATCTGGCGAGTGGTAACCATTGTTGAGCACAAGGCCGCGACATACCCTACGCTCGACCCGACGTGGTACGGCCCGATCAGCGTCCTGCTCGCGAGTCTCGAGGTCGACGTGGCCATCATCTGCGCCTCGGTGCCCGTCTTCTGGCCTGTCCTGACCTCGAGCCTGGACCGCATCTTCATCACCCGGGAGATCAAGATCGAGCGGAACCACCGGTTCTCCTCCATCGACGAGACCCACGACAGCAGGTCCTCCTTCGAGAGGCTCCACAAGATGACGTCGCTCGACGAGCTCGAGGCCGGCGCCCGGCCCTCGAGCGTGCTGACGGCGTGGGGGACCTTCTGCGTGGAACATAGCGTGGAGAACTTGGAGTTGAAGGACGTCAAGCCGGCCTACCAGAACGCCCACTACAAGGACAGCTACGTGATAGCCCAGGTCGACCCGCTGAGCGACGTAGGAAAGGTCGAGTCCAGCATCAGTGCTGAGCGCCCGAAAAAGATCAAAAGGCACCCGACTTTCGGGCAACGTTCCGATGGCTCATAGGGAGACCACGACTCAATACAATTCTATAATCATGAAGGCCCTCCTTTCTTCGCACCGCTTCTGATTATGAGCTCTTGTGACCCTTTTGTGCTTGTTGCTTTAGGATATTGCCGGTATGGTCAATGATACTTCGTGATTGTCGGATCCTTTCTCTGGATAAGCCGGCCCAATTGTCACTTTGAGGGAGACAGGCATAAAAGCACATGCTACAAAAACTGCCGACTTTGGTCTGTATCGAAACGCAATTTTAAGCTCGTTTTAACTTTTGATGCTCACCCTGGTACGCGACGATGTGTGTGGTTGATGTCGTGCCGGTGACGTCATCAACAAAGGCAAGCTCGGTTCTAGCCACGATGGCTTTCCATCACCAAACGGTGTGTAAAAAGCTGAACATGAAATAGTTTCTGACTTTTCGAGAACCATTGAGATCACTTACTCTGCAACACAAGATACCCAGTCTCGTTCACCAACAAAAGAAACATGTCTTTCGCCGCCTTCCGCAAGTCCCCCGAGCAGTAAGTCTTGTAGTCCTGTTTGTCAAGCTCATCGTGCCGAACTTCCCGCAGCTCTGTCACTGGAATTGGAGGCAATGAGCGCGAGGACAAGCCATGAAGAGGCAAAGATGCTAATTGACCATTACAGTGAGGACCTCGCCAAATTGGCCGAGGAGCACATGAAGCATGACCTCGAGCCGTCGGACCGTGAGGTTCTCGAGAAGGCCGCCGGAAAGGTCTCGGCGCCGGCCGCCATTGGCACGATTGTCGGCCTGGGCCTCGGCGTCTACGCGGCGTTCCGCCTGAGAAAGGCCCGCGTGGGCATGTTCAACGCCTTCCGGGCCACCGAGAAGCCCACCCACGTCGTCTTCGCGGGCGGCAGGACAGGTATGCGCGATACCTCATCTCTGGACCATGTTTACGTCTTGCTAACATCACGCTGTAGAATCTGTCCCAGACATCACACCGTACCTCAGGCCCACGCGTCTGGGAGACTGGGCCACGTACATCTTCTTTGGCCTGGGAGGTACAATTGTCGGCGGAGAGCTCGGTTTCCTGCTCGGCACCTGGTCCGCAGCTCGGACTATTGCTAGTGACCCCCAGAGGAAGAAGAGGATCGAGACCGCCTACAGGAGGTTCAAGGCGGATTACTTGAGACAGGAAGCCAAGCGACTGGACGAGGGCGGCTCCGTCTTCTCCTCCTAAGCAAATACGTTACGGCCCAGTTTTGCGTGCAACTTTATACAGGAGATGATCCAAGCATTGCACATTGGGTCTCTTGAAATGCTGAGTAATACCCCTAATATAATAATTCAGCCAGGACGGCCCTGAAACTGTCAATCCTGAAACTCGGCACAAAGTCTATCATTACAGTCATGCGAGTGCTTCAAACTCACCCGTCATGATAGGTGCTCCGAACCTTCCGGGCTCGCATAGCAGCGCTAGCGATGCATGGCGGCTGGACAGCATATTCTATTCGTCAAGACACCTGCAACGTGAGACTATAATCGCACAAGAAGGAAAGTGACACTCGGCGGTCAGGTGTGGGGTAATCTCGAGGAGTGAGCAGTGAATCTGCCAGAAAGCCATGTTGGCTTCTTCTCTGGAAAACATTTAACCTCATAGACTACCAGCAGCTTGGTTGACTATAATCGCTAGCTTACTATAACTCCTTATACAAAATCTCATCTCAACAGAAGCCATCATGAACGGAGATCAGGGACCGGTGTCCAACCTGCCCCAGCTGCACCAGTTCTACACGGGCCACAACTCCTCGGGCCAGGCCGTCGTGGCCGAGCACGACGACTTCCGGTGGACGCGCCTGGCCGACGGGGACATGGGCTTCAGCGTCGTGTACACGACGTCGCAGTCGCCGCCGGACCTGAACGGGGATGCGGACCTGGCCGCGCACAAGAAGACGACGGCGCCGGGCCGGCCCATGAGCCTGGTCAATCCGGGCGGCTCGGTGCTGCGCTGCGTCGACTTCGCGCCCGGGTTCAAGTGCGACATGCACCGCACCCAGAGCCTCGACTACGGCGTCGTGCTCGAGGGCGCCGTCGAGATGGTCCTCGACTCGGGCGAGCGCCACCTCATGCGGCGGGGCGACGTCGCCGTCCAGCGCGCCACCCAGCACCAGTGGATCAACACGTCCGAGACCGAGTGGGCGCGCATGATGTTTGTGCTTCAGGACATCAAGCCGCTCTTCGTCGGCGGCAAGGAGTTTGGCGAGGATCTGGGGGAGAAGCCGATGGTGCCTCCGACTCAGCGATCGTGATTGCGGAATGTGCCTGTTAGCGTTCTTGGACCTGTGTGTGTCAGCATGATAATCTTGTTGCTTTTGTGTCATCATGGCTCTCATTGCTGTCTGCCATTGACGGTCTTTCACGTGGCCACAAAGAATAAAGGGTTTCCAAGAGGGAGGCGACAATACGCGACTTGGTCTCATTGTTTCTTGTCTAGCCGCCACAGATCTTGTTACAATCGAAGACAATAAGCCTTGTTCTCTCGTGTCGGGTATATAAAGTGACAAGATGGAACCCTCATAGAACATTCTTCAGACCAAGACACAATTCAGATCAGAGAAAACGGTGAGTTCAACACACTAACATACACACAAGTACATCCTATCCATGGAATATTGCAATTCCCCATTTCCCAACACACAATCCAACATGCTCTCTCGAAGAGGCTCTGCCGTATCCGTACGCTCAGTGAGCTCGCTGCGCGCTGGCGGCAAGGTAACTTACGCCTGCAAGCATGAGACGATGAACAGCAGACTTAACACAGTGGTATCTGGAATACCGCTGAATATCAAGACCAAGAAATGCGCCGACTGCCAGACAGCGATACCCATGTCTGCACTTGGCCTCATCGCGGCACTGGGCAAGGAAGAGGCGATGAAGGACGTGGACGTCGCCACGAGAAGAAAGCTGGCTGAATGCCTCTTTGAACGCCTCGCCGACCGCCGCAAGGGTGCGCTGAAAGACAGCTGGGACGACATTGCCATGTCGTGGGCCACCTTTTGCTACCTGTTCGTGCCCGTCGCGGAGCTCAAGCAGGTCTGCGGGACTCTCAGGAGCCGGTACGGCGCCGGCATGGACAAGCAGGTACTGCAGACGCTGGCCCGGGCCGCCTGTATCCAGGAGAACGTCTGGGAGATCTTCGAGCCCGTGGACACGCCCATGTTCGCCACGGCGAATCACATCGTCGCGGACCTCAGGAAGAAGACGGAGCAGGTCGAGCGGTTCGCGCAGGTCGAAGATATCTTCGTGGTGGCCAAGGAGCTCGGAGGGCTCTGCGATACGACCGTGGCGGTGTATAACAAGGTCACGCTCCGCCTCGGTCGCTGGGACGGATCGCGTAAGTAGAGAGCAGGTACTCCTAAACTTCTTTCTGTCTGTTAAAAAATTTGTCCGTATTTTGTATTCCCATCTCGGATTTGTGACATTGTTAGCATATATGTAAAACAAAATCAATTTCGGCAGAAATTCCCCCCTTCCTCAATTCGGACGCAAAGAATATCGCGTCTCGTCGTGTTTTCCGCCATCCAATCCATTCTGATTGTCGCAGTGCATGCAATAATTCTGAAGGCATTTGTGTGTCAGGATCGGCCCTAGACGTAAAATCCATGCTGTCGAGTTCATCGTGCGGAATGAAGACATCGTCCGGCCAGCGAGCCTCCTCCGCCCCCCGGGTTCCTACGGTTTGGTCCGCCTTCCAAGTTCTTGCGAATTCGCTGCAGTCTATGTGGATAACGAGTTGCAATAACTTGAGTTGCGTCATTCGCTTCAGGATTGGGATTTCCAGTTGCCCCCAGCCATGTCCAGATCCGACCCTGAGCGCCAGCTTCTGCACCTTGAACAGCCAATGGTCATTCTTGAGAGCTCGCGGGACTGGGTCGTCTCTGCCCGGGTGGAGCGCGCGGAACCAAGAGGGCGGCCATCGAAATGAGGGAGAGCTGTCATGGCACCAGTCGAAATAGAAGACATCCTCGGTGAAGTTGACCCAGATCTGGGGCGCCGTCGGCCTGCGGACCGCCCGATCTCGCAGGTGGGCAGGCATGAACATCATGGAGCCTTTGGTGTGCTTGAATATGATGCTCGGGTGCGCCAAGTGAGCAAGCACCACGACCTTGTTTGCCGGCTTTATAGCCTCGAATGGCTCATACGGTCGTGCCTGGGTCCAGTCGTCAACGCCATCAACTCCGCCAGCGCTATTGTCAAAGAGAGAGAAGTTGCCACTGGACAGAGCTGCGTAGAGGAGAGTGTTTCCATCGACTGAGAAGCAATGTCGCGTGTCACATCTGGCGTCTCTGTAGAAGGTCCATATCATCAGCTGACATTCGGCCGGCAACTTGCGGAAACAGTGGAAAGTAGTCGGTGGTGAGGCCATGATGCGTATCACTTGCAAGGTAAATTCCAGGGAGAAGATTGATTGCAGAAATGGGATCGAGGCGGAAAATGCTTGGTAGTAGAGGGAAAGTTGCTGTCAGGGAAAGAAAGGAAAGCGCTATTGATGCTTGAGAATAAATATGTGTGTGCCCACTAGCTCGTGGCTGCCTGTATTAACGTGTTAATCAACAACTCGCCTCTTCAAAAGAGAAAAAAGCCATCGTCCATACTTCGTACATGCCTCACAAACCTTATGGAGCAGATACAATATTCGTTCAAGTAGGTGTATAATTATGTAGTACCTAATTTTGAATCCTAGCCAAGTGTGATCTTCTGTGAAACTACGCAGTTTTGCTCCCAGATATCCTCTGATATCCGTCCTGCTGCTTTCCTATACATGACACCATCCTTCGTCTCTACCCAGAGAACATTGTAAAAAGAATAAGTTTCATCAGCCCACTCCAACGGAAGACTGCCTGAAGTCTTATTTGAGAGCGATATGCAACTGCTGCTCCCAGAGTAGAATGGCCCAAGGTCGAGGTCACTCTCTTTATTTTCCAGTCTCACCTGAGAAGCACGAAAGCTCTTCGAATGTCGGTGTTTTGGGGTCGCGTCTGCTAATTCATCCCCGCCTCCTGCGCTCCTTTGTTGGCTGTTGGCATTCGATTCGAAGTGATAGTGGAAGTTTTTGCGATTGCTGTAACAGCCGTGGCTGTCGACAACGGCCTCGTAGGTGCTGGCAGCTTCGCGGAGGCTGGAGCTGCCCTTGGATACGGCAACGAGCTGGATCGTTTGACCAGCATCAACGACGGTCGTGTCGTCCATTACTCTGAGTAACCCAGCCCACCGGCCCCGGTCATCCTCGAGCGTCATGACGGAACAACAGTCTTCCACTTCAGGGTTGGATTTGTAAATGACGGAGGTCGCAACGGGGTACCGAGCAACCATGGCGCTGCTTTTTTTCTTCTTGAACACGCCAGAGAAGAATTGGAGGGCACCAGAATACTTGTGAAAATCTTTGCAAATGAGAGTTCGTCTGACGTTCAAGTTTGCTACAGTCGTGGTGCAGGATAGCAAGGCCGCATTGTTCAGAGTTGTGGCCATCTGCGAAGCATCGCACACCGGCAATGGGTAGTAGTAGAGCGTATCCTTTTGGGTTTCATGGAAATACCATTGAGTCGGCCTGCAGGGCGGCTCTGGAAAATCGTCTGTTCCATTTGTTTCGTTTTGTTCCTGCCTGAATTGTTTTGCCCGCTGCTCGAAGGCCTGCTTGGTGCACAAGTATTCCAATCCTGGTTTGCAGAACCATCCTTCTGGTAGTATTGCGGCATCAAGATCCTCACGCATATTCTTTAGCCTCTCCAGAAAATGATGTTCCTCTAATCTCTCCTCGCTGCCGCGATTTTGATCTGATATTGCGTGCCAGTCGACCAGGTTCATGGTTGTCAAGGACGAGCGTGGAGCAAACGACTTGCCATCCCTGATATCGTTTACTTCATAGTCGAGACCACTGATGAGGCTTCCTGGATCAACCAGACATTTCCAGCCGACCCACGACCAAGAAGGAAGTGGCGCAGGCGGAGCAAAGTTCCTGCCCGTATCTGTCGCCACTCTCCTCTTGGCTTTTCGAAGCGGCTGCCAGAGGAGGGCAGTATCGAGAAAGAGTACCGGCAGCCCGCAGACAAAACCTCCAGAGAAGCCCCGTGCCAGGAAATGGAGGACTCCCGAAAAAGCAGGCAGCGCATCCTGGGGGTATGTCAGGTCGCGATGGTTATAGCGACATACCAGCTCCATGTACAGTCCGAAATTGGGAATAGAGAGGAAGTCGAGTGCCTGAGAATGGGTTTCGCGCTTCTTGACTTCGCCGGATACTTTATCGATCCCGGGATTGTCTTCAGCTAGCATGAGCAAGGATGAGCTCTCACGGCCAGGCTCTGATGACCTCCCGACGTTGTCTTTCGGCTCGTCATTGTCTTCGAACGCTTTGGTGCCGGGTGACCATACGGAGCACTGACAGTCCCAGAAGACTGTCTCGTCAACAAAGACAATAGATCTCTTGGAGAGCAGATGTTCCTGAAACGTCCATCCGCGGGTAGCCCAATGCGAAGCAAGCAGCGCGCCATGAAGTTCCCTAGCATGACGGGAGGACCACGGCCGAGGGATCCGGATGCTATCTGTGTCCTCCGGGTCGCCAGCCGGGGGCGGCCCAGACAGACCCGCCCCTGTTGTGGCGGCGATGATTGTGAACGTGGCTCCAGAGTAGATCTCGCTCATGGAATCAACCCTATTTCTGGTGGTCTCCGTATGTTGAACGATGCACAGGCAATCCACCCAGAGGTATCGGACGTCGGATTTTTGGACTAGCTCTAGCGAGTCTCGAACGACCATCGGCAGTGTTTTCACCACGTCTGCTGATAGAAATCCTGGCTGCCTGAAGTCTTCCAGATTGTCAGATCGGAGCATCAGCCTTTCCGGAGTCGGAGTCGAAGCCGTTGGGCCGCCCTCGTTGGAGGGCGAGGTCCAGACATAACTGAGAGCTGCATATTGGGCCACGGAGTCGCCCGCAACGATGCAGCTCTCCCTGGTGTCGATGACCCAGTCTGGGACTTTCCAGGAGGGTCGTTCTGCTATCGGTACGACCCGGCATTCATGGTCGTGGTAGTCATCGCATCTCTGGATCCATCTTATAAGAAGTGAGGCAGCCGTCTGACCAGAAGAGTGGTCTTCTGCCATGTCAAGATGAGATGTGGTATATAATCTGGATTGCGGGCTTTACCTTCCTTCCCCAGGCAGTGGGTCAGTGGGGTATTCAAGTTTAGTGGTCTAGTTTCGAAGACTTGATCACGGCCGAGGATACCAGTGGTAATACAGGTGTCAGATTTTATGACACGATCAATTTTTTTTATCTTCCACCCGGACATCGCTAATCAGACTTGTATATATGGTAAGCTACATGTAAGCAGTCTGATATTCATACATAGGACACAAAGAGACTTGTACAGAGCAGAGGATTCGCAGAAGGACTACACATGACGCTAATAAGGCAGGATGCTCTAGATAGGTAGGTAAGTACCTAGGTTAGAGATGTTGCGTTGTAGACCAAAAGAATATCTTGCAGCCATACAATAGAACCGGCATACGCAAATATCATACTTTGTTCTCAGGGTCCAGACTGAAGAAGAATAAATCAGGTTCAAGTACGGTGTCTAGGCGAGCCGGAACTTTATACCATAGAGTGGTATTTGTAAGACGGTCACTTGAGACTGGGTGGGTCCCTGTCGCACCGAGCCTCGGTAAAGACCCACAAAACCCCGGATATGCGTGGACAAGGGAGTCAATAAATCATAGCCATCCTCCTGACCTTTGGACTTGCGTTTTCGATATATCAGCCGAATTTTATACATTATTCTTTTTTTGTGCATAAAGCGCGTGATACTTTGCAGTCATTACAAGTCGTTCAACACCTAATACCCAGCCAAGAAAAATGGTCGTCTCCTTGGCAGAACAGCTGGCCATTGACGAGATCAAGCCCGGCGAATATGCATCGCGCATACCGCCCGAGCGAATGGGCAACGTGCTGCCGATTGCCTATGGAGGCTGCACCCTGAGCATAGCGGCACACGCCGCGTGCAAGACGGTGCCCTCGACACACCGACTGTACTCACTCGTTGGACAATTCCTGGGGCCGGCGTCGACTGATGAGAAGCTGCACTGCACGGTTCATTCCTCGCGGGACACCAAGACCTTTGCCACGCGGCGGGTGCAAGTGAGCCAGGTCAGACCGGACGGGCAGAAGCGCATCTGTCTGGAGCTGCTGGCCGACTTTCAAATAGAGGAGCCGGCCATGCTCACGTACTCCAGCCCGCCAGTGCGCCAGTACTCGGGGCCGGAGAAGAGTCGGTCATTCGAGACACTGGCGCTGGAGGCCGTCTCGAAAGGGCAGCTGGACGCCGACGTAGCTGCCCAGGTCATCAAGTCGTTCTCCTTGGGAGATGCCTTCTTTGACACGAGATTGTGCCCGGAGGGCGTGTCAGGACAGAACGTCATGGGCGCAAACAAGCAACAGAAGACAACACAAGATCATCTCGATATAACCGACAAGACGTCAGGCGACTGGAGCCGGACGCGCGCCCCACTGGAAACGCGGGACGAGAGAGTGGCCGCAGTTGCCTTTCTGCTTGACGGTGGCCTCTCCTTCCTACCGCTCGGGCACAGTAACATGTGGCTCGACGACTCGGCGGCATGCAGCTCCTTAGACTTTGCCCTGCGCCTCTTCGCACCGGATATAGACTTGAGCTCTTGGCACCTGAGAGAACGGAGAACTACAGCAGGAGGTTTGGGAAGAACATACACAGAGGGAAGGCTATGGGACGAGAACGGAAAGCTTGTTGCTTCCATGACGCAGCAATCCATAATGAGGCCACCGGATGATAGAACGAAGGGGAAGCTATAAGCTACAACCATATCCACTACCTAGACTTGTAATAAGACAATATAGAATTGCTGTACCACTGCTCTTCGGTAGTTCGGTATTGTGGAGTATGTCTCGAGGTCGCCAATACCTCATATCACCCCTTTATGATACGGCCGGTCGTGACGGCGTGTGTCGGAGGTTTGGCTCACCTGCGAGCTTGAGATCGGTCCGAAGCCATCATTCGTAAATGCGGCTGTGAATAATGATCACGGCCCGCTTTTCGGGTATTGAAATGCCGCGACTTAGCATTCAGAGACATTAAACTCGATTTCCTCAGCCAAGGAAGATTGGACGACGTCCAAGGGCCGACGCTGGTTTATGATGATATGCGCATGGTATCTCAGTCGTGGCAGCAGGGTGAGCCTGCTTGCATAGAACGAAGCTTACTGATACCGAGTGAAACAGAATTCGCTTCGATAGCTTCTCGCATCATCGGTCGGTATTCCCCGCCCCAGTCATGATGCTAAATATCTCGCGAATGCAAGAAGCCACGATCGGGTGAGCTCAGTCATGCCGCCAAATGGACTCCTAGTTTGAAACTCCAAGGAATACAGCCGCCAGGGTACTGTGCGATCGAGATCCTCCAAGGTTTGCGTCTTTGCTGGTCTTTGGTGTTCTGAACTCAGTCCGTTGGCCTCCGAGGATCGTACATCTCGTATCCTTCGTCTTCGGTATCGCTCTCGTCCTGGAGTCCTACGATTTTCTTCTCCTTGACAACCTCACTCGTGGGAGCATCACCGGCGCTCTTGCCCTCCTCACCGCCAGCTGGAGCAAAAGCGCTCTTGAAACCGCTCTTCTTGAAGCCTCCCTTTTTGAAGCCAGAAGCTGCTCCGGTTGTGCTGCCACTGCCGCCGCCACCGCCGCCGCCTTCGCCCAGCTTGATGCTGATGAGGCCATCGGACTTCTGCTCTGCCTTTCTTGCCCGAGCCGCGGCCGTAGGATCCTTGACCATTTGCTTCATATCCTTCATGCGCTGTCGGTGAGAGTGGTCGTAAGACGAGAGATGCGCTTCGTAGTCGTTCATTCGGCTGTAGCCCTTTGAGCAGAGCTCGCAGTAGAAAGACTGCCTAGCTGCGCGGGCCGAGGCTGTCTGCGCGCTCGGCAGGGTTTGGTGTCGGGGCGGCATGGCGATTGATCGATTGCAGTGACGACTGTGTACAGCAAGAGAAAGGGACTCGATATCGACTGAATGCGACAGAATTAGTCGTGGAGGGGGCGTTATGTCTGAGTTGAGGAGTGCGCACTGGTCGGTGCTTGTTTGTTCTGGGTGATTCGCGCTTTGGTTGCGATGTCGCTAAAGATCAGCGAGTTGCAGCGGTCTCGAGCTGCTTGGCACCTCTGAAATTGGCGAGTTGTCATTGGATCGGGACTAAAACCAGCGCTACTGCGATCCCTGCAGATGGCAGCTCAGGGCCATTACGTAGGTGATTTCGGCGCGTTGACCGCTGGAGAAACCCAGCTTTGGCGACTTTCGCGACGGCTTCCCGTTTTTCTTTCTGTTTGTCGTAGATCGTTGCCAGCTCTAGCACTGCTTTGTGCAACCTCGAGAGCAAGATGGAGTCACGAACTCCAGCTTTGACACATAAAGCCTCCCAGGAGACTATGATCTCGCTCCTGCAGCTGGATCCCCAACCGATCATAGAGAGTCCGTCTCAAGAAAAACCACTACCTCCTCTGCCCGAGGAAAACCTGGACGAGTCTACAGGCTCGCTCAGATCACAGCCGACTTATGGATCGTCAAGCACGCACTCATCAGCCCTTGGCCTAAGCGGAAGCAACCATGGAGCTGTATATTACTGTCAGTTTCTTTGTCTCCCGCCAAAGTTTCCACCACCAACTAACAGGTCGCAGTGACGAGAATACAGCGCTACTCTTCCTACACATTCACCGCCTTCGCCGGGCTTCACTTTGTGAATACGTCCCTGATACCACTGATCTACCAAAATGTACCATACTCGGAACCATTCCTCCTCATGGCCCGCGAGATCTACCAGTCGAGCGTCTCCGAACCTCTCCTCGTCGGTCTCCCGATCGCAGCCCACGTGCTAGCCGGCTTCTCGCTGCGCCTGGTCCGCCGCTCGCAGAACCTCAAGAGGTACGGCGGTGCCACGCCCGGCATGTATGCCCTCCACCGATCCAAGACGTCCTCGACCACCTCTTCCGACAGGTCAAAGAACGGGCTCCGGATTTGGCCGCAGCTGTCCAACGTGTCGATTTCGGGCTACCTACTCCTCCCACCTCTGCTGGCGCATATCTTCATAAACAGAGTCCTACCTCTTATGGTCGAGGGTGACAGTTCGAACATCGGCCTGGAGTACGTGTCGCACGGTTTCGCCCGCCACGCCATTCAGCCGTGGGTCGCTTATGCACTCCTCTTGACCGCCGGTGCTGGTCACATGGTCTGGGGATGGGCGAAGTGGATGGGCGTTGCACCTCCGATAAACTGGAGGAAGACGACAGTAGACAAGGCACTACGGAAAAGGAGAAGCCGTGCCTGGTGGTCGATCAACTCGCTCGCGGCGCTGGTGGGAGTCGCCTGGGCTGCTGGTGGACTTGGAATTGTCGCCAGAGGTGGAGCTGCGGATGGGTGGCTAGGAACGGTCTACGACCGTATTTATGCTCGTATCGGGCAATGAAAGAATGTGTCAAGAATGTACGATGTATCATGATTATGTAGAAATGGGCAACAGCGCTATAGAAATGTATACCATATATTAGCTTCACAGACAATCACGCAAATACAAAATCTCTATTCACTGTTTTCGCAATGTAACAGGGAAAAGGAATGATCAAAAAATCGCGAGTCACCACCGAGCGGACAATTTGATCAACTTTCAGTTTAGCACGATGGCAACTACAGCAAAACAATACGCATCAAATTCAGTGCCGAATAAGCAAGAGTTCAAATACTCTTCTCCTCGCATACCGTTTTTAGGACATCCACCACTTGTAACCCGTATCGCTGAGCACACCATACGTGTGGATATGCTTTCGCAGTATACTGAAAGTGGATCTTGGACGACGATAGGCGGGAACAAAGAAGTTTCCAAACTCCACGATAATTAATTGATGAAGACAATAAGCATAGTAAAATGGAATATTTCGATGATTCCCTTTTTTTCGAGAGTACCAGACCAAATTATCAAAGTCACAAACCTGGAATCATCACAATTTCATCAGCAGCATAGCAGTGCTCAAGATCTCTGCAGCCGCCAATCAGCTGCCAGCGCAAAAGCGCAGAATATGGTCAACTGCGATACCGGGCATTTTTCTGTCGACTATAACAATCTATACACAGACCAGCTCACGGAAGGATTCGAGACAAATTGACAGACGTAGAAGGACTGAGGTTTTTGACAAGGAGGCACACAAGAAATGGCGCAAATCCTGCCCCCAGATTTGCTGGAGCTCCAGCTCAGCCAAATCGACCTTTTGCTGGCCATGTACCCAGAAGACGCCAAACTGGACTCGAGTTCTGAGACTGCTCGAGCCAGTCTCGCCGAATGGATTGAGAGTAATACAGAGCCGCCCATGCGGATCCCGTCCATACTGTCAGTCTCGCTCAGTCTTGACCTGTCAAGTGAACACGATGAGCCTACGGGGTCGCGGTCGATACTCTTGGAACTGAGCGTGCCAATCAAGTACGAAGGGTCAGAACCGCCAGCCGAGCCCTCTCCCGTCCGCATCAGGATGATACAGCCGACATGGATGAGCAAGGCCGAAGTGACGAGCGTCCAGGCAGAGATCCCCGACGAGGACCTGCTGGGCGGCATCGAACACGTGCGGGAGGCATGCGTCCAGCACATCCAGTCGGACCGCGACCAAGCAGCCGCCAACGCCGCGGCAGTCGAAACAACAAACGGCCCCAAAATCTACGACGAGCCCCTGGTCCGGGTCTGGTTCTACTTCCCGTCCATCAGCACGCGCTCCAAGCGGGACGACCTGATCCACCACGGGCCCTCGTACGGGCTGAGCGGGTTCCTGCTGGCGGGCAAGCCGGGCCTGCTGTGCGTCGAGGGCGGCTCCCGCAGCATCGACGACTACATGAAGTTCATCAAGACGGACAGCTGGGGCGACATCCCGGCGCACCACAAGAAGGTCAGCGAGCGGCACCGCGAGGCGAGCGGGGGCGTCCGCCGCGTCTTCGGCGGCATGCAGGAGATCACCGACCTGCTGGGCGAGCGCAGGGGCGAGAGGGCGAACCGCAACGACATGAAGGCCGTGGAGGCATGGCTCGAGCAGAGGGGCTTGGGCGACGCTTTCAAGAAAGTGTTGATGTGATGGCCGCCGCGGATGGATTCGACTATCTATAAAATGTCGTTTAACACATCGGATCTCAAGTTTACTAGTATATCCCTCGACGACTTGGATCACCCGTTGTCTCCAAGAGCATAAATTGCACTCTGGAAGGTGTCTGTTGGAACCAGAAGCTCTTGATTAGGCACAAGCAGCAGAGCCTCCGACATCTTTCGATGCGCTACATGGAAACTCATCAGCCCCAGGTTGAAACAAAATTTCAAGCGCGGAAACCCGAGAGGGCGCCGTGTTTCTAGTAGAGGTTCGAGCAATACATAGGTCGAGGCATGGGACCGCACTCGGGCGCAGCTATTAAGAGCTTTAATCCACCGACTCAACGCCAGACCAAGCCTCTGAACAGAATCTTGAAAGGCTACGCGGGCACATCAGCGAAGCAAGAAGTGCGTTGTGGTGGGATTCACTTGATTGACTGGTTGCTACGGCCGCAATCCCAAGCTGCAACAGGGTCCATTGTGCCGGATGGGATTATAATTATACTGGCAAACATGTACAGTAATGATGTCCTAGATGCGCCAATACTGTCTCGAATGAAGAAATCGAAATCTCCACGCCATGGTAGAGAAGCATCGCATTTTCACAAATTGCTTGTGAAGAGTTGGTGATATTCGGAGACTATTTGTTGTGCAACCCCATGACGCAACGGACGTCCGGCGACGGCTGAGTGAGCCCCGCCAGATATTCACAGCACACCATTTCATCCCGACTCCAACTTTCACGTCGTACAAAGTTCAGCTCCAATTTCGTCGACGATAATTACTTTTCGTCCCTGGATATCAGGAACGATCCTGCCCATTCATGACATTCGACTAGCAGCAACCATACTCGGGCACACATGGCCAGTGGAGCATTTGAGCGAGCAGTCTCCGTTGTGAGAACGAACCCGGTGGCGACGGGTCTCATCACAACAGCTGCCATCAGCATCGCATGGTTGGTTCGACAGCTCATAACATGATAAGGACTTCAGCTCATTTTCACACAGGACGATTAAGGATTTCACGGATTGGACATCGTTCGGGACTGGCGGCACACCTCCAACATGGGCGTGAGTAGGATTATTGATTACTAGTCATAGAATGCCTTGGCTGACCCAGCTTGACCTGCTTCAGCGGCTACTGGAGGATCACCAAGCTGAGAGTAAAGGCCCTTCTGGCCAACGACGACCTCCTGGACACGTCGATATATAGTAGATCGTCCGGGCCTCAGTACCTCACGAGCCTCCCGAAGCGCGGATCGCCGCGGCCAAGGCTCATGCCGCGCATCCTGCCGCAGCGCCAGGTGCCCGACCGGGTGCTGTCGACGGCGTCGCGGGCGCGGCTGCACGACATGGTCAACGCGCTGGCGGCGGAGCGCCCGGACGTGCTCGAGGTGCGGCCGTCGCACACCGAGGGCAAGACGACGGACGGGCTCTACGCCCGCGCCGGCCGGCCGGAGCTCAACCCCATCGCCACGGACAAGATCCTGGACCACGAGATCGGCCACGCCCACCCGTCCGACGACAGCCTGCACGTGTGGATCAGCGACCGCGACGCCGTCGAGGTGGTCGAGAAGGGCTGGGGCCAGCGGTTCTGCCTCCCGTTCGTGGAGAAGGGCTGGGTCATGGTGTACGCGCCTCGGAATATGGAGGAGGTCGAGGTCGTGGAGAGTATCCTGAGGGCTGCTGCGCAGTACATCACAGGGGTCAAGATTTGATGAAGCCTTTTGGTCTTTGAACTTGCGTGTCTCAATTCATGCTGCTGTATTCTCCAAGAATGAATATCTATCTACCCTTTATTCACATAGAGGCTGTTGTTCTCCACCTCGGCGACCCAGAGCCCCCAGGGCTTGTCCTGGGTACCCTCGTTCATGACCTGGCAGCCCTCGAGCATGGCCTGGGGCATGGGCCTGGGCAGCGCCCCCCGCTCGTAGCCCGCGCGCTCGCAGCCGGGCACGTTGCCGACGAGCAGCGCGCTCGTCTGCACGCCCGCGTTGACCTTGGTGTAGATGGCGCGGTAGACGGCCGTCTCGACGTCGGCGCCGTGCGTCGTGTAGCCGTGGCGCTTCATCAGGACGACCGTGTGGTCGAGCGGCGGCGTCTCGAGGTGCGGGCTCCGCGAGAACCCCTTTGCGAGCGCCGTGCCCAGGCGCGCGTTGCGGATGAGCATGTCCTGCTGGTCGCCCGGCTCGTATATATCGCCTACGTCGAAGACGGGAACCTCGGAGCCTGGGGTGATGATTGTTGGTCATGAGAAACTGTGACTCGACTTAATGAATGGGACAGCTCTTACCGAGAAAGCCGGCCATGTGGAAAACGGCCATCATGCGCACATCTGCAGCCACGTAGGGCAGAACGGCTTCAGCATGGCTGTGCACTACACAGTTGACTTCGGGATACACCCTAAAGATTTCACCATGAATGAAGCGCTCTGCATCTGATAGGAATAAAATCAGTACCATGAAACTCAATCGACACGCACATGCAAACAGAACCTGCAGGCTCTCGACAGGAAGAGCACACTTACACCCCTTCTTGGCGTTCGGGTCAACGGTGCTCGAGTCCTTGACGTAGTACTCGATGAGGTCATCCGAGCTCTTGACGAGCGCGGGCGCCATATAGCCCGACATGATGTAGACATCCCTCTTCTGCGGGTGTCGCACCGAGATGTGGCCGTAGGCGTCGACAATGTCCTGATTGTGCAGTATGTGATTCGCCGTGATGAGCTTCCGCCTGAGCTAGTAACATGGCAGCTGTTAATTATATTGCACGTTTGAGCTCAGTCGAAGCGCTGCGAGGATGGATGAGAACGATACCACGTACATCGGCGACGTCTTGCTTTGCCCAGTCGGCGCGGGCCGTGGACTTGGGGTCAGAATACCAGTCCATCCTTTCCTTTTCGATTTGGTTCTTGGCAGCTCAATCTGGAGATTTGCGACTACTGTAGGCAAGAAAGAGTAGGCATGGTGAGCCAGTCAAAGTTATAATACTCTCTAGCATGTATGTAAATATAGCGCCAAAGTTGGAGAAACTCCTCACACCCTCAGGGCATTGGTCAGATGATGCTTTGCTTGCGATCTGTCTCGAAGCCGCGAATGCCGAGATGCATAAAGAAAGTGTACTGCGAGTACATTATGATCTCTGAATAAAATTTAGTGAAAAACGATCATCCCGTGAAACCACTTCGGACGTCATGTTTCGGGGCCTGCCGGATGCTGGCCTTTGCTTTTCACGGCATTCCCCATAGAGTTCCGGGAGGATATCATAGCGCAGCCAGCTGAGCTGTTTGTGCGACCCATATGATGGATGGTATCTACAAATTGTAAATTGGCGAGGAAGAAGAAAAGAACACGAGTAAATTACTATCTCTTCCATAATTGCTTCTATAATGGCTCCTCACAGAATCCCGAGTTCGGAGATGGATTCGCAAGAGCCCAGCTCACTCCACGTGTTGATCATCGGCGGTGGTATGTAATCAATGACCACTTTTATACTTTGTACTGACATTGGACAAAAAGGTCTTGCAGGCCTGTCACTCGCCCACGGCTTGAAGAAGGTATGCCGTCCCTTTCCATGAAATCAGTATGAGCTGCAGCCACTTGGATGCGCATGGATGCACTTTCAATAACTGACAATGGCTTATAGAACGGCATACCATTCACCATAGTTGACAGGGAGACGTCACCTCGGGGCCGGAACTGGGGCGTCACGCTGTCCTGGGGCCACGCCCAGCTGGAACGGCTCCTACCGGCCGACCTGTGGGCGAATCTGCAGCAGTGCCAGCCCGACGCGTCCCTCAACGTCAAGACCTCGGACAAGCAGTGCATCCTCGTCCGGGACGGCAAGACTGGTGAGGTCCTCAACGCCGCCCCCTTCCCCGGAATCCGGAGGCTGCAGATCCAGAAGACCAAGAGGAACTGGGCCAAGGGCCTCGACATACAGTACGGGAAGAAGCTCGTGGACATCGAGACCTTGGATGGCGGCGACGATGACGGCCATCGAGTTCTTGCCAAGTTCGAGGATGGCACCAGCATCGCAGCCTCGGTCATCGTCGGCGCCGACGGCGGCGTCTCCAACGTCCGGCGGTGGCTGTTAGGCGCAGAGCGCGCGGAGCAGGAAGTCCTGCCGTACACGTTTATGAATTTTCCCTTTACGCTGCCGGCCGACAAGGCTGTGTGGCTAGATAACGAGATGAACCCCAACGTTGACGTTGCGCCGCACCCCAAGAGCATGTACATGGGCATCTTTCTGCTGGACAAGCCGGACCTCCAAAGGCCCGAGACGTGGGTCTTCTACATACTGACGACCTGGCCCGTGGAGGATGATGCCGAGGGAAAAGAAGACAGGACCTCTGCCGACCGCCTCAGGAGGCTGAGGAGGCAGATGGAGGGCTGGGCGAACCCGTACAAGACTATTATCGAGCTGCTGCCGGATGATGTGGAGATTGCAAAGAATCAGCTCAGGATATGGCATCCGCAGCCGTGGGATAATCACGGAGGGCGAGTCACGCTGGCTGGCGATGCGGCGCACAGGTAAGTCACGATGTCTTCCGACTGGAACGATTGTGATGTGGTGCTGATGCGAAGGTAACAGCATGACATTCCACCGCGGCCAAGGTGGTAACCTGGCCATTCGGGACGCCGACGAGTTGGTCAATACCATGGTCGCGGTCAAGAGCGAGCAAAAGACCCTGGTCGATGCTCTTGATGAATATGATCGGGGCGTGGTGGAGCGAGGACAGGAAGTTGCCATCTCCAAGGAGCAAACAAAGGCGTTCCACGACTATGAGAACTTTTTGAACTCTCCAGTGGTCAAGATGGGTATCAAGCCATCGTCGAAATAGATTCCTAAGTCTCTTGGACTTGCCACGGATGCAAGATTCACGATACACTCTCCATAGCCATCACTATCTATTGAGACAGCAAATAAACAGTAATGTTCACCAACACAGGCAGTCGATTTGTTTGAGTTGGACCTACTTGACCTCTACCTGACAAGACAAATTAAAACTATTTGGCAGTGCATGGGAGAGATACGGTGTTTTGAGACAACAAGTCGAGCAAGAAGAAGGTGGGTATCTAGAGGATTGAATCTGTTGTTATGATCCAGACCTGATGATACTGGCGCCAAGCAATAAGATGTCTTCACTAGCAGATTTAAATCCTTAATAGTCATTAAAATTAATCAATACTCGCTATTGTCCCTCCAACTCGAAAAGATCCGCCGTTACATTTGTAGTTATATCAACTCGTAATATGTTTTGCAACATGCTGCACGGCCAAACAAATCTAAGCGAAACATCCCGGGGCAGCCCGATCAGCTCTTTTCAGCAGATCTCCGCTTGACAGATATGGTCGCCTTCATGGGCGGGATTCTGTTCATGCCAAACCACACATTGTCCGGCCTCTTCTCCTGCAGTTTGAAGTCGTACTGCAGGATGATATTGGCCAGCATCAGCTTGAGCTCGCTCGACGCGAAGAACCTGCCGGGACACGCGTGCCGCCCGTGGCCAAAGGCCGGGTACTCGGAGCTCGTCGTCGCCCAGGCCTGGCGCGCCTTCTCGACGTAGGTGGACTCGGTACCGCCGGCGCCGCCGTCGCGCTTCTCGGCAAATCGGAACGGCTTGAACGTGTACGGGTCCGGGTAGATCTCCGGGTCGTGGAAGACGGGGTACGACTGCACGCAGAGCCTGGAGCCCTGGGGCAGGTGCAGGCCGGACGGGGTCTTGACGCCACCGGGCGCGACGACGAGGCGGGTCGTCGCCAGCGTCACGAACGAGTTGAGGCGCTGCGACTCGCGCATCGTGCTGTCGAGCTTGGTCATGGCGGCCAGGGCGCGCTTGTTCCACTCGCCGCCGTGGGCCGCGAGGACTTCTAGGATCTCCTGGCGCAACTCGTCAATATACGCCTGCTCAGACGAGGCGAGGTCGAGCAGAGCGTGGGTGATGGCAAATGACGAGGTGTGAATCGAAGCGAAATTGAGCAACATGACCCGGCCCGCGAGGGTGGACGCTTTTAGCAGGTATGGGTCGCCCGCGGCTTTGGCCTGGCGGATGGACCATTGCAGGAAATCGTTCGGCTCGTCCTTTAGGGACTTGGCTTCCGGGTCCGCATGCTGAGCGTTTAGTCGGCTCAGGCGCTGATCAATCTCGGGCTTGAGGATGCGCAGAAATCGGTTCTGGTGGATGCGCGAAGGTATGGTGATGATGAGAGCAACCAGCGGCCGGAGAGGTTTCCACAGGAACCGAAGCAGTGTCCCGTTGACGGGAATCTCCACGGCACATTGGATACCAGTCTTGAGCAGCTCGTCGTTGCGGCACATGGGCAATCCGACGAAGACGCGGTTGGTGACCCGGCCAATGATGCGCTGCATCACTTCCCAAACGCCGATCTCGTTATACTTGTCCGTGTCGTTGCCCCACAGATCATCCAGACTGGACTGGAGCTCGTCAAAGAGGTCCGGAATCAGGTTGCCCGTTTCTCTGGTCAGCGTGGTAGAGATGAGGTGATGGTGTACCGGGTTCTCCATGACCAGCTTGGGATCCATGACGGTGTTCTCGATCTCCAAGTCCGAAGTTGTCGTCGCATGCATCGAGATGACAGAGTCCGGCTGGTCGATCAGCCATTGGTGCTCTTCCCTGGGCAGCACAATGTTGTCGCTAGCGCCGGCGATGGGCAAGATGTATGCCTGGTGCCTATACTGCTCATAGGCCGCGAGGGTGGCTGATCGCATATCTTTGGCGTTTCGCCATCTCGCGCGCAGAAGGGGAAACCATTCTCCAGGTCTTGCGCCGACAATGGGGAGCTGTGGCAACTTGGATGGCTTGAGGAACTGATAAATGAGCCAGCCCACGACGAAGACCGCGGGCGCCAGAACAGCGGGCCGGAATAGTAGGTCGTCCATGCCGTGTCTACTGTGGATGCTGCTTAAAGAGTTGACAAAGAGAAAGATATAAAAAAGACTCTGCCGGGGTTTCGAGGAAATAAATGCTCAAGAGTGTGCCTACACGACTCTTACGTGTGTTTATCCTTGTCCACCTTGTCCAGCTGGGTTAGGTATAGAAAGGACCGCCAAGGACACAGACCATACATCGCTTACAAAATGCACCCATAGCAATTTTGATGACGCTGGGATAAAATAGTTAGCAGAGGGCTGAGTGGCGACGCGGCACCCAAGCGATCAGACTCGCGGTCCCTAAATGGAAGCGAACAGGGCTGCCGAGGCCCAGGGGGTTTGCAACAACTGCCTATCAATTGGCGCAGAGACTCGAAATAACTGGAACCGACGCGCCCGGATGTCTAATGCTCCGAAGATTAGTAGGCCCTCTAGCATCAATACTCTGTACTATCGCTCTTCATATGCCGGTTCTGGTAGCTGACTTCGGGGCCTTTGCGACTGGTTCACCCATCCATGCCGCGCTGGTTCCCTAATAACTTAAAAATTCCCGATGGACGCCCCGCTACTATGCGGCATTGACGTTGAAACATCGCTTCGACATGTCTAAGCGAGGCCCTATTCTCCGTATTCGTACCTTGCTTCCAAAATGCCATCTCGCGTAGCAAACGACTACAACACCTTTCCAGTCGCCCCTTTCTGGTTGGTTGAAGGTTGCTTTTCCATGGTCACGCTGTTTGGCTCCTTATCAGGACTTGAGCATCCAGTAAATGGTCGCATAATAAGACCAGTGGCTACCTACATACATCTCGGCTCGAGTGCCGCTCGTAACTTCTTCACGACTGGAGTTGAAGTTCGGCCGATTAAATTACTGTCGCACACATATCTCAGTCCTTTAACCGACCTACCCTGTCTCGCCTATTTCTACATGGATGTCGATCATAAAACGTCTTCTCAACGTGGCAACGTGGGGTCTGGGGTCTGCCCTGTCGAGTGAATGGAATGACCCGATTTGGGGGACGGCGGAGTTCATTTGCGGGGATCAGATCGCCGGCGATGGGACCCTTCAACGAACAAGTGCGAAGTAGTATGTATGCTGATACTTGCGCTGATAGAAAACATGTTTCTTCCAGCTAGCCAAGAGTCATGGTCGTTTATGTGTATATATATGACTGCGGCGCTTTCGATACAGTTGGGAAAAGCCGTTCGTCCATCCTCTTTGATACAAATCATGGTCGAATAGACCCCATGCAAACTACGTCTTACCGACAACAGAACGCCGAACAAGCGTTCTCCATCACCAATGCAGCTAGCCTCCACGACCAAAAGCTTGTCTGTCCTACAGCCCAGCTGCCAGCTGGCTCATGCTGGAAAAGGTAACCCGGAAGACCTCTACAGATAAATATCACGCACAGCGGTGAGAATTGTGCCATTGCAGGAACCAGATGGCCCATGCTGCAGGGAATATCATTTGAAACCGCAGGACGGAATATATACAAGTCTGCGGGAATATGTCGAAAGGCAAGCTGGTCTGCCCAGGGAGAGAGCCGAGGGTCCTGAGGCCGCCTATCCCGCATTCCAGGAACCTTTTGAGACCCCGTGGGACGAGTTCGGCTCTGCATTTGGCGATCTTTTACGCGATATTTATCTAAACCCTCACGGCCAACAAGCAAATAGGCGAAATTCGCTCTGCGCATTGACGTGCCACGGGATACACGTCCGAGGAGATGCGCGAGTAAGTCGGGAAGCTCAAACTCCTGCATTTGCATATAACCCCTTGCACCCGGCAATACAAGACGTTCTATCTAGACACAAGCGATTCTGCCATTATTGTTCATAATTCCTTTACTCTACGTAAGCTGTGCAACCGTGTACTGAGATAGTTTCCAGCATCTGGAGCCGTCACCGGGGAAGCAGGCGCGACACGCTGATATAAAGCTTACTGCCGAGACAACTGGTGGCATCTTTCGCTTTCCCTTCCACCTCTGCAAATCCAGGCATCGACGTTTACAATGGCATTGTTATAACACGTGCAGCGGTGAGCTTTTCGTGCTGCCAGCTTCGGATTCTCTCTGCCACACTCACCACCAACAAATTGCCAGTCATCAGCTAGCATCATCAATTCGCCATTGAACAGTTTCCCCATGTGACGCGCAACTTCAGCTTCCATCAATGGCAGGCGCCGCTCCCGACCCCACGAAGGTTAGGGGCAATGCGCCAACCATCACCACTTCTCTGTGTATCGCACTGGCGATTCTGATTCTCATCGGCGTGTGCATCGCCAGGAAGACCAACACGCTTGCGGCGGTGCGGGAGGTTGCGACGCGCACGAGGTCGACCTTGAATGGGCGCGGCCTAGACAGCACCACCATCAATTCGATCCCGATCGTCCAGTACACGAGCGGGCGCACCCGGCGAGGCACCAACGAGTGTGAGCGCGGGCGCCTCGAGACGATCCCCGAGGACGGCGGCGCTGCACCGGAACAGGGCAGTGACAATGACAATAATACGGCAAAGCCTAACGTCCTCGCGCGCCTGCGAGGCACTCTGAAGAGGTGGAAGGCGCTGATCCCGAAAAGACCATCCCCGCGATTGCAGAAGCCTCACCCGGCAGAGTTGTCTCGCCAGGATGAGACGTCTTGCTCCATCTGCACCGAGGACTTTGCCGACGGCGCAGAACTTCGCAAACTGCCCTGTGGACATCTGTACCATCCCTCATGCATCGACCAGTGGCTCAGGGACTTCAACGTGACTTGTCCTCTTTGGCAAGTACCCTATTTCCAATTTCTGTAGGTATGACAAACTAACACATCGTTTTTTGAACGACAGTCGCGTAGACCTCAGCGTCTCGGCTACCGTGGCGGCTCTTCCCAAACCTCATAGAGTCTCGACCACGATCTTCCGCAGACAGGCTCCCTAAATTCTGGGAGCACTTTTGATTTGCACGTCCGGAGACAAAATACATAAATCCGAAGATTTTGTGCGCAAAAAAAAGATATCATTCACACAATTCGTGCGAGTTTACTGTGAAACCATATGCATCTAGAATGTCATCGGGACTTGAGCTCCCAGGTTGTTGTTCGTCACAAACATTTCCAACGTCGTGGAAACATGGCTGCCCAAACCAAGGACGAGTTATAGTAATTAGACGTACAGGACTGCATCCCGCTGCGTCATCCAGCCTTGTAAAGATCGTGGTCAGATTTCTTCTAGTCTGTGGCAATAATGCGCGCGACTCCAGAACAATCTAGACTGCAGCTCAACGCAGAACAGTGTCACTGAAAATGCAGCCATTGAATTATTGCAACTAGAATAGACGCGAAGAAAAGATTGCCTGGGTAAACCGCACTTGAGCTGGAGGGAATGCACTTCAAATTGCTGCAAGCAAGAGATATTTATAGATGGCAAAGCGTTTGGGCATGGAATCTGGATCTGTTTGCAATATCCATTCTTGCTACTTGCGTTTGATGACACTTAACCCATACTGCCAGCAGCAGCTGCAGATAGTTGATGCTTGCAATGCTCCTGGTTGGTGCTTGATCTTCTTCTAACTAACTCCTCAGCGGAGTCGTTTGCTCATGCTGACTTAGCTTGTGCGAAAACTTCATGTCGCAATAGCTTTGGCAAGCACCTAGTATGCGACATGGCATCAACCATCAAGTTAGTTGGTAGAATACAAAGAGACACCGCCCGCACAAGAACGTTGGGACCTTGAGTTTCAGGCGAAAGTCATCACGACCATATCATCCAAGGACGCTTTGCTCCTGCCTGGAATCCACTTAGTTGTCGCCTACCAGCGAATGAGATCGAGCCAGAAAAACGATCAAGGAACTCGCCCCGCCCCCTGGCATAGTCAGAGTCTCCCATTGGTCAGCATGGCAAAAATATGAAAGTTATAGCAACCAAGCATGGAATACTCAAATGGCGTAACTTGAGTCTTTTGTAATGATTCGCTCTATCTTTTGGACGCTTCAGATGTGTTTGGCTTTCCTTCCACCTTGTTATTGCCTGCTATCCCCTGGTTGGATTAACGCATCACGACGGCAGCAAATTTGTCTTCTTCGGCTTCTGGGCTCTCAAGTTATGCAGCAGCATAGCTCGACGTGCAACTGCCACTTCCAAAATTGTTTCCAGTGACGACGAGTGTCAACTTCTCTGGGTGACTACCCTGGTGATAGTGGGGTACAAGGCAACAACGATCAAATTGCCACACTATAACGATCTGTATCATTTCTTGTATAATGTCGGTATCATCAACTGTCTTCGTGGGGTTACTTTGAGGACACGGAGCTGTGATTCATCTCACGTTGCCCATGTCAACCCGAATAATGGAAAACATTGATAATGTGCCTTTGACGGACTTGGCCTAGATACCAAGTGCAGTGTATGGGGTATTCGGAAACACATATGAATTGACTCTTGTCGTCAACTGCTGTGAATAGCAACAACGAAACGAAGGGATATGGGTCTTGCCTCTCTTGGTCGGGGAACCATTGGTTCTTGCTATTTTTGATGAGTTATCCAAGTGGACAAATAATGGAATAACAATCACTTGCTGCCAACCCAGCAACGGCGTAACAATCGAACAATCGCGCCGTTGCCCGGGCAGGAGCTGTAGCTGTGAATCAGTCAGTGGCTTTGCGGCACCTGCAAAATCTATAAATCTGTGCTCGAGCTGCGCACCCACCTTAACTCGCACAACACTTTCTCACCACACACCCAAGAGAACATTTCATTCTCTTGTTCCATCAACCATAAGGAGTGGACGCACATCGGATCGCGAACATCCATCTTACCGTAAGCACATTATCAGATCGCGAACAAAACGTTGGATCGCGAACCAAAAAAGAACATCAGATCGCGAAAAAGCTAACAAGGCGCGAAAAAGCGAACAGTCATCGAACAAAAACACAAACAACACTCGACATCACAAACGGATACATCGACCTATCCACACAACATCGCGATGTCTTATGGACTCGTTGCCCTTGCCGGCCTCGCGTAAGTACCTACCTAACGCTACACTGTTTCCCATCTTCCATCAAGTGCACCACAACTAACAATCATGCCTTCCCCAGCGCCTGGAATGAAGCTGAAAAGGCGATGTTCCAAAGTGCTCTTGCCAAGTACGAGCCGATGCCCGTTCCTGCCGATTGCGAGTACAAGTCCAACCAGGTCAGCGTTCTCGTTTGCACCGTCAACACCCTTCTGGCCCGATGCCTTCGAACCTGGTTGGCCAATGATCCCCTCGAGGTCATCATTGTCACGATTCCCGAGCACGAGGAGCAGATCCGTGATGTTGTCGCCAACGCCGATCTGTCTGATGAGGACTTCGCCAAGGTCAGCGTCTTCGCCTCCCCCATCAAGGGCAAGCGCATGCAGATGGTCACTGGCCTCCAGCACGTCAACGGCGACATCATTGCCAATGTAGACGATCACATCACTTGGCCCGCTGAGTTCTTCGAGCACATGCTCCCCTGTTTCGAGGATGAGAACCTCGGCGCTGCTGGTCCTACTATCGAGGCCGTCATTCCTGAGGACCGCCAAGATGCAGACGTGATCACTCCGTACGAGGTCGCAGCCATGCGTGTCATCTGGGACCGCACCCCGCGATACAAGGTCGCCTGGGCCA
Source organism: Pestalotiopsis sp. JCM 9685 (assembly GCA_001599175.1). Lineage (NCBI taxonomy): Eukaryota > Fungi > Ascomycota > Sordariomycetes > Amphisphaeriales > Sporocadaceae > Pestalotiopsis > Pestalotiopsis sp. JCM 9685. The sequence goes on from BCGF01000002.1 coordinate 4,875,021, forward strand.
ACGCTCGATGGTGCTGGGGCCTCACTGGCGTCACGTACCTGATTCGTGCTGACATCATGCTCGTAAGTACACGTCTCTTTCAACGTGCTCAAATTTGTTCCTACGTCCCCCACCTGCCATCGGCGAAGCACTTTGAAGGTGGGGGATTCACACCAACGAACACTTGTCGCCAACAAAGAATTTCAAACACAGGACCCCAAGTTTCTCGAGGCCTTCAGCGGCGACAGCTGGCGTGGAAAGAAGCTCGACGTCGGCGAGGACACCTTCATCACGCGCTGGCTGCAGTCCCATGATTGGACCATCTCGTACCAGAGCAAGCCCGAGACTGAGGTCTACCGCACGGTCAAGACTACTTCGGACTTCTTCTGGCAGATGTTCCGTTGGGAGCGAAGCACCATTCAGTCGCACATCCGCAAGGTCCAGTCTCCTCAGACCTACAAGAGCTTGTTCGTCGCTCGCACGACCTGGGCACGTGTGTTGCGCCCCACCATCACGACTGCCTGGATCTTCGCATGGATCTTTTCCTTCCTGGACCACCCGTATATCACGTAAGTCCTCATGTGTTCTTGCCCCTTCCTCTTACTTGATCATCAAGTCACGTCAAGTCACGATGGCTAATCTCCAATGGTGTTCTCTAGACTCTCTCTTGCGGCCTACTACATGATCGCGGCCATCCCGTCGTACTGCGCCTTCTTCGCAAAGTATCCGTACATGCGACGTTACTGGTGGGCTGCCGTGGCCCTTGACTACTTCTACATCATCCAAGATTACTACTGCTGGATGACGCTCAAGAACACGAGCTGGGAGTCTCGTACTGTCTCCGTCGAGGAGCAGAACAGATTGAGGTAGTTGAGGGTAGCGCTACTGCTACGATGCCTGGATGCCTTTTGCAGATCATTTCTTTCGAGGGGCTTTGATTACTTTTGCGATTAGTATACGAGTGCAGCTGGCCCTGGGGAGCCTATTCATGCACTACAGAGTTTGCCTTTTTTAGATGGTTACAGGGTAAACGTTTGTGAGGAGATTCATTCTCCCACCCATTCGGGAGATGCCACGGCATGTTGATTCGACTATTTTAGATATGAATCATACGAATCCTTCAGATGACTTGAGCGGAGCCTTTTTTTTCCCTTGATGCCAGAGACTTGTTTGTCTTTTTAGACATATCTGACCGTGAATGCCTTATTTTGCTCTTTCGGTTTGGCGCCACAGGTTTATCTGTCTCTGGAGACATGATGCCGTTGGATGCTTCAAGCTGTGGTATTTGCTCACCTGATGCCACAGACTCATCCGTCTTTGGGGCCAATTTTTTCTTCGGTGTCTTGAGCCTAACAAACTCCGCCAAAGGGTGATATTCCCGGTGATATTCCCGCTCCGTAGACAGCGGATTCCAGGGGCTGAGATCCAAGACGGACCTGCTGCACGTGGTTGTCATCCAAGTTGGCGCTCCGAGCCAGGCGATAATGATGACCTCGGCGAACTTGACCAGACGCCTCGTCCCCGCCTCATCTGTCGCGTTGCCCTTCGGCAGAGCTTTCGTGACAAACAGCTCGACAAGCCTTCTCTTCGCCTTCAGTTCTGTTTTTCCCAAGTGCCTGTCCTCCCAGAAGACCGACCCGGTCCTGCGTTTGGGGTCTTTCGCTCATGCCCACTGCTCCCGCAGTCCACCTGCCTGAGCCACGGAGGCTAGTTGGACAGAGAAACCCGGGCTGGGGGCGTGGAAAGTTCCACCCTCGAGAATAGTCGCGTACACGCCAGCGTTATTCCTAGAAGTCCAAGGCAATGTAGCCAGGTCCTCGGGCTGCGGCGATGTTTTCCCTGCCAGCATATGTCTGAATTGGTTCGGCATCAATGGAAGTATAATACCGGCCCATTCGTTTGCAGAACGCGTCGCGATCCAGGCTTTCCACGAAGGGCCAGTTTGCTCGTCTAACTTCAACCCGGCGATGATGTGCCTCAACCGCTTCTTGAGCACCTTTTCGTCCTGCCGGACGAGTGACCCCGGCTGCGGGCGCTTTACTTCCGTGGCGCGAGGTTGCGCGACGAGCTTGACCGGTCGACTGTGATCCACAGACAACCGAGATCTATGCTCTTCGTGCTGGAGCGGTGCGAAGGGGTATCCTCCGCCGCCGGCTAATGAATCCTTATTGAATTTGGGTAATATTGGCGGGGACTGTTCAGGGTCGCTGTGTCCCAAAATGTCGGCTCCGGGCGCGGTCGTCTGGCGAGGGGCCGGCGGTTTTGTTCTGGAAGACGCGGCAGAGACTCTAGTAGTCAGTGCGAACCGCCGAATGCCAGAGCCTGGCTGCATGATCACGAGACAGCCGGATCAGTCTATAGCCTCGAGAGGCACCATGTACAGAATTGTGCAGCCCAAGTGGCCTCTCGAGAGTTGCAAGAGTTTTGGTGTTGGTGTTGTCTTTGGTAGCGGCCAAGCCTGGATTTTGGCCCGTAAATATTTTACCATGTCAGAAACAGGACACGATCTTGAAGTCTAAAGATGCCCATGCCCCACTTTTGCTTTGCGTTTCTTATTCTGTGCCACCAACGCCTTTCATTTGATGATGGAACTTGTGACATTCATATGGACAATGATTCTCGTACTGGTACTACATATTTCCTTTGATCTTTTGGATCTTTCAATTTTCGCTGCAGCATGAAATATAGATGTTGAGCACGCCATCACTATATCGAGGTCGACTCTTCTCCCTGTTCAGCAGAGCAGTCCCATATTGATCAAAATCGAATTCTATAGCACGATGGACACTGAGTCAGTTTTCGATAGCTAATCTTGCCGGGACTTTGGAGGTGATAGTAGAACGTCATGTCTGCCCGAATCTTTACGCTTGCGCTCGATATTGCCAGTACTTGATTGGCAAGTACGTCGCTTCCCGCTTGAGGGCTGCATTTCCGCCGAAGCAGGTACGAGCGAATCTGGTATGTGATCTCGGCGGTTGAGGTTTAGTATGATGACTTCCTTGCATTGCTGTCATCAGTCTGCGACTTCCATAGGATTGTACTTGGGTTCAATGAGCTCATTGCGCACCCTCGCGTCCTCTGCCACTCCTGGCAATCTTGGTTTCCTTTCCAACAATCCAAGGACTTCTGTTTACATTCTTCATACTACCAGCAAATTATCCGACGTGCACTGCTTTCTTTTGCATCAAAGTCAAGCTACTTTTACTCCCTGTATTATTGATCATTCCAAGATTATTGTCTCTTCCTTTTTGCACTGTCAACGTAGCTGAAGCAGTAGCATAGCACAAGCATTTCCCACCTTCTCTTTATCGAAAACCCGACACCTCCTCTCTCGCTCTTCATACCATGGCGTCATTCGAACAAGAAGATGACCGAGCGTTGGAGTTTTTTCAGTTCGAGGTGCCTGGACAAAACGAAGCAGGCGAAACACATTGCGTGGTGATCGGAGATCTATATGGTCCAAGCCCGCCCTTGATCGTACTCCACGATGGCCCCGGAACAGGCTTTGAATATCTGCATCCGCTTGTCGGAATCTGGAAAAATCACAAGATCCCTTTGATATTCTACGATCAGATAGGCTGCGGTCAATCTACACACTACCCGGAGAAGATGGGCGACGAGTCCTTCTGGACGCTTGAGCTCTACATAAATCAGCTCGAGAACTTGATTGACAATTTCGGGCTTGCAAAGACTGGATTTCATCTCTTCGGGCATGGCTGGGGCGGAATCCTGGCAGGCGAATTTGCCTCTCGCCGTCCACGAGGCCTGAAGAAACTCATCATCGCGAGTGGACCGGCGAGCATGCCTCTTTATGTCGACGGCCTCAAGACTCTTTTAGCATCACTGCCTGGAAATGACGAGAATAAATTAGCAGATTACCTGAAATTTGACGACGACAACGAACCTGAGGTATTGGATCTTTTCAGCGATTTTACGTCACGCCACAACTACAGAGAACGCGGAGCCGGAATCAATAGGCTTTTGATCTCTGCAAGCACCAATATCCAGGCCGCCCCGGAAGCATACTTGGCCATGTGAGTTCCGCTTCCACTTCTCCGGCGTACTCCAAAGAGATGCTACACGAGCGCGAGCAATCCTCCCCGAGATTTAGTCGCGAAGTAGTGCTAATTGATGCTGGTTTGCAGAATGGGTCCTCTCCAGTTTGATTGCATCGGGTCTTTCCAAGACTGGGAAGCGCGCGACGCCCACAGAATCACGGTTCAGACGTTACTCGTCAACGGAAAACACGACTTTGTCACAAGCACGTGCATGGAACCCTGGCTAGAGAAGATCCCGAACGTGGACTGGACGAATTTCGAGGAATCGAGCCATCAGTATCAATGGGAGGAAGCAGAAGCGTTCATTGATGTCATTGCCGAGTTTCTTGAGACAAAAGATGATGCGCCTGTTGAGACGGAAAATGATGCGCCCGTTGAGACGGAAGATGATGCGCCCGTTGAGACGGAAGGTGATGCGCCCGTTGAGACGGAAGGTGATTCACCCGTTGATGTTGTTGCCGACTTCTTTGGGAGAGGATGGTTATGAAGTACTGTAAAAGTATCTCGAACCACAGCGTTTGACATTTCCTATCTCGTTTGGCTCTACAACCAGGAATATTGAAAGCCACCACTAGTTCACCTGCTTTGATAGTTACCTAGGCACACGAATTAAAAGCGTCAGCGATTGAAAAGAACTCAGACTGTCCAAAAAGCATACCATCAGCAGCACAGACTACGATTCACAAGACCCTGAGCGTGTCGTAAGAATAGGTAAGAATAACACAGAGTTCATAGTACAGTCACAAAAGCCTTGAATGTACATTGTACGCAACCGCAATACAATATTGAAGGGAGCTCAATGCACCCTGGAGGCACAGCATTTGTATTTGACAGGGTTCAGAGCGGATCTGACCACCAACAGAAGCTGTGCTGCATGAAGAACCAACGATAACTGGCTGTGCCCCACGACTGCTTGCGTACACCACCATAATCTCGCGAGTATCGACTCGATATGCAACTTGCTGTCGCTTCAACGCCTCTGGACAAAACGGACCGTTCTCCTCCACAGGCTCGATTTCCTCAGTATCCTTGGGATGCAGCTACACAGCAGCATGGTCGAGATTTTTCTAGTTGCCGCTGGCACATTGCTGATCTCGTATATCTATTTAAAGCTGGCATACGCAAGATATAAGCAATATGCGCATATCCCCCAGCTCCCAAATCACATTCTCTGGGGCCATCTCAAGACTTTTGGTGAATTCACAGCCCGTGGGGTCCAGGATCGTCATCCAGGTAAGTCCAAGATACCAGAGTAGGGATCTGCAGTGATTTGCTCAAGTCCAAATACTATAATCCTTTATGGTGTCTAACTCACAGCCATGCAGACAAGATCTTTGAAGAGATGTGGACCGCTCTGGGACGCCCTCCTATTATGCTAGCAGATCTTCGCCCGGTCAGCCCTCCTATGCTGCTCATCACGAGTCACAGCATCGCGGAGCAGATATCGAGGACTTCTCAGCACTTCCCTCTCAGCCCGCCCAAGTCTCCGACATGGACCCACATGATTCCTATCATCGGACAAAACTCGATCTTGGGTAAAGAGGTGAGGATTCTTGTTGTGCGGTTCGTCGCCATCACTAATGAAAAGTATGCTTAGGGCCAAGAATGGAAAGAGCTGCGCAGAAAATACAATCCAGGCTTCACGGCTCAACACCTGTCGAGTCTTATGCCTGTCATTCTAGAGAAGATGGAGCCGTTCTGGAAGCATCTGGATCGATTGGCTGCAACGAAGGAAGAGTTCTCCTTGGAGAAGCTGATTGCAAACCTGACTTTTGATGTCATCGGCGAGACTGTTCTGGAAGTACAACTCAACGCGCAGTCATCAGATCACGCAGAAAAGGACGAGCTAGTACATCTGTTCAGGGAACTTCTCCAAACATACAGCGACGACAAGAATAATCTGCCGTGGTGGATCGTGCCTCGGACTACCTTGAGGCGAAACCGATTAGCAAAGAGGATCGATGTATTGGTCCAAGATGTGATAAAGCACAAGTATGCGCAGGTTAAGCAAGAGGCGGAAGGAAACCGATCACGGAGCATCCTCGCGCTGAGCTTCCGAGATACCGAACGCCTGACACCGCAGCTCGTATCCGAGATGTCGGATCAAGTCCGCACCTTCCTGTTCGCCGGACACGACACGACCAGCAGCATGCTGCAGTGGCTGCTCTACGAGCTGAGCCGCACGCCCCGCGCGCTCCAGGCCGTCCGCGACGAGCTCGACGAGATCCTGGGGCCCCAGACTGACCCCGAGAGCATATGCGCCACGCTCGCGCTCGAGGGCCAGCAGCTGCTGCCGCGCATGCACTACGTCAACGCGGCGATCAAGGAGACGTTTCGGCTCCACCCGCCCGCCAGCACCGTGCGCATGACGGGGCCCGGGGCGGGCTTCGCCGTCCACACGCCAACCGGCGGGGAGTACGGCGTCGACGGGCTCGTCATGTACTCGTGCCAGAAGATCATCCAGCGGGACCGCGCCGTCTTCGGGGGCGACGCGGACGACTGGGTGCCGGAGCGGTGGCTCGGGGACGTGGCGAGGAGCATCCCCGCGGGCGCGTGGCGGCCGTTTGAGAGGGGCCCGCGGGCTTGTATCGGATCCGAGCTGGCGAATCTCGAGGCCAGGCTGTTGGTTGCCGTTGTGGCGCGCAGGTACGACTTTGTCAAGACAGGGTTGGGGGCCGCTGCTCTGGATGACGAGGGACGACCGGTCTTGAATGAGAGGGGGCAGTACAAGGTCGACTCGGAATTGTACAATGTAAGTTGGTTTTGGCTTTCCGTTTTCTGAATCATGTTTTATAAGAATATATGGCTAATCTGCTAATTCGCGATACTGCAGACTCGTCGGATGACTGCCCAGCCGGTTGATGGTACAACGATGATGGTTAAACTGGCATCAAAGTCCTGAATGCGGAACTTTTTAACTTTGATTTTACTTGAATAGAGATTTTGTATCCGTTGAAACAAACACACAACCGCTCGTCACCCAGAAATCGACGAGGCTAATTCATATGTAGACCAAAGTCCTCTTTATTCGTCCAAAAGATGTCCAATAAATGCTTAGCACTGCATAGGAGCATGGAACGTATATATGGCGAACCCCCTTTGAGTTTAATAGAAACTTTTATTCGCTGTTCTCGCCAAAGCCAATGGTATCTTGTTAACTAACTATCAAACAAAATCTCAAATTCCGGGCAGGAATAATCCTCGTCCCCGAACGTGATGGGAGTGAGTAGCTCCCCTGATAGAGAAGCGAGGGGATCGAGGCTTTGAATCTCGCTGTTATCAAGGTCTGGATATTGGAATGTGATCGGCGCGGTGGCGTGCTCGTCGAGGCACTCGCCTGGCGATAGCGCCCAGTCTTTGGGTAATGTCGCCGCCACGTTGGACTTTGAGCACTCAAATATTTCTTTCAGGCCGTAATTTCTGCCGAGCTTGGCGTATAGTCCTTCCAGAGCCTTGTTTGCTGCTTGGTAGACACCACTCAGCTTTCTTAACAGTGTTACGCAATTTTGCGTCCCTTCGATGTCTTTCCCGTAGCGATGGCGCCTGATTCTGTTGGAGCCGAGGCCAAGATCGACGGCGGCTGACGCAACGAGCTTTACTACATGTACTGGTAGATACCGCGCGTGATCTGACCGACAAAGCTCGGCCGCCAAGCGACCAATCTGCGAAGCGGCGTCCCAAGCCTTGATTTGCAAGAGCTCCGGGACCGATCTAATGACCTCTGAATCAGGCCATTGTGAAGCTCGCTGACAAAGTGACTTTTGCAATGCACAATACGCAGAGAAATAAATCATTCGTGAGAAGATGGGGCGACGTGCTCCTGGCCGCGGTCCACCTCCGACTCTGATAGCTCTTTGCAGAGGTAAGAAGGCTCGGACTCGACAAACCATTTCAATAGTGGGAGATCAGCAATGAGTAAATTTTGGAGGTCATCGACTTGGCGCTGCAAATGATCCGTATCCTCGACGCCCTCAATTCGCGGCGCTGCTTGATGACGGAGGAGTGTTGAGTATTGTGCTTCCGAGGTCTGGAAGATGGACAAGAAGAGATCCACCTTGGCAATGCATAACGCCGCATGCTTGCGGATTGTGTCAGTTGACAACTCAGGATGTGTGTCAGACGTGATGATGTACCCGTCGACTGGGAAAGGGCCGAGGTCGAAATCGTTCTCGTCGAGCCTGGGCATGTCGTGATCTTCAGGTAGTATTCTGGTGGGCCTACCAGCCAGTACGGCTAACAAATGATCGCTGAGAAAACACATCCACCATAGCCTTTTCGATAATCGTTGTTTGCCTGGCGACAGTGTAGAACCCTGGGGAGATCTGTGAAGACCAACGGAAAGTGCTAGCGAGATTGCAACCCCGGTCAAGTGCCAATCGTCTCTGTGATCATCCACCGTGTCTTTGGAATGTGCCTGCAGAAGCAGGGCTTGGATTTGGACGAGAGGATCGTCCTCGTGCTCAAAATCATATAAAAGCTATAAATCATCAGCCGATATTTGGGGCGAATCGCGCAGCCATACCTGGATTTTATTGCCAAACGACTCGCAAGCCGCCGCCTTGCTTGCGAAGCCGGCTTCTTGGAACATGTAGAACTCAATGTACGGGGCAGAGGCGAACAGTACAGCGTAGTATAGCAGCAAGCTGAGCTGTCCAGGTGACTGGCCCCTCGAGGTGACCTTGTGCAGAAAATCAGGGAGATCAATGACGGGAAACTCGGGATGAACAAATTTTACGTATGCCTGCAGTAAAGCACACTGTAGAGAGGCTGAAGGTAAAGCGAGGACACCTTTTTCGTATAAAAAGCTTACATCTGCTATCGGTGACTTGGTCGGAGGCCATTTAATGAAAGTAGGTAATTGTATGGTCTCGTCAAAATTATGATCATACGTTGTGTTCGTGAATGTTTCAAATGGACTTGACGAATTCGCGTCAAGGGCAGGTGGGCAAGAGGTGCCACAATCGGAGGGGCCGTTGTCAAAACTATTGGTTTGGATGCCAGCCAACGAGTCAATCTCTGAAGTATCAGCTGGCTGGCCTGCCTCAGTAAATTGCGATGTTTTTTTCTAATTAGGCAAAAATCAGATCATTGTTTAAAGGGGGGAATGGATTGACCTACGCGATATACACGACACCGTGTCTGTAGCCTCATTGTGGAGAGTACTCTTGGGCGTCGGATATTCACAGCTTTGTTCGATGTTTCCCGATGCGCATAGCGATTGATTGATCGTGCTTTTTCCTGTAACAGATTCTCTATCCAAGGGTGACTCGAGGCCTAGCGAGACGTCGGTTTCGCAAGAAAAAAGAGAAGAACTTCTATCACCCGTGTGATTGAAACCTGGTAAATCATTACATGATTCACTCTGCGGGGACAAATTTTCGTGTTTCTGATGCGCTTTTTGTTCGGGAATCTTTCGCTTTTTGCTTGAAATCAATGCATTTGTCAGAGATACATCGTCGCAAGATATCTGGAAACCAGTCCAACAAGGAATGGGAGGTTTGAATCAATGAAGCCTCACTCACCGACGACGATTTTCTGAAATGGTACATCTTACCCCATGCCACTTGCAATTGCTACAGGGCAATCTTTCGACAACGTCACAACGCACTTTCCGCGATCAGCATATGGTACAGGCCTCTGTGGAGCGCTTCATGGCTACGTGAGGAGCCAGCGTGACCTGGTGTTCAATATTGGACCAGCCTTATGAAAGTGTGCAGGACCAGGGTTTGTACTTGTGCCGACGATGGGCGTTTGAACGCAATGAGCCAGTCATGGAAGAAACACCATCAAATCACGACTCTTGGTGATTAGAGCAATACTCAATTGACTTCTAGTAAGTCGGCCCGCCTGAAGTGTTGGCTTGAGACTGGACGCGCCTGGCCTTTTCAGTTGCCTCAATTTGCTGTACATACTTTCGAGGAGCAATGCGTTCGGATATGGCACTGAGACGAAAGCACTAGCGGTCGTTCAGTGTTTCTTCACGCTCTCCCCATAACCAAGTGCATTAAGTCGAGGTCCGTGATGAACCGACCCTATCCGTGAGTAGCACCGACGGATCCCGACCTCCAATACGGCTCCGCACTTGGTGCGTGTTATAGTCTGGCTGCTGAAAGCCACTGGTTCGTCGACTGGCTTGTGACTCGCTATCTTATTTGGGAATAAATCTCTCTGACTTGTTTTCTCGTACCATAATTTTGATGCAGACAAGAAGAAAGAAAGAATTAAAAAGTTACAGATTGTAAGGTTCCTTGCCAAGTACAACTATTCAAACATCGGATTCAGAGCAAGACGATGTCTCAAGTACACATCATCGCAACCTTCTTTCCGAGAGCCGACAAGGTTGATAGAGTAAGTGGGGGTTATACAATGAGGCATTTGGAATTTAGGCTGTAAAGCAGGGCTAATGTGTTCATGGCAGATGAGGGAACTTTTGCTTGTCCAATGTCGTGAAGTCCAAGAACGAGAACCTTATGCACTGCGATTTCTATTGACAGAGGAGAACGAGACTGAGACGCCGCTCTTCTGCCTTTTCGAGACGTAAATCATTTGGACTTTCCCCCTATCTGCGCAGGTTGACCACTGATCTGACGACCTTGAGCAGCTACGACTCTGCTGCGACAACCGAGCAACACCTCGTGCAACCCCATTTTCAGCAAATGATGCGCGCCATGAACGAGGAAGGATTGATGGCCCAAAAGCCCAATGTCATAAAGACAAGCACTATAGGAGGATTCGATCTCGACCCAGTACTTCATACTGCTTAGACAATCAAATCTTGGCTTGTCATTGCAATTTTGCGCGCAAGGCGGGAATACGAACAGCCAGAGAGCAAATAGAAATCATGTAAATATTTGTTTTTCAACGTTTGAGTTACGTTCACAGCTGGTTATCGAAATGAATATTGTCCATGTTGGACGCTCTATGCTTGAGTTCTATTCTTGATCACCAAATCTGTTGTCTTATATGAACTAAGCCAACTCTAGTCTAAGCAATTCCTTGTCGAAAACAATGTGAGCGCGTTCCACAACCTCACGAGCATTGAAAAGTAGAAATCGTATGTCCTCCAGATTTCCAGTAAACTCTTGGTACTCGGTGGCAGATGTAATCGGATCGGTTGAAGCGGTAGGGAAGAAGGCCGTTGGCTCCTCGTATTCGTAGACCATGGTGAACGTGCCCGTCGAGATTGAACCGTCCGGCAGTCGAACGCCTGGGGGGCATGCAGTCCAGGTGTGCGGAACTCCCCCGATGGCGTCCACGAGGGATCCAGGTGCGACAACGTATAGTCCACCGGCGATCTCCACCATTCCTGCTCCGTGGAGCACCATGATGCGTTCGTCGGTCAACCTTTGTTTAGCCAGATCCATGTGGACATGGCGCGGAAGTCTGATATCTGTATTGAATTCGATGAAGCCGAGCTGGCCAGCGAATCCTTTCTGGTTTCCCGCCGCCAGCTCGTGCAAGGTGAGATCCATTTCCGCAAATGTTTCCGAAAACGGTCTCTTGACGTTGGCGCCCAGGCCATGCGTGATGCGGCAGCCATTAGAGAATAAGTAGCCTAGACGATTGATAGCACCAGTGCCACTTTTGAGAGGGACTGAAGTCATTGTGCTGAAGAGAGATAACGTCCAATGAAGTAGTATAGGTAAATGTTTGATTCAAACAGAAATCAGATAGTTGTGTCTTGTTGGGGAGAAACAATTCGGAGTGTCTAAAAAGCTCACTCGATTCTCTGAACTTGAGTTTCATTTCCGTCATTTACCGACCCAGTGTCCGCTCCGTCCCGCCAATACGTTAATACACGGCCTAACACGACTGCAGCAGAACATTGGCATAAACCAACAACTCAAACTTATCATGGGCTTGTAAGGACGGACCCCATGTAAATATTTCCTCAATGTTACCCCATTTGCGTACATTGTCTTGTGGATCGGGCACAATTGAACTTCCATGTCTCTACATTGCACTCAAATTTATTTCTTCTTGTTTTGCTTGGAGCTCTGGGCTCCGATGTCAGTTGTGGGGTTTACATCGTGTATAGGTACACTATTGCCATCAGGATTCTGCCCAGAGCTAACTAGGAAAATCCAAATTCCAAATGAAATCCAAAGCTCCGTCATCGAAATTTGGAAACCCTTGCAAATCGGGCATCTCAACCATAGCGTTTGTGGCATCGAAAGGAAGACTAAACCAGGGCTGTGTATGGGGCACTTGCTGAAGTGAATGTGTACTTCCGGGGGATGTCTGAACTGGGAGGCATCTTGGATATTGAGATGGGATGAAGCTACTTTGCAGCCTCTTAAGATGCATTTCGAGCAGTGCCGCATATCTGTGGCCCAGCTGCAACTCATCAACGGCGTTGGATCCAAGGGCCGAGATGGCCTTCTCGAGCAGATCCAACGACGCATGCAGTTTTGCCGCCCCGATACCAATGCCGATACTCTTCATCAAGAAAACAGATCCCGAAATGATGCGAAGTGTGACACGTGTTGGGACATTCTGGAGAACCTGGTGATCGCCCAAGTGCACGGCACTCTTGAGTACTTCGCTGCTGCACTTCACAACCTCTTCTACTAGGTGATAATCACTCGCATCGAGAATTTCTCCTGCGAGGATGTCTGAAGATCCTGCTTGACTTCCATTCTGTAGAACGCTCCGTTCGATTATCCCCTGCAGGGCTATCGAGTAACAGTACAGTCTTGTGCTGAAGTACTCGATTCTCAAGAAGTGGCGGTAGATGTCCGAGTCTGCAAGATGAGAAGTAAGTCAGAGAATACAGTGTAGGAAGCTCATCAAGTACCAAGTTCAGATTGGCTCAAGTATTTATCCTCCCATGAGAGTAGCATTGGCTGAAAGTGGTCCATCAAGTTTTGATAGCGACCAGTCCGCAAGAGCTGCGAAGTGTGTGCAGCAGAAGGGTAAATAGTCTCCATGATAAGCCTAGCAAGCTTTGTGATCTCAGACCAGGCTTTGAGCAAAGTATTGGTGTTTCCGTGTGGAGAGGACTTATCTCCGATGCGTGATGCCTGACGCACAATGCACTGAGGAAGAGATGTCTGTCGGCCGTGTTGGAGGGGTACCTGTTCCATGTCAATGTAGAGGAGTTTCTGAACGCGAGAATATCTTGACTGTAGAAAGGTGTCAGTTTCGTTGCCGCAGGAGTCATCAAATATTCCTAGCTCGAGCGCCAGCGACACGGCGCAACTAGTTAGCATCCAGGACATGTGGGAAGTCCTCTTGGCTGGATTGATCACATCCTCAAGCCACCTATCCCTTGCTTCTTCACTATCACTTTTCTCTTTAATACAATCCTCCGGCCAATGCACTAGAAGATCAGAGTCCCACCCGTCAATCGGCGGTGGGACCGACAAAGATCGAGGGTGCCACTCTGTCAGAAGCAGCAGAGCCTCTATAGTTCCGATCGACCTTGTCTTTCCGTTAGAATTCTTCTCTTGTCCGAGGAGAACACGTAGTAGCAGGTGTTGAATATGAGTCCAGAGTCGTTCATGTATATAGAAATTCCTCATGGCCCCGCCAGCGCAGGGGAGAGCATGATAGCGTGCCGAGATGGCAAGGATGGTACAGCAGAGAAGGGGCTCCGAAGAAATCAGAGAATAATGATGCTCGTGATTTGCAAAGAAGCTCGTCAGGACGGGCGTCAGAACCTGTAGATTCATAAAGAATCTTGTCGTTGCCGGGACATTAGCTCCAGTCAAACAAGAGATGCGGATCACTTACTTGTCCACAAAGAAGACTGCTTCGCCAGCCGAGAACCAACCCTGCTTTACGAAGCGACAAGCGTTCCATATCTCTCCGAGGGAATTTGACGGAATAGCTGGAGGCTTTGGTAGTGTGCTAGGATTAGCAGTAGCCTCTTTGCCGGCGGTCGAAGATGTACCATGGCTGAACTGTGGCCCGTCTGAGATGGACGGGGCTTGTGTCATGACCTGAGACCCACGCTGCACTGGATCAAAGAGAACGTCCAAGGCGTCGTTGCTGCTCGAGATCATAGTCCGCATCACTGAGTCGGACAAGTCACTCTCGGGAGGTTGCGGGTCGGGTTCTGTGTAGCCCGAAACTGGTACGCTCAGGTCGCCGCCTTCTGGAGCGTGGCTCGTGGTGGTTGTCGTCGCGACTCGGGAGCTTGCGTCGCCAGTGTCGGGCAATGAAGACGAACCGGCCGACACAATGCGATCTCCAGCAGCGCCACGGTCCACGGGGAAGGTGCAGGATCTCATCTGGCGATGGCACCGTCGGCACGGATCACCAGGCTTCCATCCTTCCCCGAGTTCGCAGCGACTTTTCCGCTGCCGACAAGCCAGACATGCCTTGTAAGCGCGGTTCACATTTGATGACATGGCGCCTCCAGCCGCAAGGATCCGTCGGTATCCGTGCAGGCTCCTGGCAAAAAAACACGATTGAGATGCCAAGTCTTGGAAAGATGCGAAGGTCACTTTTTCCATCGATGGATCAGCTTTTTGCACGCTCCATGCCGTAAATAAAGAAAACAGAAGGCGGGGATCAATCTCCAGCCGACGGTCGGATAGTGTCGGGAATTTCCCCATGGGGTAATTCTCCGCCTGGGAGACTATAGTAGCCCATAGGTGTGTAGAGTGTGGTCTATTATTAGAGAATTCTAGATCTAGACTTTTGAGGAGCATGAACTCATTTCTTCGACGCCAACTTACAAAACAAGCAAGCATTACAAGAATGGACTCTCGACAGATCATTGAAGCCCTGAAACAGTTCAGCAGGTAAGTCATGGTTGGGATATTGCCAAGACGCAGTCGCCCCTTGATATACTGGCCCAGGCTTATTGAACTCGATACGATAGCTGTGACGCTGCGGACGCGCTGGCAAAATTGAAAGTACCCGGGTGCGGCTACTTGCCAGAACTGACTCTGTGGTCTCCCCAGCGCCAGTCGGGCGATACCAGGAATGTTGGTCTCGCCTTCACAGTTCGTTATCAGTATCTGGAGAACGATCCCTCGACGGCAACGATGGCGACGGACAAGAAGGAGAAAAGCCACTTCGTAAGATTCTAATTGCCAAAACCATGACTGAGGATAACCTTAAACTGATCAAACAAACAATCCAAGGTTGACCTTGCTCCCATTGGATCCATCATACTCATTTCCTCCCCACCTACAATGGCAAATGCCTGCTGGGGAGGCTTGGCAGCACAGAGAGCACAGATACGGGGAGTAGCCGGAATCATCGTCGATGGTCAGGTCAGAGACTTGGATGAGCTGAGAGAACTGGATTATCCTGTACGTGCAAGCGTATTCTCACTATGGCGTTATCGAAGTAACCCCTCCCACTGGTCAGGCCTTTGCCCGCAACATCAGTCCCAGTCCACCTCATGAAGTCGCATATGTTAGTGAGGTCAGTAGTTCTTCTCTTGATATGATCTAGTATTTCGGCTTATATTTCCTAGATCGAGCAACCCATTCTGATCAATGGCGGCGCCGAAGACTGTTTAGTCAAACCGGGGGACCTGCTAGTGGGTGACTTGAATGGAGTGGTGAGGTTGCCGTTGGAGCAGGCAGAGCAAGCGCTGGAAATCATGCAATCTTTGTCGAGAACAGAGTTGGCAATGATGGATGCTATTAAGGCCGGCATGTCCATGACAGAGGCATCCAAATTGCGTAGCAGAAATTCATGATCCTTGAGGGCGCATGAGTCAAAATTTGTGCTGTTCAACATTCCTGGGGGTTAGGAAGCAAACTCTTCTACTACAGATCTCTAAATGCTATGCGGCGGAGACAGAAACAATCTTCTGCTGTAATCAAATAGTCTTCTTAATATAGGGCATCTCATGCATGACTCAATTTTCTCGTGGATTGAACCAGAATTATCCCCATAAATAGGATTGATCACACATCTACTTCATCCATATCCAATATTTCGGTGCATCATTGTGGTGATCCGAGGCCGATGGGTACCAAGTCGGATCACAGATATGCTTCCCTTGCAACGGCCCGCCAATATCCGGTGGCGGCGGCATCTGTCGGCTACATAATCCTCGGAGATGCGCCGAGTACGCGTCCGAACCAGCCCGGCAACTATTCCGTATGGGGCCAAATCAACCCTTGTTGACCGTTAATGCATTAGATATTTGTTTACCCCTCGCTGAAGCGCCCCAAGGTGTGAGGAATTGCTCCCTGACCAAGCGCACCACCATGGACGAGATTCGACTTGTGTCCGCTCTCGAAGTGTTGAAGCACGATCAATCCACCGATTGCTGGGTAGTTATCAACGATGAAGTGTGGGACCTTACAACGTTCTCTAGAGAGCATCCAGGGGGTATCTCGAGTATGTGCTTCCTCCTCTATGAATCGAACAATCACTGATTAGTAAAGTTATTCTCAAATATGCCGGCAAGGATGCAACGTGTTGTGGGGCGCTCCTCCCTTATAAGGGGAGGCCTATAGTTTTGCCCCGCGTTGTTACGGCGTATTTTTTTCTTTTTTTTATTATTTTACCAAATTATATATAATATATTAAATTTATAAAAGATTAATTATTCCTTTCGGTTTTTTTGGTGTCCCGTGCCTGGTTTATATTCCGTATTTTTTTTCCCGTTATATAGTAGTATTATTTTTTATCCTCGCTTTTTAAACGCAAAAACGATATTTTACGCTTCCGTACGTAACGACTAAAATTCGATTTTTAAGGCGAGGAGGTCCGGCGTTATTATTCGCTTTTTTAAACTTTTTGCCGGAAGACAAAGTTTAAAAAGCGTTAATAAAATTTTTTCGCTTATTTTTTTTCCCGAGCTCGAAAGCTTTTTTTTTCTTATTTTTTGTAAGATAGTGGAGCTATAGCACTAAAGCTTAGCTAATATCGTGGCAACGGTGACCTAGCGCCTTAGTGGCGCTGGCGCCACACTAGTAATATATCAGCGCTGCCACGCTGCGCTATATTTTTGCAATTGCAAAAATTAGTTTTTAAATAAATATACCTTATATTAATTATTATTTAACGTATTATTAGTAAATTTTGTTATAATTCTGATTTTTTTTAAACGTTATTTAATAAAAAATGGCTTTTATAACAAAAACGAGTGCCCGCTAAAATAGCAGGGCTGCGCCGACGAACTTTATATTATTTGTTATAAATATAACCCGTTTTATAAATACGGCCGCCGGTATAACCTTAAAAAAACGATTTTACGGCCGAAAAAATCGCCGAAATTATTAATTATATTCGACGCCTAAAAAAATTTTAGCGTTTAAAAAAATAACGTAACGCGTTTATCCGAGTTTTCGGTATTAATAACCTAAAAGGTATTCGACGTAATTTTAGCGACCGATAATCGAGGCGCCGACGTAAAAGCAGTATTTTTTTTAAAATCGTCCCGTAATAACGGTAATTTAAAAACTATTAATATTTTTATTTTTAAAATTTTTTAGAATTTCCGCTAGCGAAAAAATTAGTTAGGCGATTTAAATTTAGCGTTTATAAGGGCCCCGAAAAAATTCCGGAAAAATAAAAAAAAAGTTTTATACGCATTAAATAAAATAAATAAAAATTATAAGGCTTTTTAAAAACGTTATGTTAGCGCTTAAAAAACGTTTAAATTACGCGATATAATTTATACCGATTATAATAAATTTAGCGACTAAACGTTATTTATATTCCGGAATATTAAAAACCGAATTTACGAAATTTTAGCTATTTACGAAAAAATATATTAAACGGCGAATTAAACCTTTCGAAATTTCGATATTTATTTTAATAATTTCGAAAGCCAGTTTTTATAAATAAACGAAAATAGCTAGGCGCGCGCGTATTAGGCTAAGCTTAACGACGACTTCCGAGTTTACCTAAATATTTATATAAGTGCGAAGCCTTAAATTTAAACCGTTATAATTTCGTAGGCGCAAAGTTATTAGGATTATTAGGCCGCCACAAACGGCAAAAAAAAGCGATCCGACGACTATAATAAAAAGTCTAAAAATAACAAATATTAAAAATAAAGTGGTTTTGGCCCGCGAAAAAGACGTAGCGGCTTCGTTAAAAAGTTGTATACCTTTAAAATCGAGGACGTTGTTACGGATAAAAAAAAGTAATACCTAAAAAAAAAATCCCGTTAATAATAATAATTTAGTATTAATATGTTATATTTATAAAAGCGACGAATATTTTGCGGACAAATATAAGGCAAAAATAAACGCGGTAACGAATAATAAACGAGGTGGTCGGGGTTACCGTAATAATCGCGGCCGGGGAAAAATATAAGCTTTAACAATATTTCCCTCGCGTTAAAGCTTTTTTTAATAATAACCCGTTTTTACGCTTTTATTATTATTTTAGGGGCTTTTTTTATTTATTTACGCAGATTTAAATTTATATGCCGAAATAAATTATATTAATTACGTTTTTGCAAAATAAGCGGGATTTAAGCGAGTTAACGCCAAATTACTAATTTTACGTATTATAAATAATATAAGCTATTTTATTTATAAAATATACGAGGTCCCGATCCGCGCAAAAAATCACCGTAACGTTATTTGCGAGTTTATACGGTATTACGTTGTTATCGATCGAGATCCGAGGTAGGGGGGTAATCCGGTATTATTATCCCGATCGACGCTACGGGAATATCGGATTATTTTTAATTCGGGTACGGATCGTTGGTTTTACGGTTTTATATTAGATATAACGAGTTTTTTATCCCCCGATAAATTCGCTAAAAAACTAAAAAGCAAGGCTTAAATATTTGCTATAATAGTTTTTCCGGAGGTTATTCGGAAAAATAAAGATAACGATATATTTTCCGAATTATTATTTTATTTAAATATATTCGATTCCGAGAAAGTAAAGAAGTTATTATTATTTCGCGAAACGGATTATTTTATTAATTTTTTCCCTGGCGAATTACCGCCGTTTAAGCTTATTTATTTTTTAGCTTAAAATAAATTTTAAACGTTACGAAAATACCTTGTTAAAGCTTTAAAATTAAAACGGATTCGGGAGTTAATTAGCCCCGCGGGAGTATTTATTTTGTTTATATTAAAAAAAGATAATACCTTCCGCTTTTGCGTTAATTATCGGGGTTTAAATAAAATTACGGTAAAAAATCGGTACCCGCTACCATTAATCACTAAGATCCTGGACCGCGTATAAGGCGCCCGGTACTTTTTTAAGCTAAATATTAAAGATGTTTATTACCGTATAAAAATCAAAAAAGGCGACGAATAAAAAACTACGTTTCGTATACGATACGGTTATTTTGAGTATATTATTATATTTTTTAGGTTAATTAACGTTTTTGTTATTTTTTAGAATTATATTTACCGGTTTTTTTATAAGCTGCTCGACGTCGTTTATATAGCGTATTTAGACGATATTTTAATTTTTTCGAAAACTCGGGAGGATTATACCCGGGATTTTTAGGCTGTTTTAAAAAAGCTAAAATAAACGGAGTTTTACGCTAAGCCGTTTAAGTATACGTTTTATTAAAATTACGTCGAGTTTTTTGGATTTATAATATCCGTAAAAGGAATTTCGATAAATTCCGTACGTATCAAAACGATTTCGTCCTAGCCTCGTCCGCGAAGCTTTTACGATATTTAGGTGTTCCTCGGATTTTATAATTTTTATAAACGGTTTATAAAAAGGTATTCGCGTATTATTAAACTTTTAAATAATTTGTTAAAAAAGATAAAAAACGGGCGGAAGCCTGGGAACGTAAAGCTTTAAGCTAACGAGGTATTGGTTTTCGAAAACCTTAAAAATGCCTTTTAAAAAACGCCGTTATTATATTATTTTAATTTAGCGCTACCGATTCGTTTAAAAACCGATGCGTCGGATTTTATTTTATCGGTAATTTTGTTTTAGCCGGACGAATAAAGTCGTTAGTATCTTATTACGTTTTAATTACGGAAGCTTAAAAATTCGGCAAAGATAAATTATAGCACCCCCGATAAGGAAATAATAATTATTGTTAAGGCGTTTAAATATTAGCGTTATTATTTTTAAAAGGCTGTTTATTAAATCGACGTATTAACCGATTATTAAAATTTATAAAAGTTTATAAAATTATTTTAGCTAAATAAAAAATAGGCGAGGTAATATATATTTTTTTCGTTTTTCGACTTTATAATCCGTTATCGTAATAAGAAAAGTAACCCTGCCGATACGCCGTCGAAACGGCTAAACTATATTAGCGATAAGCTAAAAAAAAACAAAGCTTTTATACGATTTACGGGTCAAAATAACCGCGGTATAAAATATAAATTTTAGCTTAATATATAACTTTATTATTTATAAAAAGGATATATATAAGCTTATAAAAGTATAATCGGCTATAATTTATTTAATCGCGATAAAAACGCTATATAAAAAGCAAATTTACGAGCCTAAATTTTTTAAAAACTTTGTTAAATTAATTTTAAAATTTTAAAACGTAAACCTAAAATGCCGTCGGCGTCGCGCTATTATTTCGGAGGGAAATCCCCAAAAATAAAATAATACGTAAATTTTAAATTTTAAAAGTATCGTCCGCTTTAAAAATATTATTTATATTCCGGAAAACCGAGGTTTAAAAAATATTATTTTAAAATTATATTACGATAACCCGCTAGCCGGCTATTTCGGTATAAACCGGACCTAAAAGCTAGTTTAACGGAAATATTTTTAAAAATATATATATAATAATATAAAAAAATAGGTATAAACCTGCGATTTATGCTAAAATACAAAAGCGAAACGATATCGACTTTATAGCGAATTGCGGTCGCTACCTTAATTTAGCGAGCCGTAGGAAAAATAAAATCTAGATTTTATTACCGGATTTTTAAAGGTTAATTTCGACGGCAAAAAGGTTAACGCGATCTTTATAATTATCGATAAATATACGAAATTTAATCGTTTTTTCCCCGTTAATACGACGATTATAACGGTGTAGTTAGCCGAGCTAATACACAAAAAAATCGAGTTACGGTACGGTTTGCCGTTAGGTATTATTTCGGATAAAAAAAGCGTATTTATTAATAATTTTTAGTTAGTATATTATTTTTATTTTAAAATCCGCAGGAAGTTATCTACGGTTTATTACCCGCAAATTAACGGCTAAACCAAAAAGGCTAATTAAATTTTTAAGGTTTATTTTCGGTATTTCGCTAACGAAAATTAGACGTATTAAATATAATTTTTCGCCGAAGCCGAGTTTGTTATAAATAATAATAAGGCGAAAACTAGTAAAATAACGCCGTTTAACGCTTTATATAAATATTACCCGAAAATAAAATCGGACGTCGGGGACGACGTTTTTAAAAAGGAGGTGCTAATAGCAAAAAATAAGGTATAAAAGCTTAAAATCGCACGCAAAAAAATAAAAGTCACCTAGCGAAAAGCTATCGAATTACAAAAAAAATATTATAATTAACGGCGTTCGGTAATAGTCTTTAATATTAATAATTTAATCGGCTTATTTACGAAAAACCTAAAATTAAAAAGCAATATTAAATTAGCTTTTAAATTTATTAATCCTTTTAAGGTAATCGCGTTTATTAAACCGTTAGCGTATCGTTTAGCTTTGTTTAATAAATATAGCCTGTTTTATAACGTGTTTTTAGTTAGTTTATTAAAGCTTTAAAAAACTCGCGGCGGTTAAAAACCGGCCGGGGGCCTATAAATACCAGACTTCGAGGACCTTAAAAAAATAAAAGGTCGAAAAAGTATTAAAAAAGCGAAAACGCCAGGGAGCTTTAAAATATTTAATTAAATAAGCTAGGTGGCCGTTAAAATATAATTAATAAGAACCCGCGGGCTATTTAGCTAACGTATAACGGAAAATTAAATAATTCGAGCAAAAGCAAATAAAACTTTTTAAACGGGGCCGGGGTAAGCCTAAAAGAATAGTATAATTAAAAGTAAAAAATTATATTTATAACTAAAAAACAAAAAAAAGCAGCGAAACTACGATAATACAAAAATAAATCGTTAACGCTACGGTAATATAACGGTAAAATAACACTAGCTAAAACCAAAACTAAAAATAGCCAGCAAAACTAAGACGTAATATATAAAAAATATAACCGTAATATAGGCGAATAAACAAAATATCGCTAGTTTTTTTATAAATAATAACCGGTATTAACGCGGGGAAAATACTAGAAATCCTGGTTAGCTAAGTGTTAGCCGAGCTAAGCGACTAATTCGTTATAAATAACGGTTTTAAAAGCCCGTAAAACAAAGTTTTAGCCAAAAAAACCCTAGTCCGAAAGTGTAACGACTATATTAAAGATAAACCGAAGTATAAAGAAGTGCTGGGGTTTATATTATCAAATACGTAAAGCGTAAGAGATATATTAAGCAAAGAGTAATTATAAAACTATTTTATAAGTGTAGTTGTTAAAGCGTATTAAATGCCTTATTTATAAGTAAGATAAATGCTTAAATTAATTATTAAGGTAATAATTATTTATATAATATAAGAAATTTATCCGTTATATATTTATTTATCCCCTTTATTAATATTTGCTTAAATAGTTATATTGGTTAGTGATGCTTATAGCTATTATATTATGCTAACGGGTATTAAAAGGAGCTTCTTTTAATAACGCTTAGCGATTATTCCTGGTTCACGTAATATTAAATTACGTGACTTATTGGGGGTTAGTCCGTTCTTAGTTTATTATTTTTTAGGCTGCGTTCTTAGCCCGTATTTATTTATCCTTGGTTTCCGTATAAGTGTATATTCGTAATATCAGCTCCTTTTTTTATATTTTTTATCCCTAAAAAATCTTAAGTGGTATAAATAAGTTTAATCCCTTTATTTAATGCTAGATTTGTTTTTTTTTTATATTTTTGTAATATATAGTTATTATATTTAACCGTGCGCAAAAAACACGATTATTTTTTAAAATCGCTTATATTTTTCCCGCGTTTTCGATTATTCGTCGTTACGTTTTATTAAAATTTTTCGGAGAGTTTGGTTTTAAAGTTATACCGTGTCCGTCGTATACAGATATTAATAATAAATATATAATAATAAAAAGTATAGCGAAATACGAAAGGTATATTCGAAAAAATATTAAGGATTATAGTGTTTCGGGTATCCCGTTATCGTTTCTCGAGCGTATCCGGGAGGAGCATTAACGGATATCTCGAAAAAAGCTTATCGCTAAAAAGCGATTTTTAGAATTATAACGTCGTTATTAAGCGGAGATAAATAAGGCCGTCGCGCGGTTAATCCGTTTTCGGAAACAAAAAAAAAGGCTCGTTCGAGCGGGGTAAATTTAATATAAAAGGGTTTCCGTACCCTAAAAAAGATAAAAAAACAAAAACGCGCGGAGGTAAAGGCGGATATCCTGGCTTAACCCGTACCAAACTTCGATATTTTCGATTAGTCCTTTATTAGGTTCGAAAATAATCCCGTAAACCTTAATTTGCTTGCTGGTTTTGGAGGTATTGCTAAAAGGCAACGCAGTTTTTAATATGTTTTTTAGGTTTTTAGGTATTGTTTTTAGGTGGGTAATTTTCCTATTTTACAAAGAACCGGTATCCTCGTCCGACCTTTTTATAGTCGATAATTTCTTTAACGTTGTATTCTGGCTGATTTTTTTTTATTTTTAGCGTTTGGTCGATAATCGCGTCTTTGGGTGCTGGTTCGAGTAAAAAGATATAAAACGTTAAGTGTTTTTTTTTATAGTTTTAAGTAGCTATAAACGGTAATTAACTTTTAAAATTTGCTTATCGACTTTAAATAATCCGAGTTTTTTAAAATCTAATTTGTCGTTTAGTCGTTTTATTTTGATATTTTTGCGTAATAAATAAACCTTGTCTCCCCTCGCAAAAATTGGTCCCTTAACCTTTTTTTTGTCGGTATACGCCTTTGTGCGTATTTAAAAGGTAATAAGGTTTTTTTAAAGGTTTTTTTTAAAGTTTTTTTAGGTTATCGATATATTAAATAGCGTATTCCGCTAGTTTTTTCCTTATAATAAGTTTTTTA
The DNA here is from genome assembly GCA_001599175.1 of Pestalotiopsis sp. JCM 9685. NCBI lineage: Eukaryota > Fungi > Ascomycota > Sordariomycetes > Amphisphaeriales > Sporocadaceae > Pestalotiopsis > Pestalotiopsis sp. JCM 9685. The sequence goes on from BCGF01000002.1 coordinate 4,899,018, forward strand.
GTTATATTTAGTTCGTAGCCGTAATTAGCGTAAAATAATAATATTTTTATAAGTTCTCGTACGGCATTATTATAGGCGAACTGCGTTATAAGTAATAATATAACCCAATTATTTTGATCGTAATTGACATAATAGCGTAGGTACTTTTTTAGTATTTAATTAGCTCGTTTTGTTTGTCCGTTTGTTTATAAATAATAAGCTGTCGAAAATTTATAGTTTATTCCCAGTTATACTATAAGTGATTTCTAAAATTTAAATATAAATAACTTGTTTTTATCTAAAATAATTTTATTTAATAAGCCGTGCTAATATATTATAATTTGTAGGAACGTATAAGCTAATTTTTCCGTATTGCTTGCTTTTTTATAAGGTAAAAAATATGCGTATTTCGTAAGTCGTTCGGTAAATACCAAAATATTATCGTAAAAGGTCTTAGTCAAAGGTTCCTTTAATAACGGTAGTTTTATAATAAAATTTAAGGCGATAAATTTTTATATTTTGTCTAAAAGTAGTATTAATTATAATTTTTATAAGGCTTATATCGTGCTAACTTCGCTTTGTTGTATAAATCGCATTGTTTAATAATTTCGCTAACGTAATAGCGTAGCTTTAGGCAATCGAAATATTATTATATCCGTTTAATAATCTTAAATACTCCTTAATATCCATTAATTAATATAAAGTATATTTCTCGGATAAGCTCGTTTTTAATCTGTTTTAAAATTATAATTTTCCCTTAGTATATCGGTAATATACCGTTTTTATTTATAATTTTGCTCGACTAATTGTTATTGTTAATTATTTTATTAATAACGTAAAAATATATAATAAATATCAGGTTTCCCTTTTAATTATTAACAAAAATAATATATATTTCCTTGGGTGCTTCTTAATAATAATTTGGTTTTCGGCTAAAAACGTTTATTTTGCTATTTTTTAATCCTTTGCGGTAAATAATTTTAAATTTATAATCTGCTAAAAATTCTGCCTATTATATTTATTATTTATTAAATTTTTTGTTTATCGTAAACGATACAAAATTTTTATAATCGGTATAAATTTTAACTTAGTAATTAGTTCCATTTAAATAATATTTTTATTTTCGGAATATTTTAATAATTGCGAAAAATTCCTTATCGTAAATTTAGTAATTAAGTTATTTTTTAATAAACTTCTTAAAATAAAATATTATAAAATATAGCTTATCGTTATCGTTTCGTTAGCTAAGCTATCCGCCTATAGCGTAGTTTAAAGCGTCGGTTTTAACTTCGAATTCTTTTTCGGGATTAGCTATTTTTATAATTAGCTAATTTATAATTCGTTTTTTAATTATATCGAAGGCTTCCTGCTTTTTATTAGTTTATTTAAATAATATATTCTTTTTTATTAAATACGTTAAAAGTATAGCAAGGCGCCCGAATTTTTTAATAAATATTTAGTAAAAGTTTGCGAGTCCTAAAAAAAATCTAATTTTTATAACCGATTTCGGTGCCTGCTATTCCTTAACTATTAAGATTTTAAAATCTTTTATTCTAATTTTTCCGGGGGATATTATATATCCTACGAAAATAATTTATTTCCGATAAAATTCGCTTTTTTTAGGGTTTATAAAAAGGTTTGCTTTTTATAATTTCCGTAATATAACAATAACGTGCTATTTATACTCGTTAAAATCTTTTAAATAAATAAATATATTATCGAAATATACTACTACAAATTTATCGAGGAACTCTCGTAAAACGGTATTAATTATATTTTAAAAGCTTGCTAATACGTTGGTTAATCCAAAAGGTATAATTAAATATTCGAAATATCCGTATTTCGTCCTAAAGGCTATTTTTTATTTTTTTTCTTTTTTGATTTTAATTAGGCCGTACGTATTAGGCAAATCTAGGGTAATAAACTATTAAATTCCGTACAATTTATCTCGTAAGTTTTTAATTAAAAATAAAAGGTATCGGTTTTTAATCGTAATATCGTTAAGCTTGCGGTAATCAATATAAGGTTTTTATTTCGGTGTTCCGTTTTTATTTTTTTTCGGTATAAAAAATATAAAGTAGCCTGCTAGCGATATAAATTCTTTAATTTATCCCTTTTTTATTATTTTTATAATATAGGTCTTTAATGCCTTTTCGTGCTAAAGTTTTACTAGGTATATCCGTATAAAATGTGGTTTTTTTCCTTTTTAAAAAGGTATTTTATAGTTAAATCGTATATATTTTAGTAATCTTGTTTTTAGTATTTTATTAAATAGGTCGCTAAATTTTTTGTATTTTTCGGGAATTTCTTTTATAATATTCGGCTTAATATACTTAGCTATGACGTATAATCTAAGTGTCTCGTAGTTACGTAAAAGTTAGTTTTTTTAATACCCGTTAAAAATTAACTCGCTTTTTAGTGTATTTTATTAAAATTGGCCTGTATTCCAGTTTATTTTAGGATTATTTACCCGTAACCAGGGTATCCTTAAGACTAAATCGTAATCCGTAATATCCGTGATATCGTACGTAAAATATTTAAGGTAGTCTTAGATATAAATCTGGATATGCGCAGTCTTTATATTTATTATTTTATTTTTATATAAAATAGGTTTTTTATCGACGGTGTTAAGTACGTAAAGCGTTTTTTTTTGCTTTTATAATATTTAAAGCTTGTTAACGATTTTTAGTAAAATAAAATTTCTTTAAGCTTTTGTATTTATTAAAGCTTGTATATCGTGTCCGTTAATTCGTATTTGTATCGTTAGGTGGTTTATAATCGTGTTATCGCTCCCGGTAGCGTAAATAAACTTTGTTTGGGACCGTTTTTATCTTTTTAAAAGTGGTTTAACTCGTTTCCCGAGTTTTTGTTGATTTTTTTGTTGGCGCGTTTTTTTTCGGCGCGTATAAATATTTATTAATTTTTCTGGGCCCGAGTTTTATTTCTTCGTCGTTCGTATAATACTATATCGTCACTGGCTTTTTTTATAATATTATACTTAAAAATAAAGCTAGATTTTTTTATATTGATTTTTATATCTTTTTGCTTATTTATAGTAATTTTTATCGTTAGTTTTCGTATAACGTCGTGTTCGTACTTTAGTGGTGCTATACGATTTTTGGTGTTTTTAACCAGGTCGCTGGTATTTTGCGTTAATTTGCTGGTTTTTTTAATAATAATTCGTTTTGCGGTTTGGTATTTTTTAATAAATCGCTATACCTTGGCTTTTTTTGTTGCGTAATACGAATATTTGTCGTATATATATTTTACCTAGGATTAGTCTTTTTCCGTCGAATATCGGGATAAATCGTTAGGGTACGTAATAATTATTACGAAGCCTTTCGCGTCGCAGCGCCTAACCTTTACCTGGCCTATTTTTCCTATTTTATAAAGGTTCCGGATAACTAAATATCTTATGCGTAGCGGAAAAAATCCGTATTTAAGTTTCGTTTCGAGATATTCGTCGTATCTTAGATCGATATATCCGTACCACTCGATTTTTTGGTGTTTAGAATACTTAATATTAAATCGAGGGTTATTTCCAAAAATAGCTTTTAGGGTCCGTTATTCTTATACCGTGTCGGTAATCTTTTAAAAGATTTTTGCTAGCTATTGTTTTATGCTTTATAACTCGGTAGCAAAAAGTATAATTTTGTTATAAATACGTGGTTATTTATTTTGGAAAATCTCGAATATTTTTTCCGTTATAAAAGTATTAAATATTTTGTCGATAGCTTTTGCTTTTTTAGTCCCGTAAATTAGGCTTTTCTCGGCAATCCCGTTTTATCGAGGGTGGTTATTTTTTTTAACTTGCTATTAGTGTCGTTTATTAACTTTGCTTTTTAAACCTAATTTTCGGTTTATTAAGTTTATTAGTAAATCTCGTTTTTTAAAATATTAAATAAGGTATTGTCGTCATTATCTACCATTTATTTTTTGGTTCCGAAACGTATTATTCGTCCTAATCTGGTAGCTATTAGGGTTTATAGTTCTTTAGGATACTATTTATTATCGTTTTTGCAAAACTTATGCGTTTAACAACCATTATTAAAATATGCGGTCCAAAAAAACGATATATAAGGTATTTTTTTTTATTGCGTAACGTTAAATTGCTTTTTGCTTTTTAATATAAATTTAAATATTTTTTTAGGTTAGCGGTATTTATTAGCGTAATATCTTATTCGATCGCAATTATAATATTTAATAAATAATTTATTTTTTTATAATTATCGTTAAATAGCGTTTAAGTTTATTAGCTTATTATAATATCCGTAAAAAGTCTAGTTTTTTTAGTTTTTGTTTCGTCCGTTATTTTAATATTACCGGGGTTTTCCGGTATTTATTAAAGCTCGAGGCTGGTATTTTAGCGTATATTTTTTTCGGCTCGTCGTGCGTATAATTGGTTATCGATTCGTACGACTAATTCGGTATACTTATTAAAATCGGTAAATAAATCGAAGATTTTGTTGATTTTATTTTTAACTTTTTTTTAAACTTTTGGTAATATAATATAATACGCGTATCGTCGGTATAATTAAACCTAACGACGATTTTTTTAAATTCGGTGGTATATATTAAAATAAACGTTTTTTATTTAAAGGTTTTAAATTCCCGTTCGGTTTATTTTTTTTCGTTAAAATTTTGGAAAAATAATTTAAACGCGGATTCGTATCCGGCGTAAAATCTAAAGATTTGTCGTATCTCTTTTTTGTATTAGCTTAAAAGCTATTTATTTTTATTAGCTTTAAAAAGGTAAAGTTTAAACCATACAAAGGCACGTTTTTTTAAAAAAAGGCGGCGTATATAATTCGCTAAAGGTCGTTTTAAAAGCTAAATATATAAAAAAAAATAATATACGCGGATTTACGCGAAATATCCCCTAAATCTTTTTAGGGTATTATTATATATAACAGGGGTATTAAACTTTAATTTATCGTACTTAGTGATTAAAGTAATAATAATATTGGCTGTTTTTTTTTATAACAATATTAGATTCCTAAAATTCCTGGATAAATTTGGACTTATTATTCGTGGTTTTTTCGAGTCGTCGGATTTTTTTAAAGATCGCGTCGTATTAATCCTTAGTGATTTCGAAATCTTCGTTATCGGAATCGATATTTATTACCTAAATTAAAATATTATTTTAAGGAATTTTCCCTTTATCGCTGCTATTTTTGCTAACGGTAAATATTTTGCCGAATATTGCTTAATATTTTTTTAACGGTAAACGTACTTAAATAAAAATAATTAAAATATAACGATTATACTAAAAATAAACCGAAATATAAAAAAATGCTGGGGTTTATATTATTAAATACGTAAAGCGTAAAAGATATACTAAGCAAAAAATAATTATAAAACTATTTTATAAATATAATCGTTAAAGCGTATTAAATACTTTACTTATAAATAAAATAAATGCTTAAATTAATTATTAAAGTAATAACTGTCTATATAATATAGGAAATCTATCCGTTATATATTTATTTATCCCTTTTACTGATATTTGCTTAAATAATTATATTAATTAATAATGCTTATAGCTGCTATATTATGCTAACGGGTGCTAAAAAAGCTTCTTTTAGCAACGCTTAGCGATTATTCCTGGTTTACGTGATATTAAATCACGTGACCTATTAGGGGTTTGTAACGACTATACTAAAGATAAACCGAAGTATAAGGAAGAGCTGGGGTTTATATTATCAAATACGTAAAACGTAGGGGATATACTAAGCAAAGAGTGATTATAAGACTAATTCACAAATATAGTCGTCAAAGCTTAATTAGCTTTACTTATAAGTAAGATAAATACTTAGATTAATTATTGAGATAATAATTATTTATATAAAATAAGAAACCGGTGTAACGACTATACTAAAGATAAACCGAAGTATAAAGAAGTGCTGGGGTTTATATTATCAAATACGTAAAACGTAGTAAAATATATTAAGCAAAAAGTAATTATAAAACTAATTTATAAATATAGTCGTCAAAGCGTATTAAATGCCTTATTTATAAATAAAATAAATACTTAGATTAATTACTAAAATAATAATTATCTATATAATATAGGAAACTTATCCTAAATATATTTATTTATCCCTTTATTAATATTTGCTTAGATTACCTACGTTAGTTAGTAATTAATAGTGCTCGTTAATATTCAATAATAATTAATAAATTCTATTAATTACTCCTAATTATTTCCGGTCTTAGTTACGTGGTTTTTTATTACGTGACTTATAATAATCTTGTTTTATTTATTCCGGTATAATCCTTTGTCTTATGCTTCCTTAAGCGCCAATATCTATTGTTTTTTAGCAAAAGTATATATTCGTAATATTAGCTCTTTTTTTTATATTTTTTGTCTTTAAAAAATTATTTAGTCGCATAAATAAGTCGCTGGTGCCTACTCCGTGGTTTTTTTTGTTTTCTTTTTATTTTTTTTTCCCGCTTTAATAATAATATATACTTATTATATTAAAATCGAATAAACAAAAAACTCCGGTCGACAATTCTTTTTTTGCTCGTCGCGTACGTCGTCAACTTGCTTTTACCAAATTAGGCTTTAAGGTTATACCGTATTTTCGTTATTTTATTAAAAATTTTCCGTGCGTTATTTTAAAAAATATTAAAATATATCAGCGGTATAACGCCGCTAAAGAATCCTATAATAACACAAAAGCGCCTATTACTTTTTTTATTATTATTTTTGCAGAATATTATCGTTTAAAAAGTGTCGAATCTCTGGCTAAATCGGAACTGCTCGATCTTTAATAACGGGTAACGGAGACGTTATCCCGTTTAGTTCGTTTACGCAAACAAAAAGCGATAGCTTGTAAACGTGGTCTAAAAATAATAAAAAAAAAGGCCTCCAATCTAAACAACCTAAATCGCTTAAAATCAAAAACGGCGAGCTCCGCTTAATCTACGGGCGCGATCGATATTATCGATTAATCTTTTATTAGGCTCGAAAATACCCTTAAAAGTCTCGATCCTTAATTATTATTTAAAAATATTAATTAAAAACGTCGTAGTCTTTAATATATTTTTTAGGTTTTTATATATTGTTTTTAGGTAAGTAGCCTTTTTATTTTATAAGGAACTGGTATCTTTATCCGATTTTTTTATAGTCGATAATTTTTTTAACGTTATATTCTGGCTGATTTTCTTTTATTTCTAGCGTTTAGTCGATAACCGCATTTTCGGGTGCTGGTTCGAATAAAAAAATATAAAACGTTAGGTATTTTTTTTTTATAATTTTGGGTAGTTATAAACGGTAATTAATTTTTAAAATTTGTTTGTCGATTTTAAATAATCCGAGTTTTTTAAAGTTTAATTTGTCGTTTAGTCGTTTTATTTTAATATTTTTGCGTAATAAGTAGACTTTGTCTCCTTTCGCAAAAGTTAGTCCCTTAATTTTTTTTTTATCGGCGTGCTCTTTTATACGTGCTTAAAGGGCAATAAAGTTTTTTTAAAGGTTTTTTTAAAGTTTTTTTAGATTATCGATATATTAAATAACGTGCTTTGCTAATTTTTTCCCTACGATAGGTTTTTTGGTTATATCTGGTTCGTAGCCGTAATTAGCGTAAAATAATAATATTTTTATGGGTTTTTGTATAATATTATTATAGGCGAACTGCGCTATAAATAATAATATAACCTAATTATTTTAATCGTAATTAATATAATAGCGTAGGTATTTTTCGAGTATTTAGTTAGTTTGTTTTATTTATCCGTTTATTTATGGGTAATAAGCTATTGAAAGCTTATAGTCTATTCCCAGCTACGCTATAAATAATTTCTAAAATTTTAATGTAAATAGCTTGTTTTTATTTAAAATAATTTTATTTGGTAGGCCGTGCTGGCTAATTATAGTTTATAGGAACGTATAAGTAAGTTTTTTTATATTATTTGCTTTTTTATAAGGTAAAAAATAAGCGTATTTCGTGAGTCGTTCTGTGAATATTACGATGCTGTCGTAAAAGGTCCTAGTTAAGGGTTCCTTTAATAACGGTAGCTTTATAACGAAATTTAAGGCGATAAATTTTTATATTTTATTTAAAGGTGGTATTGGTTGTAGTTTTCCGTAAAGTTTATGGCGTGCTAATTTTGTTTTATTATATAAATCGCAGTTTTTAATATATTGGCTGACGTGTTTTTGTAGTTATAAGTAATCGAAATATTGTTAGATTCGTTTAGTTGTTTTAAATACTCTTTAGTAGCCATTAATTAATAATTCGTGGTAGCTTTTGATAAATTCGTAGAGTAATGGATCTTTAATTCGTATTTTATTATTATAATATTATTGGTAAGGTCTAGATTTTTTTGCCAGGTTATCGTTAAGGTCTAGGTATTTTGCTATTCGTTTTATTTATAAATCCGTGGTTATTTTATATGCCGCGTATAGATTTATTATCGGTATTAGGTGTCTTTTTTGGTTACTAATAAGGATGGTGTATATTTTTTGGGTGCTTCCTAATAATAGTCTGGTTTTCGGCTAAAAGCGTTTATTTTGCCGTTTTTTAATTTTTTGCGGTAAATAATTTTAAAATTAAAATTTGCTAAAAACTCGGCCTATCGTATTTGTCGTTTATTAAATTTTTTGTTTATCGTAAACGATACGAGATTTTTATAATCGGTATAAATTTTAATTTGGTAGTTAGTTCCGTTTAGGTAATGTTTCTATTTTCGGAATATTTCGATAATTACGAGAAATTTTTTGTCGTAAATTTAATAATTAAGTTATTTTTTGGTAAATATTTTGGAGTAAAATATTATAGGGTATAGCTTCCCGTCGTCGTTTCGTTAATTAATTTATCCGCTTATAACGAAATCTAAGGCGTCGGTTTTAATTTTGTATTTTTTATTTGGGTCGGCTATTTTTATAATTGGCTCGTTTATGATTCGTTTTTTAACTTTGTTAAAAGCGTTTTGTTTTTTGCTGGTTTAGTCGAATAATACGTTTTTTTTCGTTAAATGCGTTAAGGGTGCTGCGATATCTCCGAGTCTTCCGATAAATATTCGGTAAAAGTTTACGAGTCCTAAAAAAGATTTAATTTTTGTAACCGTTTTCGGGGTAGGCTAATCCTTAATTATTGAGATTTTAGAATCTTTTATTTTGATTTCTCCGGGGGATATAACGTATTTTACGAAGGTAATTTGTTTCCGGTGGAATTCGCTTTTTTTAGGGTTTATAAAAAGGTTTATTTTTTATAGCTTTCGTAATATAGCAATAACGTGTTGTTTATGATTATTAAGGTCTTTTAAATAGATAAATATATCGTCGAGGTATATTATTACGAATTTGTCGAGGAATTCTCGTAGAACGGTGTTAATCATGTTTTAAAAGCTTGCTAGTGCGTTGGTTAATCCAAAAAGTATAACTAAATATTCGAAATATCCGTATTTCGTCCTAAAGGTTGTTTTTTATTTTTCTTTTTTTTTGATTTTGATTAGGCCGTATATATTAGGCAAGTCTAGGGTAATAAACCATTGAGCTCTATGCAATTTGTTTTATAAATCTTTGATTAAAGGTAAAAGGTATTTATTTTTAATCGTGATATCGTTGAGCTTACGGTAATCAATACAAAGTCTCCATTTTGGTGTCTTATCCTTATTTTTTTTTGGTATAAAAAGTATAGGGTAGCCTGCTGGCGATATGGATTCTTTGATTTATCCCTTTTTTATTATTTTTGTGATATAAGTCTTTAATACCTCTTTGTGCTGAGGTCTTACTGGGTATATCGGTATGAAATATGGTTCTTTTCCTTCTTAAAGGGGTATTTTATGGTCGAATCGTGTGTGCTTTGGTAATCTTGTTTTTAGTACTTTATTAAATAAGTCGCTGAACTCCTTGTATTTTTCGGGTATTTCTTTTATAGTGTTCGGCTTAATATGCTTGGCTATAACGTATAATCCAAATATCTCGTAATTACGTAAGGGCTGGTTTTTTTAGTATTTATTAAAGGTTAACTCGCTTTTTAGTATATCTTATTAAAATTGGCTTGTATTTTAGTTTACTTTAGGATTGCTCACCCGTAACCAAGGTATCCTTAGGACTAAATCGTAGTCCGTAATATCCGTGATATCGCACGTAAAGTATTTAAGGTAATCCTGGATATAAATCTAAATATACGCAGTCTCTATATTCACTATTTTATTCCCGTATAAAATAGGCTCTCCATCGACGGTATTAAATACGTAAGGCGTCTTTTTCTGCTTCCACGGTATCTAGAGCTTATTAACGATTCTCGGTGAGATAAAATTTCTTTAAACTCCTATATTTACTAAGGCTCGTATATTATATCCGTTAATTCGCACCTGTATCGTAAGGTGGTTAGTGATCGTATTATCGCTCCCGGTAACGCAAATAGACTTTATCTAAGACCGCTTTTGTTTTTTTAAAAATAGTCTAACTCGTTTCCCGAGTTTTTATTAATTTTTTTATTAGTGCGTTTTTTTTCGGCGCGTATAAATATTTATTAGTTTTTTTAAACTCGAGTTTTATTCCTTCGTTATTCGTATAGTGCTATATCGTTACTGGCTTTTTTTGTGGTGTTATACCTAAAAATAAAGCTGGATTTTTTTATACTAATCTTTATATTCCTTTATTTATTTATAGTAACTTTTATCGTTGGTTTTCGTATAGCGTCGTGCTTGTACTTTGGTGGTATTATGCGATTTTTGGTGTTTTTAACCAAGTCGCTGGTGTTTTGCGTTAGTCTGCTGGTCTTTTTGATAATAATTCGTCCTACGGCTTGGTGCTTTTTAATAAGTCGCTATACCTTGGTTTTTTTTGTTGCGTAATACAAGCATTTGTCGTATATATATTTTACCCAGGATTAGTTTTTTCCCGCCGAGTATCGGGACAAATCGTTAAGGTGCGTAATAATTACTACAAAACCTTTTGCGTCGCAACGCCTAATTTTTATTTAGCCTATTTTTCCTATTTTATAAAAGTTTTTAATAGCTAAATATCTTATATATAGCGGAAAAAATCCGTATTTAAATTTTGTTTCGAAATATTCGTCGTATCCTGGATCGATATATCCGTACTACTCGATCTTATAATATTTAAAATCTTTAGTGCTAAATCGAGGGTTATTTCCAAAAATAGCTTTTAGGGTTCGTTGTTTTTATACCGTATCGGTGGTTTTCTGGAGGATTTTTGCTAATTGTTATTTTATACCCTATAACTCGGCGGTAAAAAATATAATTTTGTTATAAACGCGTGGTTATTTATTTTGGAAAATATCGAATATTTTTTCCGTGGTAAAAATTCCGAGTATTTTATAGATTGTTTCCTTTTTTTTCGTTCCGCAGGTAAGTTCCCTTTTTTTTATAAATTCGCTGCTGGTATTATCGATTAACTTAGCTCCTTAGGTTTAATACTCGGTTTATCTGGTTTGGTAATATGCTTCGTTTTTTAAGGCGTTAAATAAGGTATTGTCGTTATTATTTATTATTTATCCTTTGGTTCCGATACGTATTATTTGTCCTAATTTGGTCGCTGCCAGGGTTCGTGGCTTCTAGGGGTACTATTAATTATCGTTTTTGCAAAACCTATGCGTCGAATAATCGTTATCGAAATATACGGTCCAAGAAAGTAACGCGTATAGTATTTTTTCCCGTTATATAACGTTAAATTATTTTTTATTTTTTGGTATAAGCGTAAATATTTTTTTAAGTTAGCGGCACTCGTTGGCGTAATATTTTATTTTATTATAATTATAATATTTAATAATTGCTTTGTCCTTTTATAGTCGTCGTTAAATAGCATCTAAGTCTATTAGTCCACTATAATATCCGTAAAAAGTCTAATTTTTCTAGTCTTTATTTCGTTTATTTTAGTATTACCGGGGTTTTCCGGTATTTGCTAAGGCTCGAAGTTAGTATTTTATCGTTTATTTTTTTTTGGCCCGTTATGCGTATAGTTGGTTATCGATTTTAACGACCAATTTAGTATACCTGCTAAAATCGGTAGGTAAATCGAGGATTTTGCTGATTTTATCTTTAATTTCGTCCTTAAGACCTTGGTAAAATAGCATAATACGTATGTTATTAATATAGTTAAATTTGGCGATAATTTTTTTAAATTCGGTGGTATATATTAAAGCAGATATTTTTTATTTAAGGGTTTTAAATTCCCGTTCGGCTTGTTTTTTTTTGTTAAGATCTTGGAAAAGTGACTTAAACGCGGATTCGTATCCGGCGTAAGATCCAAAGATCTATTTTGTTTTTTTTTTGTATTGGCTTAAAAGCTATTTATTTTTATTTGTTTTAAAAAGGTAAAGTTTAAACTATACGAAGGTACGTCTTTTTAAAAAAAAGGCGGCGTACACAATTCGCTAAAAGTTATTTTAAAAGTTAAATATATAAAAAAAATAATATACGCGGACTTACGCGAGGTATCCCCTAAATTTTCCTAGGGTATTATCGTAAGCAGTTAGGGTATTAAATTTTAGTTTATTATATTTAGTGACTAAAATAATAATAATATTGGCTGCTTTTTTTATAGCGGTGTTAAATTCCTAAAACTTTTAGATAAGCTTAGATTTATTGTTTATAGCTTTTTCGAGTCGTCGAATTTTTTTAAAGATTGCGTTATATTGATTTTTAGTGACCTCGAAATCGTCGCTATCGGAATCGAGACTTATTGCCTAAATTAAAATATCGTTTTAAGGGATTTTTTTTTTTTCGCTGCTGTTTTTGCTGACGGTAAATATTTTGCCGAATATTGCTTAGTGTTTCTTTAACGGTGAACGTACCTAAATAAAAGTGATTAAAATATAACGACTATATTAAAGATAAACCGAAATATAAAAAAATGCTGGGGTTTATATTATTAAATACGTAAAACGTAATAAAATATATTAAACAAAAAATAATTATAAAACTGATTTATAAATATAGTCGTTAAAGCGTATTAAATACTTTATTTATAGGTAAAATAAATATTTAGATTAATTATTAAGGTAATAACTGTCTATATAGTATAGGAAACCTATCTTAAATATATTTATTTATTTTTTTATTGATGTTTGTTTGGATTACCTACGTTAGTTGGTGATCAGTGGTGCTCGTTGGTGTTTAGTGGTGATCAGTGAATTCCATTGATTATTCCTGATCGCTTCCGGTCTTGGTTACGTGGTCTTTTATCACGTGACCTGTAGTGGTCCTGTTCTATTTATTCCGGTATGGTCCCTTGTCCTGTGCTTCCTTAAGCGCCAACATCTGTTGTCTTCTGGCAAGGGTGCATGTTCGTAACAACCGGTCCTTAATATATCTATTTATTCCCTTATTAATATTTATTTAGATTATTATATTAGTAGTGATCCTTTTTATTGGATTATAGTTAAGAATAATAATTTATTCTTAAGATTATTGCCAAAATTATAATCCTGTTAATAACTAGCAATAGCTATTAAACCTGGTTTATATTTTAGGCCTTTATTTAGTAATAATAGCCCCGTAATATGTTTTTTTCCTTTTTTTAAGCGCTAATATATATTATTTCCTTATAAAAGTATATATTCGTAATATTAGCTCCCTTTTTTATATTTTTTGTCCTCGAAAGACTTTAGGTCGTATAAATAAATCGTCGGTTTTATTTCTTATGGTTTTGGGTTTTTTCCCTTTTTTTATGCTTTGTTCGTGATGTATGCTTATTATATTAGGTCGAATTAAAAAATCGAAATTAAAAAAAACTCGTAAACGCGATTTTTTATTATTTGGTATCGCTTCGTGTGGTTTTATTGCCGATATGCCTTATTTATTTTGTTTTAAGCGTTCGAAAAAATATAAAATAGTGGAAAAATCGTCGCGTTATTTGGAGTATATTCGTAGGAATTAATTTTATAATAGTATTTTAGTGGCTTTTTTTTTAAAAAAGCTTTTGGCTTAATAGCGTAAATTAAATATGGAGGAAAGCGAAGCGAGCGAGGATTTAATATTGTTTTATTAATAAATAACTAAAATTTAGTCTTAGCTATTTTCTGCTTTTGGTCGTTTAGATCGTATCCGGAAGATCCGTAAGCGGGTAAAAGGAAAATTTATAATGGAAGTACAACGTAGTATATTAGAGTTAAATAAGGAAAATGGTGTTTTTTCCGTTCCGAACCAGGAAAATAATATTTTTTTTATCTTGGAAAATCACGAATATTTTATAGTGGAGGATCTATAATCGATGGGTGTCCCGAACGAAATAGACTGGTTTTTTTTTGGCTTCGGAAATAATTTTGCAGATCTTGGTCTTTTCGTCGAGATTAAAGGTATTGCTTAAAAGCGGTATAGTTTTTAATATATTTCTTAGGTTCCCAAATATTATTTTTAGGTGGGTAATTTTCTTATTTTACGAGGAATTGGTATTTTTTTCCGATTTTTTTGTGGTCGATGATTTTTTTAATATTATATTTTGGCTGATTTTTTTTTATTTTTAGTATTTGGTCGATTATCGCGTTTTTTGGTGTTGGTTCGAGTAAAAAAATATAAAATATTGGGTGTTTTTTTTTATAGTTTTGGGTAGTTATAAACGGTAATTAACTTTTAAAATTTATTTATTAATTTTAAATGGTCCGAGTTTTTTAAAATTTAATTTGTCGTTTAGTCGTTTTGTTTTAATATTTTTGCGTAATAGGTAAATTTTATCTTTTTTCGCAAAGGTTAATCCTTTAATTTTATTTTTGTCGGCGTTTTTTTTCGTGCGTATTTAAAGGGTAATAAGGTTTTTTTAGAGGTTTTTCTGGAGTTTTTTTAAATTATCGATATATTAAATAGCGTATTTTGCTAATTTTTTTTTTGCGATAGGTTTTTTGGTTATATTTAGTTTAAAGCCGTAATTGGCGTAAAATAGTAATATTTTTATAGGTTTTTATATAATATTATTATAGGCGAACTGCGTTATAGGTAATAATATAACTTAATTATTTTAATCGTAGTTAATATAATAGCGTAAGTATTTTTCGAGTATTTGGTTAGCTTATTTTGTTTATCCGTTTATTTGTGGGTAATAAGCTGTTAAAAGCTTATAGTTTACTCCTAGCTGCGTTATAAATAATTTCCAAAATTTTAATATAAATAGCTTGTTTTTATTTAAGATAATTTTATTTAATAGGCCGTGTTGGCTAATTATAATTCGTAAAAACGTATAGGCAAATTTTTTTGTGTTATTTGCTTTTTTATAGGGTAAAAAATAGGCGTATTTCGTAAGTCGTTTTATAAATATTACGATATTGTCGTAAAAGGTCTTAATTAAGGGTTTTTTTGATAGCGGTAGCTTTATAACGAAATTTAGGGCGATAGATTTTTATATTTTATTTAAAGGTAATATTGGTTATAGTTTTCCGTAAGGTTTATGGCGTGCTAATTTTGTTTTATTATATAAATCGCAGTTTTTAATATATTAGCTAACGTGTTTTCGTAGTTATAGGCAATCGAAATGCTATTAAATTCGTTTAGTTGTTTTAAATACTCTTTAGTGGCTATTGGTTAGTGGTTCGTAATAGCTTTTAATAAATTCGTGGAGTAATAGATCTTTGATTCGTATTTTGCTATTATAATACTATTAGTAGGGTCTAGATTTTCCTGCCAGGTTATCGTTAGGGTTTAGGTATTTTGTTATTTATTTTGTTTATAAATCCGTGGTTATTTTATATACCGCGTATAAATTTATTATCGGTATTAAGTGTTTTTTTGGTTATTAATAAGGATAATATATATTTTTTTAGGTGCTTCCTAATAATAATTTAGTTTTCGGCTAAAAGCGTTTGTTTTGCCGTTTTTTAATTTTTTGCGGTAGATAATTTTAAAATTAAAATTTGCTAAAAACTCGGCTTATCGTATTTGTCGTTTATTAAATTTTTTATTTATCGTAAACGATACGAGATTTTTATAATCGGTATAAATTTTGATTTAATAATTAGTTCCGTTTAAATAATATTTTTATTTTCGGAATATTTCGATAATTACGAAAAGTTTTTTGTCGTAAATTTGATAATTAAGTTGTTTTTTGGTGAATTTTTTGGAATAAAATACTATAAGGTATAATTTCCCGTCGTCGTTTCGTTAATTAATTTGTCCGTTTATAACGAAATTTAAGGCGTCGGTTTTAATTTCGTATTTTTTGTCTAAATCGGCTATTTTTATAATTGGCTCGTCCGTGATTCGTTTTTTGACTTTATTAAAGGCGTCCTGTTTTTTGCTGGTTTAGTCGAATAATACGTTTTTTTTCGTTAGGTGCGTTAAGGGTGCTGCGATACCTCCGAATCCTCCGATAAATATTCGGTAAAAGTTTACGAGTCCTAAAAAAAATTTAATTTTTATAACCGTTTTCGGGGTAGGCTAATCCTTAATTGCTAAGATTTTGGAATTTTTTATTTTGATTTCTCCGGGGGATATAACGTATTTAACGAAGGTAATTTTTTTTTTGGTAAAATTCGCTTTTTTAAGGTTTATAAAAAGGTTCGCTTTTTATAGCTTCCGTAATATAGCAATAACGTGTTATTTATATTCGTTAAGGTTTTTTAAATAAATAAGTATATCGTCGAGGTATATTATTACGAATTTATCGAGGAATTCTCGTAAAACGGTATTAATTATATTTTAAAAGCTTATTGGTGCGTTAGTTAATCTAAAAAATATAACTAAATATTCGAAATGTCCGTATTTCGTCCTAAAAGCTGTTTTTTATTTTTTTCCTTTTTTGATTCTAATTAGGCCGTACGCATTAAGCAAATTTAAGGCAATAAACCACTAAGCTCCGTGCAATTTATCTCGTAAGTCTTTAATTAAAGGTAAAAGGTATTTATTTTTAATTGTAATATCGTTAAGCTTGCGGTAATCGATATAAAATCTTTATTTTGGTGTCTTATCCTTATTTTTTTTTGGCATAAAAAATATAAGGTAGCCTGCTAGCGATATAGATTTTTTGATTTATCCCTTTTTTATTATTTTTGTAATATAGGTTTTTAGTGCCTTTTCGTGCTAAGGTCTTATTAGGTATATCGGCATAAAATATGGTTCCTTTCCTTCCTAAAGGGGTATTTTATAATCGAATCGTATATATTTTAGTAATCTTGTTTTTAGTATTTTATTAAATAAATCGCTGAATTCCTTATATTTTTCGGGTATTTTTTTTGTGGTATTCGGCTTAATATGCTTGGCTATAACGTATAGTTTAAATATCTCGTAATTACGTAAAGGCTGGTTTTTTTAGTACCCGTTAAAGGTTAACTCGCTTCCTAGTATATCTTATTAGAATTGGCCTATATTCTAACTTATTTTGGGATTATTTACCCGTAACCAGGGTATTTTTAGGACTAAATCGTAGTCCGTAATATCCGTGATGTCGTACGTAAGGTATTTAAGGTGGTTTTGGATATAAATCTAAATATACGCAGTCTTTATATTTATTATTTTATTCTCGTATAAAATAAGCTTTTTATCGACGGTATTAAATACGTAAGGCGTTTTTTTCTGCTTTTACGGTATTTGGAGTTTATTAACGATTTTCGGTAAAATAAAATTTCCTTAAGCTCCTATGTTTATTAAGGCTTATATATTATGTCCGTTAATTCGCATTTGTATCGTAAAATAGTTAATAATCGTGCTATCGCTCCCGGTAGCGCAGATAAACTTCGTTTAGGACCGCTTTTGTTTTTTTAAAAGTGGTCTAATTCGTTTCCCGAGTTTTTATTAATTCGTTTATTGGCGCGTTTTTTTTCGGCGTTTATAAATATTCGTTAATCTCGTTGGTTTCGAGTCTCGTATCGTTTTTGGCGGTAATATGCATCGCTTTTATTTTTTTTTCCTAATTTTTAGGGTTTGCTTTTTATGTACCGTTATATATTAAGGTAGAGCTAGATTTTTTTATATAAATTTTTATATTTCTTTATTTATTTGTAATAACTCCGACGGTAAGTTTTTTTACGGTATTTTTTTCGTATTCCGGGGGTGTTATACGGTCCTAAACGTTATTAAATAGGTCCCGGGTACTTTATATTAGGTTACGGGTTTTTTTAACGATAAATCGTCCCGTAGCTCGATATTCCTTAAATAATCGTTATATTTTTGCCTTTTTTGTGGCGTAGCGTAAATACTCGTTATGCACGCATTCTAACTAATTTAAGTCTTTTTTTGTTAAGTATCGGGATAGGTCGTTAAGGTACGTAATAATAATTACGAAGCTTTTAGCGTCGTAACGTTTAATTTTTGCTTAGCTTATTTTTTTTATTTAATAGGGTTTTTAAATAACTAAATATCCTATACGTAGCGGAAAAATTCCGTTTTTTAGCTTAGTTTCGAAATATAAATTATATTTTAGATTAATATATCCGTATTATTCGACTTTTAGGTATTTTTTGTTCTTAATATTAAATCGAGGGTCGTTTTTAAAAATAGCTTTTAGGGTTCGTCGTTCTTATATTATATCGGTAGTCTTTTGGAAAATTTCTACAAATTATCGTCCCGTGCCCCAAAACTCGGTAGCAAAAAATATAACGTAATTATAGGCACGTGGCTGCCTATCCTAAAAAGTTTTAAATATTTTTTCCGTTATAAGGGTATCGAGCATTTTGTTAATTGCTTTTTTTTCGGCTATGGCGTATAAAGGCATATTAACTAATTCGCCTAATTTATTATTTATATCGTCGACGGATTTTTCCCGTTACGTTTAGTACTCGGCTTATTGAATTTGGTAATAAATTTTATTTTTTAAATTATCGGACAAAATATTATTATCGTTATTTACCGTTTATTTTTTTGCTCCGAAGCGTATTATACGTCTTAGTTTTGTGGTTATTAAAGTTCGTATTTCCTTAGGATATTAATTATTATCGTTTTTATAAAATTTATACGTTAAATAATCGTTATTAAAATATATAGTCTAATAAAGCGACGCGTATAATATTTTTTCCCGTTTCGTGGTATTAATTTGTTTTTTGCTTTTTGGTATAGGTTTAAATATTTTTTTAGGTTAGCGACACTCGTTAGCGTAATATTTTATTTGCTTATAATTATAATATTTAACAAAAAATTTATTTTTTTATAATCGTCGTTAGGTAACGTCCAAATTTATTGGTCCGTTATAATATTTATATAAAATCTGGGTTTTTTAGTCCTTATTACGTTTATTAGTTTGGTATTACCGGGGTTTTCCGGTATTTGTTAAGGCTCAAGGTTAGTATTTTAGCGTATATTTTTTTTCGGCCCGTCGTACGTATAGCTAGTTATCGATTCGCACGATTAATTTAGTATATTTGCCGAAATCGGTAAATAAATCGAGGATTTTGCTAATCTCGTTTTTAACTTTTTTTTTAAATCCCTAATAATATAGTATAATACGGGTATCGTCGGTGCAGTTAAGCCTAGCGACGATTCGCTTAAATTCGGTGGTATATATTAAAATAGATATTTTTTGCTTAAAGGCCTTAAATTCCCGTTCGGCTTGTTTTTTTTCGTCAAAATTTTGGAAAAGTGACTTAAGCGCGGATTCGTATCCGGTATAAAATTTAAAGATTTGTCGTGTTTTTTTTTGTATTAGCTTAAAAATTATCCGTTTTCGTTTATTTTAAAAAAGTAGGGTTTAAATTATACAAAAGCACGTTTTTTTAAAAAAGATACGGCGTATATAATTCGCTAAAGTTTATTTTGGAAGCTAGCTATATAAAAAAAATAATATACGCGTATTTACGCAAGGTATTTTTTAAATCCTCCTAGGGTATTATCGTAAGCAGCTAAGGTATTAAACTTTAGTTTATTATATTTAGTAACTAAAATAATAATAATATTGGCTGCTCTTTTTATAGCGGTGTTGGATTTTTAAAGCTCTTAAATAAGCTTGGATTTGTTGTTCGTTGCTTTTTTAAATCGTTTAATTTTTTTAAAAATTGCGTCGTATTAATTTTTGGTGACTTCGAAATCGTTATTATCGGAGTCGATATTTATCGCCTGCGTTAGAGTGTCGTTTTAAGGGGTTTTCTTTTTGTCGCTGCTATTTTTGCTAACGGTAAATATCCTGCCGAATATTGCTTAGTGTTTTTTTAACGGTAAACGTACCTAAATAAGAGTAATTAAAATATAACGATTATATTAAAAATAAACCGAAGTATAAGGAAAAGCTGGGGTTTATGTTATTAAATACGTAAAACGTAGGGGATATATTAAGCAAAGAGTAACTATAAGACTGATTTATAAGTATAGTCGTTAAAGCTTAATTGGCTTTATTTATAAATAAAATAAATGCTTAGATTAATTATTAAGGTAATAACTATTTATATAGAGTAGGAAACCGGTCCTTAATATATTTATTTATTCCCTTATTGATATTTGCTTGGATCACCATGTTGGTGGTGATCCTTTTTGTTGGATTATAGTTAAAAATAATGATCCATTCCTAAGATTATTGCTAAAATTATAATCCTGTCAATAGCTGGCAATAGCTATTAAACCTGGTTTATGTTTTAGGCTTTTATCTAGTGATAATAACCCCGTAATATACTTTTTTTCCTTTTTTTAAGCGCCAATATATGTTGTTTCCCTGCAAGGGTGCATGTTTGTAATAGGGTTAGTCCGTTTTTAGTTTATTGTCTTTTAGGCTGCGTTCTTAGCCCGTATTTATCCATCCTTAGTTTCCGCATAAGTGCATGTTCGTAACAAAAAGCAGGCAGCGGGGGAGCGTAGCTACTTTTTAGGCAATATATTTTTTTTTATTTTAGGGGAAAAATTAGCGACGATACGTAATAAAATAATTAATAAAAAGCAAACGTATAATAAAAAATCGGCGGGGCCCTAACGACGGTATAAAAAGTCGATACGGTCCTAAACGGTACGCGAATAACGCGAGCTATTATTTTATTAATATATTAATACGCGTTAATAAAACGACAGCGGATCGCGTATTTTTTTTAAATTTTTTAATGCCGGCTAAATAAAATTAATAAATATTAGCCTAATTTAGCGTATAAAAGAATTTAGCTAAACGCTAAAAATACTCGGCGACGGCGACGCGTAATTATTCCGAGTAATAAAAAGCCGGTACGCCTTCGGTATCGATACAAAGCTCGCCGTTTTCGTTTTAAAATCGCTCGAAATAAAAGGCTATAAAAGCCCGTAAAGCGTAAAAGTTTTTTATATTACCGGCTAAGCCGGCGGCGTATTATTAACGCGTTAGCGTATATTATATAAAAAGGCAACGAAATTTATTATTTTGCAAAAGCGTTTGCGAGTTTTGTATAGCGTATAACGGAATTTATTAGCGTTAATAAAAGTTATTTGCTAATCGAATAATTTAAAGGTGCTTTCCTCGAAATTAGTAATTTTATAATTAAATCGTTTTATATAAAACGATTTTAAAAGCTACGGCGGAGCCGCGATATAATTTTTATTAAAAAGGTAACGGGCCGGTATTATATCGATAATAATAACGGCGCGAAAAAATAACGAGGCGAAAATATAAAATTAACTTTAGTTTAGTTTTTAAAAATTAAAAATAATCGACGTTATAATAATAAAATTTTTTAAAAAAATACGCGCCGACTTAACGATATATTAGCGGGTCGTCGCTTTTTTAAACCTAAAATAAAATAACGGCGGTAATTATGGAATTAAGCGAATTACGATTCCCGCGCACGGATTTAGTATTTTATTTATAGCCGGGTCGGTTATTATTAAAAAGGGGATAATTATAAAATATTATTATTATTATTAAATACTCCGTATAATTCTAAAATTATTCGGTACCACTGCTAATAACCCGTAAGTAAAACCGTGCCCGGAGCCCTACCACGCCGGATCCCGTGCCTATAGGCAGGAAATTAGCCGAGGACGGGTTTTATCCCCGGGCTAAACGAAAACCCTACGCCGTTATATATGCCCACGCCCGTGCCGCCGGCGATCCCTTTACGATCCGCCGGCGATCCGGGTGTATTTACACCACGTTCCCATTAATATTAAGCTAGTTCTCACCTTACTAGCCTAGCTCCCCTTTTTTTTTTACGACGGCAGCTATATTAGCCGGCCCGTAGCCAGCACTTATTTCGTTAATACCACGGCTCCTTATGGCTTATTAACAAGCTTTTCGATATTTTTTGCCGTAGCCAACGGGTTTTTATTATTTAGGGTCCGCCGTAGCTCCGCCTGCTTACCTTTTAATAACGGGCAGTGGCAGACGATATATACCACCGTCTCCGGGGCTTCGCTATAACGGCATAATAGCGAATAGGTCCCGAAAACCTTCGTTTTTTATAAAAACCCCGATAGCCCGATCCTCCCCGTGCGGATTTAGAAGAGCGCCGTAGCGAGCCTCCGTAAAAGCTGCCAGTATCGATTAAACTTCCCGAGCTTCAGCGCCTCCGGTACATCGTTTTTAGCCGGGGCTTTGATAATCCGATCCCGTGCCGGCTCCGTGGCGCCTTATCTTTAAAACTAATACTTTTTAAGCGCGTTAAGGCACGGGTCCTAACCGAGTTTATTCGCCCCGGGCTCGGCCTAAACATCGGCGGCGGATCGCCTGTTTATCGTTTGTTTCGCGTCTCCCAAGCCCGAAGGCTTCGTTTTAGAGTCCACCCGAAAATTATAAAATAATAAAGCTATAATATTAAAACTTAGCTAATATCGTAATAACGGTAACTTAGCGCTTTAATAACGCTGGCGTTATATTAATAATATATTAGCGCTGCTACGCTGCGCTATATTTTTATAATTATAAAAATCAGTTTTTAAGTGAATATACCTTATACTAATTATTACCTAACGTGCTATTAGCAAACCCTGTTATATTTTTTATAAGCAAAAAAAAAGGTAAAAATTAATATTTAATATATTAGCCCCGTTAACGGGATTTAAAAAAACGCTTTATAGCCCGATTAGCTAGCCTAAAAGCTTTAAAACAATTTTTATTATTTAGCGCCCAAAAATAATAAAAGCTAAAAAAAATTTTATATCTCCGTTCGTTACCCGGTTTACGTAAACGATAAAACTCGGATTTTTTTAACGATTTTAACGGTTAACCGGTATATAAAAATAACGGGAGCAGGATTTATCCGCTTTTTTATTTTTATTACCGTTTCCGACTAAAATAATTTAATTTAACGTTAAATTTATTATAATAGCTTTTACCCGGGAGGCTATTCCGAAATAGCGACGATTTATATAAATAAAAAAAACTCCCGGTATTACGAGTTTTTTTATAAACCGAATTTTTTATTAATTTTAAATATTAATAAAAATAACCGTTATAAGCTACTAGCTTCTTTTTTTGTTTTTGCTTATAATAATATTTTATTTATCCCCGATTTAGTTTTTTTAGCGTTATTAATTTCGTAATTCGGTAATCTTTATTTTTTAGCATTTTTAATACGAGGTTTACCGTTTTAAGGACTAGTATAATAAAATAAAAATAAGCTTTAACGATTTTTTGTTTTAAATACGTTTTCCCGAGGTTCGGGATTATTAATCGGACGATAGCTTTTTTTTGGAAAATTTTTAGTTTAGGGATTTATTATTAATTTTAATTTATATTTACTTTATTTATCCTTTTTTATTTATAATTATACCGGATATAATAAATTTAACTAACGGATTATTACCCTCGCGTATTAACCCGAAAGCCGATTTAGGATAAAACGCCCGGATAAATATTTTAAACCGTAGCTAATTTAGTTTAGTTTTACCCCGATAATAAATAGCGGATAAACTATTTACCCGTTTTTTTTTATTTATTATCCGAGTATTAACGGGACGTTGTTTTTATTAAATATTTTAATAATAAAATAAATTTAGGAAAATACCCCGAATTTAAGGATTTTGTGGATAAATAGCTATTTTTATAAACCCGTAAAGCCCTCGCGGATTATAATTTATAATCGGAATTTTAATAAATTCGATAAATTTACGAAAGCATTTTTCGAGTTATAATTATTTAGGATAAATTCGAAAGGTTTATTAACCGCTTTTTTTAGGGATTATCCGTAATAAATCCGGATAAACGAGTTTTTCCGGGACGTAAATTATTAGCTTTTTAATTTAAGGCTAGCCCGTATTTTTCCGGTAATTTTCCCCGTCGAGTTTTTTTAGCGCTCCGGTTAAAATACATTTTTTAAACGTCGCCCGGTATCTGTTTATCCGTTTTTAAATATAGCTTTTTTACCCGTTATAAATTTTTAATAATTTTATATTTTTTCCGCGGTTTTTTTAGCGATTTTATATCCTTTTTACGATATTTTAATAATTTTATATTTTTTATATAGCTTTTTAATAGCCTTCGGTTTATTAAATATTATTTTAATAATAACTAAGCATTAATTACGGGTATTTAATAAATATATATCGGGATTATCGAAAATTATATTTTAGGTTTTCGGACGTCCGACGGGAAAAAAAATTAAAATACCGTGATTTTTTATATAACCGTTTTTTTTAATACGTAAACCGTAACCGGGACGTATATTCGCGTTTAAATTATAATAAAAATTTTCGGGATTAATTTAATAACGCGGGCGGACGCCGCCGGACCTAGGCAAAATTTAAACTTAAATTATTTTAATATAATAATAAAATTACCCCGATCTCGTAATTTATTAATAAAATTAAGTTTTTTATAATTATTTATAACGAATAAAATATTTTGAAATATTTAAACGTCGGGATTTTATTAAAACCCGAGTCCGATAAAATAAAATAATATAAAAGTTTTTTAAATTTTATTAAAAATATCTTCGTTATTAGCTTTAAAACTTAATATAATTTTTTATAAAACCGTTTCCGTCGGGATAAAAATACCGTTTTTCGGGACGCCGATAAATTAATTTATTTTTTAATAAATAAATATATTTTATTTTTATAACGGTATATTAATAACCGCGTTTAATTATATAATAAAACCGGCGAGTATAATAAAAACTTTTAGGTCCGACGCTTTATAAATAATATAAACCCGGTATTCCGCGCTTAAATTAATTTGTCCCGTAACGTAATTAATATATTAATTAATTTCCGAATATAAGTATTAGCTAAAAAAATATTTTATTCGCGATTTTTAAATCCGGGGGAAAACCGCCTAAAATAGCCTAAAAAATATCGGAACTTAAAAAAATAAAACGTTTTTAGCTTTTCGGTTCCCGTTTTTATAATTAAAAATTTTAGGATAATCGCTAAAATAATAACCGATTATACGTTTTACTAACCGATTTCGCCCGTTCGGTCCGGGATTTGGTAAATTTCCGAAAATAAAATATTTTTAAAAATATTATTAAACCGGAGTTTTAGCGAAAATAAATTAAAAACGATAATAAATTATATTAACGTAATAATCGTAACCGATCGGGACGATATTAAAATAAAACATTATAGCAATTTAATTAATATAAAAAAATAATTTAAAATAATATAAATTTTTTAGTCGACGGGACGTTTTACGTTTAAAACTTTAATTTGGAAAATTTGGTCGAAATACCCGATATTATTTTAAAATAATTAAAAAAATTATATCCGGATTACGATTTTAATAAAAAAAACGACCGTCGGTCGGCTACCTTTTAGGAAAAAAACGCTTAAAATAATCGTTTTTTTAAAAAAACGACTTATTAATTACGAATATATCCCCCGAAGTTTTTAATATTATTACGCTAAATTTATCGATTATTCCTAAAAACCCCAAAAAAATTAATTTAATTATTTTTAATATATTATTAAAACAGGATATTAAAACCGCGGACTTTTTTATATTAAATTTAATTATAATTAATATAAATAAAATACTCGATTAAATCGAAATTTTAGGAGGTTTGCCCGTATACGTTTTTAAATATGCTCGCATAAAAATAATATATATTTTAATAATTAAAAATTATACGTATAAATAAAAAATATATTTTATTTACGTACGGTTATATATACGGACGTTAATTTAGTTAAAATATATTGAAATATTTGCTTATTATTAATTTTAGTTTTTAAAATATTTTTGTTTATTTATTTCCCGTTTTTAATTATAATTTTTTTGACGTTTTTTTCGCTTTAATTAAAATTAAAATAGGTTTTTTAATATTTATTTTTGTTTTTTTACCTATCCGATTATAAAATAAAAATAATAATTTATACTAATAAACCGAGACGGTTTATATTATTAATAATTTATTTACCGGGTTATTTTTTAGGATAATTTTTTTCCGAAAATATAAAATTTATATCCGTTAAAATAGCTTAAATTAAAACGATAAGCTTATTTTTAAAAATATATATCGCCGTATTTATATTACGGGTAGCTTAATATATAAACGGCGAATATTATACTACCGATTATTTACGGTTATCCGCGCGGCCTCCGATTTTATTATCCCGGCGGGATATAAAATAAATATTTTTATTAAATATTAAGATTTATTTATATTAATATCGGGCTATTACGTAAACGCGTTGGCTTTTTAAAATTTAGCGAAGGTGTTTTATATTATATTTTTAAAAAATATTATTTACGGTTAAAAAAGATTTTATAATTCTTTTAATTTCGGCTTTGTTTTTATTTCGATCCGTAAAAACCAGGTTTTAAATATATTCCGTATAATAAATATCCCGGATTCGGCTAATATTTTTTTTATTAATAAAATATTTAAAAATAAAATTATAGTTTTATTTGCTAATATTTTTGGGAATTATTTATTTAAAAATACGGAAAACGACCGTTACGGGGACGGTTATTTTTTTTTGTTTAACCCCCCGGACGAGTTTGCTTAGGTCGATTTTTTATAAGCTAATATCCCGGATTATTAAAAACCAAAAAATCGCGAAAAAATTTTCGTTTTTTTTTAAATTTAATTGGCGATTTTTCCGATTATAATTTGGCAAATTTGCTAACGGAATAAAAATGCCGATTTTTTTAAAAAAAGTATAACGTTAAACGATTTTAACTAAAAGCTATACTTTAAGTTTAAACGCGACCGGAAGGTTTTAAACGATATTTTAAACTTTTTAAAAGCTTTTAGGGTTATTAAAGATATTTTATTAAAATAATTATTTCCCGTTATTTTTCCGGCTTTTATTATTTAAAAAACTAGGAAGCCTTGGTTAGTAATCGATATACGGAAAATTAATATTAAAATAAATTTCGATATTTATTTTTTTCCGAGGCAAAACGAAATTTTTTCCGTAATAAACGGTTATACGGTTTTCTCGGTTATAAATATTATAAAAAAAAATTTTGCAGGAAATTTATAAAAAAACCGATAAAAAGCCGTTTTTATAACTTTTTACCGAGGATACGAGCGATTAACCGTTAATATAATAAAACTAAAATTATTTTTTATTTTTTTATATAAAATAAAAAAGCTTTTTGCGGGATATTTATGGCAATTCGTTTTAGTTTATATCGACGACGTTATTATTTTTTACGGATAATCGACGAATACTTAAAATATTTTTTATTTACTTTTATATTTTTTAGCTCCGGTTATATAATATTTTTCGAAAAATATTATTTTATTTAGCAAAATTTAAAAACTTTCGGATATTACGTATCCCGGCTTAGTTTTAGCATTTTATAAAAAAAAACAAAAGCTATCGCAGATTTTATTATTCCGATAAACCTAAAAATTTTAAAATAAAAACTAAGATTTATAAGCTTTTACCGGTTTTTTATTTATTATTTTGCGGGTATTTCCGAGCTTTTATAAAAATTTAAAAAAATCGGATTTAAAAAGGTACTAATATATAAACGTAAACGGGATATTTATATAGTTAGTTTTAAACTGCCGCCTAATTTTTTATTTATTTTAAAAAATTCCCTTTTTGAGAAGCGTCCGGTTTTAGTGCAAAAACGTGCGGTACGCCAGGTTTACCTTAATTATTTTTTTTTTAAAAAAAAGCAAAATACGCCTAGGATATTTTTAAACGGAGATTTATCGACATAGTCGATTTAGCTTTCCCGGATTATAAAAAAAATTTTGTTTTTAAAGTCGATTTTAGTAAACTTAACGGTATTAATGCTAGATTTTATTAAGTTTAAAAAGACGGTAAATTTTGTTTTATTTTTTTCCCGTTTTTTAACCGATACCGAGCGGACATATAAAATTTATAAAATCGAGATTTTAAGTTTTGTTTAGGTATTAAAAAAACTAATATATTATTTAAATTATAATAAAATTTAAATATATATTAATTACGACGCGATCGCCCGAGTTTTTAAGCTTTTTTTTTAGCTAACTTTATAAAAATTACCGCTTAATTAATTAGCGATTTTTTATAAAACGGTACCGTTACCGATTAATTATCGTTTATATCCCCGGTATTATAATACCTAATACGGACGTTTTATCCCGTTTGCCTTAATTTTTAAAAAATAAAAAGGTAGATTTTGTTTTTATAACCGATCCGGTGTTACGAACATGCACCCTTGCAGCCCAGAGACAATGCAAAAAAATAGAGACACGGCCACGAAGCCGGTCCCAAAGACAAAAACAGCTGGGAACGGAACCAATAACTGAAGGTCACGTGATCAGTCTGGATCATTAAGTCTTAGTATCGATCGAAAAATCTTGGCAATAATCTATAAATTATTGTAGCTTAACAATAATCTAATATTTTATAATACGGGATCGCTAATTAACGTAAGTAATCCAAGCAAATATTAATAAGGGAATAAATAAATATATAACGGATAGATTTTTTATACTATATAAATAGTTATTACCTTAATAATTAATTTAAGTATTTATTTTATTTATAAATAAGGTATTTAATACGCTTTAACGATTATATTTATAAATTAGTTTTATAATTACTTTTTGCTCGGTATATTTTTTACGCTTTACGTATCTAATAATATAAACCCTAGTATTTTTTTATATTTCGGTTTATCCTTAATATAATCGTTATATTTTGATCACTTTTATTTAGGTACGTTTACCGTTAAAAAAACACTAAGCAATATTCGGCAAAATATTTACCGTTAGCAAAGACAACAACGATAAAAAAAAAATCCCCTAAGACGATACTCTAACTTAGGCAATAAGCATCGATTCCGATAGCGAAGACTTCGAGGTTACTAAGGATTAATATTACGCGATCCTTAAAAAAATCCGACGATTCGAAAAAGCCACGAATAATAAATCTAAGTTTATCCAAGAACTCCAGGAGTTTAACACTATTATAAAAAAAATAGCTAATATTATTATTATTTTAGTTACTAAATATAATAGGTTAAAATTTAACACCTTAGCTATATACGATAATACCCCAAAAAGATTTAGGGGATACCTCGCGCAAATCCGCGTATATTATTTTTTTTATATATTTAGTTTTTAAAATAATTTCTAGCGAATTATATACGCCGCTTTTTTTTAAAAAAACGTGCCTTTATATAGTTTAAATTTTATTTTTCTAAAGCCAATAAAAATAAATAGCTTTTAAGCCAATATAAAGAAAAGATACGATAAATTTTTGGATCTTACGCCGGATATAAATCCGCGTTTAAATTATTTTTTTAAGATTTTAACGAAAAAAAATAAGCCGAACGGGAATTTAAAACCTTTAAACAAAAAACGTTTGTTTTAATATATACCACCGAATTTAAAAAAATCGTCGCCAGGCTCGACTATACCGACGACACACGTATTATGTTGTATTACTAAGGGTTTAAGGAAAAAGTCAAAGACGAAATTAGCAAGATCCTCGATTTACCTACCGATTTTAGCAGGTATACCGAATTAGTCGTGCGAATCGATAATTAATTATATATACGACGAGCCGAAAAAAAAATACGCTAAAATACCAATCTCGAGCTTTAGCAAACACCGGAAAACCCCGGTAGTATTAAAATAACGGACGAAACAAAAACTAAAAAAACCAGACCTTTTACGGACACTATAATAAACTAATAAACTTGGATGCCATTTAACGACGATCACAAAAAAACAAATTATTTGTTAAATATTATAATTACGATCGAATAAAATATTACGTTAATAAATATCGCTAACCCAAAAAGGTATTTAAGCTTATGCTAAAAAGCAAAAAGCAATTTAACGCTACGTAACGAAAAAAAATACCTTATATATCGCTTTCCTAGATTATATATTTTAACGACGGTTATTAAACGCATAAATTTTGCAAAAACGATAATAAATAATATCCTAAAAAACCACGAACCCTAACAGCTACTAAATTAGGACGGTTAATATATTTCGGACCGGAAAAATAACTCGCAAATAACAACGATAACACCTTATCCGGGTCAAAAAACGAAGTATACCACCAGACCTAATAGGCTAAAAATCAGACCCAAAAAGCTAAATTAATAAACGATACTAGTAGCGAGTCAAAAAAAAATAATTACCTTCGATAAGATAAAATTGCCAAAAAAAGCCTAATTTGCGGAACCAAAAAAATAAAAGCTATCGACAAAATATTTAGTACCTTTATAACGAAAAAAATATTCGAGATTTTCCAAAATAAATAACCACGTATTTATAACGAGGTTATACTCTTTGCTGCCGAGTTATAAAATATAAGATAATAGCTAATAAAAATCCTCCAAAAAACCACCGATATAGCATAAAAGCGACGGACCCCAGGAGCCATTTTTAAAGATAACCCTCGACTCAATATTAAAGATTTTAAGTATTACGAGATCGAGTAATACGGATATATCGATCCAGGATACGACGAATATTTCGAAATAAAACTCAAATACGGATTTTTTCCGCTACGTATAAGATATTTAGCTATTAAAAACCTTTATAAAATAGGAAAAATAAGCCAGGTAAAAATTAGGCGTTGCGACGTAAAAGGTTTTATAATAATTATTACGCACCCTAACGACTTATCCCGATACTCGACGGGAAGGGATTAATTTTAGGTAAAATGTATATACGACGAATATTTGTATTACGTAATAGATAAAGCTAAGGTATAGCGATTTATTAAAAAGCATTAAGCCGCAGGACGAATTATTATTAAAAAGACCAGCAAACCAACGCAAAGCACCGGCGATTTAGTTAAAAGCACCAAGGATCGTATAGCACCGCCAGAATACGAGTACGACGCTATACGAAAACCAACGATAAAAGCCACTATAAATAAATAAAAGAATACGGAGATTAGTATAAAAAAATCTAGCTTTACCCTTAGGTACGATATTATAAAAAAAGCTAGTGACGATATAATATTATATAAATAACGAAAAAATAAAACTCGAGTCCAAAAAAACTAATAAATATTTATACGCGCCGGAAAAGAACGCGTTAATAAAAAAATTAATAAAAACTCGGGAAACAAATTAGACTATTTTTAAAAAAACAAAAGCGGTCCTAAATAAAGTTTATTTACGCTACCGGGAGCGATAGCACGATAACGAATTATTTTACGATATAAATGCGAATTAACGGATACGATATACGAGCCTTAATAAATATAAGAGCTTAAAAAATTTTTATCTCACCGAGAATCGTTAATAAGCTCCAAATATTATAAAAGCAAAAAAAAACGCTTTACGCATTTAATACCGTCGATAAAAAACTTATTTTATACGAGAATAAAATAATAAATATAAAGACTGCGTATATTTAGATTTATATTTAAAATTACCTTAAATATCACGGTCGGCGGGCGCGGGCAATATAGGCGGTCGTATAATAGTTTATTCTCTACGGTTTTGGCAAAATTACGGGTAACTCTATTGATAGGACGTAGCTCGAAAAGCTATATCTTTAGTTCGGGCGGAGACAATAAAAATATCACTAATTTACGGGTTTATATCGGTCCACCCGGGCCGCCTATAGCTGGCGCCCGGGGTTTATTTATTTCCTGCCTATAAGCAGGGTTTAGCGCCGTAATAATACTCCCCTTTTTAAGGCGGAGCTCCTGCGACGCATTTTAGTTTTTTTTTTTTTTTTTCGTAGCTCCGTATTAATATACGTAGTTTTGGCGGTTTAGGGTTAGGTTTTGTGATTAGCACAAATAAGGTCTAACGGCAGGTCGTTAACAGGGTCTAATTTAGCCTTATAATAGAGGGTCCAGCAAATAGGTTAATAGTATTGGCAGGGTTTAATTTAACTTTATGGTGGAGGACGATCGGGACCAGGTTTATTCGGGTACCGGCGGTGGAAGTTATTTATAACCTTTTGGGCGTTCTCGAGCCAGGCAACAAAGTATTCCGTGGGTTTATCGTATTTTTCCTATTTAACGGTATATTTTAGGTTAGGCTTTTTTTTACGGCCTTGTCGATCCTAACAGGAATCTAGTATCTTTTCTACGTTTTATTTTTTTATATTATTTACCTCGACGGGAGGTGGCGGATTTTAACGCTATCCAGGCAAGGGATCGGTAAAATCAAAATATAATAAGTTTACGTAGAAAACGGGATAAAGTTTTATAAATATAGGTAGTTTTAGGCTATAGGCGTACGGGCTAATAACCTTGGTGATTTTTTAAGGCTTAAGGTTTTTTTAATTAAGCTTTTTTTAGGGGCGGACGGTTTTGATATTTTTGGTATTTAGCCAGACCTTTTGGTCGATATAAAATCTGCGGGTAGGCTGGCGTTTCCGGTTAGCGTATTTTTCGTAACGGGTTTATGCGATATAAATCTCGGATTTTAAGTGCTTATATATAATAAATATTTTTAAAACGACTTTTTCGGCGTTTTTGGCGGTAGGACGGCGTCCGGGCAGGGTAGGCTCGAATCCGAAACGGGGGTGGTATCCGTAATTCGCGAAAAACGGTATAGTTTTTAGGCTTTCGTTTAGGGTATTATTAATCGCGAATTTGGCTAAAGGTAGCCAACGTATTTAATCGTTTTATAGGTAAAATACGTGGCCTCGCAGGTATTATTTTAGGAAAAAATTGGCGATCTCGGTTTATCCGTCGGTTTTAAGGTAATACGCGGTCGATAATAATACAATAATTCCTAGGCGCTTTATTAGGTGTTTTTAAAATTCGGATATAAATTAGGGTCTTCGGTCGGATACAATAGTTTTAGGCAGGCCGTATAGCTTTTAAATATATTTAACGTATAGGCGGGCGATTTTTTCGGAGTCACAGGTTCTTTTATAATAGATAAAATGCTTTATCTTGGTTAGGCGGTCGATTATCACCAAAATAGCGTCGTAGCCGTAATTATTAGGCAGGTATATAATAAAATTTATCGAAATATTTTGCTAAGCTTTTTAAAGGATCGGAAAAGGTTTTAATATTTTTTAGCGGGCCTCCCTCGAGGTAGTCGTTTTTTTATAAATATAGCAGTTCCGAACCTATCGTTTAATATAAAAAAGCATACCGGGCCAATAATATTCCCGGGACAAAATTTCGTAAATACGGGCTCGGCCTATATAGCCGGCGACGGGGCTGGTATAATATAAACGCAGGAATTCGGCGTATAATTCCTTATTAGCTAAGACGTATAAACGTTCGCGGTAATATAAATATCTTTTAAATAATTCGTATTCGGCTAAAAATATTTTACGGTGCCGGGGTTTTTTTTTTTTAGTGCTAAAACGATCGATTTAAGTTTTTTGTTTATATTATATTTTAAATCGAATAAGCTTTATATCTAGGGCGGTAATAACGGTGCGGTCCTTTCGGCGGGTAATGCGGGTCGCGACGGTTCTCGATTAGGTTGCGGTTGGTGATCCGGTGCTTTAAGTTTTCGGAGTTGGCTTCGGGTAATTAGGTATAATTTTAGGATTAGGTCCGCGAATTATATTTACTTAGCGGGACGGGCCGGTTTTGGTACGGTGTCGGGTATAATAACAGGCGCGGGATCCGGGATTTTAAGGGTTTATAGCGGTAATTTAACGGGTTATTCCTCCGATTTTTTGCCTATAGGCAAAAAATCGTTAAAATTAGTTTTTTTTAGTATTATTTGGCTTTGGTGTAATAAGCGTTTATCCCCCTCTTTAGGTAGGTCCTTTGACCTCTTGGTTAAAGTATCGGGCTTCGCTCTTTATTTCCCCGGTCGGTAGATAATTTTGAAATTAAAGCGGGATAAAAATTCGGATTATTTGGTTTAGCGGCGGTTTAATAACTTTATTGTTATGAAATATTCCAGGTTCCGGTGGTTTATAATAACTTTGATCGGGGAACTCGTTCCTTTTAGTTTTGGTTTTTATTTTTCGAAATAACGGATAATCGCCAATAGCTTTTTGTTATAAATCTCGTAATTATATTCCGTAACCGAGTATTTTTTCGAAAAAAAGGCTATTGGCCTCAGGATTTTATCGTCCCCGTATTGGGATAATACTCCAGCGGATATATAATCAGACGCGTCGGTCTTTAAAATAATCTTTTTTTCCCAGTTAAACGGTGCTAAAATAGGTATAATTATAAAAACGTGCTTTAGGCGGTTAAAAGCGGTCTGATAAACTGGATTTTAGTCGAAGCGTATTTTTTTTTTAATTAAGGCTATTATCGGGGCAATAATCTTCGAAAAATCCTTTATAAAACGTTAATAAAAATTATTAAATCTAATAAATATTTAGACGTTTATTAAATAAAACAGGGTTTGCCAGTTTTAGATCGTCTCGATTTTTTTCGGGTCCATGCGAATTTTATTTTTGCCGACGATTATACTTAGGAAGGTAATCTCGTCCTTAAAAAATTCGTATTTCTGGATTTTGGCGTATAAACCGGTTTATCTCAGGGATTCTAGCACCTTGCGGACGTGGTCTAGGTACTTTTTTTAGGTGCGGCTATAGATTAGGATATTATCCAGGTAGGCAATATAAAATACGTCCAGGTACTCTCGCAAGGTATCGTTTATAAACCTCTGGAAAATTGCAAGGGCTCCGGTTAGTCCGAAGGGTATCACCAGGGATTCATATAAGCCGAAACGGGTGCGGAACGCGGTTAGGTATTTTTATCCTTTTTTTATACGAATATTATTAAAGGCAAATATAATATCGATTTTCGTAAAATATTTTATTTTTTTTAGATTATTTAGGGATTTTTTGGTCAAAAGCAACGGGTAACAGTCTTTTATAAAGATATTATTTAGTCCTCGGTAATCGATATAAAAGCGAAGACTTTTATCGGCTTTTTTTATAAATAGGACAAAAAAGGTAGCGGGTAACGAACTCGGGCGGATAAACCTTTTGCGCAGGTTTTTTTTTAATTATTTTTTAAATGCAATTAGCTCGTTACGGGATATCGGGTATAGCGGCCTAAACGGTGGCGTTTTACCGTTTTGCAAACGGATATCGTAGTCGTAATTTCGATACGGCGGTAGCTTTTCGGCTTTTTTAGGCGAAAAAACGTCGGCGTAATCCTTTAATTCCTCGGGTAGCAAATCTCGGGTTTCCGGCGGGGCTTTATTTTATAAATAACGGTCGATATTTTCGATAATAATAATAAATAGCCGGCAGTTTTTCCGGCTATATATCGTATAGGCTTTTAACGATATTCGGGCGATATTTAAGTATTATAATTTAGGTGGTCGGGGAGGCAGGTTATACGGTTTTATTTTGGCGGGAACGTTATATAAGGCTTTAATTTTTATCGGGCGGGCAGGAGTATTATAATATTTTCGGTAATATTTATTATCGAATATAAACGTATAGCTGGCAAATCTAATTTTCGGGTCGTATTTTTTTAGCTAAGGTATTTTTAAGATAATAGGGTAGTAGGCTAATTGCGTTACGAAAAGCTTAATTTCTTCGTAATAGTCCTCGGTTTTTAGTCGGGTCTCGATATAATAGGTAATTATTTTATTTTTAGCGTTTCGTCCGTCGAATACCTTTAGTCCGAACGGCTTTTTTAATTTTTTTAAGGGTAATTCGTGGCTCGCGGCCTAGTTTTAGTCTACGAAACCTTTCCCTTCGGCTCCGGTATTAATTATAACGTAGGTTAAAAACGTTTTGCTTCCTAGTTTTAGGGTAATAAGTAAAATTATTAAATAAGACTTTTGGTTAGTTTCCTCTTAAATAAAAACTCCTTTGGCGGCGGCAGCAAATAATCGGACGGTGGCAGCGGTTTTTAAGCGGCGCTTTTTTTTGGGAGCTTAAATACGATTTAACCTAGATTTATTTTATTTATCGAGCTCGGCGGGCTAGGAGGCGGGTTAATAAATTTGGCCGAATCGGGACTACCGGGGCGGTAGACGTAGCTGGCACGGAATTGACGAAGTTAAAACAAAAAGCGGGTATCCGGTTCGGGGCAGGCAGCGATACGGTGGTTTTTGGAGCCGTAGCGGAAGTATTCGCCGCGCTTTTTCCTTTTACCGGGTACGAATCCTTTTTGGGAATTTAGATTTATTGGGTTTTTTCCGGTGGCGACGGGTGAGGTAGGCCTCGGGGCTTTTTATTTTTTTTTTAATAAGTTAGGGTTAGCGGTGGCAGTTTAACGGGGTATAGCAACGGCGGTATTGTTAATAAAAGTCCGGGCGGGTATAACGGTGCGGTTCCGGGAGATTTGCTGCTGGTATTAACGGAAGCGGTTATCTAGGGTTTATAAATAAT
Organism: Pestalotiopsis sp. JCM 9685; assembly: GCA_001599175.1. NCBI lineage: Eukaryota > Fungi > Ascomycota > Sordariomycetes > Amphisphaeriales > Sporocadaceae > Pestalotiopsis > Pestalotiopsis sp. JCM 9685. The sequence continues at coordinate 4,935,434 of BCGF01000002.1, forward strand.
TAGTATATTTTTTATATTTTCGGGACGGGGTCGGGCTATATAAAAATATATCTTAAAATTTACGGGATATTTTTTGGAATAATAACGGGGCGAGGGTATTTTTAGGTATTTTTTTTTTTAATGCTAGGCGTTAGAACTTAAAAAAAAACGTATTAAAGTTTTGGTTCCTTTGCTTTAATTGGTATAATCGGTTTTAAGCGTTTTGGACGCGGTCGGGGTCTTTAAAAGCATTTTTTAGGTAAATAAGCATTTTAGGGTAATTTAGGAACTCGGGGACTCTAAAACGGGTTTTCGGCAAGATAAGCTTATAAGCTTTTCCGGTTAAACGTTTAATAATATAAGTTAAGCGAGCGGTAATAATCGGGAATCGGTCGGAGTTAACGGTTATTTTGCCGTAAATTTGCTACGTAAACCGGCGAAAATCGTTTCGAAAGCTATCGAATTTTTTTGGGTTAGGGATTTTTTTATTAAAGTAGGAAAATCCGGAACGGACGGGAAAAACAAGCGTAGTCGGTCCCGGTATTAAATTTATAAGCTATTTAGCCGGAGTATTCGGGGTATCGGCGGGGGCGGATCGGGGGGTTTATACGGCGGGGACGGCGGCGTCGAACAAACGAAGCTTTTCGACCTTAAATAAGGTAATTTGTTTTTAGGCGTCGTAATTTAGTTTTTTTTGGTATTTTACGACGCCTTCCAGCTCGGAGATCCTGGATTTTAAGGATAAGACGGTGGTATTATAATCGGATTCGGCGAGACGAAAATAATCGATTTTTTCCTTTAAAATAGTGGCGTAGCCGTTAATATAGCGCAAATATAACAGCTAATCGGACGGGTTATCGGTAACGTAGGCAACAAGCTTTTCCGGAGAATCCGCTCTTAAGGGCGGTTCGGGCCGTTTTACGGATATTTTCGCGGGCGGATACAACGCTTATAGGGTAAAAGTTACGTAATATTACGGTCGGCGGGCGCGGGCAGTATAGGCGGTCGTATAATAGTTTATTCTTTACGGTTCTGGCAAAGTTACGGGTAACTCTATTGACAAGACGTAGCTCGAAGAGCTATATTTTCAGTTCGGGCGGAGATAGTAAAGATATCACTAGTTTGCGGGTCCATATCGGTCCACCCGGGCCGCCTACAGCTGGCGCCCGGGGTTTATTTATTTCCTGCCTATAAGCAGGGTCCAGCGCCGTGACATTAAATACTTTATATACGATATTACGGATATTACGGATTACGATTTAGTCTTAAGGATACCTTGGTTACGGGTAAATAATCCTAAAATAAGCTGGAATATAAGCTAATTCCAGTGGGATATACCAGGAAGCGAGTTAACCTTTGACGGGTATTAAAAAAACCAACCTTTACGTAATTACGAAATATTTGGATTATACGTCATAGCCAAGTATATTAAGCCGAATATTACAAAAAAAATTCCCGAAAAATACAAAGAGTTTAGCGACTTATTTAGTGGAGTATTAAAAACAGGATTACCAAAGTATATACGATTTAATTATAAGATACTTTTCCAGGAAGGAAAAGAACCGTATTTTATAAAAATATACCTAATAAGACCTTAGTATAAAAAGGCACTAAAAACCTATATCACAAAAATAACAAAAAAAGGATAAATTAAAGAATCTATATCGCCAGCAGGCTACCTTATATTTTTCGTACCGAAGAAAAGCAAAAACGGAACACCGAAATAAAGACCTTATATCGACTACCGCAAACTCAACGATATCACGATCAAAAATAGATACCCTTTGCCTTTGATTAAAGATTTACGAAATAAATTGCACGGAGTTTAGTGGTTCACTGCCTTAAATTTGCTTAATACGTACGGCCTAATTAAAATCAAAAAAGGAGAAGAATAAAAAACAGCCTTTAAGACGAAATACGGATATTTCGAATACCTAATTATATTTTTCGGATTAACCAACGCACTAATAAGCTTTTAAAATATAATTAACACCGTTTTACGAGAATTCCTCGATAAATTCGTAGTAATATACCTCGACGATATACTTATTTATTTAAAAGACCTTAATAAGTATAAACAACACGTTATTATTATATTACGGAAACTATAAAAAATAAATTTTTTTATAAACCCTAAAAAGAGCGAATTCTTGTCACTAGGCGAGGTTTGACTGATATCGACGGCGATATATCGATAGTATAGGTACTCAAATATATTGAATCTTATATAACGATCCCAGCTTTCGTAAGATCGAAAAAATTATCTAATAATAGCTTATGGGGCCAGTGGGGCTTATCGGTATTAGGCGGTCTTTATCGTTATCAGGTAGTCCGTGCGTATAATCCTTTAATTAAAACGCGAGCGTTTATAATGGCTAGCGTATATACCATATAACTACCCCCCCCTCGGATAGCAAAAAAGAATTCGACCTCGAATACGCCGGAATACCCGAAACCGGTATTCGAACCCAAGGTCTAAAAATAGGGAAACTAGACAAAAAGGCTATATCCTCGAGCCCGACCTTACCGCTATATTATTTTAACAAAATCGCTAATTATAAGGTTTACTAGGAATTTTGCTTTAATCGGGCTTTATAATTACCCACCCAGGTGCCTTTTTTTCTTTTTTTATTTTTTTTTACCGGGTAGAACCTGCGTTTCGTACCCTAACGTATTTCCCGCTAATTTTCTGCCTTATTATCGTTTTCGTAATCTTTATTAAACTTCTCGTTTTTTGCTGCTTCTAATTATTGCTAAAGCCTTTTTAGTAGTCCTAGGGCTTATAAATTTTTTTTATAAAAAGCCTTTAATTTATTTGCTAAGTTTTTAAAATTGGACGCGATATATTATTCCGGGTCGTTAAAGTATCCCATTTATTCTGCGCGATACCGTAGCTTATTATAGGTAATTTTAGATACTAATATCCGTTATATTATATATTCGACTTTTTCCGGAAAATCGGGGTTTATTATTTTTCCGGCTGGTTATTTAGGCTTTTGTTTTAAAAAGGGGTTGTCTAGATACCTTCGCAAACGATCCGCAGGGAATTTGCAGCTTCTTTTTTATAATACTGGCATTTTTAGGATATACGAATAACCTTTTATTCGTTTAATCTCGTATAGTTGTCGAGTTATAAGGAAGTCCAGTTTATCGCTTAGTCGATCACTGGCTTGGCTTATTTTTTTTAATATATAAATTTTATCGCCCGGTCCGAAATTTAGGAGTCGTCGATATTGGTTTACTACCTTTTTTATGCGTTTTTGAGCTATTCCGGTAATCCTCCTAGTAATCTCGGTGTAATTTTATATAATTCTTATTATTTATTATATTTTTTCTCGGTTTAAACGCTTTTTTTGGGTAACTTATTTAATTCTTTAATTTTGGCTTTTTAATTAATAAGCAAATTTATCGGATAGCCTATTAATAATTTTCGTAGGGATATACCGATTAAATTATAAGAAACGGACGCTTATACCGCGTTTATAGCAAAAAAAGCGGCGGACCAATTATTTTAATAATAATTAACGTACGGACGGAGGCGTTAATTTAGATACTCGTTTATAATTTTTATTTGTCTTATATAATATCCGGTAAAAGCTAGGTTAATCTTGAATCCCAATATCTTTAATAGCTTATTAATAAAATCGGCCACAAATTGTGGTTTTTTATTAATATAAATTTCTCGTGGTATTCCTAATTATCGGTATAGACTTTTATAAAATATTTTCGTAGCGTCCTTGGCCGTGGTTATTAAGTAATATAGCGTAGACTAAGGGATCTTGCTTAGGTAATCAATGACTACGAATATATTATCGAATCCTCGTTAATCCTTTAGCTGTGTTTTAAAGTTTATCGCTAAGTGTTATTTTGTTTTTAAAGGTATCGGTATAGGGTATAAAAGTCCGGGTATTTTATTTTTTGGGATTTTAAATAGTTTATATAGGTAATTATCGACGTATTTATCTACGTCTCCGTTTATCCTAGGCTATTAGTATCGTAAAGATACCAGCTTTCTAAATTTAACTTTGCCTAAATAATTTATTACTATACGATAATAAGCTTTAGCGATGATTTAAGTCCTTAAATATCGTTTTTTAAATTTATTCGGGATAATTAGTTTCTTTTGGTAATATACGAATTTGTTAGCTTTTATAATCCAGTATTCGTTAGACCCTGACCGTGCCTTTTGTCGGTATTCTTTTAACTTTAAGCTATATACGTTTGCCCGTAATATATTATTTATTAATTCGAATCCGGACTTTGTCGGAGGCTTTTTACCGTTTTTTAATATAAATATTTTTATAATATTTTTTGGTTTTAGATAATAAATATCGGTGGCGATATTATTATTTTTTTAAAAGTCTTCCGTTCGATTTACTAGTTTAAATAGCGTTATTTATCGAACGGCCTTTTTTTTGGCTTTTTAAATATATAGTTTTTCGGATTTGCGTAATAGCGCGTTAGCTAATATATTTTTTTTCCCGGGACGGTAGGTAATTAAAAAATTATATTACGATAATACTTTGGCTTATTCTGCTTGCCTTAAATTAAGCTGTTTTTTCGTGCTAAAATATATTAACGGTTTATAATCTATTACGATTATAAACGGTTTAACGTTTTTTAGGCCGATTAATTTTGTTTATTAATATTATAAAACGTAGACCACTACCAGCAATTTTTTGTCGTAAATACCGTAATTTAGTTCGGCGTTTTATAACGTTTCCGAATAAAATACTACAGGATACTAATTTACCTCCCTATGGTCTTTTTGGAGTAAAACGCCGGCTACTATTCTATCGGAGCAGTTTATTTCGATTTTGGTTTTTATATCGTAAAAAAAATAACGTAATATCGGAGCTAACAGCAATACCTCTTTTAAAGCCTAAAATGTTTCGTTATAGCTTTTTATCTAAATTAGGGGTCCCGTCGTGGTTTTGGTTAAATTATTTAATAGTTTAGCTATTTTGCCGTAATCGCGTATAAATTTGCGATAAAAATTGCAAAATCCTAAAAACGCCTAAACACCTTTGATATATATTCTACTATTGCTTTTTATAGGCGGCTTCTAATTTTTAACGACCGAGATCTTCTCGGGATCGACCTTGACACTATTTATTTTTATAATAAATCTTAAAAACTTGGTTTTTTAGATATAAAATTCGCATTTTTTAATGTCCGCTTAAAGACCTACTTTTCTTAATTTTGTCAGGACCTTTTTGACGTATTTTTCGTGTTTTTTTTTGTTTTTAAAAATATCAGGATATCGTTTATATATGCTAAACAAAAATTATCCAGGTAATCAAACAAAGCTATATTAATATATTTTTAGAACGTCGACGGGCTATTAATTAGTCTAAAAAGTAATACCTTATATTTGTAAAACCCGTATCGTATACGAAAAATAGTATATTCCTCCGAATCCGGATTTATTCGTATACGATAAAATACCTGGCGGATATCGATCTTAGTAAAAAATTTAGCCTAAGCGATTCGAAATAATATCTCTTTAATTAATAAAAGGGGATATCGATCTTTTTTCGTTAAAACGTTAAATTTACGATAATTTACGCAAAAACGCAACCCTTTCCTACCGGGTTTTTATACGAATAAGATAAAAAACGCTTATAGCGCCGAATTAGGTTCGATAAAGCCTTTTCGGATATAATCTTAGATATATAATTTATAAGCTTTTAGTTTTTTTATATTTATTTTATATAAAAGACTATATTTAATGGCGTTTTCTAATTTTGCCTTAGGGTCTACGTCGATCCGGTGATTTACGCGTCTTTTAGGCGGGAATTCGTTTAATTTGGCTTTGCTAAAAACGTCGAGGAAAATATAATATTATTTAGGGATCACGCTACGAGCGAAAGCCACCAAATTAGGCTCGTCGTTAGGCATTATTTTATTAGCCTTTTTGTGTAAAATAACTTTTTCGATATAATATAGGCTCGTTATACCCACGAATTTAATTTTATAAGCGATTAAATTAAAAACAGGGGCATTAATAGCGCATACGTCGAATGGTCGTGATTTATACCAACCGATATTATCCCTTTTTAATACGTAAGGTCCTTAAATATCTACTTTAGTTTTATCCGAAGATTTTTTTTTTTTTGCGGACGGGGCGTTATATTTCGTTAATTTTAATATCCTTTTTAACTCGTCGCTTTATATTTTTTTCTAATAATTTTTATATAGGCAATCCCTCGGTTTTGGGGAAAAGACGTTATAAAATAACGGTAGGTACGAATCGATAAAAAATAATAGGAATTTTCGCCGGAGGTGTTTTTTTGGCTTTTTTTTTTAATTTAATAATACGTTTAGTGATTTGCTAACAGCGGATTTTATTATCGTGTTTTTCCTTGGCGATATTATAGTCCTTTAACAGCGTTTTTTTTCCGACATTATATATATTAGGCTTTTCGTCCATAGCCTTTTCGACGGTAGGCTTTGGCGGTTGTTAATAGCGTTGTTAGTTTTTACGTTTATTTTGTTTTCGTTTCTCGTTTTTTTTTATAATGGCATCCCGTTGTCGAATATTTTTAGTATATTCGGGATTTTTTAGCTATTAGTTGGCGTTATTACGAAATATCTCTAGAATATAATATTCTTTAGGCCAAAAGCTTGGGAATATAAGGCGTCCACGACGGCTGTCTATAGGCAAATCGTGGCGTTCGAAAAATTTTTTGCTTATAATAAATTCGTGTTTTATATTTAATATAAAAAAAGATACGTTTTTAATTATACGTCTTTGGATTTTTAAATAGGCGATAACGGCGTTATCGATTAATTATAACGTCGTCCCGTTAAATTTAGCGACGGAATAAAACCGGAATCTTTATATAATTCGTTTTTTGAGTCGATTACGAATTTTTGCTACAAATTTTACGTTAGCAATAATATAAGCGTTTGCTCCCGTATTAAAAAAAGCTTTGGCTATAAAGGATATTCCGTTATTTACTATAAAGCAGTCTACTATAAAAGGCGTTTTTTTAAGGTACCTTTTTAAAAAATTAAACGGGATATCCTTAACGTTATTTAAAGCCTTAATTAATGGGTAATCTTTAGGAAAAAAGTTTAGTTGTCCCAAAAAAGCTAGTTTTCCGACTTTTTATTAGCGATGGCAGCTTTTAGCTTAACGCGGTTATTATTGGTAAAAGTTTTTGTAGCGATCGTATTAATGCGTATATCGTCCAATTTGCTAGCCTTATTTTTATAAAAATACTCGTTAAAACGGTGACCCGATTCGTAGTAAATAAAATAACGTTTTTTAGCGATTAGCTTTTTACGGTTTTTTATATTTTTAAAAACACGGTATAATTTTTGGCCGCCCGAGGTGGTACCTAAAAAGCGAGATTTATACTTAAAGCTGCCCGTCGGTTTTTTTTTAAACGATACGGCGGTGGTTGTTTTATTTTTATTAGTAAAGTTTTGATTTTTTTTTTTTTGCCCGAGCTTTTTTTTTTGTCGGGAGCAATATTTTTATTTTTGCGAGCGTTACGTTTAATAAAATTTTTATATTATTAATTATTATATTAAATTAGCGTTTTATAAAAATCTTCGAAAGTTATTTTATCGTTATAAAACTTTTTAACGACTCGCTCGTTAAAACGGGGGGGGATTTTATCGTTTAAATCGCGTTTATATTTAGCGCGGGGAATACCAGCGAGTTTTATTAATTTAATAAACTTTAAACGGAAAATACGGAAAATTGTATTATTAGCTATAATTAATTTTTTAAATTTTTCGTAGGCTTTTTTTCGAGCGTTCGGGTTACGGTAATAAGTTTTTAAATAATAAAGCATTTGCTTAGCCGTAGTAAAAAAAGGTTTAGCTCCGTATTCGGAGTATATAAAAAAAAAAAATCGTCCGAGGCAGGCTTATTTATTTTACCTAAAATATAATTAATTTTATTAGCTTTAGTAGGGAAGTAATCTTTATTATCGGTTAATTTTCTTTTAAGTAATATAAATTATTAGGAAAAGTCTATATCCTCTTTTTTATTAATAAAGGTTCCTGGATTAGTAACCTTAGCACTACGACTATAGCGAATTCCGCCGGACGAGACAAAATTAGCGGGGGTGGCTTTTTGATTAAATCGGGAGGTATTATTAGTTTAAGGACGGCGAAAAAGCTTAACGATATTATTTTTTAGCTTTTCGATCTTTTCGTTTTTGTTTTTAATAAGTTTTTTATAAACTCGGACAGCCTTTATATATTAAGACTTTTTATCGTTATATTTTTTGCCGAAATATATAAATTATCTATAATTACGACGCAGGTTGCGATTAATAATTTTATAAAGCAAAAAAAGCTTATCGGATTATCCGCGATATATCATAGCCATTAAAATACGCAGCTTAATTTTTATAAAAAAAGTTTTAGGATCGGTTTTAAATATTTTAACGAATTAAGCTATATCGACAATATTATCGAATTTAGGCTAGACCTTTTTATTATCTTTAATAAAGGGACGGAAGGGAAAAATAAGGTTTTTTTTGCTATAATACTTAGCGAACTACTATAGGCGCGTTTTAATATTTTCGCGTAAACCTTTAGGTTTAATTTCGAAGGTAATATTTTTTAAAAGTTATCTTTTAGCGTTTAGCTATTTGGCCTTATATTCCTCGTAAATAGCATTCTCGTCGTAAACGGGAAAATTAATAAAGCTATCGTCGGAGACGTCGAGTAACTCGTCCCCTTAGCTAAAAATGCGTATTTCGTGGTCCTTTTCGACGTTAAAAGCGACGAATATTAAAGAGCTACGGCGGCGCAGCTCGCCGGCGGGAGTATATAAAGCGCGGGGGAAAATATCGCTAAAAAAGGTCTCGTCGAATTTAACCTAACGGGCGGTTTTTTGATTTTCGACGGTTTTAGGATTATTAAATCTAGCTATTATAACTAAAGGCTCGTGGGGTTCGGGTATCGTATTCGGGGTTCGGGTTTCGGTATTATATCGTTAAATATCGGTTAACGAGTATCGTATTCGGGGGTCGGGATCGGTAAGTGGGACGATTAAGGCTCGTCCGGGCCTGCAAAAGATTGGTATAAGATTGTTATTAGGCGAGGTTTAACTAATATCGACGGCGATGCATCGATAATATAGGTATTTAAATATATTAAATTTTATATAACGATCCTAGCTTTCGTGGGATCGAAAAAATTATCTAATAATGGCCTATGGGGCCAGTGGGGCTTATCGGTATTAGGCGGTCTTTATCGTTATTAGGTGGTCCGTGCGTATAATCCTCCAATCAAAGCGCGAGCGTCCATAATGGCTAGCGTACATGCCATGTGACTATTTTACCGGAAACAAATTATTTTCGTAAAATACGTAATATCCCCCGGAGAAATTAGAATGGAAAATTCCAAAATTTTAGCAATTAAAAAATAGCAGGCACCGAAATCGGTTATAAAAATTAAATTTTTTTAGGACTCGTAAACTTTTACCGAATATTTATTAAAAAATTCGGGCGCTTTGTTATACCTTTAACGCATTTAACGAAAAAAAATATATTATTTAAATAAACCAATAAAAAGCAGGAAGCCTTCGATACGATCAAAAAGCGAATTATAAATTAGCCAGTTATAAAAATAGCTAACCCCGAAAAAGAGTTCGAAATTAAAACCGACGCCTTAAATTACGCCATAAGCGGATAATTTAACTAACGAAACGATAACGATAAGCTACATTTTATAATATTTTATTTTAAAAAATTTACTAAAAAATAATTTAATTACTAAATTTACGACAAAAAATTTTTTGTAATTATCGAAATATTCCGAAAATAAAAATATTACCTAAGCGGAACCAATTATTAAATTAAAATTTATACCGATTATAAAAATCTCGTATTGTTTACGATAAGCAAAAAACTTAATAAACGACAAATACGATAGGCAGAATTTTTAGCAGACTTTAATTTTAAAATTATTTACCGCAAAAAATCAAAAAATAGCAGGGCAAACGCTCTTAGCCGAAAACTAAACTATTATTAAAAAACACCTAAAAAGACATATACCATCCTTATTAATAATTAAGAAGGAAACCTGATACCCATTATAAATTTTTACGCCACCAGTAAGGTAACCAACAACAATAATTGGTCGAATAAGATCATAAATAAAAACGGTATATTACCGATATACCAAGGGAAAATTGCAATCCTAGAACAAATTAGAGACGAGCTTATCCGAGAAATATACTCTATACTAATTAATAGATATTAGGGAGTATTCAAAACCATTAAACGGATATAATAATATTTCGATTACTTAAGGCTACGCTATTACGTTAGCGAAATTATTAAATAATGCGATTTATATAACAAAACAAAGTTAGCATAATATAAGCTTTATAAAAAGTTATAACCAATATTATTTTTAAATAAAACATAGAAATTTATCGCCTTAGATTTTATTGTAAAGCTACCGTTATCAAAGGAACCCTTAATTAGGACTTTTTACGACAGTATTTTGGTATTTATAAAACGATTTACGAAATACGTATATTTTTTACTTTATAAAAAAGTAAGTAATACGGAAAAATTAGCCTATACGTTCTTACGAATTATAGTATACCAGTACGGCCTACCAAATAAAATTATTTTAGACAAAGATAAGCTATTTATATCAAAATTTTGGAAGTTATTTACAGTATAATTAAGAGTAAACTATAAATTTTTAATAGCTTATTACTTATAAATAAACGGATAAATAAAACGAGCCAACTAAATATTAAAAAAATACCTACGCTATTATATTAATTACGATTAAGATAATTGGGTTACGCTATTACTTATAGCGCAATTCGCCTATAATAATACCGTACGAAAACCTATAAAATATTATTATTTTACGCTAACTACGGCTATAAACCAGATATAACCAAGGAATTTATTATAAAAAAAAAGTTAGCAAAACACGTTATTTAGTATATCGATAACCTAAAAAAACTTTAAAAAAACCTTTAAAAAAAACCTTATTGCTTTTTAAGCACGTACAAAAGAGCACGCCGACAAAAAAAAGGTTAAAGGACTAATTTTTACGAAGGGAAACAAGGTTTATTTATTACGCAAAAATATTAAAACAAAACGACTAAACGACAAATTAAATTTTAAAAAACTCGGATTATTTAAAATCGATAAACAAATTTTAAAAGTTAATTACCGTTTATAACTACCTAAAATTATAAAAAAAAATACCTTACGTTTTATATTTTTTTACTCGAACCAGCACCCGAGAACGCGATTATCGACCAAACGTTAAAAATAAAAAGAAATTAGCTAAAATACAACGTTAAAAAAATTATTAACCACAAAAAAGTCGAACGAAGATATCAGTTCTTTATAAAATAGGAAAGTTACCCATTTAAAAATAATATATAAGAACCTAAGAAATATATTAAAGACTGCGCCGTTTTTAACTAATACCTTTAGGCTTTACCGACGGATTAACGGAACCAGATTCGTCTAGCAGGCCAAATTCGTTTAGAAAAAAAAATAACGGGACGTTTAAATAAGCGCTATCCTAATCGAAACTAAAATTATTAAGCAAAACAAAAATAATAAAAAGCGACGGTTTAATAGCAGCCTTTCGACGAGCCTTTTTTTTATTTTTTCGCGCTCGACTCGTTTTAACTCTTTTACGTTATCGATACCCCGCGCGACGGTACGTATTATTTTTTCGTATTTTTTTTTTATTTATACGAAAACGTTAAATCTTCGCGTTTATACGACGACGCTTTTTTTTTACCTTTTTTAATTTAGCCTCCAGCCTTATGTATTGCGTAGTAATATAGCGTAATTGCTCGGGAGTAAAAGGATTCGCGTTATAACGCGATAAATTGTTTTTTATATATTCGGTATAACGGGACGAGGAATTACCTTTAACATAGTCGGCCTTAGATTTTTTATAAGCCGAATATTTTTGTGGTATTGCGACAAGATTACGTAATATTAATTTTAAAAAAGCGTTACGTTATATAATCTTTTCGTATAGCCTTTTTTTTTGGTTTGCTAATAGCCTTCGGAGCAATATTAAATATAATAGGCATATATCACAAAAAATATAAAAAAAAAAGGAAAAAGGATCACCAGACCTACCGGGACGACCTAGTCTTTTGGGGACAAAAAAAATAAAAAGGGGACCTAATATTACGAATATACACCTTTGTAGCCCAGAAATAATACAAAAAAATAAAGACACGGCCACGAAACCGGTCCCAAAAACAAAAATAGCTGGGAACGGAACTAATAGCTAAAGGTCACGTGATCAGTCTAGATCATTAAGTCTTAGCATCGATCGAAAAATCTTGGCAATAATCCATAAATTATTATAGCTTAATAATAATCTAATATTTTATAATACGGGATCGCTAATTAACGTAGGTGATCCAAGCAAACATTAGTAAGGGAATAAATAAATATATAACGGATAAATTTTTTATACTATATAAATAATTATTACCTTAGTAATTAATCTAAATATTTATTTTACCTATAAATAAGGTATTTAATACGCTTTGACGACTATATTTGTGAATTAGTTTTATAGTTACTTTTTGCTCGGTATATCTTTTACGCTTTACGTATCTAATAACATAAACCCCAGCACTTTTTTATACTTCGGTTTATCCTTAGTATAGTCGTTACATCCGGATTTAGTTTCGGCTATCCCGACTTTACCGTATATAAAAACGTTTTTTTTCGTCGTAATTAGGGTATAAACGCGGATTATACAACCGGATACTATTTATCCTTTTTTTTATTCCCGGACAAAAAATAAAAAACGGGCGGAGCTTAGCTTAGCCTTTTTTAAGCCTTAAAATTACCCGAGTTTTAATTTAATTTTACCGACGCCCGTAAAAATTCCTCCGGATTTTCCCCCGGAAGTATTAATAATAACTAATATAGCTATTATAAATATTAAAAATATTAATATTATTAAATTATATATATCCTCGGAGTTTATTTATAATATTATAATTATATTAACTACGGACCGTATTTTTAAATAAGTTTATAAAAAGATTTTTTAGCAAATAAAAGAAACTCGGGGTAACTTTACGGGATAAATTTTAATTTTTTATTTTTTTAGGATTAATCCAAATACGGAACTTTTTTATTATATAAATAATCGAAAAAACCGTTTAGTAATACCGGGATTTTTACGTATACGCTTTATAAAAATAATATATAACGCCCGCGTATATATAAAAACTTACCGTACGTATTAATATTTAAAAATTATCGTTTATTTTTTACGAATAATAAATTTTATATCCGATTACGTCCGAGTATATTTTTTGTATAAAATAGGCTAGCCTGTAACGATTATATTAAGGATAAACCGAAGTATAAAAAAATGCTGGGGTTTATATTATCAAATACGTAAAACGTAATAAAATATACTAAACAAAAAGTAACTATAGAACTGATTCATAAGTGTAGTCGTCAAAGCGTATTAAATACCTCACTTATAAATAAAATAAATACTTAGATTAATTACTAAGGTAATAATTGTTTATATAAAATAAAAAACCGGTCCTTAATATATCCATTTATTCCTTTATTAATATTTGCTTGGATCACTATATTAATAATAATCCCTTTTATTAGATTATAATTAAAAATAATAATTTATTCTTAAGATTATTGCCAAAATTATAATCCTGTTAATAGCTGGCAATAGTTATTAAACCTGGTTTATATTTTAGGCTTTTATCTAATAATAACAGCCTTATAATATACTTTTTTCCCTTTTTTAAGCGCCAATATATATTGTTTTCTTACAAAAATATATATTTGTAATATTAGCTCCTTTTTTTATATTTTTTGTCCTCGAAAAACTCTAGGTCGTATAAGTAAATCGTCGGTCCTACTTCCTGTCACTAGGCGAGGTTTGACTAATATCGACGGCGATGCATCGATAATATGGGTACTCAAATGTATTGAATCTTATACAACGATCCCAGCTTTCGTGGGATCGAAAAAACTATCTAATAATGGCCTATGGGGCCAATGGGGCTTATCGGTATTAGGCGGTCTTTATCGTTATTAGGTGGTCCGTGCGTATAATCCTTTAATTAAAGCGCGAGCGTTTATAATAGCTAGCGTGTATATTATATAATTACCCCCCCTTCGGATGGCAAAAAAGAATTCGACCTCGAATACGCCGGAATGCCCGAAACCGGTATTCGAACCCGAGGTCTAAAAATAAAGAAACTAAATAAAAAGGCCATATCCTCGAGCCCGATTTTACCGTTATGCTATTTTGATAAGATTGCTAGTTATAGGGTCTGTTGGGAATTTTGCTTTAATCGGGCTTTATAGTTACCTACCCAGGTGCCTTTTTTTTTTTTTTTTTTTTTTTTTTACCGGGTGGAACCTGCGTTTCGCACCCTGACGTATTTCCCGCTAATTTTTTGCTTTATTATCGTTTTCGTAATTTTTATTAAATTTTTCGTTTTTTGTTGCTTCTAATTATTGCTAAAGCTTTTTTGGTGGTCCTAGGGCTTATGGATTTTCTTTATAGAAGGCCTTTAATTTGTCTGCTAAATTCTTAAAGTTAAACGCGATATACCATTCCGGGTCGTTAGGGTATCCCACTTATTTTGCGCGATACCGTAGTTTGTTATAGGTAATTTTGGATGCTAATATCCGTTGTACCATATATTCGACTTTTTCCGGAAGGTCGGGGTTTACCACTTCTCCGGCTGGTTGTTTAGGCTCTTGTTTTAGAAGGGGGTTGTTTAAATACCTTCGCAAACGATCCGCAGGGAACTTATAGCTTCCCTTTTATAATACTGGCATTTTTAGGATATACGAATAATTTTTTATTTATTCAATTTCGTATAGTTGTCGAGTTATAAGGAAATTTAGCTTATCGCTTGGTCGATTACTGGCTTAGCCTGTTTTTTTTAATATATAAACTTTGTCGCCCGGTCCGAAGTCTGGGAGTCGTCGATATTGGTTTATTGCCTTTTTTATGCGTTTTTAAGCTATTCCGGCAATCCTCCTGGTAGTCTCGGTATAATTTTGTATAATTTTTATTATTTATTATGCTTTTTTTCGGTTTAAACGCTTTTTTTTAGGTAGTTTATTTAGTTTTTTAGTTTTGGCTTCCCAATTAATAGGCAGATTTATCGGATAGCCTATTAGTAATTTTCGTAGGGATATACCGATCGAGTCATAGGGAACGGACGTTTATACCGCGTTTATGGCAGGGAAAGCGGCGGACCAATTATTTTGGTAGTAATTAACGTACGGACGGAGGCGTTGATTTAGATATTCGTTTATAATTTTTATTTGTCTTATATGGTGTCCGGCAGAAGTTAGGTTGATTTTGAATCTTAATATCTTTGATAGCTCGTTAGTAAAGTCGGCCACGAACTATAATCTTTTATTAATATGGATTTTTCGTAATATTCCTAACCATCGGTATAGACCTTTATAAAACATTTTCGTAGCGTCCTTGGCCGTGGCTGTTAAATAGTATGGCGTAAACCAAGGGATTTTATTTAGGTAATCAATGATTACGAATATATTATCGAATCCTCGTTAATTTTTTGGTTATGTTTTAAAGTTTATCGCCAAGTGTTATTTTATTTTTAAAGGTATCGGTATAAGGTATAAAAATCCGGGTATTTTGTCTTTTGGGACTTTAAATAGTCTGTATAGGCAGTTGTCGACGTATTTATCTACGTCTCCGTTTATCTTAGGCCACCAATATCGTAAAGATACTAGTTTTTTAAATTTGACTTTGCCTGGATAATTTGTTGCTATGCGATAATAAGCTTTAGCGATGATTTAAGTCTTTAAATATCGTTTTTTAAATTTATTCGGGATAATTAGTCTCCTTTGGTGATACACGAATTTGTTAGCTCTTATAGTCTAGTATTCGTTAGACCTTGACCGTGCCTTTTATCGGTATTCCTTTAATTTTGGGCTATGTACGTTTGCTTGTAGTATATTGTCTATTAGTTCGAATCCGGATTTTGTCGGAGGCTTTTTACCGTTTTTTAATATAAATATTTCTATAATATTCTTTAGTTTTAGACAACAAATATCGGTGGCGATATTGCTATCCTCCTAAAGGTTTTCCGTTCGATTTACTAGTTTAAATAACGTTATTTGTCGAGCGGCCTTTTTTTTGGCTTTTTAAATATATAATTCTTCGGATTTGCGTAATAGCGCGTCGGCTAATATATTTTTTTTCCCGGGACGGTAAGTAATTAAAAAATTATATTACGATAGCACTTCGGCTTATCCTGTTTGCCTTAGATTAAGCTGTTTTTTCGTATTAAAATATATTAACGGCTTATAATTTATCACGATTATAAACGGTTTAACGTCCTTTAGGCCGATCAATTCTGCTCGCTAGTATTATAAAACGTAAACCACTGCCAATAGTTTTTTATCGTAGATACCGTAATTTAATTCGGCGTTTTATAGCGTTTCCGAATAAAATATTACGGGATACCAATCTACCTCCCCGTGGTCCTTTTAGAATAAAGCGCCGGCTGCCACTTTATCGGAGCAGTTTGTTTCGACTCTGGTTTTTGTATCGTAGGAGAAGTAACGCAATATCGGAGCTAATAGCAATACCTCCTTTAAGGCCTGGAATACTTCGTCACAGCTTTTTGTCTAAACTAGGGGTCCCGTCGTGGTTTTGGTTAGATTGCTTAGTAATCTAGCTATTTTGCCGTAGTCGCGTATAAATTTGCGATAAAAATTGCAAAATCCTAAAAACGCCTAGACACTTTTAATATATATTCCACTATTACTTTTTATAGGCGGCTTCCAATCTTTGACGACCGAGATTTTCTCGGGATCGACCTTGACACTATTTACTCCCATAATAAATCCCAAAAACTTGGTTTTTTAGATATAAAATTCGCATTTCTTAATATCCGCTTAAAGACCTGCTTTTTTTAATTTTGTTAGGACCTTTTTAACGTGTTTTTCGTGTTCCTTTTTTGTTTTTAAAAATATCAGGATATCGTCCATATATGCTAAACAAAAATTATCTAGGTAATTAAACAAAGTTATATTAATATATTTCTAGAACGTCGACGGGCTATTAGTTAGTTTAAAAGGTAACACCTTATATTTGTAGGACCCGTATCGTATACGAAAAGTAGTATATTCCTCCGAATCCGGATTTATTCGTATACGATAGAATACCTGGCGGATATCGATTTTGGTGAAAAATTTAGCCTAAGCGATTCGAGACAATATCTCTTTAATTAGTGGAAGGGGATATCGATTTTTCCTCGTTAAGGCGTTAAATTTACGATAATCTACGCAAAAACGCAACCTTCTCCCACCGGGCTTTTATACAAATAAGATGGGAAACGCTTATAGCGCCGAATTAGGTTCGATAAAGCTTTTTCGGATGCAGTTTTGGATATATAGTCTATAAGCTTCCAGTTTTTCCATATTTATTTTATACAAAAAATTATATTTAATAGCGTTTTTTAGTTTTGCCTTAGGGTCTACGTCGATCCGGTAATTTACGCGTTTTTTAAGCGGGAGTTCGTTTAATTTGGCTTTGCTGAAAACGTCGAGGAAGGTATAATATTATTTAGGGATCACGCTACGAGCGAAAACCACTAAATTAGGCTCGTCGTTAGGTATTATTTTATTAGCCTTCTTATATAAAATAACCTTTTCGATATGACACAGGCTCGTTATACCCACGAATTTAATTTTATAAGCGATTAGATTAAAAACAGGGGCACTAATAGCGTATACGTCGAATAGTCGTAACTTATACCAACCGATATTATCCCTTTTTAATACGTAAAGTCTTTAAACATTTACTCCAGTCTTGTCCGAGGATTCCTCCTTTTTTTTGCGGACGGGGCGTTATATCTCGTTAACCTTAATATCCTCCTTAACTCGTCGCTTTATATTTTTTTTTAATAACCTTTATATAAACAATCCCTCGGTTTTAGGGAAAGGACGCTATAAAATAGCGGTAAATACGAATCGATAAAAAATAATAAAAACTTCCGCCGGAGGTATCTTTTTGGCTTCCTTTTCCAATTTAGTAATACGTTTAGTAATTTGCTAATAGCGGACTTTATTATCGTATTTCTTTTTGGCGATATCATAGTCCTTTAATAGCGTCTTTTTTCCGACACTATATATATTAGGCTTTTCGTCTATAGCTTTTTCGACGGTGGGTTTTAGCGGTCGTTAATAGCGTTACTGGCTTTTACGTTTATTTTGTCTTCGTTTCTCGTTTTTTTTTATAATAGCATCCCGTCGTCGAGCATTTTTAGTATATTCGGGATTTTTTAGCCATTAGTTGGCGTTATTACGAGATATTTTTGGAATATAATATTCCTTAAGCCAAAAACTTAAAAACATAAAGCGTCTACGACGGCTATCTATAGGCAAATCGTGGCGTTCGAAAAATTTTTTGCCTATAATAAATTCGTGCTTTATATCTAGTATAAAAAAGGGTACGTTTCTAATTATGCGTCCTTAAATTCTTAAATAGGCGATAACGGCGTTATCGATTAATTATAACGTCGTCCCGTCAAATCCAGCGACGGAGTAAAGCCGGAATCTTTATATAATTCGTCTTTTAAGTCGATTACGAATCTTTGCTGCAAATTTTACGTTAGCAATAATATAAACGTTTGCTCCCGTATTAAAAAAAGCTTTGGTTATAAAAAATATTCCGTTATTTATTATAGAGTAGTTTACCACGAAAAGCGTTCTTCCAAGGTACCTCTTTAAAAAATTAAACGGGATATCTTTAACGTTATCCAAAACCTTAATTAATAGGTAATCTTTAGGAAAAAAGTTTAGTTATCCCAAAAAAGCTAATTTTCCGACTCTTTATTAGCGATAACAGCTTTTAGCTTAGCGCGGTTATTATTAATAAAAATTTTTATAGCGATCGTATTAATGCGTATATCGTCTAATTTGCTAACCTTATCTTTGTAAAAATACTCGTTAAAACGGTAACCCGATTCGTAACAAGTAAAACAACGTCCTTTAGCGATCAGCTTCTTACGGTCCTCTATATCTCTAAAAACACGGTATAACTTTTGGCCGCCCAAGGTAATACCCAAAAAGCGAAATCCATACTCGGAGCTACCCGTCGGTTTTTTTTTAAACGATGCGGCGGTGGTTATTTTGTTTTTATTAATAGAGTTTTAATTTTTTTTTTTTTGCCCGAGCTCTTCTCCTTGTCGGGAGCAATATTTTTATTTTTGCGAGCGTTACGCTTAATAAAATTTTTATACTGCTAATTATTATACTAAATTAGCGTTTTATAAAAATTTTCGAAGGTTACCTTGTCGTCGTAAAACTTTTTAACGACTCGTTTATTAAAACGGGAAAAGATTTTGTCGTTTAAATCGCGTTTATATTTAGCGCGGGGAGTGCTAGCGAGTTTTGCTAATTTAATAAACTCCAAACGGAAAATACGGAAAATTGTATTATTAGCTATAATTAATTTTTTAAACTTTTCGTAGGCTTCCTTTCGAGCGTTCAGGTTGCGGTAATAGGTCTTTAAATAATAAAGCATTTGCTTGGCCGTAATAAAAAAAAGCTTAGCTCCGTATTCGGAGTATATAAAAAAAAAAAAATCGTCCGAGGCAGGCTTACTTATTTTACCTAAAATATAATTAATTTTGCTAGCCTTAATAAAGAAATAATCCTTATTATCGGTTAATTTTTTTTTAAATAATATAAACTATTAGGAAAAGTCTATATTTTTTTTTTTATTAGTAAAAATTCCTAAATTAGCAGCCTTGGCATTGCGACTATAACGAATTCCGCCGGACGAGACAAAACTAGCGGGGGTGGCTTTTCGACTAAATCGGGAGGTATTATTAGTTTAGGGACGGCGAAAAAGCTTAACGATATTATTTTTTAACTTTTCGATCTCCTCGTTTTTATTTTTAATAAATTTTTTATAAACTCGGATAGCCTTTATATATTAAAATTTTTTATCGTCGTACTTTTTGCCGAAATATATAAACTATTTATAACCACGACGCAAATTACGACTAATAATTCCACAAAATAAAAAAAGCTTATCGGATTATCCGCGATATATTATAGCCATCAAAATACGCAGCTTAATTTCTATAAAAAAAGCTTTAGGATCGGTCTTAAACATCTTAACGAACTAAGCTATATCAATAATATTATCGAACTTAGGCCAGACTTTTTTACTATCTTTAATAAAAGGACGGAAAAGAAAAATAGGGTTTTTTTTGCTATAATACTCAGCGAACTACTATAAACGCGTCTTAACATCCTCGCGCAAACCCTTAAGTCTAATCTCGAAAATAATATTTTCTAAAAATTGTCCTTTAGCGTCTAGCTATTTGGCTTTATACTCCTCGTAAATGGTATTTTCGTCGTAAACGGGAAAATCAATAAAATTATCGTCGGAAACGTCGAATAACTCGTCCTTTTAGCCAAAGGTGCGTATCTCGTGGTCCTTTTCGACGTCAAAAGCGACGAATATCAAAAAGCTACGGCGGCGCAGCTCGCCGGCGGGAATATATAAAGCGCGGGGGAAGGTATCGCTAAAAGAGGTCTCGTCGAATTTAACTTAATAGGCGGCTTTTTAACCTTCGACGGTCTTAAAATTATTAAGTCTAGCCATTATAATTAAAGGCTCGTAAGGTTCGGGTATCGTATTCGGGGTTCGGGTTTCGGTATCGTATCGTTAAATATCGGTTAATAAATATCGTATTCGGGGGTCGGGATCGGTAAATAAGACGATTAAGGCTCGTCCGGGCCTATAAAAAATTAGTATAAAATTGTTACTAGGCGAGGTTTAACTAATATCGACGGCGATATATCGATAATATAGG
Organism: Pestalotiopsis sp. JCM 9685; assembly: GCA_001599175.1. Lineage (NCBI taxonomy): Eukaryota > Fungi > Ascomycota > Sordariomycetes > Amphisphaeriales > Sporocadaceae > Pestalotiopsis > Pestalotiopsis sp. JCM 9685. Next base: position 4,956,267 of record BCGF01000002.1, read on the forward strand.
TATTTAAATATATTGAATTTTATATAACGATCCTAGTTTTTGTGGGATCGAAAAAATTATCTAATAATGGCCTATAGGGCCAGTGGGGCTTATCGGTATTAGGCGGTCTTTATCGTTATCAGGTGGTCCGTGCGTATAATCCTCCAATTAAAGCGCGAGCGTCCATAATGGCTAGCGTGTATGCCATGTGACTTTTCCTGTGGTTTTGGGTTCCTTCTTTTTTTTTATATTTTGTTCGTAATATATATTTATTATATTAAGTCGAATTAAAAAATCGAAATCAAAAAAAACTCGTAAGCGCGATTTTTTATTGCTTAGTATCGCTTTATATAGTTTTATTGCCGATATACCTTATTTATTTTGTTTTAAGCGTTCGAAAAAATATAAAATAATAAAAAAATCGTCGCGTTATTTAAAATATATTCGCAGGAATTAATCTTATAATAGTATTTTAATAGCTTTTTTTTAAAAAAGCTTTTAGCTTAATAACGCAAATTAAATACGGAAAAAAGCGAAGCGAGCGAGGATTTAATATCGCTTTATTAATAAATAACTAAAATTTAGTTTTAGCTGTTTTTTATTTTTAGTCGTTTAGATCGTATCCGTAAAATCCGTAAACGGGTAAAAAAAAAACTATAATAGAGGTATAACGTAATATATTAGAGTTAAATAAAGAAAATAGTGTTTTTTCCGTTCCGAACCAGGAAAATAATATCTTTTTTATCTTAAAAAATCACGAGTATTTCGTAATAAAAGATTTATAATCGATAGGTATCCCGAACAAAATAAACTAGTCTTCTTTTAGTTTCGGAAATAATTTTGCAGATTTTGGTTTTTTCGTCGAGACTAGAGGTATTGCTTAAAAGCGGCATAATCTTTAATATATTTCCTAGGTTCTTAGGTGTTGTTTTTAGGTAAGTAACCTTCTTATTTTACGAGGAATTAGTATCCTCTTCCGATTTTTTTATAATCGATAATTTTTTTAATATTATATTTTGGCTAATTTTTTTTTATCTTTAATATTTGGTCGATTATCGCGTTTTCTAATACTAATTCGAATAAAAAAATATAAAATATTAGGTGTTTTTTTCCTATAATTTTGGGTAATTATAAGCGGTAATTGACTTTTAAAATTTATTTATTAACTTTAAATAATCCGAGTTTTTTAAAGTTTAATTTATCGTTTAGTCGTTTTATTTTAATATTTTTGCGTAATAAATAAACTTTGTTTTTTTTCGCAAAGGTTGGTTTTTTAACTTTTTTTTGTCGGCGTGCTCCCTCGTGCGTGCTTAAAGGGTAATAAGGTTTTTTTAGAGGTTTTTTTGGAGTTTTTTTAGGTTGTCGATATATTAAATAGCGTGTTTTATTAGTTTTTTTCCTGCGATAAATTTTTTGGTTATATCTGGTTTATAGCCGTAGTTGGCGTAAAATAATAATATTTTTATAAGTTTTCGTATAATATTATTGTAGGCGAATTGCGCTATAAATAATAATATAACCTAATTATCTTAGTTATAATTAATATAATAACGTAAATATTTTTCGAGTATTTAGTTAGCTCGTTTTATTTGTCCGTTTATTTATAGGTAATAAGCCGTCGAAAGCTTATAATTTACTCCTAGCTACGTTATAAATAACTTCCAAAATTTTAATATAAATAATTTGTTTTTGTTTAAAATAATCTTATTTGGTATACCGTGCTAGCTGGTTATAATTCGTAGGAACGTATAAACAAATTTTTTTACGTTATTTGCTTTTTTATAAGGTAAAAAATAAGCGTATTTCGTAAGTCGTTTAGTGAATACTAGGATGCTATCGTAAAGAGTTCCGGTTAAAGGCTTTTTCGATAGTGGTAGTTTTATAATAAAGTTTAGAGCGATAGATCTTTACATTTTGTCTAAAGGTGGTATTAGCTGTAGTTTTCCGTAAAGCTTGTGTTGTGCTAATTTCGCCTTATTATATAAATCGTATTTTTTAATAATTTTGCTAACGTGTTTGCGTAATTATAAGTAATCGAAATATTGTTATATCCGCTTAGTTATTTTAAATACTCCCTAATATCCGCTGGTAGGCGTAAAATAGATTTTTTAGATAAGCTCGTCCCTGACTTATTTTGGGATTTCGATTTTGCTTTAGTATATAGGCAATATACCGTCTGGTTTTATAATTTTGCTTAATTAATTATTGTTGTTGGTTATTTTGCTAATAACGTAAAAAGTTATAGTAGGTATTAAGTTTTTTTTTTATTGTTCGTAAGGATGGTGTATATTTTTTTGGGTGCTTTTTAATAATAATCCGGTCGTCGGCTAAGAGTATCTGCTTTGCTATTTTTTAATTTTTTGCGGTAAATGATTTTGAAGTTGTAGTTTACTAAAAATTTTGCTTATTTTATTTATTGTTTGTTAAGTTTTTTGTTTGTTGTAAATAAGGCGAGATTTTTATAATTGGTATAAATTTTAATTTAGTAGTTAGTTCCGTTTAAATAATATTTTTATTTTCGGAATATTTCGATAATTGCGAAAAGTTTTTTGTCGTGGATTTAATAGTTAAATTGTTTTTTGGTAAACTTTTTAGAGTAAAATACTATAGGGTATAGCTTCCCGTCGTCGTTTCGTTAATTAATTTATCCGTTTATAGCGAAATCTAAGGCGTCGGTCTTAATTTCGTATTTTTTATTTAGGTCGGCTATTTTTATAACTAGCTCGTCCGTAATTCGTTTTTTGATTTCGTTAAAGGCGTTTTGCTTTTTGCTGGTTTAGTCGAATAATACGTCTTTTTTCGTTAGGTACGTTAAGGGTGCTGCGATACCTCCGAGTCCTCCGATAAATATTCGGTAAAAGTTTATAAATCCTAAAAAAGATCTAATTTTTATAACCGTTTTCGGGGTAGGCCAATCCTTAATTATTAAGATTTTAGAATTTTTTATTTTAATTTCTCCGGGGGATATAACGTATTTAACGAAAATAACTTTTTTTGGTGGAATTCGCTTTTTTTAGGGTTTATAAAAAAGTTCGCTTTTTATAGCTTCCGTAATATAGTAATAACGTGCTATTTATGTTCGTTAAGGTCTTTTAAGTAAATAAATATATCGTCGAGGTATATTATTACGAATTTATCGAGGAATTCTCGTAAAACGGTATTAATTATATTTTAAAAACTTGCTAGTGCGTTGGTTAATTTAAAAGGCATAATTAGGTATTCGAAATATCCGTATTTCGTCCTAAAAGCTGTTTTTTATTTTTTTCTTTTTTTGATTTTAATTAGGCCGTACGTATTAGGCAAATTTAGGGTAGTAAACCACTAAGTTCTATATAATTTATTTCGTAAGTCTTTGATTAAAGGCAAAAAGTATTTATTTTTAATTGTAATATCGTTAAGCTTACGGTAGTCGATATAAAGTCTTTATTTCGGTGTTCCGTCCTTATTTTTTTTTGGTATAAAAAATATAAGGTAGCCTATTAGCGATATAAATTTTTTAATTTAACCTTTTTTTATTATTTCCGTAATATAAGTTTTTAGTGCTTTTTTGTGCTAAGGTTTTATTAGGTATATCGGCATGAAATATGGTTCCTTTCCTTCTTAAAGGGGTATTTTATAATCGAATCGTATATGTTTTAGTAATTTTGTTTTTAGTATTTTATTAAACAAGTCGCTAAACTCCTTATATTTTTCGGGTATTTTTTTTATAATGTTCGGTTTAATATATTTGGCTATAACGTATAGTCCAAATATTTTATAGTTACGTAAGGGCTAGTTTTTTTAATACCCGTTAAAGGTTAACTCGTTTTTTGGTATATCCTACTAAAATTAGCTTATATTCTAGCTTATTTTAAAATTGTTTACCCGTAACCAGGGTATCCCTAAGACTAAATCGTAGTCCGTAATATCCGTGATATCGCACGTAAAGTATTTAAGGTAGTCTTAGATATAAATCTAAATATGCGTAGTCTTTATATTCACTATTTTATTCCTATATAAAATAGGCTTTTTATCGACGGTATTAAATGCGTAAAGCGTTTTTTTTTGCTTCCACGGTATTTAGAGCTTATTAACGATTCTCGGTAAAATAAAATTTTTTAAGCTTTTATATTTATTAGGGCTCGTATATTATATCCGTTAATTCGCATTTATATCGTAAAATAATTAATAATCGTGCTATCGCTCCCGGTAGCGCAGATAGATTTTATTTAGGACCGCTTTTGTCTTTTTAAAAATAGTCCAACTCGTTTCCCGAGTTTTTATTAATTTTTTTATTGGCGCGTTTTTTTTCGGCGCGTATAAATACTCGTTAGTTTTTTTGGGCTCGAATCTCGTTTTTTCGTTATTTATATAATGCTATATCGTTACCGGTTTTTTTTATAGTATCGTACCTAAAGGTAAAGCTGGATTCTTTTATATTAATTTTTATATTCCTTTATTCGTTTATAATAACTTTTATCGTTAGTCTTCGTGCAGCGTTATATTTATATTCTGGCGGTGCCGTGCGATTTTGGGTACTTTTAACTAAATCGCTAATACTTTAGGTTAGTTTATCGGCTTTTTTAATAATAATTTTTCTTATAACCTAGTGTTTTTTAATAAATCGCTATACCTTAGCTTTTTTTATTGTGTATTATAAATATTCGTCGTATATATATTTTAACTAAAATTAGTCTTTTTTTATCGAATATCGGGATAAGTCGTTAAAATGCGTAATAATTATTATAAAGCCTTTCGCGTCGTAGCGCTTAATTTTTACCTGGCTTATTTTTCTTATTTTATAAGGGTTTTTAATAACTAAATATTTTATATATAGCGGAAAAACTCCGTATTTTAGTTTTATTTCGAGATATTCGTCGTATTTTAAATCGATATATCCGTACCACTCGATTTTATAATATTTAAAATCTTTAGTGCTAAATCGAGGGTTATCTCCAAAAATGGCTCCTAGGGTTCGTCGTTTTTATACCGTATCGGTCGTTTTCTAAAAATTTTTTGCTAGTTGTTATTTTATACCTTATAACTCGGCGGCAAAAAGTATAATTTCGTTATAAACGCGTAGTTATTTATTTTAAAAAGTATCGAATATTTTTTCCGTAGTAAAGGTTCCGAGTATTTTATAGATTGCTTCCTTTTTTTTCGTTCCGTAGGTAAATTCCTTTTTTTTTGCAAATTCGCTGCTGGTGTTGTCGACTAATTTAGCTCCTTAGGTCTAATACTCGGCTTATTTAGTTTAATAATATATTTCGTTTTTTAAAGCGTTAAATAAGGTATTATCGTTATTATTTATTATTTATCCTTTGGTTCCGATACGTATTATTTGTTTTAGTTTAGTCGTTACCAGGGTTCGTGGCTTTTAAGGGTACTATTGGTTATCGTTTTTGCAAAATTTATACGTCGAATAATCGTTATCGAAGCATATGGTCCAAAAAAGTAACGCGTATAGTATCTTTTCCCGTTATATAGCGTTAAATTATTTTTTGCTTTTTAGTATAAGCGTAAATATTTTTTTAGGTTGGCGGCACTCGTTAGCGTAATATTTTATTTTATTGTAGTTATAATATTTAATAATTATTTTGTTTTTTTGTGGTCGTCGTTAAATAGCATTTAAGTTTATTGGTCCACTATGGTGTCCGTAAAAAATCTGGTTTTTTTAGTCTTTATTTCGTTTATTTTGGTATTGCCGGGGTTTTCCGGTATTTATTAGGGCTCGAGGTTGGTATTTTGTCGTTTGTTTTTTTTCGGCCCGTCGTGCGTATAGTTAGTTATCGATCTTAACGACTAATTTAGTATATTTGCTAAAATCGGTAGGTAGGTCGAAAATCTTGCTAATCTCGTCCTTAACTTCGTTTTTAAAACCTTAATAAAACAATATAATACGGGTATCGTCGGTATAATCGAGTCGAGCGACGATTTTTTTGAATTCGGTGGTGTATACTAAAGCAGATCCCTTTTATTTAAGGTTTTTAAATTCCCGTTCGGCTTGTTTTTTTTCGTCAAGGTCTTAGAAAAGTGATTTAAATACGGATTTATATCCGTCGTAAGATCCGAAGATTTTTCGTGTTTTTTCCTTGTATTAGCTTAAAAGCTATTTATTTTTATTGGCTTTAGAAAGATAAGGTTTAAACCAGGCGAAGGCACGTCTTTTTAGAAAAAATGCAGCGTATACGATTCGCTAAAAGTTATTTTAAAAGCTAGCTATATAAAAAAATAATATACGCGAATTTATGCTAAATATCCCCTAAATCTTTCTAAGGTATTATCGTAAATAGCGGGGGTATTAAATTTTAGTTTATTGTGCTTAACGATCGGAATAATAATAATATTGGCTGCTTTTTTTATAGCGGTATTAGCTTCCTAAAATTTTTAAATAAGCTTAGACTTAGTGTTTTTTTTTAAGGCGTCGGATCTCTTTTATAATAAAGTCGTATTATTGCTTTATAATTTCGAAATTATCGTTATCCGAGTCGATGCTTATTGCCTAAAAAAAAATATCGTTTTAAGGAGTTTTTCTTTTATTGCTATTATCGTTTTTGCTAACGGTAAACATCCTGCCGAATATTGCTTAGTGTTTTTTTAACGGTGAACGTACCTAAATAAAAATAATTAAAATATAACGACTATATTAAGGATAAACCGAAATATAAAAAAGTGCTAGGGTTTATATTATCAAATACGTAAAACGTAATAAAATATACTAAACAAAAAGTAACTATAGAACTGATTTATAAGTGTAGTCGTCAAAGCGTATTAAATACCTTATTTATAGGTAAGATAGATGTTTAGATTAATTATTAAGGTAATAATTGTTTATATAAAATAAAAAACCGGTCTTTAATATATTTATTTATTCCCTTATTAATATTTGCTTAAATTATTATATTGGTGGTAATCCCTTTTATTGGATCATAATTGAGAATAATGATTTATTTTTAAAATTATTGCCAAAATTATAATCCTATCAATAGCTAGTAATAGCTATTAAACCTGGTTTATGCTTTAGGCCTTTATCCAATGATGACAGCCCCGTAGTATGCCTTTTTCCCTTCCTTAAGCGCCAATATATATTGTTTTCCTACAAAGGTGCATGTTCGTAACATAGCCCCGCCGAGGCCGATTATATAAAGATTTCTTTTTATTTATCCCGAATTCTTTTTGTTTATTTTAAACTTTGATTTTATTATCGGTTTTTTTAAGTCGCTATAAGGTAACAATTATATATTTTTAATTATTTATTTTTTATTTAAGGCGGTAAAATATTTAACCGGGAAAATTACGGACGATACCGAAATTTAGGCTAACCGTTATATTAAAATTATTTATCCGGAATAAGCTTTCCCGGACGTTTTTATATCCGATATAAATTTTAAATTTATAAAGAATTATAAACCGCTTTATATAAAATAACCGGGATAAAAATCCGAATTATAACGGTTTATTATTTTTCCGTAAACGGATAATCGGAACGGATAATTTAGATTTTTAAGCTAAAATTAATTTTTATATTCTGGGCTCGTTTAAATACGGGGGATTAAAAAAGCTTTACCGTTTATATTATTTATTATATAAATATATCGGTATTTATATTAATTAATTAAATTCCGTATAAAGTTTTTTATAAACGTAAAATAAAAAAATTTTTACTAATCGATTATTTTTTAGGCTATTTTTATAAAATAATTTAATAAATATTACGGGACGAGGCTCGGGATATAATAGCTTTAGTATAAATAAAAACTAAGGTTTATTACGACGATCGATATTAACCGCCTCCGCCGTTTACGGATAAAAATTATATATATATTAAATTAGCTAAACCGGGGAAACGCGGTTATTATTTAAATAATTAAACGAAATTTTTTTTACCCGGGTCGGACCGTATTTTGTCGAAAAACGTATTAATTTTTTAAAATACCGGATAAAGCTCCCGTTTTGGCTAAAATAAAACCCGGATATATTAATTAAATATTTAAAGCCCGCGTTTAAAAACCCGTTTAACCGATTATAGCTTTTTTAGCGCTTTAATTTAGGATAAAATTTAAAAATAAATTATTAAAAATATTTTATCTTATTTTCGCGAAAAACGTCCCGGAAATTATAAATTATAATTATATTATAAAATCCGATAAATAAGGTACAACGAATATATTTAGGAACCGGAGGCGTTTTTCGTATAAAACGTTTTTAAATTTTTAAAAAAATATAAAAAACGAGTTTAATTATAATAAAAATTATTTTTGTCGATATATCCCCGGGCCAGCCTAAAAATAAAAATTATTTTTATTATTTAAATTTTTTTTTATAGTTTTTGCTTTTCCCGTATTCGAAAATTTTAATTATATTTTTGCCCGGTTTAAATTTATATATTAGTTATTTATTATAATTAAAAAAAGTTTTAACCAAAGTTTTAGTTATTTTTTATTAATATAATAATATTATTTCTTTTCCTTTTTTTAATTATGTTGCAGATATGCATAGATGTTAATACGGCATCGTTAAGTGCATAAAAAACGCTATTTAATGCAGGTTATTGCATTATTATAGCTACGATATTCGTTGAGATATCGTTGAGTTACCTTGGATGGTAACGTGGATGGCAGCCACCGTTGTGGCTACCCAGAACGCCTGTGGGACCTACCCTGCACCGCCTTCGTGGCTGCAAAGTCCCAAAAGTGGCCGTGCACCGGTTCTTGGCCAGTGCGTACACCGGTGCGTAGGCGTGGGGCCAGCGGTCCAGGTAGGCTGGCCCGTGCCCCATATCATCGAACCTCGTGGAATATCACCGTTTTTCCACGAATTCTATCCTTTTCGATGATTATAAATCAACCATATTAATAATCCAAGATATTATTAATCCGTTRGATTAATAATATTATTCYARAATGCTYTACTTACTTGGATTTTAARTATATAAARGGGTTRATTTCTTGTATTTARATTTCCTTCGAATATCTTYAAGCTTAYAATACACACTYATTCGAATACCTACCTTCGGTGCTATTCTACACTTTATAACTTCGAATCCAACGCTTCCCTGCCCTAATACATGGTTTATGCCTAGTATTATGACAAATTATAATATAATATTATTTTAATATAAACAGCTTTAATTTTTTAAATAGTCCTTTTTAAAAAATTTTTAGCGAGGATAATTTTCCCCGTATTATTTTTAACCTTTTCGCTTACGGACGCTAATTTTTTAATAACGCTTTTCGCCGGCTTTTGCTTTAACCTGCCTAAAACTTAGTATTTACGCGAACCTTTTTTTGTTTTAATAAAACGATTTTCGTTATTCGATTTTTTTGCCTCGACGTATTTTTATTTTATCCCGGCGTACCTTTATTAGGAGTTTTTGCCCGAGCGACGGTAACCGGATTTTTTTCCGTTATTTTTTTTTACCTTTTTGCCCTCGATAACAACGACCGGATAATTTGTTTTATAATATTTATCCACGTTTATTAACTTTAATAACGGCAAATTAGGTTTTTGTTTTTGCTAAAAATTTTAAGGTCGCCGTTATATTATTAATAAAGATATTATAAGCCGAAAACGTTTAGTTTTAATACGGCGTCCCGGCCTTTTTATCGATAAGCTAAATTAATTAAAACGTTTTTAAAACTCGTATAACCGCTAAATTTTTAAAAATTATATTTAAAAAAAAAGGAAAATAAATTTTTGATTTTTTATAAAACCGTAACAACGATTTTATTTTTATTTTTAATTAAACTTTATATCGAATCCGCAAAATAAAAAGCTTTTAAGCTTATATAAATTAATATAATTTAAAAATACGTAAAATAAAACGTATATATTATAACCGGATTTTTATTTATATTTTATTTAAGCTAAATATTATCGAAAACCTTATTTTAATAAAATAATTTTTGCGGATCGCGTAAAAAAATCCCTTTTAACGACTACCGTCCGAAATAAAAGCTTATAAACGGTTTTATAAAACGATAAAAAAATATTAAAAAAGGCTATAAAATAAAAATAAACCCCGGATATATACGTTATATTTTTATTTCCGTCCGTTATAAACCTCGAGTTTTTTTTATTATAAAAATAACCGCGGACGGTTTTAGTCGTTTAAACGGCTTTATAACGAAATAGCTAAAAAACGCCGGATTATTTTTTATTAGCAATTTTACTAAACGGATAATTTTTTAGGTTTAAAAAATAATAATATAATATTATAAATAAAAACAAGGCAGGGATTACGCGGGTATTTTTAACCCTAATTTAATCGCTAATCCCGCTTTAGTATTTTTGCCGATATATAATAAAAACGAAGATTTAGTTTTCCCCGACGATTTTCCGGAAAATTAGGTATTTTAGGACGATTAATCCGTTTTTAAATATTTATTATTTCGATAAAATAAATCGTTTTTGTGTAACGATTATACTAAAGATAAACCGAAATATAAGGAAATACTGGGGTTTATATTATCAAATACGTAAAGCGTAAAAGATATATTAAGCAAAAAGTAATTATAAAACTAATTTACAAATATAGTCGTTAAGGCGTATTAAATGCTTTATTTATAGGTAAAATAAATATTTAGATTAATTACTAAGGTAATAATTATTTATATAAAATAAGAAATTCGTCCTTAATATATTTATTTATTTTTTTACTAATATTTATTTGGATTATTTTTGTTAGTAATAATCCTTTTTGTTTAGATTATAATCCTAGGGATAAGGCTTATATTTGGCATTTTATAATCCGGTTATAATCCGTTGGTAGTGGTTTATAGCGCCAAGGTTATAATCCGTCTATAACTATTGATACTTATAGTAAAATATTAATATAGCCGCGGGGTTTTTGGCTTTTTTGTTGGTTTGGTTCCTGCACTTTTATGGCTTTTTTTTTGTTAATTTTCCTGCAAAAGTGCGTATTTGTATATTCGTAATATTAGCTCCTTTTTTTATATCTTTTGTCCTCGAAAAATTGGTCGCATAAATAAGTTGTTAGTGCCTATTTTTTATAGTCCCGGGTTTTTTTTATTGCTTTTTTAATAATATATATTTATTATATCAGGTTAAACGGAGAAACAAAAATCTTGTAAAACTTAAAATCGCTTAAGTCTAGCGTCCAAAATTTTTTTTTTTAGCGCCGAAACGGAAATACCTTATATTCGTTATTTTCGTCGGAATTTCGCCTGCGTTATAGCGGAGGATTCGTCTCGTTATGCCGGTTATATTAAAAAAGGTTTGTTTTATAATAAAACTTTCGTCGCGTTATTTTTGTCGAAACTGGCGGCCTAACAAAAAAAATTAAAAACGGAAAAGGCCGATACGGAAAAGGCTTTTTTTATTTTGCAGATTTAGCTATTTACCGCTTTAAGTCGGTTAGCTCGTTTTCGTCGAATAAAAAAGGTGGTAAAAAAAAGTTTTAAAGCGTTCCGTCGAGGAATACAAAAACTAAATAAAAAAAATAATATTTCCCTTATTATCCGCTAAAAGCGGGTAATAATATCGGATATTTAGTCGCTCGGAGTTCCGAACGAGGTAAATTGGTTTATTTTCGGTCTCGGAAATAATTTTGCAGATTTTAGTCCTTTCGTTAAAACTAGAAATACTGCTTAAAAACGGTATAATTTTTAATATATTTCCTAGGTTCCCAGGTATTGTTTTTAGGTAGGTAACTTTCCCATTTTATAAGGAATTAGTATCCTTTTCCGACCTTTTTATAGTCGATAATTTTCTTAATATTGTATTTTGGCTAATTTTTTTTTATTTTTAGCGTTTAGTCGATTATCGCGTTTTTTGGTGCTGGTTCGAGTAAAAAAAATATGGAATATTAGGTGTTTTTTTCCTATAATTTTAGGTAGCTATAAACGGTAATTAACTTTTAAAATTTGTTTGTTAACTTTAAATAGTCCGAGTTTTTTAAAATCTAATTTATCGCTTGGTTTTTTTGTTTTAATATTTTTGCGTAATAAATAGATTTTGTCTCCCTTCGCAAAGGTTGGTCCTTTAACCTTTTTTTGTCGGCGTGCTTTTTCGTGCGTGCTTAAAAGGTAATAAAGTTTTTTTAAAAGTTTTTTTGGAGTTTTTTTAGGTTATCGATATATTAGATAACGTGTTTTATTAGTTTTTTTCCTGCGATAGGTTTTTTGGTTATATTTGGTTCGTAGCCGTAATTAGCGTAAAATAATAATATTTTTATAGGTTCTCGTATAGTATTATTATAAGCGAACTGCGTTATAAGTAATAATATAACTTAGTTGTTTTAATCGTAATTAATATAATAGCGTAAATATTTTTTAAGTATTTGGTTAGCTCGTTTTGTTTATCCGTTTGTTTATAGGTAATAAGCTATCGAAAGCTTATAATTTACTCCCAGTTACGTTGTAAGTGATTTCCAAAATTTTAATATAAATAGCTTGTTTTTATTTAAAATAATTTTATTTAGTATACCGTGCTAGCTGGCTATAGTTCGTAAAAACGTATAAACAAGTTTTTTTGCGTTATTTGCTTTTTTATAAAGTAAAAAATAAGCGTATTTTATAAATCGTTTAATAAATACTAAAACACTGTCGTAAAAAGTTTTAATCAAAAGCTTTTTCGATAATGGTAGCTTTATAATAAAATTTAAAACGATAAATCTTTATATTTTATTTAAAGGTGGTATTAGTTGTAGTTTTCCGTAAAATTTATATCGTGCTAATTTCGCTTTATTACACAAATCGCATTTTTTAATAATTTTGCTAACGTGTTTGCGTAGCTATAAGCAATCGAAATATTGCTATATCCGTTTGGTTATTTTAAATACTCCTTAATATCCGCTAATAGGCGTAAAGTGGATTTCTCGGATAAGCTCGTCCTTAATTTATTTTAGGATTTCGATTTTGCCTTAGTATATAGGTAATATACCGTTTGGTTTTATAATCCTGTTTAACCAATTATCGTTATTAGTTATTTTGCTGGTAGCGTAAAAAATTATAATAGGTATTAGGTTTTTTTCCTAATTATTCGCAAAAATGGTGTGTATTTTTTTAGGTGCTTCCTAATAATAATCCGGTCGTCGGCTAAAAGCATCCGCTTTGCCGTTTTTTAATTTTTTGCGGTAAATAATCTTAAAATTATAGTTTGCCAAGAATTTTGCTTATCGTATTTATTATTTATTAAGTTTTTTGCTTATCGTAAATAATACAAAATTTTTATAATCGGTATAAATTTTAATTTAATAGTTAGTTCCGTTTAAATAATATTTTTATTTTCGGAATATTTCGATAATTGCGAAAAGTTTTTTGTCGTAAATTTAATAATTAAATTGTTTTTTGGTAAATTTTTTAAAATAAAAGGTTATAAGGTGTAATTTTCCCTCGTCGTTTTGTTAGCTAAGTTATCCGTTTATAACGTAATTTAAGGCGTCGGTCTCGACCTCGAACTTTTTTTTTGTGTTTGTTATACGTATTACGGGTTCGTCCGTAATTTTTTTTTAATTATATTAAAGGCGTCCTGCTTTTTGGTAATTTAATCGAATAGTATATTTTTTTTCGTTAAATATATTAAAGGTGCTGCGATACCTCCGAGTCCTCCGATAAATATACGGTAAAAGTTTACGAGTCCTAAAAAAGATCTAATTTTTATAACCGTTTTCGGGGTAGGCCAATTTTTAATTGCTAAAATCTTAGAATTTTTTATTTTGAGTTCTCCGGGGGATACGACGTATTTTACGAAAGTGACTTTTTTTGGTAAAATTCGCTTTTTTCGGGATTTATAAAAAGGTTTATTTTTTATAGTTTTCGTAATACGGCGGTAACGTATTATTTGTGTTTTTCGAGATTTTTAAAATAAATAAATATATCGTCGAAATATATTATTACAAATTTATCGAGGAATTCTCGTAAAACGGTATTAATTATATTTTAAAAACTTACTAGTACGTTAGTTAATCCGAAAAGTATAACTAAATACTCGAAATATCCGTATTTCGTCCTAAAAGCGGTTTTTTATTTTTCGCTTTTTTTAATTTTAATTAGGCCGTACGCATTAGGCAAATTTAGGGCAATAAACTATTAAATTCCGTGCAATTTATCTCGTAAGTTTTTAATCAAAGGCAAAAAGTATTTGTTTTTGATCGTAATATCGTTAAATTTGCGGTAGTCGATATAAAATCTTTATTTCGGTGTTCCGTCTTTATTTTTCTTTAATATAAAAAATATAAGGTAGCCTGCTGGCGATATAGATTCTCTAATCCAACCTTTTTTTATTATCTCCGTAATATAAGTCTTTAATACCTCTTCGTGCTAAAGTTTTATTAGATATATCGGCATAAAATATGGTTCCTTTCCTTTTTAAAAAGGTATTTTATAATCAAATCGTATATACTTTAGTAATCCTGTTTTTAATTCTTTACTAAATAAGTCGTTAAACTCCTTATATTTTTCGGGTATTTCTTTTATTAAATTCGGCTTAATATACTTGGCTATAACGTATAATCTAAATATCTTAAAATTACGTAAAGGCTGGTTTTTTTAATACCCGTTAAAAGTTAATTTTCTTCCTAATATATCCCATTAAAATTGGCCTATATTCCAGTTTACTTTGGGATTGCTCACCCGTAACCAAAATATCCCTAAAACAATATCGTAATCCGTAACTTCCGTAATATCGTACGTAAAAAATTTATTATAATCTTAAATATAAATTTAAATATACGTAATCTTTATATTTACAATTTTATTCTCGTATAAAATAGGTTCTTTATCGACGGTATTAAATAAATAAAGCGTTTTTTTATATTTCTATAATATTTAAAGTTTATTAACGATTTTTAATAAAATAAAATTTCCTTAAGCTCCTAAATCTACCAAAGCTTTTATATCGTATCCGTTAATTCGTACCTATATCGTAAAATGGTTAATAATCGTATTATCGCTCCCGGTAGCGCAAATAGATTTCGTTTAAAACCGCTTTTATTTTTTTAAAAATAGTTTAACTCGTTTCCCGAGTTTTTATTAATTCGTTTGTTAACGCGTTTTTTTCGGCGTTGGTAAATATTCGTTAATTTCGTTAGTTTCGAATCTCGTATCGTTTTTGGCGGTAATATATATCGTTTTTACTTTTTTTTTCTTAATTTTTAGGGTTTATTTTTTATATACCGTCGTATATTAAGGTAAAGCTGGATTTTCCTATATAAATTTTTATATTTTTTTGTTTATCCGTGGTGATTCCGATTATAAGTTTTTTTACGGTACCTTTTTCGTACTCCGGGGGTATTATACGGTTTTAAACGTTATTAAATAAATCCCGGGTATTTTATATTAGGTTACGGGTTTTTTTAACAATAAATCGTCCCGCAACTCGATATTTTTTAAATAGTCGCTATATTTTTGCTTTTTCCGTGGCGTAGCGTAAATATTCGTCGTACACGCATTTTAACTAATTTAGGTCCTTTTTTATTAAGCATCGGGACAGGTCGTCAAAGTACGTAATAATAACTACAAAACCCTTAGCGTCGCAGCGTTTAACCTTTGCCTAGCCTATTTTTCCTATTTAATAGGGTTTTTTAATAGCTAAATATCTTATACGTAATAAAAAAATTCCGTTTTTTAGCTTAGTTTCGAAATATAAATTATATCCTAGATTAATATATCCGTATTATTCGATTTTTAGGTGTTTCTTATTTTTAATACTAAATCGAAGGTTATCTCCAAAAATAACTCCTAGGGTTCGTCGTTCTTATATTATATCGGTAATCTTTTAGAGGATTTCTACAAATTATCGTCCCGTACCTTAAAACTCGGTAGCAAAAAGTATAACGTAATTATAGGCACGTGGTTGCCTATCCTAAAAAATTCCGAATATTTTTTCCGTTATAAAAGTATCGAGCATCTTATAAATTGCTTTTTTTTAATTATAGCGTATAAAGGTATATTAACTAATTCGCCTGCCTTATTGTTTATATCGTCGATAAATCTTTCCCGTTACGTTTGGTATTCGGCTTATTAGGTTTGGCAATAAATTTTATTTTTTAAATCGTCGGATAAAATATTATTATCGCTATTTACCGTTTGTTTTTTTGCTCCGAAGCGTATTATACGTCCTAATTTTGTGGTTGCTAAAATTCGTATTTTTTTAAAATACCAGTTACCGTCGTTTTTGCAAAACTTATACGTTAAACAATCGTTATTAAAATATATAATTTAATAAAACGACGCGTATGGTATTTTTTCCCGTTTCGTAATATTAATTTGTTTTTTATTTTTTGGTATAAATTTAAATATTTTTTTAGGTTAGCGATACTCGTTGGCGTAATATCTTATTCGTTTATAATTATAATATTTAATAAAAGACTTATTTTTTTATAATCGTCGTTAGGTAGCGTCCAAATTTATTAGTCCGCTATAATATCCGTATAAGGTCTAAATCTTTTAATCCCTATTACGTTTATTAGTTTGGTATTGCCGGGGTTTTCCGGTGTTTGCTAAAGCTCGAGGTTAATATTTTGGCGTATATTTTTTTTCGGCCCGTTATACGTATAGCTAATTATCGATTCGCACGACTAATTTAGTATACCTGCCGAAATCGGTAGGTAAGTCGAAGATTTTGCTAATCTCGTTTTTAACTTTTTTTTAAATTTTTGGTAATATAGCATAATACGGGTATCGTCGGTATAGTTAAGCCTAGCGACGATTCGCTTAAATTCGGTGGTATATATTAAAGCAAATACTTTTTGTTTAAAGGCCTTAAATTCCCGTTCGGCTTATTTTTTTTTGTTAAAATCTTAGAAAAGTAACTTAAACGCGGATTCGTATCCGGCGTAGGATCCAAAAATCTGTCGTATCTTTTCTTTGTATTAGCTTAAAAGCTATCCGTTCTCGCTTGCTTTAAAAAAATAAGGTTTAAACCACGCGAAAACACGTTTTTTTTTAAAAAAAATACGGCGTATATAATTCGCTAAAGTTTATTTTAAAAGCTAGCTATATAAAAAAAATAATATACGCGTATTTACGCGAAATATCCCCGAAATCCTTTTAGGGTATTATTATAGGCAACGGGGGTATTAAACTTTAATTTATTATATTTAATAATTAATATAATAATAATATTAGCGGCTTTTTTTATCGCGGCGTTAAATTCCTAAAACTCTTGGATAAGCTTAGATTTATTGTTCGTTATTTTTTTAAATTGTCTAATTTTTTTAAAAATTACGTCGTATTAATCCTTAGTGATTTCGAAATCGTTATTATTAAAATCGATATTTATCGCCTGCGTTAAAATATCGTCCTAAGGGGTTTTCCCTTTATCGCTGCTATTTTTGCTAATAATAAACATTTTGCCGAATATTGCTTAGTGTTTTTTTAACGGTAAACGTACCTAAACAAAAATAATCAAAATATAACGACTATACTAAGGATAAACCGAAATATAAAAAAATACTAAGGTTTATATTATTAAATACGTAAAACGTAAAAAATATACTAAGCAAAAAATAATTATAAAACTAATTCATAAATATAATCGTTAAAGCGTATTAAATACCTTATTTATAAATAAAATAAATATTTAGATTAATCACGAAGGTAATAATTATTTATATAAAATAAGAAACTCGTCCTTAATATATTTATTTATTCCCTTACTAATATTTGCTTGGATTATTTTTGTTGGTAATAATCCCTTTTGTCTGGATTATAGTCCCAGGGATAAGGCTTATGCTTGGTATTTTATAATCCGGTTATAATCCGTTAGTAGTGGCTTATAGCGCCAAGGCTATGATCCGTTTACAACTGTTAACACCTATAATAAAGTGCTAATACAACCGCGGGGTTTTTGGCCTTTTTGTTGGTCTGGTTCCTGCACTTTTGTGGCTTTCCTTCTTTTGTTAATCTTCCTATAAGGGTGCGTGTTTGCATATTCGTAACATTTTGTCCGTAATTTAAAAATAATCCTTTTTAAAATATCTATTATTTTAATAAAATAAATTATTTTTGTCCGTAATTCGAAAATAATCCGTTTTTAAATATTTATTACCTCGATAAAATAAATTATTTTTATCCGTAATTTAAAAATAATCGTTTATATTTATAATTTAGGAATAATTAACGTATTAGCAAAAATAATTAATTTTTTTAATTAAATACGATTAGCTATTTTTTACGTTAATAAATTATAACGGAATTCGCTAAATTACGTTAAAATTAAGTTGATTTTTAAAACAATTAATAATAAAAACTAAATTCGATTATTTAGCAAATTTAATATATTATAAACCGATAAAACGACGTATAAATATACCTTGTTATCCCGGTTTTAATATTTATTCGTTTTTAAAATTTTAATTCCGGTGTCCGAGGCCGACCGTCCGCCGTTATATAACTTTTTATTTTGCCTTTTAATAAAATAATTTTTTAGTTATAAAACCTTATTTTCCGTTTCCCCGGATAAACCGCTATTTAATTAACGTCCGCCGATACCCGAAATCCCGTTTTCCCGTTTTTTAAATTGGTTATATAACGCTTATTTTTATAAATTAAAATAAATAATAAAATTAATATCCAAAATTTCGGAGAAAATTAATAAATTTAAATATCCGATATATACCAAAAATTTGCTCCCGGTTAAATTTTAAACGCCGCCCCGAGATTTTAATAAAAACGAAAACGTAAAGCTAAAACGAAATCTTTTAATTTTTATTATAGGCCCGTTAAAAAAGATATAATACCCGTTTTTTGTTTTTAAAAGTAAATCCCTCGTTTTTAGGAGCCGGAGGAAAAAAAACCCGAATAAGATAACGAGGTCTAAAATCCGCGAGCACGCTAGCTATTTTTTAAAAATAATAAATCTTTTAGGGATAATAAAATTTTTATAATACCTATTTTTATCGCAAAAGGACGATAAAGGCCGTTATCGGGGATAATAAATTTTTAAAAATAATAAATTTAATAAAATAAATTAATAAATATAATTATAACGAAGACGTATATTTTTTTTTAAAAAAAAAGGGGGTATATTATAAGGCGCTTTTTTTTAATAAAGGGAGGCTTATAATTTTGCCCCGCGTTGTCACGGCGTATCCTTTTTTTTTTTACTTTACTAGACTATATATAATACACTAAATTTATAAAGGATTAATTGTTCCCTTCGGTCCCTTTGGTGTCCTGTGCCTGGTCTGTACTCCGTATTTCTCTCCCGCTACACAACGGCTGCCTTTTCTGAAGTCTATTCTCTCTCGATAATTCGAGAAACTTTCCCCATCGACTGTTTTTAAGGAAATCTTGACACTACAACGGTCGACGAGACGTGGCGGGCCGCTCAAAACGTTCCAGAGATTCGTAATTCCACGCAATTGAGCGGAGAAAAGCCACCCCTGCATACACTGATCAACCTGTGAGAAATCCCCAAAATCAGTAACAAATCGCAAACACACTGATGAGATCTAACCTACCAATTACAGTTATGACTTTGATCATGCAGCTGCCGCCAGTGCTCCAAAGAAAGCCTATGCATTTTATTCTACAGCAGCCACTGACTGTTGGACAAAGGAGGCAAATGAATCAATGCTCAAGCGAATTTGGTTCAGGCCAAGGGTGATGAGAGACGTCGCTACAGTTGACACTTCAAGCACAGTACTGGGATTTCCTGTGTCTTTGCCTCTGTTCATCTGTCCTACGGGGTTGGCCAAGTTGATACACCCAGACGCGGAGAAGGCTTTGGCTCGTGCGGCCGCGTCGACTGGCATATTGGAAGTGGTTAGTCACCCAGTCCGCTGATTGACTCGTTTGGTTTGCTGATTGTTATGACGAAGGTCTCTTCGAGCGCAAGTCATCCTCTGGAGGATATTGTGCAAGAAGCTCCAGGGCACCCATTCATGTTTCAACTTTACCTGAACAAGGACAGGGAGAAGTCAAAGGCAGCTTTGAAGAAGGCTGAAGCTCTCGGTATCAAGGCCGTCTTCGTCACCGTTGATGCCGCTGGGAGGGGCAAGCGAGAATCTGACGAGCGCTTAAAGGTCGACGAGGTAATTGTCAACCCGGTGACTGGCGAGCGCGCGGCATCGGACAAGGCCGGAGCTGGTTTGACTCGACTCATGGGGAGCTACATAGATCAGGGCATGACGTGGCGTGACCTCGAATGGATCCGCAGCGTCACTGGTCTACCCATTGTACTCAAGGGCATCGGCTGCGCGGCAGATGCTATGCTTGCCATGCAACACAATGTGGACGGTATTCTTCTCAGCAACCACGGAGGTCGGAACTTGGACTTTTCTCCACCCTCTATCCTCCTATTGTTGGAAATGCACAGGGTCTGTCCGGACATCTTTCAGAAGATGGAGGTATATGTCGATGGTGGCTTCCGACGCGGTGGAGATATTTTGAAAGCCTTGTGTCTTGGTGCCAAGGCCGTAGGAATTGGGAGGTCGTTCTTGTACGCGCTTCACTACGGCACGGGAGGTGTTGAGCACCTTGTTGAAAGTGAGTATCTGATTCTTTACCTTATTCCTGCGCGCAAGACTAACAAAGTGTCAAAAGTCCTGAAAGAGGAGATGGAAAGTGCCATGAAACTTGTGGGAATCAAGAGTCTTTCCGAGGTGCATCCCGATCTTGTAAACACAGCTGATGTGGATCATCTTGTTCCAACGAGCGAAAAGCACCCATATATTACTTGGCGCCCCCGAGCAAATCTCTAGATTTGTACAAGATGATCAAGTTCATCGAACTGATTCTTCATGACTCTGCTCCTACCTCTAAATAGCTCTGTTTAAGAACATCCTTCCCCTGGTGAAAATACGAGTCTTTAAATAAACAAGTAATCTCATCTATGGCTACACTGCGATGATTACCGTATGTACGTGTTCTCGAATTTCCTTTTTCCACCTCCCGCAACTATTGCTATTGAAAGCCGAGTGGATCTTGGCCGTTAACACTTTCCTGTTGAGACCCATCAGAAATCTGCAAACATAGCCATCAGTCTTTTCAAATTACATATAAATTCTGAGCCAGCCGACTTCCAGTGGCGGGACAGAAGCGGGAAGGCGGATATGGTTGGAAAACCGCGGAACGCTTCAACAGGCTTCATTGGATTCCCCGTTAGGTGGGACTTGCCCCGTGGGGAAGGACCTTGGCATGACCTTGGCATGAGTGATTAGCATGAGTCGGAAGCCCCCTGATGTTGCCGATGTATAAAATTAAAACCTCGAGAGTTGTTCCTGATTCATGATTTCATCCCTTCATAAGTTACTGGTGAAAGACTTCTTACTTTCTTCGATATCATCCGCCTTCTCCGAATACTCACCACATAAAATGACACTCGACGTCGAAATCAAAGTGGCTGAAAATCATACGGAGTACCAAGAACATGTTCATAGCGACTTGCACAAAATTGGCGGCAATGGATCGGACCATACCAACGAGCTTCCTCTCATGGATGAGCACTGGCATACTGTCTCGCAAAGGCTCGTTCGAAAACTTGATATGACATTGATGCCTATGGTCTGGATTCTCTATTTGTTCAATTATCTCGATCGCAACAGTATTTCGTAAAATTTGCCTTTTGTTCCTGCATACAGGATATACTATGACTAACACTTGGCAGTTCCGCGAACCTGGACAATATCCGGGGTGATCTCGGTCTTTCGGGAGAGCAATTCAATACTGCAATTTCTATTCTCAATGTTGGGTATGTTTCACAGCACCCCGTACAGTCAGATGAGCCTTTTAACTACAGCGCTAACATATCCTTCTTGCGTCGTGTAGGTATATGGTGATGCAAGTTCCGAGCAATATGATCGTGACCCGCGTTCGTCCTTCCTTCTACATACCACTCTGGGCCTGTGTGTGGTCTGTCATCTCAGCTTCCACAGGAAGTGTCCACAACTTTGGTCAACTCATCGCTGTCCGCTGCCTCCTAGGCATTGCGGAGGCACCGTTCTTCCCTGGTGTATACTACCTCATGTCTTGTTGGTACACCAGACGAGAGCTCGGCTTGAGAATGGCCCTAATGTACACTGGCCTCATTGTTGCCATTGCCTTTTCCGGTCTCGTCGCGGCCGGGGTTTTTTCACAGCTTGATCAAGCCCTAGGACTTGCTGGATGGAGGGTAAGTAAAGCGCCTTCTACGCGTACAACTATTTTCAGACCTGTAGCTAACGCCTGTTTTCATGCAAGTGGCTCTATATCATAATCGGATCCGTCAACTTTGTACTCGCTCTAGTGGCTACTGTCATCTTGCCAGACTTCCCAGAAGCCAAGACCGGAAGTCAGAGGTGGCTACTTACTGAAGAAGAGCGAAAAGTGGCAGTCGAACGGATGAGGGCGGACAGCGTCGCGCAGGAGAGCAACCGGTCGATTTTGCACGGCGCAAAATTGGCAGTTTCTGATTATCGCACTTGGGCATTTGTAAGTTGGAACGCCGACCCTTCAACGTCAGCCCTTGGACTCAACACCAGCTTCTAGGTCTTTCTGCTCCTCTGCAATCATGCAGCTTTCGGGTTCAGCTATTTCTACCCTGCAATCGCAAAAGGCTTCGGATTCGGCTCCAACGTGATCACATTACTCTGCACAGCTCCCCCATATATCGTTGGCGCCGCCTTGTCAGTCTTGATGTCTTGGTCCAGCGACAGACGCGGCGAACGTGCAGTTCACATTGCTGTACCGACTTGGATTGCGATTGCTGGCTTCGTCATCTCTGTCGCGACTCTCAACGGACCCGCGCGCTATGTGGCCTCGTTTCTCTACATCACTGGATGCTATGCAGCCAATGGTCTCATCTATGGCTGGGCGGCAAATGTGCTCAGCCAGACACCAGAGAAGAAGGCGGTGGCGTCGTCCATGCTCAATGTTTTTGCACAATTGGGCAATGTGATGAGTCCTTACTTTTTTCGAGAACAAGACGAACCTCGGTACATCTTGGCAATGTTATTACTCATCGGGTTTTCTGCATGCAGTGGGTTCATCAGCTTATTCCTCAAATGGGACCTGCAGCGTGCGAATAGGCGCATTGTCAACGAAGCAAATGCGAATGGGACTAATCCCCGACTTCTCGCCATTTGATGGCTAGATTATCAATAATTCTTACTATCTCCTACAAAATACAGTCGGGTTTTATATGCATTTTGTCTGGATGTTTTCTAGTCGCGAGGACAGTTGGTCTCATCATAACCAATCCATACAATAAAGCGAGGAAACTTACTGCCGCCATTTCCGGTATATTATTTTCACTGCGCATGTCGGGCAGAACCGGGGTGTAATATTAAAAGCCAACCAGTTTTGGTCACTGTTAGTAGGGACCGATACTATCCGACACCATCCGATGTACCATCATGCTGAGGGATGGCTGTGATGTTATAGAGAAGTGGATGTTTGGGGTCGAATTATAGTAGCCTAATCTTGGCATAGTTGTTCTTGGCGGCCCGCCCGACAGCTGAGGCCAAACCCTTACTGATTGAGCTCCGACATCTTCCAGATTTCTTGTCGCTACTGGGCAGCTTTCTCTGTCCGCGAAGCACTTTTCCAGCAAGCTTTCCGAGACATAGAAGCTTCCAGTTTCGACGAGTTGGGACAATTGTCGATTTGCACCAACACCTCGCCAGCACCCACGTAATGGCAAACCCCAAGCAGCCAAACGCGACGCGCACCGCGACGAAATCCTCAGCACCGAGAACACCTCCTTTGCCATACTACTCCAAAGTGCCGATCTCTGCAGTGCCGCCGACTCCCAAGACGCCTGCTGCTTCCGCCGGCGAGCTCCCGGAGAGCCTCCGCGCGCCCATACCGAAGCCAATCGACCCCTCGAGCCCCGCGTACAAGGCCGCGTCGCGAAAGTACATCGGGTTCATGGTCGCTATGCCTATCCTGCTCGTCACCTCGTACGTGCTGTTTGACCGGCTCGCGCTTGGACATGAGGCAAAGAGCTTGAAAACGGAGACGCCCACGAAGGACGCGGACGCCGTATAAGACTTGATCCTCATTCCCGTGCGGAAATATTGAGCCTGCTCGATATGCGACGCATCTCGCGCAGGACAACACTTCAATTTAACGCCAAGGCCACGATCGATATCGACGGGAGAGCTTGATATGTGGCGGCATAGAAAGCGACCCTCAGGCATAGCACCTTGCGCCTCCATTCGGCGCTCCCACTGCATTAATTCCCATGCAAAGAAACCACACAGCAAAAGCAATTCGGAATGCTTTGCAAAAGGGGTGGCGACAATATTCTAACCATACCCCGATGTCTCTCGACAGGCTGGAGCAGCTAGTTGACCTATGTGCCTATATAGACACGTTATCTACTGCAGCTACCGGCGCCGAGTCGATATTACCGTTCGGGCAAGGTGCTCAGGGTCAATGACGGCAGCTGAGGCAAGAGTTGCTCAAGTTGATTCGGTACCTACCTCATAGAAAAGTGCAATACCAACTTGGGGACTGCGAAAGCGAAGTCGGAATAACCACACTTTTGGCCTGGAAATGCAGGTTTTGATGGTCCGGCATGACAACCAACATCAATTCTTGAGTAATTAAGCTCCAGGATATTTCCCAGGGCCAGATCATCTTTGAGGAGAATATCCAGGATACTGGTAGCCAAGAGACAAAGGGTGATCATAGAGTACGACTCAAGCCATGGAATCTGGCTTGGCCACGCAACGTACGATAGCTACTCGATAGGTTGGAAGGCATCTACGAAATGTGGCTTCGATCGTCCACCGACACAACGACATGTTTATCCAGTTGTCTCAAACATAGCTCGAGATTGCTCACAGCTTACTCTCCTTGCCTTGCGGTACTTGGACCACGACCTTGCCCCAACTGTCTCTTCCTCCGAGCGCAATCAAGGCATCTGGTATGCTCTCCAGTCCAACAAATTCCTTGTCCGTGTAGACAGTGCCCCTGAATTTGCCTTGCTCCACCAGCTTCATGATTCCTTTCCAGACGGCAGTGACGCTCTCCTTCTCATGCACGGCGTATTGGCCCCAGTGAATTCCAACAAGGCTGATGTTCTTCAAGAGAACCTTGTTCATGGCGACCTTTTCGATGGAGCCGGCAGCAAAGCCAATGATCAGGATCCTTCCGTTCCAGGCGATGCACTTGGTGCTCTTGTCGACGAGGCCCACGGGGTCATAGACGATGTCGACGCCCCTGCCCTTGGGCGTCAGCTTCTTGACGATCTCGGGCCACTTCTCATCGCGGTAGTCGACAACGTGATCGGCGCCGAAGCTCTTGGCCACCTCACGCTTGCGCTCTGTGCCCGCAGTGGCGATGACGGTGGCGCCAAAGGCCTTTGCGATCTGCACGGCGGCCAAGCCGACACCGCCCGCAGCGGCGTGGACTAGGACATAGTCGCCCGCCTTGACGCCGGCGCGCAGGACCAGGGCGCCATACGAGGTCGGGGCTGTCACGAAGAGTCCCGAGGCATCCCGGAAGGACCAGCCCTCGGGGACGGGCAACAGTTGGACCTCGGTCGCCAAGACTTTGGTGGCATATGAGCCCTGCGATCCGCCGAAGACGCGGGAACCGACTGGGAACTTTGGCGACTTTGATGAAGAAGGAGTCGACACAACGACTCCGGCGAACTCGGCGCCGCCAACCCAAGGGAATGCTGTAGTGACGGTTAGTTCTATCGAATATCCTTAGGTACGGAGATGGAAAAGAACCTACGTGGTTGATGTTGGTATTTGCCCTGGACCTGCAGAATATCGAAGAAGTTGGTTGCAGCAGCGTGGACTTCTATGACATACTGCTCGGGACTGGGGCTAGGATCTGAAATGTCGGTGACCTTGAGCTCTTGAGGGCCCTATTGATAATGCTTAGAATGTATTTCATCAGTGTCAAGGTCGGCAATGAAGCTTACCTTGACATATTTGGCGACTTGAATGCCCCGCATATTGCTGGTGTTTATATGAATAAATAGAGAAGACGAATGGTCCTAAATACCGGTCTGCAATAAGGATGCGATTGCTAGAATACCAGTACAGATGGATTATATTGATTGTGAGGCAGAATCCAGTAGCAAGATTGATGTTGATGCTGTCAATGTGTAAACACAAATATGTCAATATGTTTTGAAGAGATGAATATCGTATACAGCAAAAGCCAACGATGAAGAACCGTTGGAGGAGGTGTATGAGATGCCGAGGTAGACTGCTGACCTAGCAGCTACCAAGCACATCGCAGCCAAAGCGCTTAACCTACTGTAGACACACCGCGTCTCACCCCGGCATACCGTAATAGTCGTCGACTCCGGGCGCGGATTTGGGGCCGCAGACGCTAGCGAGGGGAACGATTTCAGCGCCTATCGGGCTCATCTGGAGGTCACGGCGATACGTGTCCCGAACCCCGGGATGGACGTTTCCAAGATTTTAGGGGTCTGGACAGAAAGTTACAGATTGCTCGATTGCCTACCGCTAGCCGCTAACCTAGGGTCTTCTGGGTGACATCAGCTCGGCTTGTTGCCCCCCCCATTGCTGCTTAATTGCTTGCAGAGAGCACTGAGGTAAGGTCCTGGCCCCCCACAATACGACGGTCCAGAATGCTGTAGACGCCAAGAGAAGCGGATGAGCAGTGGGTGTCGGATGAGCAATCACTTCCAGCCTGTGCTGAGGCAATACCAAGCAGCCAGTCAGATCGTGTACAATATGGCAGAGGTGAAATCCAAGTAGTGGGCGATCGAGGAGCTACACGAGATAGTTTTAAGTACCGTATTCAAGGAGGTAACCGTGGCTGCTCAACGGCTTTCGTCGTTTCTTTGATAATACACAAACGACTGTTTTTGATATATTCCGTGCTCCATGACCGCACGACAATAATCTTGAAGAGCTACTACCTCGTACAAAGTGGCGAATTAGCAGTCACAGTTGCCTACCTAGGGACCTAATGTTTGGTAGCAAATGAGTAAAAAGATCGCGTCCAGCGCATCCATTTAAAAGTGACCGTCGTCATCCGCCCTGCCGCAGCTGCCCCACCACTTGACTACCTACATTACCTATCTATCACCTCAGCCCACCACTACTTGACAGAGAGTACTACGACTGACTGTGACGACCTGAAAACAGCCGCAATCTAGGTAGTCGGCCCATCTGGATCCCTCACGTCGTCATCCTTCTTTCCGTTCTACTCCTTCCCCAACTCACCCGGCCCAAACACGAGGACGAGCGACAAACACAACAGCGCATCTTGCACAACAGACGGTCTATCTGCATCTCCGAACCCCTGGCCTCTCTTGCGGTACACGCGAGCCTTATACCTCCTCAACCATTTCTAGCTGCGGCTTGCCGAGTCGTCCGTCGCAAGCCATCGACATTCAGCCCGCCTTCACAGAACAAATATCTCACTAGTATCATCATCACCACACCGCATCGTCACCATGGCCGATGCTACTGAGGCAACCCCCGACTCTCCCCAGGTCAGCTTCAAGGTCAAGACCTCGGGCGAAGGCAACCACACTATCACCATGGCCGAGAGTGCAACGGTGCTGGACCTCAAGACCAAGCTGTCTACGGCCGAGTTCGAGAATATCCCCGTCGAGCGCCAACGATTAATCTATTCTGGCCGCGTCATGAAGAACGAAGAGCCCTTGGCTACCTACAAGATCAAGACGGGCAACACGGTTCACCTGGTCAAGAGCGCCGCAAGCAATCCCACGCCTGCTCCCGCCTCGACTTCCTCACAGCAGGCACCACCGCGACCGCAAGTGCCAACCAATATGGCCGCCGGCACTGCCAACAACCCTCTGGCTGGTCTGACGGGCGCCCGGTATGCTGGCCTGACCGGCCTCCCTTCCGCCGACCTGTTTGGTCCCGACGGCGGCATGTCTGGCTCCATGATGGACGAGGAGGGTTTCAGCCGCATGCTGCAGGACCCCAACGTGCTGCAGCAGATGAACGAGATGCTCAATAACGACTACTTCATCGACATGATGATCCAGCAGAAC
Source organism: Pestalotiopsis sp. JCM 9685 (assembly GCA_001599175.1). Taxonomy (NCBI): domain Eukaryota; kingdom Fungi; phylum Ascomycota; class Sordariomycetes; order Amphisphaeriales; family Sporocadaceae; genus Pestalotiopsis; species Pestalotiopsis sp. JCM 9685. Next base: position 4,984,128 of record BCGF01000002.1, read on the forward strand.
CCGATGCTGCGCAATCAGCCCAACGCGCGGGAGATCATGCGCTCGCCCATGTTCCGCCAAATGCTTACAAACCCTGAAGCTCTCCGGAGCGCCCAGCGCATGGGGCGGATGATGCAAGGTGGCGGTGCTGGACAGAGTGCGTTCCCGGCCCCTGGCGTCACTGATCCGACTCCTCACGATGCCAACGCCAATGCCGCCGGCGGCGACAACACCAGCAACAACGCCGGCAGCACCAACGCCCCTCAGGCAAACCCGTTCGACCCTGCCGCATGGGCCGGACTCCAGGCTCCCGGTGGCGCCAATGCCAACAATCCTTTTGGGAACCTTTTCAACCCCTTCGGTATGGGGGCATTTGGTGCTCCTCCGGCAGCTGGTGCCCAGACCGGTTCCGACGCCCAGACGACGTCCGCAGGCAATGCCAACTCGGGAGAGAGTGGCACTACTGGAAACGCGCCGAATCCTCAAGCAAACCCCTTTGCCGCCCTGTTGGGCAATGCTGGCGCTGCTGGCAACTTTGGCATGCCTCAAATGTCTCCCGAGGCTATACAACAGGTGATGCAGCTTATGGGTGGTGGTGGTTCAACGCCTGCCCCTGCCGACAACAGGCCACCGGAGGAGCGGTATGCTGAGCAGCTCCGACAGCTGAATGACATGGGCTTTTTCGACTTTGACAGAAACGTTGCAGCACTCAGGCGTAGTGGTGGAAGCGTGACTGGCGCAATCGAGCACTTGCTGAGCCCATAAAAAGACTCTATTGCGTCTTATACTGTGGCGCATAATCTTGATGAAATGGAACGATGCATTGGATTGGTCCGAGTTTCGCCGGTGGTTTAAATGTCCTTCACCTAGAAACTTCACTACGACATTTCTTGGGTGCAGTATCATCCGTACCATGGCATTGAATTTTTTCGAGTAGCGGCAATAAGCGAGGCGATCTCGGTCGCACATGAATAGATACATAATGACGAAAGGATTCCCGAAGAGCAGAATACGACGGTTGATGACTATCGCCCTTGAGACCAAGGGACGCGAACTATGTTACTTTATGGCGCTGGCCAAGTTCTTGAAAGCTAAATATATAGAGTATTCCTCGACCAAAGTAGCGTTGCTGGACCACTGTTCCGACGGCAAATTGCAGGCCAATATAGGTGAAATCAGAATATTCCTCAACTCTAGAAAATCATTGGCGAATCGCTGTTTAAAATGCGGTCAACTTTTACTCGTGCTTTGCATATTTCATCTAAGAAGCGTCGGATATGCTATCTTGGTTCCAAGAATTTCACTTTTCCGACAACAATGTATGATCCCCATGGCCCATATAGCGGACCTGAATCTGCATACTCTCGAACACCCTCTTCCTCATCTCACCCGGATCCTTCCCTATGATGTCCATGCCAACAAAGGCTCCATGCGTGCTAATGTACTCATGTTTCTTGAGCACATTCCACATTCGTTCAATCTCATCCGGTGCCAACGGGATCATGTTGGGAATGCTCCACATGAAGCTAAAGCTGTTCAGACCAGGCGGCCGGCCCCCCTCTCGCGCGGCACCCTGGGCGTCGACGTCCCAGTTGCCCATGCCCGCCGGCGTCGTGTACAGGGTGTCGGCGATGAGCAGCCGGGACCGGTACAGCAGGACAAGGGAGCCGGGGAAGTGCCCGCCGAGCTTGAGGGCCCGGATGCCCGGCGAGGCCGCGGACCCGGGCAGCGGCACGTCGAACTCGGTCTGGTCCGCGGCCAGAAACACCTGCTGCGGGCACGACAGCGTCGTCCAGCTCCGGTCCTCGCCCGCCAGGTACACGGGGCAGCCGCCGAAGGCGCGCGACCACGCCGCGTGCGTCGTGTAGTAGTGCGGGTGCGAGATGACGATGGCGGCCAGGCCGCCGAGGTCGTTGATCTTTTGGACCGTCGCCTCGTCCAGCAGCGTCACGCAGTCCCAGAGCACGTTGCCGGCGGGCGTGCGGATCAGGATGGCCCGCTGGCCGATGGCGAGCTTGGGCTCCGTGACGATGGATGTAAAGGTTGATGACTCATCCTCTCCGGCCTCGAGCAGCGGCTGGAACGTGTTCTTGTACTTGCCCCCGCCGCGGATCTCGTCCAGCGTCGTGAACGACTGCCCCACGTGCGGCGTGTACTGCCGCGGGTCGTCGCAGATGAAGCACGTCCGCAGTGCGTCCCGGTCCGTGGTAGGGAACTGCGTGCCGCACATGGAGCAGACCAAGTAGGACCCCGACAGCTCGGGGTCGTACTCTGGCTTGTCGGTGGTGGATGCCATTTTTTTCTGGGACGCCGACGATGTCGGATCACGTACGGGTGAATCTGGTGGTAGGTCCGTCTTTTTTCAGATAACTATCGGCCCTCTTTAGCAGTGTGCGTTCGGAGCATTCGTTTTAGACTGGGATTTGCCGTGATATGACCTTATAATCTTCGGGGCCGATGGCGCACCTATATGTAGGTACTCCGTAGGTGTATGATAACACTGTTCCCACTGCGGATGCCCACTTTGACGCCGCCGGCGCTCGGTAACCGTCCGAACAGCAGTGGGGTAATGGGAGGAGTGGGGTTGAGTATACAATACCTGCCTACTGAGCTGTGCTCAAGGGTATCATTTCCTGTATTGAACTGGCTTGACTGGACAGTGTTTGCAAGCAAGAAGTGTTCTTGATCGTCGAGTTCGGACTTGGCAGTGCGGTGCTTAGAAATGGGAAGCCATAGCGAATGGAATTGCTAATTAAGCAAGGCGTGGTTTCCACTGGTGGTGTTCTGAGAGTGTTGCTCGTTGACTACTGTAGTACACGAGGTCGTCAACTTGACAATTCTGATCTGGCTGAGGTTCAGGAGAACCTGCATTATGTAAAAACGAATCTAGGATGGCGCTAAGAAGTAATCTGAAATTGAGTTTCATGTATCCCTGGAGAAATATACATATCTCTTTCTGAGCCGCCGTCATTTGCTGCACGAGCTTCCGTGTCTCGTGATGCCTCACTACCAGGACCGTCCCAGCGTCCGACGGCTATCAGCGGTGCCTGCAGCTAGGTCAGGCCAGGGGGGCTGGTTCGTTGGAGATATGAACTGTGGGGGAGGTCCATAAACCGTCTTCTAAGCTTAGCTCTTGGGGACAGACCACCTTTTACCCCAACTTGGTCTTCCTCCTGCCCTTTCTCGTGAAATTTGATATCATCTTTCTTCGTGTTTCTCTCATTATATTTTTCTTTGAATTGTTTGCCACGTGAGGATAACGTTTCCATTCCCGAGGGGTTTGCGATCAGATATGACGTCTTATTTCCAGCACAAGCGGGATTGGTACGTCGATCTACCCCATCTCGTCGCTTACACCAGGCCACTCTGTGAAAGATAAGACTAATAATCTCCAACGTGCAGCCGCTTCAAACAAGATGAGAGACAGCGCCGCTTCCTGGGTCTCACGCATTGCCGGGGTCCTTTTACAACCTTTGACAGAGAAGTCATTGATAGACCAATCGAAGGACTGGTCCAGGATGTCAAGAATGGTGCGCTCAAACCCGTCGACATCTTGCGCACATACGGCAGAGTGGCTCTCAAGGCGCATGAGAAGACAAACTGCGTGACCGAGGTCATGGTCCCCGAGGCCGAGGAGTGGATCAAGAACGGCTCAATCAACCTCAAGGGACCCCTCGCTGGTATTCCAATCAGTCTAAAGGATACCATTGTGGTCGGCGGCTTCGACACGACCGTCGGCTTCAGCAGTTTCGTGGGGAACAAGGTGCCCGAGGACGGAGCTATAGTGAGGCTCCTTAAGGATGCCGGAGCTGTGCCCTATGTCAAGACCAACGTCCCCATCACCCTGCTCAGCTTCGAGTCTACCAACGACGTCTGGGGCAGGGCCACGAACCCCCACAACAACAAGTACTCCCCTGGTGGCTCGACAGGTGGTGAAGGAGCTCTCCTCGCCCTGGGCGGCAGGATCGGCATCGGAAGCGATGTGGCCGGCAGTGTGCGTGCGCCAGCTCACTTTTCCGGCATCTACAGTCTGAGGTGCTCGACCGGGCGCTGGCCGAAGCTCGGAGTCCAGACCAGTATGCCGGGCCAGGAGGGCGTCCCGAGCGTGTTCTCGCCCATGACAAGGACGCTGGACGACTTGACATACTTTACCCGTTCCATGATCGGGATGCAGCCGTGGAAGTACGACCCCTCGGTTCACCCTCTGCCATGGAGGTCCGAGATCGAAAAGGAGTACACATCCAAGACCAAACTCCGCGTAGGAGTCATGAGGACAGATGGCGTAATAGATCCTAGCCCGGCATGCGTACGAGCATTGACGATGGCAGAAGACGCGCTCAAGGCAGAGGGCCACGAGATTGTGGAAATCGACCCGCCTTCTCCGTACGAGGGCCTGCAGGTCGGATCTCAACTTCTCAATGCCGATGGTTGCCAAATGTTTCGATCCTTCTTTAGGACGGGCGAATGGAATGATCCCGGCTCAGCCCAGATGGAGTGGCTCATGAACCTGCCGCGCCCATTCAAATACCTATACTACCTATGGGTGAAGTACGTCCGACGGGACGACGTCTGGGCCGGCCTGGTCAGAGACTGGCACCCCAAGAGCGCATTCGAGAACTGGAAGCTGGTGGCCAGAAGAGAGGCCTACCGGGTGAAGTGGTTCGAGTGGTGGAACTCTGCACAGGTCGACTTCCTCCTGACGCCTCCCAACGCGACGCCGGCAGTCCCCCACGACGGCATGGGTACCGCCGTCAGCAGCTGCGGCTACACCTTCTTGTTCAACATCCTCGACTACACGGCCGGCATCCTTCCCGTGACCCACGTCGACAAGAACCTGGATCAGCTGCCCAAAGGCTTTCAGATCAAGAAGCTCAACGGCGTCGCCCAGGGGGCGTACAAGCTCTACGACGCCGAGGCCATGCACGGGCTCCCGGTCGCAGTGCAGATCGTCGGCAGGCGCCTGGAGGAGGAGAAGGTACTGGCTGTGATGAAGCGTGTTGAGGAATCTCTTGGCGAGAACCGGTATCAGCACTTGGACCTAGACTAGATCTTTCCCATACAGACAGATGTATCCTCTAAGTAGTTTTCGACTCCGACGTGAGTCCAAAGGCGCTCCACAATGTCAAACTTGCTGATATTAATCGCACAATCTCGAAAATTATATGACCATGACGATCCCCCTAGCTAGAGAGTGCAAGAAAATCGTTCGATTCAGAAGGCCAAGTATAAGCCCTTGTGCTGTTCTCCAATCAATGCCCAGCGAATTGGCCTCCGAGATCGGGGGCTGGCCGTTCGGATCTCCATCTCCACACGGCGGCTCTGCCAAGCGTTAATCGGCAACACTATACCTTCCCTTGGTATATAAACAGAGTTTCTACGCCCGAGCGGTCGAGCTTTTGAAGAACAACTGTGCAAATCAACTTCTCTCCTCGCCGACGCGCCAGACAAAAATACAAAATGGCGCAAACAACTGATCATTGGTCTTCCGAGGTGAGCGAGACGCTATCACCTAGTGGAACTCGGATCATAGTCGACATTCTAACCACAAATATGTACAGGCCTACCAAAAGTCCGCATCGTTCGTGCCAAAGCTAGCGACAAAGATTGTCCAATGGCTAGATCCTCAGCCCAACGACGTGATTCTTGATGTTGGCTGCGGCGGTAAGTTGACAAGGAGAGGAACAGTCAATACCTGTGTTTGGCTTTCCGATGAAGGAGATATATCAGGACAGTCAAAGCTGATAAGAATCAAGATGGCGTTATCGATTTTCAGATTGCCGAAGTCCTCTCAAAGGGAAGTGGCAAGATCCACGGCACCGATTCTTCGCCGTCCATGATCGAGACCTCCAAGAAGGCAGCAGCCGAGGCCCAGAACGAGAGGTGCAGTTTCGAAGGTTAGTTGTCTTCTTCTCTCCTCCCCATTTATTCTATGACTTGTGAATCATAATGCGTTATTCTAACACATGTCGTCACAAAAGTCGTCGACGCACTCGAGATAGTCAATACGCCTGCCTTGCAAAAGTCGTCATACACCAAGGCTTTCTCCAATGCAGCCATGCACTGGATTCTAAAGTGTTCGCGCGAGCAGCAGGAATCCTTCTTCAGGGGCGTGCGCGAGTCTCTCCAGCCGGGCGGTACCTTTGCCTTTGAGATGGGCGGCCGGGGCAACGTGTCCGAGATGAGGGCAGGCCTCGTCTCCGGTGTAGCACGGCGCGTCGGACTCCAGAAGGCCTTGGAAGCCGATCCCTGGTTCTTCGCCGACGAGGCCTGGATCGTCCAAATCATGGAGGAGGCCGTCGGCGGCTGGAAGGTAGAGAACGTCGAGCTCGAGTCCCGGCCGACGCCCGCCGATGAGGGAGGCGTCGAGGGATGGACGCGGCTCATGGGCAAGCAATTCTTTGACGCCATCGAGGATCCCGTGGAGAGGGAGGAGTGTGTCAAGGAGGTCGTTGGAGTCTTGGAGCATGTGTGCAAAAGTCCATCTAGAGGGTATTTTTTCGGCTACTTCAGGCTTCGGGTACTCGCACGGAAGATTTGAAGGAAGGCAAGGGATGAAAAGTTCATACTACCAAATTTGTAATCGAGATTTGCATCAGAATACCAAGGTGCGTTGCTGGAGCAGCCCTCTATCGGAGGAAGATGTAGATTTGTCAATGCCATTCGAGAATCGTAATTCCAGGTCTGCCGATGAGAGCACTTTTGGTAAATGGTGAGTGTTGTGCGTATCATGGTGCCACCTCCTTGCCATTTTCAAGATCCTTGTGAAATATGGGGAAGGGGAATGAACATCCCTTGCAAGCGTTTGTTCGAGCAGAGCCTATGCTCCAGCCTGATATTATTGTTCCTTCGAGCTGATAAATTCTGCCTCTCGAGACGTAATACTCGATGATTTGGCCATGTTTCCACCAGTAAGAGAGCTGTGGCGCCATTCATATTCGTGAGGCTGGAATCCATCTCGGTGAGCAGACCCGATCCGCGAGCGGAGTGTAGTTGTCGCCAAGGGTTCTTGGAGGCTTTCTTCTATTATCGAGGGTTGCGATAATGCGTTTGTCGGAACTGCTTCAAGTAGAGTACCTGCCCAGTTACAAGCGAGCTGTATCTTACCTGGCATGAAGTATGATCTAGATGGCGCGACCGCAGGTGACGATGGTACTGTTACGGCGAATGAAACATATGCCAAGCCATGTATTATCGTAGGGCCTGTGGCGGGTCATGCTTTAATGACTCCATAAATGGGCAACAAATGTCGAATGGCTACTCTGTATGAGGGGTGGCTGGCAGATCATGACTTGTTCATGCATCACCAGTCATGTCCTACTTTGCCTTGTAGTCTTGAGCTTCCTCGACGGGGCTTTCCTCTGCCCGGAGACTTTCCCTTACGTAGGACTTCTCAAGAGACTTCAATGTCCGTACAGGAAAGTTCGTTTCTGAGCTAGCTCAGCCCAGTGTTTGCTCAAGGTCGTACTTTCCTCTCTGAGCTGTAGTCACACACGAGGAAGGCGGGTTGGTGGTTACTTAGAGCACAGCAGTGGTAAAAGGTCCACAGCCTCTTACTTGCAAACTTTCCGTTATGTTCGCCAATCTGACTTCGTTCGTGGCTTTATAAAACACCCTTTTTTTGTCGAGGCTTATGCTCGCCATCTCAGCCTGTCGATTTGACCAGGACTCGCCGCCGCTCTGGTTCACAGCCGCAAATTGTTGTCGCCTGCCAGATAATGGTCTTCGCGACATGCGAATGGAAAAGAAAACATCGCCCGTAACCGAGTGACAGCGCATAAACCAACGGACAACAAAGCTCTCCAACGTGCTCGTCATCCGCATGCTTGTCGATCATAAGCCCATCCCCCACAGTCTCGTCAGCTGGAAGGAATCAGCGCGAGCTACAGCAGACCTGCATGGCAGGCATTGTTCATGCCTGAAGGATCAAGCAGCATTCCATTACGCAAACGAATGCTTCTGAGCTCATTAGACACTCTTGCATGCGCCTACTCTACCCTGGGTCGCTCTTTTGGTCGCCCCAGAATCGCTGCTGGCGATCAATGCAACATCGTCGTATCTTCGGCAGTCATAGCGATTGGTGGATTTATCGCATTTATGTGTCCTTGGCGAGAGTATATTTCAACTTCGACTCTTGCCTCATGGATTATTGATTAAGACAGGTAACTGCCATTGATGACAGCAGATCAAGGTTCAACCGATCCCGGCAATGCAACGCTGAGGCTTGAGGCTTACACCCAGCTGCGGCCAAGCTCAATAGTGCGGACTCAGCGTAGTCAGGCACATAGCCTATAGGTTTGTTATGATCTTCGTACCTTTTCGGCGTCTTGTGCGAGTATTACAATGCGCCACTCGTAACCAACAAGCCCCTCCCGAGTCCATGGCACTCCCCCATTGGCTTCTTGCACGGCAGCTGCTTTGAGGCAATGGACAATATCGGTGACGGGTGACAATATCGGTGACGGGTGATAAATCTCACCACAACGAAAAACCTGTTTCACGATCATATTGGATTTCCAAATTCCGGCGTTGATGGCGCCCAACGGGTCTTGCAACACTATCCCAACCACACTACAGCGCCAGCCGATCAGATAATTCATTGGTCAAACAAGCGACAATATCGATCGGATCAGAGACCGCATGGTGAGGCATGGAATGGAGCGTTGAGAAAAGCTCCGACTGGCTGGCGTCTATAGCCGATCAAGCAGGCTATGCCCATCGCTGTCCTATACGAGCAAGCAACATGCCTCGATTGTATGATGCCGCCTAGGACTGCAATTTACATCTTCGACAATCGAATCCGAGCACTGGAAAGCAAGCGTAAATGAGCCTTCCAAATGCCTTTCACTCAGCTGTTGGGGCCAATTACGAGTTATTTTTGGCGGAGTGGGAGTCGTACCTGCTGCTATGTAACGCTCAGGAAGCTCGTGATACTGGACGACCAAGGCCATTCCACAATCCCGCCAATACAACCCGATCGGTACGGCTTTCCAGATAACGCAGTCATTCACTCGAGTCCAGTCTGCAAAAAAGGATGATCTTTGCGATTCATCCCATCTTGCGCGTCCTAACACTGCAGGCAATATCTGAACCTTAGTCTTCATGCGCCCGAACCTGAATATGTCGTGACAGGATGCGCAAAACAACACATCATTCATTTTTACTGTTGACAACAATCATTCCATCATTCTCCGTCGCAAGGTCTTTCGGTACCTACATCAGATGTTTGGACAAATCCCGAATATCCTTCAGGCTTGGCATCGCTGCCTTTCCTCTAGCTTCATCGGAGCTCTGACCGGTCGCACAATCCAGTCGTCGTGCAGCAACTCACCGCAGGCCGGATCCGAAAGTGCGCTGACCTCGCATATACGGGCCGTCGCCAGCAAATCGCCACTCAGCTGCTCCTTCAGGGGCCAGGACAGCCATGCACCCCAGAGAACCGAGCTCCATTATAGCTTGCTCCCTTCAGCCACTGACACCTTCAAGTCGCCCAGCCTCGGTGGCCCTAAGGTAAGGTCAGCCCGGCTATGGGTGTTGTGCTCCCAGAGACCAGAGCTGTCCACCAACTCGTCCAGTCTTCGAGCTCAGCACACAAGGCCTGGTATCTTGTCTACACGCGGCTCACTTCCCGCGCCTTGGGCGAGTTCGGGGCATGAGATGTTGATCGGAACAAAATATATCGACGTCGTGTATCGTCCAGGACCTTGATTCCCGCCCATAAACCCTGCTTGCTCTACGGCAGCATGAGAATCTGAGGTCAGCATGGCAAACATTTTCCAGAGGCAGAAACATGCGAATGAAAACTTTAATGGGTACATTCCAACGGCCAGGCGTCCCATACCCATCTGCTTGGTAAAAACGGCTACAAACGTGCGCCTTTCTGCGGGCGATTGCACCGAACACTTCGAGAAGCAGAGGGCGTTTTTTGTGGTCAGAATAAACTCACTGAGCCCTGTAACTTAATCTGTCTGTAGCCCGATGCGTCTTTGCAGGCCAAGCAGACTGCTCTTGAACATGTAACAGATGTAGCACGACCACGTTGCATGCAGGGATCTGCAGCTTCATAAACGAGGTAAAGTACTTTGGCGTAACGCATCTTGCATGGCCCAGTCACGCCTGGAAAGTCATCCCGTGGTAACGGGGTTGGCTGATTCTTTGTCCAGGATCAATCTGGCCGGCTTCGATGCTTTCGGTCTTGGCTCACGACTGCTCCTATGGAGACCTCGGACCACCACAGCTCCGACCATATCATCACGTAATGTCATTCTGGGTTGAGCGATGATCGACCAGCCGGAACCGTCGGAGACGCATGATGCAGCCTATTATCGTAGGCTCAGCAGTGCAGTGTTGTTTTCGTGATGGATGTTGCATTCATGGCTTGGTAATGGCTCTCGCGATGGCTCTACGGACCGTATATCTTCGTGGTTGCCAGACTCCTGTCTATAAAGTCGCAGGTCTCTCTTCTCGGAAATCGGAAATTGTTTTAGTATCTTCAAGCCACTCCATCAAGAGTCCAACGTCCTTCGCTATCAACAGATCCTTCGCTTTCCAAGATCTTCACAAATCTTCGTCAAGATGATGTTCAAGACCAAGTCTCTTCTTCTCGCCCTGAGGTAAGCCCCAAATAGCTCTGGCTTACATGAGCATGTCAACTGACATGAGAATACACAGCGCTGTTGTTGCTGCCAGCCCCGTTCCCGGCGATGATGGCTACGGAACATGTGCGCCAAAGACCGTCACGGTCACCAGCCAAGGATACGGAACTGGCAAGGTATTGCTCGAGTCTACCTGGCTTTGTTGAATCTGAGCCTAGATGTCTGACTTTATGATAGACCATCACCGTGACGAGCTACTCGACAGTTGTCTCGACCGTGTCTGGAAAGGACACCACCCAGACATACACCGTGACTACGCCCGGAAAGGACACTACCATCACCTACCCAGTCACTGTCACCGGCCCTGGTACCACAGTCACGAAGACTGGCGACTGCTACGTAAGTCATGTCGCTGGAGACGCTCTCGGTTCCATCTCTACCTGAAGTAAGCTAATAAGGCTACAGCCCGTCACCAAGACCAACACGGTCACTATCACCAGCACAGGTTACGTGAGTGATCCATACATCTCTGCAATCTATCTTAGTGTCCATTTACCGATCGTATACTGACTTTATTATTCACAGGCTACCTCATATGTTACCACGACCATTAAGGGTAGTGATAGTACCGTCACTATTCCTGTCACTGTTCCTGTGACCACGACCGTCAAGGGCAGTGACAGCACAGTCACTGTTCCCGTCACTACTACCATCAAGGGTAGCGATAGCACAGTGACTGTGCCCGTTACCACGACCGTCACCAAGGGCAGCGACAAGACTGTCACTGTTCCCGTCACTGTTCCTGTGACCACGACCGTCAAGGGTAGTGATAGCACAGTCACTATTCCTGTGACCACGACCGTCAAGGGTAGCGATAGCACAGTCACTGTTCCCGTCACTACGACCGTCACCAAGGGAAGCGACAAGACTGTCACTGTCACTGTCACCACTTCCACCGCAGGTTATGTGAGTGGACAATGTGTTGCTGAGAATTCATCACATGCTAATTAAATGTTCTACAGCCCGTAACGGAGACCAAGACCGTGACCACTACAGTTAGTGGATACGTAAGCATATCATACCCCTCCAACTTTTGTCCCAGAAGCATGTAGACTGACTCATACTCTTTCTAGCCTGTCGTGTCTACCATTACTGTGCCGACCACTGTGACCGTTCCCACCACGATCACCAAGACTGAGCAGGGGTAAGTTGTCTGATGAAAACACTGATCGATGGATTACTAAAATGGCCTTCTCACAGCTACGCCACTTGCCCGCCCCCAAGCACCATTACCGTCACCTCTCCGGGTACTTACCCCACGACCACCAAGGGTGGCTACGGAAAGCAATAAATAAATGCTAGCCTCTGTCTTATCGGGGCATAGCAGATATTCACATATGCATTGCCCCTTTTATTTGGATCTCCACGGATGTCAGGACTGCAGCTCCCAGACCCGTTGAAAAGCATTACAATGAAACTTGGCTTCCGGATGAGTATGGCACGAATGACGCGGATTAATGACCGACGAAGTAATGGAAAGCGAAGAAAAAAGGGACCTCTTTTGTTGGTTCCGATCCGATCTACCCTTCTCGACACTCCCTAGACTTTTTTGGGTTTTGCAGCGACGAAAAAGAAAAGAAGGAAAAATGATCCCTGACCTGTATACACTCCCTCGGCACATATCATTTCACGCACACATCTTCCCCCTCCACGTTCTGTTCTACCCCTTAAAATCCTTAGCTAGACCTTGGTTACCTTCTACAGTAGGCGGTTTGGAGATTATTCGAAGGGAAAGAGCCGTAGTCAAGTCAGTCGAGGAAAATCAATAAAAACGAATGGCATTGATTGACACCTATGGCCTCAAAATCGCCTTTATACTCATGAAACCACTGGACTAAGAATGTTTCGACCAGATGAGTGACTAGCTATACAATTCAACACTAGAAGTATATTTATAATCAACACTAGAAGTATATTTATAAATCTTCGATTGAAAAATCTAGCTTATCTTTTATAGTCAAGCTTTACCGGATACATTGTTAGCATGCGATTATTTATATATGTCAATTTCATAGTGCCGTGTTGAGCGATTCAGTAAAAGTATTACACACGCCTGAAAGTGGGCAATATTACTTGACTTCACCATGTATCTGATTGACGAACTACAGACTGAAAACATATACATCTGGCATTGGCCCTACGACCAGGTCAACGTCCACTCCTTTGCCCAGGCCCCGTCCCGCGTCAGCTCGTCCAACCCGGTGATGCTAAGCTTCTGAGCCGCGGCGTCGAAGACGAACAGGGAGCCGACGTCCTCGCCGTTGAGCTGCACCGACGCGGGGCTGCCCTGAACGCCCAGGACGGTCACATTGGCGAGCGCGTTGGTCTCGGCAAAGGTGCCGTTAGGACTGGCCTTGAGGCTGGTGGAAGTAGCTTCGAACTGGAGTACAATGTCAGTCGGGCGGCACTCAAAAAGAAAAGGGGTCTTTTTCCCCCAAGTGGTAAAAGGAAAACTTACATTGATCCAAGTGCTCTCCGACTCGAGGCTCTCGCCGTCGTCAATGTACAAGCCGCCGGCCGCCTTGCCCCGGCCGTCGAGCGCGACGAGCAGGCCGTACGAGCTGTTGCGCACCTCGGCCGTGGTCAGCGCGGGCCGCTGCAGCGGGACGACCTTGCCGCCCCGGACGTAGACGGGGATGTGGCCGAGGGGCGCGGCGATGGTCACGTTCTGGCCGGCGGCGACGCCCGCGACGGCCGTCTGGTTGTACCAGTCGTACCAGACGGTGCCCGAGCCAACGCCGGGGAACACGCCGTCGACGGTGTCGGCGCCCTGGGCCAGGACCGGCGTGACCAGGATGGCGTCGCCCAGGAGGAACTGGCGGTCGGCGGCGGCGAGCCAGGGCTCGTCGGGGAAGTCCCAGGCGAGCGCGCGCAGCGTCGTCGAGCCGGTCGCGTGGCTCTGGTAGAAGGTGGTGTACAGGTACGGCAGCAGGGCGTAGCGGATCTGCATGGCCGCCTTGGCGGCGTCGGCGACGGCGGACCACCGGTACGGCTCCTGCGGCAGGGCGGACAGGACGTTGTGGTTGCGGTAGAAGGGAAAAAAGGCCGAGAGCTGCATCCAGCGGGCGCACAGCTCCATGTCCGTGTTGCCGTTGAAGCCGCACGTGTCGACGCCGAACATGGGGAACCCGAAGAGCGAGTACGACAGGGCCTGCGGGATGGAGAAGAACATGTAGGCCCAGAGCGAGTTGTTGTCGCCGCCCCAGTGGCCCGCCCACTTTCCTGAGCCGGAGAACTGAGACCGCCCGATGATGAAGGGGCGCTTGTCGGGGAAGACGGCGAGGAGAGCGTGGTAGGTGGCGTTGAGGATCTGGTGTCCAAAGACGTTGTGGAAATCGTACTCGAGGGCGCCGCCGTGGTGCGTGGCGTTGGGGCTGACGGCGTGGACTGCCAGATCGACGCCTTGGAAGTTGTTGATCGTGTACGGTGGGTAGTTGACGTTCCGAACACCAGGTGTAGGTGTCGTGCGGAGATACGAGGTAGAGGAAGAAGAGGTGGTAGTGGCCTCGGACATGGTAGACGTCGAAGTCGAGGTCACCTCAGTACCGTTGGTCAGGTTGAAGCCCTCTGGGTATGTGGTGACCTCGTTGCCCGGCTCGCCAGGGAGGAGGAAAGGTGGATGGACGGGGTTGAGAGTCAAGTTGCCACTCCCACAGCTGCCGACACAGAAGCTGGAGACCTCCGACATGTCGATCCAGATACCGTCGAACTTGACCTTGTCGTGCCAGGTCGTAAACTCTGAGATCCACCACTTGTTTGCACCAGTACCATTGAAGATGGAACCAATCCAGTCGGGGAAGACGGTATAGCCCGGCCAAACAGCGCCTACGTACAACGAGCCTATCTCGTGTCAGTATAAAATTCAGGGGTCCTGAATTGGTTGGAGCATTGGCTTACCATCAGGATTCAACATGAAAGCATCCTGCTCAACGCCTCTGTCGTAGATGGGATACTGTCCCTGTTCAGTCTCAGGATTGGGAGCATAGATGGCCGAGTCCACAATGGGCACGTAATGCTGGTTGTTGGCGTGAAGCTTGTCAAGGAACTCAGCGCCCTCGTCATAGGAGTAACGAATTGCATCATTATCAAAGTCTCGGTATTGGTTCATGTAGTCAATGTCATCTATATTACTTGTAGTCAGTATATGGATCGTGCAGTAAAGATTTCTGACTTACTCCAAATGGTCTCGAGAGGAATCTCGAACTTGGCAAAGTTGTCAACGACGTCTTGGAGTTCCGTCCAGTTATTGTAGCCCCAACGACACTGGTGGTAGCCGAACGTCCACCATTGCTGGAATGCAGGGAGACCAATGATGCTGTTCTGGTAAGACTTTGTGACAGCGTCTTGAGTCGGTCCTGAGAAGAAATAGAGATCTAGGCAACCCGTGTGAGCAGTGCCGGTCTCGGTCATGATTAAGTTACTCACCAATCTCTCCACCAAGTGCTCTCCAGGTAACGCCGGGCTGTTCGAGCAAGATTTCCTGGCTATGTGCATTGCGTTGGAAAACACCGTGCGTGTAGGACTTGTATGTCTTGGATGTGTCGTTGGCATCGGCAGCATATGTCAAGTTCCCGGCTTCGTCTGCCTCGAAGTAGCGGGTATCATAATAAACTGCATGGTGGCCATAAATGTTGGCATCGAGGTTGTCACCCACATCTGCCGCAAACAGAGTCCCTATGAATTGTTAGAGTGCCGGAATCAACATGAGAACTGGCCATCACACTTACTGGTAAGGTTGTTGCCGAGCCTTAAGCCGTGCATGACTTCTCCCAGGCCGTAAAGGTTGTAATTCTCTGGCAGTCCCGTCTTGAACTCGATAAATTGGTCCTCATAAACCAGCTTGGTCCCTTCGGTGCTGAAGAGGACATCGCCTGTGCTGTTGCGAGTGACCTTGAAAGAGAACGTCGGATCGTTGCTCCAGGCGAAGTACAAATCACTTTGGGAAGCGCAGCCCTCCGTATCGACTCCAGGCTTTTGGAGGATCTCTTCAGGTAGGATGAACCAAGTGCTGTTCTCTTGCCCAATGTATTTTGGCTGAATCTCGACGTGTAGCCGATCGACATCCTGGTACTCGACCGTGAGGATGAGTTCCTCAATGTCGTTGCCATATACATTGCAGGCCGCTCCAGCCAAGGTCAGATCTGCCGTTATTCCATTGGCCGTCTCTACGACATTTGACGCCGTATAGCCAGGGCACACAGATTGAGGATCAACCGCTTGAGGATCTATAATGTTGGGTATCAAAAGTTGACCCTCGTCTGCAGAAGCAGGAACCGTGAAGACGGAGCCCGGGGATGTGGTGGTTGCGGTCTGACATTGTACAAGGGCGAAATACCCAAGCACGTAGGCCGCCAACAGGGAAAGTATTGGGTGAGCCATGTTGTGTCCTCTCTGATACCGGATATAAAAGTATCGAGTAGCTATCACGAAAGAGCAAAGAACACTAGAGAAGAAGAAAAGGCGTGAGGTGGGATCCAATGCTTTATAGAAGGGCTCATATGAGGAACGGATGGGTTCCCAAAACCATGTGACGTGGGATATGAACGAGGAGGATATGGTGCCACTCCAATGGCTCGGCCATGGTTCTTGCATCATCTTCACGATGCCCCAGCTATAATGCTAGGTACGGGAATGCTTGGGTCTATGTAGCGTACTTCTTCGTAGACGGAGGGTCAACTGTGGACCAGGATGTTAACAGGCCGTCTCCGAGCTTGCGAGCGGTTCGCACATCAGGGCAAGGATCCGCGCCCACGTACGACGGTGTAGTTCTTTCTGGTTCCGGCAGCTTGGTGCGCAGTGGCTTGAGCAAGCCTGGAGGCTCTTCGGCGTTATTTCAACATTCCCCTCCAGGGCAGACGAACTTATTGCGGGGGAGGCACTGATCACTGATGACAATATGCGGAGAAGTTAAGGGAGCCCCGGAGAGACGACGGAGAGTGCAGCAAGGGAGCTGGGAATCAAGACAGCCTGACAGGGTTGAGAGTGGCGGACAAGGCGGGTGGCTGGGCTACTACCGACAGTATAGACCTTAGCAAAAGGTGGCAGCGTTTTCGAGGTATACTTTGGGAGTGTCTTTTGACAATTTAGTTTTTGTGTTTGGCATGATTCAAAGACGCCAATCTTGTGGGGATATCTTGCACCATTTCTAATAGTTCTCTCTGGAGACGAGTCCATGACAACTTGCTGGATATCGGCCTTCATCTCCGCGCAGATCACAGGTAACGCTGGGTCAGTCAATATGCGAGAACGTCGGAGCGAGGTCGTCGAATGGACCAGCTAGTGACATGGGTGTCGGAGTTTGTTTGAGTCGGTAAGTTCCTCTCCTAGTCGGGATCATGTCTTCTTAGTGACGAAGCGGCCGGTTGCTCGCATTTGTCCTCGCAGAAACTGGCCGTGGACTATTGGGCGTCCGGGGAAATATGCGGTGGTACTATAGTGAACCTGGTCGTCATTGCAGATCCGGGTCCCACTGGCTATTTGCGGGGGACTCGGGGGGATCTTTGGGGAAATATGGGCGCTAGAAAATCAAGCTTAACA
The DNA here is from genome assembly GCA_001599175.1 of Pestalotiopsis sp. JCM 9685. Taxonomy (NCBI): domain Eukaryota; kingdom Fungi; phylum Ascomycota; class Sordariomycetes; order Amphisphaeriales; family Sporocadaceae; genus Pestalotiopsis; species Pestalotiopsis sp. JCM 9685. The sequence goes on from BCGF01000002.1 coordinate 5,001,296, forward strand.
ACAACGTTTCGTTGCTCGATCCGAAGGACTGTCACTGCCTGTAAGGGCACAAACTCTCTATTTTACTGCTTGCCGTAAATTGAGGCCAGCGAAGAATTTTGACGTTATCACCGTGGTCGATATGTCAAAATCAGATGTATACTATGTTGGAAAATTACACAAATCGATGCTTGAAGCCGTATTATGAACATGCTTGTATGTACTTCGTACTATATAGCTGACATACGACGGTGTAGCTGTCATGGAATGTCCACAGTGTTGATTGGTGCTGTACGGAAGGGAAATGGTTTATATTAGAGCTTGAAGCAGAAGCAAGGAAATGACAACGGAATGAAGCCGATCCTCCAAGTCATAATGTCAAATGCAATGCTGTCCGAAGCAGACATTTATGCATTTGGTAATCGATTCATCAAATAATCCGAGTAACTATTGAAAATATGTTTCATGTAACAGTGTCTTTGTGAAGGAGGTAACGGTACTGGTTGACTAATACCTAACCCACGGAAACTTGACGCGCCTCTCAGCAACCGCCGATGCGTCAGCCCCACTAGAGCTTTCCATTCCGCAGGACGACCTAACAGTAGGAACATTACCTTAGGCACGTCGCTCAGTGGTGAATTTTGTATCTTGACCTCGAACATAGCACATCAACCACCTCCACTCAACCAGCGCAAATCGACAATTGACAACCACGATTTGAACACCTCGAAATCTTCAATCGAGCGACAGGAATTCAAGACTCCGGATATCATCAGAACTGGCAGGAGCGCTACAAATCTAGAAATCCGTCGCAATGGCGACTGCGACCACAACCACGGCGCCGCCGACGCCAAAGGACCTCGCGCAGCAGATCCTCGAGCACCGAGCGCCCACCTACACATTCACATTCAGCCCGTTCCTGCGTAAGACGTACGGCCACGGGCTGGCGCCGAACCGGCCGGTGTGCAAGGCGTTCGCGGCGACGGGGGCCTGCCCGCTGGGGACCGACTGCCCGGACCGGCACGAGGCGCCCAACGCGGCGTCGAGCACCAACGCCTCGTACAACAGCCTCGTGTGCAAGCACTGGCTGCGCGCCCTGTGCAAGAAGGGCGAGTCGTGCGAGTTCCTGCACGAGTACAACCTGCGCAAGATGCCCGAGTGCAACTTCTTCGTCCGCAACGGCTACTGCTCCAACGGCGACGAGTGCCTCTACCTCCACATCGACCCCCAGAGCAAGCTGCCGCCCTGCCCCCACTACGACATGGGCTTCTGCCCCCTCGGCCCCAACTGCAGCAAGAAGCACGTCCGCCGCGCCCTGTGCCCCTACTACCTCGCCGGCTTCTGCCCCGACGGCAAGCAGTGCCCCGAGGGCGCCCACCCCCGCTGGAGCAAGAACCTCGAGCGCCCCGTCCCCAAGAGCGAGAAGGCCGCCGAGGACGAGGCCCTCCGGCGTGAGCGCGAGGAGCAGGGCTTCGGCAACGACGACGACGGCGGTTTCCGGAGGGGAGATCGGGATGACAAGGACGAGGGCAGAGGTTTCCGCGGCGGTAGGGGCCGTGGCGGATGGAAGCCCAGGGGGAGAGGCTTTGGTAGAGGCAGAGGCAGGGGCCATCAATAGAGCCCGCCATGCCCTGATATCCAGAACAAGTATCCATCTCTCCTCTGAAGGAGGGAGATGGGGGAAAGAAGAGCACGGGAGAAATGACCAGAGCAATAATCACACCAGAGTACGTGTGGTTCATGTTGCCAAGTCGTTGTGGTCGGCTTGCATTACTGGTCAAGATCTGTCACTGAGATATGTAAAACTAGACAAAATGGTACCCAAGAAATTCGAGTCACACCACCGCAGTCCACTTGGCCTTTTCGTACACGAGGACGCCACAAGTTGTTCTCATCTTCGTTCCACATCTCCACATTGTATGTGACTGTATATTGTACCAATTTAGTCCATCGCCAGAGTCGTGAGCCTTTCTAATCATGATAGGGGTTGTCATTTCTGCATATATACATTCACTTGTCCATCCAATTCCTGCTTAGACTTCCTCTTTCCATACATTCATCGCACCGGCCTCTTCGTCCCTGGCAACGGCGATGAACTCACTCCCATCGCCGTTGTCGCTCATGCTCCGCTCGCTCCCGCTGCCGTTGTACGAGCTCTCGGACCAAGCGCTCAGCTCGTCGACCCGGCGGATGCCCATCATCCACGAGATCAGGCCGCGCGGCGCCCAGCGGCCGACGAAGCCGTACAGGCCGGCGCCGAGGCCTATCCGGACGACGCCGCTCTTGTCGGAGCCGTCGATGACGTCGAACACGGCGTTGTGCAGCCCGCGCAGGGAGCTGCCCCGCAGCCCGCGGATGCGGCCCGCCGAGATGGACGACGTCGACTGGGCGACGTAGTTCTTGCCGTAGACGAGGCGCGCCGGCTCGGGCCAGCTGTTGGTCTCCATGGCGGGCAGCAGGTTCGACTGCCGCGTGGGCACGAAGCCGGCAAAGTCAAAGGTGCCCAGCTGCACGTGCGTGACGGGGATGGCCAGGGGGCTCAGCTCGCCGGTCAGGACGTCGGTGAAGGCGGACAGGGCCGAGCAGACGGTCGCCTCGGGCGCGTGGAACGGCGGGTTGATGGACGAGATGATGGACGGCGTGAAGACGAGGACCTTGGGGCTCGTCGGCGCCTCGCCCGGCGGCGTTATCCGCGACGTCAGCAGCGGCAGGAACGACTGGATCGTCAGGATCGGGTGCAGCAGGTGCGTGTTGAAGAGGTCGGCAAAGGACGACGGCGGGATGGTGGCGATGGGCGACGTCTGGTAGTTGAGCGACGGGATCAGGATCACCGAGGTGAGCGTCAGGTAGTTGGGCCTCGTCTTGGGCACGGCGGCGTGTGGTGTTTGCAGGTACGAGGCGAAGCGCTCGATCGAGGAGCCCGCGCTCGGCGGCTGTGACGTTTCTTGTTAGTCTGCAGGTCCGAGGCTACCCAGCTCTCTTGTATCGTGAGGCAATCTTACATCTGTGATGTCGATGCTCAGCGGCTTGACGTCTGGCCTCGACAGGTTCTGCACCATTGCCTCCTCATCCATGGTACCGCATACAATGTACACGATGAAGCCTCTCCTCTCCAGGTCCAGCGCCAGGGACTTTGTCAGCGGCAGCGTCGGGGAGCCGGCTACCACGACGACCTCGGTCCGGGCGCCGTTCTGGGCGCGCTTCGCCCGGCGGGTCTTGCGCATGGCCTTTCTCGTGCGTACCGCCTTGTATGTGATGTATCCGACGCCGACGACCGCGATGCCGGTCAAAATCTTGTGCCTCGCCACCCAGCCGTGCACCCGCTCGTACGCCGTCAAGGGCACGACGGCCACGGGCGGCGGCCGCGACGGAGGCGCCGGTCGGATATAGTCTGGTAGCCATTGTGCGGATGCGAGGCTGTCGCGCACCTGGTCGGCGGCCTTCTCGACGGTCTTGTCGACGTAGTCGGCCACATCGCCCGAGTAGCGCCGGATGTGGTTGGGCAGGGACGAGAGCTGTAAGACGATGAGATTCCAGTCAACATTCTAGGGTCTTCTTTTCCTCGAGTCGGCTGGGTCGGGGTATTTTGGTTTTGCGCCATACGTACCACGTCTAGGAACTGTTGGTCGTCTGCCGACATGCTGGGCACCTGGTGATTTTCAAGTGTCTGTGGTTTATAAAAAGTATATCTGAGGGTTGGCTCCCAGCTTGAACGCCAGTACCCAAGCTGTGATCATATAACCTGAGATGGGTATCTCAGATAATAATAGTAGTAGATAGGAAATCTGCATTAACGATAAGGACTGTAATGTGAGCACATGCCCAGCAGCGACCTCTCTCCACCTTTGCCTAACCTAGCTCTATTTTGTGGCCCCAGAAAGTCGCGGGCGCGTGTTATCGAACCACTAGGATGATGCAATCAATGCTGTTTGTGTCCCGTCTGTTACCGCCCCCAGACCTTCTCCGCGTTGTATCACCTGGTTATCGGTTGCACTGGGAAACGAACCGTGAGGCGTTGGCTAATGCTTGTTTCGGGGCTTGACGAGAAGACGTATAAACAGCTCGGCCGCAGGCAATTCTCATATTGTACAAGTGCGCAGCGTGGTATTGGGAACATTGAAGCATGAACCAAGTACAACTCCCGATTTAGAAGCATGAAGCGTCTTCGCATACAGTGTAGGTAAGCCCTTGGGATTATATTGCCTTAAGCAACCGCAAGTAAATCAATGCACTGGGCTTATTACAGCAATGCTCATGCATTACCTAGCATGGCTTTTCTTTTAGGAGCAACTTGGTTCACAATGATAAAATGTATGCCTCCGAGCTTCCAAGCGAGATTCCGTGTAAGCCATTTTTGTATAATAGGTTTCATATCTGCATTCTGTCAGTCGGAGCAGTTTCTTTTCTTTTGTTCACGATCATACTCGACTATTTCCCTTTCAAAATTATTGTGTACTTGATTCTTCCATACCTACCAACGAGAGAGAGACTTGACATTACTCGACAAAGCGAGATATATGATCATGTACGATGCAATTATCACATCGCAATCCCTGAGGTTACTCGTCCAAATTTGATCAGCTTTGGTGTTTTCAAGCCACTTGTGAATGAACATTGATCAGAACCAACATCCGCTCTGCTGAACAAGCCTTTTAGATCTCGATGAGGACGACGACCTTCCATCTTCTATTCCACTGGTCTCATTCCTAGCGCCTTCCTAGCCCAAGCCCTTGGCAAGATCTGGAATGTTGCGAATCCCCACCAGTCTCGGACGGCAGCCGAACCATTCATTGTATGGATTGTATACGTAAACAAGTGGAATTAATGTCGAAATACCGTGTGTCCTCGAGCGAGCTTCGAGCTTCCAGAAGCGAACACTCCATGAACTTTTGTCAATCGACGCGGGGGCCTCAGGAGTCGGGATCACCTCTTGAGCTCTGTCTCTCCTGGATCCAGTCGCTCACGAACTATTGACTCCCCAGGACTTGGTCCCTGGACGAATGCCATTCGAGAGATAGAGGACTCCTCCGTAAATCCCATGCTATGGTGGATCGGCGGGCCTCTCTTTCAGTGTGCTAAGAGGCCAGACCAAAAGCCATGACGGTTAACCCCGAAATTACCACGCGGGGAATTTCATCTCAGGGGCGAAACGCGGGCGCGATGCAACCTTGGCTAGGTGCATTATCTAGCAGCCGATGGGCTGTCGCTCGGATGCTCCTCGATCTTTCTCGCAGTTGATAAATAAGGTCGAGCTCCAAACACTAATAAAAGTGCTTGTTTGTTCGCTTGAGCGAATTTTGCACTCGTTTTTCTGCTCTATTCGATTCCCGTCCTGGACCATACTCACTCGTTTGAAGGTCTTGGAATACATCGCCGACACTCTTTCCCCCCCAGAATACCACTGATTAATACTCCAGATCCCCGGAGTCCATCGCATCGTTTCGAATTGATACTCCATCTACCTAATCACATAATCCACCCAATTGTAATAATCTAATCGGACACGAAACGACCCTCTCCAGCAACGCACTCTGACAGAAAATGCGGAGCACCACCTCTCTCGCCGCGATCGCCTTCTTGGCATCGTCGGTCTTGGCCGTGCCCAACATCCTGGCCAGGACGACTGACGGCCTCACGCCTTGGGTCACCGTCGACGACGGCGGCACCGCGCACACCGTCACCCCGTACGTGACGACCGTCGACGGCGCCACATCTACTGTCTCTGCCGCGCCCAACGACATCACCGGCACCGTCTTCACGCAGACCAGCTACGGCAAGATCACCACGAGCACTGGCTCGGCCCCGATCGCCACGGCCACGGCCAAGGACGGCGCTGGCTCGTTTGCCGTCTGCAACAACAAAGATGGAACGGACGCGCCTTGGTGCTCGCCAAACGATGGCGCCAGCTTGTATCCTGGAACTACCTACTACTGTAAGTCCACCAAGGTCAATACTGTCTTGTCTTGCTATCAGTAGAGCTGACCATCCACGCAGTCGTATGGGACAGCTCCTACTTTACCGCGAACACGACCGTGCAGATCCAAGGAAACTACTTCAACCAGACGACGGGCGAGACCACCACCCAGGCCTTCCAGTCGGACAAGATGGTGGCGTCCTGGGGATTCTGGGCCTTGACAGTCGACTCTAGCCTCATGCTGGGCAAATCCTCCGGCCAGAACATTTCGGTGCAGATCACTGCTCTGAACACGACGACCAGCACCAGCAGCAAGTCCTACAAGGGCCCGACCGTCCTCGTCACCAACACGCCGACGTACCACGCGCCGGCGGCTAAGCTGCCGAGCGGCGCCGCCCTGTACATTGGCCTCCCCGTCATCTTCGGCTTCGTCGCCCTCTGCCTCATCGGCACGTGCATCTGGAACAAGAAGCAGCGCAGGATCACCCTCGGCAACGTCATGTCGCGCACCCGCTTCGGCCACGGCCTCGGCAGCAAGCCCCGCGGCGGGCTCACCAAGCGCCAGAAGGAGCAAAAGGCGGCCGAGCGCGTCGTCCTGATGGAGCGCGAGATCGAGGCCAGCGGCGGCCAGGTCTACCGCGACGAGCCGACGCACCAGGAGGCGAACCACCAGCGCTACAGCGACCTGCCCAGGCGCGACAGCGACGCGCTGGGCAGCCTGGCCGGTACCCCGGTCGAGGACAGGAGGATGCACTTTGACCGCCCTGGAACCGGCGACGGGCACACGGAGGCCGAGCGCAACTATTTCCGGGACGAGATGAGGAGGCAAGACCGAGACAGGCTGTAGGGGTCTACTCTGTGAAATCTCCGTTTGTCTCTCCTGGTCGTGAGACGTCGGCAATAATGAAGAAAAATATGCAGTCAAAGGGGTATCTACCTAAGGTTACCTGGGTTTCCCATGCTGAACGACGTCTCCAAATGTCATATTGTAGCCGCAGCAATACATTTACATGATCCGTCCATTGATGTAGGGAATCAAAACCATGACCGACTGAAGGTGTCGTATGTGTTGAGAAATGTATAATCATATGGTAAGAATAGTGGGTCACAGACAGTCACTTCTTGGCGTTTTCTTTGCGCTCATGATGACTTTTTGCATCTGTCCTTGAGTAACAACTGGCAACAGTACTGTGCCTTGTGTGATCCAGCGATCTATCGACGATCATGTGTATTAGATAATAAGCCTCTCTTGGCTCGACGCCTTACTGACGTTCAGGTAAGGCGGTGCTTCTTGGTTTTCTGCATAATGCATTCCTTCGAAGCGATGTGACTTCATAGCTGACACCAACGAACAGCTGAGGGATGACTGATCTGCCGTGCTGTGCCACTGTGCTATGCTGCGCTCTGCTTGCTTGGATAACGCGCTTCTGCCTGTGCCACATCGTTCGTGGGAACCATAAGAGCTGTGCCGCTTCTTGGCGTCTTGGTCCAAGATATTCGTGCGGCGCCAATTTGCCGTTATCTAGCTCAGCCCAATTTGGGATTTTGCGCCGTCATGTCTTGGGCTCTTGGGGGTGCTCATTTCCGTGGCAGGGAACAGGTACAGTAGGTCGGCAGCAATATTGAGATTTAGACATGCAAGACCTTGCTCGAGAGATCTTTTTGAGTTGTTGTAATCTAGCATCGTTCGTTCGCCAGTGAGAAGAATAGAACGATTGTATTCTTCTTGAGAGACATAACACAAGAAGAGAGCTGGAAGCCGTAAGGGCGGGCTGTGTAGCTATGCAAGGCATACTGAATTCCAAAAGACCCTTTTTTCTCTTCTTCTTGACGGGCAGACTTTGGCAGAGCTTTGCCCACTCGAGGACACTGCTTACATTCTAATGATTCTTGGCAATCCCCAGTCTGGTGGAAAACGACTCTAAATTAACCATAACGAGTGGGCAAAATATTGGATTCTCGCTTGTCAATCGTCCACTCAGATGCTGCGCCGCGAGCCGTTTTCCCATCCACTACGATTAGGTCGCTCTTGGCTCGCGAAGCCACAGCCCACACCTGGGCTGGGCTGCAAGGTTGCGTTGTTGTCTCAAAGCGAATTCCTCCTATTATTCTTATAATATGACCGCGCCCCTCGAGTGCATCGTATACTTTGCCCAGCTGAATCATCTCTCGTCTGCCCATCTATATATATAGACGCCTTTCCGTCGCCTCTGACTCACATACCTGTCTTGGTGGAAAACCAATTCATCGCTACCACTTGACTTTATATAAGAACTTGGGTGATCTCAACAACAAATCTTTGCAAGGGATAGGGAAAAGGACACAGACTTCAACTCGCCCTCCTTGCCTTGCGCAACCGAACATTAAACAACAAAAAAAAAAATCACACACAATGCGTCGCTACGAGGGATTATGGCATAAGCGCCAGCTGGTACCGTGCTGGGTACTGCAGTGTCTGGCAGCAGGTGTTTTCCTGATCGCCGCCGGCCTCCTCCTGGCCGCCGCGGCCTACGTCCGGGAGAACGAGGACGACGTGAGCGACTACACGTACTACGGCTACAACCTCGACCAGCTGCTCACGTACGCGGCCGCGACGGGCAGCGTCATCCTCGTCTTCTCCGTCTGCACCATCGTGTTTGACATCGTCGAGTGCGTGCTGTACGCGCGCCGCGTGCTCAGCCCCGTGGCCCTGCTCGTCCTGGCCGTGCTCAAGACGGCGGCCTGGGGCGCCTACTTTATCCTGTCCATCGTCAGCGCCGCCGGCGGCAGCGTCAGCTGGCTGGACCTGCTGCTGAGCGCCATCCTCGTGTCCACGTCGCTCAGCCAGCTCGTCCTCGGCGCGCGCTTCACCCACCGCCTGCGCAAGGGCGCCCTCGACAACCGCGGCACCTACGCCGCCGCCGGCCACGTCGAGCAGGGCGTTGTTGGCGGCGCTACCCCGCCGCCCGGGTACTCGTACGGGGCCCACGACACCGCCTACAGGTCGCCCAGCCCCAACTCGGCCGTGTACCCGCAGAAGCCCCACGACGGCGTCGAGATGAAGCCTGTCCACTAAGTAACCAGCCGGAGCCGCGGAGGAATGGGGACAATATTTTTTTCCCGGGAGAGAAAACGGCAGTCAAGGATCCACGCTGAGGCTTCTCGAGATGCCACGACCTCTGCTGTGCTAAATATAGCAGTTGCTCTGTGGTCTGTTGTCCCAATGTTCGGCGGCAGCGGGTCGAAAGAGTAGCCACAATTTGTGGCACGGCACGGCCGCATAAGCTGATCACCACGGAGATCAGAGCAGCAGACTACACTGGGAAAAGAAAAGGGATAATGTCCCGGCGTTGGCGTTTGGAATGGCTTCATACGGATTGCCGAGTTCCTATCCTGAATCTAATGAGTCTATGTATGAGAATACAACATGTATTAATATGATAACGGAAATTCGTACCATCTGCAATGGCGCCATATAATGTGATACAACTAGAATATTTTGTTGTAATGAGTCAAGTGACATGTCATCCATGGCTTCTCTGAAAATATTGGCCTGCTGCTGGCACGACCAGAGTTGACTGCCCGCCTCCCCATGACAATATCCCAGAAATGGAAAGAGGAACAGGTTATCAAGACGACTCGAGCGCGAGTTTTCCAACAACCTTTCTTCCCTCATTGTCGCCCTGGATCCATTCCTCGGGCGTGAAGAGGTCGAAGAAACCGACCTTTCTCAGCATGGGCAGGGTAGCGGCCATGGCTTCCTTCAGCTTGGCCTTCTTGTCCTCGTCGCCGCTGGCGTGCGCCTCGTTGTAGGCCTTGATGTTGATGAGCAGCGCGCTGGGAGCAGATGCCGGTTAGCCAGTCGTCCATGGCGTAGGTCCGAGGTCTCGTTTTTATACTTACCCAACGGTACCCGTCTGCACAACTGAGCCGTCCGGCAGCGTGATCTCGGGCATCTTGGCGCCCAGAGTGGCCGAGTTGAGATTGGCGAGCTTTGAGTTCGACATTATAATTTGACGATGTGACGAAATGTTTTGGACAGCTCAAAATGCTTCCCAGAGAGATTGACAGATATCTCTGGTAAAGGTTGCTGTATCGTACTATTTTCTTACAGGCAACCTAGTAGTGCTGTCTGGAGACTATCGGGAATATGGAACGATTCACTGTGGCAGTGCTAGACGAATTGACCACTGCTCGGCACTTGGAACGAATCCTTTGCACTGGCAGGCAACTTTGAGGCCCGTGAGGTCATGATGGAGGCCCAACTTGCTGCCAATTACTACGTTGAATAAGATGAATTGGCCGAGGGCGAGAACTGATGAGTGTTTACAATATCAAGCATGTCTGCAAGTAATCTGCATATACGAACAATCCAATAGAAATGGATGTTAAGCTAATCCAAATTTATTTTGGTTATGACAATGGTGAATACTACTTGATGGCGAAAAGGATATCCGTCTCTGTCGGCCAGCCCGCTGGGTCAAACGTTCCTTAATCTTGATGGTGTAGGGTTTAGGTAGTGATCCTCACGGCGACTGTTCGTTCACACCATTCCCCAGATTGCAATCTTCGGCTGCCGGGAACATGGCTCGTTGATGGCCTTGCATCTCTTGGAAACCTCATTCCCCATATTTCGCCTCAACTCTCATCCATGACGACGTCTGAATGGTGAGAAGGAATGCGCTTGACTCGAGAGAGGTCTGGGATTATGGCAGATCGCCGTCTCAAATGGCCATGCGGATTACCCTTTTCGGCCTTCCGGCCTTCGAGAATCCATAGAATACACTTTCTTAGGCCCTCCGTCTTCTCCGCACGCGGGGCCCCGCGTTTATTGCCCGCGGACAAGAACTCGAAGTGGTCTAAGATCGGACTGGCTGGACTGGTGCCGGGGGCACTGATCGATCGGCAGCTCTTGCTCAAGGTCAGCTTACCTTGTTGGTGATAGGTATATGAAAGCCGAGGGGCCGCATGTAGGTGCCCCTTGCATAGATACGCCGGAACTGGGGAAGATTGCAGATATTTATCCTTTCTTTTCTGGGATATCCGCTATTCTAACTTTTCATCCTTCATCATCCGTAGCTACTGCATAGCATTCTCCAAGATTGGCCGAATCATCACAGAAACAGTCAACAATGAAACCGTACTATGGCCTGACGGGCTTCAAGCTCAATGTGGCCATTGCAGTCATTGCGGGCACCGATTTTGCCCTCTTTGGCTATGACCAGGTGAATATGATATCCATACTTGCAACATATTCGAGTAGCTAACACAATAACAGGGCGTCATGGGAGGCTTGCTCACGCTGCCCTCGTTCTTGGCAATTTTCCCACAGATAGACACGCAAAACCCGCCCCCGGGCAGTAGTGCCTCTCAGGCATCGAATATTCAAGGTAAGTAGCGAGATACACTCCTAAAAATCATAGCCGCGGGCTGGTTCTTAACATCTCCTCGTCATGCAGGAATCACGGTCGGTGGCTATACGCTTGGCTGCTTTTTCGGCGCACTCGCCACGATATGGCTTGGAAACATTCTTGGCCGCAAGCGGACCATTTTCATCGGATCGTCCATCATGATAGTCGGCGCCGCGATACAGTGTTCCTCTTTCAGTCTCGGCCAACTGATTGCTGCCCGTTTGATTACAGGATTCGGTAAGACCAAACTGCATCTCAAGGACTGCGGTAAAGCTTGAAACCCCGACACTGATTTGCTGTAGGAAATGGCATGAACACATCCACGGTGCCAACGTGGCAGTCGGAGACGTCCAAAGCACACCGACGTGGCCAGATGGTCATGATTGAAGGTTCCCTGATCGTCTTTGGCGTCATGCTCTCGTACTGGATCGACCTCGGCTTCTCCTTTCTCGAGCCGTCCACGATTTCCTGGCGCTTCCCGATCGCGTTCCAGATCATCCTGGCCATATTCATCGTCGTCTTGCTTCCTGGCCTGCCCGAGTCGCCCCGCTGGCTGATCCTCAAGGGCCGCGACGAGGAGGCCGTCAGGGTCCTCTGCGCCCTGTCCGAACTCCCGCCGGAGGATCCTGCTGTCCAGGCGGACTACAAGGCCATGAAGGATGTCGTTTTCGAAATGAATAAGGGCACTTTTGCCGACTGTTTCAAGCGCAACAAGGACAGGTAAGTTGATCCAGATTGTAATGCTGGTCAGAGAGATTCCATGTGCTAACACCATCTGAATAGAAACTTGCACCGAACAATACTCGCCTATGTCAACCAGATGTTTCAACAAAGTAGGTTGAAGCTTTTTGCAGCTCCTGACAACACCAGGTCGCAATATTGTTCATTCATGCTAACCATGTCTTTTACAGTCTCCGGTATCAATATCATCACCTATTATGCGGCTACCATATTCGAAAACAACATCGGACTCAGTGGTTTCACCAGTCGACTCCTGGCCGCTCTCAACGGAACCGAATACTTCATCGCCTCGTGGGTAGCCATATTTACGATTGAAAAGTTCGGCCGTCGGCCCCTGATGCTCTTCGGTGCAGCTGGTCAAGCAATGTCGATGGCAGGTTCGTGGGCCCCTAATCAGATTTTCCCTCCTATATGGAATTTCTAAGTCCAGGAACAGTCGGAGAGAGTTTTCTAACATTCACGTAGTTCTTGCTGGTACGACTTCACATGTGTCCACTAGCACAGGCATTGCTGCCGCGGTCTTCTTATTTGTTTTCAACTCCTTCTTTGCGATAGGCTGGCTCGGCATGACCTGGTCAGTAATTTTACCATTCCCTCATCTATCGTGCAAAATCGTACTGAGACAGCACACAGGTTATACCCCGCAGAGATCACGCCCCTTCAGATCAGAGCGCCTGCGAATGCTATCGCGACAACAGCCAACTGGATCTTCAACTTCATGGTCAGTCCTCATATCCCCCGCCTTGAAAACTTGTCACTCATATGGGTAATATCAGGTCGTAATGGTGACACCTGTCGCCTTTGCGAATATTCAATGGAAGACATACGTGGTGTTTGCTTGCATCAATGCCGCCATCGTTCCATGCGTATACTTTTTCTACCCCGAGACGGTGAGTAATTTTGTCCCCCATCCTCGACAGATGATATCCGTAATACTAACTTGGGGACTACAGGCCGGACGTTCCCTGGAGGAGATGGACGAGATCTTCCACGACGTCAGCGGCGTCAAAGGCGCGTTCGACGTGGTGCACGTCGCCAAGCACAAGCCGAGGCGCTACGGCAAGAAGGGCGAGCTCCTCATCGCCTACGACGACACGCCCGAGGCGCAAAACGCCCTGCGCCGGCGGTCTAGCGTCGCCGGCGGCCCGGATGCCGAGAAGTCGCAGGCCGAGCATGTCAACAACAGCAACAATGACAGCAACGGTGGTGCGGCCGTCTGAGAGGTCATGGATTGCTCATGGAAGATATGGTAGGATAATTTGAATCAAATTTGTCTGGTCCGATGGGTAGATTTTCTACACAGTTACGGTAAATCATTGGAGCTTCTAGGATGTGTACATGAGCTATACAGATAATCATTTTGGCCAGTTATACAGTGTAGCATAAGCACTAGCATCTGCACGGTGACAGTTGGAAGAAGATGTACAGACTACATGGGTGTTGACTGCATGACAGATGTGGTTGCATAGTGCAAATGTGAACATCGGCAAGAACATAACGCAGACCTGGAGGCTATAAGCGGACCAGAGTCCATCGTGTGCTTTTGAAACGGGGGGAACGCGTTCATTCTCATCTTTCTGTTGCTGGCAATGCAACCTCACCATGAGTAATAGATCAGATGCCACCAGTCAAGCGTTGGCTGCGGCCGAGTTGCTCAGAGAAGCTCTTCCAGGGCGAGTCATCACGAAGGAAAACGTGACAGAGCACAAGGCTGAGCAATCTCGTTCCTGGTAAGTCAATCTTTCGCTTACAACTTGATTTTCAGAACATGTGCTTACGCAATTTCCGTTCTCTAGGTCCTCGACATGTTGGACGCCGGCCGCTGCCTATGTCCGGCCAACGACTACTGAAGAAGTTGCTCAAGCGCTTGCCATTGTGGAGCAGACCGGAACGAAATTCGCTATTCGAGCTACCGGGCACAATCCTAATCCAGGATTCAGCAACGTCGACGGAACTGGCATCGTCATTGATCTAGGCAGCCTGAAATCCTTGTCTTTGACTGATGAGGGTATCTTGCAAGCTGGAGCCGGCATCACCTGGGGTGAGCTGTATGCCTGGCTGGAGGAGAGACAACTGTCAGCGACGGGAGGCAGAGAGTCGGCCGTTGGGGTCAGTGGCTTTCTCCTCGGGGGTGGCTTGGGGCCATTCCCGAATCTACACGGAGTCGGAGCAGATGGAGTGACGAATTTTGAAGTGAGTGCCCACGTATCCCACTTGCTCGGACAAAGCTAATGTATGGTTATCAGGTTGTCCTGGCCGATGGCACAGTTGTCAACGCCAATCGAGATGCTCAAGAAGACCTCTTCCGCTCTCTGAAAGGAGGAGGTTCAAATTTCGGTGGGTAAAGGCTTCAGTTTGATGGTTTGTTTAAGTAACGAACATGTGCTTATTGCAGCCAGGCATTGTGACACGATTCGATATCATCACGTATCCCATTCTCAACATCCAATATTCAATCAATATGTATAATGCAGCCGACCTTGAAGGTATTCTGAAAGCAACTCTCGATGTTCAAACGGCCATGGAATCGGACCCAAAGATTGGCCTCTTTACAAACTTTCGCCGGGGCGCCGCTATTGTTGGCATGCTTTATGCGGAGCAGCCGGTCGAGAAACCCAGCGCCTTTGCCAGCTTCCTCTCGCTCTCGAGTCTGTTGCAAACAATATTACCCACGACCAACGGCACGTTGTCATCGCTCGTGCAGACTCTGGATCAATTCCATCCCCCAGAGGACGGAAAGTAAGTGATTTGTGCACTTCTGGGATGTCTATGTGCTGAGCTTTTCCCAGACGCGCGGTTACCACCCTAACCACCAAACCATCTCAGGAGCTGTACACGGACATTTACAGATCATGGCAAGCCACAACCGGCGGTCTTGCCCCTGGTGTTGACTTGCACTTTACCATTCAGCCTATAGACACTGCCTGTGTACAAGCAGGCCAAGACCGCGGTGGCAATATTCTAGGGCTGGAAGCAGTTCCACAGTGTTGTCAGTACTGCATCTCGATCACAAGTCTGGGGGTTAAATCCCGGCATACATATAGCTAATGTCGTCTGCAGGGTTCGTCTTCACCGTCGAGTGGCTTTCGGACGAGGACGACAGCTCCGTGTACGCGGCCCATGCTGCAGTCACAGAGGCTTCGCATAGGCTTGCCGAAGCGGAGGGACTGCGACTGCCCTTTCTGTGCTTGAGCTTTGCCGGCGCCTCGCAGAAAGCGCTTGGTAGCTATGGCGCGGACAGCCTGAAGGTGCTACAGGATACGGCTAGAAGATATGATCCCGCTGGGCTCTTCCAGAATCTGCAAAACGACGGCTTTCTTTTGCGCAATCTGTAGATGGAGGATTCATCGCACTCGGCAGTGCAAGTGAATGGTTCTTGTTTGATCTTGGAATCTAGTTGCAGGATAATTTTTCAAAGGTGGCTGAATCATCACATCGACTTCGTGTGATCCAGCGCGTGGTTCCAGTCTCTTCGGTACAGTGCCATATAGATCTTCTACTGTTAAGGGCTCTGAAAATCAAATCTCGATTCAATGGTTGGAAGAAAAGAATCCAGCCATCACGGTTATCCAGTGGAGGAGACCTGAAAATTGTGGGCGCAATCCAGGCAAGCTTCTGTCAGGCGGGGCACAAATCTTGAGCAGCGATAAGACGACAATCTTTCAACAATTGCTCGGCTAGCTCAGTTGGTTAGAGCGTCGTACTAATATTCTCTAACAAAGAATATCAAGTTATGCGAAGGTCCTCAGTTCAATCCTGTGGCTGAGCAATGTTTTTGTGTTTTTTTTGTGTCGAACATTGAAATATTGTCTAGGTGCAATTTTATTTTATTTTATTTATTCGGCTTTTTTGGCAGAATCTTATCACCTTCCCCAGCCTGTATGCTTGATTTAACGGTTTGTGCTCACACGTATTTATTTATCATT
This sequence comes from Pestalotiopsis sp. JCM 9685, assembly GCA_001599175.1. Taxonomy (NCBI): domain Eukaryota; kingdom Fungi; phylum Ascomycota; class Sordariomycetes; order Amphisphaeriales; family Sporocadaceae; genus Pestalotiopsis; species Pestalotiopsis sp. JCM 9685. The sequence goes on from BCGF01000002.1 coordinate 5,017,246, forward strand.
TATTGATTGCAATCTTTTTCGAGCTCTTGAAACAGAATCTTCGAGGCTGCTTTTATATGTACTCATAAGTTACGTCTTGTGAAGAAGACGCGATCCCAAGGACACAACTTTAAGAACAAGTATTCCAAGTCATGCTTTCCTTAAGCTTCCAAATTGACACCAATGTCCGTGGCTGTCAAATTCACTCCTATTGATGGATCACTGCAAGGCGCATTAGCTTAGACAAACAGTTTGGACCGTATACTATGGTGACATGTTTTATGATATAGTCATTTGGCATACCTAATGATCAAATCTGGATTTGGCGGACTGTCGCATCTGCAGTGTATGTCGCTCGTTATTTAGACTTCAGCATTGTATTAACCTTGTATAATTTTCCAAAGAACTGGTAAGATTTGGTTTAGCATAATAGCATTTACAAATTTTGACGAAGCATTGAATCTATATCGGTTGTGGCATCAGAACCAGGACCGACAAATATCTTCATATTCTTGCATACGTCCCCTCTTGCGAACATGAATTATCCGCGAACATTCGATAGCTGAAATAAAATATCAATCCACAGTCATGCGCTCGCGATTTACCGCTTTTCTTCTGTCCCAGGTTAGGTTTGATTGCGCGGATGTGGTAAATGTATCGAAAACAACAGATATCCGGGTTGTGTATATTGTGTCATTAAAAAGAGCTTGGAAACGGTCCCATCATTCTGTATCACCATGAATGAAAGTCGGTTGTTGGAAAATATGGCCATGATTCTATGCGGTGCGACATTGTCAATTAATTTGGCGTTATGATCATAGCTTTGCCCGCTAAACGCTAACTGAGATAACATACGATAAGCCGACTGCCTTTAATCAAATCTCGATTAGTATAGTGGTCAGTATGCCAGCTTGTCACGCTGGAGACCGGGGTTCAATTCCCCGATCGAGAGTTGCATTATTTCTGCGATTGCATGGTTGCTGTCTTTTTGTCTCCTCTCTGGTGCTTTCTTCCCTTTTTACTTTCCACTGCCGACACGACACGCTGAAATCGTAATTACCTACAACTGCAACTCACATTGCGTAGCATTTGGAAGCATGGGTATGCTGCCCCCTTGTCTATAATACTCCGTACCAAGCTCCTAATGGTGCCTGCTGAAACCCGACGACTACCTTAAGGTACTGGCCAAGCTTTTTTTGCCCTTCGCTAGGGTCAACGGCGCATGTGCGGCCAATGGCCATGTTGACTTGCACGCCTCTCTCTTCGTTTTTTCATCAAAGTCTTCATTATCATGCAGTTTATGATATATAGAATACGCGCCGCCGAGAACATGTTTGTCACGAGGTATTCTTACAGCAGTGGGCGACGTCTCTCACCTCCATCCGGCGGATTCATCTGAACCAGAGCACCACGACACAGCGCTGAGGATGTGACTCTTCACTGAAACGAAAGCCAGACCAAACAGCCCGTCGACGTACATACCTTTTTTTTCTTGGGATGACGAATTCTCGAGCGTGGCTACTGCATGAAAAGAGATCCTTTCCTATCGGTGGGAGGTTTGATACTCGATTCCGCTTCCTCCTGGAACAATCCTCGCAAAAGTGGCCGTGCTTGTATCAATCACCTAGACATTGACCTGTGCTGTTCGTGCTTGCCTACATGTGTGTCGCTGTCAAAGTGAAGGAAGGCAGAAGTTGGAGCATGTCAAGATCGTAACTGCCTCTACAACCGACATTGCAATGGGATCTTGTACTCTCACGACTCACGACTCCAGCCATCTCTTTTTGTCTATTTCGAGATATACACATATATATTCTTATTCTTCTGTCTGCATCTCTTGTATGCACTCGCGATGGTGTCTCGACTCCCTCGTCTAGACCCCGGCCTAAAACATGCCTCGTCAGGGGCACGTCTCACCAAGGGCCCCGCGGTCCCTGCGCACGCCCCCTGCTTCCGAGAGGCGGCTCAATAACTTTATCCAGAGCCTACTTTGTTAGTCTGCGAATAGTCGCAGACCTGTCAGAGCCGCATCGTCCTGGCGTGGGCGGCATCTGGGAATCCTGGGCAGGTCATGGCTCCTCTATTGGCTGCTTGGGGGCCAAGCTCCGTCTGTCAAGGACCGTCGCCTGCATCAGTTCGCATCGCTTCCCTCCGGATTCTGGGCCCATTCTCGTCGTCTGCCCCGGTCGAAACCACGTCCAAACTAGTTTCTGGCCTCTGGATTCTGAATCGCTGCAGTACCATGACCGAAGAAGGAGAGAAAACCTGTTGCCTTTTGTTCTCTGCTGCCGCCGCGTTGGGAAGTGGATGGTTTTCCTATTTTCGTCCCATCCTCTTCTCCATAGTGGATTTCTGAATCTTCCTCTTCTCGCGGGTTGACGTGTTTCTTTCTCTTCGACGTACGTGCCCTTGTTGCTTCGACCCGGCACGTTCTCTTTCCTGTTATGCCCGTGCGACGCTCGACGTGGGTACCTGGACCTAGTGTTTGCGATCCCTCCTCCTGATAATACCCAGTGAATGCTTGGCCGTCCTATGTTCTCGAGTTGCCGTCGATCTCAGCTGTTCCTCTACCTTCCGTGATCTTCACGAGTGCCCGGGAACTCGTGTTCATCAGAGTGCAGTCTTTCAATTCTACACGCTCATTTTTTCAAAATAATAGGGTTGATCCCTTTTTTCTATACTTCGTCAACGGCTGGTCTGTTCGTTCATACCTCGAAAGCCATCGTGGCCCGGGACGGTCTCGAAGGCTAGGCAATACAGTTTACTGGGAAGCATCCCGTCGCCTTCGGATCCCGAGTCAGGATGAAGGTGCAATTCGAGCTTCTCTCCTTTGCCGCGCTGGGGCTCTTGTCGTTGGTTCAGGTAGGTCCACTCAGTTATGAGCAAGAAGGAATGGAATCTGACAGGACTTATAGGCGGAACCTCGACACTACCATGCCCAGCCAGCAAGGCGCGATATTCTGGGGGAAATTCTGGGGTCGCTGACCGGAAATAATGGAAAGAATGGTGGCAACGATGGTGGAAATCAGAAAGCGAAGACTGTCACCGAGACCGTTCGACACACCGTTACGGTCGGCGCTGCCGCAGCGGGAGGATTGAATGCGACGGCTGGTGTCAAGACCGTCACCGTTACTCAGTCCGCTGCTGCACAGAAGGCAGGGCAAAGCCAGGCGGCTGGAAACCAAGCAGGGTAAGTTGTGTTGGCTCTATCACAGGAAGAATGTTCTGGGACTCATGATTGCACAGAGCGGCTCAACTGTCATTCGTGACGACGACTGTCTTTGGAACTGGCGCTGCCCCGACGGTCACGATCACCGCCTTGGCCTCGACAGTCACCCAGCAGGTGACTACGACCATGATGCAGTTGATCGCCTGTGGCACACCGACAGGTTCGGCCGTTCCGGCATCCAACGCTGCTGCTATCGCATCGTCTGCGGCCGGAGCCGCTTCTTCTGTACTCGCTGGCATCTCCAAGAACCAATCTGCAACCTCTGCAGCGGCTCAACTGACAACTACGACCACGACAACAACCTCGCCCCTCAACGCTGCCCCTGCTACGAGTGCTGCACCTGTCGCCAGTGTCGCCACCACGTCTTCAGCCGGTAAGTCTTGCAAAGGATCAGTCAGATCGACTCAAGTCCGAAACTAATCCGTAGATATAGCCGCAGTCGTATCGTCGGCTACACAAGCATCGGTTGTGTCGTCATCTTCTGTTCAGACAACGGCGGCAGCACCAGCCACAACCGCAGCGCAGACGACAACCGCAGCGGCGGCAGTCACTACATCGACCTCATCTGCTGCCCAGGCTCCTGCTGTTCCGGCTGCCGCCTCGTCAGTTAATCTGCCTGTCGCCGGTAACCCGGCAGTCGCTGCACCTGCCGTGACATCATCCGTGCAGAATGCAGGTGTTGTTCAGGGAGCAAACCAAGGTCCCTCGATAGATCTGAGCAATGTGACTCTCAACAGCATAATCAACCTCGGGGCACTGATTCAACAGCCTACCGCTGCTGCTGCCGCTGCTTAAAGGGGTCATCAACATCGCAATCAAGGCGCAACCCCCAATTAGACAAAACAAGAATACCATCGTTCACTCCCTTCTTTCTTTAGATAATAACCCGCAGCACTTTGGTCAATTTGATCTTTCGCCCTCAATTGATTTGAGTTTCCCCCATATTTGTATATCCTGGTCAGGCTTTCTTGAATAATAAAGACAATGGTTGCTTGTAGTAGAATGATCCGTGATATTTACTTGTTTTGGCTGAGGGAGATGATGCGAATAGATTGTCAATTAAAGCTGGTATGCTCGGTACAATGTAAATGCACGTTGTATATACTTTGATCAAGTGCTGTAGGGAAAGCTGGACATGCGAACGTGAATTGTCAGTAATCAAAACGAATTGTATCTGTCATATATCGATTGGACCAATGCAATTTTTTTTTTTTTAATATTTCTTTTCTTGGCCATGCTTGCTTACGACTGCAGGATAATTATAAAACTCTCAAAAGGGGGAATCTCGAAATCGAATCATGAAAATTAAAAGGAGCAGCCCACCAACGCCATCTCATCGTATGGAATCGAACGCACCCATTGCCGGCCAGATGTAATGATACAGCAGCGTTCCCACCATGTGCTCTCAAGTGCAAGTGAGCCTGATTACATTCCGTCGTCCTGTTGGTATGCCTCTCGAGGAGGAGCTGGAGCTACCGTCCGTGTCTTGGTGCCGTTTCGGCGTGGGTTGTTGTTTACTTGTACTCCATCGGCTGATGCCCCTGGGGAGGCCCTCCTTGTTGTTGTCCTCCCTGCCAGCCCTGCGGCGGGCCTTGGTTCTGCATCGGTATGCCCTGGCCGCCGCCGCCCTTCATCTGCTGCACGTCCTGGCGGTTCGCGAGCGGTTGCGCAAAGTTGCAGATGTGGCAGCTGATTTCCTCGTAGCCGTGGATCGACAAGGGGAGAACGGGCTGTTTAGTTGGGAGTATGGTTGTTAGCAGGAAGAAACTTTAATCAGAGGCGCCTGGACATGTCGGGTGTCTGTGAAATTGGTGAGGCGCGAGACTTACAACGAAGCAAAAGGTAAACCACGGGTTCGACTTGATGACCTTGCCGCTGTAGTTGCCGCAGTTGTGGCACTGGCAGACGACGCCCTCGTAGCCTTCGACTTCCTTGCGGAAGGTATGCTCGCCACAGGTGAAGATGAGACACATTGTCGCGGAGAGGCAGAGAGACTGTAAGAAGTGTGCGTCTGTTTTGCGGTGTTTGGTGTTTGGTGTTTTCTTTGCGGTGTGTTGGGAGGTCGGTCTTTAGCGCTGGGAGGCAACCGTTGTACGTTGTTAGTGGTAGCAGCGCTGTCGCAAGAGTGACGAAAAGCGCAACAAAAGATGCCGATGTGCCGTGGTATGCTTCGCGCGTGTGATTGGGTCCCTAGAGAAGCTTTTCTTCTTTTCTTCTTCTCTTCTCTTTGGCGGACGGGGGCAAAGGAGTGTGAATGCACATTGCAGGTCGCGAACGGATGGTTATGCGACACAAGTTGGGCGAGCCAAGCTGCTTGGCCGCTGGGAAACGCCGTCATCTGTCGTGGCTGTGTCGTACGGCCAAGAGCCCTTTCAGGCGACAGCCAACTCAAAACTCCACACGAGCTTTTACAACGGGCCAACGGGCATCTCTATCTCGTTAGCGCTTTCGATAGCACCTAAACTTTTAGGCGGTTCTGGGGTCGTCGATCACTGACGACGGCCCCGCGATCCCGGCCGCTGTCCCACTGTACAGGGCCTGAAATTTTTGGAGGATCGATTCTGATAAGTCGTGACAGCTTCACCAATTGTACACCAAGTTCTGCCCACACTTTGCGCCGCACCAACGAGAATACGACCACACTTCCGTGGTATTTATACTGGGTATCGAGCGTTACAGGCGCAGGAGAAGGGATTCACGATGCTCTACGACCTCAACATTGCCTGGTCTCCCTCGACCAGCGCCGCCGAGCTGACGCGGACCTTGAAGTTCAGCGCCAGCCTCGGCTACAATGTCGTCGCCCTCAACCACACCCTGAGCCTTCCCATACCGGGCCATATCACGAATCCCCTGCCCAAGTTCGACAAGATCAAGACGGGCGCCACCCCCAGCCCGTCGGACGGCGGCGACAGGCTCCCGACGGTGCTCACCCGCTGCACCGTGCCCGTGGCCGACACGTCGGTCGGGCACCACGTGCCCCGGCTGGTCAACGCCTACGACGTCGTGGCGCTCCGGCCGACGACGGACAAGGGGTTCCAGGCGGCGTGCCTGAACATCGACAACGCCCACGTCATCTCGCTCGACCTGACGCAGTACCTGGGCTACCACTTCAAGCCCGTGGCCGTCATGGCCGCCGTGCGCCGCGGCATGCGCTTCGAGGTCTGCTACGCCCAGGCGCTGGCCGCCGACGCCCGGGGGCGCGCCGTCTTCATCGGCAACCTGATGCAGCTCGTGCGCGCCACCCGCGGCCGCGGCCTCGTCGTCAGCAGCGAGGCGCGCGGCCCCGCGCACCTCCGCGCCCCCGCCGACGTCGTCAACCTCCTCGCCGTCTGGGGCCTGGCCACGGACAAGGCTGCCGAGGCCCAGAGCGTCAACCCCCGCGGTATAGTCGTCAACGAGGGCATCAGGCGCAACGGCTTCCGGGGGGTCGTGGAGATTGTTCAGGTCGCCGACAGGCCCAACAAGGCCGGGGAGGACGACGGCGATAAAATGGAGGGCGTCGAGCAGCAGCAGCAGAAGAACGAGAAGAAGAATGGTGGCCAGAAGCGAAAGGGCCCCGACGGCCAAGAACAGTCTGGTGGCCCGTTGAGCAAGAGGCAGGCCAAGAAGAACAAGAAGCTCGCCGTGTTGGAGGGGAACCCGGCCGAAAAGGCGTGAAAGGACTGCATCTCACCAGGAAGAAAGAAAAAAACTAAATAAGTAAAAGGGATAGACTGGCTGCATAGGAACAGGCGTTTTTCGGCATGATACCCCTGGAACAGAAATATATTGTCTTTAAACAGTGTCTTATGACTTTGTATGGATTAGCGTTTGACTCTTCTTACTCTGTCCGTCTGCTATCTGCGAGTATGAGCCCAGTGACAGCTTGAACTGCCAGAATATAGGCAGAGGAGCATATGGGGCATTTGAGGCATATGGAGCAGTGGCGACAACCCCTGCCAGGACGATTCCGTCAACTTCAAAGTCATCGATATCGTATCTATGGTCAAGATCGATTAGTATTCATTACAGCATGGAACCGTGGGCGATTCGAGGCGATATTATGTTTAGAGGTTCGCAAGTACTCTTGAAAGCTGTTACTACTCAAGCAACTATAGCATTGACAAGTATAAGTCTCGTACATGCTGAAGCCCCATCATGGTCCATGTACCTCTCGTAGCCAGTGAAGGGACTGTTTAGTACTTGGCACGTGTGATACCAAACGATTTTTTATTATTGACATGCTTCTTAATCAGCTCAGGCTACTTTGCGACTTCCGTCCGCGCGTGTTTATTCCCGCTCAGCCCCCTCAACTCCTCCCACTCGTGCACCAGCATGCCGAGCTCGATGTGGTCGTGCCACTGCCGGTTCATGAAGACGCTCTCGCGCTTGACGCCCTCGAGCCGGAAGCCGATGCTCTGGTACAGCGCGGCGGCCCGCTCGTTGTACGACGTGGTGCCAATGTCCACGCGGTGCATGTCGCCAAAGGTGAAGGCCCAGTCCAGCGCCCAGTTGATGGCCTCGCGCCCGTAGCCCCGGTTCTGGTGCCCGTCGACGATCTGGATGCCGATCCCCGTCCGCCGCCGGAACGCGAAGTTGCTGTTCTTGGCCATGACGAGCATGCCGATCTTGGTGACGTCGTCTTCGTCTTGGGTAGCAGCCTTTTTCTTGTCGTCGCTAGCTTCTGCCTCAGCCTGCTGGGACGTCTCTTTCTCGTGGACGCTTTCTGGCTCCTCCTTTCTGTTCGGGAGACATATAAAGACGGCCAGCAGGGAGTTGCTGGTGATGGTCTCAATGTCCTTGTTGAAGGCCTTGCGCGTCTGGGGCACAAACGTGGCGGGCGTCGCCAGGCCAAAGTTGACGGGGTTGTCCCAGAGGTTCTTGAACAGCCAGTCCTTGTGGGCTTCCGTGTTCTCCATGGCGCGGAAAACGAGGCGCTGCGTCTTGAAGGCGCCGGCAAAGGCTTCTGAGATGGCCTCCATGGTCACAACGGGCAGAGCAATGTAATGTGCTTTCTTCAAGCAATACGGCGGTTGCCCCTGGGGAACTCGTTACTTATCCTTCGAAAAAACAAGATATCGTATACCAAAACATGAACCTTGCCCTGTTCCGTAATGACCTTCCTATCCAAGCATTTATTATGACTGTCCTCAGACGTTGTACTGGATATGAGTCATTCTGCTATCATGTTGCTGGATGGCGACCCCGACGCGGGTGAAATCTCACACGCATGAACGCCATGTGTTGCTTACAACACCCTTGACAGTACAGACGAAGGGGTTGGACCAATGATGATTGCTGCATCGTGCTACCAACACCTGTGAGACAGTACGAAGATATAGATGATATGGTGATAGGTCGTAATCCGATACGATAGTGAGCAGTCATGCAAGCCAACGGCTCAGCTTATGAGCGAGCATGGGTATAGTCGTGGTGTACCAACCTGGTGACTTTGATTTTTCTCTCCCTGCCTTTCAAAAATCCCTACCTTGAGAAATGAGTCATTGCCTGTCTAAAAAGTAAAAAAGTATACATGGATCAAATCTTGAGCCCAGAGGATCGAGAAATAAAAAATCCGGTGCAGACGTAAGACTTCGAGTACAGAAAAATGGCATTTCATATGTGCTCAACGATACATTTTCTGATTTATTTTCTCTCGTTGAAAATCCGGAGCGTTTCATGCCACAGGAGTAATTGATTCTTATGCGGACTACACTGCAATACTTTACAAAGCTGTTTGCAAGTCTGAAAAGCAGATATGAATCCAGTACTCTGTAGCCGTTGTGAAAGAGGGAATGTGCCTCTTCTCGATACTCGGCAGAAGCTCTGGCTGTGTATAGAGGCACTAGGTCCGTAGCCGATAGGATCTCGGATCGGATTATGGCGCTGAGCTTAGGTCTATACAGATTCATCGTCGAGAAAGGCACTGGTTCTGAATAGCTGAGGTGACACGGAAGCACCCAAACTTGTATGAATCTCCCGACTGTGGTGTAGCCCACATTGTTTCATAACCTAGGAATTGGAAGTTATCAACCATGTGGCTTGGCTTGGGTATTGACCATATTGTGCTGATCTGCTTGAGCGACAGCCAGCGATTACCTACATGCACCGCAGGCGACTCCCATCTACCGAGATCGGATATCGTACTCTGTACCCATGTTTTGATAGTGAGATGAATAGCTAGGCGCTAAAATCTTGAATAGAAACACGAATGGGTATTATTCCGCTGCCTATGCAAGTTTTGGTAGGTAGTGGCAGTGCTAGGCTGGTGATATCTCCATCAAGATTCTGGCGTGTTAGTCTCTGGCAGACGATCTTCCCTGTATAAGTTGCCCTTGTTCTTGGTTGCATAGGGAAACATGATTTGACACTCCTCTGAGTGATGAGAGTTCCTGCATAAATAGCAAGAAACACCTTGTCGATCTGAAAGATATGCTCAATGGCCACGAGTCGCAGAGAGATACGATGCCACGTCGTACGAGTGGCCCCCATTGGCCGCCAGTAGTGCTGTGAGCTCCGCATGAGGGTCCCCTATTTGATTTCAGCAGCGATGCAGCAGCTCCACGTGTGGTTTCAGAAGCCCCGCAGACGTCATGGGCCAGTGGTGCTAGGTAGCTGCTAGAGAGAGGTAGCCCAGAAGTAAACACCCAAAGTGAACAGGAAACGTATTTGGGTTTTCTCTTGTTTCTATTCCAGACTTTGATCATTTACGCATCTCGATTCTCAGGATTCTAGCTATCAACAGCTGCAAACGACGCCGAACCATCAAACCATACATCAACCCCATATACAACAACAAAAATGCCTTCTTTCTTCGGTGGTGAAGGTATGTGTTATATACACCTACCCCGCCAAGCCCCTCAGGAGCATCCAGAGCTCTATGATGCCTTCAATGGTGCCGTGCCGTCTTGCTAACTGATATCGTGTGCAGATGCCCCAGGTACGAGAGGAACACTACCAACACTGCTCTGCTACAAGTGCAAGAAGAGACCCTTTATACTGACAGTACCACGTTCGCAGCCCACGGCGGCTCCTACCCTGCAGGCGGATACGGACGAGAGGACGAGGACCTGAGCGGCGCCGCAGAGCACGCCAGCCGCCACGCCGGCGACTCGGGAGACAGCAGCCTGTTCTCGTCCATTCTGGGTTCTCTGGGCGAGAAGAGAGGCCGTGTGGCCCAAGAGGACGTTGACGAAGAAGGTAAGCCGCAACCACACGGAGGGTGGGCAGAGGAACTGCCGACGATACGCTATGCCACGGCATCTACTCCGTGCTGTACATGGCACGATCTCGGAGCACGCGTGAGCTAATTCTGGCTACGACAGATGCCGTTCAGCAGCACAAGCGCTACTACAACAACGACGGCGATGACGAGGCCGACGACAAGAGCATGGGCTCGGCCGCGGCCATGCAGGCACTGAAGATGTTCTCCGGAGGCTCGAGCGGCAGCTCCCAGTCCGGCAACAGCCAGAGCGCCTTCATCGGTCTCGCCATGGGCGAGGCGAGCAAGCTGTTCGACCAGAAGGCCAGCCAGGGCAAGGTCTCGGGCGGCGCCAGCAAGGAGTCGGCCGTCATGCAGGCCGGCGAGATGGCGCTCAAGTTCTACATGAAGAGCAAGGGAGGAGACTCGGGCTCGTCTTCTGGGCTCATGAGCCTGGCCTCCAAGTTCATGTAAAGAAAGCACCTAGGGCAAAGCGCTATTAGTATAGCCACCTCATTATACAGGTGAAATTGAGACTATACAACGTGCCAAGGATACTAAAGAGATCAACAGCCTGAGTGCATGCCATACATACCTACTCGGTGCTGGAGCCAAAGTGCTTGAGCTGTCTGTCGGTTTCTCACACCCATCGTGTTTGTAGCGATCCCTTACTGAGCCCACGATACAGGACCTTGATTCTTTTTCGTTTTGCACAAGTCTTTGGATTGCTAACAGGCATTTAACAAGATATTGAACCACGCCTCTCCAAGCTACACACATATACAACACTACACATTACAGCACTTATACGTGCAGACGCCACATTCGGTTCTCGGCTCTGCATGTGAGATATCTACCTCGTACCTACCGGCCCAATTTCTTTTTGCCATTACACCGCAGACCCTCAAGGCCAGATAATACGTCAATGACTTTTCTATATGTATATATAAATGAAGTAAACCCCCTTAAACCAACGGGCCTCGGTTCGGTTACCTTACCCCAAAACCTGAACCGTTGACCCCTCTCCCCCTCATGGGGCCATCCATGGCTTATTATGATTTTGGGAGGATGCGGAGAGGCCGCGCTGCTGCAAGCCCGGGCTGTGTCAGACAATAGACTGCGCCGTCTCGATTCTCATCGGCTTTGGGGTTCTTTCTTGGTTCAGTTCAATTGATTTTATTTTTCTGGTATCATCAGAATCTTCTTTATATGTGTATAAAATATTTATCATCTAGTATTTATATGATATAAGATATATATATATTCTCTCTGGTAAAAGATGACGTCCCCGGAACACCCGCTCTCGTACAACGACTACGCCCTGCCGCAGCTCAGGCTGGAGCACCACCCGGCGTCGTCGCCGGTGCCGACGCCCGTCGTCAAGGTGCTCCTGGACCGGCCGGGCCGCAACAACGCCTTCACCGACACCATGGTGACGTCGCTGGTCGCGGCCTTCGACCTGCTGTCGACGGACCCGCGCGTCAAGGTCGTCGTCTTCTCCGGGACGGACCCGCGCAACAAGTTCTTCTGCGCCGGCATGGACCTGGACGGCGCGTCCGACGCGACGGCGGCCGGCAGGGACGAGAAGCCCCCCGGCGAGGAGGAGCTCGCGCGGCGGAGGGAGGCCCACCGCGACGGCGGCGCCCAGGTCAGCATCGCCATCGCCAACTGCGCCAAGCCCGTCGTCGCCGCGCTCAACGGCCACGCCGTCGGCGTCGGCATCACTATGACGCTGCCCTGCAACATCCGGGTCGTCAGCCGCGACGCCAAGGTCGGCTTCGTGTTTGCCAGGCGGGGCATCAACAGTAAGTCGGACGCCTCTCATCCCTCCCCACCCTTATTAGTGGCAGGCCCGACTGACCCCATTCGCTTCCCTAGTGGAGGCAACATCGTCCTTCTTCCTGCCCCGGATCCTCGGCACGGGGCGGGCGCTGAACCTCGTGACGACGGGCTCGACGTACGCGCCGTCGGACCCGCTGATTCGCGACCTGTTCGCCGATGTGGTGGCGCCCGACGAGGTCCTCCCGCGGGCTCTTGAGCTCGCCGAGGAGATCGCCGCCAAGACGAGCGGCGTCGCCATCAAGGCGATGAAGGATATGATCTATCGCGGGGCGTCGTCGCCCGAGGAGGCCTTTCAGCTCGAGAGCAGGGTCTTCTTCGACCTGTTCCGCGGGAGCGACGCGAGGGAGGGTATCCGGAGCTTCTTGGAGAAGAGAGACCCCGACTTCCAGGGCGTATGGGAAAGAGAGCAGCCCGCGGTGTGGCCGTGGTGGGAGGCCAAAGGATGGGATGTTGTCCCAAAGGCGAATGGCTTGGTTGGCTGGCTCAAAAGTAAGCTGTGATGGAGGGATTAGAGGCTGCAGACCTTCCCAGGTCATCCGCAGACCATCCAACGTCATATACTTCTAATTCGGCTTCCGTCGCTATCAAGCTAGGCTCGTAGGTATCATGATAAGTACACGTTTAACAATAAAACAACAACAAACCCCTGGTCGCTTCATGCTGTACAGTCGTGGCATGCGTCGTAGATGAGCAGCCGTCCGCGAAAAAAGTTTCCCCTGACACCATGCTCAAGTCCATTTTGCCAGTATGCTTCTCGTATCCTGAATGATGACTGAAAATACACCTAACGCCTCAGGTCCGTGGGTAATGTCTATAGTGGCCAATTCACTTGACTCTTGCTGCAACATCTAATTGTCCGTCATGGGGGTATCTTGAGCAGCGGCGCCCGCACCACCGGCGTTCTTTTTCTTCTCTTTCTTGGCCCAGCGAAGACCACATGCATTACATAGTGTCTTTGGTCCGCTGGGTCCTTTTCGCCACTCTGGAGAATCAAGCGTGCCTAATGTTCATGTGAGTAATTCCGTAGAGTGGAATTTGAGCCGGCGCGAGTAGATACTTACCACAATCGGTGCAGACATATTCCTCTGCAATTTTGAGCTTTTTCTTTTTCTCCCCTGTCCGAGGATCTCTATCGACTGGTATCGCAATTCCAGCATCTCCTTTGATGAGGACTGGACTGTGGTTACCGGTCGTTAATCCCTTGCTACGCTCTCCTTCGCCATAACGGAGTCCCGTGAGCATTTCAATGGTATCTGCATGAGACGTGCTGCCTAACCGCGAGATCTTGTCGCGGAGCGAGTCTGGGCGACTTCCAGCTATAACACCCTCGAGATTTTCCCTCGTGAGATTGGCATTGAGCGACGATGGCTTTCCGGGTGGTGGCATAGCCGCCGAATCTGCAATACTCTGAGATGTAGTCCCCCCTGTCAGTGATTGGAGATCTTCCGAAGCTGTGACATTTGTGGTGGACGCATCTTGGCCGTCTTGCCAGCTTCTCTGGGACGCTTCCTCCTCTTCCTCCTCCTCGCGGCGCAGCTCGGCGATGCGTCGCCGTAGCCGCTCGTTCTCGATTTTGTGCTCCAGGAATGTGTCTAGCAAGACGGCGTTCTTGGTCGGATATGGCCGGGACATGACGAAAACAGCTTGGCAAAAGGGTGTTTGGTTGTCGGGATTTGGCGCAAACTTGGCTGAAGCTATGTGCGCGTGGCCAACAGATTCGAATATAGCATATGTACCATCCTTCTTTCGTAGCCGATAAAACATGCGCATCGAATTCCCACTTGCTATAGACTCGTTCATTTCCGATGTGAAAGTTCCCAAGTCGTCCGGGTGGATGAGCTCCTTGAGGAAGCTATCCACTATGTCCTCGGCTTGGAAGCCGGTCAGGTTGGCGACGCTCGGCGAAACGTACTTGATCCTGCCATGGGCGTCGAGAATCTGTAGAAAGTCCTTTAGCTCCTCCACCACCTTGGCCGGCCAGTTCCTCCGCTTTGTGAACTCGGTCAAGGTGTTTGAGCCCGGCGGTTGAGCTTGGGCGGACGGCGGGGCGGGGCTGTCCTCGGCGGAGTTTGTCGAGAATCTGGGCGTGTCTTCGTTGGAGCTCATGCCGTTCTGCGCGTTCTGCGCATTGGATACGGACGGGTAGAGTGGCTGTTGTGGCATTGCCATGGTCATGTCGTCGATGTCCATGGCCATGGCCATACTCGACTCCAGGTTCCCAAACATGAGATTGTCATCCATTGATGCGGCCATCATGTCGTCGACTGAAATCTGCAGCACAGGCAGCGAGCCCAATAAAATCAGTGGAGTGCTCCGCAAGACGGCGCGAAATGCGATTGATTCAATAAAAATTCAGGGTGTCTGCACATGGAGCGTGCCCACTCATTTCTAGTGTATGTGGTACGTAGGTAATAAGGTAGGGGCTGGGCGGGTAAAGACGACAAACGACAAACAGCAAGACAATGCGGGAAGCAATGTGATGTGTTGTGGTATAGCAACAGTAAACGGGGTCTCTCTTACGGGGTTCATGGCTCCCGGGGCGCTGGAAAAGCCGTAAATGTAGGATGGTGGCCCGTGATTCATCCTGGCGGCTGGGTGAAGGGCCCCTTGGTCCTCTGCCTCGAAGCTTTGCCAGAAATGACGCTGCGGCTGCTGAGACGAACTCATGTGGGTGCCGTGTGCCAACAACCGTGGCTTGACGTGGGGCGGCGAAAGTTAGGTAGGGAGTGCGCGCTGCATCTAAGGTAATGCCATGTAGTATGCACCTTTTTGCCGAGTGCAACTTTTTTCCCGAGTCCTCTCTTGTCTTTTTGGAATCTCTCTTTCTTCCCTCTCTTCCTTCCTCCCTCGGATCTTCAGAACCGGGTACTTGAGTCGGCGTGCGCCAGGCGGCAGATGGGCAGGTAAAAGTCGGGTCGGGAGCGCTGCCGAGAACTAACGCTGGCGTGTGGGTGTATTTCTAAAAACCCGCGAGGGTAGTTAGGATCGCGCGAGCGCGGCGACGAGATCCGGAGGAAAGGGAAAAAGTGAAGTCGCGAATATCCTCCAGGTACAACCAGGGGGGAGAGGAAGGGAAAAGTAAAAATGTGCCTAGAAGCAGGAAGGACGGGTAAAAGAGAGGAGGGAAAACTGGGATGGGATTTTGGAATTTCGATAGTAAAAAGAATCGGCTTGTGACGACCCCTCCGCCCAGCGAGCGAGTCGACCCGCTGCTGGGTGATTCTACAACATTACTTGGCTTGGGCTCTGCTTTTTTTGAGGGTCAGTAGGGACCCAACAGGAGTGTTTCCTCCGCGGTAGACATCAGTAATCATTTTTAAGAGGGGGAGGGATTCCCCCAGCTTTAGGGTCGATCAATGTCGTCGTTCTAATCTCTTTTGCCAGACACGAAAACGGCAAGCTAAAAGGCCGCTGATAGGCAAAATCAGGGACCAAGTCATTCAACTGGGAAGCGAAAATATCCACTCCGGCCGTAGGTTGCGCCTGCAAGAACATTGACCCCTGGGAGCCAATGACGCAATGCCAAAGGAGCGGTGGCTTTTGTCGTGAGTCTTGCTGCCGTCCTAGTTTCGCAACGCGAGTCTTGCACTCTAAGTTAGTACGTAGTCTCCAGCACGGTTAAACGAGGCGGCTTCCCCATTCGAGGCACCAGGGCGTTGGCAGTAGTAGGCCCGAGCATACCGCCATAGTGGTTCCAAGAAGACTCGCGGCACGCTCCTTGTGGAGTATGTAGATTTTGGGGAAGCCTTGTTTGTTCTGGGGCGTGGCATCTGTTACGGCATGTTACCCAGCCTAGGGATGGTAGGTATTCGATCGCCGTGTTACCAGTGCTCACGATGATCGTAGTATCGCACTTCAATCGTCATGAAGGCTGCTCTGTCCCATGAAGACCAATCTGCCCGTGCCTGAGTCCGGTTGAGGGAGAGAACAGGACCGTATAAGCATATAAGTCGATGAGCACCCACCTCTATACTGACTAGTACACCAATACACAGTAGATCACTGTCCATGTCGACCATGCCCTTAATTTTATTTCCCAAGCTGAATCACTAACAATGTACGGCGCCGTGGCATCAGACATGCATTCTCTCACCCAGGTCTCGTGGTCGGCCCGCTGCAGGGGATCCCAGGCGGCCAGCTGAAGGTGTGCACATCCCGCGATACTTTGGTTAATGGTAGGTACAAGCAGACCTGAACACTTCAAGCAACGTGGGGTCCCCGTGTCAGCTGGCTCACCAACGCATCAAGTCCCCCAATTGTCGGAGCGGATGGATCATGGCAGATGCATAACTGCTAGCGTTCCACGTTTTCAAGGACCAATGAGCTGGCCACCAGCCGACGGAGGCTTTTCCTACATTACTGTTTGACCTCTACCTAACCTACGTGGTAGGCTCTAAAACCTAGGTAGCTTGGCTAGGTCTGTTCTGCTCTGGTTTTGCTGGCCCTGTTTCCGAGGAGTAGAGGGCAAGAAGGAGGAGAAGAAAAAAAGGCAAAGAGCCCAGTGATGGATCACGTAAGTTGGAAACATAGCGGAAACATAATGAAGTACCTAGTGATGCAGTAGGTGTCTAAAGATGAGTTTGTGCTTGATGACAATCTGGACTAATAAGCGGACATGGGCATCATAGGTAGGTATATTGATAGCTCAAGTCACAGAACAACTTTGGTGAGACATAGGACAATATTTAGAACTTCAGAACCCTAGTCATCGTTCTGATGAGATGTTGAAGAATATAAGAGATGGATACATATACCTGTATGTCATTTCAAACAGATGCGTTATAACCATTCAAGTAGGCAAGTACAGAATATATACCTACAATGTACTGAAGGTTGAATTCAGATGGATGCGCAAGCTAACCCCCACCGGTTTTCATCGCGTCCTTGTAACACAACTAGGTATTGCAGTCCTCTCCAAAGTGTGTCCACCATAGGTAGCCTACCTGATTTGTGAGTTTCTGAGACCATCGTCAGTGTTCTAAAGCCATGCCATCTGGAGCTGTAAGTCAAATATGCCAGTTTTCATTGGATAGACCTTAGAGAAGCAGTAGAATTCCTGATGCACGGTCTTTCAAGCTTGAGGTCCCTGCATTCCCACAGCGGCGGGGTCGTTTACCTTGCACTAGGTCTCTGCTAGGTACTGTACAGGTAGGTACGTATTGCTGCCTGGGCAGCCAACTCCAGTTTCTGGCGCGTCTCCCAGCAGTGAATCCATTAAACCAGACGCGTTTGCAGGCTCCAGCCAGAAAAGAAAAAGAGAAGCCTCATTGTGTCTTCCTCGCAACCTCGACATTCCTGGACAAGATACACGACAAAGAGCTGAGCATGTATGCCGCATGACCCTTCGCCCGTGACAATTACTGGCATTACTTGGTCCTGCGAGGAAGGAGATGAGCAGCATCATCTAACCTAGACACACTCACTGCTCCGCTTTCCCTTCTTCGATACGCCGCTGAAGGAAGCCATCACCATGTCCAAGATCGAGAAGCTCAACATCAGGGGCGTGCGGTCTTTTGACCCTCATTCCACCCAGACCCTGCAGTTCCATTCCCCCCTCACATTGATCGTGGGCTACAATGGTTCGGGCAAGACGACCATCATCGAGTGTCTCAAGTATGCGACCACTGGCGAGCTCCCTCCCAACAGCAAAGGCGGTGCCTTCATCCACGACCCGAAGCTCCTTGCCCAGGCCGATGTTCTGGCTCAAGTCAAACTGCGCTTCTCGACTCCCCCCAACACCGTCCACGTCGTCACGAGAAGCTTGCAGCTCACCGTCAAGAAGACCACTCGCAGTGTAAAGACCAAGGAAACGGCGATGGAAACGAAGCGCATAGGTGAACGTAGTTCGATCGCCTCCAAGAACGCTGATTTAAACGCACTTGTCCCCCAAACCCTTGGCGTCGCACCTGCTATTCTGGAATCCGTCATCTTCTGCCATCAGGATGAATCTCTCTGGCCCATGAGCGAGCCCGCCACCCTCAAGAAACGCTTCGACGAGATCTTCGAGGCGCAGAAGTACACAAAGGCCATAGACAACCTCAAGGTGATCCGAAAGAAGAAGGGCGAAGAATTGAACAAGTGGAAGGCGGAATTGGCCCACTGCAAGACGAACAAGGACAAGGCCGAACGTGCCCAGAAGAAGATGAACCAGCTTCAAGCTGAGATGGACAAGTTGAGAGACAGCTCGGCCAAGAAACAGCGAGAAATGGATCAATTAGGCAAGGAGGCCAAGGAGAAGCACGAGCAGGCAAACAGCTTCCTCGACATCGTCAACGATCTCAGAAACAAGGAGGACCAGCTCCAGACTCGCAAGGAACATGTCGACGAGCTCCGACAAAACATTGACGTGCTGGACGAGACGGACGCGTGGCTCGAGGAGACTCTTGCACAGTACGAGACCAAGGTCGCAAGATACGAAACAGAGCATAAAGAAAACATCGTGCAGTACAACGGGCACCAGAAAGAACTTCAGGCAACTCGCAAGAATCTCGACACCAAGATGTCAGAACAAGGCAGGCTTGAATCTGACAAGGCAAGATATGAGCGTCAGCTCGAGTCCCGCATCGGCTTGATTCATGAAGCCGCACAAGCCCACAGTATCCGTGGCTTCGACGGCGAGCTTGAGGATAGACAGGTCAAGCAATTCGTTGAGCGAATCCAGAAAATGCTCACTGATAAAAAGCGAGAACTCGAGCTTGTGCAGAGGGAGAACGCCGAAGAACAAGACAGGAAGACGGCTGTCATTACCGATCTCGAGGGCCAAAAGTCATCACGGACACAAGAACGTGTTTCTGCCAAAAAGAGAATTGGCGACCTCGAGAGAAGAAGCAACACAATCCAGACTCAGCTCAATGGTATTGATGTTGATGAAGGATCCAAGGCCGTTCTTGACGCCTCTTTCGCCGAGATTGGCCAAAAGCTGCAGAACGCCATTGCGGAGTTTCAAGCATCGGGGATTGATACAAAGATCCAGCAGGAAAGCGACAACTTGATCAAGACCGAAGCAGAAAACGACAGGCTTGGGCGTGAACTAGTGGAGTGCACACGCCTGGCGCAGGATCGGGCACAGCTCGATCTACGAACCAAGGAGCTGGCCGAGAAGAAGCGAAAGCTCGATACTCTGAAAAACACATGGAGCGAGAAGATCTCAGGCCTTCTCGGCGATACTTGGGAGTCGGGTACAATCGACAGAGACTTCCAGCAAGTCCTCCAAAAGAAATCAAAGGTGCTCCAGGAAGCAACTCGCATCCGTGACGACACACTGCAAGAACACAAGCAAGCACAATATGCCTTGTCTGGTGTCAAGGACAAGGCCAAGAAGAGGGAGAACGAGTTGGAGAGCTGCAAGAAAGCCGTCCAGAATGCGCTCAAGGACGTTTTCCCCAAGGAAGCGGCCATGATCGAAGATCTGCCCCGGAGAATCGAAGAGCTGGAGGAAGTGATTCTCGATCTCGAGAAAGAGGTCTCCCTGTTTGATGAGATGAAGAACTTCTACAACAAGTGCCAGAGGACCATGAACAAGAACAACAAGTGTCTCATGTGCGATCGCATTTTTCAGGCCCCAGCTGAAAAATCAAAACTTACACAGAGGATTCTAGAGGCTATAGATGACAGGAGGAAAGCCGAAGCGCAAGAAGACCTTGCTACAAAGGAGAACGATCTTGGCAAACTTCGTCTGGTCCGGCCACAGTATGAGAGCTACATGAAGCTCCGCGCGGAAAAGCCTGCGCTCGACAAGGAGTTTCAAGACCTGAAGGAGCAGGAGGAAAGGCTCGTGGCCACACTGGAGGAGAAGGACCATGTCGTTCGCGAAAAGTCCGAAGAGAAACAGGATGTCGAGACCATGAGCAAGACCGTTTCGGACATCTCGCACACTCACCGTGACATTGTTGAATCCGAAGCTCAAGTGGAAAGAATTGTTTCCCAGCAGCAATCTAGCGGTGTTCTACGAAGCCCTGACGAGATACGAGAGCTACAGGATACCTGCAGTGAACAGATGAGGGCGTCAAAGAACAAGATCAACAAGCACCAGGGCGATAAACAGCGGATGAGGGACACAGTCAGTCGGCTCGAGCTGGAGAAAGCACAGTTGCAGAACAAGGTCAGCAACGCGGCGCAGCAGCTTGATCGAAAGAAGGATATCCAGAATCAGCTGCAGACCACTCGTGACGACATAGCGCACCAGAGAGCCACCATTCAAAAGGCTGACGACGATCTTGCTGCTATCGAGCCACAGATTACCAAGGCTCGATCAATCCGTGACGACGTCATCCACAGAGGCCGTGACAAGGAGAAGAAGAGAACCGAAGAACGGGATGAGCTGGCCGGCTCTGTCAGCGAACTGAAGATGATGGACAACGATATTCGCGACTACCTGGAGCTTGGCGGTCCCGCAAATCTTGCCACAAACGAGCGTGCCATTCAGGGACTGAACCAGACGGTCCAGCGCATCGAAAAGGACATGGCCGACTTGTCGGAGCGGACCAATAAGCTCAAAGCTGAAATCAGCGACAGTGGCCGCAGAAAGAAGAACATCAGTGATAACTTGAATTATCGCAAGAATGCTGGGTTGATTGATCACCTGAAGAAGGAAATCCGTGGTTTGAAGTCCCGCAACGCATCAGAAGATTACGATCGACTCATGGAGGAATCAAGAATACTTGAGACTATGCGCGCCAAGTACAATGCCGAGTACGGCAGTATGCTGGGCATGATCAAGTCCAAGGACTTGGAGCTCGCAGAGCTATGCGCCGATTTCGATACGGAGTACAAGGATGCCCAGAACAAATACCGTGAAGCCCTCATTCACGTCGAAACCACAAAGGCAGCTATGGAAGACCTCCAGAATTACAACACGGCTCTAGACACAGCCATCATGCAGTATCATACCCTGAAGATGGACGAAATCAACTCGATCGCGCAGGAATTATGGCGCGACGTCTACCAGGGTACCGACGTTGATACCATCATGATCCGTTCTGAAAGCGAAAACTCGTCCACCAGTCGCCGCGCATACAACTATCGCGTATGCATGGTCAAGGGCGACACGGAGATGGATATGCGTGGTCGCTGCTCTGCAGGTCAAAAGGTTCTCGCCTGTATCATCATCCGCCTGGCTCTGGCTGAATCCTTCGGCACCAACTGTGGCCTGATCGCCCTCGACGAGCCAACGACCAACCTGGACTCGGACAACATTGGTGCTTTGGCCCGCTCTCTGCATGATCTCATCGACAAGCGAAAGGGCCAGAGCAACTTCCAGCTCATCATCATCACGCACGACGAGGAGTTTCTCCGGCACATGCGTTGCTCCGATTTCACAGACACCTTTTACCGGGTGAAGCGCGATCTGAACCAGAAGAGCATCATCAAGAACGAGAGCATCTTGCGCATTGATGAGTAGAGATAATATTTGGTGGCGGTCGTGTAGATCTGCGTTTTGATAATCTGATCTACATTGTCGTGGCCTTTGCAATGGATGGGCTTCCACGCCAACCCGGTTATCTGCTTTAATGGCATGGTGTATGGAGCAATGGAATGGACGGTGGTTTGTTTTCACACCATGTACGAGTGGCAAAATCATTCGCATTGCTAGACTTGTCCATATCGGTAGATCATTGTAGCTGCGCGTAATACATACTGCATTCTGGCTTGTGATTATTATCAGTGTCAATCTTACATCGTGTGCTCATCGAGTTCTGCTCGATCGTCCGTCTTTACATCGCTCACTCAGTAATGTATTGTGCACCATGGAATAAATCATATTGGCATTGATTCGCTTCGTCGTCGCCGCCCTGTGTTTGTGCTATGGTATCATACAAATGAACACACCACTTGGAAAATTTCGTTCGTTCTGAACACCTATTATCTGTACCGGGTCCGCTTCTCTTCTTCGGCCCCCCTATTTCCCCTTTCCCTTTGGGCGTGGTGAGGCCATTCCAAAACGAAAAATACACAACGCGACAAGCCAGTAATCAAGGACCCGGGCCAACGCCACACCAATTACCAAGATCAATGAATCAAGGACGTTGAGAATCGGGACGGAACGGGACGGTTCCGTCTAGTAGAGGAGAACCTAGTACGACTAGTCCTCGGGTGACCTCTCCTTCTTGATATACACAGCGGCACCGTCCTCCTCGGCCTTGGGTTCCGTCTGCTCGACGAGAGCCTGGGACGACTAGTCCTTGGGTGGGCTCTCCTTCTTGACATCCTCGGCGGCGGCGGTGGCGGCACCGTCGCTCTGCGCGTCCCCGTCCTCCTCGGTCTTGGGCGCCGTCTTGTCGTCGTCCTTGTCCGCCTTCTCTTCGGCGGGGGCCGCGCTCGAGTCCTCCTTGAGCTTCTTGCGCTCGCCTTCGAGGTCGTCCTCGGCCTCACGCTTGGGAGTGGCCGATCTGGCCCTGGAGGGCTCGATGCCCTCCATCTTGTCACCTGCGTCGGCCTCGTCTTTGGAGGCGGGATCGGCCGAAGACTTGGGCTCGGGAGACGAGTGCGACTCGGTCGCCTTTCGGCCCACCGCGGCCTCGACATCGATGCCCTGCATTTCCAGACTGCCGTTGGGCCCACCGGTGTGATAGTTTGTGTTGCTGGCATTCTCAGGCTGCGGTCCCATATCCTCGGCTCCAATTTCGTCTGGCCCACGAGCGTGAGGCTTCTCGTCCTCGTCGGCGCCCTGGACCGTTCCGACCACATCGCCGCTCTCGATAGCGTCCTCGGCCGCTGCCGTGCTGCTCGGTGTCGCGGCCGACGAGGGGCGATGCTGAGCGGCGGCGGCTGCCGCGTGGTGGTGGGATGTGAGATGTGATGCCAGTTGCGAAACAGGCACGACACCCGCGCGTTGTTCCTGTCTCAGTAACTCCCCCTGCGTCACACCAACCCCGCGGGTTCCCATATTGGGCAGCCCATTCACTGTGACCGTCACCGTCTCGATGCTGCCTATGCCATTGGGCCCATCGATGGTCTCGGTACTCTCTGTGCGTAGCTCCGGCGACTCGTTGGGCGTCGAGTCCTGAGCACCGCCTCCGCCGCTGGCGCGATCTGACCCCGTCGACGAATCTCCATGAGACGAGGCCGAGTTTGGTGGCGAGAGGGCGTTTGTCTCTGGGCCGTGCGGCTGCAGCCACGGGATCGGGGTGAGGAGGGCGCCGCCGAGGGCCTCGTCGCTTCCGGGGGTGGCAAAAGGGTTCGGCCCAGCGGCATCAGACACGCCATTGGAGAGCAGGCCGCTCGACGTCGACATGTCTGGTATAGCCGGCGGGAGTGGGTACACATTCAGACCGGATGTGACGTGCACAACGCGGTCCATTGCGTGGAGGTATGTTGGCAGCGATTTGTAGTGGCGCTTGGGCGTGAGGACCAGCTCCGCGAGGCGCTGGATGGTGTGAGGTGGATATGTAGGGAACGTCTCGGTCAGCGTGCGCGTGATATCGGTGAGCAGATCTTGGATCTGGGCCGGGAGGGTGCCCGGGGGCAGAGGCTCCGGGGCCGGCACATTGGGAGCCGGGGCGGATGTGACTTGCGGAAGCGACCGAGGCGCGATGGGCGTGTTTTCCTTGTTCGTATCCTGGGAAGAGGTGGTGCTCGGAGGATTCGTGGGCGATGATGGCAGCGGCGGTAGAAAGTTCTCCGTGTCCGAGTCTGATGCAGGTGGGCGAGGTATCGAGGACGGGATGACGACGGGCGCCCGCGGAGGGAGGTTGGGTATAGGGAACTCTTCATGGGCGATCTTGAAGCCGTCATGTCAGTACAAGGGCTGTTATCGATGGTGAGAACAGGGACCACTATACCTTTTCGATGCGCGAGACTATGGTCTGCAGCAAGGCTGGCCAAACGGAGCTATTCCCATGGGGTCAGTATCGACAAAGTGGTCAACATTCATCAGTCCAGACTCACTAGTCCATCGACCCTCCGGCCGCGAGAGTGCGCAGCACATCGTCGTCGTCGAGGTCCATCATACTGAGCAGCGAGTGCCGTCGTGCACAATTGGCCTTGCCCTTGTTTCCCCTTGCGATATGCTGCTACCGGCCCAGGGTAGGTAGGTACGTATCTGGTGTTGAGGCGCGCTGGCAGTGCTGGATTGATCTGATCTGCTTGATTGATTGATTGCGCGATGGTGTGTCCCGGCGCGTGTGGATTGACGTAGTGCCACCCACGCGCCGAGTGACCCAAAAGTTTCCAATGCGGCTCCAGCGCCCGCGCGATCGGCTTTTTTGGGGGGCCTTGGGCTTGGCTCCAGGTTTATTTTTCTTTCCCTTTCCCTTCTCGGCTGGGGCAGGCTAGTGATGAATGAGCTGCTGGGCTTCCTTCCCAGGGCTGCCAATGGTTGGTGCTACTGTACCGTGCCTAGAAGGGCGGGTCGGGGGGCCCTGGAAAGTTCTAAATTTAGTCGCTGCCCTCTTTTGGATCTGCAGCAGTGGCAGCAAGAATAGAAAGATCTAGCCCGGGGAGAGGATTAGAGTTGCAGCCACTGGAATTGGATGGTCGACTACTATTTTATTTACAGCAGCTTTCGTGAAGTGGGAATCGGGCAAGAGGTTCGACATGGCGAACAAGTGATGAATTAGATAGATACATCGTTTAGTAGGTGCCTTGCTGGCTCCGTGTCTTTATAGTCACCAAAAAGAAGATTGAAGCAAGCATCCCTGATTCCAAGAGCCGCATGAGAAGTGCCTTCGTCCATCTACCTAGGTGAATTATCCATAGGGAGGTGGCCGTCAAGATCCTGCTTGTATTACGTGAAAGAAGTATGTAGTATTGTTCGACGGGGACGATGATACTCGGTATCTTGATTATCTCGCTTATAGATGACGCATCCACGCTCTGGAGCCGAGACATCCTATTCAAGATCTATGTTGGGCACAAAGGTGTCTTCCGCGGTCCACTGGTCCCTAGTGCTTACAGTCTTGAAGAACTCTGATAGCCTGGCATCTTGGGATATCACAAGTCTTGTCTCGGCCTCAGGCATAACAAGGCACAATACATTAGGTAACCTATATGCCATGTTGCAATGCGCGTGTCCCGAGACGCTGAAAAAGCCTAACGGGCTATCCGCGCCAGCCGTGAATGTTGAAATGGTCTGTTCTTGCCCATGTACTTTTATCTTTTGTCCCTAAATAAAACATGGATATGCCAGCCTGAGCAGTACAGTATATATGGCGGAGGGCACTTGCGTATAGACGATTTGTCCGTCAGGTAACAACAACATTGAAGCTGAGCGTGCTGAAGGGTTCATATTTCGGTAAAGCCTAGGCTCTAGCGTATCAAACCAGTAAACTCCACCTCGCTGGTCACGATAGTATGTACTACTGTTGACTTGTCATGCCATAGCTTCTGGTCCTGTCTTCGGTGAGCTAGTGTGTGAGTAATGGCTGCCTGTGTGCCTGTGCCTCGAGCAGCAAGTCAACACGCACGGCACACGAGGCAGAACCCAAAAGTACTCGTTGAATCGATCTGGAGCCACGAGCAAGCAGCACACGTGCGAGGGACACAGTCAATAGGATGTATGTCTCAAGCCTACGTACTGTACCTCATCACCGGCGGGTAACTGACGGCAACGGAATGCCTCGCATCGGAAATCGGCTGCTGCGTTCTGGGCTGAAGTTCTCGGAACAGGTTTTTATAGATCGGCCATTTTTTGCTTGACACTCCACGCAAGTTGCTTGACATTCCACGCAAGTCACGTACCTCGCAATGATACTGCAATGACATTAAATTTGGGGACCAGAGCTCGTATGCCTCAGACTATTGCCTGATTGTCTGCCCTCGAGCGGCATCCTTTGGGAAAGAGATCGTCGGATCTTCGGCAATCCCTCCAACGAGACGTCGCCTGGTCGCCCTGGGGGGCCGCGGCGGAACTCTGCTTTGCATTCGGGGCTTCTTCGTATTGCGTTCCCCATAAAATCCCATTGGCCCCACGATGGGCTACCAAGCAACAAGTGCCGTTCCCCGGAAATTGTCTTGTCGCCATCTTTTCGCTGCTCTGGATGCGAAAAATAAAGACGGATGGAAGAATGAAGAAAAAAAAATTGCCTGGTCTCTGCGGAGCTTCTCGGGGGTTGCTAAACTCATTAGCGAGACACTGATTCGGCCAACTTACAGACTCATTGAAATGGACTCTGTTTTGTCTGTGTGGTCGGTCATGAGTGCCAAACGAATTGTTCTTGAAAGTTACCTCGCTCGCATAGTGATAGCCATTGACGTTGCTCTTGTTGCCAAGTTTTGAACAGAATCTTCTCTATAGTGGCTGAGCATCTGCGGCGTCGTCTATTATATGCCATGTAGGTAGTGTTGCATGCCGAGCCGTGCCTCTTTCTCTGCTAGTAACACGTAGGTCATACAACGGCTGTTATTGCCATGCCTTCTCTTTGAGTGTGTGCTTGCCGTCAGATGCTGCAGGGGGGATCCCATATTCGTCTCGAACGTCGGCTTCTCTGTAAGATGGGCCAAGGGGGGGGGGGTTCCAGCCGAGCAGGGTTCAAACGTTGGGCGACATGCTATGTTCGAAACGACGAAACCCTCTGGCAGCTGTAAATTTTCGCTTCCAGTCTTTTTCATCCTCGGCACCGGATCCCCTCATACCAATAGCAATAGGAAGCTCGGGGCCGTGAACTGATACTGTACACAAGAAGAAGAAAAGACGACGGAAACCCCCAGCTTCTATTATCGTCAAGGTTCGGTCTGCATAATCCAAATGTCGTAGGCTGAACCCGCTAAGGAGTATCAAAGTGAGCCTTGTCGTGGAATGACATGACCTTGACTATGATCGTCGAGCTCAAAAGTAATGGTCTGTTCTGGCCACGGGTGTGAGGAACGCCTGACCACCTGCTCGTTCGTTGAATCAATAATTAATAAGATTGAGTTTCCCGTATGTACCACTGCTGCCAGCTCTGCAGAGCCACCACTCGACGATTCTTTCGGAAAGTTTGCCCGTACGGTAGACGGCGCACATGTGGTACTAAACTTGTCCTCTCTAGTGTAGAGACCCTGCAGACTTGTTGCTGTCAGTTGAACCTTCAATAATACAAGTGGGATCGGTAAGACGAGCTTCGGGAGTGCTAGTATTACGGGCACCTCGAGACATATGAAGGGGTCTAAGTGAATGAATCAGGCGCCCTACGTATCTGGTCAACCCGAGCACACTCCATCATAGGAGCTCGCCGTCGGAGAAATAAAGTATTGATTGATTGCAGTGAGGCAGCGTCTGCTTTCGTACCGACTGCCATTTCCATTTCACAACAGCAACGAAGTCCGGGTAATCGGGGCAGGGATGTATCGTGGAGTGGAACTCTGTCTCCAGCTAAATTCGTGGCTGTTCATTTCTTAGTTGTTAGTGCCTTGTGGCATCCCATGCTGAAACTGTCAGGAGAACAGTGTAGACACGGAGAAAAGCGAGGTGCAAAGCAGAGCACAGCACGGCAGAGAGCAGAGCAAAGCAAACACAAGGCAGAATTGCACCCACTGAGCCAAACTTGGCGGGCTCGTATGCATGCTGTGCGCCGTTGAGAAGGGGGGCCTTGTGGTTACATCAGCGTATTTCCTCACACTGTAACTGCTACGGGGGAACCCCATTCGGCGGGCACCTTTCCAACGAGAGGGGACCTCGATCCGGGTCCTGTGCTGTCCTACCCCGGCCTGGGTTTTCTACTGGGTTGCCGGCTGCTGGGCTTGGCGAGGCGTCCGCAGCACAAGCACTTCCTCCTGCACAGCCCATCTCCCTCCCTAGATACATTAGTTTAATCAAGCCAAGCACATGGGAAAAAAGGCGTGCGCACGGCTTTTTCCAGAGTCCAGATCGATGGATTCTCGTTTTTACTGACTTCTTCCAATCCTCGGGTCTCCTCTGCCTCTGTGTATTAAAAACCAGCCCGTCTGCGCTGCCTCGCGGGTCCGCTCTGCCCATCCACTCGTTGATCATCACTTTGCATCTCGGCCAAACCTGTTCGCTCTTGAATCAGATCACGGCCTATCACTACTCACTCGGAACTCCTGCCTGCTTTTGACAACCTTGCCGCTGTGTGCGAGACCGACCAACGGACGGACAGACAGTCAATCAGACATTCGGAATTGGAGGGGGGAAAGCATCTATCATATTCGGCAACCAAGCAATTGCATCATCCAGCATTCAGAGCCAAGCCAAGCCAATCCAATCCCATTCAGTCCGCGCATCACGGGCATGCGACCACCATAGGGGGACCGATCATTACTCGCCTTTTCTCTCTCTGCACAACAAGCTTTCCGACACCCGTATACCCGGTCTCTCGTTGAAGAAAAGTCGTACGACTTGTATTAAGAAAACCAAAAGGTTAGAACCAGAACAAAACAATCACCCAGCATAGCTTGCTTCCCCGTAAGCAGCACGAACCCCCCCATCATCAATCATCATCATCATCAGCCGAAGGACAACCACAGTCAGCATCAGCCCGCCTTAGCCCAGAAACAGAAGCCGATCCTTCTGCAAGGTGCGTGCTGCTAAAACCCCTGCTGCAACTGCGCTGCGCTCTGCTGCGCTTTGCTGCTTGGCTGCGCTACCTGTCCTGGTGGTTGCCCTTGGGCCCTCTCGCCCGTCACCCTCGTCACCCTCGTCACGGATCAAACTCCCTCAGACCTGTTTCAGCCGAACCATCAGCTATCAAGCCCAGCCGATTGAACTTTCGCGCGTGTGTGTTAACCTTTTTGATCCCGCTAGATATAGGCAGCAGGCATTCTTGACTCTGTTTTTTGTTTTCACCTTTTCCGCATCGTCAAAGTTCTCATCGCCAACCTCAATAATCAATCTCCTTCCCACCCCCAACCCCACAACAGGCCGTTTTCTACGGTGAAGCCCGGGGGCACGCGCGCTGCTGCCGTTCGTTTAATTGATTGCCTGGTCCTCTGCCAAGACCACCTGGGCATAAGCGCCACTCCCGTTTAAGTGAGACATCCCAGCAAAAGGCAGACTTATTTTGGCTCGGCGACCCCCCCAAGGACCTCCTAGAGACCCCCAAAAGCGCCTTCAATCAAAAAGGGCCCGGCCAACCGCCCTCTCTCCTACCTGAAAAAAATAACAGTTAGTTCGCGACTCCTCTGTCTTTCGAGGAGTCCCGTATCACAGCTGCCCGCCCTGGCTTTCAAGCAAGACTCGCGCCGGTCCCTGCTCGAAGGCGATCCTGGCTTCAACGAACAACAAACCACCTACGCCCAGTACCCCCAGTTCTCCGAGGAGCAGGCGCAACATCATCACCACCAGCCGCGACAACCCCAATACGTCGAGTCATTTCCGCCACACATGTCTTCCAAGCAGGGTGCCGCCAGCTTGGCCAGGAGCACCGCCGAGCTCTTCAAGAAGAAGTGGTCGCGTGCATACTTTCTCGTCGCCGTCGTCCAGCTCATCCTGTGCATTGCTTTCGAGGGGTAGGCTTTCATTATCATTTGCCCGGATGAGAATCCCAACTAACCTCAATCCCAGATATGTCTTCGCCAAGTTCAATGAGAGTTTGAAGGACACCGACCAGTCGCCTTACAACTCGGACGAGAAGGTCCAGTCGCAGCTCAAGACGATCCCGACTTTCCTCGCACTCTTCATCTTCGGTTTCCTGTACGAGCTTGTTCTGGTCTGGGATGCGCTCCGTGTCAAGAACACAATTCAGGTCATTGGTATTTGTATCGCAAACCTTGCTCTGATGGTCTATACATCCATCCAGGTCGATCAAATCCGCGAGGCTGTCGATATCTTGATCACCCAGAATGCCGTTCAAGACTTGACCGTCTGGAATGACGTGCAGGGCATTCTGATCGCCATCCCCTGCGTCATTGGTGTCGGCACCATCTGCTACAGCTTCGTCGCTTGGAAGCTCTACCAGGAGTTTGCTTGGGATATCCTCAAGCATATTGGAGCTGACTATCGCATGAAGAAGCGATTCCTCCACTACCAGGTATGTATCATGATTGTTTTCGACAACAAACCAGCGGTATCACTAATATGCTCTGCAGATCTACATCGCTCTCCTGAAGTTTGATTTCTTCTTCTTCATCGGTTTCACCATCCAGTTCCTGGTCGTTGTCGCCGGTGGAAGCAAAGGAGCCAAGGGTGGATCGACCGAAGCCGAGTTTGGCCTGACGTGCGCCGCTATTCCCGTCACCATCGCCATTCTCCTCTGCGCCGCGTGGTTTACTCGGAGGGAATGGAAATGGGGCATGGTCTGCATCATGATCCTCTATCTCGGTGCTCTCGCCTACTTCATCTTCAAGCTGTCGCGAATTTACGATCCGGTCAAGGGGCCGTACTACGCACCAGTCAAGAAGTCAATGACGGCTTTTGCTGTCATTACCATCATCCTCATCGTCATCACCATTGTAAACTGCATGGTTTGCACGATGAACTTCGGCGCCGGCCTGAAGCAGCATCTCCAGAGCAGCCCCCGACGCGACATGGACAAGGACCAGGCGTCCTACTCCATGAACGACGTGAAGCAGTCCGCTCTCCCGACCAGAATGACCATTGATTAATTAGGCAACAAGGACGGGAAATTTCGAAAGAAGAAGGAAAACGCAAACGGGCGCAACTATAGATGTATAAAACGGCACGAATTTCACGACTCTCATTTTGCATTTTCTCGCAAGATATCCGGCCACGGAGGCCTCGCATAGGGAGGGAGAAACACCGATGCTTCAGACATCGTCGTGTGAAGCTGACATGTTCCGATGGGAACATCTTTTTCAATTGGGGCGTTCAGCGATGCCACTCGGGATCATTTGTATTCCCGAGCTCTATTGTTTTGTTTTATTTGTCCAGTATTTTTTGAAGCGTGCAATTCGCAGAGATCCGGGAGTCATCTTGAGCCATGTAGGCCAATGTCATGGCATGAAACCAGAATGCGATACACTTGCTTGGCTTTCCAACTTGCTCAACTTATAGTGAAAAATCAAAAATTGTGCTGCAAAACTGACGAAATATCGAAGGGCATCAACTGGTGAGGTGAAAATGTCATGAGAGACGTTCAAACTGAAAATCTACATGAAATGGATCTACATTCCGCATAATTCGTAAAAGCTCAGCCCGCTACGTGTGCCGTATCCGGAGGCTATACCTATCCAGACGCCATCCATCATTACGCAGCTTATTAATGTGTTGGAAAAGGAAGGAAATTATACGTTGCCATCTTTCGCCCCGACGTTATGAATCGGCAAAACGACAAAATCCCAGGCTCTGCCTGCGCTCATATGCTCGACCTCGATTCTTCACACGCCCCACTCGCCAAACAGAATGTCGAGGCACTCCCGGCTCCGGCGGCGAACGGCGTCGAGGCCGGCCCAGTCCCCGGCCTCGGCGCACCACTCCTGGAGGAGCAGCAGGCCCTCAAAGTTGTAGATGCTGGCGCCCGAGAGGTCCCAGTCGAGCGAGACGGCCTCGGAGAGGAGCCACGCGGCGTGGTGCTGCTGCTGCTGCTGGACGAGACAGCTTGATGCCGACGCGGCGCAGCTCTGCGCCCACTCGTACAGCGCCATGGCCGTCAGGCAGTTGACCTCGGTCTCGTCGGGCGGCGCGCCGGCGCGCCGCTTGGCCTCGAGAAGAACGGCGCACGAGGCGCGGACCGCGGGGTCGCGCCACGACGTCTGCCAGCCGAGGTCGAGCAGGAGGTACGACTGGACGGCGGCGAGGTCCAGGTCCAGGTCCAGGTCCAGCAGGTCTGGATCGACGACGAGGCCCAAGTCTAGATTCTCTGCGTCCGGGACCATGGCGTGGGCCGGATGTCCGTGCTGCTGCCGACGCCCGGGAAATGACGATGACGACGACAATGACGCGGCGCCGGGCCCCATCCCGGGCCCGGCAGCTCTTCCGGCGTCGAGGAGCGCGAGCATCTCGTCTTCGCCTAGGTGCAGTCGTGGTCGGTACCCGTGCTTCCGGTGGCCTCGGTGGCTTCTGAATGACGCGCAAGATGAACTATTAGCTTTTTCTGTTCTTATCGCGGCGTACGTTTGCCGATGGGGTCGGTGATGCTTTGGTCCAGGGGTCTGGTGTTTTCCCGACCTCGACTCTCTGGAATACACCCCCAGCCCAATAAAGCACAAAACATGAGTGTCAGTGTACTTACTGGAGTGTTTCGGCATACCACAGGCTGACGATATCGTAATACATGGTCTGCTGGCCGGACTCGTCCTTTCTGGCACCGAGAGCGTCCACGGCATCCGACACAATGCTGTATAACAGGTCGTACCGGTCATCTCCGTTGCCATCGACTGTCGTATCGTTTTCGGGCTGTTTCTGCTGTGAGAAAAGCTCGCTCAGCTTTCCGAGTACATGGTTGACGGCGTGGTCCGCCCCAAATTGAATCCGCGCGTATGAGGAGAGGTAGTCCCATAGCGCGCGGTGAATGTCGGCCATGGCCGTAACGGCCGCGGCATCTGCGCCCGGCGGCAGGGCGAGAATTATCATAAGCAGGTTCAGTACCGGATAGAGGAGATGCTCGGATTCGTTCAACAAAGTGTGCAGTCGCTCAAAGACCGTGTTGGCAAGGGCCCATCCCTGGTCGCGTTGCGATTTTTGGAGGAGCCTGAGAATTTTTTGCTCCTTGGTCAGCCATATGAAATGTTTTCGTTCTAGGGAAGAATAGACGAAACAGAGAAGTGAGGGTGAAAAAGAGAAGGAGAAAGACACTCACCATATGGCATCGTAATACTCGGCCGCAAGCTTGCTGGCGGTGCTCTCGCAGTAGATGAGCAGCGGCCTTTCCTTCTCAACCGGCTCGCACTCGATACCGGAATCGATGACCATGGCCATCGCCATCTGCTCCTCGAGCCGCTCGCACTCCCGGAGGAGCCAGCCGCCCACGATCTCTTTGGTGCCCAGCCTTCCTGGAGTGCCCGCCAGACCTAGGAGGACGCCTTGCATGGGAGACGGCGGCCTCGCCAATGCGTGCGCTGGGGCCAGCCGCAGTATTTCATCGGCACTGACACCTTTGCGCCGGAGATAGGTTTGCGTGTCAACTCGGCGGCCGTTCCGCACAGTGGTGCGCCGGCATTGCGAGCGCAGAATCGCTGCCACATCGGCCACCCGGTTGTTTTTGAACAGCTTCCATCGCTTCAGCTGAGTTTTGTACATCTTGGTCCTAGCCCGTCGAGAAGCCGATGTCAGTGTACTTGGTTCATATTGGAGGATGTTATGTTAAATCGCATTGGTCTCATGATATTGGTATGGGAGAGCATATAACGGCTTGTGAAAGGCAAGTCCAGAAAGCTCTTGAGAGTCATTCTGAACAGACGAATAGAGGATGGATTAACGACAGGATAAAGGAGAATGATTCCTTACGTTGCCGTGAAGCCACTCTGGCTCATCAGATCTATGACACATTGCAATGTCCGATTCTCTTGTACGTAGAGCCTTTCGATCTCAGCTCTGTGTTTTTCCCATTCAGCCGCTATGCGATGTTGAGGATGTGACATCCTTCTCGCAACCGGTCGGTGTTGTTGCCTGTGTATCAACCAAGTTCAGAATCTGGACAACAATCGTCGCCTTAACTTTCTCTCACAGCCGGACAACCATGGATCTCAAAAAGAAAGAAACAGCGCGAAACAGAAGATGAGTACGACAGCAGCATTGTCAAGAATATTTCCTTCTTTGATTACAATCCCTTGTTTCTCGCCGGCCGGCGAACTCCTTGGCTGGTGGTAGCCTCGACGGGGTAATAGTAGTCCATCTGACACTCAAATGCCAACGGGATTGGCTGGAATGATTGGGTTTGATGCAGGGACCAGACGCGGTCATCGCGCTGCGCCACATCAAAAGTTCCCCCGTCATGTCGATATGCCCTTTTACCAGTTGATCAAGTGGAAATTGAAAACGTCCTTTCGTTCTCGCTATTCAGATATATATGTATTGTAGAAGCCCGACCCTGGCCGTAGTCAAGAGTGCGCTGCCTTCAATCGTCGTATCTAGCGGGCCGTTTCTTGACGCGCCTTCGACTGATCAGGTCGGTGCTACTAGTATCGCTGGCCTCGGCGGCTTCTTCCCGGGATGCATCTCGAGGTGTCTTTCTAGGTCTGCCTCGCCTTTTACGCCCAGGGTTCGGGACCGTTTCTGAAGTAGTCGCTGCAGGTTCTTGAGCCACTTCCTCAGAATGTGACCTTCGTTTGTTTACCTCTTCGGCGTTCTTCTCGTCTAGCATTTTCTTGGTCAGGTTTGGAAACTCCTTACCATAATCGAAGAAGAGCTCATCGCCGGCCCTGATTCCTCGAGAAGCGGTGAACTTGATACGGTACTCGCCGCCAGAGTAGACAATCTGCGGCATGATGTTCGGCCCCTCGCCTTCTTCGTCGTTCTCTTGGTGGTTGATGAACCTGCTCAGGTTCCCATAGATGGCAGCATCAACCCATATGCCTTCCTTGTCAAGAAGGGTGAAGAGATATGACGACTTGGGCCCATTGTCGAAGGGATCGCCGCGCCGTGCTTCACGACGAACTCCTTCATCTTGGGAGATGAGCTCGCCTACATACTCGACGACGAAATCTCCTTGCTGAATGTCCTCGGTTGTAAAAAGCCCGTACCCACAACCCTCAATGGTTGATTTTCCAACCATGAGGGACTTGGACTTACCGCGCTGCAACGCGCAATTTTGGCAGCCATGCGAGTGCAGATGATCATCGTCTGCATTTCTTGGATCTGCCCGCTCGATCGCTCCACAGCCTTTGCACAGAGCCGGATCACACTCTCGGTTGAGCTGCACACATATGCAAGGCTTCTCTCCTTTGCTTCGAGGCAGACAGGTTTTGCCAAATGAGTGGCAAGCGCACCCAGTAAATTTGATGACACATGTCTCTGCTGTACACTGACAGAAGCGCTCGCACAGGAGGTCATTCCTAGCACAGTCGCAGGTCTCTTTTGTGCAGGGTCCATCGTGGCTACAAGGATACAAGTGGTCCTTTTTCTGATGCTCGTGGGTGATCGTCTGCTCTTCCCAGTCCCCAATCAACATCTTCTTGTGACGGTCATACCAAGGCACTGGTTTGGGCCTCTTCAGAGGGGCCGGCATCTCGCTGGGCATTTGCAGGTCTAAGAACTGAAGTTGTACATTCACATCCCAGCATGGCCTTCCGATAAACTCGGATGCCAAGCATGGGATCGGTACACCAGTATCCCCAAGCAAGGCAACAACTGTCTTCAGCAGCATGATGCTCTCCTTATCACTCCAAGGCTCGTCGCGGGGCTCCCAATACTGATTCAGATAACAATCTTGGCCACAGCTTGTCGATGATGGCTCTCGAGGGCCTCGAGCAGATGCGATAGACTTCTGGCGAATAAGCTGCGCAAAACCATCAGCCTCTAGGGAGAATCGTTGGCGCTCGTTCTTGGCACCGTATTCTCCATGCTCGCACGAGTGGCTGGAGCAGATCATGCAGCCAAGAAGAGAGTAGATCTCGAGGAACGACTCTACAGTCATGCCTTCTTCGCTATGTTTGGCTTGGCTCGGCGTGTCCTTGAGGTTTTTCTTCAGGTCGATGACAGAGTCCACGGACTCGTCTAGAAGTAGGACGTCCCGGAGCGATACAGCTTCCTCTTCTCGTTCCTCATCGTTGAAAACTCGATCGAATGCTTCTGTGAACGAGGCTGCTACCTTGGAAAGTCGGGAATCACTGCCATCTCCATAAGATTGAAGGATACTGGACTTTTGCTGAGGTGTTACAGCATCAGTTTGACTCGCCATGTGTTGAACGAGCGCAGATTTCGAGCATCCATCAATGGAGAGTTTCCTTAGCCAGGTATCCAGATGGGGCAGCAAAGCCGATGCTCGTTCCTTCTGGAGAGTTTGCCTCACCTTGTCTTCTCGACTCAACGTGGAAAACCCGGAAATCTTGTCCATACTTTCCAGCTCCTTAAGCCAGTGTCTGTACTTGGGTTCCTCGTGGTCTTGCAAATCGCGTAGATGAGGAACGAAACCAAGCATCGTATTGGGGGAAAGGATGTTCTTGGAGATATGGACATGGTGGAAATCATATTTCATGACTGCCTCTTTATCCGTTGTGATGCTTTTTACTTGGTAGTGTTCACGCTTTTCTTGCTTGCTACTTCGACCTGGGCTCACTTGCTGTATATAATTAGTAACTGTTTTCGTCAGGAAGGGTGAAGAGAGCCTTGCCTTGAGTTTCATCTTGAGGGTGTCGTTGCCGGGTTCGACAGGATACATCGGTTTCATGTCGGCAAACCAATTCTTCTTGGAGACGTGCGACGTCTTGGTGGGCGCTGCCTTCCAAGCGGAGAGGAGGAGACGATATGTCTGCCTTGCGTTTTGTATGCCAACATCGCCAGAGAGTGTGCGCAAAGATTCTTCTATCTTGTCCGTCGTCCACTCCATCCTTGGCGGCGCGTGCTGATTGCCGGACTCCTGGGAAGTATGTTGATTCCGCCAAACATAAGCCCTGGAAGTTGCGGCGGCGGCCGAATTCTGAGGGTGTATGACATGTTCTCCGGCCGTGAGGGATGGCCGCCCTGACGAGGACGGTCGTGCCAAAGCTGGTGGACTGATGGGCAAGCGCGTGAGTGAGAACTGCCGACGTGGTGGGCTTGACCGATTCGGCCGAATTGGCCTTCGCGGGCTTGCAGGAGCCCTTTCTGACTCGTCCGACGTGAAGCCGGTCAAGTCGATGGAGTCTTCCACCGTCCTACCCGAGCGGTCCATCGTCACGGCGGCTGAGGGTGCATGAACGAAGCTGGATGCAGGACTACAAGACTGGTTGCAGCAGCTGCGAATAGCCAAACATTGTAAATGTGGATAAGAACAATTTTCTGGTGTTCTGGGTATCTAGAAAAATAAAGATGAATCTCATGAATCGGAACTGAGGCGTGTTCCGGGACGTGAATATGTGGGACGAATATCCCAGATTTACACCGCGACGATGTAACAAGAGTGGAAGGCTCAAGAGACTGGAGGTTTGAAACCACCTTCACGCGCCCGGGGTGATTTTGCGGTCGCCGATCATATCAGCCCTTCTCGAAAGGTCGCTGTTATTCAAGTCGATAGATATCAGAGATACCAGGCGAGTATGACGAATGGCAACCCCCATCAATGGATGCATGCGACGCGAAATCAAATATTTCTAGAATGCCGCTTCATGATAGGATGGAAGGTGCGTTGTGAGAATGGTGTTGCACTAATCCGACCCACTAACACATGTGCCACAAGGCAGAAGCCACCGTGGCGGTGCATTTTGTGACCGTCACGCGATTGAGGTCAAGGCTTGTTACTCGCAGCCCGCCTATGCATCTATGTCCGCAAATCCAGCTCCGCTCCCCAGTTTTGGTGATCGACCTCTTCCGATCTCTCAAGGTAAAAAGGTGGCCCCGAAATATTGGGTTGGTCTTTTGACAGGACAACCATGCAGCATGATACATACAAATGGTAGCCCGGGATATGTTCTACGAGCCAGGCGCTTGAATCGATACCTACCGAGCCTACCTACATACTCGATTCTGCATCAGAGAAGCTCCAGAGACCAACCGTGGGGACAAGGCTTTGATACACGCATATCATCCTCAATTGCTTGATGACGTCG
This sequence comes from Pestalotiopsis sp. JCM 9685, assembly GCA_001599175.1. Classification (NCBI taxonomy): domain Eukaryota; kingdom Fungi; phylum Ascomycota; class Sordariomycetes; order Amphisphaeriales; family Sporocadaceae; genus Pestalotiopsis; species Pestalotiopsis sp. JCM 9685. The sequence continues at coordinate 5,054,991 of BCGF01000002.1, forward strand.
CGTATTGCTTTGGACCTCTCTGTCAAACGGCTGAACCGAGACAGTCGGAGCGGCCACTACGTAATGTCCTTTGCGCTCTGTGCCAATCCTAGAGAGGTTAAAGCGAGAGTGGTAGATCTGCCCGCAAGAAGCAGCCCCCTTTCGCAATACCGATAAAATTGCTTGGCCATCATCGGTTGCCCAGCGGATCGCAGAGTAGGCGGCAATAGTGTTTCTCGAGCCCGCTTCTGCATCCCGACTTGCCGACTTTGTTTACGGGTCCACGTATCCTTCCAGTGGCCCCCAGTCAATAAACAGATCGGCCATAGTATGAATGCCGCCGCTTTTAGTATTTACTGGTAGACAGATCCGTTTCAGTCGACCTTGAACCCGCGTCGCGGTGTCTGGAATAGCTTGAAGTCAATCACTAATAAGTTGTTGTGCTGATATCTGCAAGGTAGGCGCTGCTCACCCTGACCATTGGGTGAGACTGTATCAAGACTGACCAGCTCGATGACCCCTTTTGTCCAGGGATATAAAAGCCCATACTGAGCACTTCCGGTCGCTAGCAACGGCCGGTAGTTGAATTTGATCCCGGGAAATATATATATATATATACACTCTGGCAGTAAGGTAGCGATGGGTCTTTGATGTTAATATAAAAAACCCTTGATGTTACATTCGTGTCGGCTCCACCTTGAAGTCTCCAGCATGATCTTAGATCTTATACAACCCATGTTTGAGTCCTGGATTGCTTGAAGAGCTTCGAGAAGTATGAAACGTAGTGTCTATATATAAACAAACAGGTATTCTTCAAATTTTCAAGTGTGCTCCAGAGATGGGCAATAGGCTGAGACTTATAGTCATATCGATAGTCTTCGAGTATATCTCATAAAAATAGAATCCTAGACGCATCTGACACTCTTTATAACATGCTCATTCGTCCATCTAACAGAGAGCAGAGTTCATGCCCGACCAGAGTCAATCTCGGGGATTTGCTGATTGACAACTTAAAAGCAGCAAGGCTTTCAAGGCAGGGTCCCCAAACAGACGGACGTAGGTGCGGCATGGGCATTTCCAAACTCAGATTGCCAAAGTGCCATGACAGGGCGTTTCAATGTGCCGAACATCTCTACCTATTCCACCCCCAACCTAGTCCATTATGGTGATCGGTGCCATTTCTGGTGATGCCATCTGTGCCAATTGACAATTTCAGGAACGGGCGACGGCCCCCAGAAAGGTTCACTGCCCACTTGGTTTTCGCACCGGATTGGCAAAAGATTGGGCTCCCTAGGCTCCTTGATCGCACCGCTCCAGCGCTAGTCCCTAACTGCATGAGTGATGACGTAGGAGTAACGAGCGAACGCAGCACTGCTCAGGTATGTTTCCCCCCGACTATCCCGCATGTGTCGGTAGGTACATACAGTGATTACGCCAGACCAGAGTCGAGAGTGATGGAGAGACAGAGGTCCAAACACCATTGGCGTTTCGGCTTCGACCTTCACCGGAACGCATCCTACCTGGTCTCCCAGCCAAAAATTCTATATAACTAGTCGCCGTCCCCGCGAACCCCTTTGTTGACAACCTTTATTCTTTGATGCCACTCTACCCTGAACCATAACTCAGTCTACAGCAACGCCGCAGACCACACAACAATATTCAACGATACCCCCACCTCAACCCACCGTCAACATGCATCGCACGTACTCTATGCGCCAGACCAGGGCGCCAACCGCCTCGCAGATTCAGGTACGGATCTTTACTGCTGTCGACACACTCGTCTGCAGTCCAGTTGCTGACCTAGATATTTCCAGAGCCCTCCCCCGCCGACCTCGAGCACCAAGTCCGGTCGCCTGTTCGGCAAGAGTCCTTTCGGTACGATCGCATTCCGCATTCCGCCTCGGATCCGGTTCACATGCTAATTTACACCCTCGCAGGCCATGCGATCCGCGGCAAAGCAGCCGGCGCCTTCGGCCCTGACCTGGCCAAGAAGCTCACCCAGCTCGTTAAGATGGAGAAGAACGTGATGCGCAGTCTGGAACAGGTTGCACGAGAGCGCATGGAAGTCGCCGTATGCACCCTCGACTACACGAAGTACTTGGTATAGTCATACTAACGATTTTCTCCAGCAACAATTATCCATCTGGGGAGAGGCTGGCGACGAGGATGTTTCCGACGTCACTGACAAACTTGGTGTTCTTCTGTACGAGATCGGCGAGTTGGAGGATCAGTACATCGACCGTTACGACCAATACCGTGTCACCATGAAGAGCATCAGAAACATCGAGGCATCGGTCCAGCCCAGCAGAGACCGTAGGTTATCCACTTCAACCGCGTATGACGATTAGTGCTGACTCAATTTCGTCCCCAGGCAAGCAGAAGATCACCGACCAGATCGCCCAGCTCAAGTACAAGGAGCCCAACTCGCCCAAGATCGTTGTGCTCGAGCAAGAGCTTGTCCGTGCCGAAGCCGAATCGCTGGTCGCCGAGGCCCAGCTGTCCAACATCACGCGCGAGAAGGTCAAGGCTGCCTACACATACCAGTTCGATGCTCTGCGCGAGCACTGCGAAAAGGTTGCCATCATTGCCGGCTATGGAAAGCATCTCTTGGAACTTATCGACGATACCCCAGTCACTCCCGGCGAGACTCGCGCAGCCTACGATGGATACGAGGCTAGCAAGGCCATTATTCAGGACTGCGAGGACTCGTTGACCAACTGGGTCACCAACAACGCCGCCGTCTCCTCGAAGCTGTCGACTCGTGCCCGCACTCTGTCAACGAGGCGCCGTAACAACATCAAGGCTCGCTCCGAGGGCCTCGACCTGTCTGGCCAAGATGCTCCTCTCAACGACCGCGACTCCTGGGTGGCAGCCGGAGAGCACAAGGGTCAGGACTACGACGAGGATGAGCAGCTTGGCTCGGACTTGGACAGCGACGATGGTCTTAATGGCGAGCACCGCCGCGGCCGAACCGAGGTTGTCGCATAGAGCCTCTAAACTCTATGATTTACGAGACACGAATGGTGATAATGTCTAATATCAAGATACCAGCATACAAGCAGCCATTCAGATTTTGTCGTATAGAACGAGTGGTTCCCGCCTGGCGTGGGTGGGTGTTCAGCGTCGCGCAAAAAAGGGGACTCTTATCATCATGAAACGGAAGTACTGGTTGGGCTGGGTAACAAGCGTTTGGGTTCGAGCGCGGGAGGAGTTCTGGATTCCCCTGAGTTCTACTTTGGCAACAATTTATCTCTATATTCAATATCCTTAGTCGTGTATATTATGAAATGATGTGTGCTGTTTTAACTTCTGGCAACTGCAATCATGTGAAGCTTTCGATATATGGTCTTGTCGAACTGCAATCGAAACAACTTGATTCCAATAGAAACATGTTTCGGAACACGTACGTCTATAGAGTCTAATAACGGCACTATATCGAGGCTGAAAGCTGAAACATGTAGATCATCACATGTAAAGTTCTTATACTCGAGAGCCGTTATATCCGTGCTTGCTCTATAAAAGTTCACAAACAAGTCCGCGTCCCAGCGGGCGCACGTTCGAGGCCTTTCCGACGGACCCGAGAGACGGGAAGACGGCCCTCAAGTCAGCCCGACTGTTTGGCCGTACCTACGTAGGTTCTGGTAGGTAGTGTCGCGCTTGACGGAGGAAGCGCATATTCACATGTAGTCCGGCTTCCGTTGGCCTGTAATTGATTTTCTGTCGTTGCGGCCGCAGGTTCTTGTTGGGCTTATCAGGCCATCGGTATTTCCGAGATGCTCGCACTAGATAATCAGAATTTCAGTGTTTCTCGTTGCAAGGGCCAATTTCAAAGATGCAGACAATTAAGTAGGCGTTGTGATAAGACAACGGAATTTTCCTTGATAGTCGTAGCTATGTTGGCATTCTAGAAGCCCCAAAAACGTGAATGAAAATAATCATGGCCCAATATCGCTACGCTGGCCCGCGCAGTCCCGGAACGCCTTCTATAAATAATAGTTATACACAGTCCTTTTCCCCGAAACCATATCTATACCCTGTGTTGGCGGATATAATGAGGTTTACGACATGTCATAGGTCTCTGCCCAGTGACATGATCTAGACGTAGTCGCTGTCGTTGGACTTCCTCCGCAAGCTGCCGATGCGCCTCTTGATGCCGCCGATCGACAGGCGCTTGCCGCTGGTGTTGCTCCGGTCGACGCCCGAGCCCGACGCCCTCGGCGACGACGGACCGGCGCCGGAGCTGTAGCTGCGCTGGCGCACCATGGTGTAATTCTCGGGTCCCTTGGGAGACGAGGACGACGAGCCCCGGGCGCGGCCGCTCGGCTGCATCTCGTAGACGCCGGTGCCCTCGAGACCTTCCATGCGTGGGTTCGCCTTGGCGCGGCGGTCCATGCGGAAGCCTTCTTCTCCCTTGCCCTTGAGGTCTTCGGGGGAGTATTTCTATAATTTGTGTTAGCGGCTATGGTTTCCCGTTTTTGTTGAAAACAGACAAAACTCACGTAGTCGTAGTCCTTCCACCTACGGTAAGGACCACCGCCAGCTTCCTCCTCCCTCATCAGGTCGGCGCCCTCCTCGTAGTCCATTCTGCGGCCGGCAAAGTCCTCCTCGCCGGGAGGGATGACGGCGGTGCCGGAGAGGGGTACCTTCTTGCGCAGCGAGTCCTGGATGTGCTCGATCGGGGTGGCCTTGAGGGCCTCCATGTTGCTCTCCTTGACGGCCTCGACGGGGGCGTACTTGGGGTTTCTATTCCGCGAGGCCAGGGTCGCGTCGTAGGGCCCGTCGTGGTGGTAGGCAAAGCCCGTGATGTTGTCCAGCGAGTCGATTTGGTCCGTCGGCGTGATGTTCTTCTTGCGAAGGTGTGGCGTCCTCTGGGCGAGCTTGGTCTCCCTTCGGATCTGCTCCAATGGCCTTTCCGTCATTGTAGTCATGGTGTAAGTGGTTTGGTTAATGTAGTTGTTGTTGTTGGCACAAGTTGATTATATAAGTTGGATAAAGATCCGAGAGTGCCGAGCTCAATGGTTGGCTTGGTATGATATGTTCACTTTGATCTGGCGAGAGGGCAGACAAGTGTCACTTGATATTCGAAATGGGGTGTATGTGAGAGAGAAGAGTCAGAAGAGTCACGAGCGAGAATGAAGACCGGATCGTCGTATGGTTTTGTGTCTTGCAGTTTACGAGAATTGAAAGAAAATGGACGCAGATGCCCGCTCTGCCAGGATTGGTACCGTGCCGGTAGTATTGGACTTCCAAGGGTTCTCTGGCAGTCTGGACCTACCTATGATGTATGCAGGCTCGTCAGCTTCGGTGATCATCCGGTGAAATTGCCGAGAGCGAGGTGTGTGATGCACATTGGACGGACACAGCGGAGGAGACCCTTGGGATCCTCCCAAACCCATTTCCCTTATTACCCATTGCTGATACTACCCGTGCCCAATCCCAGGATATGATGTAATGCGGGTGGTGGGGTTCTGGGGGGTGACGCACGCAGCGCACACTAAGAAAAACGATAGATTAGGTGTTGTCGTTTCCTTCGTTCCTCAGCCTCTTTCCTGTACGTGTAGCCCTGTATCGGCAGCTTGATAGCGCCCGTTCCAGCCGTTCAGCTGTGCATTCTGGGCTGGAATTTCCCAATGGAATGGCCGGGAGCCACGGGAGTCCGGCTTTTTCGCATTCTCTTCTTGCGCGGCTTCGCAGGCACCGCGCGAACATATGATAAGAGCCCGACGGACGAGAAAACAAAAAAAGGTTCGAGACCATGTTCCCTGGCGATCCGCGTCCAACGAGTGATGCAATCTGCTGAGTACCCTTGTCTTGGATGACACTAAGGAAAAAAAAAAAAAATACAGGCGCAAGTCTGGTGCAGTGCAAATGGATCAATTCTTTCATGTGAGCCTACGGTGGTGACTTATTCATCAATCCATGAACGGTTCAGTTGGGCCTTGAGGTCTAGAGCAGATAAGGTTAAAAAGATGAGAGAGCAGGCAACGTCCTGGCTCGAGATGATTACGATGCTTTCCACGCGGAGCCCCGTTGAGGCTTGAATAAAAGGCGAACGGCCTGCTGCACTATTAACTTTCGTTTTTGCACAGCCCACACGGAGTGGTATAGCAAGCTCGGCAAGTACATTTGGAATCGATCATCAAGCTCGCGCCTCGCCAATTGGTCAATATTGTCTGCGATGCCGCGAGTTGCTAAATAGCATATGCTGCTGCCTACGTTGCACCATGGTGGTGCGCAGCTGCCGTCTCCCGACGAGCGTAAAATGAGTTCTCGTGTACGGCAGACATCGGACCACCTCGGACAGCCTCGTACCACCTTTCGAAGCTCGCGATAATCAATCATTAGATGCCACGAGGCAAATTCACGTTTAATTATTTAGTCTGATCATATGATGGACTTAACTTGTGCCCAATTTGTAAAGGAAGCAGTCCAATTCATCCGAACCAGCGCCCCATCCATGTCAGCCCTATAGAGAGTACAGCCAACATGTAGCGTGGGAGGCTGTAAACGGTCAAATGCAAGGACCACGTGGTTTTGGTCGACCCTTTTGGATTTTTGAGAAACTGCCTAAACCCTTTCTTCAAATTCCCCAGATCCATCTGAAACCACGAAGAAGAAAGGCGGAGAGGCAGAAACATCCGACGGGCTGGGCCGAGCCTGCTGTTTGCTGCTGCGTGCGAATTTCGTGGTTCTGCCTGCACTAGTACCGCCCTACCCTGCACGGCAACGATGGGAGTCTTCTGGTAGCAAGGAACTCCCATCCAAGTCTTTTTCTCGGGGTCCTTTCTCCATGGCTCTCGTGGACTACGACAGCGACTCCGGGCCCGACTCGGACCGCGGTCGGGGAGAGGGAGAAGGGCGCGATCCCGACAGAGACCCGCCGGCGCCCAAGAGGCCGAAGAAGAAGTCCACAGACGACAATGAGCTGCCGCCTCTGCCCTCGGCCTTCCACGACCTGTACGCCTCGACCGTGCGCCTGAGCAACACGGACGACCCGTCGCTGCACCAGGGCCGCCGGCGCCAGGTCCCGCACATCGCAGGCAACTGGCCGAGCCACCTGTACGCCGAGTGGCACCCCTCGGGCGCCGAGCACGACCGGCTGGGCGCGCTGCTGGCGGCGCTGTCGTCGCGGCTCGCAAAGGAAACTAAAATCCACGGCTTCCTGACCTCGGACCTGGGTGCGCCTTTGCCATTGCACATCTCGCTCTCGCGGCCCCTGTCGCTGCCCACGGCGCGCAAGGACGACTTCCTCGAGCGGGTCCGGGACGCCGTGGCCAAGTCCGGGGTAAGGGCGTTCGAGCTCGTTCCCGACGGTCTGGAGTGGCACCGGACGCACGAGAGCGCGCGGAGCTTTCTGGTCCTGCGGGTGCGGTCCTGCTCTCCTGGAACAGCAGCGTCCTCGGCTTCGGGGTCTAGCAGCGCAAAGGGAGATGCCAGGAAGGAGAAGCAAGAGAAGAATGCAGAACTCGGTACGCTCCTCCGACACTGCAACGCGTTGTGCAGGACTTTCGGGCAGCCGGAGCTGTATGCTTTCAAGGCAAGCGAAGAGGAAGGGACCGCTAGGGATGTGGGCGACGCGTTCCATGTTTCTGTTGCATGGTCGTTCTCCGAGCCGACTGAAGAGCTGAAACGGGCGACCCAGGAGGTTTTCGAGGAGACCGAGCACAGAAGCGGCATCGAAGGCATGAGGATCATGGTCGACGGTGTCAAGGCCAAGATTGGAAACACAATCACTCACTTGCCACTGGCCGCTTCTAGTGGTCGTACTAATCAAGTTCCTAAAAGAAGAAGAGGCCTGTTCGATGCCGCAGAGTGAATCACGATCCATGTGGGAAGTCAAAGTCCATATTATTGCATGAGCGAGCACGCCAAGAGCGGACATGTCATTCTTGTCTTGATTCACATGGGAATTGCAGCAAGATGTGGAGAGGCATTTGCTCGGTTTTGAGCTTCTATATTGTGGATTCAGGCACGTCTGGGTGCTCTTCAACGACGTTTCTGTCTCTATACAATGTACAGTCTGGAAATCTTGGAAGCCAAAAATTTTGACTGCTCGAACTCTTTGCTACACACATGGTGCTGAAATGAAAACAACCTTCCATGAAACGCCGGGGCCATGCTTCATATGCTATATGCTTGCGGTTTCTGATCATCTTGTGACCATGAATGCCGAAAATCAAAGTGAAAACTCCTGTTGGGGTATGAATGCTCATGCTATCACAGCTCTCGTTCACGGCCGGGAGCTTGCGGTTGACCTGCGGTACCGGCCAAAATGGCATCGAGATCAGGCCAGACAAAATATGGCTCTCTAGGTGGTAGGTACATTCCTACATAATACCTGTAGGCTCGATCGGCTTCGTACAGGAAGGAGTACCAGCTAGAAATGACCAGTTAGACGAGCAACTTCTGAATCGTGAAAGGGGTTGGCTTACCAGTACTTGGGCAGGAACGTGAAAGACGACATGACATATTTGAAGACAGCCATCACGCGTGCGTATTCCTCCGAGAAGGCGTCCATCATGGATGGGGGCTGCTTGGCCTTTTTGGTCCGGCGAGCGCCTGTAGATGCGGCAGTGTCGTAACCGGACCACTCGTCCGTGGTCGCCTCGGTTGTCGCTTCGTCGGTCGTCTTGGGCTTCAGGTTCTCATCGACACTGACGGCGTGGGGCTTCTTGGCACGGTCGGGGATGGTGTCTGCCTTCGCTTCTACTTCCAAATGCTTCTCGGCAGCGTTCTTAGCCTCGAGCATTTTCCGGAATTTCGTAATGGCGTTGACAGAACTGCTTAGGCGGCCGTACAAGTTGAACAGTGCCACGAGCTCCTTTCTCGACAGGACCGGGACTTCGCCACTCTGGTTGTCAAATTCGAATAGAACCTTCAGAGCAGTTCCGTAACCATTGACTTGGAGTTTGCCCCAGAGTCGGCATTTGTCGCAAGATACGCAGTCCATGATTCTGCTGATGTTGCGGAAGTTGTCCTTGAATTCCTGCTTCAGACTTGGACCTTCTCCGTTCTTGAACATCAGACTCTCATCAAAGATCTCTGGCTGCTTAGCTGCGGCTTCGACAACTGCAGCAACCTTGGCCTTGGTGGTGCTGTCTTGATCCGAGTCACCCGTGCAGAACGTGTAGTCCTCCAGATGAGGGCCCATCTTGCTGATCGCACGTGTGATCAAGGCATAGTTGAAGTAGAGGTTCGAAATTCGCTCGGGGTGGGTGTGGAGGCGGTCCTGGTAGCATTGCAAGTTGTGTTGCCAGTCACCACTAGTCTGGTTCAAATAATCCCAGCAGATGTGGGTGCTGATGCTTGCATGCATACCAGATACGACGCGGAAGAAGACGCGTTTCTCTAGACACTCATCCTCAGGGGCGGCCATGGAGCCGAGCGAGTTCTCGGGCTGCGTCAGTGCCTGCTGTCGGCCAACATTCTGCAGCACCGCTCTAAAGTCCTGCGCCGCGGGTCCCATGAGGTTGGACGATGACATGCCTAGACCAGCAGACTCGGGAAACGAGGCCTTCTTGAAGCAGTTCTCGCGGTAGATGGCATCCCATACCATCTTTGCGCTCTCGCCGCCATACCCAGTGAAACGTTCCGGGTTCTGCACCAGCGAGACATAGACACCCTTGCCGCTTGCGCTCTCGTCTTCCGGAACACAATAGTCGCGCTCGTCGCACTCGTCGTCGTATTCAACCACGCAGCTCTCTCCAACATCTTCGCCTAGCGAGCCCTGAAGTGGTTTCTGGGGGCGCTCTTTCTGAGCCATCTTGCCCGGATGCTCAGCCTTGGGCCCTTGGAGCTTGCTCAGCTCGTCGGCGCGCCAAGCCAAGGGGACGTCCTTCTCGTCATCGATGGTGCTTACGGCGCAGGCGGAGTTGCCGCATATGCCATTGTCGTCGTTCCAGAAGGGACAGGTCTTGCTGAAAAGCGGGAGGCGGTAATGCGAGAAGAAGTCGGTATTTCGAATCAAGTCGTCGATCGTGGGCTTGACACCTGCGTTGAGCTCCTCGAGGTTTGAGTACGTTACGCAGGCATCGTTTATAATGCTGCCCGGCGTTATCTGACCGGGAATGGAGTTAGAACCGGGCAGATGGCAATTCGAGGGAGCGGAAGAGAGAGGATTAGAGACTGATGCCACCAAGAAGACGTGGCAGAGCAGCGTAAGGAGGTGGTAGTTGAGGAGGTTCATGATGTTCGTACCGAGCAGGTGGTGTCTTCATGAGACCTTGAAGCTTCGCTGCTGCATTCTGCAGAAGCATTCCAAAGCGAGAACAAGGTCAGGTAGAAGAGCTTTGCTGCTGATCGCATGGCAGACAGACAGCGGAGACCACGCGGGTCTGGTAGGTGACACAGGTATTATATCGGATCGCGGGATTGGGCAGGATGCGCGAGGATGGCGGCTTAGTGGCCCCCGTAAGCAGAAGCGTGTCCTCAGGAAGAAATCGAGAACCTTGTCAGCAGTCACAGACGAGGACGGGGATGTGACAGCAAGTGAAACGAGAACCGAGTAGAGCGAGGGATGCTGGGATCGTCGTCGTAGGTGTGGAGGGTCAAAGCTACGGTACCGTCGAGACGGGCAGAGTGGGAGAAAGTAAAGAAGGAATGTATCCGATACTAGCGGTCCTGGGTCTTTCTGTGCCTGCAACGGGAAAACAACGCCGGCCCTTTATTAATAAAGATGCCGGTTGAATGCATGCACAAGTGGCCAAGGCGAATTAGAACGTGAGAGAACAAGCTTAAATCTGGGGAGGTTGCAGTGGATTGTCCCGGATTGGGGGGAGCCCAGGGGAATTATAGCGGATGGAGATAAGGGGACCGCTGATCCTCAACGTGTTCTCTTTTTTGTCCGCAAGCTATATCTATTACAAAGAAACATTTAGGAATTTCCAAGAGTTCTGGCAAAGTCTATTCATTGGTATGACATGGTTCGATCCATGGTCCGATCCATCCCATTTTGGCAACTTGTCCCAGCTCACGTATATACGTACCGAATGTTGCCTGCAATGTGGCCAAGATGACTCGAGTAGTCGTATTTGCTGCAATGTGGCCAGAATGCCAGTCTGACAACATATGATGATTGCAAACTAGCATGACTTTCCCCTGATTTTTCTCTTTCCATTCCGTCGCCTTCCAGCTGCTCGAAATAGCATCTCCTGATCTCTACCATTGTACGTCATAGGCCATGTGGCTGATGTGTATTCTACTGTACTCCATTGCATGTACCTCAAATACGGTTACAAGCTCATGAATTTGTCCAGCAAAAGAAAGTACTACTCCATAAAGCCGTTGCCGACTTGAACCTTGTTATATCGAAGTGCTTTACCTTGATTGGTCCCACCCACCCCCAGTACCTGAATATAAACCCAACCATATTTGCTGTATACCTACAACCATCGCGGTAAAGCATCCGATCATCCCTGTCATGATGTTTCTAGTTTTACATACATTGCCCGTCTCGAATCACATACTTCTATGCGGCGGCTAAGAAACATGAATAAGCAATCATACCGAATAGAGGTCATTCGGAACCATCATGTCACAGCTTCTTCACGCGGCCAAGTATCCATCGACCGAAAGCATTGCACCTTTATTGCACTTTCCTCATATTATATCGCACTTTATTCTTTTGCCTAGATATGCAACGCAAGTGGCACTTCTCATCACCCAGAATTGACCGTAACCTTTCCGCGTCGGACATCTCGGGTGCTTGAGAGCGTAATTAGGTATGGGCGATTGTGAGCCCCTTCAGCTCCCATATCAAAGATATATCCTGAGTACCAGCCACTACTCCATATCACGCCCCTCCATGCTGTCTTGTACGACACTGCCAGTGGACAGCCCCTTTTTATGCTTGTCGAAGACCGTTGGTAGTCGATCAATCGCCCCACTGATCCATGCTTGGGAACAACGACCTGCCCCTTTTCGACCGATATCGTGGTGCAAGACTCGGCCATTGCAAAAGCCGACTGGTCGGCCCGGCGTGCAGCTCCGGTCTTGGAGGAAAAACGCTCCGGGCTGGAGGCTAGAAATGATACCGATAAATGCACGTGATGAGAAAACAAGCCGTAAATCGTCTCGGAGTATTATACTCGTACAAAATGCAAGTCGCTATGCAGAAGTCGCGCGGTCGGAGTGGTGAGATGGCTTACAGGTATCTGCCAAGGGTGGCATTCGTACCAGTGGGGAGGCTCTCATCACTGAGGGGGTTGGTAGTTGAGCGGTCGCCTAGGCGAGTCAGTATTGTGTTGATTCCCATAGCGAGCGCGGAGAGAAACTTACTTGAACAGCAGAATATGCGGCTCAGGCTCGTGGACCTCGTAGTGCTCCCAGCCCAGACTCTGTAGTCACAATCAGCTTCTGCCATAATGGCATGATTCGCAGCGCGTTGGGCCTACCTGTGTGATACCAATTCCGCGCCATTCGTCCTCCCAAAGCAACTTCAAAGTGCCGTGCGAGGCATCGTGGTAGTCCTTGGGGATCGCCTTGAGCATCGCTTTGGGTAGCTGGACATGCCTGTACTCATACTCGCTGTCCGAGTATCTGGATGTGCCATATTAGAACCAAGACCTGCCGCCGTCAATGGCCAGAAGCAAGCGACTTACCTGGCCGAGTAGTGGATGCTGTCGATGTACTCCTCCAGGCGGGCGCGCTCATGGTCAGTAAGAGGTCTAGGACTCTTGTTGCGGCGGCTCATGTCGATATTCATAGGATTCGGCATTTTTGCGATTTTCTTTCCTTAATACTTGTTGCGATCCAGGAGGTACTCTTGCTCGCGGAGGCGCAAGGACGCGTTGTATCTGTGAGCGACGACTAATGACCGAGTCGGCGAAAGAAAGCTTTTGTGGCAACGAGGTCAGGCGCAAAACAAGCTGGTTGTTGAAGTGCTGAAGCGATGGTGTGGTGCTTCCGCAGGTAAAGTAAACAATGTCGGGGAGGGGTTGTATCAATCGGCTGGTCGCGTGGGGTGAAATAATTCGAAGGCGGGCGGGCAGATCAGATGGGCCTTTGGAGAGACCGAGGACGAGACGCGGGTTGTTGATTACCACAGCCCAAAAAGCTCTCTCTCGCAGGACAAAAACGAGCCGGAGTTGAGAATGCGTCAGGGCGACTCACAAGTGAAACACGAAATACTTGTGACAGAGAAGGCACCACTTGATTAGGTAGGCAATCTGCGAGAAGTGAAGGGCAATGAGGGGAGCACTGGCGGTCGGCTGAACTGCTAGTTGATGGTTGTAAGACGGGGGGGGGTTGATGTCTGCGAGCCGGATCGGTGCAGCTGTTTCAATTAATTGTGCAGCAGGATACTAAAGGTAGCGCAGGTAGAGGGGAGCGAGGGGAGCTAGACCGCGTGGAGCTCAGAGCGACAGGGCGAGCGGGCGGGCAACGCTCCGGTCAGCCACAACCTGCTCTCTGCTCAGTGCTCAGTGAACAAAATCCAATAGTGGGGCAGGCATTTTTGCCAGACTCCTCCTCATAGCACCCAACCCGAGCACCAGCCTCAGCAACCACAACCCGGCCTGGCACCCAGCACTGTTAGCAACGAATTGACGTTCCCTGCAGCCAACCGACCGGAAGCAAAATATTGTTGCAAGCAATTCTGGTCTGCCCGCCCGCGGACTTGCGCTACCGTACCTACCTGACAGACAGGTGCGCTCGTTGGCCTCTTGCCCGCCTACCTAGCGACAATCTTCACTCTCGTTGCAGTGCATCTGTTCGAAATCTTGACCCATCCCGACTCAAGTGCACTGCTCACCAACGAACGAGCCGTATCCGTTCTCGCGCCCGACCTAAACCCGCGGCCCCATCCATCCATATATCCCGGCCACTGTTGCCCGCCCGCCTTTATTCCAGCAGTGGTAGTTCATTAGTCGCAAAAGAGCTCCAACCGCGTGCACATCGTCGCGTCGCCGTGGCAGCCCGCACCCGCAATTCAACACCATCGACCCCGATCCCAGCGCCGCTCCGGGCCTGCACTGCAATTGGCAGTGCATTCGACAAGGACAACAGGATTCGCTTCCCTCGTCGCCTGCAGCTTTGCCTGCACTAGGTTGACACCACGTAGAGATGGACAACAAGCGCAAGTCGAGCATCGCAAATGGCGATGGCGCGCCTGGCACCCCGGATCGCGTCGCAAAGCGCCGCAAACTTGAGGAGGTAAGGCTTGGACTTTTGTTCTTCTATTTCATAAACACATCTGCAGTAGTTCGACTTCGCATTTCTCAGACTGTTTCCTCTGGCTACCGATGCTGCAGCGAAGCCAATGGGGAGCTTCGAAAAGACCTGGGGGTAGTAGCTGCGAAATGCACCACTGCCAATTCTTGTTCCATCGAAATACTCTTAGCTCCTAGGAGCCCGTCGCGAACCCCCGATTATAGTCGTAGCCAGCCTACTTATAGTCGACTATAGCTAATCTTGGGACAGGAATATGGCGATCTATCCAGTGGAGAAACAGCACAATCCACCACGGATTTTGGACTGAACATGCTCGAGACCATTAGAGCTACTACTGATAAGAAGTAAGTTGTGACTCCATTCAAACGACTCAGCGCATTGGATCGCCACTGACATCAACTCCTTCACCCCAGTGGTCGTGCAGTCGCTCCTATTTTCGAAAAGCTTCCCAGCAAGACTTCGGACCCAGAATACTACAAGAAAGTCAAGCTCCCCTTGTCTCTCGAGCTGCTCGAGAGAAAGCTCAAGAACCTCGAATATCCCAACCTCTCGACGCTGGAAAGTGACTTCAAGCGTCTCGTACAAAATGCCAAGGAGATCAACCCGCGCACGTCCGAGGTGTTTAATGACGCCGAGCGCATCCGCAAGGCAGTCAGCAATCTGATGGTCAAGACGAACCCTGCATACAAGTCTGGAAATTATCAGGCTTTCCCTACTCCTCTTCCAGCCAGCCCTGGCAAAGATGATGGCAACGATGAGGAGGAGGAAGAGGAGGGGGCAGAAGGAGGAGAAGGGGAAGAATCAGATGCTCCTGGCGAGGAGGAAGATGCAGACATGGCCGATGCCAATGCCGAAGCTGATGAGGATGAAGAAGAAGAAGAGGAAGAGGAGGAGGAAGAAGTCGAGCGAGAACCGACACCTGTCAAGCGAGGACGTAGAGGACGACTCTCGCGAAGTGCTGCAGCTCCGACTCCCAAGGCCTCGCGATCGTCATCAGCACAAGTCATTGAGCAAGAGGGCTTCAAGGGTCTGACTTTCCAGCAAGCACAGGAAAAGATCATTGCAGACACAATGCAAAAGACGGACCAAGAGTAAGTCTACCCCCTGACATTATCGGCGATCCGTTACCAAGCTAACCCGAGGATCAGCGACTACCTTCTTTTTCAACCCTTCATCAACTTGCCACCTCGTAGTCTCAAGGACTATTATGAAATCATTGCCGAGCCGCTCTCGCTAAAGGGCCTCCAGAAGCAAGTTCGCGGTCAGCGTGGCAGGGGCGGTGCTTCCGGTGTCAGCGACTTTAAGAGCTGGTCACAGTTCGAGGACCAAACCAGTCTGCTATGGAAGAATGCATACCACTACAATGAGGATGGCAGCGAGATATCCGTTTTGGCCAAGGAACTTGAGGTAAAACAGTCTTATTACACAATGGATGTTGTGAATCTTGCTGACTTGTGTTGCAGATATATGTTAAAGGAATTATCAAGGAGGCAAAGCAACAAGTTCCAGAGCCGCTGCAGCAGAAGATCAAGCTCAAGGTTCCTCAAAACACCCAGACACCATCGCATTCTAAGAAAATCACGATTCATGTGGCTGGGGGTAAGGATAGCACAACTGGATCACCGGCCCCGGCCACAGCCACGCCGACAGAGGGCGAGACTACTCGCACCGGTACGCCGACAGCGACGGCACGGAATCCCTTCAGCGGTCCTGCTGCTGTTAATCACAGCCAGCTCGACAAGACTCGGAGCATGTCCGCATCGGCGCCCCCGCCTAGCCCTTCAGTTGCTGGCGCAGTCAAGCCTGAGGAAGCAGCCCGACCATCGCCCGCCATACTGCCACCCAACCCGGCTTTGATCACACAACAACAGTTTGCACCTGTGGTGCCCATATTGAACGGCGTCACGGCACCTCCGCCGCCGCCACCCGCCCCTCCGAAGCTCACTGCTGTAGAAATCCTCGAAGCTCAGAAGTATCGGCCACAAGCGATTAGTAAGTTCTGTACCTCGTCATCAAATAGAACCTCTGGGACTTGTTCTAATACTGGACTAGAACCAGATGAGACATTCATCACGCAGTTCACGATCAAGTCCCACCCTGCTCTCGTCGTAGAGAACCCTCTGGACATCACCGTTGCTGGCAGCACTACCGAAATTGTGCAGGAAGTTGTCATGAACTGCCCAGCGACGTATTTCCGTCTACAACTTCAGCCTCATGTTGCACAGTTCCTGGAAGAGCAGCAGCGCGAGTGGAGGCTGAATGTGACACATGACTACCAGCGTCTATACCCACCGCAGCACATACCATCGGAGAAGCGCCACGTACCAGTCTTTGACGTAACGCTGCACTATGGTCTGAATCGCTTCGAAGTATCTGTTCTCGCAGCTCGGCCCAAGGGGGACAGAGGTCCCGATGATCTGGGCATGGATCTGGAGAAGATTGTCGTGCACTTCAACCTGTTGAAGCACCAGTGATGTATCAATTACGTACGCAATGCTTTATTGGGAGCCAGTGGTGTTGGAGGATCAAGCACTGCGAGCTCATATTCCATGTCTCGATTCAAGTATCGTAATGACTGCGATATGATACGATTCCATGTTCCGCCCATTGACAAGCCTTGGCTGTCTGTGAGGTGTTTAGTGTTACAGTATTGTATGATATAAAAGTTGCCATTCAGGTACAGGCACAATAAGCATCTATTTTAATAAGAAATTGGCCAATTCAAATAGCGGACAAGACGCTCTTGTCTTCCCATGGACACAGATAAGTGTCACCTTACTCAAGCGCACTCTGCCTTCCCATATCATCTCACCTACGAAGTATGTACCATCTATCACACAAGACAAGCTTTGTAGGCATGTTGTACACCACATGAGCAAACATTGACTCCGGTCTCTGCACAACATACATGATACTCGCATGGCTCATCTTGAGGTCCCCGCTACAGCGCGATATTTATGGAAATGGAGTTTGACAAGCACAGGCCAAAATGTGGATTCCTGTATCGATAAGATATAACCACGGCGACTATCTCGGTAGGGCGCTGGGCTCGGTTTGCAGTGAGGCAATGCGGCATCGGAAGCTTACCGGGACGCTTATGCTGGTGCACATTTTGAAAAGAAATGTAGACACGGCGGACAGAGTCAGGTATATTCGCCTCCACGAGTCGTCGAGCAAATACTATAAGCAAAAAACTAGCCGGTCGAGATGGCGGTTCGACTGAGCGGCGATTCCCATTTGCAGGCCCCAGCCGCAGACTTTAAAAGGTCCAATGCATGGCCATTGCCCGCACAGCATTTTGCGATCGAGCGGCGGGCCAAAGCGGGCAAGCACTGAGAGCAGCAAGACCCTGACAACCCCAAGGCCGCTAAGCTCAATCCAGCGGCTCTGAGTGGCTCACACCGCCCACCGCCCAAAAACTTGACCCCACCCCAGCGAAAATTCGTTCGCAAGAGCAAAAAAAAAAAAGTTGCTGGGCCCAGCACAAAAATAATCGGCCTGTCCCCCCCTCCATTAAAAACGACCTCCGAGCCTCACCAATCTTCCCTCCCTTCATTCCTCTCCCGATACGTCCCTAGAGATTTATCACTCAGGTCAAATACATCAATCAAAATGGCGGAAGAGGTCTACGACGGTGCCATTGGCATTGATTTGGGTATGTCTCTCTTGTGAATCCCCTCACTTGTGCTGCCACCGTTGGTGCCGTTCGCGACGATGACATTGGCCATCCCGTGGTCATCACCTCGACTTTTGCGGACTGTTCACCATCGTCACGATATCGAGAAGCATCTGCTGACTCTCAACTCCTACAGGTACTACCTACTCTTGCGTTGCTACCTACGAGGGTAACAATGTCGAGATCATTGCCAACGAGCAGGGTAGCTTCACCACTCCCTCTTACGTCTCTTTCAACGAGAAGGAGCGTCTGATCGGTGAGGCCGCCAAGAACACCGCCGCCATGAACCCCATCAACACCGTCTTCGATGTCAAGTAAGTTATTATATCACAGTACTCTGAGTGTATTTGATCGCCATTGAACCATCTTACTAACGGAAATTTCTTCTCAGGCGTTTGATCGGACGTCCCTTCGATGACCCTATCGTCAAGAAGGATATCGAGTCGTGGCCCTTCAAGGTCGTCGAGCAGGGCAGCAACCCCATGGTTCAGGTTGAGTACCTCGGCGAGACCAAGACTTTCTCCCCCCAGGAGATCTCCGCCATGGTCCTCACCAAGATGAAGGAGATTGCCGAGACCAAGCTTGGCAAGAAGGTTGAGAAGGCCGTCATCACTGTCCCCGCCTACTTCAACGACAACCAGAGACAGGCCACCAAGGATGCTGGTGCCATCGCTGGCCTGAACGTCCTGCGTATCATCAACGAGCCTACCGCTGCTGCCATTGCCTACGGTCTTGGTGCCGGAAAGTCCGAGAAGGAGCGCAACGTCCTCATTTACGATCTTGGTGGTGGTACCTTCGATGTGTCCCTCCTCAACATCCAGGGTGGTGTCTTCACTGTCAAGGCCACCGCCGGTGACACCCACTTGGGTGGTCAGGACTTCGACAACAACTTGCTTGAGTGGTGCAAGAAGGTTAGTACTCTCCGCTCCTTCCTTTCCTGGCAGTCTTTCGAGGTGTGGCACGGCCGCAGCTCTATCTACTGTTCAAGTCAAGTCATCCGATATATCGGACAGTTTTCATCTGATATAGAAAGAGAAATAACTAATAATTACTTGTTTTATAGCAATTTCAATCGAAAAAGAAGCTGGACATCTCCAACGACCCCCGTGCTCTGCGAAGACTCAGAACCGCTTGCGAGCGTGCCAAGCGTACTCTGTCCAGCGGTGCTCAGACCACTATCGAGATTGACTCCCTGTTTGAGGGCGAGGATCTCTTCCTGCAGCTCACTCGTGCTCGTTTCGAGGAGCTGAACGCCAAGGCTTTCCAGGGCACCCTGGAGCCTGTCGCCCAGGTCCTCAAGGACGCTGGTGTTGAGAAGAAGGCCGTTGACGAGATCGTCCTCGTTGGTGGTTCCACCCGTATCCCCAAGGTCCAGAAGCTCCTCAGCGACTTCTTCGATGGCAAGAAGCTCGAGAAGAGCATCAACCCCGATGAGGCTGTTGCCTACGGTGCCGCCGTCCAGGCCGGTATCCTCTCCGGCAAGGCCACCTCTGAGGACACTGCCGACCTTCTCCTGCTGGATGTCGTTCCCCTGTCTCTCGGTGTCGCCATGGAGGGTAACATCTTCGCCCCCGTCGTCACTCGTGGCCAGACTGTCCCCACCATCAAGAAGCGCACCTTCACCACTGTTGCCGACAACCAGCAGACCGTTCAGTTCCCCGTCTACCAGGGTGAGCGTGTCAACTGCGAGGACAACACCTCCCTGGGAGAGTTCACTCTCGCCCCCATCCCTCCCATGCGTGCTGGTGAGGCCGTCCTTGAGGTCGTCTTCGAGGTCGACGTCAACGGTATCCTGAAGGTCACTGCCACCGAGAAGACCTCGGGCCGCAGCGCCAACATCACCATCTCCAACTCCGTTGGTAAGCTCTCGTCCGCTGAGATCGAGAACATGATCAGCGACGCCGAGAAGTTCAAGACCTCCGACGACGCTTTCAGCAAGCGCTTCGAGGCCAAGCAGCAGCTCGAGTCGTACATCAGCCGTGTCGAGGAGATCGTCTCCGACCCGACTCTGTCGCTCAAGCTCAAGCGTGGCCAGAAGGAGAAGATCGAGCAGTCTCTCAGCGAGGCCATGGGCCAGCTGGAGATTGAGGACTCTTCTGCCGATGAGCTGAAGAAGAAGGAGCTTGCCCTCAAGCGTCTCGTGACCAAGGCCATGTCCTCGCGATAAGCAGCTCAATGACAATTTAATGATTTTCGGCCTTTGGGGAGACTTGGTGGGCCTGGCTGGGCATCTTATGCATCCGGTCATGATTTAACGCTCATATTCATGAATGATAGACATGGCATTAGGGGGGTAAAAAGGAGATTTCCCGGCTTGTCCCTCGTCCTGGTAATGAGCGAGACAGCACGAACGAACAAAAGTCTTGCAGGGTTCTGGCGTTTTCATCCCTTCCGCACGTCATATATTCCTTTTCCGAGAGTCCTGCGGTGGACTCACCCGTTCGCGCATCCTACCTCAGCGCATATCGCATTGTAGAATAGGAAAGAATGAAAATGACGATTGACAAACACAAACATTTCTTATATCCATATGCCTTTACGTGATTGAACTTGTCTCTTCGGTATCGAGAAGTTGGCATCATCTGTGTCAGGCTCTTTCCCCCAGAGCTCTTGACATAATGTATATCATATGATTCCCACCATTCATTGACAATGTGTTGTATTATTCGTAGAACTTGCAATGCTCTCCGAGGATCTGGTCGGCCGGTTCGACGAGTTTGTTGCAATATGATTGATGGATAAATGTCTGCCGACCAACCGGTCGATCCACTTCACCTATATTCTTTATATTTCCGCTATGCACTTCGACCATTTTTAGTAGCAAAGACAACATTGATTCCATATTATCAGGGTATGAAGCACCAATCTGATTCGATCAGAGAAATGTCGACCTTTCAGAACCCGGTCATCAGGGGCTTCAACCCGGACCCGACCATATGCGTCGTCCGCGGACCCGAGAGGACGGATTACTTCCTCAGCACGAGCACGTTTGAGTACTTCCCTGGCTGCGCCATCTACCACTCGACCGACCTTATCAACTGGGAGCTCATCGGCCATGCCCTGACGCGTAGGAGCCAGGCCGAGATGAGGACGGTGGAACCTGGGTATGTCGTCTCGGAATTTCTTACAATTTGTTGCCTTTACACATAAAGAACGGATCATTGCACAGTAATATGCAAGCCTGTGTCGTTAGGAAACTGCCTTTCGGAAAATAAATATGTTCTACGTTGGAGGGAGATCGCATCTTGGAAAGAGGCATTCCGAAAAGAAAAGACTTTTTAAAAAATGGCTTCCCAAGATGGCTTCCCAAGATGGCTTTTTTTAGAAGTCTTCCTTAGAAGTCTTCCCAGTACGGTTCTTAAAGAAGGCTTCCTAAGATGACAAGATGGCTTCTAAGGATGTATACTTAGGGGGCCAATGACCCGCTTCAAAAGAAGAGGAAAGATTTCCGACGAAGAAAGATGAAGAAATGACTTCTGAAGAAGGAGAAGGGCTTCCAAAGGACAGGAGGGAAAAACACACCTCGCTCTTAGGGAAGCTTGCTCCCAATCTGAGGAAATCCCAGTCTGAGGAAGACCGGCTTCATAAGATACAGACTCTGGCTGACCTTTTTTTGAAAATATAGCGCAGGAAGCTGGGCCAGCACCCTTCGGTATCGAGAGAAAGAGAAGCGTTTCTACCTGGCCACAGGCATCTTCCAGAGATACCGTCCTTCAACTGATGTGAGTATTGTGATATCAGTCTGCGAGAATACGCAATACTTTTTTCTTTTTCTAAATCTTATATTGGATGAAAATTCTTGCAGAAGTAGCACAAAAAAGTTTCACAAGAAATCTTTATGCTTTTAAAAAATCATCTCAACAGAAGGATTTATTTTTATATGAAAGATTTCCGAGGTTCGGATGAAATATAATCAAAATCCACGGACCCTAAAGCTAATATACCTATCAATTACTATAGGAACGCATATTCCCTCGCGGCTTTTACATCTGGACAGACAACATCTGGGACTCAAACTCATGGTCTGACCCGATCTACTTTGACAATCCCGGCTTTGATCAGGACGTAAGTCGTTCCCCAAGCTCTGGCATGCTCCATTTACACAAATCACTAAGCAAAATACCTTGGATTGTCTAGCTTTTCTGGGACGACGCCACGTCCAAAGTCTACCTTAGCACGACGACGCGGCTCAAGGATAGGCCGCCAGGGTCCAAGCAGAAGGACTTCGGCATCCACGTCTCAGAGATCGACCTGGCGACCGGGCGAACGCTGACGCCGCCGGTCGTGGTCCGTCGCTCGCCATACGGCATCGCCGAGGGCTCTCACCTCTTTCGTCGAGGCGAATTCTACTATCTGCTCACAGCCGAGGGCGGAACGGAGGCCGGGCACCAGGAGTGGATCTTCCGCAGCCGAGCGGTGCCGGATGGGGCTGGTGGAGTGTACGGACCCTGGGAGGATCGCGGACAGGCCCTATGGTACAACGGCCCGACGGAGGAGGTTCAGCGGACGGGGCACGTGGACATGTTCGAGGACGGAGACGGGGACTGGTGGGCCGTGTTCCTGGGCGTCAGGCCGGTGAGAACCGAAGACGATAGCGAGAGCTTCCTCGAGCCGCAGATGGGCCGCGAGACGTTCCTGGTCAAGGTTGACTGGGTGGACGACTGGCCTGTGATCAATGAGGGCCGCAATATCACGCTGCAGACCAATGGGAGAGCAAAACAGGTAGTTCAAGCGCTCGAGCAGATCAATGCAGGCGACGTCAAGTGGCGGGCTGACTTGAAAAGAGAAGATCTGGAGCTGGGCTGGTATCAGAAAAGTGAGTATAGACATGTCTGTGTCATTATGAGTCCGTCATGGCTGACAGTAATACAGACACGCCTCTAAAGAAGTGTTACAGCTTGACCGAGCGGCCCGGACACCTGAGGCTGTACGGAAACTGCTATGATCTCTCCTGGCCCGAGGCGCCGGCCATGCTCTTGAGAAAGCAATCGTCCTACACCGAGACCTTCCACGCCAAGCTGCAGTTCCGGCCAGACCAGACCGGATACGAGGCCGGCGTCGTGCTGTGGTGGAGCCAGTACTCCTACGCTAGTATTGGCATCACCTTGCTGCAGCTCCTCAGCGGCGACCGGGTGAGGACGGTGGCGTGCTGCGAGCCCGCCGGGGAGGCCGGCGTGCTACATCGGTCTACGCCCTTGGTCGAGGACACCGCCGCCGTCGAGGTCTCGGAGGTGCCGGATACGGCAGAGCTCAGGATCGAAGCACGACCAAGAGAGTACCGCTTGTCACTGCAGTTTGAGAATGACAACAAACCCTTCGAGTTCTCTGTGCCGGTGGCGGCCTTGACCATCATGCCGCCCGTAGGCGGTGCCTTTTGTGGCACCATGTTCGGAATATACTCTTTTGGCAAGGGTGAGCCAGTGCTAGCCGCTGCAGATTTCTCGGATGTCTTTGTACGAGAAGGGTGAGGTAGGTGGAAGCGTAGGGCTGCAAGGGAACAAAAAGAGGAGACGCGTGACTGGTTGGGTTTATTAGCAAGCAATTACAATCTCCAAGACGACTGGATAGCAAGAGCCTCAACATGTGCGATAGCCGAGCGATCATACATGCGATGATACAGTTGCCTAGTTTGGTAGACGGCATATACATGCATATAAGACCCCTTGTCCTTGGAAGCGGCGGTATTCTATTGGGTCACTTGAGCAGTATACTTGATAGCGGCAAATGAGATGACTGGCGGCCAAGAGTATAGGATGGACGCACAAAGATGTGGTGGATCTACTCCGTCTAAGCGAGGATCCCTGACAGGCTCAAAAGTGTGCGCAAGTCTGTTCTACGTTGCAGTAGTTGGTCGATACTTGACGTAGGTTGCCATATCAGGTTTCCGGACCGTGATTGACTTTTCGAGACACTCGAGTGTGGTATCCCCCTTTCAGAGGACTCTGTGGTAGGCAGGCCGGCGAACAGATCATGACGAATTGAGAATAAGAGCGAATACGAATGCCGTTCCTCTTACATAACTGCGTCCAAGTCTTGCATGTCTTGACGATGATTGCATTGCCGTTGCCGTTCTGAGAAAGACCCACACATGCTTGGCCTATGTGAGCCGTGTCCGGGGTGTCATCCTTCCCGTCCCACCCAGGAGTATAGGCGGCATTACGGTCGTGGGTAATGACAGACTGCATAAGGGCGGATCTGCAGCGGCGTCTCCTCCGGACGGCTCTGAATGGTAGGGACGACTCTCAGCAATTCAGATTATGGGGCTCCGTCACATGGCGGCCAAGGGGCAAAGAGTCTAGATTGGTCTTCTCGGAAACGACAAGTCCACGTTCGTGACCCGTTGTCGGAGTTGTATGATCGTGGTTGCTAGATATCATGTAATAGCAGCAAGGGGATCAGAGCAAATGAAAAGCATACCTTCCCGCAAAAGATCATTGGAGCGGGCGTATATTGGTGGCTGAGCTTGGCTCAATTTAGGCATCGTCTCTGGATTCCAGGCGAGAGGCAATGGTTGGTTGCGAGATCATGTAGGACGGCAGATCGGTGAGTGATGAACAGATCATCGACGGAAATGCTACAGCGGTCACTCGGTGCTCATGTTGTGTGCCCTCGAAGGGAGATAACGGCTTCATTGCGGCGTATGGCGGCGTATGGCGGCGAGTGGCGGCACACGTATGACGAAAAACGAAGAGCAAAAACCGTTGAGCCCAAAGAAGCAGGGTCCTGGGTCCTTGCCGAGCGTCTGCAAACTCTCATCTGAGCCAGCCCGGCAATGTACTTCTGCAGTCTCTACTGAACAGCTGCAATGGAATTTTGTTCCATTGCCATACCTCGTCGAGTGTCGACCAGGATGTGAATCTGGTTTGGGCCAAGCAGAGGAGAGGACAAGCCCAACCAGGGGTTGTGTTGGCTGCGGGGAAGGACCCCAACTATCGACTATAGAATGATATTGGTGCAGTGAGGGGAACCATTAGACACAGAGAAGCGCTTTTGTACGGAATAGCACTGGTTTTGGCGGTATCGGGAAGTGTTACATTGGTCCACGGCACGAGATAGTCGCAGGGATGGGTATGCAGGAAAAGCCAAAAGCGTTGCTGGACGTCCAAGATGACGAGCCATACCCAGAAAGAAAGCGGCACGCTCGTGGTCGTGTGGCCTGCTGAGTTCTCCCTGGCTGATCCACGGATGAGTCTGCCAACGTGTCTGTCCGTATGTGAATAACAGAGAGCGCGCGGGAATACCCAGCATCGTACGGTGGAGCAGCCGACAAGTGAATAATAGCACTCCATACAGTAGCTAGTCTCCAGCTAGACTACCGACCAGTCGATCTCGTAGCCGAGTGGCTTGACGTCGCAGGATCCAAGTGCTTGGCATCATACATATCCCCACATCCGGGATTGCCCCTTTCGGTAATCCGGGGATGGTGGCCAGGACCTAGAACCTGTGATGCACTCGTGATTCAACGACGTGCCTGGACACTGGACCTGGTCAGCCTCGATGGGTGAAAAAAGGGATAGCAAAGCTAGCAGGCGTACACACCTGTATAGCCTCCCATGCTGCCGGATCTGTCACATCTCGAGATATCTCGAGTTCCGACCAATGAATGGAGTTCTTCTTGAGAATGAGTGATTGTAGGTTTCCCGAGTGCTTGGGGGCTCTATATTGGACATACTCGATCTGGATACTTGCACCCGGCCATACACAGAAGCCCTTTTCGGGTATGACGGTGATTAGATCGAGAAGAAAAAAGTGTCGTCTTTCAAAGCTTACCTCTGACTAGACTCTCAATCTGCCCCTCCTGCTAGTCAGAAACCCTGGGGTCGTTGGTCTCCGCATCAGTGAATCTGTGCTGGGTCTCGGGGGAGGGGCAATGGATTAACCTCTTGGTACCTGGAATCACTCCTTCTCTCCTTGTGGTGGCTCGTTACGCGGACCTGCCAGTCCGAATTCATATATGATGTAAGGTCGAGCCCCCATCACATGGCAGTTGCGAATTGGCCAACGCTGCCATTCACAACACTACGTCTGCCTGTGACCAACAACTTCTTTCTCCCTTGCCAATTGCTCGCCTGTTGTGCGTCTCTTAGATCTGGATCATACACCTCTGGAATCTATAAAACAAGGCTTGATATTCTCCCTCTGTTCTTCTTCTTTCTCTATTCTTCATAGCACCGCAAGAGAAAACACCAAGCAACAGCTAGAAACAACAAACAACAACACATACGCATACCCTCACTTCAGACACAACACATCATGTCGTCCATCACTCCGCGATTCGCTCGGGGGGCTTCCTCTGCTGCTCGGTCCCTGCGCCGAGTACCTCGATTGGCAGTGGCACAGAACGCCGTCCCTCGACTGTCGGCTGCAGCATCCTCCAGAGCAGGTCCTGCCATGGGTAGCGCTCCCAGAGCCTTTTCTACCTCTTCCAGATTTCAGGACCGCGAGCCCATCAAGAACAGCCCCAAGGCCTTGCTTCCCGAGTTCAGCCTCAAGGACAAGGTCATCATTGTTTCCGGAGGCGCCCAGGGTCTCGGTTTGGTCCAGACAGAGGCTTTGCTGGAGGCCGGAGCTACGGGTTGGTGTTATTTCTTCAAAGACCATTTCTCCATACTAATAATTCTGTCTAGTCCACGTATTTGATCGCCAACCTCAGCCAGGCCCCGGTAGCAAGTACGAACGGGTTGCCAAGCGCGCAGTCGGCGAGCTGGAGACCACTTTGACGTACCACCAGATCGATGTGCGAACGGGAGTTGCTCACATCAATGGAATCACGGAACAGATCGCCGAGCAGCATGGACACATTGACGGTCTTATTGCTGCGGCTGGCATCCAGCAGGAGACCCCTGCTTTGGAGTACACAGCAGAGGACGCTGACCGAATGCTCGGCGTCAATGTGACGGGCGTACTGATGACTGCACAGGCAGTGGCCAGGCAGATGGTGAAGAGAAAGACTGAGGGCAGTCTGGTCTTGATTGCCAGCATGAGCGGAACCATTGCCAACCGTGGACTGATCTGCCCGTAAGTTTCCTCTCAAATTACTACGAACTCCCAGTGAACCCCCCGTTTCTAATGTGGTTCTAGTGTTTATAATGCCTCGAAAGCTGGTGTCATCCAGTTGGCTCGCAACCTCGCTTCCGAGTGGGGTGAGCATGGAATCCGTGTCAACACCATCTCTCCCGGATACAGTAAGTGTCTCTTTCCAAGTACCCACCCAACAATGCTAACGTCTTGTCACAGTTGTCACCGAGATGGTTGAGAAGCTGTTTGTGCAGTACCCCGAGCGCAAGACGGAGTGGCCCACTCACAACATGCTGAACAAGCTCAGCAAGCCCGAGGACTACCGCGGCGCCGCTGTATTCTTGCTCAGCGATGCCAGTCGATTCATGACTGGATCGGATCTGCGGATTGACGGTGGCCATGCTGCTTGGTAGAAGCCGTCGGGTATCGGCTAGGTTGACATTATGGTTCTGCACTTTTGTAGGCGCATATAGGCGCATTATACCTGGTTCTATAGTTAGCCACAAGGGAAATAAATAATTATAATTATAAAACTCTTGCGCATCGTGTGTGAGATGTGCAATATTCCTTGAGATTATAGAGTTGTGACTGCAAATGCGTACAGTTATTATTCATATATCCATACAACTGTTTATACAAGTGCTCATTCTTGAAATGTGCGAACAGTCTCTGCGATAGTTGTAGTTGAAGGTCTCATCGTCGTCCATCTTCGCCCTGTATGGGTATAATAGTCCCACCTCAAGAATCAAGTCTTGATCAAGCCGAGACAATCTTTTTTTATTCAGCACTGAATTAATCTTTTTCCTATCCAGTATAACAACCGAATGCAATTTGTGTTTCGAGGCCTGATTGTTACCTTGCCCTAAGCAATACAAGAATCAAGTTGTTGTTCCCATTCCTCTCTTTCAGTTCCTTCACTTTTTGCGCAACTGCCACAAATCTGCTTGATATTTGGGTAGCTGCACTTTTTGGCAAGATGACAATCAAGCTATTGTTCCAATCATCTGTTTCAACCCATTCACTCACTCTTTGCGCAACTTCCACGAATCTGCGTGGTATCTAGGTACCTGCACTTTTTGCGCAACATCCGTACCTGAAACTTGTGCGCACTCTGGTCACTTTCCATTTACTATTTAAACCCTCTCCCTCTCTCAACATTCTTCTCTACCTTCCACATCTTCACCTCAACAACAATCTTTCCCCGTCTCGTCCATCCATACCTACTCTTCCAGACTTGAGATATCATCGTCACTACACTACAGTGGCATCCACGAAAATCTAGCGAACGTTCTTCAGCCAGCTTCCATTTCTGAAGATAATCGTTCTTTCCTGTAAGGGCCCATCAATCCAAATCTTTGGAAGTATCACAACTCACCTTATTCAGACACAGCAGGGAAGGTACGGTTAATTAGGATTCTCTCAGCCTTCGTCCTCAGAAGAACAACCGCTCTTCCCTAGGAAGATCGCGTCAATTCGGATCTTTGAAATACCACAGCCCATCCTAGGAAACAGCACTATTTCCTGGGAAGATCCCGTCAACTCGAATTCTCCGAATCTCAAGATGTCCGACATAATGGCCGACTCGATCCAGTCTCTCCTAGAGAGATTTCAGGCCCTCGAGGCCCAGGCCAAGGAGGCCCAGCGTCTCCAGGAAACCATGGCCCAGCTGGCCAGCGAGATGGAGGCTTTAAAGGACGAGATTAAGCATCACAAGGAAGAGATCGAGGATCACAAGGACGCGATTCACTTTCTCAAGAACAAGTACGACCATCTGGAGAAATCCGTCGCCAAGATGTCTGAGGAACAACGAACCACAAAGGCCCATAGCCGTCTTCTGCCCCCGGAGATCAAGCAGCTGGAGCAGAAACTCGGCGATACGGATGACGTTGTCGCCAAGATGATCCCAGACCAGTGGGAGACGGCCCAAAAGGCCGACGAGGCCTTGCGCCTCATCGAGGGTATCACTGGCGACCCGAATTCTCGCTCATTGGGCAAAAAGCGCAAGCGGGATGTGGTTGAGATGGTGAACCAGGAGCTTCTCGCGGAGGAGTCTTCTGAGAGCGATCCCAAGAAGAGACGAGTTACTGAGGACGATTGATGGCACAGACGTCAAAAGACAAGGTGCTTCCTGGGATGGATTCAAAGGAATGGGGTTTCAAGGACGGCTGTGCTGGATCGGGGCAATCTTCTAAAATTGCAAAGACTGTTCTATTCTATACGTTTATCTGGCTTCTGAGGAAGGCTCAGAGTGACACCAGCTTCTGAGGGAGACTTATAGTGGCACTGGCTTCCTGGGAAATGCAGTCCTTTCTCTTGACAAGCGACATACAAATATTACAGTTTTGTGAACATGACAACCCACACAACGATGAACAGTGGACATTAAATCATATTGTACAATGTGTCAATACTATTTTGCATCATTATAGTCATATACTCTGTCTCTTTTGTGTATAGACGACAGCAACACCGAAAACATTGTGAAGAGACTCCAGCCAATGATTACCTGTAATCCTCGCTTGTAAGCTCACCCTTGAGCTTTTGGGTATATAAAGTTTGCTCAGCCGTTTCCCTTGAAATCCCTTTTCAATCTGGTTTTCCATGTCCATTTCCATGACCATCATTGCTGGCTAAAGCGTTTCATGTTGCCATTATCTCGCCCCAGAAGCTTTTGAATTGGATGGCACGCAGCCTAGTTGTGAGAGCCCTCTCCATTGCTGCCACCAGAGCCATTCGTGGTGCTCGTTTTGCCCCTGATGTCCTGCCAGGTGGCACCAAATCTCCTCGATGTAGAAGCGAGCAGGCCTTCTTCCTCATCGATTTCAGCATCCTCATCAAACTCGCTCAAGTTCAGCTTGGGTGTCCTGAACAAGCTCGTGAGGAAGACGATCAAGAAGATGGCCAAGAACGCGAATTGTGCCCAAAAGTCAATAGCTCCGAAGACGGGCCAGTTGAAGGTAATTCGGTTGAGGAAGGAGCTCATGAAAGTCGGCGTGCAAGTCTGCGTGCTAGAGTGGCGGTCAACCCATTCAGAGCAAGGCTTTACAGCCTCGGGGTTCTTGTGGCAGTTGGGCTGTTCGTCGGCGTGGCGTGGTGGCAGGTCGCAGAAAGTCTGTGTTCCAAAGGCGGAATACTGCGGCGCGACGAGCATGACCACAGCATAGTTGATGCCCAGGACGATCAAGGCCAGCAGGACGGCCGCCATGAGAAGAGCCTGAGGCGCCGTTCTATTCTTGCGGATCTGGAAGATGCGAAGCCAGAGGAAGCGAATACCAATAGAGGACAGGCCAGCAATCGAGCTGCTAAAGAAAAAGAAGACGAGAAGAGCCATGAGGATGTAATCAACAGGGAACGCGCGTGCGGCTTGGACAAAGATCCAGTTGATGGGCTGGAAGACGTTGATGTGAGCCAAAATGTAGCCGCAGTGTTGCTTGCAGACCGAATTGGCAGCCTTGTCAATTCCCGTGATCAGCATGGATACCCAGGTCAACAGAGCAACCAGAATCAGCAGGATGCCGCCAATGAGCTTGATGGGTCGGAACAGGGCACAGATCTTGGTCCATGTCCTGACGAGGAAGCTCTGCCCCTCTCCCTGGGCTTCAGCCGCCAGTCGCTCCCTGCGGACGAGAGTACGCTCCTCACGGGCCAGGGCATCGAGCTCGCGCCTGTCCTTCTGGGGCATACCATCGGAGCGTCCAGCATTGCGCATCTCGAGCTGCCTCTGTCGCTCGCGGTTCTGCTCAAGCTGGGATGCTGTGTTCTCCGAAAGCTGGGGCGCGGAGATGGATGGAGCAGACTTGATGAACGAGACTGGCAAAAGTGCCAGGCCAGCGCCCGTGTACAGCACATATAGGAGCGTTCCGAGAGTGATCAAGAGACCGACGCCAAAAGTGAGAGCCTTTTCGCCGTGGTTCTCATCGAGTAGGCGCTTGAAGAAGTCGAGATCAAGATGCTTTCCCTCGCGATTACCAGCGGCCGGGACGAAGAAACCAATGAGGAAGATGATGACCACCAGGAGGATGAAGGCAATGGTGTACTTGAATGCGCCCCAGAGGCGACTTCCAAAGGTCTGGTGGCCTTCCTGCTCCTCGACCTCATCGTACTCTTCGTACCAGAAGTACGAGAATGGAATGACAATCAGGCATAGCAGGGCGTCGAAGCTGTAGAGGGAGTAATAGACGATCCTCAAGGTGTTGAGAATGTTGTGGATTCTTGTGGATGTGGCCCATTCCTTCTTGATACCCAGGGCTGTATCGGTCGTGGATGAGACGAGCGCAATATCGACGGGCAACAGCAGGACGGTGGCGAGGAGCGCGGTCAGACTGATGATGGTGACGGCGCTGACGACGGCGGAGCGGTCGCGATGGGCCTGCCAAGTGAAAGTGACCAGAGCTCCGACGAACAGGGCCAGGACTACGGCGACGGCATAGGTGACCCAGATGAGGCTTGTCTGGACGTAGCCAGCGCTGGCCATGGTGCCGACCACGGCGGACGACATGGGAGCGGAACGGTCGGGGTCGCAAGAGTGTGTGCTTCTTGTCGGCGGGCAGTCCTTGACGCTTAGCGTAGGTTGTGTTTCGGGTCTCAGCGCTCTGGGGTCTCTGTGAAGCGCAGACAGCCGCAGAGGTTTGATGGTGCTACGATTTTTGGAAGAAGAAGAGAGAAATCACGAAGGTGTGAATCAATGGAAAACCCCGTGGAGGAGGAATGCTACATGATGTGTTGTGAGCTTGTTCTAAAACAGTTGGGCGGGATGGAATCTTGAGAAGGGTGCTGAGCTACCCGAGAGCTAGAGCCTAGAGCTGACCTACCTATGGTAGCTGCTGCGCAACGCAACGCGCCTGCCGCATTGGCTCTCTCCAGTGAGACGGACTTATGACGTAACCATCCCAACTCAAAGCCCCGCATTATGCATACGCCTCGATAGACTTCCATCTGGCTGACGACTGACCTGGTTTATCACGGGGGAACCCAGTATAACTCGGACTTCTAAAGTGAGGCTGCAAACCAACCACTTTAACATCAGATGCACACAAAGATCGTAAGAGCAAACCGACCGTGGCCGAAATTCTCTATATACAATGGGCAGTCTCTAATACAATTTCTTTTCGTCCGAAATTCACTTTTTAATGGAAAATCAGTTGTATTACGATTTTCTCGAGCTATATTACAAAAGCAGGTTGAAGTATTTGTGTTCTGTCTGAGAGATCTCAGAAATAATGCTTGGTGGTTGTAGTATCGTATGAAGGGTTCGAACAGTCGGTGTATTCTTGCTGACTCCCAGTATGGTACTAATTCAGCTCAGTATCATCGGCCATTTCTGTGTCCTCCTCTCGCTTGCGCTTTTTCGGGTTGCGCCCATACGGATCCCTGTGCTCATATGGCCCCTTTCGGATGATACCTCGAATGATGTGTAAGGCTTCACTGGCCATTTGCTCCAACTGCTTGATGTCCGCATGGAAGTGTTGGCTCGAAGCTCGTAGGTGTCGCTGCTCATAGGAAAGCCTGGCTACGATTCCCTCGAGTTCATCAATCTCATTCTTGAGAAAGGGAATTCCGTCCTCGCGGTACTCGAGTTCTTCTTTCAAGAGCTCTATATCCTTGGCCACCTTGGCCACAGCCCCTTGGAGATGCTCAGTCTTCTTTGCCGAGGTCTCAAGCTGATTGAACTTCTTCAGAGTAGAAGGAATGGCTGCAGCGTATGTGGTTGCCATCTTGAGAGTCGGAGGATGTAACTTGATGGAATCTTCGTAGGAAAGGGTGCTCTCGTGTTCGGCGACGAGCTCAAGGTTTGTAGGATCCTAATTGATGGGACCTTGGTGGAACAGGATGATTGTCGACCGTGTCCCGAGAATGCTTCTGGTTGAGGAATGCTGCTCGCTGAATCTTTGCAGGTGTCGCTGCAGTGATGATGATGTCCAGAGTCTGAAAGACGAACAAGGGAAAATGGTGGTGAATGTGCGTCAAGGTGTTTGTGCGCAGATGACTGGGCAGGAGGTGGTTGAGCTGGCGGTACAACGCACAGCGGTACTGGTGGTTGTGGGTTGCTGATGTGAAGATGTGGGAGCGAGACAAGAATGGTGAGCTCCGAAGAGGCCTTAAATAAGAGAGGCAAGACTGTCAGAGCGCGCACGATTGGCAAGCCCGATTGTTGCGCAAAATATGTCAGCGGAAAGAGAACAATCGGTCGGGAGAACAATCGGTCGACAGAACAATCAGTCAGGAGAACAATCAGTCAGGAGAATAATCGGCCGGGAGAATAATCGGTCGGGAGAATAATCGGTCGGGAGAATAATCGGTCGGGAGAATAATCGAGAGAACAATCAGTCGAGAGAATAATCGGTCGAGGGAACAATCAGTCGAGAGAATAATCGGTCGATTGTTTTGTTGCGGGCCTCACAACACGAATTTGGATTCAGTTTCCATATAAGATTAAGAGTAGATCCAGCCAGATCTAGCGACTTGATGAGAGAAGTTGTCTCGCCTTGATCGATACTTTCTATTGTTGAGGTTAAAGTACTACACCTATCGCGTCGCCCACGCAGATACGGTGAAGATGGACGACGACGAAGCCTACGACTGCAACTATCGCAGCAACTGACTGTTTTGCACACCTCAAGCACGAGCATTCAAACACGGCAGCGGAGCCAAACGAGCCAAACGCCAATGCTGCCAAGCCGAAGGAGGCCAGAGTCGCCCAGCACGACGATCCAACTGATGGTCTCTCCAAGAAATACTCTAATGGCCTTGGCCAGATAACGGCTAATTGAAAGCACATGAAGTTTCCTGAATGTTCGAACAGGCCATCTATTTTTCTTTCGGTTATCGTGTATAATAATGGATGAATGATTCTATTGCCTTTACCCACTCTCCATTTCGCGAAGTTGTACCACGCTCCTAGCATTTGGGAATAATTCGCTTCGTGGGATCGACGAAGACAAAACACGCACCGGCCTGCTTGAAAAGACTCTCGAAGGCCTTAGGAAGGCTATCGAACCCTTCTTCAGCGCTTATATAGATAATGATCGCCTCCAAATCTTCCTGGGAAGGCATTTTCAGCATGATTTCGGCTTCCGGCTTTCAACCATGTTCACTGTCTTCTCCAATATATTGCTGCAATGTAATTTGAACCCTGGAACAGGAGGGAGTATTGAAGGAAAATTGCCTCGAGGTACTTCTGGAGTTCCTTGATGTTTCCGATCAACCCATTGTCTGTACTGATGATTCTGCGGGTGTTTGTCCTTTTCCCCCGTCACTCCGATGGGGCGCAGAAGTAACTCGGACAAAGTCTTGCTGGAACTCTCTATTGTCCAACAGGGAAATATGCCCCAAAGAGTATTATAGAAGGAAGTTGGATGGAAAAACGAAGAAGACAGTAAAATCTAGTAAAAGGTTTTTGAGAGTGAACTTCATATAAGATAAGAATCATATAAAAAAGAATACTCGAAATCGGATAAAAATAGCTCGATTATAAGCACAAAAGCTTATTACGAATTAAAGACATGAACAGCCCTCCGTTAGATTCTTAAGGTGGGACATTGTGCAGATGGTAGTATTATTCAAATAGAATCTCGGCTACGGTCGGGTTGTTCTTTCGGTCTCCCGCCAGGCCACAAGAGATGTAGAAAAGGGAGTACGCGCAAAAGAGGGAGTCCACTATTAGAGGCTGGTATATCGTGAGTCCCTTGTAACGAGGCGTCTGTGCTGCAGATGGCAACGATTTGGCATGCACCCCGGCTCCATGTGACATGAGAGAGAATACGTCAAGCAAGCATGCATTGAGGTTTCACCAAGCTCGTCATGGCCTTGTTGCTTTTTCTTTTCCTAAAAAAAAACAAAAAAAAACATTATTCTTCCATCAGCCGCGTAGCCTCACTGGGTTTTGACTTCAGCTCGTCTGCCATTCTGCCCAGCGGACCAGGTATACTTGTACATAAGGGGGTCTGCCAGGCAAAGTGGGATCTCCGTTCCTTGTCGTGCATGATTGACAATGCAGGAGTCGATCGAGATGATGGGGTACGGAGCAGGAGAAGCAAGTTTCCTACCCACAGTCGCGTGGGTCTCACTATAAAGCACCCATCACCTCCACATGACATATCATACTTTTCCCTACAGCCCTAGCACGATACGACGACAGAATCATGTCTCACAATGCCTGTGCACTAGACGACAATGAGACGCCAGCCAACGTGGCCCAGGGCCCGTTGGTTTTGCCCCGGGCTTGCCGTGATGAATCCAGAAGACTCGAGGTCAGACAGGCTTCAGCTGAAAACTAGGCGACTGGGAATAAGAATAAAGATGCCCGCAGGGGCAAAAACGACTACCGTTGCGAGGTCTTACTTGGGGATGATTCTTCTCCCTCACGGCGAGGCGGGCTGCCTTTCACTCTTTATTCTTCTTCTCAGTACCACGAAAGTCGAGATCGTCGCCTTGAACTGGATGTCCTCCAACAACAGAACTGCTGCTCCGCGTCAACAAGCCCCGGGGCAGAGGACATGAGACTTCCGCCGGCATCGGTGCTGGCCTCCTGGCCGGCTCCAAACTACCATGACCCCGTGAGGCGCGGGCCGACCGGTCAGATCGTCAGCATCGTCTTGGCCATGCGCATGTATACGCGGTTGCGCGTGGTCCGGAGCTTTGGACTCGACGATGTCCTGATCTTGGTCGCCTTTGTACGAATGAAACACCCCCATGATCGACCCTTCCCGGAGTTTTTGACGCTGAACCCGATGCTAGATACCCTCGATTGCTCTCACCGTGTGCAGCATCTACGCCGAGTATCAACTGGAGTGGGACGTACACATCTGGGACCTCTCGTTCGACAGGTACAGTACTAGTTCGCAGATGAGGTATGTCCTTGTTCATTCCCTCTGGGTCGGCCAACCACGAGAGTATAGCATGACTGACATACCCATGGGCGGGCCCAGCCTCGCCGCCTTTATCCTGTTTGATCTCGGATCGAATTTCGTCAAGCTCTCCATCCTGGCCATGCTGTACCGGCTCGTCCACACCACGGAGACGCGACTCACCATCATAATCCTGTCGGTGGCCTCTTTTGTTGTGGTCACCGGGATCCTGTTTGGATTCATCATCATCTTCCAGTGCAGGTAAATCCGATACATACCGTCCGTCCACAACGCAGAGCGAGTCAAGTTACTGATCCAGACATCTGCCGTACAGCCCCGTATCGGACTACTGGACGCTGTCGGTCCGGCCGCAAAAGTGCATCAATGAGGCCGCGTATCTGCTCGTCGCCGGGATCTCCAACATCCTGACCGACTTTGCTATAGTCGTCCTCCCTATTCGGATGACGGCGTCGCTGCAGCTGCCACGGAGGCAGCACTATATCCTCTACGCTCTGTTTTGCACCGGCTTCTGCGCGTGCATCGTCGGCGTCGTGCGGACTTATTATACGTGGGTATTTACGACGAATTATGACAAGACTGTAAGTTATGTTCTTTGTGTTCGTAATACCGGGGGCTTTTGTAAAGAGAAACTCAATGAATATGCAGCTGACGCATCACAGTGGTATGGATGGGCAGTCTGGGTGAGCAGCACCATCGAGCTGTACGTTGGCATTGTAAGTCATCCAACCCGTCTCTTATAGCTTTGCGATGCCCATGGTACGCACGCCTTCTGACACTTGAACCAAGGCCTGCGCCTCCATACCGGCGTGTCGACACTTCTTCACCCACCGCAACAGCGACCTCGTCGACTCGGCGGCACGCTCGTCGGGCAGCGGTAGCAACAAGACCAGCAGACGATCCAGCAAGACGACCGCCGGCAACGTATGGCGGCTCCGGCAGGACAGGTGCGAGAACAAGACGCAAAAGAAGAAGAAGAAGCGCATGTCCACGAGGCTGTCCGTGACCGTGTCGACCCTCATCGAGACGAGCTACCACCGGATGCCGAGCGCCGAGCTATCGGCGTCCGAGGGGCCTACCACGTGGCTCGTCAACGAGTCCATGGTCGCGCTCAACGAGATGCTAGCCGTACCGCCGCCGGCCGAGCTGCCACGGGCCCGCCCCGTGTCCGCGGATGGGAGTGGGAGTCGCACGCCGCCGAGGGTGTGGGCGGGTAGGGATGAGGAGATGCAAGATATGGAGGCGGCGAGGCCAAAGTCTGCTTCTGCTTCTCTGATGTTTCATTAGATAGTTTAGAATAGATTAGATACCTAATAACCGGGAAATAATACAAAAGCTTCTTCGAGTCCTCGTCTATTGGGATGATGTTGAATTGATAAAAGCCACGACCACTGCGCCCATTGTCGCCAGGGAACAAATGGCGAGGACAGCTTCCAAGGAATGTCGACCTCAAACACTGTCTTGCGCGAGGACGACTGATCTATCCATTTATCTATCTACGTGACTGACCCTCACTGTTCGCCTCATCATCGTGGGATTGGTTTGTTGCATTAAAAAGGAATGATCATGAATTATTGTGTGGCCCCGTGTGGGCCCCGTGTGCCAAAGTCTGCTGCAAGAAGAATGGAAAGGATACACGTGATTCTCTCCCCAGTGGTATTTGGAAATGTACAGTCCTTTGAACCCTGAGCTCTCGTCCCAGGAATCATGACTTCAATCTATGTTGAGGCGAACCAAGGTGCCCTTCTTCTTTTGACTTGGGCACCCAGATTCGCTCCCTTGTTGTCATCTTTGTGAGCCTCTGATATTTCTAGTATCTGCGGCCTTCTTGCATCTTGGCAGAAGCGTCAGGGTCTTGAGGAGTCTGAGTATTACTCAATAGTCCCTTTTTCTGAATCGCAAATCAGATCAAGCATACTCATGCTACAGACTATGTGTCGTCAACTGACGTCGTATCTCTGATGCCATGCAACTCAAAATTTGCTCCTCAACTGCTCTTCTAACTCACGCAACAATCCACTTCTCTTGGCTTCCGCCAGAATCTCTTGCTCTGTGCGCCTGGCTGAATCGCTGTCGACACGTAGGTTTTATCGCCGCGGACGGTTACTAGAGGCGCCTCTGTTGGTACCATCACCGCAACGACGGCTACTAGCAGGAGCACTGCCATGGTTCTGGCGGCTACTGCCCGAACGTCGGCTCCTCGTAATGCAGAGCGGTCAGGCTGGGAGCATGAGTAGAAGCTTGGGCGTTCTGCTTCCAAGTATTGAGTGACCCGGCCTGATTCACTTGTGGAATTATCTGCCAAGTAGCCTTCAAGGGAATTGATCGGTAGAGGCTCTAAACTGCGCATTCGCGCGAAGGCGGAGCCCGTTAAGCCGATGCCAGAGTAGCCTGAGTCGATCGTAGAGTCTGCAAGACCTGTCTGACTATCTATGTCTAGGCATTGCGTCCATCTCACATGAGGATCTAGCTGCAAGGGAGCGATTATATGCCAGAAGATGTACACTTTCTTGGTGTTGTTAATAAGTAGGTAGTTCATCACTTTGCACAGTGGTGAGGGTAAATTCATGGCTTTTAGATATCAGTATTTGGCCCCCTTGTCCCTTTTATACCAATCAAGCAACACAGTTTTCCAAGCTATTTGTATACTGCCGTCATCAAATCCAGTCATCGAAAAGTCAATCCTAGCTTTGCGAGATTGGTGAAATAGTTGTTATTAGGGCAACATGATTGGCAGATGACATTGCTCTGACTAAGACTTTTTTATACCAGGCCGCAAAGTTTGTGCTATACTGACTGTAAGATGGAATCAGCGAGGCAAAGAATCAAAACACCTTGAAAGATGGGGTCCAAGTGTAGGTAAGCCATGACAAATGGAAGTGTAAGATATGGCTAAATACCACGGCAGTCCCCATCGGAGTGGTCCCTAATTCCGCGGACTATACTCGGTATCTCATAGATTCCACCAGCAAGACCAGCCATACAGAGAGGGATCATAGTGTCACAGCTGACTGCGCGACTGCCGGCCCTCCACATGCCGGCGGAGTAAACTACCTGCCTACCGTGCCTAAACCTTAGTCTGAGACAGGGTTTCCGGGGACTGGGGAGTCGGATTCGTTCCCTCTGGGTTTGCGGGGAAGCTATTTCCCGGTGGAGACGAGTATGTATCGCAGAGCAAGCAGATGATGGAACCCGCCCAGCCCACGTCCATGCGGGCAAGGAAATA
The DNA here is from genome assembly GCA_001599175.1 of Pestalotiopsis sp. JCM 9685. Classification (NCBI taxonomy): domain Eukaryota; kingdom Fungi; phylum Ascomycota; class Sordariomycetes; order Amphisphaeriales; family Sporocadaceae; genus Pestalotiopsis; species Pestalotiopsis sp. JCM 9685. The sequence goes on from BCGF01000002.1 coordinate 5,093,923, forward strand.
CGGGAGTAGGCAGGTAGCCAAGAGACCCAAGAAGAGAGCGGCTGCCGTCAAGTGCGTAACTCATAAGCCCAGCGTACGGATATATTACGTATGGGTTTGGCCCTCTTGGGGACTTCGGATCCTGGAGTACGCTATCCGTTGGTGGGGATATCATTTCTTAGTAGTGCCACAGTCGAGATAGTCCTTGAACACGACGGGACCCTCTCACAAACTTATAATTCTCCCCGTACAAGCTTCGCCGGTGGAAGAACCGTTCGACAGTAGTTGCCAACCATGTCTTCCTACACTGTCCCGTTCCTCATCAACGGCCAGGAGCGCCGCCCGGAGAAGACGTTTGACGTTGTGTCTCCCGACACGGGCAAGGTGCTGCACCAGTGCGGGATTGCGACCGAGGCCGATGCGCGCGATGCAGTAGACGCAGCCGCGAAGGCCCTGCCGGCATGGAGGGCCACCACCCCCGGCCAGCGCCGCGACATCATCTTGCGGGCAGCCGAGATCTTCGACAAGAGGCGAGAGGAGCTCAAGCCCTACATGCAGGAGGCCGTCGCCGCGGCCCCGGGCTGGGCCGCCTTCAACATTGACACGACCATTGACATCGTCAAGGACGTCGCTGGTCGCATCAGCTCCATCACTGGAGTCGTCCCTACGCTGGCAGACCCGACCGTTTCGGCCATGGTCGTCAAGGAGCCCTACGGTGTCGTCCTGGCCATTGCTCCCTGGAACGCGCCGTACATTCTCGGCACCCGCTCGGTGCTGTTCCCCCTCGCCACGGGCAACACGGTCGTCTTCAAGGGCTCCGAGCTGTCGCCCAGGGTATTCTGGGCCATTGCCGACGTCTTCAAGGAGGCTGGTCTCCCCGACGGTGTGCTCAACTTTATCTCTACCGATCCTGCTCACGCCGCAGAGGTCACGACCGCCTTGATCGCCAACCCCGAGGTCAAGAAGGTCAACTTTACGGGATCCACCGCCGTGGGACGAATCATTGGCAAGCTCGCCGGCCAGTATCTCAAGCCGGTTGTGCAGGAGCTGGGCGGCAAAGCCCCGGCCATCATCTGGGAGGATGCCGACCTGGACATTGCTGCAGAGCAGTGCACTCTGGGCGCATTCATGTTTTCTGGTCAGATCTGCATGAGCACCGAGAAGATCCTGGTCCACAAGAAGATTAGCCAGGACTTCAAGAAGAAGTTCTTGGAAAAGATCGAGGCTATCTTCTCGTCATCGGGAGATGCGCCCGTCCTGATCAACACCGCCGGTGTCGACAAGGTCAAGAAGCTTCTGCAGGACGCCATCGACAAGGGCGGCAAGGTGCTCAACGGAGACGTTAATGCAGAGGAGAAGTCCAAGACGCGACTTCGGCCCCTGGTCATTGACGGCGTCAACTCGGAGATGGACATCTACAAGACGGAGTCGTTTGGCCCGTCCGTCAGCTTGATCGAGGTCGAGACCGAGGAGGAGGCTCTGCGCATCGCAAACGACACCGAGTACGGCCTCACGTCGGCAGTCTTCACCGAGGACCTGAGGACTGGATTGAGGTTCGCCAGGGGCATCGAGTCTGGCGCCGTGCACATCAACAACATGACCATCCACGACGAGTCTGCGCTGTCCCACGGCGGTTGCAAGTCGAGTGGTTACGGCAGATTCAACGCCACCGCCGGCCTGGAAGAATGGCTACGGACGAAGACAATTACATGGCGGTCGTGAGGTTTATGAAATATATTGGCTGATCCACTCGGGTAAAGGAAAGGACAAGCGAGGCTGGGCAGCTTTGCATGGAACTTAGTCATGAAGACAATGTTTTTATTTTTCCGAATTCAGCCGCGTGGCGTGCTTAAAGAAGAGCCAAGTTTAACGAGACAAAATCACATGAATGGCGCACAATCGTGAGAAAAAGCAATCATGTTACACATCTTATGATTTCTTTACTGCTAACATGCGACTTCTGGCGGGCTCAATTCCGCATCTCGACCCCTGTAACACCCTAAAGGCACCTAACCAAGCTGCTATAGAAAGAGTGGGGCCAAGCTCCATTCCGTCTTCAGCGAAGCAATTGAGCGTCTGGGGAAAAAAGTAGAACGTCATGCAATGCCACTACTACTATTTGCTTCCTCGGCCGCCACCTAATAACAATCTACTTGTTGCGCCTGCTGCTGTCGCAATCATAACAGCAATTCAGTAGCGATGGGTTCCGGCGCTTCCAAGACGGCGCAGTCCACTGCGCGCAAATTTCCATCTCGAGCACCGGGCGCTGCCGTTCCCCCGTCCTCGAGACCAGTCGCACCGAGAGCGCCGCCGCCGGCTTCGCGAACAGTGCCCAAGGCCTCGGCGACAAAAGACGAAGGTTTTTCAAGCTTCTCTTTCCAACCCCCTCAGAGCCCACCGGCTGACGTTAAGAACACAGCAATCACCTCCGATGGCGGCGACCCAGACCACATGACGAGCCCAGACTTCTCGCAACGGCTGCGACAGATGGGCGTCGCGACACCAAACCCGACCTTGTCCAACTCGTCCACGGCATCGCACGCCGTGCGGCCCCAGCCCGTCCCTGCTGCGCAACAGCGGCCCAGCTACCCGATCGCCGCTCAGAACCAGACACTCACCGTCCTGGAGGCCCGCCAGCGCCTCGAGGAGCAGGTCGAGCTGCAGCAGGAGAACCCGGCCGGCGGGCGCAGCTTTGCCGATGTGGGAACGCTCAGGCAGGCCCTCGTCATGAAGGGCCTCGGTGTTCCTAATACAGACATCGAGAAGCGGCTGCGCTTGAGGAATGGGGTCGTGGCCAGGATAGAGTCGGGTGGTGCCATCTCGCCTCTCAACTGAAACTGAGCACGCCTGAAGAGAACATAGACTTGGCATATTAATGATTGAACGACATGTATTTTTACTGTATAACTATAATCAACTGTGTCCAGGAGCCAGACTGTACCGTCGAGGTATGTTACGTCTTCGTAAGGGCTTGGATCCTGAAGACAACTGTGTGCTCGAAATTAAAGATATCTGTCTACACAGATGCAGTGGTCTAACTGAAGTCTCTGTACACGATCAGGTTTACCAATATGTACTTCCTCTTTCACTATTGCTTCTGTCCCCTTGCTCCTCGTTATTATCTTGTCAGAGATGGGATGAGGAAAATATTGCAAAAATACGACCAGAATCAATCGAAAAAAGTCTTGTATTTATCTAAACTTGTCTCGAATGTGCGGACCGAAAGCCAGGGTGCGGAGACTTTTGTCAGTAAAGTATAATAATTCCAACTGGATCGACTCACGACCTTGTGCCTCACCGTCCCAAGCCGCTTTGCGTGTACCTGATAGATCGTTCAGGTTTCAAGGAATTGTAGTTAGTATGCCTAGAGAAGATAGTTATTCAAAAAGGACAACCAAGAGTCTATCAAGGGAGAGCATCTCTAAATTTAGTCAAAACGCAAAGGGGCAGGATATCAGGAGATAAAGTTGAGTATACCTAATCATGGTCCAAATAATAATGGCCACCTTGATATCGATATTGTTTTCGTAGCTTCTTTCTATTCAGACAAACCTTATAGTTAACAGTTCTGTCTAATAACAAACCAATCATGGAAACTCACCTCCACCGATAATATTATTCCAACTTCTTTGCCTCTCAGATGACAATCTTGACGCAACGACCTCATGGCTGGTTCCCATTTAGCGTATTCACCTCTTCCATAAAAATCCATACTTTGATGTTCGACCGCAATACAGCTGCCTAGGTAGGTACTTCACCCTCCCCCGCGTCCATTGTCCATGGACCTTCTAGTCTTCACCCAGCAACCAGTCCTGACCGACCAACCAGCTTCTGGGGCTTGTGTTTCAAAACCCTTCTGTTTGTGCAAAGCGCCGCCTTTTGTGCAGAACGGCGGCTTTTGTGCGGGACCTTTTGTTGACCACCCAAGTATTCTGCCAACGACCTGCCAGTACCGACCTCATCTTCCACGCACAGGAATTTCTTCAACCTTTTCAGCGTTCCATCAACAACGCATCACGCACCCGTCATTTTCGTGGTTGATTTTTGAGCACAAGCGTTCTGGTGAGTTCTGCGCACTGACAATTACCTCCCAAAATCTATGTCAACCTGTCTCAACTGACAGCATCCATTCTTCTAGGCCTTGCCCATCGGCCTTCGCTCATCAACGACAGACACTCAGCGGGTGTTTCAACATCTTCGTCGCGTCTTCCGACGCATCTATCCGTGAACAATAAAACAGGACGCATCACCTGAGTCACCCTTTCGTCAAAGACTTTTTTTCTCCGCCGGGAGTTCAGCATCACTACCTACTCGATCTTGAGACTCCTTTCAAAGCTGGAATTCTCCATTAGCAAAGGAAATCGAAAGGATTTACAAAGTACAGAACAGAACAAGGCCCTCATCTGAAGAACAAACGACACCGACCATTCCAAGATGGCCGGCCCCGCTCCCAAGGAAGGCTTCTCTCAGGCGGACGCCTTTCCAGATCCAGACTTCATCTACGGAGACGACAACGTCGGAGAGCGCACCTACGAAGAGCGTGCCACGCTGCTCCTCGATCTTCTGCAAAAGCCGAGCAGATCAGTCGGACATTACGATGAGAATTACGTCTCGACTCTCGACTTCAACAAGTTCCTCGAGCCGTCGGCACCCGAGGCAGCTTGTTCGGACCGTTGGCCCAGATCGGTCGCCGAGGCCCAGTTCCTCAAGAACGTCACGACTCACCGCGAATACTACGGCAGAGTCTTCTTTCGTCACCTCCCCAGCGCACACCTGGACACGGATGCGGTCCTCTCGGCACTCCAACAGATTGCCCCGGGATCCCTCTCGCAGGACTCGCGCGTATGGACAAGAGTCGAGGAGCGCATCATCCGCTGCATCGTCAGAGCATCCGAGATCGAGTGGAATACCGATCGCACGCTGTTCGCACACTTCCCAGCCCAAGAGGACTTGGAAGCCCTGCGCATCTACGGAAGCGCAGACCAAGGCTTCGGCCGCCTCCCGGAGGAAATGGATGCCCTCCTCAGAAAGGCAGGCCTTTACTTTTTCGTCGTGTCTCCCGAGAAGCGCACCGTCCCGGCATTTTGGATGAAGAATGTCGTCCGCCTCGGATGGAAGCAAGGTGTAGATTATCGTCAGATTGAGGGAGATGAGCCGCCTTCACCGCATTCCGATGGAATCTCCAGCCAGTCTGAATCCCCCGAGAACCCTTCCAACGCACTCGAGACAAAGACAAGAGTGTATTCGTGGGAGCGCCTTTCAGAGCTCAAGAACGAGCTTCAGGATCAGAGACAGCGGATCCAATGGGGAAAGACAGGGACCAGAGCCGAGTGGTGCAAGCAGATGATGCAAGAGATCGACGGTCTGATCGGCAGTCTTGTAAAGATGATCTGCCAGGAAAGAGAGGCGGCCACAAGAGCCAAGGAAGCATTGCGCCTAGTGCAGGGAATCCCTTCGGAGCCTGTCAATTCTGTCGCTATTCCCAAGAAGCGACAGAGAGTCGACTCCGAGTCTCGAGAAAGAGAGGCGAATGCAAGAGCCAAGGAAGCTTTGCGCCTTGTGAAGGCAATTACCTGGAAGCCTGAGGATCTTCTGTCCAGTTCCGAGAACCGCCAGACAGATGAGACCGAGTCTCGAGATCAGCTTTCGCCCGAAACCAATCGTGGAGGACGTCATCACAAGAGATCGCGAACGGAGAACGGCAACAAGAACGGCGAGGGTGGAGCCAGCGATGAGAGCGACTAGGAGAAGAGACAATGGTGGATGGTCTGAGGAAATACTTCAAAAGTAGAAGTCTTTGCCGAGGAAGCTCGTGCGCAAACTTATGACCGTTTAGTTTAATGCAATTGATAATAGGTTATAATCCCAAGAGACGAATTGTATATCCAAGGGCTTTCCTAAGTTTTGGTATTTCAATTGTGGTAGGTATAGCTGTGTGAAGGTAGTGTGTTTTGGTGGGATCCGGCGAGCGTGCACAGACTTATGACTGGGAAGTCTACCTAGCTATGCATCCTGGAGGCTCTGATGATCTACGGAAGCGCCGACGAGGGATTCGGCCGCCTTCCCAAGGAGATGGACACTTTGCTCAAGGAGGCTGGCCTCTACTTCCTAATTATGTCTCCGGACGAGCGCATTATTCCGCGATTCTGGATAAAGAACATCCTGCGCATCGGCTGGAAGCAGGGAGTAAACTATTATCGCATCCAGGGAGACGACGAGCCGCCCCGATCCGACTCGGACGGAAGCGCCAGCCCGTCCGGATCTCCCAAAAGCCCGCCCAACGTCTTAGACGGAAAAACAGGAATAAAGTCATGGGAGCAGATCTACAAGCTCACGACCGAGCTTCAGGCCGAAAGAGCTCTTCTCCCACGGGGACTGACGGGCAAGAGAGCCGAATGGCACAAGGAGTTGATGCAAGAGATGGACCACTTGGTTAACAGCCTTACAACGCTCTCTCAGGATAGAGAGGCGACCGCAAAAACCGACGAAGCATTGCGTCATGCGAACGGACATCCCAGAAAGCGTCAGCGAGACGAAACTCAGTCTCAAGTCTCCAAGGAAGCAGAGAAGGCCGCCCAAGCCGCTGAAGCATTGCGCCTTGTACAGGCTATTCGAGTTCCCCGGGAGCATGACGACTCTCTCCAACCTCCCGCGAAGCGGCAGCGAGACGACATCTAGTCTGGAGATCATCATTTCCTCTAAGGCGATCCCGCAGAGCGTCACCAAAAGAGATAGCGGACTAAAGTCGAGCATGGCAATGGCCCGTGGGAGATCAAGGAATGAGAGTAATTAGGACCCCAAAAGAGACAGCGGATTGAGACCGAGGAAAACCATGGTCCAGGGAAGGACGACCAAGGAATGTGTGTAATTAGGACCCCAGGAGAGACAAGCGGACTGAGGCCGAGGAAAACCACGGTCCGGGGAAGATCAAGGAATGAGAGTAATGTAATTAGGACCACAGAAGACAATACAGGCTGAGAAGAAGCTTCAAAGGCAGTAAACAGTCTTTTCCTGAGAAGCTTGCTATGCGTTTACAGGATGCCGTCTCCCAGGAAACTTGCGAGGCATTATAAGGACTCGATCCATGGGAAGTTTACGATTGATTTCAAGGAATGGTTGGGTGGACGCCCTTTAATAATTGCAGAAGCTCCTCCATGTTTTTAATGTTTAATAAACTTTTCTCACGCTCCAAAAGAAGCGAACAAGACTTCGTGAAACTGCTGTCCAGCAGGATATTCTAGGGTGCACTACAATACCAAGTTCAATAAAGGGAATGGCAACCGGATCTTGAATGGTATTACGCTGGAGGGTTCAAGAACAGTCCTACCGCGCCACAGAAATACCATGGTGAGTTTCCTGACTCTTCTGGACCCCTTGGTGAGGTTACCAGAATGGCGTAACGCAGCAGAATACGATGAGGACGTGGAGGACCAACGACACGAGCGTGGAAATTTACTCTTCAGCTTTGCGTTTATATAATATAGTATCCCAAATTGCGGCTCAGTCCCGTTTCCAGTGCGCGACCGTGACATAATTTCAATGCCCTCCCAGGAAGACTTAGAGGCACTCATCATCTATGGAAGCGCCGAAGAAGGTTTCTATCATCTTCCCAAGGCCATCGAGAGTCTTTTAAAGCAGGCTGGCGCGTATTTTGTTCTCGTCGGGCCCCCAAAGCGAATCATACCCAAGTGCTGAGTTGTCATTTTCTTCCCGTCTTCGCCAGTCGATTATGCTCTCGTTGCCAAACGGTCGAATAAAAAAAGAAAGATATTCCGCCCATACCGTATCTTTACACGAAAAGGCCTGAGTTGCGCAAAGTTCTTTTGCTTAATCTAGGTTGAATTTCGTATTTTATTCTATAAATTCCATCCCGACATTGATCTAGGCGGCCGGACGATATGGTACGGTAAAGTATAAGCATATGTAGATATCCTCACTTACTTTTGCTTGCATCCGCTTGATCACTTACCTCTATTTCGAAGGCGTTTGGCCCGAGCACGTGATTAGTCTCAACTCGACAGAGATTTAAATAGAACCAAGCTTCCCGACACACTTGACCATATAATACATACCTACTCTGTGCCTGCTCCACTCATCAATGATATTGTTCAAAAGCAGAATTTCATACAGCCAACGAAGTGGGGTATATTCTGTTCCTTGTGCCATGTGCTATTCTATACTGTTTATTCTATAGATGAATGTGCACGCCTTCTTTGCTTTGCTTTTCCATCAATAACTGCTGTGAAGCATGGTCTTTTGGGTCGACTTTATAAGCTGTCGTGACCCAAGAATCCACGGCCATTAATATACAGACGCCGTACAAGAGCAGCATTCTGTTACTCGTTGCCGCAATCTGTGATCCAAGATACCACCCTAGATATAGATTGTATGATTGTATGATCTTATGTGTGAGAGTTGAAACTTTAAGCATGTGTCCCGCTTCTGTACGCACGCCATGCATGCATCAAGAGACACGAAAGGCGTTTGGATGGATATACCCGTGCCAGATCTATGACAAGTCTAGCCCTTTCTCCCGCATCAACTCAGTGAGCTGATTTAGCCGCACCGGCTTTGGCAGGAAGAAATCTACACCACTTCCAAACGCCTCCTGTTGTACCTTGGCACTTGCCATTCCTGTCAAAGTGACAATAAGGGAGCGAGGCAGCTGTTGGGCCTGCTCGAACTCCCGAATCCGTCTTGTCGCCTCTAAACCGTCCATGACCGGCATGGAAATATCTTGAGTAAGTTAGGTTCAGAGCCACAGTAAAGTAGACGAGACGGATAAACATACCCATGAGAACACAACGGAAGTGGCCCGGAGTGGCCGAGTAAGTTTGCAATGCTTCTAGTCCATCGTTTGCACTCTTGAATGGTTGCTTCATTTTTCTCATAAAGGCGGAGAGAAGCTGATTTTCCCCCTGTCAGTCAGCACCAAAACATGAGCAAAGGGATGTGTTCTCATACCTGTAGGTTGATCTTGTTGTCATCGACAATGAGGAACCCCTTAGATACCTGATCACCCGCAGAATCGCCCGTGGAGCCAATCGACGGGTCGTTGATTGTCACGTGGGTTTCAGTTGCTCCTGTTGTCGGTTGGTATTCGTCGGGTACGTCAAGTTCTCGTATTGGTGGCTCGACCGATGTGTAGTGAGGATCAGGGGTGGGTATCAGCGCCGGAGCCGAGGTGGAAGCATCTGCGTTCTCTTGCGGATCTCGAACTTTTGGATTGTGAGTCAAGTCGACCATGGACCGCTGAGGTTTGAGCTCCGGAATCGCGTCTAGATCTCTTGCCTGGGAGGTGGTGAACTCTGTCCATCGCTCCATGGCCAACAGCAAAGCTTTTGCGAGTTTATGAGGACCGATTCTAATCAACAGTGTTAGTCACAAATATACGCACTCAAGTGCCAGTCTTCTACTTACGGTTGAGTAATAAACTCAAAGAAATCATTGCCTCCCTCGAATCTCTTCTGTTGCAGGAGAGATTGAGCGACATACCCGTTTGAACATACAACCACGACAGGGGGCAACCCCTCAGTAGCCGACCGTTCAAGCCCGCCCATGCCGACGTCACTACATATGATGCAGTCTGGTCGCGTTTCAACGGAATCTTCATCGATGACTTCCAACTGTAGCCATGACCGACACGTGGTCGCCAAGAGTTCTGTCTCAATAGGTGCAGGCTTATGGGGGAGACCGAGGTTGTCTGGAACTTTCTTGAATCCGACGAGGCTGACTCGCAACCCCTTTAAAATGGTGGCATCAGGCCCCAGATTGCCAGTCTGTTCGAAATCGAGATTTGCTTGAACGGGTGCTAGGGGCACATTGACTTCGATGCTTGTTCCACGGCCCAGTTGACTTTCGACTGAAATAGAACCCTTAAGTAGTGTAATGATCTGGTGTATGAGACTCAGTCCCAAGCCTGTTCCTGGCTGCAGAGTGTCTTCTTGACTGAAGGGAGTAAAGATCTTGTCGCGCAGGAAATCCGCGGCGATGCCCTTGCCCGAGTCGGTGACAGTGAGTCTCAGGGTTGTCTGCAGGTGGTTGCGCTTGACCGGCACCTTGATTTGTCTCATCTTGACAATGACATGGCCACTTTTTGTGTATTTCATCGAGTTACCGAAAATGTTCATCAAAATGCGCCGAAGTCCACCAGGTTGTACTTGACGCCTCCACGAAATGTTTGCGTCGATATCAAGGTATACGGAGACACCACCGTTCTGGACCAATGTCGAATTCTGATCGTCCTGACCTGTGAAAAATCCCTGTTCATAACGGGCCCCGGGCGTATCCGGTTGATTTTGATCTCGCGTTCGGCCATAGTTGAGTCCGGCATATACGCTTTCGACTGTTTCTTCGATCAAAACGCTGAGATCGACGTCTGCCGTGAGGGGCGTCATTTTTGACTCGAACAACAGCTGCTGGTCCCTAGGTCGCTCGCCATGATTCCTGGCCCTTCTCTGGGATTTGGCCGTCTGAACAAAGCGGTTCAGCTTGCTAAAGTCTAGGAGATGCTCAATCACATCCAGTAGGGTCCGCCCACAAGACTCCATCGAGTGTAACGTATCTACTTGGAATGTGTTGAGTTCGGTGTCCTGTACTAGATCGATGCCTGCCAATATGCCGTGCAAGGGTGATCGCAGTTCATGACTGAGAGAGCCCAGGAGGTCCGATTTCATTTTCTCGGCGTGCACAGTCTCTATGCGGTTAACTTCGGCCATGATGGTTGACCCGAAAGCACGCAGGTAACTGACTTCGGCCTGGAGTGTAAAAATTCGGTCGGGATTTTGAGTCCACACAAAGGCGCCTGCGTGCCACCTTTCCCGCACGGAATCCCAAAGCGGGACCATTGCAATGCTGCGAGCACCCTTGAGTGTAGATGCGAGGAAAGCGCTCTCTGACTGCCGGCTCTGCTTGACCTTGCGCTTACGCTCCGCCCCTGGTTCAGCATCGAGGTCTGACACGTGGACCCGATCTTCCTCTGAATCGCCAGAGACCATCTCCCCATCGCTGGCAAACGAGAACGTTTTGCCGGCCGGGTATCTTCGAAGGAGGGCCCGCAGAAACTTCTGCGGTATCTTCATCCGAGAGCTGCCAATGCTCTTACCATCGATACTCGAAGCTTCGCTTGTTGAGAATCCCAAGATCCTACAATAATTCGGCTCTGATTCGTCCTTGTCAGTACTACCCTCACCACCAGACGCATCAGTATGTGAGTCTGAGCTCGTGCTGTCGCTGCCGGAATCGTTCGGCACCAGACCCCCAAACGTGTCGGCCACAGCATCGAGAAAGGCGACGCCCTCCACCTCGATCGCTTCTCGGATTATGTTGGACGCCTTTCCAAACGCCTCCCTCAGATCAGACGAATGTGATTCGTCAGCAAAAGACTTGGCAGCGGTGCTCGTGGCCGAAGCATTCGAATGGAGAGTAAATTTAGTCGACGCAGTAGCATTGTCCGTCGTTGAGGAGGTATCTGGGTCAGTAGGAGGATTGGGTTTACCATCGCTCAGTGACGGAGACGGCTCCGATGGTGAAGAATCTTCGCCTTTGGGGTCGCGCTCTGCCATGGGCGGTGGCATTTGGGTATGAAAAGAATCCCCTTTATCCTTGTGAATACGGTTGGACAAGGTACGCGACTGCATCTCGGCGCTCTCGTCCATATTCGCGTCCTTGTCGTTCTCCACCTTTTGCAACCTCTGTTGATGATTATTGAGCCGCCCTTCGCCGCCACTCTGTTCAAAGGCATCCGCGTTTGTACCTCGCCATAGGTTGGACATGGTGGACTTGCCCTCGACAAAGCTGCCGATTCCTCGGACCATGCGCTCGCTTCTGCCCGAGGACTCGGCGGATTTTCGCAGTTCTAGATGCTCCATTACGATCCGAGACATGAGGCGCATGAAGTCGAGCTGGGACGCAGTCAGGCCTTCTCGTGGCTGGTCATCATAAATACTGAACGCGCCAATGTCAATGCCCCTAGACGTCCGCAGAGGCACGCCAGCGTAGAAGCGCTTCTGCTGAGGGCGCGAGTTATGGACCTTGTCATGGTAGCGCGTGTCCTGGGTCAAGTCGGGAATGACACAGACGTGCAAGACGGCGGACGAGGGTTTCGCAGCGTCGTCGGCCGTCTCGTGGGCATCTGTCGTCAGGACAAGGTCGCACACGCTGTTCGCTCGGGGAACGGCGGTACAGCCAAGCCACAGCTCCTCGGGCTGGTGAACATTGCGGGCGAGGGACGAGGTGGGTGTGGCCTCGGCAATGATGTATTGGTTCTTCTGATCAAAAATGGAAATAATACAGTGAGCGGCGGCCAGCCTGCTCGCACCAACTTGCGCAAAGGCAGTAAGACCCGAGTCGTCGGACGTCAGTACAGTCTCTCGGCTCGAAAACTTGGTGCTCTCCACGAGATGGAAGCTTTTTTAGAAGTCAGAATTTGGCGGACCAAGGAAAAAAGGAAGTATATTTTGGTTCTCTCTGATTTCTTGGTTGGGACTACAAAATAATTTTGATTTTCGCGTAACGTACAAGACAGTGGCGAACTTGAGGGCTTCCCGTTCGCGGGCGGCGTCCGACACACATCTGGCCATGACCTCTCGCTGAACTGGTGGTGGCCGGACCGGACCAAGCGAGGTGTGTGCCCAGAACCTCTCGCTGAGGAGGAGGAGGAGGAGGAGAGAGCACGCTGCTTGGTTGGTGATGGGCTGGAATTCGCTGTTTGTTGATTGCGAATCATGGATTTCGTGGGTTGCCGGAATTATTACAGATTGCCACAAAGATTGCCATGGCGCGAAGAACTGGGAAATGCGAGGATTGCCGATCAGCTCGTTCTAGACCGCGCTGTCTCTGAGTCCTGTCCGGGTTCCAATTGGACCCCATTCGACCCTAATGTCAAGGCTGAGGGCGGGGTACCGAAGTAGATCTCGATCAGACCCAAGGTGAACTGAGCCAAAAAAGACCGACCGCCAACACTGCTCACCAGCCACATGTGCACCTGCCACTGACACTGAACACTCACTGTGACTGTGCTCAGTGCTTTGCTTCCTGCTGCTGCTGCTTTCTTTTGGTTGGCCCCCTTCTGCCGTAAACTGACTAGGTTAGCTAGATACCTAATTCACGTCATTCCCGCACTCCTACTTTCCCATCTGCCATTCAGCATTTCGGTCGGAAAATGCTCCGTATCATAGATCGACGAATACCCTCTCTTTTTTATGGAGAATTGGGACCAAACAACCTTGAATAGAGGAGACCATCTCCGAATGCCATCATATGACGGCATACTTTGCGATAAGTTGGCAAAACAACGAAAACGGAAGTAAGGACTTCCGAGGCCTTTCTGATGCTCACCAAATCATTTCATCAGCCGTGGAAAACTCTGTTGCAGCACAATGTCATCGTCGCGAGCGTGTAATAACACTGTGCAGAGGTGCCGGAGAGCCGTCCAGATTTCTCCCACACGCCCTGCCGAGCAGCAGCTTTTTATGTTGAAGAAATCAAGATCAAATGCGGCATAGGACAGTGTTTCGAAACGACGCGATACTTGAGAGCAAACGAAGATGCAGTGTTTGTCGCTCGGCTTACCTTGAACCAAAGAGGTCACGCCGTGAACTCATCGTTTCCTGCACGCGGAGGCTCGGATTTCCAACTCGCCACGGAATACTTGTACGCTCGCCATCTGTGTGGACGGCGATGGCCACTGCGCTCGAATTTTGGTCTGGATTTGTTCTTCGTTGCTGCGGACCGAGTGAACCCATCTGAAATATCGATACGCACCGTGCACGCACACATCAATTGGCTTATCGTGCTATGCGGCGAAACTTCGGACACAAATTCTGGAAACCGATCGTCCCAACTCAGTCGAATGCAGATGAGATGACCTCGGGCCCGCCCCAATAGTACCGTGTACGTACTGCGGCTCGGACAGGATGAGAGTTGAGATGGGAATGGACTCCATTGTCTGCGTAGCTCATCGCAGAGCTTCAAGTGTCCGAGGGGCTTGTAAATGTTTCGACGGTGCCATCTGGACGGGTTTTGCTTTCGCCTGTCCTCGTCAGCCTTGAATAAAGAGACGCCTATTCCACAGAAGACGAATTACTTAGTCAAGGTAAGTAAGCCATGCTTGACCAGTCGACATCATGGTAATTGCGCAGTGGTCGAAGGGGATCTTCCGTGGCGTTTCAACCAAGTCTGCTGGACAGTCCTGCTGGACAGAAGGTCTGCCTGGTATAAGGGTGAGAGGCTTCACTACCAAAAGACTGACGGGACATTCACCCAGGCGGTTCAGATCACTCAGGCCAACCGAAGTAGAAGTCCTTTACCCAGTGGGCCAGACCAGATCGGACCTGACTCCGTCGCTCTGGGCGCCATTGGCACCTCGATCAGGCCGCTCGACCGGAAGAAGAATGACCATACTGGCCAGCCGGAACCGTCCCCGGCCCCTCGATGGAGCCAGCATACCTGACGATCTATCGTGATCATCCACTGTTGCTGCAGGGCAGAGATCTATCAATCTTGCCGCGAGAGGGTGGTAGCTGGCCAGCGACGTTCGCTTCCTGCGGCTGTGACTAATAATAATCATAACCGCACTCTTGCAGTCGGGGAGCAAGTAGAGCTGAGGCATCAGCGACCATACAGAGCGAGAGGACGGGCTCCTGTTACCAAACAACCCTGATGCTGGTCAACCGGTGAGATCTTTCTCGTCTGATATCTGCATTTGGCATCCACCTCCCAACTGGGGGGCACTTTTTGTTGTCGTCGTCGGGGGGGTCGACAAGGACCAGCTTTGGTTTTCATCCGGTCAAGAAGAAGATAGAGGGAGAAGGGGGCATATTTCGAGAGCTGAAAGAATGGCGAAACGCAGGGTTGTTCAGCTTTGTCTCCTGCTCCCGACACTGACGAAGCTGCATGTGATCGAAAAGGGTTCCATGTTTCTCCATCGACAATTTGATGCCCCCCATGTTGCGTACAGCGCGCTGGGATGGAACAGATGCGGCCAGCCCTTTTCTTTGATATGCCCCTGGTATATTTTCATAAAAATCTCAGGATACCGGGTACCCGGGACGGTCTCGGTATGGATCCACGGGCATGTGTCGATGCACCCTAGATCTGGCAGATAGGGCATCATGGTTGTCAAATCATGGAATGTCGTATGGTGGCATGGAAGGATTGAGGGGGATGTTGCGTCCGGCGGCTATGCGAGATAGTTGCGGATAGCGACAGGACTCGAGACCGGGATCCCGCTCGCAGGAGTTGGTGGTGGTCTTGCGCTTTGCGACCCCCCACAGGGCAGCCCAATGTGGGTAATTTGTTGTCAGAAGTCATGCATCTTGACGGATCAATAGGCTGAGAGATTGACAATCTATGGTTCTGACATTCGATCTTGGACCTCGACGGTCCATGTGCCTGTGCGGCGTAGAAGGTGTTGAAAGTGGATGGTGATATTTTCAAGGTTGTCATTGCCCGTTCCGATGAGAGATGGGGGCCCTGTAAAGGAATAATGTCCAATAGGGGAGGGGTATATACTCCAAATGTCCTAGACTTGGCAGGGCCCAGGGTTCAGTTCTTGTCCCGTTTTTGCTTTTTCTCTCGTTACAGCCCAGCCAACAAAAGTGACAAGTGGGAAATGGCGGGGGCATCCGTCAAACCTGAGAAAAAGAAAGCAGAAGGAATCGATGAACTGTAGAAATTCAAGGAAACGGAGCGGCCCCCGGGCGCAGCTAAACAAAGTGGAATTTGCTCATGGTAGTCTGTATGCAGGTATTGTATCAGTACTGCAGACATGTCCCCCAACATGCAGTATGCATGGCGCAGTATGAAGAAAAAAAAAAAGGCAGATTCGAGGCCCGGGCCAGGGCATATCGACTGATCTGCTCGACGGACAGGAGTCCGGGGGCGGTGCTGGCGAGGCAATAGGCGGGTTGACGGTGGTGTACGTACATCGTACATATGCATCTATACACTTCTACCGTGCATCCCGTGTAATTTGTTTTCTCCCCCAGGACTCCTGCCGCTCCATCTACTGCCGGCCGGGCCTGGGGGGGGGGGGGGGGGGTTTCGTTTCTTCAACGTCACATCGAATCTCCATTGTTGAACTGCGTCAGGGATTATGTGGATTGGAGAAGTTCCACGCATGCCAAGCAGGGTATCTTTTTTCGGTGTCTTGCTTTCTGGCTGTAGCATGCAGATCCAGATTGCACAACAGAAATGATCGTTCTGCAGCAGATTGAGTGGGGGTCTCGCCTTGATGCCGGCGAAAAGGTCCCTGTGAATAGGGTGTTCTGCATAGCTCTTTTGGGCAACCAGCTTACTGGAGGTCTGTAATCACCAAAACACTGGAAACAATGTGAATAGCAGAGAACTCAGTGATCGCGAAATGAAACAAAGTTGAACTCGAATTGGGTTATGAATGCAGAATACTTGATAATTTTGGGGGTATATAGTCGTCAAATCGTCGCGCAACAATAAATTCCAAACTCTAAGCCAGTATTGGCCTG
This sequence comes from Pestalotiopsis sp. JCM 9685, assembly GCA_001599175.1. Taxonomy (NCBI): domain Eukaryota; kingdom Fungi; phylum Ascomycota; class Sordariomycetes; order Amphisphaeriales; family Sporocadaceae; genus Pestalotiopsis; species Pestalotiopsis sp. JCM 9685. The sequence continues at coordinate 5,110,386 of BCGF01000002.1, forward strand.
CCGAGCCTCCCATATGTGCCATTAAATCCTAAACACCATGATCAAATGAGACTACCATTTGGAAAGCAATGAAAATTGAAGTCCATCAATGCTGCTCTTGCTCTAGTTTTTCAAATGTGATTGCAGAAGTACAGTTGTCGCAGGGGGCCAGACGAGTATCGACACCAACAACCGGCGCTGGTTGTCTAGTCGTCGATCTCGCCGGGAGCATCTTGTTCGTCGTCGTAGTCCTCCTCTTTGATCTGCTTGTATGCGGCATGTGTCTGTGTCTGCCCCTTGCCACTGCGCTCAGGCTTGAGGGGGTTGTTCAAGGCCCATCTGCCATGGCCATCGGCCTTGACGACGGCCACGTCTGGACGAACTACCCAGTTCATGAGAGTGGGATCGTTGTCGCCTCCAAACGTAATCTGCCCTTCGTGGCCGCTCGCGGATTTCTCGAGATGCTTCGCCACGTGCTCCATTCGCTCGTCCCAAGCTGTCAGGCCGGCCGCCTCGAAGTCGCAACCGGGCATGGGGCATTTCATGTAGTCGGGAAGCGCGCATCGTAGCTTGTGGGCCTCTGTCTGGCAAGATCGAATTCGGTCTTCCCATTCCGGCACGGGCTTCTTGGCCTTGGTCTGCTTCTTGACGGCTGGCGGGCTGTGCATTCGTCGAAGATGCTGAGTGTAGAGGTCCTTGCGGTTGAAGATGGCGCCGTTTGGAAGTCCGGACCAGCAAGTGTCTTGCGATCCCGAGTTGTTCGAGCTTCGGTGACGAGTTGTGCCAGTAGGCTTGGTCAGAGAGCCTGAGGTGTTGGATAGCTTGGCGCATCCATCCTGTTGACACAGCCAGTAGTTGAGAAGTAGGTGCTGCGAAGCGACGTGCCGCTTCCACTCATTCTTGCTTGCAAAGGTCGACTCGCACTGGGCAAAGTGAAACACACATACGAAGGGTCGCGTGTGTTGCTGCTTGATGTGCCTCTGGAGATCAGCATGGTCCTTGAAGGCGACCTCACGGCACTCTGTACAGGAGAATGCCCCTCGAGCCGCGATGGGAGACACTTTTGGAATGGACCTCGGGGCTGCAGGCGATGCTGGCTCGCGCTTCGTTCTCTTGTTGGGAGAAGTGGACTGGGCTGCGTTGCTTCTCTTGTGTTGCGAAGTGCGGCGATTAGTGGGAGCGCTGGTGCGCTTGTTTGACCGCCGCCCATTCGGTTTGTAGTCTTCGTCATCATCGTCGCCGGCGTTGGGCTGGTCGCCACCGTCCTCAGAGTGGTTCTCATAGTCCTCGTAGGCTGGGGGAGATGGATAGTGTTCTGAAGCAGACTTCTCTTGCTTGATTGGTCGAGACATCTCGGCTGGGCTCATGGTCCGGGCCAATGGCGGCTCCGGTTGGTGGCTCTGAAAGTCCATGTCAAACGTGCTGCAATTGCTCGACATGCTGTCACCGCGTAGAGCAAATTTAGTGTCCTCGTCGACAAAAGTCGGCTGGCAATCAGGGTAGTAGGAGATCACGTCGGGTTTGATACAACCAACGTGGTCAGTTAGATGGTCAGCCAGATACACGAGGTGTCCGGTTTGGCTTGACCATTGTTCGAAAGGCGCTGCCGGTGGTGACAGCATAACGTCTGGAGGTGTTGATGGGTTATCAATGCTGTCATTGCTACAAATGGATGACTGCTGATCGGAAGAGTAGCTGCGTCCTGGGTACATGGCGGCCGGTGGCACTGGTGCGATTCCTTGTAATCTTCCGGCACCGCTGTTCATGTAGCTCGCGTTCTCATGGCTGACTGAATAGTGTCGATTGTATGCCTGAGGATGAGACCAAGGATCATTGTCGCCTAGTATAGGGGAGTTTTGCTGGAGGAAAGGATCAATGTGACCTTGGAACACAGGCTGAGCCGTATCGTATGGAAATTGGAAATTCATATTGAGAATATGGGATCAAAAGACGGTCCTTTCGATCGAGGATGTAATGAGATGTCGAGTCTGCCGTTCAAGTCATAGGCCGTACATACGATCCCTTGTTGGAAGATGTATAAGTGATAGACTAGAAGGTGTAGTTGCACTCGAGCTGGACCGGATGTTGCAAGCACGGGGCTAATAAAACAGGGACCCCAAGATATGATGGAGAAGAACAAGAAACGACTTGTCTCTTGGATTCTGCATAAAGCAGTGGGGGCTGCTCACGGTTAAGTATGGCAGTAAGAGGAATGTGTAAGTCGAGGATCCACTGAAGACATATGAACAGTCTTCTAGTAGACAAGGATGATTGTAGACATCGATGGGGGCGAAGCAGCTAGCTAGGTAGTCTGGAGCACAGGATTTGTGTGGATTGTGTTTCTCAAGACTCGACACTTAACAACTCCTTCATATAGCTTCAACCTTCTCCCAGTCCGAGCAACTCTCTTGCTAAGATCCACAGCAGAGCCTCAAGTACGTACCAGTCCTTGTAGGAGAGTACGTACAGAGGCCGGTACAGAGGTACTAGAAGACGAATCGGCCACGACCGGGACTTTTTGCGAGCGAGCGAGCAGGGAGGGATGGAACGGGATATTATTGGCACACGTCGACGCTTTCTTTTCTGGTGTCTCCAAGCGCCCTGGTGTATGCCTGCGACTTTTCAAGGCCCCCTGGGCGCCCACTGAGGCAGGACTCTCGAGACGGGATTGGGCAAAATCGCTCGCAGTCATAAAAATAATAGAGGTTGCATAAGTGCGAGCGGCGAGGGCTTTGCGGTGGGCACTTTGGGACACTGTACAGGAATGGTTCGCGGACCACTCCGAGCTGGCAAGACTTTTGCTCTCTCCGTAGCACACAGGTCCTTGATGAATCGAGCGTCGTGTGTAATGCCTGGACTGGAATGGCCCAGCCAGTGTCGGACAGGGACCATCACAGGCATGGACGCAGATATCGAGATAGAGCATCAAGGAAGTTTCCCAGCCCTTCATCCGGCCGAAACTCTTGTTTGTTCGAGAATGAAGCCGTCACAGCAATAATAGCGTAAAAAGGACTCAGAAGCTGACATGCTTGACTGCAGGAAGGGAAGAAGTGTACGGAGTACATACGATGTAGGGTGGGCTGATGGAAGTCACGGCCGAGGCGGACGGGCGCTGGGTTGATGTGTGTCTCCAAAGTTCAGGTCCCTGCCTGGGTCCCTCAGGTCCCGCTGCGGAAGTGCCTCTTCTAGTCAGACCTGGTGTTGCTAATGCAGTGGTTTTTTGACAATTGCTTTGGTGCCTTGCGGGGTGGGGGGGCTTTCTGTCTCCGTGGAGTCGCGTAATTGCCAATCAAGAAGATCAAGTGACAGCATACCGGGAGACTAGAAATCCGTGCCGATCTGCCGCTTTCTGCAGTATACGATCGTCGCCCTTTCGGTGATAAAGAATAGCTGATGATGGACTGCTCAGTAGTTCAGACGTACTAGACAGGATCCGGGGTTTCCGACCAATAGAAATGGGTTCCAAGTCAATGGTTTTCTAAGACAAGGGGGGTTATCTGTGTCCGAGATTTTGTTACTAAGACCATTGCCATGGATGAATATGGGAGCTGAACCCCAAATGTTTGGGATGTTGGGCATGGCCAAGGACACCCCGGCCGGCTTCTCGTCGCCGTTTGATGGTCGGTGGGCACAAAGACTGGACGGCGGAAAAGTATAATGGGATTCTTTTGAGCCCTGAAGGTTATAGTAGTATTGTAAGGTGGTGACGGCCCACGAGGCGGGCCATATTGGAGGTGACCATACTCTGTAAGATATGACGAATCCTCCTAGGTTAGCGTTAGTGGGGAGCCGAGACGGGTTGGATAGGTTGGCACTGTAGCGGCAACACCATGATCATGGTTCACGACATTCCAATAAGGAAAGACCGTTACCCAGTCCTCTCCATGGTTGGACGCTGATGCATGGGACTTTGGGGGCTGGAAGTTGCTTTGTTGCTTTGCTACAATCTAATTAATTGCGTTGCAGCGATCCTGTTCTTCACTGCAATCTGTTAGTGGAGAGAGTCGGGGTTCGTGTTGGTCCATTGGGATAGTTTTCAGCCCCCAACCCCAGGCCGGCCAGGGTTGAGCGCCGCCGCCAGTCCGTAAACTGATGGTCCGACGTTCTGACCCGTGCTTGGTATGTAGGAGCTCCCAGAGACGGCTGGCGGGTTGCGTGCTGACTGGTTTCTTTGTTGCTTCCATGTTGCAGATCATCTTTCAAAAAGATTGCTGAACGGGGTCAAGCTCGACCGGATACTCCGTGACCCAGGTGACCCCCAACGATGGAATCTCCAGAACCAGAGGAGACCAGAGGAGAGCCGACGGGTTCGCCAGAGTGGTAGCGCTCGGCCGGGGACCTCCTTCTCGATGGAACGAAAAGAATGCTGTGGTTGCCGACTTGGGGAGACGAGCAGAGACTTTCTCTCCATGATGCTCAATCTCGCGTCGAGCACAGCAAGCAACCTTGACAGCGGGCGGGCCGTGCTGCCATGTGTTCTTTGGTGTTTCTTCTGTTTCCGGCACGGCAGATTGGGCGGGATCGCTGCGTTGGGGTTCTGCTGATCGTGGAGTCACCCAAGTCGGTAACGCCCCCGGGTGGTCACAGGTAAGTTGAGTGACAGGCAGAGACAGGACGGACTCTGATGAAGAAACAAACGACGTTGGGATGGACCATTGTCCTGTTGTGGTTACTTCGACGCTAAGCCCTCCGAGGCGTTCCTCGAGGCCCTATACTAGACACTAAAAAAGGCAACTAAAGTTTAGCTTCAAGGTTCTATCTGGTAGGGCCCGTAGGGTGAGCTTCCGATACTGTTAAGTGCCCCAGTTGTTCCAGATCGCTACGGTCCCGAGCGAACTTACCTCCACTGTCTGTCACGCCTGTGCTTTGTCAACTTGCATCCGAGTTTATACAAGCGAATATACTATGGTCGGCAGGTATATACAGTATACAGTATCCATATACACTATGAAATTTCTACTTTGTTGACCGGACGAACGAACCACCTGCCTCCACCCGCAACTTGTCTAGGCATACGAAACCGCCAAGGCAAGGCAACCCTCCCACCCGGGCCAGAGTCCAGGTCTGCTGAGGCGCCTGAGAGAGAAAAAGGCAAAAAGACCTTACACATTACAGAGGCCAGAGATCGACACTTGACCGGCTCAATTAAAGAGCCTCGACGTAATCAATAAAAACAAATCATTGGATCTGGGCTTTCTCCAAATCGTACTATTGCGTCCCTTCACTCAACTGAAACTGAGCCTCAGCGGAGATAGGGCCTCAGGAATCTCCCTCCCGCCGTCATGATTCGTCCTTGGACAGGTTCCCACACTCGTCGATACTCGACCTCGTCCTTCTCCTGGTCCACCTCCCTGAATCCTTTCGGTTTTTCGTGCTTAACTTACTCCCGGGACCAGGTAGTTGGGCCACTGACCAGACTGGACCCTTGTGTCTTTCCCCCCGTCAGCTCCGTATGATACCTTTCTCTCAAGGTACGTACTCTGAGAACGGCCCCCAATTTGCACTTTTCAAGCCCATGTCCTGGAGGTCCAGAAATTCCCAGAACAGGAAAACGAGAAGAGCTCGCTTCAGACAGGCCGCGAGAATCGTATCATCCTCTTCTCTTTTCCAGCAAGAAAAAAGGGGGAAAACCAGAGGAAAAGTCCAGAGTCGCAGAGTATCAACAAGCATGTGCCCTGCTGAAGGGTCGGTTGGGAGCTTCAAGATAGTAGCAGACCGGGTGTCCCCACGCTACAATGTACGCTGACTGCCTGTACCCGCAGTTTTTTTCTGCCCAGCGCTGTGCCCTTGCCCTGGGGGGGTAACAGCCGTAGATCTGGGCCTGCTTTCTAGCAACCCTGCATTGCGTGTCCAGGAAGGATTCCTACCAAAAGGTCTCTCGTGCATCTAATCATCTTGTAATGCACGACACCACACTCGAGCCGAAGGGGGGGGGGGGGGGGGGCATGGCATATCGATGGGGGAGCGGTAAAGAAGTCGGTGCTGCTGTACATTGTTATGCAATGGCCAAAATTGAAAAGACGCAAAGGGCGACACGGAACCCTCGCCATTGGCCGGAAGCCATCCGGGGGAGGCACCGGACCAGCCAGTCGGGGTCTGGCATCTGGATAATTACAAATGAGATATGGAAAATGGGCAAAAGCTGACCTCCCGCCCACCTGCCTCGATCGCTGTTTCGCGACACCGCCCCTTTCCCACGCTGCATATATTAGCCGCCGCTCAATGATAGCCAAGATACATGAAGAAAGAGAGTGAGGAGAGAGGACGTAGAGGACTGCGCCGCAGCCGCCGGGTTACACAAACACTCCACCGCTCACCTCATGTAAGTACGTAGTTACCATACCTTCCATACTCGCGCGTCATCCCCCTCCACCACCTACCCTCATCGCTCGTTGGTTCGTTTCCCTTTGGAGTTACCTCGCTGTAGCACAAATACCAAAAGGCCTCGTTGAAGAGAACAGAGGCCCTTGGCCCAGCTCGATTAGGAAGGCCACAGCCGCAGTTATCAGCTCAGCCCCCAAATAGCAGCACAAGTGCCGGGTTCTGGCTGGTCAAGCAAGGGATAGGTGGGAAAAGAAGAGCTGACCGACATCCAACCCAGCAGTATGTACTCCATATGCACTGCATGCCAGACATCGTCATTACCTGGGAGGTCTTTAATCAGTGAGCTACGCTACGGTAACATCTGAACATGGACCCGTTCAGTATGATCGCTGGAGAGAGGTGCGGGCTTCTCCACTTCTTCCGCACTATACCCTGGTTCTATCCATCCTTGGAACCACAGAAGATATTTATGGACTGTCCGACGGCCCGTCTGGGGATGACCGTCTATATTTCGGATATAGCAGCTGTAGTGTTCTTTTTCTTTGGATCTCGATAATTCCGAACCTTGTCTGGTTGCAGGTTGGGGAGAGACGGAACTCCCAAATGTGACGATTGCGAGCCTGCTAGCGCTGTTAGTAGACATGATAGCGGCGGAGAACTATGGAAGCACGAGGAGTTTCGTCCAGAGCAATAATTCAATTGCGCCATACGCAAGCGAGCTTGAAATCGACATGGCTTGCCAGCGGTGCAAACAAGAAATGGGCAAAGAAAGCATCCATTCTGTATCCCACATTCCCTGAGCAGTATCTTGAACTTTCGCATGTGAAGATGATCTTAACCCATCCAAATACCAGTTCATGTAGAGTAAATTGCTTACAGCTGCTGACAGCATCACTAGTTCGGGGATATCATGTAAGCATTCATGTCCAGATCTTATTACCGAGAACCCAATCGTGCCCTGACCACCCAAGAATACCAAAAACAGTTCCTTGCCATGCAGTTGAGCCTCATGACATGACGGTCAGATCATTCAAGGTTATCTGCAATCATCACACACGTTGTGCTGACAATCGTAAGTGACGCACTGCGGGCTCATCCTGCTGCGTACTTCGCCGCAATGGCACTGATTCCGGGGTTAGCTTCAGCTTCACGTGGGAGTATTGAAAGCAGATGCGGCTCAGTGCATGCTTACACATTTTCTTACGAACAACCCTTCTTGTTTCGATCTTTTCGAGGGGCGAACATCACCTGATCGGTTCGCCTTCCTCTTGTTGACAGCGACTTGCGGCGATTCCATGGGAGTACTCTCCAAGTTTGAAGCTCTGTCACCATGGGCAGCTGGCGTTGCTTTGTCATTTGTGCCATCTGTCGCAGAGATGTTTGCATCTGACTGGGCCTCGGAGTCGACACTCTTCCAGTCGTCCATCTGCTTCTGTGGGAGATTATTTCGGCCAGCAATATGATCATCAATATGATCATAGCGTTTCGTCCAGGCCTCTGTGCCTTGACTCCCAATGTTGATAATCTTCTCACAGAAACCACACCAGAAGTTGGCTTCGCAGGTCCGACCCACGCGACATTCGTCAAGCTTCCGGTCAATGGTTGGAGTGTCAAGCTGATGACTATTGACAAGATGTTGTCGGAATGTCTCTCGGCGATGACTGACCTTGCCGCATTGCTGTGGGATACCCTGCGTCGCCTGGAAATCGCATTTCCAAACTTCCAATAGAAAGTGTTGACTATTCTCGTGACGCTTCCAGTCGTTCTTGCTGCCAAACCGCTTGTTACAGCCCTCAAATGTACAGCCATAAGGCTTCTCGTGACGTTTCATGTGTTTTCTAAGCACTTGTTAGTACAAAACTGCACCATTACATATCTTTTCCAGCATGAGGCGCCTACTTTAGCTCACAGCGTCGTGGAAAGCCCTTATTACAGTGGGGACACACGTTCTGGCTGTCCTGTCGCGGCTTCGTCACTTCCACTTCTTTTTCGTTGTCTGTTGGCGTCTGCTCCTTCTTGTACCCTAGACTTTTCAGAAGACCACTGGTTTGCAGCGCCTCCAGCACCTCTTTGATCTTATTTTGGTCTCTCAACTTCATTAGGAGGGAAGGCACATCCTCTGTCGGTGGTATTGCGATGTCTGGAGACTCTGCGGATACCTTTTCCTCATCTGGCGAAATAGGAGTCGCTTCAACTTCGTCGTCCGAATCGCTGGTATCTGGCATGTGTTCATACGAGACGTGCTCGGAAGCCGTCGAGATACTCTCGTCCACATCAGGCAGTGCAACTGAAGCAGAAGGATCGCATTGGCTCAGATCTGCTGGCGTAATATATTGCTCGTCGCTGAGTCCTTCGCTTCGATGGTATCCAGGAGTGGCCGTAGACAGATTTGATGGTGGGGGCATAGACTCGAGCCCTTCACTTCTCGCATGGACGCGAGTGTGATCGCTGCCGGCAATCTCGATATCGCCGGCCTGATCATCGCTTCCTTGATCTGAATTCATGTGTGCGTTGGATATCTGATGCACGGGCGTAGAGTTATTTTGGCGATCGAGACTTCCTGTAGCGCTACTCTGCGGATTCCAGTATGGGAATTGTTGAGGTAAGCTCTGACCCAAGTGCAGATTGTAGTCAGGCACCGAGGGCTGCATCCCGGCGAGATCGGGCAGAACATCTTGTGGAGCGATGGCCCTTTTCATACACAGTCAGTGGTGCGCCATTTTGACGAGGTCGTTGTGTGAAACTAACAGAACAACAAATCTTTCCAGGTCCTCCTCAGCAATGTTTTGCTGATGAACCCGCTTGATATGGGCGCGGAAATTGTCAGCGCGTGGCCAGATCTTTTCCTTGTGCTTGCAAGCCTGCAACGAGCAACGATAGCGGTTGCCACCTGTCTGTTCTTGTGGGTGCACACTCCTTATATGGCGCTCAAGATCATTTGATGTACTGAAACCTTCCGTCCGGGAACACCCCACGACTTGACACTGATGCGGCTTTGTATGCCTTTGCCGATGCTTCCTGTCACAAAGTGTAAGCTCTCTGAGTCTTTCATGAGGACTTTTGCTACATGACGCACTTGAGCTCCGAGTTGGTCTTGAGGACTTTATGACAAGTCTCGCAGGACAACTCCCTTGCAGTAGACTGGGGATGTCGTTGAACAGAAGGCGAAGTCGGCTGGTTTGCAATCTGCTGATTCCAGTTGCTCAAATCCATGTTCAGGTGAAATTGGCCCGCCAAGCTCTGAGTTTCATGATGCTCGAGGGACTCGTCATAGCAGATGGAACCAGTCGCAATGCTCGGCTTGTGTCCATGCTGGCTCGCATATCCGGAGTCAGACGGTATGGGCATGGTATCACATTCCGAAGGAGAATGGTTTTCACGGTAGTTGCCCGTGAATACAAATCCATGGCCCGCCATATTCATGCCATTTTGGCTTCCAGGAAGTGCGATGTCTTTGGGATGCCATGGTCCATCATTATTCGCGTACCATTCCTGGACGGGGTTCGAGCCTCCTGAAAAGTGGCTGCCATATGGTATCTGCATTGATTGATCGCGCACATAGGGTTCAGACAGCAAGTCAGAGCTGAGATCCATTCCGACAAGATCGTGGGACCCAGGGAACATATCGACAGCACCAGACGCAGTCGTCTGCGCGGCTCGGCGCTTACCAGGACCGGATGATAGATCGAATTGATTAGTCATTCTAAGCCAGAGTGCTGGTCGCTAAGGTATCGGTTGCTATCGATGTCGCAGGGGAAGTGCACGTTTGGGGGCTCGATGGCGTTGGTTTCCAGCAGCAAGCAAGCACCCTTCGGTCATGCATCAAATGGCCACCCTCCCGCAAGTGTACTTAGTATTCGAAGAGCGATTCACATGAGATTTTCGGTTCGAGCGTCCAGTCTTCCAGCTTGTCCCAAAGGTTGGGACGAATATCCGATTGCTGAAAAGTCAGCTTGGTTATTGCACGAGATGAGGCAGTTTCTGATCATGAGATTAGGCAGAAGGCAAGGTGAGCGGGCTAAGGTAGTGTGAACTTGGTGGATGATTGGCGGAGGGCGCCGCGCAGAGCAGCACTGGAGAACAGAACGAGGGGCAGGTTACATAAGGAGGCTTACCGACAACCCCCAGAGAGAGAACTGAAGACTCGAGCGCCTAGGTACAGGGTGTTTGCTTCCCAAACTTTTGCTTGTTCGACAGAATATACAGTCAGTAACAACAGCATATAATATTTCTGGTTGTCGCACTATTGATTCTGTCGGTGCGAAATTGAAAAGGAGCGTGGCCTGGGCGGTCTGTGTTGTATGTGTGGTGGAAAGAAGAGAGCCCGATGCTGGTGCCGATTCTGCAGCGCTGTAGGTAGGACGGGCCCGTCCTGTCGCAATGTGCCGCGCAGTGCGATGCTGACCTTTCAGAGTTTGCCAAGTTGAAGGGTGGGAAGGGTTTTCACGCTGCTGACACGACAGCGAAGTGGCATTGGTCGACTTGAGCCGCAACCTTCATGTGATCGAATGTCAATCGCAGCAGCATGGGATGGAGCAGACAAATGGGGCCTTCTCTTGGAGAATAGTGGCAGATGCCAACAAAACAGGAGAGTGGCAGTGGCAGTGACCTCGAGGATGGGCTGAGGCGCTGTTAGCACAGATGGAATGGAGCCGCGCTGGTGCTCGTGATGACGACGACGACAATGGCGAGGACAAATGTGAGGTAGATACGGTGAGTACACAGGCACACAGAGGCCGGGTATGTAGGTACTGTAGCAGCCATCATAAGGCAACCGTGACAAACAGAAAACGAGGCAACCGCATCTGTGCCCAGTCCCAGTAGCGAACCGAGACATTGCATATTGATTTGATTTTTCCCACAGCGGTCGTGCATATCTTTTTTTTTTATCATTCGTTTCGGTGGCAGTCGTGGCATGTCATTCGTCGTTGGCAGTGGTTGCATGCATCTCTGACTGCCTCGTGGTGGCGCAATCGCCCAACGAAAATACTGCCGTGGCCTATAGGAGCCCTAGAACGGCCGGGGAAGTATTTGAGGCCCATTTGAGGCCCATTTGAGGCCCGTTCAAGACACGACAGTGCTAGAACGCAGTGCCCCAATGCGGGGGACATTTAGATAATAATGCATGTACACTACGTCTACGACGCTGCAAGTTACAACGGCGGACTGTCAATTCCACAATTCAAACGTGCCTCAAACGTCGAAGACTCATACTGGGAGCGAACGCCTACTCGAAATTTCGAGCCTTCATACATACCTGGTTTCCCCGCTAACCTAGTGACTCGGCGATGCTGGCTGATCTGCACCTGAGCTTGTTCGCGTGGCAGGTCGGGTAAAAGCTTGGCATCTGCCACTGTGATTCCCTCCTTCAAGAACTGGAGTGAACACTGTGAATGCATGCCGGCGCCCTTTTGCCGTCGCTAAGAGACCCACTGCCATCAGACCATCAAACGCAGAGCCTCATGTACCAGGAGGGCCTACAAAATTTTTCTCTCGCTTTAGATTGGCCGGGATAAATGCGTTATCCCGCCAAGGAAAATAGTTACATAAATATTGTCGTTTGTGGCTGCTTTACTCCGTATAATCTGGGATAAAGTTTTATCAAAGTATTTTCTCCGTGCCAGCTCGGATATTAGGTACATGAACGAGATGTTTGACGTGAATGTATATAAATCAATTACAGTGTTTTGAATGATATAAGGCAGAATAAGGTAAGCTACATGTATTAGTACAACATTCATTCACCTTGCAATCATAATTTCAATTCCCATCAAACATGTTTCCTAACCAGTCAGCAAATTAGAGAATCTGGTTTCTAAGCAAGTCGCCCTGAAATGAGTGGTTGTTCATTGAAATTTCGTGTTCAAGTTTCATACCGGCTAAGCCATCCTCCTCCCAACATTACCTAAGGACGCGTCCTTGCTTTGTGTTATGCTACAGAGCTCGGAATTTCTAAAAAAAAGCTGATACCCTAGGTCCAAAGTTCGGTCTAAACTTGGCAATGTGTATCTCTGTTTTGCTGTATCTTGACCGATATCCGAGTCTATTAGGCCGTGGAAAACTTGTACTGTTTCGGAGAGACAGAAAGCCTACAATTGCTTTCACCAAAAGAGAATGAGCCTTCAAATTAGCTGTAAATCATATCTTGTGTATCCCCTGGGACCACAGAGCAGAATTGCCATACGCCTAGCATAATATACCGTAGGACACTTACAAGAGAAACGGCGACTGCCCCGTTCGAGATTGCCCCATATTAACAAAAGTGTCATATTGCCACATGATGGCTTCATTCCTATTGAAACTACTGCACGATCCCGACAGCCCCTCAGAAAACCGGCTTTACCCTTGGCACCAGCAGCTGTCGTGGATATTTAGTTCGCCTCAAGTTGAGGGCTTCGGAATGTCATGCTCATTCGGATGTTGTACAGTAATTTGGACGCTCCCAAGTCAAGGACTCCCAGTATAGCTTCTTGAGTCCATCGCAACATTCTCTTGTCATGGACCTGTTCAAGAGAGTGATAATTGTAGGAAATGGCTACTTTGTAAGTCAACTATTACCTGTGCATGTGCATAACATTTGGAATAAGTGTACACGCTTTCCAGTAGAGCAAGTCGGTGTTTTGTACGCAATGATCAGCGAGTGAGGCGCGTGGAGTTTTGCTGTTTGCTTGATAGTACACAATAGATGGCCTTAGCTTTGATCAAATCTCGGGTGTTTGTGTCATGTCGGCATCCTTTGCCAAGGTAATAGACATGTTTGCATCATCCCGAGAAACCCCCTGAAGCATTCGATGATCTAGAGGGCTTGCATGATAAACGACCCAGTCGACATTCTTACGTGGCATTCGATATTGATTCAGTAGTGGCGGCCGCCAGTGTCTAGGTCTGAATGGACACCGGCCGATCATCCGCAAAGCACTTAGAAGCCACGTATGTTTCAGCTTTGTCGATACTTCTTGTAAAATTGGTTGCCTTAATCTGGCGGCGATACAATGCGGTAGCTCTGTATAAAACCTGTATCTTGTGCGTCGCTCCGGATAGAAACGTGGGGTGAAAGGAAGAAGCAAGAAGAAGACACATCATAGCTTCTTACAACTAAAGCGATCGGATATAGAGCTTACTTCATTTTTATGACCTCGTGTATTGTAGCCACGATGGAAGACGAAGATACACGATGTACATACTCTTTTCGGGCCCCCAGTATCGATCAAGACGTGGACTATCAGACAGTGCTCAAGGGACGCAGACAATGCCACTCGATGTCATGCAGATTTGGAAGAAGCCACTATCTATTGATGACATTGGCGATATGATTAAGTGGAAAGTGATCTGTCAACTTTCCTGCACTTGACGTTGAAAGCACCACAGCAGTTACGATATGCGAAATCAACCAAACGGCCTCGACCCTGCATGGCTTCTCCACCAGGAAAGTGCATTTTCCCGGGAAGATCTCTTCATGAAGTTTTCACAGTGGAAGAAGCACAGCTGCTTGGTAAGTATTTATTTAATGGCCTCCGTGATACAGCTTGCTTTCATGATTCTCGTAGCCTCTGATAACCCGTGGGTGGCTCCTTTACGAACTCGATAGTCAATTTCCCAATCATCAAAAGCCAATTTGTTCTGGTACAAGAGTTTTGTTTTCCGGAGGCCTTGAATCAGGTGGGCAATCCAATTGGTTCTGACAACGCATCTAGAAAACTGACACGGAATAGACTTGCAGCAGCTCTAGCTCCCGAGAAGCGTATCAAATCAAGTCGCTCAACACCGAGCGTCCCACACACGTCAGCAAAGAAAGTCAACATGTGCGACTTCGAAGAGTTTCTGTTCGAGTGTGGACACGGCATCGTCCGCTTCAAGTCCAACTGCCACTTCAGGCGCAACGACCCCAACAAGGAGTGCTACAGCGTCAAGGTGCTCAGGAACAGCTGGAAGCAGGATGGTGAGGTTTGCGATACCTGCTCGCAACAAGGGATCCGCTTCGATCCGGGAACCAGAAAGCTGTACCGAGACTTCTCAATGATGCATGGGTGATGGAGCTCGGGATTCAGTAGCCAGACCGGTACATCTTGTTTTCAACAGGAAAGGAACGAGCATATAGCCAGGTGGAAAGTGTGATTTGATTAGATAGCATCTAGCCAGGCGGTTCAATTGATTCTTGACGACATGCTCCCTCGTTGCAGCCATGTTTGCTTACGTCTCAGAAGATCACGAGCCTTTCTCCCTGCACTTGAATGGCAGTCCTGGATACGAAGTGGCGATGTCACACGAATGCACGAATTCATATCGGAGCAGCGAGAACACTACTCTGAAAGACCATTACCAAAATAACGACAAGCTTCGAAATTTCACAGGAAATATAGATCGGGTCAGGTCTTGTGGTAGCAACGACTGGCGGGAGAAGGAGCTGTCATACATCCGGGACCGGGTTGGTGTCACGGTATCTCCTGGTGATCGGGGAATTTTTCGACGTCCATAAGATCGAAACACTGCACTTGCCCAAAAGTGAACACAAGCATAGATACGCCCGCCTGACTGATGCAGCGTGCCTAATTCAAAGTGTTGTTTGACATTTCAAATATAATTTCATGCTGCCGTGGGCAAAGATGCACATTAACATGGTCACATATCCACTGCATGACGGGCAAGCTGTCAGCCGTGGGTCAAGATGTGTCCGATGCAAATCGACTTGGCTAGATCCTTCTTGAGCTTCGTTTGAATGACGTTGGAGGAGCGCAAGAATCGTCGAGGAACATCGCATAACGTGGCGAGATTCCAAATATAGCAGATGATCAGGCCAGTCCTTGGCAGCGGAGCCAGGGGTGAAGTATGTGAGTCTTGAGGCTCTCATAGCATGAGCTGCATCATATGGGTAGCGACCTTGGTACCCGCGCGGAAATATGCATCAATGAGTAGATCGTAGACTGACAAGTCGACTGGCGTAGACCTGGGGCGAAGAGCAGAACAACGATGTACACGAGAACCCGGCGAAGCCACACCATTGGAGAGTAACTATTACTTCATTACTGATGAGTCTGAGAAGTTCACTCCATGTTTGTAGCCCCCGCAACAACGCCGACGACGTTGTATCTCTTGGAGAAAAATGTGACCCAGTCGTTCAGGGTTCCCTTCTCCTTCTCCTCAAGGTCTTGCCATTCCGAGGAGACATCCTCGGCCTTGGTAGAGGTCTTTCCTAGAGCTCTTGAGGCGTCTTTGCCGGCAAAGACTGCGTTGTCGTCAGCAATGGTCATGAACAAAGTCCCCGAATTATATGACGGGTGAATTCAATTGTGTACTCACCATTATAAGAGCCTCCGGGCTGGTACGCCTTGTTGCCTGTCACGTCGTATACTTTGCCCTGTACATAGTCATCAGTATTTATTCTTTCTGCCAATTGGCCATATTGACCAGGCAGGCCTGCCAGTCTAAAGCTGTCTGGGCACAGTTGACGACTTGGGATTTGACATACCTTGATGGCAACGTAGCATTTTTGGCCTTCGGTTCCTATTGAGAGAGGTGGTGAGCGCATGCATCATTCAGCGGCAGCCTGCGTTCCCGTCTCAGTCTATCGACTGGAACCAGGCGGCCCAGAGCCACTCTCGTCCATCTACTTGGGGCCGTTTTGCTTCGTGTATACTCACCATCAGCTTTGGCTAGGTCCTCCACGGAAATAGGATCGTTTTTGGGAGGGTCCAGCTGGACCGGAGTCTTGGGCTCAAACTTTCCAGACATGTTGCTTGTTTTTGGATTTCTGCCGGTCAAAGGTGTCAACAGTGTTCAACTTCAACGTGATCCACAAGAAGATGGCGACATTCGGAGGGGTTGATGTGGCGCGCTGTGAATAGTCCCGACTCCAAACCCAAGCTTATTATGACCTTGCTTGACGGGGAGGACTGGGATGATGCTCATAGAACATTATCGCAAAGCAAGTACTCACTCGGTGGTCTGATATCGAATTTGCAAGTGCTCGTCTTCCGTCTCTTGACTTAAGTTTGTGGCGGTCACTTTGGTGTTGAGCTGTGCGGGCAAGGGATGTCACAGGTGAAGCATTCCAGTGGGGCAATTACTGCCGAGGCCGTTCTAGCGGATTCGTTCCGTGCTTTGCTGGCGGGCGTGTTACATTACCGACGCTTCAATTGGTGTGTCCCAAGGTAGTTTAGAAGCGCCTTTGTGCAAATAAACTGAGTGAAACAAGCGAATGGAGTAAGTACATCGATAAAATCACGTCTCGATCCATATGATATATAAAACAAAAAAATTCTTGAATGACTCGTAGTATCGGTCCCTTGACTTATGATTTTGTGATTTCGGTGGTCCTGCGACGTCTATCAACATGTGGGTCCTCGTTGAGCTCCAAGCTGTCGGGAGCTACGGTGCAAATTGCGGCGCGATCGACATTTCATCATAACCACGTTCGACAATCAAAGCCTTGTGCGTTCTCGACTTTAAAGCTTCTACCTAGCTGGCGCCAAACCACAATTCACATGGCGTCAACTTGAACATGTCTTCGACACGCATATGGGCGGCACGGCCGCTCCATGGGATCTCCAGATCCCATTTCTCGCGACCAGGCCTGTCGCAGACGCATCTAATCCGATGCCTCAACCCGACACCTGCGGACGGCAGACATCCCGAAGCGCTCGTGATTCTGCGCGTTCACCAGGTGCGGTACCAGTCAACAGGAGGGAAGAAGTTCAGCGAGGGACAGCCCCAAGGACAGCCCCCAACCTCTTCTTCGACAGCGTTGCTTCGCGCCTTGCGACAAAGCCTTAGCCTCGCGCCTTTGGTCGGCGCATTCCGCGGACAGAGCCTCCAGAGATTATACAGGCAGAGCCCCGAAGAGCTCGTGATTGCTCTAGCCCTGTACGTGGAATGATCGTTCTAGTTCTGTTCAGCATTGTCGCTAATACTTTAGATGCTCTACAGTCTGGCAGGCATAGCCGTCGTCATAGTCTATGTCGTATACACCTACTTCAACTACTTCCAGTCCGAGCAGTTCACCAAGTTCCCTCCCGATGTTGCCAAGTCGATGCGACGCGCGCTGTACTACAGCAACTACAGCCCCGATCCAAAGCTCGCCCTGAAATACTATAAGATGGCGCTCGAGCAGTGCGAATCCAACGGCCTCGACCCCTTCTCTGACGGAGTCATGGGTATCAAGATCCAGCTGGCTGCGTGGTTGGAGAAAG
This sequence comes from Pestalotiopsis sp. JCM 9685, assembly GCA_001599175.1. NCBI lineage: Eukaryota > Fungi > Ascomycota > Sordariomycetes > Amphisphaeriales > Sporocadaceae > Pestalotiopsis > Pestalotiopsis sp. JCM 9685. Next base: position 5,127,875 of record BCGF01000002.1, read on the forward strand.
TCGGTAGCTACAAGGGAGCCATCGAGGTCCTTGAATCCCTTCTTCGTGACTGCAACACGTGGGTAGCAAAGATGGAAAAATCGACTCGCGATGGTCTCATTGACAAGGACGGAAACCTCATTGGCTTCACAAAGGCACCGAAGGCACCTACTGAGAAAAATGCCGGCAAACCTGAAGAAGAGGAGGAAGACCCAGAGAATCTGTTTGGAAAGCGCACCAGGGTTCTTGGCAAGACCGTCGGTATCAGTGTGAAACTTGGGGAGCTCTATGCGGACGAACACGTTCTCCAGAGTGATATTGCAGGCGAGCGTCTTGTCTGGGCCGTCGAGACCGTCTTGAAGGAACTGCAACGACGACAGGTCCAAGGAGTCAAGGAGGGCGAAGGAGAGTGGATGTCGCCTGAACAGATCGGAGGTGCTCTCGAAGGTGGGTTTCTCTACGCCACTCTCAATGTGCGAATCAACACGTTTGCTGACAGCCGACATAGCTCTGGCCAACCACTACGAGTCAAAAGACAAGCACTACCTAGCTGCTCCTCTATATCTACAGGCACTGACCATGTCGCCCCCCAAGAGTTGCCACACTGCTGTTCTAAGTACGATGACGATCCCCCACGGAGATTGTGCTGATGATCCTCCGCTAACAAGAGACAGTGAACAACCTGGCGATATCCCTTGCTCAACAGCCTCTCACAGCACCTGATGGGTCTGCGCTGCCGACCGCTGCCGGTACCAAGGATCAACCTCGCCCTACGCGCGCAGCTTTGCTTGCAAGCGCAAAGTCATGGGCCCTGCAAGCACACTCCACAGGGTCCAAGGTCACTGGCGAGGATAGAACGGAAGAATGCGACATGGCATGTGCTGTCGCACTGTGCAACTTGGGCGAGATAGCCGCCATGACCGGCGATATGGAGGAGGCCCAGACGAGGTTCAAGCAAAGTCTTGGACTCAGCAGACGTATAGGTTTTGAGGCTGGTGTTACCCAGGCTGAAGATGGTATAGCAGCAGCGTCACTCAGAGCAGCGTCAAAGACCTCTTGATTTATCAAGAAGAGATGGCGATGAGGCAAGACCTTGGTTCTAGCTTGAGACTCATTGAACATACATCTGAGGTCGCGAGCGTGACCTGAGTGGCACAATGATTCTCCCAAGAGTACTACCTCGAAAATAATCAAGAACACTCCCAGCTTACTCCATGTCCATCTTTCGTTTTGAAGACTGGCATGAAATTAGATGATGCCCAGTGGATCAATCACAGGGGTCGCTGTCTAATAATACTTCATCCCAGACTCCAAGTCGTATTCTCAGAATGGCACTTTTGTCTTGTACACTGTTCAATACCCCTGGAGTGCTATTCATGGCAAACATGGGACTCTTCTCGGATGCATTCTGCTCCTCTCGGATTAAGAAAATGCTACTTACACTCGCTTGTACTTGGACATGATTCGCAGATTCCTCACCGCCACGATTTGAGATACCAAGCAACAGCTGTGAAAGGTACTCCCAAAGTCTTTCCTCAACAGTCCTTACGTACATTAATTTTCCTCGACAAGCCAAGGACCACTCAACCATGCCCATATTTGGACTCTAAAGGCCGTGCTCCTGCTGGGTGCTGACGTGTGAAGACAGTATCTCAGGCCTTATGATATGTACAAAATACTCACCCGTGTATTATGCCGCGCGGTTGAGGCTCTTGTACTCGGTCCAAACCTCGCTCTGGCTCTCGCCGCCCAAGGCCCTCGAAGAGATATACTTTCTGCACCAGGGGCTAATCAGCCACGTTGTCTTTGCCGTCCTGAAATGCCGCACAGTCGTAAAGGGAAGCTGGTAGCACTTTATTTCGCGAGCCTAATTTTCTTGCGAGTCTAAAACAATCGAGGCACGGTAGCTTGACATTGTGGTTTGTCAAAATACCACTTCCTACAATTGCCTGGTCTGGTTTCGGTTCTCGACCGTCCCAATGTGCTGGTAGGTTTGCGTTGGGAAAATAGAGTAAAAATGAAGCATGATATAGATGATTGTAAAAAGTCTCGATTGAGATGGCTGAATAACAGACAGACTTCGATTACATCAACATCGGCCAGTTCTTCCCGAAAGAAACCCCTGAGGGATGGCCCGCCGGTCAAAGGAGTTTCCCCGGGATGGGGTGAGAGATCTGGAATGGTCCAAAAGTGCCCTGTTGTTGCTGTGGCGGAAGTTTGTTTCTGAAGAGATAGGCGCGGTATAATCTCTGCTGGTATCTCAAAGTAACTAGGTAGGTCGCAGTATAGAACATCCCATCCTGTTCACGAAGGGGGAGAAGATGAACGAACCAATCAGAGACTGGCTCGCGGGGAAGGACGGAGATATAGCCGCTGCGCTTGTGCCAGATTGGATGGCCCAGATCTCAAACTCACCGCCAGGACAGACCTTTTTGGATTTCCCTGATAACTGAGTGGCCTATAGCAGTCTGATGTCGCGGGTTGAGCAGGGGATACTCTGCGATGAATTGCGCATCTGAGGGTATTCCTGCCGGCCGCCACGAATCTCACCCCTCGTATCTCGTTTGGTTTTCGGCAGTCTAGTCTGTTTTCAGTGCTCTTCATGCAGGAATGAATGCATAAAAATGGCGAGGTAACAAAAGTTCTACCCGTCGTTGAAACCTGTAGAGCTTTTTATTCATCGAATGATCACCTAATTTTGACCATTTCTGCAGAATCCCTTAAAGAATGGAAAAGACTATTGCCAAGATGGACGACCCGAACCCTTGGGATCTGCAACACCCGTTTCCACCAATCCAGGGACGGCGAGAATGGGCCGTCACCTTACCCAGCCTATTCTCGGAAACTCCGCGTTATTTCCAGAGACAAGTCGTGTTTACCGCGTTCCGTTGCTGGCAGGCGGACTTCTGGCTATCCGATTTGATCGCTTTTTATAGCCATCTATAATTCACAGGCGACGCAGGCTTGGGCTCGTCCACGATGCACGGACTGAAATATTCTTCGATAATCGAAGTAGACATTGTCATATAGTCATGTACCTTACACACGATAGTTGTCTTGCAAATCTTTTCCACAGGTGGTTCACCTCCGATGATTTCGTTTCACATGTAGACGTGGAGATACATGACAGGAGTGAGATTTGTTCTACCGATGAGCTACAGAGTGGCGGCATGGCCGACAGGTATTCGTAAAAATATTCTGGGTGCGCTCCATGCCATGCCCCTCCGAGCGAAAGACCACCGCATGAACGCCGGCGGCAGATCCGAGCCTTGTCGGGCTCTCTCCAAGTAACACAAAGCACAGGGCTGCACCTGAATGTAACTTTTCCATTCATGAAATGGGACTTTATCAAATACTTCGAGCCAGTAGAAGACGCGCACGAGTATCACGAGTCAGGGTGGCCTTTCAAAGCATTGGGAACTGACACAAGTCATATCGGTCAAGCTGAAACCCATCACGAACGCATCATGCAGCTTATAGAAGCGGCTACTAGGTAGTCTTCTATGCTGATTCTCCCCCACTTCAGTGTTGTTGTCCTTGTGGTCGGGCGCCATAGTGGACAGCAATATCTGACAGCACAAATTTCGTCTAAGATGATGGTCTCTGGAGCGTCTGTGCTGAACATAATGTTAAAGACGTGCTCTTGGCGACCGAAACAAACCATTACTTCCCATTGCTCCAGAATCTGAACGGTCATGAGCGCTCCTCCACTGCTTGCATTTTGCGAGGCTGATGCTCACCTCGTTGTAGAGCTCTCCCTCTACAAGGTTTATTCCATGTCTCGATGACTCTGGTCCATTGGCAAGCACGATTAATCAGGTACTATCTTGCCGAGTTGCATTGCCGCAATATCAAACTCGTCGCCTACAGAAACTAGATCGTCTACTCTAATGGACCTGACTATATTCAATCACTTGCTGACATATATCAGTAACGACAGTAGCGCCACAGACGTAGGATCCAGACATTTGGGTCTCTCCAAGAATAACCATACCTAGGTAATCGAAGATGCATCCGAAGGATTACGAAGATATCAGTCAGTAATACCGACTACGCAACCTTAGTTTGTAGCTCGTCACAGGAACTACCCAACCTCCTTTGATTTTGACGTCACCTATAGTATGCAGTTACAGAAGGACCCTCTTTTTCAAGGCGAGACTGGATTGTGATATTCAAGGGTTTGCTTGGCGTCAAACGTTACTGCAGCACTGGTTTGTCCCTACGAAGCTACCGCCGTGGAATGCCGAAGGACACATGCATAAGCGTGTCTGCTAGACTCACCAGCACCTTGGGGCACTCTATTCCAGTCTTTCGTCTTTTCTCTGTCTTTCAAAAACTTAGATTTCAAAACCAGTTCACTGACATTCAGACCAGACTACTGGGTAGCCATTTGGAATGATATTCATCGCGATGTAGAGAAGACTGGCCAATGATTCGCCAGGAAGAATGGGCTTCCAATCCTCCTTGATTCTTCTTGAGTTTGCGAATACCAGATCATAGCTCTGTCCCATTCAAAGTCTGAGCTCACTGATCAGCAGATTGCGCCTCTGACGATCTTTCGTAACGTCGAGAGGGCCCAGATCAAAGGGTTCTGCGGAAGCGCCGCCGCGTTGGCAAGCTGTCAGATGTGCTGGTTAGGGCTGGGACTCGAATAAGCTTTTTCCGACACGGAAACATATGGAGTCAAATCAGAGCGCCTGGATGAGCGCCGTGGGCCGCTATGGCTGTAATAGGTGACACTATCGGAACGAGATCAATACCTGGGTCTACCAGAGATTATCACAGGCACATGCACAAAGCTATCAAAGATGTCTGGAGGCAAAAGCCCCGACAGGACAGCCGGCTCGTGCCGTAGAGGGGAAGCTTCGTTGGGCGGGCGGGAGCGACGATATTCTAGTTAGCCATGTCTCTGGCTCAGTGCCATCGCCTAGGCCTCTGGAATTCTAGCGACCAAGTGGCAGTTTTAAAATCTCACACTCCATTTGAATACACTGTAACGATTCGAAAGGCTGCAGAATAAGTGGCTGTTAAGATCGGCTCAAGCGTGGCCTATTTTATGCGGCACTCTATAGCCTTGATCATCATTGGAGGTCACGCACGAACTTTGAGCCCTACTGGGTTGATTGGTAAAGATTCAAAACTCTCCAGCGAGCACGTAGCTTGTGCAGTACATTCGCTGGGCAGAAGACATCTTTATTATACCAAATCAGAAGCAAGCAGATTTTTCATCACAAACTTGGGCTAGGAAGCCAACTTCCGCATTGAAATGTTCTCATTTACTCTTGGATCTGCCCAAATGGTCTTTTGCATTATGCTACTACACATATGACAAATCCGTTTTCTCTTTTAGCTATAAAATAAACGCGATACTATTCACACCAGGATATAGTCTAAATTCCCAACTACTCAACTAGCTTCGATATGCCTGATAATCAGCGGCGCGCATTGTTAGACGCTGCAGGTTGATCGCCGTTGCGACGGTTATCCCAATGTGGATAACCGCGGCCTATCCTTCGCTTTACACAAACATCACAGCGCGTATGAATTATAGGACTTTCTCGGAAGAGTTTCGAGACAGAATCATGATGAGAACAGGAGCTGCTACAGCCACTCGATCATTCATATTGAAAGTGCAGATTGCCTTGAAATGGCTAGAAAGGGATAGTCCGCTAAGCGACATTTCGCTAGCCACATCGGGTCGCACTGCAGAATGCCGTCAGAAAATAGGTAACCATGAGTTTGTTCTTTGGATACAGGTGAGATTGTATTGGAGAGAGGAGTTCACATATCTCTAGCCGTGCATATCAAATAGGGAGACTAACCAAAGTGGTACTTTGCCGAGATTTCTGAGTGTATTGCTGCCATGACCGTTTGTGCCAGGTCGGAACTCCGAGTTCTAGATCTCATGGAGGGGGCAAATAGTCTACACGACTTATTTCTTGCTTGATTTGGCTGTCTAGAATGCTGATGGCATAATGAGCCAGAAAGGCTTTGGATCGTTCGGTATACCAATAGAGATCAATAAAGCCTCGAGCGACCAAGAAAGGGCGCAGTCGGTCTACTATACAGATACGAGTTGGTGGTGGATCTGTAGAGACGAGCCGCCATGCCGCGCTCTGCTGCCATGTCACCTTCCCATGCTCCCACATGGTACAGCATCGGCAGCAACGTTGGCGACAACTTACCAGCCAATCGGCCCCCCGAGCGACGAGGCTTTTCCCTGCATGAAGCGATCCAAAGTTCTTCCCCCTGGAAAGAGATGGACAGACGGGCGGGAAAACCAGAACAGCCTGGTCGCCACGCCAAAACGTTCGCACACTCCTGCAAGCCACCAAAAGCCGTCGGCGGAGCAGGCCATAAGGCTAGGGCTACGGTACCTACGGATACTTTGACAGGCTCGATGCAAGTGCAGAGGTTCCTTTCTACACCATGCTGCTTCAAGGAAAGACCCCACCGCGGCAGGGGTCCTATCCATCATTGAACATGCCGCATCAGGGCCGTTCGTTCGGTCACTTGGGATATCACACACAGCCCTGAATGGATATAACTTTGAGGCTTCCGCCTCACGTCAGGTTGGCGATCATCTTCCTGATTATATTTATCAATAGTAAATTTGTACAAAACTCACCTATCATATCGCATTGCGCTCACACGCATCGTCGACACACATGATCTGTAACCCTTCTGCTCAATAACATCTGCCAATATACATACCGCTGCCATCTATCTGTTTGCGTCTTTGATCCCAGAAGATCACCTCTGCCATGGAGAAGTACGAGTTTCCAGTACCTACCAGCTCGTACCCGTGCTTGTATCAAGACTCCGAATCTCCGCGAGACCCATCAACGCCCACGAGTCCCATGGAGTCAGTGGTATGGCGGATCCTCAAACCGGCAAACGGCTGCTTGGAGACTGACATGACTATGGTAGTACATATCTTACCCGGGGATAGATCCTGCTTTTGACCATGGTGACGTTTCTGCCAAGTCAACACCATCCGAGTCGTCGCAGGGAGCCACACAAAAGCCGAAGCGGAAACGGGAGAACAGATACAAGAACGCCCCACCCTCAGTATTATCCGTGAGTACTCAGCCCTGGCAGAGCAATCTGCCGTCCTCCTCCTATCCTTTTATCTAATATTTCTCAGCGTCGGAGGGCTCAAAACCGAGCTTCACAGAGGGCTTATAGAGAAAGAAAAGATCAGCGGATCAAGGACCTTGAGGATCTCCTGAACGAATCCCAGCAGCGGAATGACGTGCTGAGCCAGGCGTACGCAGGGCTCCAGGCAGACTTTATGAAGCTCAAGACGGAGCAGGACCTCGCTGCAGCGGTCCAGTACCAGCAGCTTGGCATGAGCTTCAATCCTACCATGAGCGGCACATCCACGAGCCAAGTCGACGGATTCGACTCGGAGCTTTATCTTTGCGAAGGCCAGACAATGTACAACATATAAAGAACTAATGATCCATGAAGAGATTTTTTGAAGGGAGTGGAAACCAAAGAAAAGAAAAAGAGAATTCATTACAATAGTGTAAGAAGAGGTACAGCTTCAAAGATGAGCACGGTTATACGAGCGACGAGTACTTGGTAGTGCTCATGGGAATTCTTTTTCTTTTCTTAGGCGTCGAATATGCCAAAATGGGCGATAATAGGGACGCATGTGTCTGATCACATCGTCCTGTGTCATATCCATTAATTGAACATTGAAAATTCGTCTACTCCTATGACTACCTCCTTGGGTTCAGTTGCGCACCTTCACTACACGGGGAACGAGTCATGTCGCTACAAAACACATGCGAAAAGTCAACCTATTGGACGTATAGATTGGAACCACACTATTCATCCAGCTCACCAATTCGCCCATATCCAATGTGATGGGCCACTAGTCTAGTCAAACCTAAGCTTCTAATGTGATCTTCGTCTTTGGGACAATTGCTGGAGGACATTCAAAACTTTCTGCCTCCATGTTGTTCGATATGGCCGTCCATGCTACGACTGGTAATCAGAACCGATTCTCCTTCTCCTGGATTCTGCCATCCGCACAGAATGAGCAACAAGCATGAGTCTTATGCAAGCACGCCTCCATTCCCAGACAGCGACTAACACTACTTCACTTCTTATATGACCCCTCGAAGCTGAAGACTCCTCAAACGTTGCGCCAATCCGCGTCGCAGATTCGTAAATCACGCCCAGATCCAGGCTCAGGCCTAATGTAGCCATGCATAGTCTATGGTGACAACTCCCCAAGAACGACAGAAAAGTCTTCGCTCCGACTGCGATTTGACTCTACTATCCACCTCTAGAACCTGCGACAACCTCCAATACCCGAGCAGAAATTCACCCATAACGAGCCTTATCATCTCGACGGCGGGGGGCGGGGAAAGGCGTATCAAACCTTGTTTCCCCTCTGCTCTGTTCGTCTCTCCAAATATTTCTTTCGTCCTGTTCTCGCCCATAGATGATATCGTGGCTGCAGGTAGAACCCCAAAACGTTTGCCCGGAAGCGTCCCCGCAGTACGTCAACTCGCGACTAAACTTTCGCGATCCTGCCTGTCCAAACTCTAGTGGTTAAGAGCGCGCCTAGAATGGCCCGTCCTGTCTGTTTTCGCTTCTCTCTATTCTTTTCCCCCACCGAGACCCAAACGTTGAAGCCTTCGCCAAGGAACATGCCGTCGAATACCCCTCTTCCCCCCCTCTTTGCACCCGCGGCTCTTTGACAGCTTCTTTTCGTTCAAGAGGACCCTGTTTAGGGCTGCTGATTGCCAAGACGATCTCGGCCGGGCGCGTTCATAGACGGTCGGCCGCGACGTTTCTTATATTTTACATGGTGGCACGAACCGCAAAAAGATATGCAGTTGGCTTCGTCTAAGCGATGCATCTGCAGCCGGCCTGTGCGGGCAAATGGATTATTACACTGGATAACAGAAGCCGCGGATGGAGCTACTGACGTTAAGAAACCCCGTACATACCATGGGACTACAGCTACCGGTTTGGCAGACCCGGCTGCTAGTCTCGAGCTCAGACAAAAACCGCGAAGGAGATTATGTAGGCACTTGCGAGCTAACCTGCCTGATAGGGCCACGAGGGAAACCATTGCCATCATGCTCATTAGTCATGCGAGGATAGCCGCCCGTCGGCAGAAGCTTATAAGAAAATACCACCGAGCATTCGTACTAACTCCGCCCCGGCACTGAGATCCAGACGTCTGTATCCCGAAATATCAATCTATGGCTTGACTATACTTACCCGTCAGAAAAGAGCGCCTCGAGACCTGTCAGCAATGTCAAAAGTGCTTACCTACGGACTGCCGTTCCGCACTTGGAACTTCCCGATATCCTCGTCACGGGGTACACTCGAGATTGGCTCCCCAGCCTCTCCGCGAGGATAATGTACTTGGTACAATGTCTGGGCCGTTTTCTCCGCTTATGTCCGCTGGCAGTAATCAAAGCCACTTCAGAGTGTGGTCTTTTGAAAAGGCTTCGCGCCACAGATAGACCTTTGCTTTCCGTCTGTCCAGTATTTGGACTAATACGCCTGTGCTTAATGATGCGGCGGCCTTTGTATTACACTTCTGAAAAAAAATGCTTAACATGGGGCTTTATGCTTGTATCTTTCGTTTTGTTTGATTCAGCAAGGTGATCGACCGTGGATGATGTGTTCGTCAAATATCAAAATGCGGCGTCGTGCAGACGAGCGTCATGAATTCGGATTATATAAGCGAACCTCAGGCGGGATTCAAGTCCATACTCGCGGCTCTCTGGCGCATTGATTGGCCCTCGAACCAGTCATACGAATGTGCGCAGTCAAACGGACTTATGGATAGATAGTCCTTTGCCATGGATATATTTGTAGCGCAGAAATACTGGTGGCCCTAGTAGGACCACCGCCAAGAAATGTGCCGTTTGTGCGAGGTAGAAATTATAATCAGTGATTATAGTATATTTTACTGGCATTAACGCAAGACGAGAAGGTTCGTCTTTCAGAAAAGACGTGAGAACCCTTACCTCTTTAGAATTATATGACATACATTATCTAGGCAGTGGCAGTATACCATGAGCGCATACGCGCCAATGACATGGCGCGAAGTCACGTAATGCAATTATAGATCGGCTGCGAAACCAAAATCAACATTTTTGGAATACTATATCCTCCACTATAGAGACACTATAATTGCGAGAGAAATGAATGGAGGAATTGGGTTCACTGAAATTCCGGTAGGTGAGGGCACAGACTTCATTGGCTCGCATAAAATGGCATCCCACCGGAACAAGCAGGTTACAGGAAGATCAGCGGGCAAATGTAGGCTGAAAAAGACGAAAATGGATCACGACGGACGGCGGATTCGTACTCGGCATCATTGAGCAGAGTATATATATCCAAAGAGATTGGAGTCCTTCACCATGATGATTGTGCTATTGAAGTTTATCTTTATAACTACTAGACTGTGCAAGTCAAAATAATCCTCAAAATGAAGCCCTTTCTATCGACAGCTGCGACAGTCCTCCTGACCTGCCTCCACGTACTTGCGGCTCCTCAAAAAGAAGATGCCCTTGAAAATATTCTCCTCAGCAAGAAGGCGGATTCCAGCAAAGTCGGCTATCTGGCTGTCTACTGGAAGACCGCCGATCCGAGCGTCTATTTCGCTCTGAGCACCAACGACGATCCGCTCGGATTTACCGAGCTCAACGGCGGAAGCCACATTGTGTCGCCGACCGTCGGCACCGGCGCCGTCCGAGACCTGTCCATCGTTGCTGGCGATGGGATCTGGTACATCATCGCCACTGATTTGAACATTGACAAGGTTCGTTTGCTTTCGCTTCGACAACCACCCCGGGATGTTTGACAACTGTGCTGACAGATTTGATAGACCAACTGGACAGCTGCCAAGGCCAATGGGTCTCGGGGGATCGTTGTTTGGCAGAGCACAAACCTGGTCGACTGGAAAGATGAAAGACTTGTCACCGCCGACGACGCCACGGCGGGCTGCGTATGGGCACCGGATGCCGTCTGGCTGCCCGAGTACAGTAAGATCCATTACCCGAGGACAGAGATGCACTCCATGTCTGATCTTGACTGACTGGTCGCCAGGTCAATTCTTCGTCCACTGGGCCTCGCCCTTGTACGCCGAGGACGACACGGCACACACCGGCAACTCAACGCCCCTGGTCATTCGAGCAGGCATGACCAGCGACTTTACCGCCATTGAAAACCCAGGGACATATATTGACTACAGCCCTTCGGACACGCTGGACCTGAGCTTCCTCAAGGTCAACGAGACGGCCTACGTCCGCATCCACGCCGGCGGCGGCATCAGCGGCATCATCGCCGAGGTCACCGACGGCGGGATCTGGGGCACCTGGGACCGGCCGGCCGGCGTGATCGCGGCGCAGTACGAGGGCCCGTACCCCTTCTGGGACAACACCGTCGACGGCAGGGCCTGGCTGGTGAGCGACCTCGTCGGCGGGGCCGCCGGGCTGAGGGCCTGGGAGTCCGACGATCCGACCTCGGGCGAGTTCGCGTCTGTTGACTCTTCGATCACGTACATGAGGCACGGCTCCGTTTTGGCCGTGAATCAGGAGCAGTATGACTTGCTATCGAGCACTTTCGGTATCTGAATTTACGTGAAAGGGCAGAATAAATGCCCCGGACCGCTAGTCGGGATAGTAGCCTAATAAATTACTTATTATGTCTCTTGTTTAATTCGAGTTTTTTGTTGCATTTATGCTCATTCAAAAGTCTTTTCCTCTTTATATGATTACTACGTTATATCGAAAAGGCTTGTTAAATTTTGTTTTAAAAAAACCAACCATGTAAATTGATCGCTTGAAGAAACGTGGGGATTCTTTTATGTAATTTCTACAAACTGCTCTGCTTTTTCTAATTATCAAAAGAAAAAATCCCGAGAAGAGGCAATTATTGAGCGTCCCTGGTCTCAACTCTGCCCGGCTGCCTGGGCTCTAATTTTAGCGACATGTCGTGCACTGTTTGACTCTCGAACACCAATGGCATCTGCGTCGCTCAGCTGCACGGTAAATCCTGCGTACTCTAGCCTAAGCCATGTGGATTATATACCAGAATTACAGCGGTATTGAACCGGGCTTTTCTGGCGAGTAAGAAAGGTCTTTGTTTGGAGTTGTTGGGGGCCATGCTTAAATGCCATCGCTATTGGCCGTAAGCCTTTGTAGGGGCGGGCTACCAAAACGACCTTGAAGATGGATCGACAGGCATATATTTAGAAGGAGACCGTGGCAATGCTTACATTTGTATTTGATCCCTGGCGGCGTCCGCGGAAAGCCACTGTGTTAGTTCTTCGGTTCCAACGCAATTCGGTGTTTTCGTTCAGGCGATTGACTGACTTCTGTTCATCCAAATTCTCCACTTCGAGTTGGAAATTATGAGAACAACATGTCAATATGGAAGAGATTCCATGGTCGCCTGGGTCACCTGAATTGGAAACAAGCGGCAACTATCAACACGGCAATCACTGGTGTAGCGACTGCTATATTCCTGCCATTTCTCATAGTGGCGGCCACCAAAGCTGGAGGGATCAACAAAACCATCACGTTCTTTTCTGGTGGATGCGGCACTGGGAGCGCGAGTCGGCTCAATGTGATATTGCACTTGTGCATCAACATATCCTCGACGGGGCTTCTGGCTTCTTCAAACTTCTTCATGCAGATCTTGAACGCTCCTTCGCGAAAAGAGGTGATAAGAGCACATAGCCGGGGCTCTTGGCTCGACATAGGAGTCTCATCCTGGCGAAATACATTACAAGTTTCCAGGTTGAAGACTGTCTCTTGGGTACTCTTCTTTCTGAGCTCTCTACCTATACATTTGCTCTTCAACAGCGTTGTCTTCCAAACCGACAATCGAGGCGGAAGCTATCATCTTACAATCGCTACCGAGTCATTCATTCATGGCGGTCAGTATTTTGGACCAGGGGGGKCATTGACAATGCCTTCTGGAGATCACGACGGTCAATTTAGTTTGAACTATCCCCAAGTCTCAATGACCGACTATCTTGAACCTAATTCCGCGATAAGCATCAACACTTCGTCGGCAGCTGCGCGTGCTGCAGAGTGGAACACCATCTCGGCGGCAGATTGCAAGAATGCATATTCCCATGCGGGCTGTTCCGGAATACGAACGACAAAAGATCTTGTCGTCATTATTGACCAACCCGAAGGGTGGAAGACGGAAAACGTCTTCGATACGTCGAGCGATGAGATCAAGCCATGGGATGCGATAGTGCCACCGGACCAGGCGAATAATTTGTGGTTCAGCACTCAATGTTCCATGACTGCGGACGTTTCGGAAGGAACTCTTGGGTGCTACAATGCATGTAATGATTCGCTCGGCTTGCCTGCATCGGCGGGGGACATGTATAACATTAAATTCTCCTCGCGTTTGATATTCACCAACGACACAACGTATCAACAGTCCAAGATACCGACACTTCCTGTCAAATATTGCCTACAGGAAGCCTTCGAGACAGAGTGCCAGCTTGGGCTCAGTGTTACACTACTGTTTGCAGTAACCATCTGCGTCATCATCAAGCTCTTTCTATGTCTTATCGTTAACCGATACCTCGATTCGTCAGAAAGCCTTGTCACCCTAGGAGATGCTATCGCCGCGTTCATTGTTCAGCCTGACCCATACACGGCCGGGTACTGCGCAACGGGGAGAAGGGATGCTGCTCACTGGGAAATCGAGAAGACGCACGAGAGATGGCACAAGACTGACAGGCGTGTGGGATCTACACTGTCCAAGATACATTGGCTTGTGACATACGCCATCTTCTTCATATGCGTCTCGATTGCCGTCTATTTTCTGATAGTGACGACAGGAAATCATTCTGGACTGTGAGTATTGCACCAGACGAATGAATCCTTGTTCATGGCGCTAATTTTTATCCTTTTACAGCCAGGGTACCGTGACGCCAAGTGATGCCAATCCACTGCTGTCCAACTCCGTAGCAACAAGTTTTCTCCCGGGCGTACTGGCGGTAAACAGCCCGCAGTTGATACTATCCCTCTGCTACTTGCTCTACAACAACTTATTTACCAAAATGCAGATGGGGAAGGAGTGGTCAGCACTAAGCACTCGATATAAAGGACTTCGAGTGACTGAGCCGAGGTGAGTGATGCCATGTGTTTTCTTATTAGTTTTTTCTTCTTTTTTGTAGAGATCTCACTGACAGCCGGCCATCAAGAGGTCATCAATACGCAACATATCGCCTACAGTTACCTTACAGGTACAGCATATCCATGATAATCGGAAGCATATTTCTGCACTGGATGCTATCAAACACGTTTTATATCGTGATCGTCCAAGGAGGTTTGTAATTCGCCTTATAAAAGAGACACCCGCTGACAGCGACTCGAGACTACTTCTACCCCATCAAGGCCATGTCCATCCGCGATGAAACCGTGGGCTCGGAAAGGTTCATCGCGTTCGGGTATTCTTCCACCGCCGTCCTGGTTTGCGTTCTAATCTTCTCGTTCACCCTGATTCCCATCGCGACAGCTTTACCCCGCTTGCCCGGAAACACCACGGTGGTGGGAAGTGAATCTCTCGCCATATCCGCTGCATGTCATGTATCCGTCCTTTCCATGGCGGCGCATGACGACTCTGATGAAGATGGTAGTCGGCAAGAATCAAATAGATCAGAAATCGGACGAGCAGCCGATATATCTGAACATGTCGATGCGGAAGCAGGTGGACACCGGGACGATGACCACGCCAGTCTTCTTGCGCATGAAGTTGCGATCTCGCATTCTTTTTCCACGACAACTTCAATAGACGACCAACGGCGGTTAGTTTTATCACAAGGCCGGATGAAGTGGGGCGAGGTACAAATGCCACCGGAGTGGTATGGACAATAATATGGGTTGCCAGAACCAGTCAGACATCTCAGTTTCGGCCTGGAGGGAGACGATGTTCAAGAACCAGAAGAAGGAAAATGGTACGCTTGAGTTCCGGCAGAAACTTGATAAATAGACGATGTACTATGAATAGTCGGATGCGAGATAGCCTGCAGCTTGCGCTATGCAGCTTCGAGCCAACCTTTCCTCTGACATTAGGAAGCACTCCGGAAACCAATCCGCCAAGCCATCACCCAAAACTAGTCTGGCCAGTTGCTCACCAGCAAGCCAGCAGTACGGCATCCCGTACCCATTGAAGCCAGCTGCGGCGAATTCCCCGTTCCCCGTACGTCCCGTGGCCGACGCGGGCAGATTGCCGACTAGGGGAATCTCGTCATGAGTGAACCCATGATACCACTCCATGCGCTCTTCATGGAATCAGATTCGACAAACCCGTACCCAAAGAATGCGGGGAGCATGTCTTGCAGATAATCTCGAGAGGCTTGGTTGAGAACCGAGTCGTCGGCGTTCAATGTCTCCTCCAATGTCGCCTTCTCGCCTCCAAAGAAGAAGTATCCCGTCTTGGCGTTCTGGGTGAGGTAGTAAAGGCCGTCCTCGAGAGTCCCGTTCTTCTCGTCATATTTCGGGACGTGGTGAAAGGCGAAGGATTTCTCCCGGCCTCGGTTTGGTACATTTTGGCCTAGGTCCTGGACCGTCATGGTGCCGCGGAGGGGGTAGATGAGACCGCGCATGCCAGGGACTAGATGACCCAAGTAGCCATTTGTACAGTGAACGACTTTTTTCGTATGCGTAGTACCGCGTGCGGTATGAATGACATATGTGTCGCCCTTGTGCGTGATTGAGGTGACGGGGGTGTTCGTTTCGATAGATAACCTTTCCGAGTACTGGGAAAGCAGGCCAGAGAATACATTCGTTACCACCCTATACGGCCATAACACTCCAGCTGTCAGTGTGACACCCCCTTTGGCACCGTGGACTCCGTGTAGCTGTGAGGTCGCGTGTAAGTTGTAGTACGACATTGCTTCGCCAGACTAGCACTTACTTTCTGAACAGCGTCCCCGTCGATAACCTCGTAAATTCCCCTTAGACTCGGATGATCGCTTTCCATCTGCTCGATACCAGCTTTCGCAGCTTTGAAAGACTCGTCGTCGAGATACGCCCGCACCTTCATCACATCTCGATACTCGCTTTCCTCTTGGGCGTACTCCTGGATCACCTCGCGCACCCTGTCGCAAGTCCGGAATGTGAAGTTGGCAATCTTGCCGGCCTGTTCACTGCCAAACTTTGCCTTCCTCCTCGCATAGGCCTCGCCCGCATTCGTGGCCAGCTGGCCTCCATTCCGCCCCGTTGCTCCCGAGCAGAGTGTGCGCGCTTCAAAAACAACGATTCGCAGGGACGGAGCCGCTTCTAGCAGCGTCTTTGTAACGCTTGCACCGGTGATTCCCGATCCAATGACGACTACGTCCGCCTCATTTGGCAGAACGGGGGACTGCGTCTCTGCTAGAGGGTGCGGGATATGCTGCCAATATGACTGGGTCGGATTTTGCGAAGGGATGCCCG
Organism: Pestalotiopsis sp. JCM 9685; assembly: GCA_001599175.1. Lineage (NCBI taxonomy): Eukaryota > Fungi > Ascomycota > Sordariomycetes > Amphisphaeriales > Sporocadaceae > Pestalotiopsis > Pestalotiopsis sp. JCM 9685. The sequence goes on from BCGF01000002.1 coordinate 5,144,299, forward strand.
GGTCACCCGTGATAAGCTTCTCTGCTATTTGAGCAGTAATGCCCTTCGGAGCCATTTTGTCGGCTCTGTATGACACCGCCGCAGGTAAGAGGACATGGATCGTTCAGTAAAGTTTGAAGAGTTGAAGAGAAGTCGCGAATGCTGCGCCGAATCCGGTATCCCCCGCTCGATAAGGGCTCGCGACGCTAGATCGGATGCCGATGGAGTATAAGGTAAGTATAACAGGCCCTGCTTCTGGGTGGGGCTTTTCATAAGTGGACTATCGGAGGCCAGCGACTATAGTCATGGGCCAGACATGCCACTGTACAGCAGACGGACACTGCATTGGCCATTTGACAATCCGGTGTTGTGAGGAGAATTTGAGCTTCTGTCTAGGTCGAACGCCTTGTGGGAAGACTCAGTATCCATGGAAGGTTGTTCTTGTCAGTGCCATGGACCTTGAGAGCTGCGTTGACCAGCAGAGTTCCCGCTGTGGCGGGAGGCAAGATTCTTCTATGCCCATCTCCCAGCTCTGTTTTGACCTTTTCGATCTTTGGCCCGTTTTCTTTATCTTCTTCATTCCATGCTGCCAGCTGTGCACCGTAGCCCTCATGGATGTGCCCAAAGCAATGAAGAAGCGGGCGGACTCGTTGGATGGCCCGGAATAGGTGAGGGCAGCCACAGTGCTTTCCTGCCTTGTTGGTGTCGAGCCTGTAGGCTTTGAAATTTTCGTCAGGAAAACGAGGTGGCCCGTGGCTCATGATAATGTCAACATTATTCGGGATGGGGTTGGAACTCCCCAGGTTGAATCGATCCTGGTCCGGCGGGTATGCGAATGCATACCCATTGAATTCGGGAGTGTAAGGTGATGCGTAAACAGAGAATGTCGCACCGTTCTGTAATGTGAAGTTGTGCGTCCCTTCCTCCAGATAGTGTATGCCGTTTTGGACTTGGCTGCGCATCAACTGATTCATTTTCTCGGGTTCTCGGGCATCATCATCGTGTTCAAGGTGAGCTTGCCACCAACGAGGATCCAGAGACAGGTCGTGATTGCCGGCAATGACCAGTTTGAGTTCTGCTTGTATGAGCGCCAGAGATCTGAGGGCATTCGAAAAGTTGGATCTCCCGCCAGCCATTGTGAGATCCCCGCAATGCAAAACAACATCGACCCTTGGGAGGGATGCCGGGTCCGGAAAGGCATCGTTGTGCGTATCCGACAGCACCAGGACCTGAATAACAGGCATGTCGATATTTTGGAGGCGAAATAGCTTCGATGGAGTGGATTGTGTATAATACCAGGGTGTCGGCGCGGAGTCGATGAAAGGAAGGCGTGGAAACGACTCTGTTGATGTAGAAAAGCAAAAGAGTCCCGCTTGAACCTTGGGATGAGCTGTCTACTTTATAGTACAAGCATGTTTTGCACATCAGATGAAATTTATCTCTAAAGAATTGGGCTCTTTGTCCCTTTTAAATATTCTTAGGTTGACCAAAATACATTGTGCAGTGAGTCACAGGCGGCGCTGTTTTAGGTTTTCGTGGCTTGAAAAGGAGGAAGAGAAAATCGCCAAATATTTCTGTGGCTTGTAAGCCTTCAATTCAAATCAACACTCAAATTGACTCCTATCATGATACCGCTATTCCATTACATTGGAGTACTGTGTGGATTCTGCCAGGAATCGCCGAGCAGGCACTTTTGCGAGGAACAGGCGATCAAGTGTCTCTGGGGTCAGGCCCTTGGTCTCTGGCAGCCTGAAGAACGCCCACACAGCCAGCATCAACGTGAACACCGCGGCTGGAAACGCAGCTTTCCCTCGTAAATTACTGGCCGAGGCGTTAAGCTGGCGCATCCTGTCAGTTCGGCTTTTTTTTATTTTTATTTTTTTAAATGTGGCTGCAATATTTCTTACCATGTACGGCGCAACGATTGTATTGAGAATGGAAATCAAATAGTATGTGTTCCTGCCCAGCGATATGGTCTTGGATCGAAGCTCGACAGCTCCGACCTCGGCCGCGATCGCGTACGGGATAGGCCCAATAGTGATGCCTGGCATTTGTTCGGTTAGTGAAGGAATGACAAGGTCAGGGCCAGGGCCGACATACCATAACAGAAGAACCATACCAGAAGCAGAGCAGATTGTGCCCACCGAATCGACGAAGACGATGGCGCGAGATCGAGAAAGCCGACGAGGGCCGTGGGGAATACCATGACCAGAAGACCCGCGAGGTAGATGTCGCGCCGGCCAAATCTCCTCTGGACGAACCAAGACAGTACTGTGCCCACGAATGCGATACTGTAGTTGCCCAGCGCCAGCTTCAGCGAGTCGGCGGGGGAGAGCCCGGCCAGCGTGAAGAAGTACGTGATGTAGTTTTGGATTGCAAAGCCGGGAAGTATTTGGCATCCCCAGCTGATCATAGCGATTTCGGTTCGGCGCCGGTTCGTCCCGCGGAAACAGTCGGCGTACGTGCTGCCGACACCGACGCTGCGCTCCGTGGCGATCGTGTGGCTGATCATTGCCACAATGTCGGACTTCCTGATGGTCTCTTCCGGAGCGGATATGATTCGGTCGAGGACTTTCATCGCTTCGTCTGTGCATCCCTTGCGGGTAAGCCACCATGGAGACTCGGGAGCGAACCAGCAGGCCACGGCCAAGAATGGGGGCCAAACCCATTGGATGGCCAGCGGCAGTCTCCAAGACCACTCGCTCGGATCGTCGAGCTTGACCATGAGGACGCCGGCGGCGATCAAATGCCCTATGACCCATCCAAGATTCACAAAGGTCGTTAGGTAGCCTCGGAGGACCATTGGACAGATCTCGGCGGCGTATCCCGGTGTTGCTGCGGCAAAGACACCACATGGGACGGCCCTGTGGGTTGGAAAACGGTTCAGTCATTACTGCTTCACAAACTCAAGTTAATGAGTGGCGAATTGACTTACAGGAATAAACACCCAATCAGAAGCACTTCGACGCTGGTTGCGAAGAACATGATGAACACGAATCCGATGAGCAAGATATGGCTACCCATCATCGTAAGCCGGTACCCAAAGCGATCAATCAGCAAGCCGTTGAGAAAGACGCCCGCGATCATGCCGACTAAATTGGGCATTGTCAGAGAGATCTGCCAGGTGGTCGATATCGTATAAGAACCGTCGGCGAGTCTCTCGCCAAACCTCTGGAGAAACTGAGGGTACGCGTAGAAGGAGTTGACTAGAATCAGCATGTAAGACTCCATGATAGTGGCCATGCTGACTATCAAGGACCACATGACGGCGGTACGGTAGTACTTGAGAGCTTGCGAGATCGTCATGCGTGATTCTGATGCCGTGCCCTGAGCAGCATTCTCTTCGTGCTCGAAGTTGAGTTTGTGTACTACCGGACCGCCGTCCTCGAGCTTAGCTGTCTTTTGTTCGCCGTCCATGCTTGGTTGTTCCAGTTCAATACGTGCAAAAGTTTGTATTTCGGAACGAGCATATAGTAGGAAAAAATCTGAGAATTTCGCTCCGTAGATCCTCTGCCCGGGGAAGGCGCAATATTTATGGTCCCTCCGCGCCAACTGCCACATCGGCAAAGGTGTTCCATACTTGGTCAATTAAACAAGGGAACTGAGCACGCCATACTCCAGGGCCTCCTCAGGTCTAGGATACCCCACAAACCTTGGGCCTATAGGAGACCCGAAGATGGTGGCAGGCTTTTCCCCTTGCAGAGTCTCTCTTTACCTCATCGACGACATTAGTCGAGCGGCTGTTCTTACCAGCAGCCGAGGTTTTAACCGTGGAACAAGTCGAACCAAGATCACGAGGAGGATTCATCCAGGGCTAAAGGAGGTTGAACGGAAGAACATCGGGACAAAAAACCTCGATTGCTCAACTTTCATTGAACCGCGAAAAGCCTGTGATCGGACGAGATCCCGACGAGCTGCGACATTGTGTGGGTCAGGGTAGTATACGTGTTAGTGTCGGTAGTCGGGCGTCGGTCGTCGGTTTCCCTCGAATATGATTGGTTCATTGCAGGGGTCGGCATGATCATATGGACGATCTTGGCATGACGGCGAATGGGGTTTTGGCGAGATCGGGGTATAGCTCAGGACCGAGGACGTAGGTACATGCAAGAGGCTTCTGTTGAAATCAAGACGGATATCGGGGACATGTCCGTATTTTTAAGTGGCCGCACTGGACGTGTTGATTTGTTGTCCTTGTCAATTGTACTGCTCAACGCGATCTGTTTCAATGGTTGATTTGCCGTCCTCGTACTTCTCCAAAAGTCGTAACCAATTGTATACTCAGTTGTCACTTTGCAAGACCAGAATAACGACACAATGTCTCAAAAACAGCCCAATATCGTCTTCATCATGGCAGACGACCACGCGTCCAAGTCCATCTCCTGCTACGACGCCGGCATCAACCACACGCCGCACCTGGACCGCATCGCCCGCGAGGGCATGCTCTTCAACCACTGCTACGTGACCAACAGCATCTGCACGCCGTCGCGGGCGGCCATCCTCTGCGGCACGCACAACCACGTCAACGGCGTCGTGACGCTCGACTCCAAGCTGAGCCGGCACCTGCCCAACGTGGCCAAGCACCTGCGCACCGGCGGCTACCAGACCGCCATGGTCGGCAAGTGGCACCTCGGCGAGGGCAAGCTCCACGAGCCCGCCGGCTTCGACTACTGGAGCGTCTTGCCCGGCCAGGGCGAGTACTGGGACCCCGAGTTCATCGAGGCCGACGGCAAGCGGCGCGTCCCCGGCTACGCGACCGACATCATCACGGACAAGTGCATTGACTGGGTCAAGGGCAGAGATGCGCAGAAGCCGTTCTTTCTGATGTGTCACCACAAGGCGCCTCACCGCAGCTGGGAGGGCGACGAGAAGCACAGAGACTTGTACAAGGATCCGGTGAAGCTGCCAGACACGTTTACAGACGACTGTAAGTACTGTTGCGGAGCTCATCATCTTTCGATTACCAATGGAATTCGAGTAGAACAACAAACTGACATGATTTGTTTACAGATAAAAATCGGGCCAAGGCCGCCAAAGTGGCCAAGATGCGAGTGGCCGAGGACCTCACCTATAACGACCTGGGCATCGCCCAGCCCGAGGGCCCAAGCGGACGGATCGGCGTGAAAATGATCGACTCGTGGTGGTGGAACGACCGCAAGATCCCCTCCCCGGAAGACGTGACCAGCCTGCGCCTCGTCGACAAGGAGGACGGCACCGTCTTCACCTTTGAGACCAAGGCGCAGTTCGCCGAGTGGAAGTTCCAGCGGTACATGCAGCGCTACCTGCGCACGATCCAGAGCGTCGACGACAACGTGGGCCGGCTGCTCGACTTCCTCGACGCCGAGGGCCTGGCCGACGATACCGTTGTCATCTACACCTCGGACCAGGGCTTCTTCCTCGGCGAGCACGGCTGGTTCGACAAGCGCTTCATGTACGAGGAGAGCTTCCAGATGCCGTTCCTGATCCGCTACCCGAGGGAGATCAAGGCAGGATCCACGTGTGACGATATCATCTGCAACGTCGATTTCGCACCGACGTTCCTGAGCTTTGCGGGAATCCCCATGCCTACGTATATGCAGGGAGTGGATTTCCGCCCTCTTCTGCAGGGCAAGACGCCCTCGGACTGGCAGCAGGTGGCGTACCACCGGTATTGGATGCACAATGACATTATTCACAATGCGTATGCCCATTATGGGTGTCGCGATCAAAGGTACAAGCTCATCTATTGGTATAACGAAGACTTTGGTCTCGAGGGGGCTAGACCTGGCGGTGAGGAAGACAAGGAGTGGGAGCTGTTCGACTGCCAGGAGGATCCGCTCGAGCTGTTCAACGTCTACAACGATCCCAAGTATGCGGATGTGGTTGAGATGATGACCAAGAAGCTGAATGACAAGATGGTAGAGATTGGGGACACGCCTGTACATTAGTCGAGATGTAGAGAGCATCAAAACACAGAAGGATAAGCTTCACAAGTTTCTTTATTATTCGTTCTATGGCAAGTACGGACGAAAAGAAGGCCGTCCCTATCAGACGAAAAGAGCATCTCCTGAAAAACTGTTCTCTGGCTCACCCCAGAGATTTTGCATGTACACATAGCGAATTCTTTTGCAAGAAATCATCCAATACATGTTCAGATGATTCTAAAGGTGTCGCAAATTCTGAAGAAGAATATCTTCTCCCTCGTGAGTTTCCTCATGAGTAAATCTCATGTTCGGATGAAGCGATCGTCCCGGGCCAAAACGCATGAACGCTCCCCACGTCATGAAGTTGAGTGCGGCACAGAAGAAAAACGGCAGGCTAAGCCAGTACTCGCTCTTGCCCATCTTCTCCTTTCCAACCTCGAACAGAGCACCCAGGACGAAGCCGAAGCACAGGCTCGTCAGCTGCTCAATGACGGCCAGCAGACAGAAGAAGGCGCCGAGATGCTTCGGGCGAACCATCCTGGTCATGTAAGACCGCAAGAGTGCCATGTAAGGCAGGCCCATGGTCATCAGGACGATGCCGGCCATGCCAGCGTTCAATTCCTTGCCAGCAGCAGTAAAAACCATGCCCCAGGGGAAGAAGGCCATGAACATAACGACTCCTCGCAAGTCTCGCGCACCCAGATCGTCTCCAAACCAGATATAGTCGGTGATGGGGATCAATACCAGGGAGATAACAGCGATCACAGAGGCTCGGATGATATGCAAATCGTCGAGGGCAGACGTGGGCTCGCCGTAGCGCGCTTCGATGTACTGTGGCATGATTGCAACAGAAGCGTCGGCCAAGGCGTGGGTAATGACGAGAGTGATGACCATGGTCTGCATGCCCGGGCAGGCTCTGAAGTAGTGGCAAGAGGCCCGAAGAGACCGGTAAAAGTTGCGTAGCAAGGACTTGTAGGTAAGTCGGTCTCTTTGTTCAAGTAGAAGCATCTGTCTCTCTGGCGTAAAGGTTTCCGGCGAAAAGATGGTCAAGAAGGCGGCGATACCGATAAAGAGGACAGCGATCCACTGAGGCATATGTTTTCCATGGTCTCCCATGCTTCTGTTGACAAGCAAAGTACCAAGGGGCTCGGCCATGTTGATGAGACCAATGGTGATCGCGAAGAGGACGGTACTACACGAGGTGTTAGATATCGCCAGGTATAGAAACAACAGATGATAAGGATTTCTTACCGCCACTTGAGGTTTGTGACATCGCTGATCATGGCAAAGATCATGGCCTCGCAGATTCCAAGACCACCGCCGATCAGCAGTGCAGTGTTGGCCGCTGGCAAGTTGTGGACGGATGCTCCATTCATGACGATTCCAAAGTTTGCCCATGCTTGGATCAGAAGACCGACGACGCTGGAAACGAGAACCTATTTCCTTCCAAAGTTGTCGGCAATCGATCCGTAGATGATGCAGAAGAGAGTTGCTACGCGCATGTCAGCAAACTGGTAGTACACGGGTGGTTTTTGTACGATGATTTGGCCGGCGGAATCGCCGGGAAGGGTACAACTGACTTACCGGGAATCAGAGCAGTAAAACCATTGAGGATGGTGACAAGGGTCACTATGAGGTCTGGAGTCAGCGTGTATTAAGGCGAAAGACGATGAAGGAGAAGGTAGAGGGGAGATAAAGAGAAGACACTTACCATCATCCTGGACGAGGGGAGAGGTGCAGGGCTCAGAGTGAGTCTCGGAAGTGCCTTGGCCGTATGCAGCATCGCAGAGGGAGCTCTCAATGATGGCAGTCAACGAGACATTGTTGACAACGTAGGCAAACTTGACACAGAAGGCGACCAGGGCGAGTAGAGTGATGACGAAACCAGGGTTCAGTAGACCAGGGCGTTGATAGTGGAAGAAGCCGCCATAGGCGTGGCGGTTGGCGAGGTGTAGGACACCAGCAGGGGCACCGAAGGTGCCAAAGGGACCAGGCATGGCTTCACCAGCTGTTTGATGGAGTGGCTGGTGTCTGTTGTTGGTCGAAGGATTACGAAGACGTAAGTCCATGTTGTCTTTTGTTGTATCGTGGACCACGGCCTCGCGATTTGGTGGAGAGAGAAAGTAAGGGGAGGGAGAGGCAGACGAGAATGACTGACAGCTGCGGAAATTCAGCTGTCCAAGAAAAAGATGTGAATGTTGAGCTCTGTCAAAGAAAGCCCCACCGATTCCTCGGGCAGATAGGAAAGAACCAAAGCAGCTTCACTCGAAATTTTGCGAGCTAGACCATCTTTAGAAGCAAAGGAGCAGTGGAGGCTATCGCATCATTCACTCGTGTGTAGAGTCTTGGTTGTAAACGTTCGCCCAGCTGACCGACCAACTGCAGGCCAGCCTCAGCCAACGAGGGGTCCAAACACAAGCTTTCAGCAGTGATTTTATGATTACCAGCAGCTTCGATACACTTGCTTCCCTTGGTGACAACTTGTAATACGAAAATCAATACACCAATGCGAGGTGCCAGGTTGTGCAAGGGTCAACACCGATTCGATTTACAAGACAATTACCACTTCTCGCCGGTTTCTCGTCGACACCCAAGCACTCGGGAGTATACTATTTTCCTATAATAATATCGATACTAATTAATACTATGAATCATTGCTTTGCGGTTGTCATTTGAGAGATACTTCTCAACAAGTCCGTCGTCTCTTTCACCTCTGAATTTCAGACCGTTATGCAACTTCTTAAAATCTCACCTGCATATCGGGGACTCCACAAAGGAAATATTGTCACCTTATTTTCACCATCATTGAACCCATATTCCTTGAAGTGCTTGTAATAATATTACCGTTTCCTATTTTTGTTTGTCCAAATACCTACTGAATAATGCAAAGTGAGTCACGCCGTTCATATACACTCCATTTCGGTCATATTTACCGGCACGCCAAGAAACAAATGTTTTCGAAGCACTCATGGCATGGCTCTATAATGAGCCGCGCACTGAGATCACATTCACGCCGAAGTCCCTGGTTTTTGTGTCATTTCCAGGAACTTTTTCTCATAGTGACTCTTGGGAGGATGACAACCGAGTAGCCTAGACCTATAGGTATTTCCCAAGTGGCCCCTTGTCATATTAAGCTTGTTTTCCCTTGTCTTCAGGGGTCCAGCCAATAGATCAAGGGTCTCGCTTCGGGGCCCCGGGCGTGATGACCGGATTCGGACAGATGGGTGGTATTCTCACCCTACCCACGCGCTGAAGCGGCGCATAAGCATTTGGCACGACATGATAGAGGAACGACTCGGCCAGGCTTCCGTGATGGTCCCCTGCTTGCGGTTCAACTTCCACAAATTATGCCTCCCCAGTTGAGCCTGGCTGTCGCCCATTTTCTGCAGGGGATGTCATCTGTGCATGATACCATGCACTATACCACCAATGAAGAGGCAGGAATAATCGTGCCTCTCATGTCGTATCAGTCCTCTCTGTCCCGCGCCTCGAAAGTGCAGTGAATAGTCTATATGTGGGCTTGTGTACCTGCATGGAAATGAGGCCATTGTCGGCGATGATATGACAAAAGTCCTGGAGCTCTGAGCTAGAGCTGTCTGTGAATAGAGCAAAACAGGCACCAATTCCACACCTCATCACAGCCTCTCTTTCTTTTTGGCCAGCCCTGAATCTTGTCCCTCTCTTCAGACTCTAAAGTTTTCTTACTATTTTCGACGTTTTTACACGTCATATTCTCCTTCATTTTCCCACACTCCTTGATTCTCACAACACCATCGCCATAGCCATGGCCCACACACTCCTTAAGTACGTTGTCCTCGCAGCTGGCACCTTTGCTGCCTCTGCGGGAGCTACCCAGTCGTATGCAGTCACTGAGGTGTACAATGCTACCAATTTCTTCGACAAGTTCGGCCACTCTGTTGTAAGTTGCGCGAGTTCCGTTGCCAGATCTCCTATTTCTAACTGGATACTGACTGACGTTCGCGCAGAGTGTCTTGGGCAAGACTCCCCTGGATGTCGATCCTACCTCCGGCTACGTCCAGTATCTCGATCGCGACGACGCCATCCAGTCCGGCTTGATGTCCATCGACGGCGATGAGGTGTATGTAGGACCCGAGACCAGCCAGACTTACAACCCCTATGGATACGGTCGCAAGAGCGTCAGACTGGAAAGCCTGAGCACCTACAACCATGGCCTCTTCATCGCCGACTTTACTCACCTGCCCACTCCTACTTGCGGAGCCTGGCCTTCATTCTGGATGTTCGGAGCTCCCTGGCCTACCAAGGGCGAAATCGACATCCTTGAGAACTGGAACGACCTCGAATTCAACCGTAACACAGCGCATGTCGACAGTCCAGACGTCATTGGAACATGCACCATCAAATCTTCGGACATGACGGCGACGCTCATCGAGTCCCACAACTGCTACGACAAGACTCCCGGCCAATACAATAACCAAGGCTGCTCCGCTGATTCCCCCGGTCTCCCTTTCGGCCTGAGCGAAGGCGGCGTCTACGCTCTCGAGTGGACGAGCGATTATCTCAAGATCTGGAGCTGGACACGAGCCCTGACACCCCTCGACATTCAGTTCGGCCACCCCTTGCCATCGACCTGGGGCGTGCCCAACTTCATGATCACGGACTGCAACATCGACCAGGCCTTCCAGGACATGAAGCTCGTTCTGAACATTGACTTCTGCGGGGTCGCCGGCGCCGACGGCATCTGGGACTCCTGCAAGGCCTCGACCGGCTATGACACCTGTACTGGATACGTCGCCGAGAACCCCGAGGCGTTCAAGGACTCGTACTTTAAGATTGCGGACTTCAAGGTCTATGAGCAGAGGGAAGACGTTGTCACGACTTCGTCGTTTAGCAGCACCTACACGACTAGCACTGCTTCTTCCATCCTTTCTTCGTCGTCTAGTAGCAGCAGCTACACGACTAGCACTGCTTCTTCCGTCCCTTCATCGTCTTCGTCTGATGTCTCTTCCGTTATCAAGGCTCCTTCCGATGTTTCGACAACTTCATCCGCTTTCTCGACAACATCCTCTGCTTTCTCGGCAACCTCCACTACTATTTCAACAAATTCTTCTAGTTTCTTGGGCACAACTTCTTCGATTTCTCCTATATCTTCCTCCTCTTCTCTCCCGATCGTCTCAACTTTGGACAGCTCGAGCACTTTCGAAAAGCCAACGAGCTATAATTACAACTCTACTACAGCTACACCTTCTGCTTCCTCTACAGAAATAAGCACTTCTTCGTACAGTGCATCCTCAGACGAAATTGCAAGCGCAACCTCGAGCTCGATCAGTGCCACAATTTCTTCTTCTTCTTCTTCCTACAGCGCATCGACGACTGTGAGCTTTTCTAACACGACGACTTCAACCGTCATCACAACCACCGCCACAACCGCCGCCACGGAGCTCACGACCTCGACCGTCTACACCACACGGGTACACACCGTCACCTCTTGCGCGCCTACTGTGACCAACTGCCCCGCGGGCAGCGGCGGCGAGGTCGTCGTGACCGAGACGATTCCTCTCTACACCACGGTCTGCCCCATCATCGCCACCGCCTCCGCCTCCACCGCTGCCGCCAGCTCCTACTCGTACGAGACCTCGGTCGCGTCCTCTTCTTCACCCCTCGACGCAAAAACCTCCAAAGTCGAGACAAGCGCCACTGTATCCTCGGCTGCCCAGAGTACACCGCCAAGCGTGGAAAGCAGCGGTGGGGACAACAGCGACCATGCCAGCGGAAGTAACAGTGCCCACGAAGCCAGCTACAGCTACAACAGCGCAGTCTCCAAGCCGACGACTACCACCGAGGGCACCACGACGACGACCTCGACGCTCCGCCTGTACACCACCGTCACCGTCAAGGCTTCCTCGGCGTCCTCTTCCGTTCCTGTTCTCAGCAGCTCCCCGACGGCGCTGTCTGATCTAGTCGTCGTCGTGTCGGCTCCTACCGCCACACTGGTCCCCATTGATTCGCCTGTCCCCGTGGCACCGTCCCTTTCCGACCACAGCGGTACTGTTGTGGTCCCAAATACCCCGAAGACTACCGCCACTGTCTCTTCTGGCCACGGTGGAGATTCAGGATCGGCATCTGGTGGCTCTGTCAATGGTAGCAAGAAGACGGGTATCACGAGCGTGGTCGGTCTGCTTGGTATGGTTGCTGTATTAATGTTTGCAATGTAATGCTTGTTGCCGGGGGATGATGAATAGAAAGACGGGGTTTTTGGAGTAGTTATTTACACAGGATACATGAGTTGTAATCCATCGAGTTCAGTCTCGCTAATTCCACTTCCGTTTCTTTTCCCAGAACCTAGATCTCTAGGTTAGCCTTGTTGCCGGGGCCCCTGTCCATACTGTAGCGTGTACGCATTGCCCCTGTGTGCTTCGAACCCCCCATCGCGATCATTCCAGAGTAGGCGGCGTCCACGACCCTCCGAGATCTTGAAGGTAAACAAGACTGTTCATCTCCATGTCGACCCTAGCGACCCACCAGGTGCCGTTGGCCGGGTCGGGGACGTAGCGCACGACGTTGATGCCCCGGGCGGTCTGGTTGGCGGCGCCGAACGTCGCGGTCCACGTCCACACGACCGTGTCGCACGTCGTGGCCAGGACGTCGTCGACGACCATGGGCGTGCCGCCGTGGCCCACCTGGGCGGCCTTGAACGCCTCGCGCCCGGCAAACGTCTCGCTGCCGAGCGGCTTGCCCGTCAGACTGTTGATGCCGTCGCTGTAGTCCTCGTAGTCGGGCAGGAGGAGCGCGTCGGCCTTGGCGGCCGTGTAGTTGCCCACGAGGTCGGCGAACTGGGCCGCCAGCCTCGGGCCGTCGGGCGCGCTCAGGCACGCGTTCCTCTGGCCGTGGTGCTGGTGCGAGAGGGGCGGCGTGGCGACGACAAGGCCTAGACAGGCGACGGCGGCGGATAGCGAGAAGAGAGATGGCATTTTGGAGCTTTGGCTGTGCAGGATGAATTCGAAAATATTAATTATGATATGGTAAACGACCGAAGTGGTGTCAAGTCGAGAATTCAATTTTGCAGCGCCTTCATTGTCTAATATTGACCTGTTCTGAAGGATTCGACGGCAAAATGAGGCTGAGGAGCTGAGCCACCCTGTGAACACTCCTATCTTTCTGTCCAAATGCGGAGACCTGCTGACAATGGTGATCCTTCAGAGATGAGTGACAGTTTAATGTCCAGGGGACTAGGTAAGGCAAAGGTAGGCACTGGAGGTCAGTTGGAGATCCAGTTGGGTAAGTGTTGTGCAGATCCACTTTTCCGTGAGGTCATGGCATGCAGCTGACATGCTATTGCCAGAAGGGGCACCGAGTTTTATTTATATTGCTGTTCGCTAAACATGGGTGCCGCTCCCTACCTATGTTGTGTCACCCGGAATATAGAGCGCACGCCTTCAAGAGCGAATGTGTTTCCAGTTTCCAGCTTTTCCTCTTCAAGGTCTGAGAAAATGAGAAGACCAGATCCTATCCTTGTTGGTAAACCAGAGGCGAGCCTCATCTTCAAAGCTTTTATCAAGGTCTCATTTGACAAAACCGATCAATTTCCAGCGAGGACGGCCGCAACTCTATGGAAGTTTCACTTTCAGTAGGCACATAGGTTGGAAAAGCAGAAATCTTTATTAAGCTGACATGACAACGGAAAGGCTCGGCGCAATGCGAAACTAGGTATGCTACCACCATGCCCGAAATGAACAATGGGCAGAGACTATTAGGGGCAATAATGACTGCCAAGAACAAAATGCATACCTTCCAACTTTACATCACGATCGTTTGGCGCGCTTGCTCGAACGACTGGCAGTCGTCTTGCGCTTCTTGCTCGCCTGCTGCTGTACCTTCTTTTGCTTCTCCTCCTCCTCCTCCTTCTCCTCCTTCAACGCTTCCTTCTCTGCCTCTTCCTTCTCCTTCAACGCTTCCTTCTCTGCCTCTTCCTTCTCCTTCAACGCTTCCTTCTCTACCTCCTCTTCATCACGATCAATTCTCTCCTTGTATCTTCTTTGCAACAATGCCCAATGGCGCTTCCAGTTCTGGAGGCTTCTCAGCTCACGGGATGACAAATCGGGGTCGATATTGTCGACCAAGACGCCAGGTACGATTGCGATCACGTCTTGAGGAGTGGGCTGTACTCGGAGGATCTGCAGACGTTCGACCGGGCTGATCTTCTTGGCGATGTCAGTGAGCAGATTTTCGTAATAGTAATAAAATCTGTAATGATGGCTCTCGGACATGACCGCTTCGATGGGTTCCCAAGATCGCTCGGGTACAAAGTCGGCAGGACGGGGTCTGTAATAAGACCAACTCTTTTCTACATCGACCTCAATGGTTGACTCGCTCCATCTGAGATCCTTGACTGTGAGGTTCTCCCAAGTCAAAATACCCTCGGCATTATACTTGCTTTGTGCTCTCTGAATGACTCCGTTGTCATCGACAGAGTCTTTCTTGCACTTCTGTCGTGTACGAGTGGAGATCGTACCTGCGGCACTGTTGAATCGGTCTTGTTCAATTCGAGACTCGCCTGGGAAGTCAACCTGAGAAAAGGCGATCGCTTCGAGCACCTGTGAATTGGTGTATTGGTCCCAGAACCCATTTCCGTTGCGTTCCTCTTCTTTCAGGCGCTGTTTGTGGGACTTGAGAGCGGTCTTGGCTTCGGCGATCAAGTTGACGGTTGTCTCACTCATGCCTGGGTAAGACTTCCTGACCTTGAGATTGATCTCCTGGCCGGCGCCATCGACCAAGCATAGCTCGATGCACGATGATGACCAAAGAGGGTGGCGAAGGTCGTCAGATCCGATATGTCGAATGATCTCACGAAGCACAACGTCAAAATCCCATCGATTCAAGATACAAAACCGCATTTGCAAATGGCGAAGGTCCTTGCAGCGGCTGAGTAAAGCAGCGAGATGTTCGATGGCCTCGGTGCCCTCCATCGCCCATCTGACCTGGGGGAGATCAAGTCCCGGTAGCAACGTAGCAGTTCCCAATACGTTGAAAGAGACGCGTATGTGTCGTAGAAATGCACGTCTCTCGGGTGTGATTGCGACAAGAAAATCAAGTAACAGTGCAGGTTCTTGGAACTGAAATCTGTTCACACGGTAGAAGACTGGATTGTGTTCCAGCTCCATGTAGATCTGCCGACTGACCCGTATGAGATCAGATATGAACAATTTCTTCAGCTTGGAGCCCTTTGATTTCTTCTCTCGTATACCGGAGGTGAACTTGTTGGATCTTGCCGCAAGCTGCTTGGGGACGATTGGCGATTTCTCGTATGTGGCGTACTCGTAGATAAGGAGACGAAGCTCAAGCGGGATTCGCAAGAAGGGCGCCTTCGCGTTCTCATTGGTGTCGGCGAACTTCTCGTGGGATGGGTCTTGGAGATCCAGTAGTGGCGCCATGATTGCGGATTTGGAGGACTGCCGTCGACAAATTCAAGTTTGCATTGTGTGGATGAAAGGAGGTCCAGAAAATGCTGATCTCGAGTTGACACAAGTAGGCAGATGGCGCGTACACA
This sequence comes from Pestalotiopsis sp. JCM 9685, assembly GCA_001599175.1. Taxonomy (NCBI): domain Eukaryota; kingdom Fungi; phylum Ascomycota; class Sordariomycetes; order Amphisphaeriales; family Sporocadaceae; genus Pestalotiopsis; species Pestalotiopsis sp. JCM 9685. The sequence continues at coordinate 5,159,704 of BCGF01000002.1, forward strand.
GATCGTGGAGATCCAATGTTGTGATGGAAATGTGCAACTCCGTGCTTGCCTGGAGAAGAGGATAGAGTCAGCTGGTCTGGAGGCAACGATTTGTGGCAGGAATTCAGAAATGCAAGCTGGTGAAGCTGTGTGTTCTAGAGCGGTACACTCTTACCTGGAATGAAGACGAGAACAGCCTGGGGACAAGCAGATGCCGTGGGTTGGCAAATGGAAGAGGTTGTGATGCTGAGGTAGAAGATTGGGATTCCGCTGTGAAGGTCAGGGTCCAGATGAATCTGGTCTAGACAAGTGCGTTATGATTAGGAAGCCACGAGGGGCAACGCGACGACCTGGCAACGCGTTTTGGCGCGTCGAAAAGAGTGCTGCCTGTTGATCGGGTAGTCTGGACCTGCTCGAAAGCTTGGTTGATGCCGATTTCTGGCGGCAGGAACCCTTGGTCACTGCCCGCGACAGATGGGAGATGTTGAAGGGTGCGGGAGCAGAAGCTGGAGCTGCTCGCTCTGCGTTGTTGGGTGAGGTTGGTTCTGCTGCGTGAACTTCGGTTTGCGTTGATGCGCGCCGCACCTGTCTTTTTTTTTTTTTTCTGGTGCTTTGGGATTGGCAGAAGAATTTCTGCCTGGCGGCAGATAGAAGTTGCTGGTGCGTTGTGTGGTGAGCAGGTAGAGGGTTGTGCCTTCCCAGCTCGCAAGGCCACCTGCGCAAAGTCGAACGGGACTTGGGACCTGCAAGTGCACTGGACATGTGGTGGGCGCCGAACTAATTGTTGCCCCGTGAGACGCTTCGAGGGCGTGGCGATTGGCAGAAAAAAAAAACAGCCGGTACCTCGAGGCAGAGATTTCTTTGATAGAAGGTGCCAGGCAGGGTCTTAAGCTACATTGTACCTGAATACCATTGTTGTGTGTGTGTCGTATCAGCCATGCACCAACGTTTGCAGCCGACCAGATTCTACATGCGTACAAGGCACTTGAAATCTATTCATTGGTAGTGTATACTGTTTCTCCCAAGGTGCCATGAGTGCATGCTTGCTCTAATTCTTCTAATCCTGTGAATGACATGGACCGTCGACGTGTGATGCAACGGAGTTTTGACCTCGATTGTGGTGATGGCCATGACTGTGATCAAGCTCCACGTATTTCTCCATGTATCCAGCTAGGACCCCGTCTGCAGAAGAATCTGCATTTATTGTCTGTGGCAGAGGGTGTCTGTCTTTGCTAGGACATGAACACCAGTTTTTGTGCGTAAGCCACAGCCGTTGTCCAAGAAGATAGTTTCATCTACAGACATGCTCCACACTTTCTAGAAGCCTGCTGGAACGAGAGCTGCTCTATGCCTTGTCTCAAGGTCCATGGCTGTTGCTGAAGCCTATTTCAAATGTTCGTCAGCAAGACTGTGGAGGCAAATATGAGCGTAAAAGAAGAGTAATAATCGTCTTGATTCTGCCCGTAGTTTTGCCAGTGGCTCTCTTGCACAAATTCTTGGTCCAGCGCCCTAGTTGAACATATCTGCTCAAGGGCCACCCAAAGAGGGTCGATCAGATGTGTACCTTAATCTTGGGCCCCTTTCACAGAATTGGTGTTGGCAAGTGACCTAGCAGATATAATGAATAGTGTATTTATTGGACTAAGTTACAAGGTCGAAACCGACGTGTTCTGGATATTTTATGCGAAAGCAATTTTTTGGTGTCCTTGCAAGTCCTGCTTGGGTATCACCGCAACATCGTTGGCGACATCATTGGTGCCATATCTCTATAGGTAATCGTACAATCGTCTCAACTTACATTGCGGGGTTGACTTGTTGCAGTAATCATAAAAATGATTTCGGCTTACTATTATCTCCCCGCACTTCTCTAAAAAGAAAAGGAAAAGAAACCTTCGTCTAGGTCATATTTCATCACCTTCTAATGCGTGACGACACGAACGGCTTGGAGCATGATGCCAAAGAACAAGCCTCGCGCGACTTCCTCGATCTGCAAGCAGTCGAACAATCTTCCCAGTGCCTCGCCCGTGGCAGACTGCCCCATGATGCCCATGAGTGCTGCGGGCACGCTGCTTTGGATAAACAGTTTGCGGGCCTTGACCCGAAGTTCCTCCTTCTCATCTGCGCTCAGCTCGGCTGGCCAGGCCTTTCGCTCTTCCTCGGTAGGCAGCGAGTTCTCCCGTAGCTTCCGGAGGTGTGAAGCAATGCCTGCATCGGACGTGTTCGCTTCCAGGACAGTATCCTGAATGAGCGTCTGGATCGATACGAGTGATGGGTTGCCAGGTCGGATGAGGAAGGACTTGGCTGCGGTGAGCAGAGTCCTGCGAATATTCCAGGCAGAAGACAAAGTGTACAGCTCATTAATGACCGCAAATAGGAGCTCGACTGCCACTCGTGTCTCCTGCTCTGACAATGGAGGGAACTCCTTCTTGGGTCGCTTTGTGGAGTAGTCGCTGATCGATGATCTCTTATGCTGATGCGATGACTGAGATTGCGACGGAGATGAGAAAGAAGTCTGGGGCGATAAAAGGTTATTTTCACCTCTGGAGTACGTGTCACTACTTTGCCGTGTTCCGTTGGGGGAACCATAGTCATCCGGTATGTCGGATGGTAGTGGGGGAAGCTTCACATTGGCGAGGTTGCTCTCTGACGGCGACTTCATCGGAGATCGCAGCGCAGCCATGCTAGACGCACGACTATTGCCTCTACTACTGGTTGCACTGATCGATTTGCGATCCCAGCGATCGGCACGGTTCGGTTGCAAGCCGTCCTGCTCAAAGTCCAGCTGATAGCTAGCTCTTCGATCCATGGGAGGCATCTTGCCCGGCTGAGTGGAAATGATGGAAGATCTGGTGCTTTCCATACTCTCTCGAGACCTAGAGGTAGTCGTCGTATCCATTCTCGGAAGGGATGACAAGGAGAGAGGCCTGCTTGCCACGCCGCTGGCGGTATCTGGCTGTTCGGAGACTTCCTGGACAGAGGATATGGTCGACTTGCGCTGGCCCAGTCCGATGTTGCCAAGCACGCCTGTCACGCCACCAAACGCGACTTTGCCGCCGTCAAAAATGCCTTTCGGGGCAGTCTGCACCGCATCAAGCATTCCCTTGCCCATTGATTCAAAGGAGAATCCTCGTTGGGCGGCCATTCTGTTGTCTTGTCCCTTTTCCAAGAATCGCTTCATTGCTTCCGACTCGGCTAGAGGCTTCTCTGAGCAAGCAGCACGCATATATCTTTCGATTTCACCACGCAACGACTCTCGAGTATGGAGCTTCCAGGCAGCAAATGTGGCATGTGCCTCTAGAAAAGCGGTAGCACCAGAGATAGCCGCTATGCGACGCAAACTTTCGTGGAGTGCTTCGAACTGGGTGTAAGTTTTCATGATCATCCAGCCAGGGTGGTGGGACGACGCCGGCTCCACTTGAACCAGATATTCCCAGTTGGGTTTCGTACGAAGTCGGCCTTTGTCGGTACCGGGATCGTCCAGTATGGTGACGGTTGCATTGTGGAGGGTGAGTGGCGGCGGTCTCCGGGGCTCTTCTTGGTCCTCCTGGCCAGGTGGAACAATCTGATCAAAGCTCGTGAAGCGTGTGTGGCTCGGAGCTTGGCTCGGAGCCTGGCTCGAGAGGGGCGACGGATTCTGTCTCGAGATGTCCATGGAAGACTTTGGTGTGATTGGATATTGAATGGGCGCCTCTTTGCGCATGGGAATTTCGGACGATAGATCGCTGATCTTATCTTTGGCTTCCAGTGTCAGTTCTCTCGATGTCTCGGCTGCGGCGTTTTCCCCGAGCTGCTGATTGCTTTGCAGGTCAAGCTCTTTGTTATTTGTCTTGATTGCGTTCTCCAGTAGCTTCGTAGCGCCAGAATCTTGGCCATTAGTTGTAGGTTTGGACTTTTCGGCTTCGGCGATCATATCGTTCAGCTTCTTCATCTCTTCCATGGCCCGTTCCATCTCTTCGTCTGCCTTGGAAAGCTTCTTCTTATGCGTCATCTCCTTCTTTCGTGCCCGATCCATTTCGTAGCTATTGCGATTGCCCTTGGAAAGACTGATGTTGCCAAAGTTCCCGTCAACGTCGGAAAAGGCCTTCTGGTCCTGGATTGCCTCGTCAATGGCTTGGGAGAGGTCGGTCTCTCCCGACTCCAAAAGGTATACAATCCATCCATTGATCCATTCCGCTTTTGAGCACGTCTGCAGTGTTCCTTCGAGGACGGATTGGGCCAGAATCTGTCTCAAAAATATTCTGGCAGGATCGCAGTCGTATGTGGAGCGCTCCAGGAAGCCGAGCAAATCTTCGGCCACCATTTTGAATTTGCCCGCCTGCTGTCTTTGATTGAGTAGATTCGAGAGCGCAGACTCGGTATTGGTTGACAAGTAGTTGTAGATGGCGTCAGCTGCAGTAGTGGAGCTGTCTGTGGAAATCGACCCATAAGCAGCGGTCATCTCGGAAAAGAAGACTATTATGATGGAGCAAGTATTGGTGAGGAAGTCCACAAAAGCATCGGCAGGGCGCTTGCGGCTCAGCCTATTTGAAATAGACAGGAGGAAGGACGTCAATACTTTGCGGCATGACAGAGGGAACGACATGTCGGATGGTATGATCGGACCATACCACCAGTCAACATAGTCACGGATTACGGCGTTGACCAAGCTGGTGAGAGCTTCTTGCGTCTCGGGCTGGAATTCGTCAAAACTTTGCGACAGGGCATGCAGGTCATCCTCGTCATCCTGCTCGGTTCGGATTGCTGTGGCTTGCGTCTTGGTTTCGAGCAGTCGGTCTAAGAAATCGTGACCCTTTTCGCGGCGCACGGCACGCGACACCTCAGGGTGTTTTGCCTCGTAGGATATGAAGAGGGTGACACCAGCAAATGCACCTATCAGAAGCAGGCCGATTTGCCCCAGTATAAAGTATGTCACGGCTGCAAGCGCAACGGCTATGCCTCCGAGCGTTCCTGGCGTCGCCGTCGATAAGAATTGGAATGCCTTAGTCGCCAAATCTTCTTCTTCGGCCACGGGGGTTGCCGTGGCCACAGCAGGAGCGCGCAGCTCTGGGAGCTTCTCCGGGGACTTCTCCGTCTGGAAATTCCGGGACGCATCGTCGGGCTCCATTACTACGGGACTGGCGGTTGCTGCGCCGTGCTGCGCATCGTATTCGGAGTTCATGGAGTGCGCAGGGTCGGTCGTGCTCGAAAGATTGGGGAATCAAGAGAGTGGAAGAGAACACGGGAGTGGCGTCATGCCCTGCGTAGGAGAATGCGCCCGTCACGAGAGCTGTCAGAGCAGGCAGAGGGCGATTTTGAGAAAGAGACAAGGCAGAGAGAGGATTTACTCAACGCCAAAACAACAGACAAAACCGGGAAGCAGCAAACGCTTTGAGTGAAGGTGTGGATGTGGAACCAAAGGCGATTCCCCCCGTGTTTCGAGCTTGATGTTGGATATGTGTGTCCACTGCCCTCCACAATCGAGGCGGCTCGACCTTTGGGGGGGGACATCAATCGGGAATAGGGTGGCCCTTGGGTCGAGTGCCGTCCAAGTTCTGCCAAGGACGTTCGTTTCCTGGCGCTAGGCATTGCTAGGGACCGTTGTCGACTCCCCACAAGTCCGTCATGCCAGTGGCCCGTGGAAGGCCCGGAGATTTTGTCTGACAGGCGTAAAATTTACAGCCACAGCACAGGCCAACCCGTCGGCGCCCTTTTTCCACAGTGGTGCAGCAGTGGGTGATTGAAACGTCTCGTGCTATGGACCACTGGAGGTCCGGACAAGATACTAAAACAGAGCATTGAATGTGTCAGGAGTGATATTCGCGCTTGATAGTCCTGTCCAGGCCGCTGCGGTAGATAAAGAGGAGTCTTTTGTTCTATCAGTGAAGCGGGAATCGGTTCCAAGTCCAGCCCATCAGCTTCACTGCTAATTCTAGGCCTGTAAATATTCATGCTACCTCGCTCCGCTCATTAAAGTATTGGCAGAATGTAACTGCATCGTAAAACTTGGCAGCCTGGGCCCGGACGTCACTTTAGGGGTGGAATCCCATTCAATTAAGCCAGAGTCACCCCTGCGAGGCGCGTAAAGAGCTTCCCATCTTTTGGAGCTCCGACGCGTCGAGAAACACCCCACTTCTTCATCCGGGGTGTAGCTCACTCAACGCAGCCACGCAGAAACCAGACTACAGAATCCAGAGTTATCACGCCTCGGCAGCCTGAAGTCGTCGTATCTCAGATCTCTCTGAACGATCTTAAGCTCCTCGTAGCTTCTTTGGCCATGGCTGGATACAAGAGCGCCAAGCGTGTTCGCCCGGGCGATGACGACAGCGATGTCGAAGTCGACACCAAGCCTACCAAGACGAGCAAGAAGGCCAAGACCAACAGCGGCGACGTCGAGTCCGGCAAGGACGCTGATGGCAATTCTTGGTGGAGTGTATGAGTTCGTTCCTTTGATGTTATCTGCATGTCTTACTAATATCAAAATTGCAGCTCTCTGGCAAGCGTCGTGTTGGAATATCCGAGTTCCAAAAGAAGCCTTACGTCAACATCCGCGAGTATTGGACCGATAATGAGGGCACTATGAAGCCTGGTAAAAAGGTGAGACAATGACAGCTCCTCTTTGCACCGTGCCCATTATCTTTTCTGTTTCATCAAAACTGACTCTTATTTCAGGGCATCTCACTCCCCCTCGAGCAATACAATGCGTTGTTGAAGGCCATTCCCGCCATCAATGCCGAACTCATTTCTCAAGGTCTCGACGTCGCTGAGATCCCCTCTGGTGCCCCTTCCAAGACTTCTGAGAAACCCTCCTCGGACAACAAGTCCAAGAAGTCGAACATCGAGGAGACAAGCGACGAAGAAGAGGATGAGGATTAGGATCAATGAATCCAACGACAACCTCACATACCCGCTCTGAATGTGGATCTTTTTCGGTCGTGGACAGCGAGAAATAGCCAGGCCTATCTCGGATAGGCCCATCCATTGCAGGTCAGCTCTTTGAGGCTTGGGCCTATATGCGCTCGTGTATATTGAACCATGAGAGCAAGCCCGAATCGGCCAATCTTGTACGGAGTGGTGTCGCACAACATTCACCTGGATGGGAAGCATAGGTATTGCATCTGAGCGTCGCTCAAAGTGTCGAATGCCATGTTTCAAAATGCTCGATGCCCATTATTGTCGCACATGCAATCGAGTTCTAGCCGTGGCGACTTGTAGATGTTGTATTCCAGGTTAGAGTTGACCCAGATAGCGTCCAACACCGAACTCAGGAAAGCCTGTCCAAGAATGCATCATCTGGGGACAAGTTGTATGTAAGACAAAGTCGGAACAAATGGTTTGGCCACAGGTATTGTTCAGGGTTGGTCGGCAGTCGGTCTGAATACCCAAGGGTCCACGGCTGCTGCATCTGCGCCTCTGTTTGTATCTCCCTCGTATTATATATGAGAAGTTGACACAGCTCCCAAACCACTTCCATCAGCCAATCTTGGCCCCTCGTCTTTGCGCTCCCTGCTTTTCTGCGATCAAATGTGACCATGTCTGCTGCTTTCGAAAGACAAGGTCTTGACCAATCAAGCTGCGTTAATAAAATGAAGATCATCGGATGCAACATATGGCAATAAACTTGTTTAGAATGTAGCTGTTATTATATCAATTGGAATATGCGGTGATGCCGTATTTTCAAGTCACAAGCTGGCCTGCTATCTACCCACTCATCCGGTGAGGCTCTGCCGGGAGCAGTTTCAAGGCAGTCCGTCTGGTAGCGGGCTGTATTTCGTGACTCGGCCTCTGGATGTGCTACCAATACCAGCCAATCCTATCTTCCCATTTGGCGAAGGCAATCAACATTTTCCGGGTCGTGTTACATAGCATAGGATGATGGATATGAGCAGCGAGCGCTGTTTCTCCTTTCTTTACCTTCTTAGAATGTATTTGCCCATGGTAGATTCTTGCTTCCAACCATATTATTGCTCTGGGGTTTCTTTGCAGACCCAAGACTTAAGACTCAGCAATGTTTAGTTTCCGAGCGTGGCTCTTGGAGGTACTGTCAATGGCTGGCTCCAGCTTCTCATTACTCGGCATGATAATACTCTTGGCTCAGTATGACGGTAAACCGGTCTTCTCCTGGTATGGAGTCAACCTGAACACCATGGTCTCAATTCTGTCAACAGCCAGCAAGGGGTGTTTACTCCTGGCTGTCGATGCGGCAGTCAGCCAGTGGAAGTGGATCATGTTCTCTAGCGATCGGCAGACTCTCATCAAATTTTCTGCCATCGACGCCGCCAGCCGAGGACCGCTTGGGAGTCTGCAGCTTCTGTGGCGGCTCAGGGGCTCGTGAGTGCATTCCATTGATCGCTTCATACTGTTTCTCTATTTGTACTAACCAGGCCAGCTGGGAGATTCGACTCGGCGCCATCATCGTTCTCCTCTCCCTTGCCATAGATCCTTTCTCGCAACAGCTCGTCCAGCTCCGGCAAGATGTAATATTCACGGAAGACACTTCCACCGCCATCAATCGTGCCATTCGATACTCAAAAGGCTACAGTTACTTTGAAGTCTACCAAAATATGTTTGATGCAGATTATCCGATGCAGTCTGCAATATTTTACGGGCTGTCCAACTCGGAACAGGCTGTCACTCAGCAGCTCAATTTCACATGTCCATCAAGGAACTGTACCTGGGAGTTACCGGTTGAGTCTCTGGCTGTGTGTAGCAAGTGCGAGAACTTGACTTCGCTGCTTCAGCGGCATGGAGACAACAATGATCTGAGCACCTTACTACGATGGTTAGAGCCAGGTGGAATTCTTGCTGCATCGCAATCAGAAAACCGCACGGTCATTCGTAACACCTCTTCCCCAGCATACCAATTACCCAATGGACTCACCATAAATAACCCTGACTCGTGGGTATTCCCGACTGATGACATAACTCCGAACCAATCGGGACTTGATTTGGGCGGTACGATAATGACAACACTCGGCACAGAGGACCCCACCAGGACCAACAGCTTGAAAGACATGGATACATTAATTTGGTCCACAAGTATGTTGAAAGTTCGACGTCCTCTCGACAAAAACAATATCACTGTGTGGCCAAATCTTCCTCTCGAGGCGCTGGAATGTGGTCTATACTACTGTGTAAATCAATACCATCCCACCGTCAACGAGGGCAGCCTTGTCGAAAGCACAGAAACCATACCCTTTGTACGAGAGGGATATTCTTTCCACACCACGTTCATGCCCTCGGACCTCATTCCCAGATATCAGATGCAAGGTGGTTACGGTCCTGGTGATCTGAGATTGATAACAAATAAGGGCAACTTCAGCGTCTCGCAAGAAGCCACGGACTCGATCTCTAAGTTCTTCGAAAACAACTTCGCGGTGACATTCGAAGATTTCACCTCTTTCGGGGTCCAAGGGCGCTTGAATGGGTTCGTCATTATAAGTCAGATGTTTGAATGGGCAAGACCCAGTACGATGCGGATCCTGTGGTCTCAGGAAGACATTCCCGCGCTGTTCAGCTCCATCGCGCGCAGTATGAGCAATGCCATACGTGACGGGGCAGACGATGACCCAGGGAAGGTCGTGACTGGGAGCTCCGGTGCTCTCGTCACCTCTTATCGGGTCCAATGGCAATGGATTGCTTTGCATCTTGCAGTGTTCTTCGGGGGTCTGTTTTTTCTGGTGGCTACCATGATAAGAAGCCGTAGAAGGAAATCCGTGGTCGTTCCCATTTGGAAGGAGGATGCCCTTGCCTCGTTGAACTTTGGATCACAGCTGGAAAACGTATTCGGGCCAAGTGACAGCTTGCAGGAGATGAAAGAAGTGGCAAGGAAAAAGAAAGGACGACTTACGAAGATTGGTAATGAAACCGGGAACCATGTCAACAGCTCATGGGAGACACTGATGTGACGATGAAAGTTGGTACTATGGATGGGACCATCGCAAGGGACGTGGCCCGCAGCAGGCTTTTGCACCTTTGATGGACCACATCGAATCCTTCGCGACTTGTGCGAATCGAGGATCAGGGGTTTCACGAAAATCAGGAAAAGGACATTCTCTTTTGTTGTCTGGTTGAAGTGAACAGCCCTATTTTGATTTATCCAAGTATCATATCGAAACCTTGTCACATTTCGGAAATATGGTGGTTTTCACTTGTGACAGAGCAACTTCTTGAAGGAAGAACTTGATGTAAAGCAATTTGACGAGATATGGCTATCCATACTTACCTACCTATACTCTCCCTCTGGCTAGTTGATACTCCCGTGATTGCGCTAAACAATAGGTGGGTTCCAATATGGGGAACCTATAACATGCTACTGATTGTCTATAATCTCTACTATTGACTCGTTCTCTCGATGCACACACGAAGAATGAGGTAGTTTTGCAGGTACAATTCAGACCAGATCAGCTTACCGAGGAAAGGCATTGCAGTACAGAGAAATGATCGTCTCTCGTCTCGGCTGTGAGCCAACGACTTTCCGGGGTAGCGGATGCATGTGCGGGGAAGGACCAGCCAACCCCCGTGCTTGCACTTCTTATTGCCGGGCCAGATTGTCTACTCCAAAAATGTAGAATTCAAGGTCACATTACTTGAATGGCACAGTGATTGATCGGTGCAGACCCGGCTCTTGCGTACGTCCACTAGGTACATATCGTCAAGCTCAAGTGACCCCAATACTCTCAGCTCACAGCATCTCATCGATCTGGTACACCTGTTGAAGCTTCGTGGCCACCAGCAATAATGCATCCGCAAGATGAAGCCCATCAGCACTCCCTAAAGGACCCGGAGTCCTTCTGGGGCCACCAGGCAGAACAACTACACTGGCACAAGAAACCAGACAGCATCATCTCTCGGACTAGCAGGACCCTCGAGAACGGTACCGAGCATCCAAGCTGGGAGTGGTTTCCTGGCGGCGAGCTGTCGACCTGCTACAACTGTCTTGATCGGCACGTGCTGGCCGGCAACGGTGACCAGCCCGCCATCTTCTACGACAGCCCGGTCACTACTACAAAGCAGACATTCACTTATGCTCAGCTTCTCGACGAGGTAGAGGTCCTGGCCGGCGTGCTACGAGACGAAGGTGTAAAGAGGGGCGATGTCGTGTTGCTATACAGTAAGTAGCTATCCAATCAGTAAACCAGCGTAACAGACCTGCTGACATTCTTCAGTGCCAATGATACCGGCGGCCGTGATTGGTATTCTGGCCATCAACCGCCTCGGCGCCGTCCACGCAGTCGTCTTTGGCGGCTTCGCGGCGTCGTCTTTGGCCCAGCGCATTGAAGCGTCAAAAGCCGTCGCCATTCTCACTGCCTCGTGCGGCATTGACGGCGCCAAACCGCCCATCAGCTACAAACCGCTGATTCGGGAAGCCGTCCAACTGTCGAAACACAAGCCCGAAAGAGTGCTTGTGTGGCAGAGGAACGAGCTGCGATGGGATCCTCTAGACAAGATGGGCGGAGAGCGAAACTGGTTCAAGCTTGTCAGAAGCGCTCGAGCCCGGGGGATCAAGGCAGATTGTGTCCCGGTCAAGTCCAGTGATCCCATATATATCATTTACACGAGTGGGACGACGGGCTCTCCAAAGGGCGTCGTGAGAGATGCCGCAGGGCATGCAGTCGGGTTGCACCTCTCAATCAGCTATCTTTTTGGGGTCCATGGTCCTGGAGATGTCATATTCACTGCTAGGTTGGTTCTACATCGATTCTCGGGATATGCAAGTGTCCTTGCCCATTCAGTTGCTTACCATTGCAGTGATATCGGTTGGGTGGTGGGACATAGCTTCATCCTATACGCCCCTCTTCTTACGTGAGTCCTTCTCGCCGAGTTGCTCTTGCAAAATTGTGCCCTGGATTGTCTTGTACAACGAATCACACTGGCATTATGTGTCGATTTTCTCTACAAGAACTCCTCATGCCTCAAAACGAAATCAACGAGAAGCTAACATTTCCCTACAAACAGGGGTGCTGCGACAGTCCTTTACGAGGGAAAGCCGGTGGGAACTCCAGACAGCTCCAGTTTTTGGCGCATTGTCCAGGTAACTCTACCCGTCCAAGGAATTGGTGAAAACATGTACTGATCGCTGGCATTGCAGCAATACAAAGTCAACAGCTTGTTTACAGCACCAAGTAAGCCAAGTGATATTCATATAAAAGTAACAAGCTGACTCCAATAGCCGCACTCCGGGCCATCAAAAGAGATGACCCAGAGAATAAACACCTAGAAAGCATTGGCAAGAAAGGAGGGCTCAAGTCACTTAGAGCCCTGTTTCTAGCTGGGGAAAGATCAGAGCCCTCAATTATCTCCATGTATCAACAACTCCTTGGAAAACATGGAGCACAAGGTGCCACAGTGGTTGACAACTGGTGGTCTTCTGAATCAGGTTCCCCGATCTCCGGACTCAGTCTGTATCCAAATGCTGGCAAGGATAGGACATCGAAAGTCCGAGTGGGAAACCCCTTGGCCGTCAAACCCGGCAGTGCCGGAAAACCGATGCCGGGTTTCGACGTCAGAGTTGTGGACGACAAGGGAAATGAGCTGTCACGAGGCAAGATGGGCAACATTGTCATGTCGATCCCATTGGCACCCACAGGCTTTCGAACGCTGTGGACAGATGAGGTGAGGTTCTACCGAAGCTACCTCAAAAGGTTTGACGGAAAATGGCTTGATACTGGCGATGCGGGCATGATTGACTCGGATGGGTATATTAGCATCATGAGCCGAAGCGATGATTTGATCAACACCGCAGGCCATCGCTTGTCCACAGGTGATTATTCTTCAATTCAAGGGTAACCCCTGGATCCGCTAACCATCTTGACAGGCGCTATAGAACAAGCCATAACCAGCCATCCACTGGTCGCAGAAGCAAGCGTGATAGGCATACCAGACAACCTCAAGGGTCAGCTGCCGTTCGCCTTCATTACTCTTTCCGTTCCAGACCATCCATCCTCTGCCGTGCCGGATCAGAAGGTCAGCGACGAGATCCAGAAGCAAGTGCGCAGCCAGATAAGCGGTATTGCGACGCTCGGAGGCATCATCCAGGGCAAGAACATGATCCCCCGGACGAGATCTGGAAAGACGCTGCGCAGAGTGCTGAGGGAACTTGTCGAGAATGCGGTCCATGGGGAATTTGACAAGGAAGTCACATGGCCTGCGACTATCGAGGACGTGGCCGTCATAGATGTGGCCAGGAGTAAAGTGGCAGAGTACTTCAAGGAGAAAGGGACTGCACACAAGGCGATCGAGGAGCGCGCTAAGCTGTAGGACTGTAGTATAAATGCATAAGTGTGGAACTGCAGGGCCATCTTGAATATCTGCTGTGTCGTCTGACAGGATCGCCATTTCAATCATATTTACTATGTACCCGTTTTACTTTATCCTGTCAGTTTCCTCTTGAGTGATATCTCAACGTGAGAGAATGTCCACTATTACTTATTCCGAGCATAAAGACAGGCACCTGAAAAGAACACTCTCCATGTTCCAGCTAGATCTTACTCGACTTGAAGACACCCGCCGCGCCGCCCTTGTTCCCAAACATGGCCCGCAGATCGCCGACGATGGCCTCGGGGGCCTCCCAGGCGGCAAAGTGGCCGCCGCGCGCGTGCGTCTTCTCGTAGACGACGTCGCCGAGCTGGCGGGACCAGACGGCGGGGACGACGAGGATCTCGCGCGGGAAGCGGGCGAGGCCGACCTTGGGACCCTTTTGGTACCGGGTCATGGCCGCCCAGAGGTTGCCGCGGTTCTGGCCCACGGCGGCGCCCGGCTCGTGCTGGTTCTCGTAGTAGAGCCGCACGCTCGCCGCCGGGCCGGCCGTGCTGAACCAGTAGATGCTGAGCCAGGTGCAGATCTCGTCGTCGGTCCAGGGGTACGCGTCGGACCAGTCGTGGAGCTTCTCGTCTAGAGGCGGCAGATCATAGCCGGGTCAGCATTTATCATCATGGAAATAGTATTAGTGCAAAAGAATGTCATTGTCGATTCCAAGCAAGTTCTGAAGCAAGTTCTGCGGTGTGATTCCTACTTTGGAACACCAAGAGACCATGGGAGTTTCAATATCGGTATAGAGGGCCCTTTCAAGTTCACTTACATATCCAACCCAGCAGCGCGGCCGGGCTGTCCGCCAGCGCGTACCCGACGGCCTGCGGCTTGGTGCTCTGGATCTGGTTATACCCGCTGCCCTCCCTCTGGAACCAGCGGGAGCGCTCGAGCCCGGCGCGGTCGGCGTCGGTCCAGGGCTGTAGCACGCTCTGCGCCGCGAGCACCGGGTGCTTCCAGAACGACGGCGGCCGCGCCGGCAGCAGGTTGAGGTGCTGTGCTCGGGCGTGTTCTGGATATACTACAACAACGTGTGTCAGTAATTGCGTTTCCCGGGATGCCAAATGCGATTCGAGTGGCTCTTTTGTGTATCTGGCCCGAGTTGCCCTACAATAGCACCACAATAGAGCAATGATGCTTATGAGACAGGCCAGAGCGGGTAGAAAGTAACATCGAAAATTGCTTACGGTGGCCCATGGCCCGGGTGACGGCGAAGCCCCAGTCGCCGCCCTGCGTCGCGTACCGGTCGTAGCCCAGGGCCAGCATGAGCTTGTGGACCGCCTCGGCGTGCTGCGCGATCGAGAAGCCGCGCTTGGCGACGCCGCCCGAGAAGCCAAAGTTGGGCAGCGACGGCACCACGACGTGAAAGGCCGGGCCTCCCTCCTCTCCCCGGCTCAGCGGCCCGACAAGCTTGGTCCCCTCGAGGAAGCTGCCCGGCCAGCCGTGCACGAAGACGAGCGGGACGGCGCCCGGCCGGGCGCTGCGCTGGTGGATAAAGTGCACGTCGACGCTGCCGAAGCCGTCGACGGCGACGGGCGCCGTGTACTGCGGGAACGCGTCGTTGAGCGCGGCCTCGGCGCGGCGCCAGTCGAAGGTCCGGGCCCAGTAGGCCGTCAGCCGCTTCACGTCGGTGAGGGGCACGCCGAGGTCCCAGGCGGCGCCGTCCAGCTCGTCCGGGAACCGCGTCCGCGACAGGCGGTCCTTGAGGTCTGCGAGCTCCGAGTCGGGGACGGCGATACGGTAGGGGGTGATGGTTGTCATTTTTGAAGAAAGAGCAATGTGTTTTATTTACTTCGCCAATATAACACTATGCATTCGTCGAAGTTGAAATCGTTCTGGTATCTTTATAAACTGTTCATATCCAAGATTGAATGGAAGATGATGTAGCATATAAACCGGGCGACACGTCCTGGATTGGTAATATATTAGTCTGCAATTATGCCTGGCTTTACTATTGGTTGCCAGTATGCAAGATACATGAAGAAACCTGCATATCGTGGGGTATAAAATATTGGGTAGAAATACCGTCAGAACTAGGTGTTTCACAGGAACAAGACTTTGAATATAATGCCAAAAACCCTCACGCAAACTATATTTCTTACTTTTTAATTGTTATTGTTCGCCACGGCATTTGAATTTTATACGTCATTTTATCTTACAACAATCATCGGTTCTGCTGCCATGAAATGGCATTTTGTGGCATATTCGCCTTGTATGAGTTGACATTCGGGGCGGGGATGCGGAGTAAAAGCCGAGGCAGTCAGGCCGGATGCATATGACGTTCCGGTCAACAACGCCCACTAGACATACATAAGGTTATTCATTGTATCATTCGGTAGTCGGAGCAACCGCATTTTTTATGCAGTTTAATGATCCGACATCAAAGCCCAATGAATTCTAAACAAGACAATACAAGCATATAATAACGTCAAGGGCGCCACCTCTATAGCCAAATTCCAGCAGATTATACAACAAGATATAATACTCAAATACCCGCCAAGACCACTCACACTGTGTCAGATCAATTCAATACAAACCGGCGGCTAGCTGATAGGTCCAGTCCAAAGTACAATAATGTCTGACCAGAGTCGGCCCCATCGACGGATGGAAGGGAGGTGCCGCTCTAGTCTCAACGCGTATCTGAGATCTGATCTGGATGTTTTAGATTTCCCAACGGCAAGTATTTCTACAAAAAGAGGCGACCGTCACTTGTACTGCTCCGGGCCGGGTGCAGTTGCGGCGCCCGATGAGATTGGGTGCTAGCAGAATGTCTCGGATTTGTCAGTATGGCGGACGGCTCGTGACTTTTGCGACTACACTCGAGTCTTCAGCAGAGTATACAGTGATAAAAATTCTCTTTTTTTAAGGTCGAATATCAAGTTCCCTTTTCTCCAACCTTTTTATAGTCACTTTATTCCAAGTGAGATACAACATTGTGAACCCGGAACCGTCCGTGAAATTGGAGAAAAAAGACAATTGTACGACGCTGTTGTTTGTGATATGGTTACACACATATAGAGCAGATCCCATACTCTTCGGCCAGATTTATCACGGCAGAGGCCTTTGAACATGTTGACCTCGATGGCGTCCTGTGTCGATTCAAAAGCTAAGGCCAAAGCATTTTGTAATAGGGTTCAAGAGTCTATAGTACCTGTCTACACGAAAATTCTAACTTGATTAACTGTTTTCCATATGCCCACCAAAATGAAATGGAAAGCTACGGCCCACGATCCTTTGTCCAACATGAGAGCTCGCCCTCGAAAACAGAAAGACGGGAGTGCAAAGATGAGAGGTCTTGTGTACTCCCAAACGGAAGATGCCTTCCTCCCAGAGCCGACTCAACCCGACACCCGTTTCGTCAAGTCAAGGTACACAGAATCAAACCGCCTCTCCTTGCCGCCGCCCTCCACGAGAGGAAGATAACCGAATGACAAATTTTGCCCCAAACTCCCACCCCTCTCTTCCCGTTATCGCGTCGGGGCAGGTGGGTGAGCTCGAAGGCAAAAGTAACGAGGTTGAACAGCCGTCCCTCTCTCCTGGCACGACACGACTCGTTTTCGTGGCACGAACGAACAATCGGGCCGCCTGCAGTTCGAGCCCTTCCCGCGTCGCCATGGTGGGGAGAGACGAGGGACCCGAGGGAAAAGGACGCGGCTAACAATCACGGGAAGCATTGTGTAGTAGCAATAATCGTTTTCTCGGCTGACTTTCGTCATGTGGGGGAGGAGGGTGCGGTTGGGTGTTCAAAGGTCTCGATCTTTTCTCCCTCCCTCCCACACGCCCCATGCCGCCATCGTCTCACGACATTCATGCTTGCCGTGCGGAGGGGACGGTGAGATGCGAACTGCGGAGCACGACGCCGGAATTGCTTGTGCTACTGGTAGGTACTGTATGTAGACTTTGGTCAGGGAGGGGGATTGTCAACTCGACGCTCTCGAGAGCCTCAGCAAGTACTCCCATGACTGAACTCCGCCGTGTCCTCCTCGCCGCACCGTGCAGAATCACTGCACGCAACGGTACCTACATCGTACTTTGATTGCTGTAACCGGTTTATGGTGCAAGTTCAAGTCTACTGGGCTGGATATGTCATGTTTAAAGTCGTGGTAAATGCAAGGCAAGCACATTGTATCAAATGACATAGTCAGCCGGGCTTCACAGTACAATGGATACAGAGCGAAACGGCGAGGAGCATGATCGCCCTCAAGATAATGTTCAACCACTCTCATTCATTTATGTAGTTAATCTCAATATCTAGAATCATCATGTTCTCAAGTAACAACAGCTTTTTGGGCTTTCCTGTCTGATTCTTGACCTGACCTGATCAAGTCCACTCAACATCCAACATCCAACATCCCAACACGCCCACAGTACCACAGGCCCTAGCCCCCACAGGCCTACTGCCACTTTTAAAAAAGAAACATTTTTAAGCATTTGAATTTCGTCATAAGGTCGTGATCGAGGTTGATGCCGAGGACCTCTGTCCTCCACATCTCCCAGTTCTGAACAAGTAAAACATTTTTTCCTCGTCATCAGGTCATGAGTATCATCCCGCCCTCTTGCGAGGCGGGGTTCTCCATTGCTCGATTTCTCGTAGTGCTCGACATGAAATAGAGGTCGGTGGGAAAAAAGAAGAAGAAAGAGGTTGTAAAGGTGTTTTCGGATTTTTAGTTTTCGGGTGAGCACATTAGGATCCTCCATGCGTGGCGTCATTTCGTGAAGCATGTACACAGCCTTGAGAGGGCATCGCAAATAAAAATCAAGCGTGAAGCAAGAAGTCATGATCGTCGTCGCGTCTTCAAGGTGGTCCCAGGGATGGTCGATGCTGAATCGTCGAGCACAAGTACAACAAGAATTGAAAAATAAACTTCAAGAGAGTGGCGTAGTAGTCGTGGAAAGCGTGGCTGTTCGTTCGTGAGAGGCGATTACCCACGCGCCAAATGAAACTTCGCTTCCCGAACAAGAGAAAAACAGAATGCCCGTTTGCCAGCCCAGTAGGCGAGACACCATGCCATGGGCTGGATGCGTCATGATCGTTTTCGTGAATAAGGAAGCCAAAGCACCAATCCCACTACCCGTAGCCGACAAGACTTCTAGCGACGCAAGCTGGACGTGACCGAGGCAGGACGGTTCAGCGGATCAAAAGTCGTGGCTGGGATGGGCCCATCCAGCGTCATCTTTCTGCGCTTCATGTCGAAGCCACCGCTTGCTGGTCGAGGCAGCTCGTCGTCATCATCCCGGCCACGCTTCATGCCGCCCGAAGCACCATTCATGATGGAAGGGGCAGCATAGCCGTTCTGCATGGCCGACATGTCTTGCGAGCCGTAGGCATCCCCACCCGGCTGAACGCTGGACGGCGGTCGGTCATTGCTCATGACGTTGTACAGATTGCTGCTCGACTGAACACGCGGGGGAGAGCTGTAACCTGTCTGCTGGGAATAGTACCCCTGGGATGGGTTTGCGGTCCTGGGCGTCGCGCGACCCGAGCCTGCCTGGTGGGCATCTGATCCGGCCAGGTCGCCGGAAACGTGGTCGCCTGCGAGAGGAGCCAAGGGCGGGGCACTGTAGCCATACCCATTTCTGTTGGCATCGTACGAACTGTTGTGTGTGTACTCGGCCTCGTGCTGCTCCTCGTCTTCGGCGGGCGGCTGCGAGAGTGGTTCACCCGCCTGGGTCGAGTGGATCATGCCATTGGGCGGCTTCACATCCTGCTCCCCAGGACCTGTGGGTCTACCAGTAGGCGGAGCCATGTCGCCAGGTCTCATGTAGCTCTGACCGTATGGGTCGCGGTCTTGCGGGCTGGTGTTGGAGGTGCCATAGGGTGTTTGCTGGCCAGCGGGGGCGTACCGTGAGTTGTCGTACGGTTGCGTTCCTTGGGGATATTGCTGCATGCTTTGCAGGGATGCGCCAGGGGGAGTAGTTGCTGGCGTTGCGGGCATTGATCGGGTATTGCTGAGACCAGTGTCTATCGACATGGGGTTAGGGTTCTGTGTGTTGTTCATTCCGGGCTGAGGCCACTGATAGTTCTCAGAAGCCATGCTTCCCATCACACTCGAGGCGCTCGTGGGCGGGGTCGGGAAGGTGTGAGCGCGGTCTAACGAGGGCCGACCGGCAGAGTTGTGGGAGGGGACCGACGGCTGAGGCCCGGGAAGACCCATGTGGTGATGGTGCTGCTGTATCGAGGGGAGAACACCGGCGGGTGGCGCTGGGCCGCCAGAGCCATTGCGCATCTGACCACCGGCCTCGGCTTTGCGGCGTTCAGCTGCAGCCATGACCTGGTTGGTTCTCGTCTGGTTCGTGGGGTGATAGAGCAAGGCGCCAATGTTGTGCACAAACAAGGGATAAAGCATCTCTGTGATCTTTTCCTTATTTGCGAAATCCAAAGCCCTTTCGAACGGAATCCTGTTTCCCCGCATTAGCAAGGGATAATAATGAGACGCGGCTGGGGGAAAACCTTACCAAACGCCCTTCAAGTGCATTGGCCCAATCTTGACTACGTGGCGGACCTTTTCGCTCTTGAGTATTCCATCACGTCGACCTCTCGTCATACCTGCAACGTTTAACAGTTTGGTGCCGTTGATCATGTGGTTATCTGAAGGGTGGAAAAGGTCAGTATGCTCAAGTAACTTGAATTTCGATTGATTGAATCCTTGCTTACCTTCACGACGCGCCACGCAGATGCCTCTAGCTTCGACCTGGAAACATAAACTACCTTCGTCCTCCCAGAGTGTCGCGGTGACTCGCGGCTTCATACCCGGAGGCGCGACTTGCCCTGTCGTATCCATGCCGGCAGAATAACCTGGTGCCATTCCTGGCTGGTGCACACCGGGAGGCGGGAGTACCGTCGAGCCCATGGAGCCCGACACGGGAGGTGCCGATTGGGGGGAAGGCATGCCATTGCTGTAGGCGTACTGTGGGTAAGGAGCCGGTGCATATTGCGCAGGACCTGGCTGCAGCAGCGGCGGTTGCTGATGACCGTAATGTGGTAATGCGTTGGAGGTGACGGTCTGGGGGGTAGGTGCAGGACCCGCAGACATGTGCTGCGGATAGTACATTTCGGTTCCTGCAGAGTTCATTGCTGGGTACTGATCGTATGTCCCAATGGGGTGGGACGGAGCTCCAGATATCCCGGTGACAGGGAGGTTTGGAGACGGAGTTTTGGGGCCGTTTGAAGAGGTGGCCGAGGTCGCAGAGGTAAACGACGAGTGTCCGTCGCCGTTCGAGCTCAGGGACGACCCAATGGAGCTGATCCGGGGAGAAGAAGCACCCGAGGAGTATGCGAGCGACTGGTGCAGCGGAATCGACGGCAGTCTCTCACTCGTATACGGCGGGCGTTGGGTGTTGGGGTGACCGTAGTATGGCGGTACGTCGCTCGGTCCCCGGGGTTGCGAGTAGGAAATCGGCGGAAGATATTGAGGATCCAGCTTGACGATCTAGCTTGCAAAGCCGCGGATGCGTTTCCGAGAGGGGCGGGGAATCTTTAGACTCTCCAGATTCACGACTCGGACGGACGAAACTGCGTATTTTCACAATCCGTGCTGGAATTACCGAAACCACTGGCTGGAGACGGCGCGTTGGATTGGAGATATCGTTGTGCGGGAAAAGCATACGTTGGTCGTAAAAAATCGTTTCGTGGAGGTCTACAGACGATGCAAGGAGATGTTGGTGCTAAACGAAGGTCTCTCTGGCAGCTTGCAGACACGTGCGGGACAACAAGTCGTCTGGCTGCCCCTCCTCTCCCTTCCTCTTGCGTTGTGAGGACGTTTCTTGTTGTTTTTTGCTGCAGTTTCAAAATGCGATCGTTTGTTGCCACGATGTTTACCGGGGGAAGTTTCTTCGAGTCGAGAAATTGAGGGAGAAATCGAAGGAGACCCTTCAGTGCTGGAGGCGCGAATGTTAGTGGCTTTTATCCACGATATTTATAGGGCGATTGTTGTGGTCGCCTCCAAAATTGAGATTTTCTTTGGCGCCTATTCGTGGCGTATTCTTCGGCGCCAAGAATCGTGGATGTTGCTATCGTTCACAATTGGAATATAAGGTGAATGATGATCAGGTTGACTCTTGCAGCTAGGCTGTGGCTTGCAGCAGAGCGTCCCAAGGTTTTGCAAGTGAAATCTCAGTCGGGTTGGGGCGAATGGGGAAGGGTAGTAGATGAGGGAAACGAGAACGGGCTCTCAAGACGTACCTGCCTTCCTTACTATCCAACCTCAAAAAGACCGTCTTCGTGAGAATTGGGGTGGTCGGAATGGGACGTGAAGAGGTAGAGAGGAAAGAACAGAAGATGTGAGAAGAAAAGGGAAATGGTCGTGGTGGTTAGCAAGAGTAGGAGGCAGGGAACCTAGTTAGATAGTACTCCATGTCTGTCCGTAGTCGAGGCCAGCAACGGATCACAGTACGTAGCAAGTATCTTTTTTTTGGGAGAAACAAAACTCACTGAGTTAATCGGGCTCAGTTAATCAGCCAGTTTCCTACTATACTATCCACACGTCCCCCCAGAGAATGATGGGTAGGTAGGTAGGTGAGTGGGCTGAATGGTGCTGGGTTTGTCTGTCTGTGAGTGTGGACATGGACTAGTGTAGGAAAGACAGTGGGGAACTCGGGCAAAGGCCCACCCAGGGCCGAATTGAGCGAGTACCTTTACCTCTATCCTGTCTTCCGTCTACTTTGCCTGGGCCCGGTGCGCCAGCCCATCTGGTTTCTCACTACTAAGATGCCTGGCCCGCCAATGAAAATCCCCGCATCTACGCCTTTACGTACAACAGTTAGGAGAATAGAGCCATTCAAAGGGACGGAGTGGGAAAACCTTAGAAAACCGCATCACAAGCAGGGAGATCGCAAAGAAGAGAGAGAGCGCTGCTGCTGCCACCTGTGTAAGGCTTGCGCGCTTGTTGTCAGAATCGTCGGGCCTGAGGTGCGCGCGCGGAGAGGGAGAGAGAGGTCGACAACGTCTATCTCTATCGTACCATGTACCGTATTCTGGCACCCTAGCCTGTCCGGCGACAGCTGATCCCAGCACCTTGCCTACCTTGCCGTAGTATCCCAGCTCCCTGCCTACACGACATCATGTATCCTAGCCATCGCATCCTAGCTCAGCCAGGCCAAACCAAGTTCACTGCTCCGGAGTGCTGTGGTAAGTATACCTGCCGGGGGTTTACAGTCGAGCCGGGGCAGGATGGGGGGTGTGTGCATACGACCACCCAGCCAAAGGTGGTTGGTGCTAGAGCCCTGCTAGCGAGGAGCATGGGTGGGGGGGAGGGGGGCACAGAAGAGCGGGACCCCAGTCCTGGACGTTCGGGTGGGGCTGCACTGAACGTTCATTCAGTCTGCTCTTCACTTCAGTCCTTTGTCGTGGTACTCTGCCGAATGTACATTGGCCCATCACTCACTTTTGCACTCAGATCATCGATGAGCAGGGGGTGGTAACCCAGTAGAGTCGCACTGGGCTTGGACGTGGAGCCACGCACCCCATACTTTTTCGTCCTTCATTGCTGGCTACTACCAATAGTCGCTTGTTGTGCCATCAGCGCATCTTTGGTAGATGTGCTCGACAACGGCAGCTCTCATCAAATCCTATTCTCAGCGCGAGGCTGTTCCTGGTG
This sequence comes from Pestalotiopsis sp. JCM 9685, assembly GCA_001599175.1. Lineage (NCBI taxonomy): Eukaryota > Fungi > Ascomycota > Sordariomycetes > Amphisphaeriales > Sporocadaceae > Pestalotiopsis > Pestalotiopsis sp. JCM 9685. The sequence goes on from BCGF01000002.1 coordinate 5,182,563, forward strand.
TATTATTCCGTCTAGATCTCTAGATTGATATATATCGAAATCCCAAATTCGTGAGCGAACCGGCAGAAGGGCTGCTGGTAATCGCCTCTGCTGCATCTGCAGTGCTGTCTCGCGGAATACTGTACGTCAACCTCGTCCGATGTCCTGAACAGGCATGACGGCGGCTTGCCTATCAAGATGCAGTACTGCATTGCATGCTTGATGCACAGAACATGAGCCCATGGAGTTTTTACCTAGTCTACCTCGGAGCTTGTATGGATATCAACAAAAAAATGTGACTTATAATACAATTTGTTGTTGCTGGCAAAGATTAAAACTGTCAACTGAAAAAGGATAGCCGGCTGGTTGATCTTGTTGATCCAAGCCTCTGTTCTGTTGAAGGAGTCGTACGGAGTACATGACTGAATGCTAAAGCTTAGAAGCGCCGGGGTTCTGACATGAACTTTGATCATCATATTGTGAATTGAAGCATCTGGACCATATGTAGGTACTCGCTCACATTCGCGTCCAATGGGATGACGATATCTCACATACTATCCATCTACACTTGACCTATGTGTACGCGAACATCATATATGGCAAATTGTACCGAATCGAGAGACGAACGAGCCTGTGCTCGCCGTGAGACGCCTGACTGCCAAGACCTAGTGAATTCGTAGTCAGTCGCCAGATAGTGTACTGTGTAGACTGAACAACGACCCAAACCATGCCAGAGCCGAGCTTTGCCTCATCCTGCCCTGGGCCTCTTGGCTAGCAGGATAGGCTCCCCGGCGCGCTCTGTCCGCCTTTGGTGTCAGACGCCGTTTTCTCGCGGGCGCCTGGGAACTTTTGCACAGGCATCCATCTGGCCTGCTTCCGGGTCGGGTCAGAGTCCGTACGTGCTCCACATGGGGTAGCCGCCAGGGCCCTCAAGCCTCGGGCAGGCAGGGGAGTCACTTGACGGGGCGATGGAGACAGAGACAGAGAGAGAGAGACTGCTTTCGCCAGGTACTGTGCGTGTACGGAGTATGGAAGTGGTTTGTGTTCGCAAGTGCGCGCAATCAAGTGGTCGGAAGCAGAGCACTGTCCTCGGCCTGAGCCCGGCGAGAGCCCGGCGGCTGCCAGCCTGGCCAGTATGTGGTAGATGCTATTTTGTGTTTTATCGTTTTAGGTTCAAGAGTAGTAGTATAATTCCTTGTTTATATCGTGGCTGTGGAGTTGTCAGTGGTTGTTATTGAACTTTGCTGAGCAAACACTGAACCGCTGCCAACAGAGCTAATCTCGCCTTGCGTAATAAGAGAGAGGGAAAAAACTACCACCACGTACCGGCGCTTCGGCTGGTCGGTAGGATCGTCTGTCTGTCTGTCTGTCTGTCGCCTACCTAACCGCAGCCCGCAGCTGCTGCGAACACTCGGGCCACGTTCTGTTCTGTACTTGTTTCTTTGCGCTGGGTGCTGCACGCTGCTTTGCATCGCTTGATCCACCTACAGTGCGGGATGGTCGCTAGCTAACATGTACCTACTTACTTGGCGCCAAACGAGAATAGTGCCTTTTATATTCCAACGACGCCCATTCGGCTCGTCTTGCTCGATGATATAATTGTTATTAGTGTAGTAAAGTGAAAGCCCCGATGTTCAGTCAGCAGTATCCCGCCGAGAATGAATCAAGCATTTGCGACCATGAAATCTCGGAGGAGCCAGAGGAAGAACAGGTGTACAAAGTTCGGGTCGCGCATCCATGACTACAGCCAGGTCTATGTCTACAGAGTAGAGACCGGTCCCGGAGCCGAGCAGGAGCTATGATCCCGGGACGTGGCTTGTGATTCTTGCAAAGTCAAAGATCCGATGGCAAGCAGCCCGCAAAGCCTGAATGACTGACTGTGTAGTATATTAATTGTTCCTCATTCGTTAAGCTTATTGACTCTCTATCACATGGGATTTGTCCAATTCATGGCTGGATTTCGGCGGGTCCGTATCGGTAAGTAGATCAATGTTGTTGATGATGCTTGTCGTGTTAGTTAGTTGTGCCTGTTGCGAACTCCGGTATGGATGCAGGCCCGACCGAATGGCTGGTCAGTCCGGAATAGACTCGGCGCTACCGCTACGAGGTCGTAGTCGTTTGTGATCTCAACCAGCAACTCTCTTAAAGCCGACGAGCATGAAGAGGAAGTCTTTGCGAGCCCGGGCAAAGGTCGATCACCGTCACCACGGACAGTGTCCATTCTTCCATCGCTTGCGCAGGGGTCACTTTTGGCACAGAGAGCAGCAGAGGCAACACGGTGAAGCGTACCTCGTAGGTAGGGACTCCTCCCCAAATAATAACGCGAGATTTGAATTTGATCCTAGAAGTGGCCGCCACGGGTTGCCGGCAAGCGATTGGAGGATTGATTGATTCATGACATGAAGGGCGGCCACCTTGGGAGGCCGTCTTGCTCACCGACCTTGCAACAAACCTCTGCGGCTGGGCATTGGCATCGTGACACCGAGTATCTTCTTTAATCTATTGCGTACTGTTCTTTCTGAGACGCTGGTGGCTTGGGTGGCTTTCCTTCGCCTTGGTACGGACTAAGTACGGACTCCCGCTAGCGGTACTTTGGTCGGGCCAGGTTGAGGCCCTGGGAAAAGCTGGAGTCTTTTTTTTTTTTTTCTCCTCCTCCCTCTTGCCCTCCAAACCCCTCACTTAGTATTACTACTGATTGAATTTTTCGCTCTCTCTCTCTGCTCTGCTCACTGCTCAGTGACCCTTCGGGGTTCCACCCCTCACATCCAGTTTCAAAGTCTCACCCCCTCCCCAAAGATATCGCCATTCAGTGTCAGCGCCGGTACCTGACCCACAACCGCCGACAGCGCGCCAATTGCACTGTCCACGACTCGCGAGCCCCGTCATCACAGGCCCGGTCCAGTCCAAGTCCAGTTCAGTTCAGTCCGCACAGTACGCGGCATTCATACGGGTAACGGCCATGCAAATTCCTATCATACCACACACACTACCTTATTTATTACCGTTGAAGATGGGATGGATGGCTTGGAGGGGTCTGTCTCGGTTTCAAAGGATGACCAATGTCTGGAGCCATCATAGCCTTGCATCGCTCGTGTTGAGCCCATTCCGTCATGTTTCGTGCAACGTTCGGTACCACGATGCTTCACTGAGAGGATGTGCAATGATCCAACGGATCTCTCCCCCCCACGAGGATACCTAGGATGATCAAGTGCTCTCTCTCTCTCTCTCTTTCTCTGATCTCTAATGTACGATGTACACGAACTCCCAGCAGCACTAGCCAGCAAGCCTCCGTGTCAAGCCTATGCTAATAAACTGCACAAAAAAAACCCAACATGCAAAAAAGGGCCTTTCTTCACCCGAGCACTGAGAGCCACCTCTCCCAGGGCTGCAAAACATTGCACATCACAAACTTCTCGTTCATGCCATGGCAAAAGCTAGAGCCAAATCAAACCGAATCCCTCGGCTTCCCATCTTTGCCACAACCCCGAAGTTCAAAACATGAGTTCTTCTATTTGCCACAAATACATATGAAATGTGTTGAGCCTTTCCAGATGTCCAGACGAAATCGAAATATGTATTATCAATGGAAGTGCTCAGTTCAACCGGAGCACTATGAATAATGTACAGCAAAAGGTGAGTCCCTCACACACCAGGGCATTTACACAGTACGTGACGGTCACCAGTCGACTGTGACGGGGTTTGCTCAACACACCCCACACCCACATTTCTCATCGTGCGTGTTGTACTTCGTACTCTGCCTCTCTCTCTTCTCTCTCTTGTCGGATCTGTTCCCCCCTTCCATTCCATCCCCTCCCTCCTCAGCTCTGGTCTCTGGACACTGACAAGAAAGGTTAAAAAGTCCCTGGTTGCTAATCAGTATCCTGGGCTTATATGTGGAACCCCAATACTACAGGGTTACAAACCTCCACGGCTTTCTTGCCAGTCAGTCATCGGGTCAGCCAACGTCCGCTCTGATATCGCCATCCTGGCCGTCGCGGACCGAGGCCTGGACCTCACCCCATGACTTTGTATGAAGGGAGAGACAAATTTATTGAGCACCAGAACCACGATATGCCCTCATCCCCAACAAGGCAAGTAAGATGAATACTGGATCTCTCCAACGGACAGAAGTCCCGAATCCTCAAAACAACGCACATCTTCCTGGGCCGAATTGACGCCCTTCGTCTATCCACTTTCTCATTACAATCCTAGGCCGGGCTCCAGATGGCCATTGACGGGCCACGATATCTATTCTGGGCATGGGAATAAGTCTGGACGTGCTTATTGCCCTAGTGTGCTCCCCGTAAGGCCAAGTCCACATCCGTAGAAACACTGACGAGCATCGAGTGTACAGCCGGCCGTTTCGACGTTGGCATCAGAGCCCGGCGGCGACCAACGCCGCTTCTGACGCCTTGGTAGAGACGGTAGCCACTGCATACGCACAGTCAGGGTCTGCGTGGTGTGTGCATATGTCGCTGCCAGGTGGAGGTAGGTGGTGGTTGATAATCAAATCCCTGTGAGTCTCCCCAAGATATCTCTGTTTGGTCTTCCATCTGGGGCGCATCTGCAGTCTGAGCACTCGTGCATAGATATCTGAATCATTCGAACTGCGCGGAGAGGCTTGTATACAATTATACTAATCAGGTTGGTCCAGGCACTACAAAATACGTATCACATATACTCTCAGAGACTGAACAACGGTGCAAATTTCCACTGCCCCCTTTTCAGAAGACGATGGCGGTTCGAATGGGTACTGCGCTGCCAGCGCAAGATATTCAGACCGTGGAAGTACGAAGTAGTAGTGGAGGCAAAAAGGGTCTTCTTCGCTGCGGCCATCGGAGCGTCGTGCATATGAAAGAGACAGTGAGAGAGATCTACTACCACATCTGGCCTTGCTTGCTTTTTCTTTTTTTGGTCGCCGGTAACTGCTGCTCTGCTTTGCTTGCTGTCTACCCTGCACGTGCGAACCACCAACCCAACGTCTCCGTCCCCTTTGCTCCGTGAGTGGGCAGAGAGAGAGAGAGAGAGAGACGCATACTTGTCGTGCTTCCCCCTACCAATGCCAACATGCCTGATTGCGCAGTCTTGCTTGTCCTACCACCAAGAAAAGCAAGCCGGTTACACCTGCCTCATGCTGTAGCACCATCGATATATCTGAGATGGAGTTTACAAAATACAACGCTTAGGGCGAGCGAAGCGGGCCAAGGGCAAAGCAAACCTCGTTCTCAAATGTCGTTACAGTACGATATTTTCGCCTAGCTAGTCCAGCCCGGCTGGGAGGAAACTTCAGCGCGAATGCACGACGTGATCATCGAGTCCACGGGGGCGGGTTTTTTCTTCCCTAATGTTTCACAGCAAAAGCAGATAGATCCTTTCGTCTGGCTGTCCGGTACCAGAATGGGAATAAGAAGAAGAGGGGACTTTCGCCCTACGAATAGAGCGAGTAAGTTTGTTTTCGCCAGGCATCGTGCGGTGCATAACGTGTGTCTCGTCTTCGCCCTCGATTTGTTGCTTGCTGTTATGTTGTGGGCTGGGGACTGCTCTAGCCTCGCAGCAATCCCGTCCGGAACACGTTACCGCCCCCAGAGGCCGAACCGTTGAAGGATTGTGTATGTCTCTTTTCTGCAGAGGAGATTTGCTTCTTCCAGACCTGTCTGTATGTACATGTGTGTGTGTGTGTGTGTGTGTGTGTGTGTGTGTGTCTCTTCTGACAACTGGTGAGCACAGCAGAGCATCCATGACTAGCCCTGCAGGCGGAATTACTGTACAGCTCAGTGAGTGGGGTGCGGGCGTGCAGATGACTAGAGAGGATGAGCGCCCGCCCGTATGCACCTCTTCTGCAGACTGGACGGATCCTCATGCGAGATTCCGCCCTGCTTGTGGGATCCGCCAGCACGACAAGAGAAGGGGCGCCAAGATAGAGCCCGCCTGGCCCGGCTGTTCCCATCCAGAAAGAGAGTATCATCGCATAGGTACAGATGGCTCCAGAGTAAGTATGTAGTATAGCAAGTATGTAGTTGAGATCAACGGCTTCCCTGTATGTATCAGGCCAAACAGCCCGAGTATGGCAACGATAGAATGTTTTGACCATAATGTTGCGTATCCAAGTCAAGTTTGAAGTGTAGTAGATATTGTGCGCCAAAATGAGTATTTTGCGCAAGTGTTGAGAGACATGTATACTTTTTCCAAACAGTGGCTTGCTATAATAGTCTGTATACACCCACGATGTCGGGAAAATTGTATACTAGCCGCACTTATTTAGTCTAGTCGGACTATTCAAAAGCGGAGCGCGCGAGCGTTACAATAATAGTGCAAGAGCATCAGTCGTCGGACCATTTATTAGACTTCCTGTCCATCTATTACTGTTGTTTCCTTTCTCAAGATCGGTGGGACACGGCACGAGCGAGACAGAGAGACAGAAGTCGGAGAAAAAAAAGAAAGGCTGCCAATGATTTGTTGTTTTCTTTTTCTGCTCTCTTGCAACTGCCAAACGATCCTTGGCATTGTCACTTGAATACGGGCCTGACAACGTGGCGACCGCCCTCCCCGGCCTTCCCGTGCCGGGCGCGTGGCCACCGCCTACTGGCCCAAGCCCCGAAAGCAACAGACGAGACCATTTTGTTTTCTTTCCCGTGATCTTTTGGCTGGGACGGCCTGGTAGTGGGTGGTGGTAGAGGAGGAGGTTGTGGTGTGTTCAGCCCACTCACGTTTCAGAGCCCTCGCGGGCCGCCTCTGTCTTCACCCAGCCGCTTATTTTTCTTGAGTCTTTTCTTTTTCTTCTGCTTTGCTGGCTGAGTATACTCGTGTCTCAAGAGGCCAAGCCCGATCGTTGGGGGGCGAGGCAGGCCGAGGTAGGGGGGCCCAGAGGACAGGATGGGCTGAAGTCCCAGATCGGGTCGGTGGCTCCCGCAACTCTAGCCTATCCTCGAGTGTTCCAGGCGCCTGAGAGACATAGCAAAAGTCTAAGAATCAGTGAGGGCGTTGAAGGGGGTTACCGTAGTGAGTATTCGAGATGTCAACAATTGACAAATATCATTACCAGGAATCCAACATTGAATCAGACTATGATACGCACGGGCAAAATCCACGTAGCGTAGCCTTGACGTGTTCTTGGGAGACCGGGGAAAGAGGCGCATTGGCCCCATTCGTTCATATTGGGATGTTCAGGGACGCTATACTAAATCTCGAGTCCACAAGGCACAACGGCGCTGCAGGGCTGAGATGGGAGAACAACTAATAAGAGGTAGCATGGCATATCCCCTCGCCGCGCATTACGCAAAAAGGGACCAATTCACCACCCATGCAGGTTCACACTCTAGAACTCTCGACTCTTCCTGCCCAGTGGTTTGAGTGAATCGTGGGCAGTTTCACGCGAGTTTGGCTCCGGTACCTACATGAAAGTCACGATGAACGTTTGAAACAAGACAGAAAGGTAGCAGCAACAAAGAAAGCAACAGGACCGACCAAAAGCAGGGTAACCTCGAGAAGCAGAAGCGGCAGGCTTGCCACATGCTGCTGCTGCTGCTGCTGCTGCTGCTGTGAGCGAGCGAGGAGAGCCTCGATGTCATGTCATGTCATGTAATGTCATGCCATGCTATGCTATGCTCATGCACATGTCCATGATTTGCAGATTGTCTTCTTTTTTAATCTAAAAGTAAAGTCCCTGGTTCGGTGTGTATACTGTTACAAGTACAGGCTACTACGATTACTGTCTACTAGTATGTCATGTTGGATTGGAAACCAGCTTCCGTGTCGGGGGGTGGGCTATTGGTGGCGGTCGGCTCAATTCGAGTTGAAGCCCGTCCTTGCAAAGTTGCAACGCTCGGCGTACCTGATGGACGGATGGATGGATGGATGGATGGAGGAATGAATGGGGCCTGTTTGTATTCTCGGACTCCGGAGATCTAGTCTCTAAATGAGTATACTACCCACATACGTCATATCGCCTCTGGAGCTCTACAGCTCAAATTGCCAAAGGCGATGCAGCAATATCGAATGATCTGTCGTTGGCAATTGCCACTACTAGAAGGGAGGGAGGCTGGGGGCCACGTCCATACTACAGTATTGCTCGTTCGAGCAAACACGTATTTCATCTTCTTGCCCTATTCGTCAAGTCCAGGATCCAAAGTCGTGATTGTTGAGAATCAGATGATAGTCCTGCAAAAAGGGACCCCAAAGGTTGTCCAAGACTCGAAATCGAGACGAGTCCCACAGGAAATATCCCGAAATGGTCAATGCAGACCCCGGATTCTGTGAGCCTAGTGTAGTGTATGTAGAGGATTGCTCGGGCCAGGGTATAACACTGCGCTACAGAGTACATTCTCTATCCTTCAATCGGACTGACTGCCTTACGCGGCCGTCACGATACCCTTGCACCCTGCGCGGGCAGCGATAATAACAGTCAATAATGGAATTGACAGATTAGGACAGGGAGGACACGTTCCCTGTGAGAGGTCGTGCCCGTTGCTCCCTCTGGTCTGGGGGGCATGCAGACGGAAGCACGATATCGTACAACGGCAAGGTTGGTTTTGTTGGTGCTTAGCATGGGCGGGCGTTGGTGGATCTTGGTCATCTTCTCGCAGAAGCCTTTTCGGCATTTGGTCCACAGAACGGCACAACGACGAGACCGCCCCCGACTTTCGTCATCTGCCTTTTGTGAGAAAGAGTGGGATAGGAGAAAAAGAAACGGTTCTACCTCCTCCCAGCCATACGAGGAGAGAGACATGCAGCGCGGCACAATAGTAGGTAAGCAGACGCCTCCTCCGTCAGCAGCAGCTCAGTTTTTACATACAGGATGGAAATGTGTGCATGTACGAAGTACTCCGTACCCAGTCTACCCAGTCTTTGGATCTTGTAATTGTGGGATCGTGAAAGAGGGAAAGCAACGAAGAACAAGGGGTGCAAGTGATACTGGCCCCCCACCTTGTTCTCTGATGGCTGAACACTTGCATGAGCGAGAAGCAGTCTAACGCACAGCGGGCGGCGGTTATGCAATGCTAGAACATGGCCAATGACACCTGCAGGCTGTGTTTACCCCATGCTGCTCGAGCATGCATCCTTTTTATCCCCGGTCAGATTCGAAGGGACCGTTCCCGCGTGTGTGGTGTGGATGGACTATGGGATTGTCTTCCCATTCAGCAAGTCGCGACTATCCACTTGGTGGTATATTGGATATCGAAAGGGTCCATATCCCTCTTTGAGGAGCCCTGGTATTTTCATTTAGGGAGAGTTGCATCTTTCGGCGGCTAGTTCTAGCCTTACGCAAGGGGCACTATGTACACTATGCGCACGCAGCGGCGGGAGTATTCAGAGCCGCCGACCGAATATAGAATGATAGTCTTGTACTTTGGTAGAGCGAGAACATGTTGTTGATGACTTACGAGTATACGACCTCCCAGCGGCCGTGTGCCGTCTTTGGTGGTTGGTATGCGTGGGCGTTGCAAAAGGCTGCTTCCATTCTTCAATCTTTTCGGATCTTACATACGCCACGCCCACAGCATATGGCAAGCAAGCCTGAAATGGGGATATATCATAAAGGTGCTATGATCAACGTGCTTAGTATGATCACACGCCACTTTTGTGGTAGACCGCTTGTCCCGGGAACTTGGAATTAAAAAAGAACACGGCTTTCTTTTGCATTTGACTATTTTTAAAAGAATTTGCGAGATCCTGCAGCATAGTCGCAACTAAGTTTTTGGGCCATGTTACCCGACTTGGGTTTAGGTCCTGTATCGTTGCCGAGTTTATAACCACATTGTCTCCTCCAGCGTCTCGCGACCAACGGGACAGCGTAGAACGAATATGTAATCCAATGTCCTATTGGGTCAGGAGCAGTCCGATCGGGCTACCAAATCGCCGTGGTTAGATCTCTGGACGGCAATAGGGTCCAGGGGGGCAGGAGATTTTCTCCTCGGCGGGCGGGCAAGCAGGAAAAAAAAACGTGCCTCCATTGTCTAGTACAAACTACAGTAAGTTAGGTTAGTCTGCAGCGTTTCTTCCCAGTATGTACACTATTATTTCCGCAGAGGTCACAGAGCACACGCCCCCCTCTGTTCTCTCTGTGTCTCCGCACGGTGCTTGTCTTCCTTCAAGTCGCACGTCCAATCAGCGCTGCCCACGTCAACAACGACCACCCGCTCTCCCTCTCTGGGTGAGGCACAGTGTTCATATCATAACCTTGCCGACTAGGGTCCTTGTGAAGCGAGGCCGGGCCTACCCAGAACGCCTGCTTCTCTCTCTCGAAGTGACAGACAGCTCTGGGCTGCGTAATCTTTTTTTTTCTCCGACTATTCATCCAGAAAGAGGCCTTGAGCACCAATGGCCCGACCGAAATCTGGGATCTGGGAAGTGTACTTTGCAAAATGTATACGATGATCGACCACTTTTCTCGGGAGCTTATCTGAGTGGCCCCAATGAACGTGACTCGACACTGGACGCTCATTTGCACGCACACAGATTTCCCAATATAACCATGTGGAAAGAATGCTGGTGATGCGAGAGTATTTGATATACAGGGTACGTACCGTTCAGCACCACTTTCGGTCATACATTACACTCGGTAGGTACCGTAGACAGCCAAGCGCGTCTAACCGGCGCGAAATATCACTTGCGGTAGTCTCTCCTCTCGCCTCGAAGATAGTACACTTGCCCACCTGTTACCTAGTCGAGAAAAGGGTCGCTCGCTCACTCGCTGCAAAATCCTCGATATTCTGATTCGCCGGAAAAGTACTGCAATGGCGGACCGCTTCCCGTGGTTCGAGGCTAGATATGCAATGGTCACACGCCGTCGCGACACAGAAGAATAATTGCCGGGCCTTATCCATCTTGCGCCCCCCAGTCGCAGCGGGCGAGGGGGCAGAGGGGAGGGGGAAGAGAAAGATGACTGCATTTGCATAGGCAGATCCAAGATACATGAACAAACGAAACAGGCAACGACCTTCTGTCGCGATGAAGAATAGCTGATATTCTTTCTTTTTCTTTCTCGACTATCCTGCTCCAGCTCTATTCGCGATGCAGTTCACGAACGACTTGCTACGATACTAGCCTGGAGAGCTGACTTGCCAAGAGACGCAATTAAGTTCCCCTTCGCAAATGGCGTGGCCAGTTCTCGTCCAACCGATGCTCTTCCAATTGGAAGACGGAACGTGGAATGTGATGCACGACATACTATGTGTGTCCTCCCTCGTTTCTGCGCTACGCACTATCATTGCCAAGTACGTACAGACGATACATGCGGGCTGATGATTCTAGGTACGCTCGCAGGCCCGGTCTGTATGTAGTCTGTATGCTGGCATGTAGGTATGTATGTAAGTAAAATATGTACACTGCAGTGCAGCAAGCAGCAGCAGCAGCAGCAGCAGCAGCAGAACAGCCAGCCATGCAATGTACGTACTTTCCAAGCTGCAGCCATGACATGAACAATGCAATTGATGCAGGGAAAATAGACCACACCCGCATACGTCTACTATTGTATAATAGCTATACTGCAGTATACTCTCCGTCGCTTCAGATCTTATACTCGAATCTCGTCGGTCTCCACCATCTCACAAGTAATTATGATGAATTGCTCATCGACTATTATTGATGGCTGATTTACAAGATCATATGAAAGTTGGTGCACCGAGGTACACAGCAAAGCAAGATGAAAGACCTCGGGTATCCGTCCATCTCTGTCCGTCCCCGCGATATGTCCAGCAGTTGGTTCCTTGCTCCGTCGTCTGGGTCCTCCCCCCCCCCCCCCCCCCCCCCCCCCCCC